>OY763902.1:2522512-3783768 GCA_963667235.1 Nomada lathburiana
CGATAGCCGAGGCAGCCGAGAAATTTAAATGGCACCGTGTCGGTGTGATTACACAAATGCAAAACGATGCTATAATAAGAAGACAGTTTAACTTTTTTATTTTTAGTTTTTTCGACTTCCAATCTTTTTAAACATGTTATTGAAATTCTTCCGATTAAAATGAGACCAAACATGATATATTTCAGACCACATTGTATCTTTATCTTTATTGTAAGGCATTTATTACATATAATTAAAAAACAAAGTTTATTAATGTTCAATTTATTATGTTTCAAAACCATTAATAAATATTCAGGAATAATACATATATCTGTACAAATATGTACAGAATATATATAAATTAACAACATATAATTATATCGGGGAGACCGAAGGTGGTTGTTATACTTTATAATTAAGTATTTTTGTTTTAATCGTCAGATATTTAAATAAATTTCCTCATGATCACCTACAAAATAGATATCTCTAATTTTAAAAAAGATACTGATGTTACAATTTTTTTATTAATTAGAATAGTGTACTAGGTGACAAGTATCGTTACTTGTCATGAAGTACAAAATGTGAGTCTAAATATAACATATAGTAACGGAAATAAAATTGGATATAGAAGTCTCTGCTATCCTGGCTTGTGGTTTTAAACGGAATGACCAGAACATTGTCTCTATATTTGGAACATTAGAGTTTGTTAAAACAAAAAATGTCGCATTGGCATGGTAGCTCTATGAGCGTTATATTTCAAAAGTGGTTTCTGTACTACAAACCAAGGATAATACTGCGCAAAGAATTAAAGTTCTTTCAAATACTTAAATTATTGAATAAAATGTATAGCTATACTAATAGTAACTGAACTATTAGTGTAAATAAAAATTAATTCATAAGCGACTCATCTTATTGCTTAGAACGCAACATCGGCAGGGCGCTACGGCCTTGCCGATCGGCGGCATCAATCCGATGGTCCTTTTGGACCATTTTATGCTTCGCTTTAAAACAAGAGAAAGCTATGCTAGACAAAGATAGATCCATCACTATGATAGACAAAGATAGAGCTATGATGTCTGATGTACCTATGCAGGACCAACAAGACGGGAATCGGTGTGACACCGCATACTACGACGCATGTCGCACGTGACCCGCGACCCGCCAGTTGGCTGTGCCTGACCTATGTCAAGCAGCAATAAGAGCCGCCTCTCATAAGTTCAAAAAATTATTTTAGACGAAATTAATAAAATTATATATGTATGGACATGAAATACATCCAAAATATGAATAAGACGTTCTATTGTTACACATATTAATAAAAAATAAAAATTAATGTTTTATCAATCTGTTTTGTTCAACATGACCCTGGAATCTCCTTCATTTACACTATTCATTATATTTGTAACAAAAATAATTGTGTGTTCTAAAAGAAAGCCGAAATAGTAGTAAAACATCCCACTGTTTGAAACGGTAGCTCGAAAAGCGCTCTAAGTTCAGATCTACATACGTATATTAAATTAAAATGTTTAAAAAATGTTTTTAAAATATTGGTAAGCAAATATTGATCATTGTCATATAGTTAGGAATTAAAAAAAAATTAATGTAAAAGAAATATACCCGAGGGGGATCGAACCTACAAAAAAGTTTCCAGCAGGTCAGAAGCAATGTCTACGTCTGGCAGGAAGCAACAGTGCGACAGAACCCCAAAATTATGTGATTTGGCAACTATGGCCTCCCACTCTCCGTTTATAATTGTGCCTAATGACGTTAGATGTCACACCGTGAGTTTATAATTCTGTATAATGTCTTTAGATGTCACCCCGTCAAATGTCGAACCTGCCAATTTTTTGTTTTCACTAATGCCCGTTTCTTTGCAATGGCGCTTAGATCCATTCGGAGTTGGCCCCAAAGGAGACGGGGCCCTTAATTGCGAGCCCTGCTCTAACATAATAGTGCAATGTTATAATGTACATTTTCGTTTTTATCAAATATAGCGTGCATAATTAACTATACAAATCGAAAAATGCACAACTTATTGTTAGTTGAACGGCTACGATAAAGTTTCAGTATCTGTTATTGGGATTACAGTAATGTCTCGATTAGTGTACCTCGCTCGGGACCGAATGTGAACACTAATCGTGTGCAGACACGATTCTCGGGCGAGTTCGGGTCCCCTTTGATGTTGTGGCAGCCGAGATACGGGGCAGCGTTCCAGGAAAAAAGCAACTTTATATACCCGTGTACGTGAGACAACGCTACCGCGATCAAAATTTAATATTAAAATATGTTCATTTCTGGTCCGTTTTAAATGAAATTTTACCAAAATGTTCGTTACGAACTCCTGATTAAAATGATACCAAACACGATATGGTTTGGACAATTTTTACTTATCACGGTATTAATAATTTTATTCTCCTTTATTATTGTTTTCAAACGAACAAGTTTTAATCTTAAATTTTGATCGCGTTATTATTGTCTCACGTACGACGGGTATTTAAACTTGCTTCGTGTGCCACAACATTGAAGGTGACCTGCCGCTCGAGAAACGTATCTGCACACGATTAGTGTTCGCATTCGGTCCGGGCGAGGTATATACACTAATCGAGACAGCCGATTCGAATTTACTTCCAAATTTATGATCTCAATACTAATTACTTTATTGCTAACAAGTAATATACAAATATTCTAGTTGTTATCGGAAACATTAATAGAGGGCAATAAAATTATTAATACCACGATAAGTAAAAATTATCCAAATCATATTGGGTTTCGTGTCATTTTAATCAGGAGTTTGTAACGAACATTTTGGTAAAATTTCATTTAAAATGCACCAAAAATGAACAACTTTTAATTTCTAATCTCGCTTGCATCAGTGTTGGCTCTCACCGATATTCGATCTGGGTTCAGATTACATGCTCGGCGCTTCACGCTTCGCTGGTTCCAGGGGGGACCACCCCAAGTAGTGACTAATAAGTATGAACACTAATCGTAGACACAATTTTGAACACTAATTGTGGACACAATTTTGAACACTAATCGTAGACACAATTTTGAACACTAACCGAGACATTACTGTATTTACAAGGGAACATATCCAACCATCTCCGATTTTTATGAAACTTGGTGGATATATTAAGCCAGAGCCGGGGAAATGGCGGGCCACACGCAATTCCTTTCCCCTCTTCTCGACCCAACCAGCGTCTCCTACTATGTGACTAGCATCTACAATTCACGCAATGCCTATGGACTGTTTGTGCTATGTATCTATATGTACTTGCAGTAGGACCATAGGCGATAAAGACAAGCGACGAATGGTGCTTAGTAGTGGGAGAACCGAAGAACTAAAGGAAGAGTCGCGTAGTAACGGCGGTGAAGATGTTGCCCGGCTCTGTATTAAGCAGGTGAAAATAAGGTACCCTTATCATTTTATAGCGGGCCAATCGCAAGTTTAGGGTTTCAGCAGAAAAATGGTATCTCAAAAACTGTCACAGATATAAGAAAACTTCTGAAGGAAAAGTTTCATGGTTTTTTTGAGTTAAAACAAAAAGTCGTCACAGATTTTGTAAAAAGTCATTTGTTTATAACAAAAAATTTATTGTTACATTCTTTTACGAGATACAACAATTTACATAATGACAAAGAAGAACTGGAACTTTTGCTGAGTCCATTGATATATAATATGATGGATTTTTCTTAAACAGTTTTGTAAATTTTCTTATAATACGCAAGTCGTGCGAGTCCACCGAGCTGCGGCCGCACGAGTTACATATACAGGGTGTCAGAACACTCAGGGAACATCGGGGTATAAGGTGTAGCTGGGGTGAATCTAAACAACTTTTTCCTTGACCCAAATGTCCTGGATAGTAGCGTTTTTGAGTTATTAACGAAAAACACTGACCAATGAGAGCGCCCGCTGGGCATCGGCTGACGCGCGCTCAGGTGCGAACCGATCACTTGCGGTCGGTCGTGATGGGGGCATCGAGGGTACCGAGGGAAGCGTGCGGCAAATGTTACATCGTCTTAGTTAAGAATAATGTGGAATTATTCGTTATTCGTGAATAAGAAATACAGTCGTGTAATAACCGTGTTCGATACGTTTATTCATTATCCGAAAGGAATAAACTGTTTTATTACTTATGAAAAAAATATTTTTGTTATCAGTACGTTTTCAGGTGGATAAATTATGTTTTAAGTGTAAGATAATCCGAGGGTTCGGAGCGCCCAGTATACACATCTGGGATATGTCACCGAGAGGCCGATACGCGAGCGGGATCGGTATACATTTGGTGGTGTCGTAAAGCAGGCCCTTGAATGTACTACGTCGTGGGCCCGACGACCCCGCCTTTGGGGGCGCCCATGATGCAACGTCGGGGCACTCTAGAGAACGCCAGCGTCGAGAACGTACGGATAGCGATCCGTAGAATATTGTATCAGTAGCGAGTAGTACGAATAAATAGTTGTTTAATCATCACTGGCTAATTCTACCCTAAAATTAGTCTTACATAAGACAAACGATTTGCATAACTAATGTTAGGAAAAGCTAGTTAAACTTACCCATTCGTTGTTAACAGCTGATGTTACGGCCGGCTTAGTATCCAAGCACGATCACTTCACTTCACGATAACTTAACTTGACGGTCGCTTGCACTTGCCACTGTGAAATTTGGGTATAGTTAAAAACAATTTGCTGTTCTTACGTTTGAACATTTTGTAATATTCTGCGTTTGCACGATTCATGTTGCTCGTTCGGTTAGCAGCATGGCTCTGCCAGCTCGACGTTATCTGCCCGATAATCCAAACAAGGAATCAATCGGCAGCAGGGTACTTAGGATCTGTGTCCGATGGGTACGTGCGCTATCGGGTTCCGCCGTGGTGTTCCCCAGATGCCCAGCTAGAGCGCACGCAATTCGAAAACTCTTACACACGTATCGCTGCAATATTATACCACACATTTCTTTCCTTTTCCGTTCTATTGAAAAAATATTCCATCCCTAACAAACGCCACCTCGGACCCACGAAATGCTTAAGCTGGCAGAGACATTCTGCTCTTCGCACGAGTAACATGGATCGTACACCAGCAGAATGTTACCAAATGTTCAAACGTAAGAACAGCAAATTGTTTTTAACTATACCCAAATTTCACAGTGGCAAGTGCAAGCGACCGTCAAGTTAAGTTATCGTGAAGTGAAGTGATCGTGCTTGGATACCAAGCCGGCCGTAACATCAGTTGTTGACCGTTGCCTAGGTCAGGATTCGCACAATGTTAAGCAGGTTAATTCGTGAACGAATGGGTAAGTTTAACTAGCTTTTCCTAACATTAGTTATGCAAATCGTTTGTCTTAAAACATAATTTATCCACCTGAAAACGCACTGATAACAAAAATATTTTTGTCATAAGTAATACAACACTTTATTCCTTTCGGATAATGAATAAACGTATCGAACACGGTTATTACACGACTTATTAGTGTATTTCTTATTCACGAATAACGAATAATTCCACATTATTCTTAACTAAGACGATGTAACATTTGCCGCACGCTTCCCTCGGTACCCTCGATGCCCCCATCACGACCGACCGCAGGTGATCGGTTCGCACCTGAGCGCGCGACAGCCGATGCCCAGCGGGCGCTCTCATTGGTCAGTGTTTTTCGTTAATAACTCAAAAACGCTACTATCCAGGACATTTGGGTCAAGGAAAAAGTTGTTTAGAATCACCCCAGCTACACCTTATACCCCGATGTTCCCTGAGTGTTCTGACACCCTGTATATGGTATACATGTACAGTAATGTCTCGATTAGTGTTCATTTCTATCCCCACAGGTGGTCCCCCCTGGAACCGGGTTACCTTTTGTCGACACTATGTTTTCATCGACAGTCCGCATTTAGAGACAGGTTTTAGTTCCAAACCTAACCCAAACATTTAAATGTTAAAAAAAAATCGAAATAGAGATAACTTATATTATTGGCTTAGGTTTGAGTTAGGTTTGGAACTGAAACCTCTCGCTAAATACGAACTGTCGATGAAAACATAGTGTCGACGAAAGTTAATGTCGGTCAAATCGTATCGATGAAAACAGTTTCGGCGAAATGAGTTGTCGACGAACCCAGGGTAACCCCCTGAAACCAGTGAAGCGTCGGGCGCCGAGCATGCAATCCGAACCCAGATCGAATATCGGTGAGAGCCAATACCAATGCAAGCGAAATTAAAAATTAAAACTTGTTCATTTTTGGTCCGTTTTAAATTAAATTTTACCAAAATGTTTGTTACAATCTCGTGATTAAAATGACACCACACACGATATGGTTCGGATAAGATTTACTTATCACTGCATTAATAATTTGATTCCTCTTTATTATTGTTTTCGATAACAACTAGAATATGCATTCGGTCCCGAGCGAGGTACACTAATCGGGACATTACTGTATAGACAGAAGATGCACATATCGCGGTGATGATTTTATTTCACTTTTCGTTTGGCCTATGGGAATGGCGAAGCCAATGCAGACAGTATACAAAGTATAAATAAAAGACAATGGGATGGAGAACGGTCAGAAGGCGATTCTCAAACGAAAAGTTGACTGTCAGTCCCTGTGGACTGACGCCACCTAAACGGAAAGTTCACTGTCAGTCCCTAGGGATTGACGTAGCACTTAACGTGTTAACGGATACTAATTTCCAAGCAACAAACTACTTCCTAACAATATCATACTGCAATGCATACTAATGTGATTAATATTACTCTTCCAAATTAGATGATATTAGATGACCCTGTTATAATTAATAAATGCGTATCTCAAAATAATAGCCGCCCGTATACCCATACATGTGCAGCCGCAGCCCGGTGGACTTGCGCAATCTATTATATGAAAATTTACAAAACTGTAGGAGGCAAATCCATCATATAATATATCAATGGATTCAGACAAAATTCCGGTTCCTTTTTGTCATTATGTAAATTGTTGTATCTCTTAAAGTAATGCAACACTAAATTTTTTTGTTATAAACAAATTACTTTTCACAAAATCTGTGACCACTTTTTGTTTTAACTCACAAAACCATGAAACTTGTCCTTAAGAAGTTTTCTTATATTTGTGACAGTGCTTGAGATACCATTTTTCTGCTGAAACCTCAAGCTTTTTTCACCTTTTCACCTCCAAAACTTTCGATTGGGCCGCTATAAAAAAATTACGTGTCCCTTATTTTCACCTGCTTAATATTGTATATCTACCAAGTTTTATCAAAATCGGGGACGGACAGTTCGATATGTTTCGTTGTTAGTCATACATAAGAGACAATGTGTTAGATGGTACCTTATATTTAACTTTAAATAAATCGGTCCTTTATCGTAGCTTACTTAAAAAACTCATAAGGTGAGACACTGCAAAATATAGTGATTTACGATATACAGTAGTCCCTCGAACAACGCGGGGGTTCGGGACAGCGACCGACCGCGTAGAGTGAAATCCGCGTAGTTTCGGAGCACCCCCCACCCCCCCGATTTTACCCCCCACTACCCCGATTGTACCACCCACTACTCCAATTGTAACCCCCCCCCCACTACCCCGAATGTACCCCCACCATACCCGATTTTACCCCCTCCATGCCGATTTTACCCCCTCCACCATACAAACAAAAACCGCGTTGTTCGAAACCGCGTTGTTCGAGGGATTACTGTACTGAACTTTTTTCAAGAAAAATGTGCACTAATCCATATGATATTAACTCTTTGCGCTCGAGCGGCGCCGAATCAGCGCCCGGCGGATTTGAAGCGCCAACTCGAGCGGCGCCGCTGCGGCGCCCGGCTTGTTTTAAGTGTCAACTCGAGCGACGCTGCTACGGCGTTACGGTCTTTAGTTACTCGATTTGCTTACTTACGATGTGTGATAAGATATTTCTCTCGGAAATACTTTCGTGGACTAGGCTCGGCTTCCATTTATAACCAAATCTTAGCTCAGTTTAGTTAGTCTCAGCCTAGCATTCGCTTGAAAAAGTCTTGGCAGTGAATATAGCAGTTGAAAAGTTTTTGAGCCCTAAAAATATGGATCATGTTCAGATCAGCTCAGGTTCGGACGAATTCAATTTTGCCACTTTGGATGAAGAAATTAGGTTGATTTCCGACGGATTACGCCACGCATCCAACGAATCCAGTGAAGAAGATAGTGAGGAAGTAAGAGGTGTGAGAGGCCGAAAAATTCGAATTATAGAGAGCGAAAGTGAAGATGAAAGTGAAGTCGAAGGTGCAAGCAGTTCAAAATGGGTACTTTGCAGTGGGTACGAAGAAGTGCCGCCAAACGTACAATTTATACCTGGCCAAAACCCCATAGCACCACGAATAGTTTCTCATATGAAGCAACCAATGGATTTTTTTAAACTGTTTTTCACCAATGACCTCGTGGAAAACATTGTTTCTGAAACCAATATATACGCGAAACAAAAATTGGAAGGGAAGGCGCTATCTGCAAATTCGATATGGCAGAGCTGGCGTGATGTGACGAGCGCAGAATTCTGGGCATTTATTGCTGTTGTAATCAATATGGGCACAATGCCGTTGGCTAATTTGCAAGAATATTGGTCGAGGAATATCGTCAGTTATATTCCTTTCTATTCGGATACATTTACAATTTCGAAAAACACTTGTCGAGCAATTGAGAGGATCATATCGCCAGCCTCGTGAGCAAGCGTCTACGTCGCGTTCCGATGAAATCCGACTAAATGGGAAGCTTCACGTTGTACTAAAAGGGCCAAAAAGGGACTGCAAGGTTTGCTCTGACCGTAATACGCCTGGAGGTAGGCGGGAAGTAACATATTATTGTGATACGCGTCCTGATAAACCTAGGATGCATCTTGGGTATTGTTTTATTAGATATCACACAAAAACTAATTATAGAGTGTAATATTTATCAAATTTTGTTGTTTTCGATATAAAAATAAATAAATTAGTGAAATTTTATTACTTGTATACGTTTGTTGGTTTATAACTGATTTTAAAGTACTTATAACATGTATCCCTAATTTGGCCGAAATCGTCTCGAGTTGCTGGTTCGCGCAAGCGAAAAAGGCCTCGAGTGCAAAGGGTTAACCCTCTGCACTCGAAAGGCAATTCTCACTCATCACTGGCACTTGTGATACAATAATAACTCTTCTACCAATAAATATCTTTCACTCTTATGTATTCAATGTTTAGTCTATGTGCAATTTATAGCCCAGCGTGGTCTGAAAGATTATTATTTTAATTGTAGTCTATCTCAAGTTATCACATCTTCATAACAGAAAGAAGACCTTTGGTGGTTCAGGGTTAAAGTATTCTAGCACTGGCCAAGAAGCACTCTTTATGTTCTCGCAACACGATCCAATTCATTTCTTCACTCCAAGCAAAGAAACGCAAGAGTATGATTGTGCTTTACTTTTTTAAATTCTTTATAATAAGAAAATTCAAATGCGTCAAAAATTGTTAACTGGTTAAGTACCTTATACAAATACTTCTAAGATACTGTAAAATGTACCAAACGATTGATGTATATAAAAAACAAATATGTAACCATTTAATATGAAAAAGGCAATGTCCAACAAAAATATTTTACCTTTCACATCCTCTACAAAAATGTAGTGTTGCCTGTTTTGGAATATTCTCTGTGACATCAACTTGGGATCGCAGACATGCCACACACATGTTTGCTGGATTAGGTTCAATTCCAATGCCACAAATACAACATAATCTACAAATACAATTGCATAATTCATATTTTTAATTATATAAGACTACAATAGCAACAGTGGTAAAACTATGGAAGTGCTCCTAAAAGCGTTTCTTTGCAAGGCCCCTCCCCCGCCAATATCAAATCTGATATGATATATCTATGTAGTTCTAGAGGTACAATTTTTATGAGTTCACCCGGTATACAGATTCTTCGCAGGCTGCCAGATAAGCGGCAGCCCAACACGTTGCCACGAGCGTGCACGTATAGACAAAATTCAATGTAGTAGTAGCTATATTTTTTGGCAAATATCTCGAAAACTAAGGCCGAATGGCGGTTACATGCATAGGAAAAAGTTGTTCAGAATACTCAGTTCTACAACATATTCAAAAATCATCGAAATCGGAGAGGTAGGAGCACTTCCATAGTTTTACCGCAACTGTTTCTTACATATACTAATAAGTAACATATTAACAACATAAGTTACCAGTTGTAAACAAAACATTCACCTGCTAAAATATATAATAGAAGCATCAGCTATAGTTATTAGCTCAAGTTAATCAACAAACCCCAGTCAATTGTTGATATCAAGAACAAAAGATTTACATAATTGCAACAAAATTTTTGCAAAGATTATTATTGCCATTCCAAGACTCTGACATGAAAGGTATTATGATATCTGAGGGCCATAAAACCCCTCTCTCCTACCTAAATGCCCAGATATGTTTTGGTGCACAACTGGTGACTCGATCAAACGTAGAAACTAAACATTTATATCCAGTTTATAGAATATTAAAGGCCCGAACCGTTGTGAACCATTCGACATTCTTACATTAATGATATTACCAACATTTAAATCCAATAACATTTTTTCGTAATATTTATTTTTCTTTAATCATGGAAAACCAAAGCCTTCAGTCTGTTTGTTTTATGTCTTGATATGTATCAAAACTTTATGCATAAACTATTATGGATAACGGAAAGCAATGTTTTTGAGTATAATTTAATGGCTATAGTTAAAGAATTAGTCGATGTGCAACAATTGCTCAGATTACAGATGAGACCAATGTATCTTGGTCTATAGTCCAAAAGCACTTAATAAATAAATGGAAAAAGTGGAAAGTGAGTTCAATACTTTTTTACTGAAGAAAACAAAATGTTAAGAGTTGTCATACGCAACTACTGTGCGTTCGCTGAGAGTTGGCGAGTGACAGTTTACGCTCTCACTCTGCTGCTATCACGTGAGTTGCTGTTATTGGCTGAGGACGGTGACAAAGGTCGATGATCAGCATATCGAGACAGAGTGAAATAGATGATTCCAAACCATTGGCGTAGCCTCAGGAAATCATTCCATTTCTTAATACATAGTATACACATTGATTGGGAGGCTACGTCAATGCTCCAAAGTCATCATTCTATCTCACTTTGTCTCGATATGTTCGTCGTCGTTCTTTGTCAATGTCCTCAGCCAATAACAGCAACGCATGTGTAGCAGCAGAGTGAGAACGCAATATGCTGTCACTCGCCATCCCTCTGCGAACGCACAGTACTTACTTATAAAGTAAATTACATGGGACAGAAAGTGGATGCTTTATGACAATTGTAAAAGGAAAAAACAATAGCTGCCAATCATTGCCAATTAAATCAATGTCAAGTAGCTACTCCGACACCCAATATCCACAACAGTAAGGTGTTTCTTTATGTACAATGAAATACCTACATACTGCTGTATTTTGAACTGTAAACAACAATTGGTTTTCCACTGCCAGACTTGTTGGAAACGATGCTTGTACATATAATTAATTTTATATACAAAAACGACATTACTTCTCGGTACCTCCAATATTTTTAGAAATTGATTACATTCTTCTTAGGCTCATGTGTATGAAATTCTTGGTATTTATTTTCCAGAAATCTGGACATTTTTAAGGTTACGATAACTTACACCATTAACTCTTGTCGAACAGGTTCGATTAATGCTTCCATGTTTTATATTTCTTTCCCACCAAATGTTTCGTAAGATATTACGAACTAATTAAACAGAATTAAGTTAATAACTTGACGATTGGAAATTAATGGTCCCTTTTGCGTACTACTAGTAACGTGGCCACGTGTAAACCCGTGCCAACTTCAAGTATTAAATAATCAATCTATGTAAGTGTTGCCACAGCCTACTCTAGTACTAGCCGTGCTGAACAACGTGGCAACACCGCGTGTTTACCGATCGGGGGTCCTATTTTCAGTAATAGAGTCTTGTACTTGGGATTACAATTAACGCTTTTTCTCATAGAAAATTATGTTAAAGTACACAATTCTTTATTAATTATGTCTGAGTAATATATAAATATTATAACTATGGTAAGTAGAAGTAATATTAAAGTGTTGTGTTACGCTATCGCGTTAGCCAGGCTTAATGTCTAGTAACATCGAATCACGGATCGACAATAAAGTCGCACTTATCGATAGCGATGGGAACTCGGGAGCGAAATTCAAAGTCAGATCAACATATGGACTACCCCGATTTATACATCAGTATTATGTATAATACTGGGTATAACCAGTATTATACTGGGTATAACCATAATGTATACCCATTATGGGGTATAATGCAGTCTATTATGTACGCAACAGTTGCATATCTATTGGTGGGATATGGGGAGTTTATGCAGGTTCGGTTGCCCGTGGAGCGCTGAACCGCTCTGCTTGTGAAGAGGCGCGAAAGAATCAAACACAAGTTGTAGAGTTTAGAAAGAACGACTATTTATTCTATTATTCAGCGTAAGAGATACTGATAGTTCAAGAAATAACGAAGTTCTCTCGAATGTGTCTTCTTCTTGTTTCCATTACGGCTCTGGTTCTTCTTCTTGAGTTCCTGTTTTCCCCCTCTCCTTTGGTAGCGGCCAATGAGGTTGAGTCTTGTTGGGCCTTGGGTCGCCCTCGGGCGCATGGAGGTGCGCGCAAAGGGGAGAAATGGGATAGCGTAACAGGCTATCGGCTATATACTGTGTTACGCTATCGCGTTAGCCAGGCTTAATGTCTAGTAACATCGAATCACGGATCGACAATAAAGTCGCACTTATCGATAGCAATGGGAACTCGGGAGCGAAATTCAAAGTCAGATGAACATATGGACTACCCCGATTTATACATCAGTTAATTAATGTACGCGTATTCTTAGAAAACGCTGTAAGACTCTTCGACTTTTTAGCGTTTTCTTCCAGGTTTTTTCCATGACTCCCCATTTACCGTTACCATGCGACTTTCACGCGTTTACCGGGTTTTTCCCATTTCTCCCCTTTGCGCGCACATCCCTTCGTCTGTACCGGAATGCGAAAATGTTGCCACCTCTACGCGCCCGAGGGCGACCCAAGGCCCAACAAGACTCAACCTCATTGGCCGCTACCGAAGGAGAGGGGGAAAACAGGAACTCAAGAAGAAGAACCAGAGCCGTAATGGAAACAAGAAGAAGACACATTCCAGAGAACTTCTTTATTTCTTGAACTATCAGTATCTCTTACGCTGAATAATAGAATAAACAGTCGTTCTTTCTAAACTCTAGAACTTGTGTTTGTTTCTTTCGCGCCTCTTCACAAGCAGAGCGGTTCAGCGCTACACGGGCAACCGAACCTGCATAAACTCCCCATATCCCACCAATAGACACGCAACAACTGATATATCACAGCACAGCCTTCTCTAGTACTAGCCGTGCTGAACAACGTGGCAACACCGCGTGTTTACCGATCGGGAGTCCTATTTTCAGTAATGGGAGTCTTGTACTTGGGATTATAATTAACGCATTTGCTCATAGAAAATTATGTTAAAGTACACAATTCTTTATTAATTATGTCTGAGTAATATATAAATATTATAACTATGGTAAGTAGAAGTGATATTAAAGTATATATAAAATCAATTATTTACATATATTACAATTTAATTTTTTAGCAACGGAATGGGACCCATAACCGGATATATAAATATTAATATAATCATCTACAACACACGTGGATAAATATTCGGTATTGAAAATTTTTGAAAATCCATTTACATCGGCAGGAAGATTATGAAGATCATTAATATTATTCCCTTACAATTGGACACATAACAACACTGTGGCATTATTAACTAATAAATATAGTATGAAACTTGTGAATTTTTCAAAAATTGTGTATGTATATAATAAATATGAACTTGTAAAAAATTAGTTATGATACTATTACTATGTTATTAATGTTGGTTTTATCTATTGAATAAAGCCCAGTTAAACAAAAATTATCTCTTATAAGTTCTGGGAATGTATTGTGGAATAGAATGCCACTGATTATACGGCTTTATGTTAAAAGGGACCCATAGGGTCCGAATGCTTGACGCTTCTATTCTAAATTCATTCGATAGAGATTCTCCTTTGAATAAGGACGTACCTTCCCTTTACAATATAATAAAGTATTCTTTTATTAGACTGAACTGTGTATTATACGTTATCAAACTTTCTCATAATCTAGCTTTCCAATAATTAACACTAAATTGAAATATATTGAATGCACAATAGTTTTTATTAAATAAATGTGCTATACACAAAGATTAAGACCTACATAGTTAATAAATGAAACTTCCCTGCATTACTGCACTTACTTTTATATTTTAAAAAATTGTCTACTAATAATAAGTACACATTGATGTGCAAACATTCGAAAAATAAGCGGGAAAGTGAGAGGCCGGTATGGAGAAACTGAGAGTCCGGTCGGGTGGGTTGGGCTAGGTATATTGATATATATATTACACCCGGACTCCCGCTGCGTTGCCATTTTTACCTTCAGCACGGCTAGTACCACAGCCTTCTCTAGTATTAGCACAGCCTTCTCTAGTACTAGCACAGCCACAGCCTACTCTAGTACTAGCCGTGCTGAACGTAAAAATGGCAACGCAGCGGGAGTCCGGGTGTGATATATATATCAATATACCTAGCCCAACCCACCCGACCGGACTCTCAGTTTCTCCATACCGGCCTCTCACTTTCCCGCTTATTTTTCGAATGTTTGCACATCAATCTGTACTT
This sequence comes from Nomada lathburiana, assembly GCA_963667235.1. Classification (NCBI taxonomy): domain Eukaryota; kingdom Metazoa; phylum Arthropoda; class Insecta; order Hymenoptera; family Apidae; genus Nomada; species Nomada lathburiana. The sequence goes on from OY763902.1 coordinate 2,537,246, forward strand.
ATTGTCAGTAGAAACTTTTTAAAATATAAAAGTAAGTGCAGTAATGCAGGGAAGTTTCATTTATTAACTATGTAGGTCTTAATCTTTGTGTATAGCACATTTATTTACTAAAAGCTATTGTGCATTCAATATATTTCAATTTAGTGTTAATTATTGGAAAACTAGATTATGAGGAAGTTTGATAATGTGTAATACACAGTTCAGTTTAATAAAAGAATACTTTATTATATTGTAAAGGGAAGGTACGTCCTTATTCAAAGGAGAAACTCTATCGAATGAATTTAGAATAGAAGGGTCAAGCATTCGGACCCTATGGGTCCCTTTTAACATAAAACCTCGTATAATCAGTGGCATTCTATTCCACAATACATTCCCAGAACCTATAAGAGATAATTTTGGTTTAACTGGGCTTTATTCAATAGATAAAACCAACATTAATAACATTTTAATAGTATCATAACTAATTTTTTACAAGTTCATATTTATTATATACATACACAATTTTTGAAAAATTCACAAGTTTCATACTATATTTATTAGTTAATAATGCCACAGTGTTGTTATGTTTCCAATTGTAAGGGAATAATATTAATGATCTTCATAATCTTCCTGCCGATGTAAATGGATTTTCAAAAATTTTCAATACCGAATATTTATCCACGTGTGTTGTAGATGATTATATTAATATTTATATATCCGGTTATGGGTCCCATTCCGTTGCTAAAAAATTAAATTGTAATATATGTAAATAATTGATTTTGGGAGGATAAAGGTACAACTATAAATAATGTACATTTTGATCACTTACAACGAGGTGGTCTTTCCATTCCCACAGAAGAAGTAATAACCTTATTTACTCATATATGTGCAACAATGAAAGCCATAATAAATGGTACCAATTTGGAATCAGATTTTCTAAAATCTAAAAATCATAAGCACATTTTATGTAAATTAACATATATTAATATTCAATCAAATGCACATCATTTAGCTTTTTCTGATACATGCATTTGTGGTGAAGATTTTATAATTACCTGCACAACCTTTCCCTTCCAACTTATCCAACCTCTTTCCGTGCTCACTTAACCTCTTTGACTTCGTATCAATAATTTTGTCTATTTCAGGTTTCTATTAACTTATATATCACTCCATTCATTTTCAAATGTTGCGTTTTAGTTTAAAGATGATTCTATTTCGCTTCATACTTACATTTTCTTAAAACTACTGTAAAATATTTCCAATTTTATGTATCACATCACCAAACCATTCCGAGAGTCCACAAAATGTATACCACATTTATAACTATTAGTATACTTTAATATCACTTCTACTTACCATAGTTATAATATTTATATATTACTCAGACATAATTAATAAAGAATTGTGTACTTTAACATAATTTTCTATGAGAAATTGCGTTAATTGTAATCCCAAGTACAAGACTCCCATTACTGAAAATAGGACTCCCGATCGGTAAACACGCGGTGTTGCCACGTTGTTCAGCACGGCTAGTACTAGAGTAGGCTGTGCTAGTACTAGAGTAGGCTGTGCTAATAGTTATAAATGTGGTATTGTTACGCTATCGCGTTAGCAGGCCTTAATATCTAGTGATATCGAATCAACAGTCGACAATATAATTATAACTATCGATAGCGATAATAACTTAGGAGCGAAATTCGAAACCGGATGGGGATTCACGATAAACAAAGCTGTACATTATTTACAGTGCAGATCTCAGAACACTTCACTTGGAAGTTTCTAAAGGTTATTTATTACGGACCATAAACAATTGGCTAAAGTTTGTTGAAACATGTACGACCTCCGGAGGTTGTCGGACACCGCGATATCGTATTCCGGCCGCCAGATGTTCTACCGCTGAACAAGGGGACCTTTCAAGAGCCACTCGACTCCTCAGCGCGTTATCTCTGACCTTCGCGCGTTTTCCTTAGTTTTCCCGCGTAGCATTGCCACTTCCACGCGCCCAAGGACCGATAGAAACCCAAGGAGACCCAACCCCATTGGACAAGACGAAAGCAAAAGGGAGGAGGAAGGAGCCCGGGAAGAGGAACCAGAGCCGAAAAGGGAAGAAGAACAGCCTCGCTCAGCAGAACTTCTTGATTTCTCACTGGAGCCAGTACATTTGAAGACTGATCTAACGAATAAATAGTCGTTCTTTTTAACCTTAACTACTTGTGTTTGATTATTCCGCGCTTCTCTACAAGCAGAGCGGTTCAGCGCTCCACGGGCAACCGAACCGGCCTAAATTCCCCATATCCCACCAATAGATACGCAACAGCACAGCCTACTCTAGTACTAGCCGTGCTGAAGGTAAAAATGGCAACACTGCGGGAGTCCGGGTGTGATATATATATGAATATACCTAGCCCAACCCACCCGACCGGACTCACAGTTTCTCCATACCGGCCTCTCACTTTCTCCATACCGGCCTCTCACTTTCCCGCTTATTTTTCGAATGTTTGCACATCAATGTGTACTTATTATTAGTAGACAATTTTTTAAAATATAAAAGTAAGTGCAGTAATGCAGGGAAGTTTCATTTATTAACTATGTAGGTCTTAATCTTTGTGTATAGCACATTTATTTAATAAAAACTATTGTGCATTCAATATATTTCAATTTAGTGTTAATTATTGGAAAGCTAGATTATGAGAAAGTTTGATAACGTATAATACACAGTTCAGTCTAATAAAAGAATACTTTATTATATTGTAAAGGGAAGGTACGTCCTTATTCAAAGGAGAATCTCTATCGAATGAATTTAGAATAGAAGCGTCAAGCATTCGGACCCTATGGGTCCCTTTTAACATAAAGCCGTATAATCAGTGGCATTCTATTCCACAATACATTCCCAGAACTTATAAGAGATAATTTTTGTTTAACTGGGCTTTATTCAATAGATAAAACCAACATTAATAACATAGTAATAGTATCATAACTAATTTTTTACAAGTTCATATTTATTATATACATACACAATTTTTGAAAAATTCACAAGTTTCATACTATATTTATTAGTTAATAATGCCACAGTGTTGTTATGTGTCCAATTGTAAGGGAATAATATTAATGATCTTCATAATCTTCCTGCCGATGTAAATGGATTTTCAAAAATTTTCAATACTGAATATTTATCCACGTGTGTTGTAGATGATTATATTAATATTTATATATCCGGTTATGGGTCCCATTCCGTTGCTAAAAAATTAAATTGTAATATATGTAAATAATTGATTTTGGGAGGATAAAGGTACAACTATAAATAATGTACATTTTGATCACTTACAAAGAGGTGGTCTTTCCATTCCCACAGAAAAAGTAATAACCTTATTTACTCATATATGTGCAACAATGAAAGCCATAATAAATGGTACCAATTTGGAATCAGATTTTCTAAAATCTGAAAATCACTAGCACATTTTATGTAAATTAACATATATTAATATTCAATCAAATGCACATCATTTAGCTTTTTCTGATACATGCATTTGTGGTGAAGATTTTATAATTACCTGCACAACCTTTCCCTTCCAACTTATCCAACCTCTTTCCGTGCTCACTTAACCTCTTTGACTTCGTATCAATAATTTTGTCTATTTCAGGTTTCTATTAACTTATATATCACTCCATTCATTTTCAAATGTTGCGTTTTAGTTCAAAGATGATTCTATTTTGCTTCATACTTACATTTTCTTAAAACCACTGTAAAATATTTCCAATTTTATGTATCACATCACCAAACCATTCCGAGAGTCCACAAAATGTATACCACATTTATAACTATTAGTATACTTTAATATCACTTCTACTTACCATAGTTATAATATTTATATATTACTCAGACATAATTAATAAAGAATTGTGTACTTTAACATAATTTTCTATGAGCAAATGCGTTAATTATAATCCCAAGTACAAGACTCCCATTACTGGAAATAGGACTCCCGATCGGTAAACACGCGGTGTTGCCACGTTGTTCAGCACGGCTAGTACTAGAGAAGGCTGTGATATAATATTTTATTCAGTTCTTGAAAATATTCTTTAAAATCAACTAGACAGGTATTTAACACGACGCCATTAATTAATGTTTTATGCATCAAAATTTAAGTCGTTTGTTTCTTTTTCCTAGGGTAGATATAAATATTGCTATATTAGGAATGTAAGGAACTTGTCGATCTATTTTCATAATTTTGTTCATTACTTAATAATGTTGTAATTTCAGAATTTAAGGACTCTATAGCTGTTTGGGCATTTATTTCATGTTGAAAAGTATTAACGTTAATAATAAACATATTATTAATTATTTTTATAATGAACAATAAAATGTAAGACAACTAAATATAAAATATATAAAACTTCGAAACGAACTAATGAATGACTGTTATAAACACACCCCTGGTTCCCATATACGTTTCAATCGACTCCTCTTCTTTCTTACTGATACTTAAAATTTCTTATTTCTTATTAATGTAAAAGGGAGAACGAAAGTATTCGTGAAAAAGTTTAAAGGATTAGTTTACCAGATATTTGGGAAAATTACATAATATCTTTAATAAAAATTAAAGTACTGCATCTTATAAATATCAGTAAGTAGTATACTTGTTGAAAATGTTATTAAAATCGGTTAATTTTGCTTTGAGTTTCAAATAATTAAAAGGTTTGCATTAGTTTGCGTTATGCATAATTTAATTTGCATATGCTTAATGAATTAATTATTCAATACCGCTATCGAAGGCATATATTTGATAGTGAATCTTGAACCTCATGATCAAATCTATTCAAAACCCCCGCAACTTAAATTCAGTTTATCGGTAGATTCTCCATAAATGACATATACATACATATGTGTACATATTCAGTAAATAGCTCGATGGTCCAAAGTCCAAACGACTAAATCAGTCGTTAGTCGATGGTTTTAAAAATCAGTCGACTGAAAATAGGAGTTGGGTACTATCGACTAATCGATAGTTTTTAGTCGATGGTGCCCATCACTATATTCTAGTAATATCGAACGAATTAGCGCCAACATAATTGTAGCTATCGATAGCGATAAATAAATCAGAAGAGATTCAGAACCGGATGAGTGTCGCGTTACACAAAGCATAATTTATTATTGAACTACATGGGTGGCCAAGCAAAGGGAATGTCAAAATATTCAGATCAGAACGTTTGACTTGGAAATTGTAAAGCTGTGTATGTCGGGTCCCACAATTATGAATTATATTGGCAACAATTCATGCGATATTACTAGAATACTAAGGCCCAGTTCACGCGATAGCGTAAATATGGAAAAACTTTAAATCTAGGGGAATCCTAGCTTAAGTATACCATGATTAAGACACTATGGATTACTAGATGCAAAGTAAAGGAAGTTTCTCATTGGAGAAACCTGATTAAATAAGCTGTGTCACTATAGAATAAAATCTAGAATAGAATCAACAAATTTCTTCAAATTTCTTTTCTCAGTGTACTTTAATCTATGCCAACTCACTCGAATTTTTATTCTCGGCTTCCCTGATTCTAATGTCAGTTATACTGTAATGTTCGGTATTTGTTGAAATGAATTTTTTTATTGTTTATAATTATCCGCCAACGTTTTAATACTTGTGAAATAATCGTAAAGAATTTTAGTTGCACGTGCATTGTTAAATGCTTTTTATTTGTTTAGCGAAGTAATTCTCGCTTTCTTTATTCATCAGGTACGTTTATCTTTTCTCTTGTGCACATTATTTATTTCTATATTATACGCTGTTTAATGTGTTTACTTTCGTTAATTCGTTCCTCATTGCGCCATAACGTGAAAACTTAACTTTGTTCAACATTTTAATTAAGAAGGTATATTGTCGAAACACTCTAATTTTTTGAAATTTGTTCCTGTAAGAATATTAATATATAGCAAATGCAAAAAATAATTATGACATTAAATATTTGTGCTTTCATACTTTTATAAAATCAAAAGTGATATCCAACTGTCCTTTAGACATTGGGTCAGCATATTTACTATATAATACAATTTTCTTATAGCTTTGAAGCTATTGACTCCTTAATTTTTAAAACAGTTCTTAGCAGGGAACATTGTACTATTATTTTCCATAATTGTGGACGATGCATTCTCAAGTTTAAAAAAGTACAATATTTTATTTATGAAGGAGTCCCATTATTATTAGATAGTTCAATTTATAATATTCGTGCATGTACCATTATTATTATTTTTTCATCAATTTTTCATTTCATTACAAATTGCACAATATTTGTAATGTTTTACATTCAAAATTATTCAGTTCAGGTTGGAACTTCAGTTGCAATTATATTTAATTTAAAGGTGTAGTAATTATATTTTAAATAGTAAATATTCTTTATATGTACATTTATTTTCTATATTATATATGAACATAAATAAACTGTGCGTAATCCATTCAAAGAATCAAGTTATCAGTTGTAAACAAAAGTACACATTTGCATTTAAGTGGGATTGGAGCTTATTCATAGTCCTTAGATAATGTTATACGTTTCATGCAAGATTCAAGAACTTGCGATAATTGCTGTAGAAGTTTTGTCAGAATTATGTAAATCATTCACATCCAATATCACCAACTGACTAGCATTTAATAATTAACGGTAGCCAACAGCCATGGCTGTTGCCTCTCCCATATGTTTTAGCGTATGAATATTTTCTTCACAGCTGGTGACTGGGAACGTTGAATTGAGTTTAGTTATATTAGTATATTTGTTTATTTTAAATAAATATAATTTGGAGATCTAAATAAATGCAGTAAAAATTCATATAATTTACAGAGGCAGTCACTATTCTATACAATGGCTGATTCCAGTGACTTGGATCGGCAAATAGAACAGCTAAAGAAATGTGAAATTATCAAAGAAGCTGAGGTTAAAGCTCTTTGTACAAAAGCACGTGAAATCCTTATAGAAGAAAGTAACGTACAAAGAGTCGATTCTCCTGTCACTGTATGTTTTTATTAAAGTATGGACAAATGGAATTAATATAATTCAAATTTATAAAAGCTGCGATTTATTTTCAGGTGTGCGGAGATATTCATGGACAATTCTATGACTTAAAAGAATTATTTAAAGTTGGGGGGGATGTTCCGGAGACAAATTACCTGTTCATGGGCGACTTCGTTGACAGAGGATTTTATAGTGTTGAAACGTTTCTTCTTCTTTTGGCCTTAAAAGTAAATAGAAGACACATGTGCAACAATTAACATAATTGAACAGAATTACAAATTTTATACAGAATGTTCAAGAGTTAATATTGTGTTTTAAGAAACACAATTTAAATAATATTTATTGATACAAAGATAATTACAATTACAGGTACGTTATCCTGATAGGATTACATTAATAAGGGGAAATCATGAATCTCGACAAATTACACAAGTTTATGGTTTTTATGACGAATGCCTACGTAAATATGGCAGCATTACAGTTTGGAGATATTGTACGGAAATATTTGATTATTTATCACTCTCTGCTATAATTGACGGAAAAATATTTTGCGTTCATGGTGGATTATCTCCAAGTATTCAAACCCTTGATCAAATAAGAACTATAGACAGGAAGCAAGAAGTAAGAGTTCACATTAAAATAAGAAAGGATAAGAATCATTTGTCGTTGAAAAAAAAATACAGTCGAGTAAAATATTTATAATAAAACTTGTTCCATAGGTGCCACACGATGGGCCAATGTGTGACTTACTATGGTCTGATCCTGAAGATACGCAAGGTTGGGGAGTTTCACCACGCGGTGCTGGTTATCTTTTTGGAAGCGATGTTGTAGCACAGTTTAATTCTGCAAATGATATCGATATGATTTGTAGAGCTCATCAATTAGTTATGGAAGGATATAAATGGCATTTTAATGAAACTGTTTTGACAGTTTGGTCTGCACCTAATTATTGTTACAGGTATATATCTATATATTGTTTTGTAAAAGTATAAAATGTTACATAGCTTTTATTAATTAATTCTCTTGGTTACGAGCCATTTAAAAATTAACACAGAGGTTTTGTCCACTTGTGAGTTCACCATAATTAATTTTTTTAATTATTCTTAGCTGACTAATAGTTTCTACTTAAGTAGGCCCCTGCCATTGTCAGTGTACAACGTTCGTAACGGGAGGATTAAAGTATTTCCAATTACATACGCGAAGTGGTTTTTTTTATGAATCGATGTTTATAACAACATTTTCTTGATGTAGATGTGGAAATGTTGCTGCAATACTAGAATTAAATGAGCACCTTCAACGAGATTTCACAATATTCGAAGCGGCACCACAAGAAAGTCGGGGAATTCCTAGTAAAAAGCCCCAGGCTGATTACTTTTTATAAAGAACGAATTAATTAAAAATGACTGCATAAACCAAATCATCTCCAAATGTTTGTTTTTTTTAAACGAAGAATCCAATTTACATCATATGTATTTACACAGACGTAAGGATATTACATTAAAAATAAAACGGAGGTCGATCCTGAAAAATATACATGAATGAAGGACAATGTTGATCAATTTGTAATTGAACACTTATCAACAGACTGCTACTGGTATTCGAAATACCAATTTGATATAATAAATATTATAAATACATGTGTTTTTCAATATTATACTTTTGTTGGAAAGAACATTGATTAATATGTGATTCTTCAGTATGTACTAAACAGTTACGAGTTAAGATGTTTTGTCAAATTGTTGGTCGTTTTGTATTGGTCTAATAAGAGATGATAGCGAAATAATTCCTAACGAAATAGTATATGTTATAGTACAAATATCCAATTTCATTTAAATTTAGAATAGTAAAGTAGCGTGTGAAATACGTTATTATACGATTTTATAATCTTTTACTGTTACTGGATTATAATTTTTCACCAAATTTGATATATTTAATATTATTTCGTGTATTAAATTTGTTCGAACCGTGTATACAAAGCAAGCAAGATTTCATCAGTTATCAATCGAAGTACCGGTTTTCAATGCGATTAGACTTATAACAGTTTAATTTTTGAGCTTCGTAAAATCGATGCTTGCACATTGTACATTGTATATAATTATTATGACAAGAACATTAAGAAATAATAAGAATTAGTTATATTAAATATGTCAAACGTTTTAAGCATCTTCATGATTTATTTATAATTCAATAACCAATGAAAAAATTTAGTATATCAATTAACTTCTATTTACGAACATTTTTATCCAACGTAATAATCATTTTACAGTATTTTAATATTTTATTAAAACAGAATTAAACTTTTTTTAAACACATATTTTCGTCTTGGATTCATTAGAAATTATTACCTTAACAAGAATTTCCATTCGTACAATTCCTGAAATCATATTTGTGGAAGTGCGCAGTTTTGAAATATAGGGCATTTATGATCGGGCTACCTGGGACACGGCTAGTGTGCAGGCGAGCAGCGATGGTTTGCAGAACCGTCTCCCTGTTTTCTAAGATTACTGTTAGGTTTAAGGGAATGACTAGTAACGAATAGAAGTATGAATGAATGGGAAGAAATAGTGTCGATAGAGGAGCGAAGTAGTGTAGATCGAGTAGCAGAATAGTGTCGATAGAGGAGCGAAGTAGTGTAGATCGAGTAGCAGAATAGTGTAGAACAGCGTAACGTAGAACAGGGAAAAATAGCGTAGTCTTGTGCGGAGCAATATAGTATAATTCTATATGTACTTTAAGCCAGTGCAGTACCTTTTTATATATTAAATAGAAACTACATTTTATATTACACTTACATCGGATTTGATCTCATAAAACTTCCAATCCCACATGTTATACAGTCTTTCCCGTAGGAGGGTTCGAATTGGGAAATGAAGGGTTTGCTAGGACGATTCTGACCAACTTTTTACGTTACCAAAATGTTGTTTGAAGCTTCGTTTTTGAATTATTAACGAAAAATACTGGCCAATCAGAGCGCCCGTAGGTCGCGCGCTTAAGCACGTGGTTTCAAGCGCGCTCGGTCATGGTCATGAACCAAATTATAATTAAAAAACGAAGCTCCAATCTACATTTTGGTAAAGAAAAAAGTTGTTCAGTCATCCAGTAACCATTAAAAGCTGGTCAAGAGGTCCCGAGCGACCTTGCATATCATTTGCTACGCTTCGCGTTAGCAGGTCTTAATATCTAGTGATATCGAATCAACTGTCGACGATATAATTATAACTATCGAAAGCGATAATAACTTAGGAGCGAAGTTCGAAGCCGGATGAGCACACGCGATAAATAAACCTGTACATTACTTAAGTACCAGCCGTAGGTTGTCGAACAAAAGGAAACCCAGAGCATTCGAATCTTAGAGCTCTTCACTTGGCAGATTCTAAAGGTTATTTATTACGGAGCATAAAGGATTGGGTAAAGTCTATTGAAACATGTACGACTTCCGAAGGTTGTCCAACCCCACGATATTCTGTTCTGGCCGATTAATATAAACTCTCACCGAAGATCACCGTTAGCCTTGAACAGAGCTACTTCGGCAATTTACTTGTACAAATCAACACCATTCCTTGAAATAATCAGTATCTTTAAACTCGAGCAGTGAATAAACATAAATCTTTATAAAAGTATAAGTTGTCTTTGAATATTCCGCGCTTCTCCGCAAGCAGAGCGGTTCAGCGCTCCACGCTACACAAACTCCCCATATCCCACCAATAGATACGCAACACCACAGCCTAGCCGTGCTGAACAACGTGGCAACACCGCGTGTTTACCGTCGGGAGTCCAATTTTCAGTAATGGGAATCTTGTACTTGGGATTACAGTTAACGCTTTTTCTCATAGAAAATTATGTTAAAGTACACAATTCTTTATTAATTATGTCTGAGTAATATATAAATATTATAACTATGGTAAGTAGAAGTGATATTAAAGTATACTAATAGTTATAAATGTGGTATACCTTTTGTGGACTCTCGGAATCGTTTGGTGATGTGATACATAATATCGGAAATATTTTACAGTGGTTTTAAGAAAATGTAAGTATGAAGCAAAATAGAATCATCTTTGAACTAAAACGCAACATTTAAAAATGAATGGAGTGATATCTAAGTTAATAGAAACCTGAAATAGACAAAATTATTGATACGAAGTCAAAGAGGTTAAGTGAACACGGAAAGAGGTTGGATAATTAATTTTTGAAGGGAAGGGTTGTGCAGGTAATTATAGAATCTTCACCACAAATGCATGTATCAGAAAATGCTAAATAATGTGCATTTGATTGAACATTAATATATGTTAATTTACATAAAATGTGCTTATAATTTTCAGATTTAGGAAATCTGATTACAAATTGGTACCATTTATTATGGCTTCCATTAGTGCACACATGAGTAAATAAGGTTATTACTTCTTCTGTAGGAATGGAAAGACCACCTCTTTGTAAGTGATCAAAATATATATTATTTATAGTTGTAGCTTTATCCTTCACAATTAATTATTTACATATGTTACAATTTAATTTTTTGACAATGAAATGGGACCCACAACTGGATATATAAATGTTAACATAATCAGCTACAACACACATGGATAAATAATCGATATCGAAAATTTTTGAAAATCCATTTACATCAACAGAAAGATCATGAACATCATTAACACGTTGACTGCCCAACTACGAGTTATCTCGTAGTTGGTTTCCGCCAAGAGGTTTCTGTTACATAAGCCAACTACGAAATAATTCGTAACATGCTTTTTACAAAAAAAATATTTTTTAATCTTGATTATTACTATGAACTATTATTAAAGTTTTTAATAATATAACATGATTAAATCAAATTGGCTCTTTAGACTGGAATCGTGAAAAATTCTGTAGCAGTCAACGTATTAATATTATTCCCTAATAATTATTAACTAATAAATATAGTATGAAACTTGTGAAAAGGGCAATGTAAAACCACTTTTTCAAAAATTGGGTATGTATATAATAAATATAAACTTGTAAAAAATTTTTTAATATTGGTTTTATCTATTGAATAAAGCCAAGGTAAACAAATATTATGTCTTATAAGTTCCGAGAATGTATCGTGGAGTAGAATGCCATTGATTATTCAGAAGTGTATATATTAAGAGGAACTGATAGTGTCCGAATGCTCAATGCTTCTCTTCTAAATTCATTCGACAGAGTTTCTCCTTTGAATAAAGACGTACCTTCTCTTTACAATATAATAAAGTATTCTTTTATTAAATTGAACTGTATTATACATTATCAAACTTCCTCTTAATCTAGTTTTCCAAGAATTAATACTAAATTGAAATATATTGAATGCACAATAGCTTTTATTAAATAAATGAGCTATACACAATGATTAAGACCTACATAGTTAATAAATAAAACTTCCCTGCATTACTGCACTTACTTTTATGTTTTAAAAAATTGCCTACTAACAATAAGTACACATTGATGTGTAAATATTCGAAAAATAAGCGGGAAACTGAGAGGCCGGTACGGAGAAACTGAGTCTGGTAAGGTGGGGTAGATTAGGTATACCGAGATATATATATCATAGCCAGACTCTCGCGGTGTTGCCATTTTTACCTTCAGCACAGCTAGTTGTAGGTAGAGTAGGCTGTGGATGTGGTTATATGTATAGTAATAATACAAGCCTTACGTTATTAAGAACATAGTAAATGAAACAAAAATGTGCATGTCATATTACTGTCTCTTTTTATGAATGTTATTAAATATTTGTCAGATGAATTGATACAATCATAATACAGCTTATAATTAATGTTGATAATAAGTTCATTTACTATTAGCACAGCCTTCTCTAGTACTAGCCGTGCTGAACAACGTGGCAACACCGCGTGTTTACCGATCGGGAGTCCTATTTTCAGTAATGGGAGTCTTGTACTTGGGATTATAATTAACGCATTTGCTCATAGAAAATTATGTTAAAGTACACAATTCTTTATTAATTATGTCTGAGTAATATATAAATATTATAACTATGGTAAGTAGAAGTGATATTAAAGTATACTAATAGTTATAAATGTGGTATACATTTTGTGGACTCTCGGAATGGTTTGGTGATGTGATACATAAAATTGGAAATATTTTACAGTGGTTTTAAGAAAATGTAAGTATGAAGCAAAATAGAATCATCTTTGAACTAAAACGCAACATTTGAAAATGAATGGAGTGATATATAAGTTAATAGAAACCTGAAATAGACAAAATTATTGATACGAAGTCAAAGAGGTTAAGTGAGCACGGAAAGAGGTTGGATAAGTTGGAAGGGAAAGGTTGTGCAGGTAATTATAAAATCTTCACCACAAATGCATGTATCAGAAAAAGCTAAATGATGTGCATTTGATTGAATATTAATATATGTTAATTTACATAAAATGTGCTAGTGATTTTCAGATTTTAGAAAATCTGATTCCAAATTGGTACCATTTATTATGGCTTTCATTGTTGCACATATATGAGTAAATAAGGTTATTACTTTTTCTGTGGGAATGGAAAGACCACCTCTTTGTAAGTGATCAAAATGTACATTATTTATAGTTGTACCTTTATCCTCCCAAAATCAATTATTTACATATATTACAATTTAATTTTTTAGCAACGGAATGGGACCCATAACCGGATATATAAATATTAATATAATCATCTACAACACACGTGGATAAATATTCAGTATTGAAAATTTTTGAAAATCCATTTACATCGGCAGGAAGATTATGAAGATCATTAATATTATTCCCTTACAATTGGACACATAACAACACTGTGGCATTATTAACTAATAAATATAGTTTGAAACTTGTGAATTTTTCAAAAATTGTGTATGTATATAATAAATATGAACTTGTAAAAAATTAGTTATGATACTATTACTATGTTATTAATGTTGGTTTTATCTATTGAATAAAGCCCAGTTAAACAAAAATTATCTCTTATAAGTTCTGGGAATGTATTGTGGAATAGAATGCCACTGATTATACGGCTTTATGTTAAAAGGGACCCATAGGGTCCGAATGCTTGACGCTTCTATTCTAAATTCATTCGATAGAGTTTCTCCTTTGAATAAGGACGTACCTTCCCTTTACAATATAATAAAGTATTCTTTTATTAGACTGAACTGTGTATTATACGTTATCAAACTTTCTCATAATCTAGCTTTCCAATAATTAACACTAAATTGAAATATATTGAATGCACAATAGTTTTTATTAAATAAATGTGCTATACACAAAGATTAAGACCTACATAGTTAATAAATGAAACTTCCCTGCATTACTGCACTTACTTTTATATTTTAAAAAATTGTCTACTAATAATAAGTACACATTGATGTGCAAACATTCGAAAAATAAGCGGGAAAGTGAGAGGCCAGTATGGAGAAACTGAGAGTCCGGTCGGGTGGGTTGGGCTAGGTATATTGATATATATATCACACCCGGACTCCCGCAGTGTTGCCATTTTTACCTTCAGCACGGCTAGTACTAGAGTAGGCTGTGCTATTAGATTAGTAAGACCACGCACAAAGTATAACATAATTATTACATTAAACTAGAGCCTTTCAAATATTAACTTATATGAAACCCTGAAACTTTATCACATTGCTGCAATATACATTCATTTTTTGTAACATACAATATATGTAAGCAATAGGACACATATGTGTTAACAACGACATATAAGGTTAATATTAACATTATGAGTTTTATTTCATAATAATTTCCAAATCATTAACATTATATAGTTCTGTTCACTTAAAATTTTTCATATTTCCTCAAGCCTGCAATTACCTGGGAATTTCTCTCTCTCTGTATAATATATTTAATGTCAATATAATGTACTTTTCAATATGATAGATATTTTTATGTTTTGGGATATATCAGTTTCTTAATTTCACAACCAGAAAATAAAAAATCATCATATCGGACAAACGTAATAGTTTGGCATAAAATGTTAACATATTCCACCTAATTTCACTATGCAATAAATTGTACATAATTATTAATTTAAAATAAACTAAAGCAGAACATGCCTTCAGCGTAAATATAACTTCTAATGTTAAAACTTTAAGGTTATTTAACGATACATCAACAAACTCTCGTTATCCTTATTTCAGATGACGTAAGCATCAACAAGTAGAATACAATAAAGTGGCTTCGCAGAAAAAACTCGACAAAGTATAATAAAACATTTCTTTTTTAATGGTATAAACTAATACGATATAACGTTTCAAACATAACAGTTCATAGTTATTGCATTGGTACCTAAGTTTAGTTTACGAACTAATCACACGTGGCGCTAGACCTGTGGTCTTCTACTATTGGAAGACAGCAAGGATCTTTTCATGGATCATCCGACCTGCCCCACTCTTTTCCCCACCCCTACGAAGTCCTACAGCTCTACTCTTCCTCTCGACGTCTCGAAGATATCCGCGTATCAAGTCGAATTCAACACCAATACGTCTTGTTCTAAACGTTTTCTATTTGCACAACAATTGCTGCGCTTGAAACGTTTATTGATAAACTGTGTCCCCTTGCGAGTCATTTAGAAAGTTCGAGAAAAAAGATATCTTCGTCCATTTCTCCCTGTCTGTTTATATCATCTGTTTGTCCTCGGTTTCGCTTTCTCGTTGGTGGGTGCACGAGTGCGAAAATATCAGACAGCGCAACAGAGTTCCAACATCGATGTATCGATACTAAAGATTCCCGCTTGGGGGGTGGGGGGGCGAGGTTTTGAGACAATAGTTTCTGAGTGAGGTTACATGGGCTCATTGAAATGTCGTGGCTCCTCGAACGACGGACTTACGATTAGCTCAGGTAAGTGCAACTTCTGTGAAATTATACTCTTTCGGTTGCTTTTTTTTTAGAATAAAAAATACATACGTGGTTTTCATTGGCTCGATAGAGTAGATTTGCTTGATTTTCGCTGGCCCGATTATTTTAGACGATGACGTGCTTCTTATGTATACTCAACACCTTGTATCCTTACTCTACCCATGTCGCATTCCTTCGGTGCAACTGTGATATTTATGTTAAACAGGATATCAGCACTTAGAGTTATTATTATCTTATAATCATCTATACATACATATGCATAAGTACTTCAAACGAAGACAGCTAATTAAAATTGATCGGCATTTTTGTATACGGAGAACCACCTATATAATAATATAAACATTAAAAAATAGATTTTGAATTATATTCATTTCAAATAGATTTTGTCAATTAGTTTCAAATGATTATTAATTTAAGTGGATATCAAAAATGATATTTCAAAATCTAGCATTTTTCACAGAAATGAAAGGTTTATATTTTATTTACAATCATTGTATCTATTCAATTCATTTACCATTTTTTTATTGCGACATGTTATTTAAAAAGTGACTTAAAAATGGGTTAAGTTGAATTAATGGCGAAAATATTCTATTAAAAAGATTTTAAAATACATATATACATATATTTGCTTTATTCACTTGCACGTTGTTTATATTGATTGTCAATGCATGGAAATTTGCATCTAACATAGTTTTATATTTGGAAATATTAGGTAAATGCTGTATATAAATTTAATAATGTAATTCGCATATTTCTATTTTGAAAATTACATTTCTATCTTACTTATCGTATTCATTATGAAAAGTTGCATCTAGTATTACGTAAATAAAAAGGTTTATTTTTTACCTAATGTCGCCCTCAAAAACAGTTTTGAACCGCAAAAAATTAGAAGAAACCAATAGTCATTTTATTTGTATGCAGTCCAATTTTCATCTGATATATATTCGTTAAGTTACTATGCAAAATATTTAAAATAGGTAAACATTCAATAGAACGAACCTTCTACGTACTATCTTCGACGTTTTAAAATACCACGAACGGTAATTTTCATCTTCAAGGAAGAGAATTTCCTGGTATCACGCGAGTTCGGCAAATATGGACAATAATCGATTGCAATCGTAGAATCGAATATACTTTTCTTAACAACTTTTAGTGTATGTTAAATTTTATAAGCTGTAGTAATTTATGATTTGTGGGAATTTCTTTTATATTCAAAATTTGAATAATATTTGGTGATCTATGGTTTTTGTTAAAAATGTTTTGGTCAGTAAACTCTAATACTTTTCTTTTTTATCAATAAAACATTGATAGAACAGATAATAATAGGAATGAGAAAACTGTATACCTCGATATACATTTTCAATTTATATTATATTCAAAATAATCATAAACTAATAACTATTTATTATATACTATTTAATATATATTATATACTAATTATTCAATTAATTAATTAAATTAACTAATTAAATTATATACTATTTAATAAATAGTTATTAGTTTATGATTATTTTGAATATAATATAAATTGAAAATGTATATCGAGGTATACAGTTTTCTCATTCCTATTATTATCTGTTCTATCAATGTATATATATGTATATATATATATGTATATATATATTATATACAATTTATGTATCTATTTATTAAAAAACTTAATACGTATATAATAACGTTAAGATATCTTGCATTACACTACTCGACAATTGGCATAATGGGCACTGTTAGTGTAAATGATTCAAAAATTTAAAAACGTCCAGAGATTGGAATGAATATTAGATCTATAATCTTATTTCATATCACATTCTACGATTATTTATATTTATACATGACCGAATATTTATTATTTTTTCGTTTTCTTAACGATTACTTAGTAGTAGTACTTAGCAAATTTCTTTGACATTTTTTCTGCATAATTTTCTATATTATTGTTTTACTATCAACCTAGTTAAAATTACTTAATGCGTAGCAACTTATTAGTTTCTTAACTATCACAATTATATTATTGTATTCAGTCATGTTTATTACAGTTTTCTGTTATAATGCAATCATTATTGGTTCCTGATTACTCGACGCAAACGGGATGGCGCTGAGAACAAATTTTTGGATTCTCATTACTTTCGCAATTCAATTGCTGTTGTCTGAAGTTACATATTTCATTACTCGTATAAGTAATAAACAGTTGCTTTGTTTTGTGGCGGAAATATTTAGTTGGTTTTATAATGAGATTTTATGATTACTTCTAAAGGAAGGGACACCTACGTTCAATTTATTCCTACGGATGAGAAACTCTACAATAGATTTATCTACGTTTTATTATTTTTTCTAATTTTCGACATGTTGTCCTTTATAAACGTACGAAGCTAGATTACATTCCCGCCATACGTATGAAATGTAAAATTTATTCAAAGATTTAATTCGCGTAAAGATACACAAAGGAGGACGGTACAAATGGACCGACATTGGGCCGGAGATTTCGCCGACTGGGAAACTCATCCAATTGATATATTTCGACTTCCTTCTGCGAATTATGATTTATCAGCAAAATAACCGTTAAAAAACCAGCAAGTATGTTCAGCAAGGTGTATATCGGTGTCAGAAATATCTGATAGATCATAAAGTCGTTGGTGCATTGGAGAAATATATCAATTGAATAAGTTTTTCAGTCGGCGAAATGTCAAAGTTTGCGCGCATTTTTTACAACTTTACCTTTATTTCATGTATAAATAATTACGCTTTTTGAACTCCTCAAGGCATGTAGAAACATATCCTGCACAAATTTATCGTTGTCGCTTAGGTCCAAAATGGGCCTATTTCTACCATCGTCCTTTGTCTTTCTCCTATTTATTAATAGTATACCAATATTTTATCGTAATATTCATTCCTATTTTGTCATATTATAAACTATTTCACTTCGTTTACATATTTGTTATTTATTTATTACACTCGCCACTATTTTTCCCCCCTTTACTAAATCAATATTATTAGAACAATGTATAAGTGTCTTTTATTAATCGTATTTTAAATACGATATCCTAAATATTCTTTCCCTTTTATTTGTTTTAACTTGAAAGCACAGGTAGAAGAGGTATGGGCAGTTGAATAATTTCGTTCGTAGAGAGCAGGTAGAGAATTCGGTTCCCAGAAGTAGTGGTTTCCTAAGTACAAACCCAATAGCTTTGTGTCAGGCCAAATATTTTGGGTGGTCTTGCATTCCTTTGGAACTCATAAATGTCTGTTCGTGATTATTTCGATGTCAGGATACTTATTTAACCGATATGTACATTTGTTCCATTATTATTTTACTATAGATTCATTCCACATTCGACCGTAAATTATATATATAAACATATAAATGATATTTATAGTTTCGCTATCTATATTCTTTTTTTCTTTAAGTACACAATTTAAATGCATAAATATATATGTATTTTGTAAATGGACCGTAAATGTAATTTCACGTAGTGAAAGATTTTTGTTGAATACTTGAAGTTGTTGCAAACGCGACATGAAATATGATATATTAATTACTGAATACATAGTGGCTTTTTAAAGTACATAAATATTAATTTTGTATAGTTTAATATGTATTCAGCAGAATATTTACAATATAGGATCATTGATACATTATCAACAAATGATTATCAACAAAAGTTCAATTCATCAACAGTGCTCCCACTTTGAAACCGTTCAGTCTTTGTATAAAACATTTTTTTTGGAATGCGTATTTTATAAGTCATATATATTTACGAATTAAAACAAATTAGTGTAAGAAAAAAGGAACCCGAGAGGGACTCGAACCAACAAGAAAGTTTGCAGCGGTTCAGCAGTTTGACACTGTACCGCAGGACCACGAATAGAATATGAAGTACGAAGAAATAGGTTTCTAATTTTTCTAACTGCGGCACACCTAATTAAAACATCTGAAAAAATTCAGAGTACTAGTATCAATAATATGTACTTACAAAAAAAGTATATATGTGGTTATGCGATTCCTTCAATACTTTAACATAGTAACGTACATATGAAGGGCTCAGAAACCAATCAGCGTAAGTTTCCTGAACACGAGTGTCGTAGTTCAAAAACGTTTTTATTGTTAAAACTTTCAGTTGATAAATCAATTAAAGTCACTATTTTCATACGTAAGCAATAGATGACGGTACTAACATTGTCATTCTTTTCCAAGTAATTTGTAAAAACCTTATTTATCTCGGTTTGAATGCTAATGGACTTACATTGATCGGCTTCTGAGCCCTCCATATGTAATTAATACCTAAAGTTTCATATATTATGAAACGCGTGAATTCAAGCTGTAATCTAAGGAAAGTGTAGTATAAATATTTTTATTGAAATATTTACATTTTCAGCTAAAACGTAGTAATTTGTTGTTAATTGTATAGGAATAATGATACTGCTTTGCTATTAAATATAACAAAAAATTCCACATTACCCCTTCCTTAAAGACGATGTAACACGCCGTGCCAATGTGTTCTTTCACGACCACGACCGTGCGTGATTAATTAACAGAATAATTTATTTATTTTTTATTATTTAATAACCAAAAATTCAACATTATTCTTAATTTAAGACGATGTAACATTTGCCATACGATTCCCTCGAGGCCCCCGTACACGAACGAGCGCAGTAGAGAGGTACGCGCCTGAGCCCGCGCTCTACGGGCGCTCTAATTGGGCAGTGTTTTTGGTTAATAACTCAAAAACAAAGCTTCAAACAACATTTTGGTCAAGGAAAAAGTTGTTCAGAATCACCCCAGCTACCCCCCCATTTCCCGATGTTTGTGTAGTTACGGGACACCTTGTATAAATATATTTGTTATGTTACCATTTTACAATGGCATACATGTACTCTCCACTCGCCCCGAACAAAAGTGCAGTGTGCGTAAAATTGAATCATTTTGAGGGAAAACAGGCCCAATTTAGTGAATGTGCATTTCTTGATTACGCATGCGTCGGTAAAAACCGCGGCTAGATAAATTCTGCGACCATTCCACGACGGACAGCTTGGCACTAGCTTGTGAACCTTTCTGTTTCTATCACCATCTTTAATAGAGTGCATGTCTGTATCAGTGGTTCTCATGTTTTTGTTCACATCTTTAAACAGTTTAAATCGTATTTCACACATACCTCGAATTACGCGATATATTTTATACGCTGTAAATAATGACTTCATTTATTCGGTTCTTTTTATGGGTAGTTTCACCTCTACGTGGTCTCATTGCATGCAATTAGAAAGTATTTCTTTCCCCTGCATTTGTTGACATTATCAATGAACTAAATATTCTTGCTCGATTTTATACTTCCTACGTCATTTCTACCATTTTTCAATTTGAGTTCGTCTTGTTTCGGCTTTCATGTTTATTGTTTTTGGGATAATAACAATGAAACGAATGTGAAATAAAGTCTAGAACATACGATATACACGATCTATTCTCTTCTTTACGCAATTCCCGAAAATAGTGTAATAAAAATTTTGAAAAAATTACCACGTGAGACAGATGCTCGCGCAAATCGAGGGATGAATTTATTATCATTTGTAATTGAATGTATTATTTAAACAAGTTATTGAATACTATTGGATTATTTTTTAAATATAATGTATCGTTGAATTATTACTTTCTATATTAATAAATTAAAGGTTTATTAGGAGTGGCAAATGTCCCTTGCAGTCCATACGATTTTAAACACCGAAATTAAAATAACCAAATGAAAAAATTGTTCACGACAAAAACATATAAAATAAAAAAAAATCTAATTTTTATGTCTTCTTGAATGATCAATATTACCTATAATTAACTAATAATAAGTGACGAATAACCCCCTGACACTTTATCATAAATTTGTAGATACCTTTCAAAAGGATAGCATTAGCTGTACATAAATGAAAGATTGAGCATTTTTACTTTTAGGGAGGCAACATCCGTGAGCAACGACATCACAATGCGCATGTTGCTGCCACTGAGGTTGGTTTTAGTCGCAGCAGGCTTGCTGCTGGCAATTACCGCAGGAAATGCACGTTTGAACCTACGTTCCGACAGTGCTCAGCACTTTACAATCAGCGAACGCGAAGAAGCAATCGCTGGAATAGAAGCTAGTCTCCTATCGCTTCTTGGTTTTGCCAAAAGACCAAAACCACAGAGTGCAGCTTATGTTCCAGAGTCACTGAAAAAGCTTTATGTCAAACAAAATTCAATTGGTATGGCCGATATTGCTAAACCAGGGATTCATGCAAGATCTGCTAATACAGTACGCTCCTTTTCCCATGTCGGTAAGTGTTTGCATACAGAAATATATAAATCCCATTGTTTTTAAACAGTTGCTCAAATTAAATTAAGTAATGGGTAATGTTATGTTCTCTAAATTTTGCAATTATATCTTATTTATATTGTATTTAAATGTAGTGTAGATTACAAGTTTCTTTCATACTGGTACACCTTTCGTAAATATGAAACTATTTAAAATGCTAAAAATAATAATTATTAGTAGAAGAATTTGTGTATAATAATACATAGTGCTATATATTATTTCCATTTTAATTTTTTTCTTTCTTTATTTTCTTTTAACACAGAAAGCGAACTGGATCATAAATTTCAGTCTCCACATCGTTTTCGTCTTTCTTTTGATTTAAGTAGCATACCTTCTGGAGAAAAATTGCAAGCTGCAGAATTAAGTCTTTCCCGGGTGTCTATATTAAATCATGACGATTCCAATGAAAAATTGGGTAGAATACTTGTATACGATATCTTACGTCCTGGTGCAAAAGGACAGAGCACTCCACTGTTACGTTTAATTGACAGCAAACCAATAAATATTAGAAAAAATAGCACAATTAACCTAGATGTCCATCCTGCTGTGGAAAGGTGGATGAAGGACCCCCAAAATAATCATGGTCTCCTAGTTCATACACGTGGAACGAGAGAGGAGCATCTTCGTTTAAAAAGGAGCACTAATGAAAGAAATGATACATGGGTTGTCAATCGACCAATGTTATTTACTTACACAGATGACGGCAGGTACAGAACAATTATTCTTTTCTGTTTACTCCTTTAAATGCAACTTGCATATTACCTAAATTTTTTCAAATTCAAAACATTAATTTTTAGTGTAATATCTTGATCTGCAAATTCATTATGATATTCAAATTTACCAGCCATTTCTTCTTTTACTTTAACGGCCATATGATTTAACGCATTGAAATTTTTAGAATCATTAGAATAAGTTATTATAGCTTTATTTATGATAAGAACATTATTGATTTATGTTTAGTTCATGAAATTAATCGAATATTTTTAGATATAAGATGTCCTCGGCAAGTCAAATAATGGACCGCCGTGCTAGAAGGGCAGCACTTCGAAAAAATCGTCGAAAGGATGGTCGTGAAAATTGTCGGCGACATCCACTTTATGTGGATTTCGCTGACGTTGGTTGGAACGATTGGATTGTTGCCCCGCCTGGTTATGATGCATTTTACTGTCACGGTGATTGTCCCTTCCCACTTGCGGATCACCTGAATTCTACGAATCATGCAATTGTCCAAAACTTGGTTTATTCGACAAAACCAAGCATGGTGCCAAAAGCTTGCTGTGTACCTACTGCACTCAGTTCAATATCCATGTTATATCTCGATGAAGAAAATAAAGTGGTTCTGAAGAATTATCAGGACATGGCTGTTCTCGGATGTGGATGCCGTTGACTATTTAACAACTGTTTCAATAAACTGTTTTAACAGTAAAGAATGTATGTGCAATAATACTGAGAATAGTCGAAAAGGCATTATAGAATGAAGGAATAGAGAACTAAGATATTACACTAACTTAAATGGTATAGTACATAATACACTTTTCGAGTGTACATCGAGCTGTTTGTTAAACGTTTACACGAATTAAAGCACACCCGAAAGGCCTTAAATTGTGTAACAAAATTGCAATCACGTGAGTAACTATCAGAAATTCCTATGGTCTGAACTGCTTACTAACTATACGTAGAATAAAAAAAGATGTGAAAGAATTGTATTAATGTATTCAGACATAATTCATCGACTGCTCATTATAGAAAATTTAAGCAGAGGAAAGAATAAAAAAAAATGGTCATACATTCTTCAAGTTCTTCGAAAGTATGCATGCATAAAAAAATGTCAATGAATTACAATTAAACACAACGATTTTTTTTATTAAGCATATAGTCAATCAGTACCGTCGATTATGAAGAAATATTAGAAAATCTAATTAAGATTCCAATCCCCGTTTGTACTTGTGCCTTATCTTAAAGTATTTCGCAGTCGAGAAAGGAGAAAGTATTTTCAAACGAGGAGTTCAACCGAGCTGAATACGCGCGCCAGACTTTTAATCCCCCCCCCCAGGGGGGGGGACTTTCTGGAAAAATTGATAATTTGTTACTACGATTATTAATTAACTGACTAATCGATTGTTATTTGTTCAAAGTAAGAAGATTGAATTTGAACAAATGGATGACCGATTCTTATTGACGGCAGGAAAATGTTGAAATGATTCAAGTATTAACAATTCATATTTATTAATTTTTCCATTAATTTAGTACTTGAAACGTTCCGATAATTCTTCTGTGATTAATGTGTATGTGCTGATTATTACCTTCTAATACTCCCAAATTCTTCCAAAATAAGATATTTTAATGTACTATATGTAGTATGTGTTTAATATATATTTACAATACATTAACAGGTCAATGATGAACCTTTTTACAAATTTAACATATCACAAATTTTTCCACTAATTAATTATCTTTTATGAGAAAAATATTCAAGTATTGTTTCGTTATTAGACTTTGTTAAGGACAATTTAACTGTTCTTCTGCTTATAGTAGAATGTATCTGTCTTTAGGCATTTAAAGCAGGTGTATTTTAATTATAATAACCAACTAATGAGAACAAATGTAAATGTTAAGAAAAGAATATTTTTAAATTATTAATACAATTCATTAATCGTTTAAGTCTCTCCAATTCATTTTTGTCTATGAAAAGCTTTCGCAACACTTTGTTTTCTTTATTTTATTGAATATAAGAAAAAAGATGCAGCGACAGTTGTCCATTTCATATTACTGAAATACTTTTCCGTCACGTATGTAAAGAATAGTATAATTAATTTATCATTTCAGTATCAATTGAAAGTGATACAAAATATCGGAAGATACTTTACTCCCTTTATAATCTACTCCGGTTACAGCGGTAATTTCAACTTGACTTTTCTGTCGATTGAATTTGATCCGACGTTTCAAAGTTGGGTTCGGTAGCTGAGTGATTTTAAATACACAAGTGTGTACAAAAGAAATAACTCCTGCCGTCAAAAATAAACCGTACCTGCCCGTGGAACATTTATTTATAATGTTAGCTACGAAAAGTAGGCGTATGTATATTTGTACAAAAAGGAAAAGGAAAAGTGATGTTAAGAATCGCTTATATCCGGGGCGCGCGTCAGCCTGTATGATCTGTAAAAATACCTAGAATTAAACAAGGACTAATGTAAATAGTGCGTCTGTATAGTGATTTAGTTATTAGCATTCTATTCGATTTGTATTAATATTTCTACGTTCTTCGATTGTACACAGATTTTGCGTGTGTAAATAGTAAATAAATTTTAATAAAGATCTATGATAAATTACACTTAGTTTTTATATTTAAATATAAATAACGGAGAACAGTTACGGGTAAATGCGAGAAAATTAATTCCAAATACAGCTGGCAATTACCAACAGATTTTTTCAAATTGTAATTGGAATACATAATTCTAAAATAATTGTAAGAATAGAATAATAAATATCATATAAAATATGTAACAAAAGTTTTATTTCTTTATACAATTGTACTACATACATTGAATAATACACGATTCATTGTATATGTAAAAAAAATATAGATGAATTATTTCAGTCTTTAATGCCAAACAAGAATAATGATTCAATAGAATGTATATACGTCTTCAAGTCTTATGTAATGGCAGTGCAAGGCAAAAATCATTTCCACAAACATGTTACATTGAACAACATTTTGCATATACAATATTTTTGAATTTTGAATTTCGTTTACTAAATACTCTAAACATTGTTATGGCACGCTCCGATTATAATTTGCAGGAACAACAGTATTTTACGTTTACATAATTATCTCGAAATGTTAACTTATTACTTTTCATAATCTCATTAGCTGGCATAACAAAATTTAAATAAATGCAATAAGCATTTTTCACTCACGTTATAAAAGTTACAAAGTCTTTCTCTACGAATATACATTTCAAATGTTCTTAAATTATTCAATTATTATGGTTCGTTATTACTTTGATTGTATCTTTGTTAGAAATAACTTCAAATTTTCTACCTAGCTTTTATAAAATTTTCTTAACTGTTACTGTGCTTACTATTTTAATTTGCAATACAAGGTTTGATATGTTTTGGTTGTAAATACAAAACTTATACAATTAATTTCTTACATACTACGTCGTACGTGTACCCTTAAAACAGGACTATATCAGTTACAAACTTAAAAAATACTTTGCATACAAAAAGGAATCTCCCCTTTTAAACAACCTGTATCGTTATCACTAAAAATCATATACATGTTTTATACATTGTTACTTGTTACAATATTTACAATATTTCATGATTACGTCACTTACAACTACGTCATAAAGTTAAGAGGCACAACGGTAAATTTTTTACAAAGCCAATCGTAAAAAAATTTGTTTACGTGATAATAGCACATTAAACATACTTGGTTGTGTTAAAACAGACACATTTTTAAACAAAACTTTCAATTTCTTGCAGACAGCGAACAAAATCTTATCAGCATAATTCCCATCATTAAAAGTTACATTTTCTTTAAGAAAAAAATCTTTTATCGTGAACGCTACAAATAAAATAGCAATTAACACATTGTTGACTGGAGATGCCAATTTATCTATTATATTTCCTTTAATTTTAATTGCTAGCTTTCCCAGATTTTGGTGACCTGAGAGGTCGAATGATACCTTCCATTTCTCAATTTCTAAGTTTCTGGTAAAAACTGGTGAGCATTACTCGTACTGTTTGGTACTGCGTCATAAAGGACAATGTTTTCATTGTTATTACACTAAAAGAAACTATAAGCAATGATAGTAAATGTATCGACCAAATTTATTCTTTTGAATAAGTGAATGCATATTTCAAGCATGTAATTCCTAAAAATGTCCGGGAACAGAGATTCCATCCACTTAATTGTAACTGGTCAACAATGTGTTAACATTTCATTTGAGAGACACCAACGATTATTTGCTTAGGTTTCTTTTTTTATTAGTGTAAATATATATTAAAAAACGGTATTTATATCTTTTCAACGTTAACTAATTAAACAAATTTTTTTACTTCACCCCCTTTTAATATTAGAAACATTTTAATAAAATAAATTTTCATCCCTTAATAGATCTTTAAAAACATATAAAAGTTTTAAAATATAAAATATAAAAAATTATTAATTGGTTTAAGGAACAGGAGACGGTGGTGGTGGAAATGGACTGAAATACGTAGAAGATCGTGAACTAGGAGAAGGAGGACAACTAATTCCAGCATCACTCTGGTAAACAGATCTTGGGGTAGGTGGCGGAGGATAGGGTTCACTTTCGTATCGATATCTTGCTGGATAATTACTATCTGACTCATCACAAACATCTGTGCTGCAGGGAGTTGGCGGTGGAGGCTGATTTATACTTCGATAATGTCTATAAGGTTTATACCTGGACGCATTACTGCTCGAACATCTAGTAGAATTAGCTGTTGTCGCAGGGCTTGGAGGAGGATTTAACGTTTCCTGTGGGTAACCCCCCGTAGAACTGCCTCGAGTTGAACTTGATGCTCCTTAAACAACAATTTCTATTTTTGTATTCTAGAAATGCACAGATATTTCACATATTATGCTATTACCAATCATTGTTAACATATGCACATAGATGTATGGGGTCTACTGGGTGCACTTCAAACATCTTCAATGTTTCAAGAAATATACGAAAATGTTTACAAAAATTAGGTGACTGGATTGTATTAATTTTAATTGGTGGCCTTTTTGTAACCTTATTGGAACGAACAATCTTATGATGTACAGTAATGTCTCGATTAGTGTACCTCGCTCGGGACCGAATGTGAACACTAATCGTGTGTAGACATGATTCTCGAACGAGTTCGGGTTCCCTTTGATGTTGTGGCAGCCGAGAGTCGGGACAGCGTTCCAGGAAAGAAGCAAATTTAAATACCCGTGTACGAGAGACAAACAAACTAACGCATTCAAAATTTAAGATTAAAACTTGTTCATTTTTGGTTCGTTTTAAATGAAATTTTATCAAAATGTTTGTTACAGTCTCCTGATTAAAATGACATCAAACACGATATGGTTTGGATAATTTTTACTTATCATGGTATTGATAATTTTATTCTCCTTTATTATTGTTTTCGATAACAACTAGAATATGTGTATATTAGTTAACAGCAATAAGGTAATTAGTAGTGAGATTGTAAATTTGGAAGTAAACTCTCGAACCGGGAGTCTCTTAATTCTCTTAATCTTAAATTGCTATATTTAGTTAATGGCAAAATATTGTTGTATCGAGAATTATTCTCATTCCTGTGACATTACATTCGGTGTTCACAACAGTATATAATTTGTACTGATAAGAAATTGTAAGAATTTATATCTACTACACATATTCTAGTTGTTATCGACAACGATAATAAAGGAGAATAAATTTATTAATACCACGATAAGTAAATATTGTCCAAACCATATCGTGTTTGGTGTCATTTTAATCTGGAGATTGTAACGAACATTTTGGTAAAATTTCATTTAAAACGGACCAAAAAGGAACAAGTTTTAATTTTTAATCTCGCTTGCATCAGTGTTGGCCCTCACCCATATTCGATCTGAGTTCAGATTACATGCTCAATTATTACTACCCCAAGTAGTGGGGATAGAAATGAACACTAATCGTAGACACAATTTTGAACACTAATCGAAACATTACTGTATTCATAATCGAGGAGGTGCTAATAAAATTGGATTTACGGGATTATTAAAATCGTTTAGTGATGCCTTTTTATTGTCTAAAGAAATAATATTTATTTGTTATATAATTTTATGATCAATTTATCCTTGATTAATTAAGTAATTAAATATTAGAATAATTTGTATTGTTTTAATTTTAGAATTAAGAGTTCTTGCCCCATTATAATAATTGGATAATCATCGAATAATAATTATGATATATTAGGATCTTTACGATCTATTGTTGAACCAATTTCCTTTGAATTTGTTGAAAGTTATTCATCTTATGAATTATTGCAATTTGTGCAATTTATGCATCAAGTATATAATACAGCATCAATGATTAACTTACAGGTACAAATCTCAGAATAATTTAAAGAACAACTTTATGTTTTCAAAATGGAACGGTCGGCTTTTTCTATCTCAAGGTTGACAAAATACTAAATTCTATGTATAAAGAGATGCCTATTAAAATACATTTATTCGAAAATTGCTGTTTTTGAGTCACTCCCCCTTTTACCATTCCTAGCAGTCAAATTAAGAAATACGTTCAAAATTATGCTTGTTACATCATATCTAACTGTGAAGATTGTCACCTAATGCAAATTGACTGTTATATCTTTTGTACACCTACATTTGCAAATATTACCGTCTTATTCTTTCTTCCCTATAGTCGTACAATTTTTGTAAGTGCATAATTCTTATTACTTGAAATAACGGAGATATCCAAATAATTCAAAGTTGGCGGGACAGACCATAAATATATTTCTATGTTATACATATACATAACACCCAACTAATTTTTAATCTCACTAAGGCTTTTTATCTTAGTAAAATTTTATTTGCCCAAACAATATCTTAAACATAATTATGAACTATTTAATATAAAGCAAGTGCAAGTTTATACTTGAAGAGCATGATATGATTTTCTATCATATATTCTGGCAAAATTATAGTGGTCCTGTAGGTTACTATTTTGTAAATTATACTGCCTTACACGAATGTTGTTTTCAAAAAGAAGTCTTTTTATTGGACAGTGTTATTAATAATATCTATGAATATTTTTGCTACGAATCTTCTATTAAAGTTTAACTTACCGGTAATATGGCTTCGATCATAACTTGACCCTATACTACTCCCATTTAACATCGACATTCTTACAGTCTCCATTCCCATTTTTAAGTCTTTCCTCGAATTTTTTTGAGCAAACATTGGTTTTGCTAGTCTTGCTGGCTTCGGTGATAATGGATCGCCAGCTGAATCGTGCAAGATATCAGGCAATTCTTCGGTATTTATAAACTTTCTTCTACAGTAATAAAACGCAAAAGCGATTGCAGCTATTGTTGCGATCAACCCAATAGGTACAATAATAACGTAGGTGATTTTTCCAGATTCCAGTGAGTTATTCTCTTGTCGAGGATTATTTATAGGTGTACACACAGATGGAAGCTCATCGCTTCCATCAGCACAATCGTCCCAACCATTACAGAGTGCAGAACCAGAAATGCAAACACCGCTACCAATACACTGAAATTGACCTGGACGACAACAATGTGCTTCGTCTAGACCATCATGGCATTGAGCTGTTCCATCGCAGACCCAGGACATATCTAAACAATTTTTAAGTATTTTACAAAAAATAATTTTAGTACTTCGACTTTAACATAAATATTCGTTCCACGTGCATTAGTTTAAGATTGCAACTATTCTTACCAATACAATGACCGCTTTGACATTTAAATTGTTCACGACTACAGGCTGGACAACCTAATTCGTCACTCCCATCGGGACAATCAGTTTGTCCGTCACATTTCCACGTCGCAGGTATACAATCTTTCGCTACTGCAGAACTCGGAGCAGCGCAAGTAAAATAGTCAGATCCGCAAGCTGGTGCTGCTCTACAAGTCTTTTCGTCTTCAGATAAAACCAAAGATTTTGGACACGAACATCTAACAAATAGTATTTTTAAGTATTGTAAGAAAATGCAAGCCTTACAATATTGCTTGCAATCTAAATTTTTAGTTTAAATAAGATTAGATTATCTAGAGTAGTAAATAGTTACCTGGAAGAAGTGGTTCCGATGCAGAAGTGTGAACATCCCACATGATCCTGAAAGGGACTACAAACATGTGTTTTCATTACGCTATCTTGCGGAGTGTTCACTGCAATTATATCTGTAAGCATTTTATTCATGATTACTTTTCTCCCATTCCCAGATTTATCAACACGTTCTAAACTTGATGTTTCTCGATCGAACCAATAGATGAAATCAGAAAAGATAGTCAAATAAGCAGTCGATCCTTGTCCAACAGAAGAAACCAGAATTCTTCTATTATTTCCATCAAAATCGGCACACTCGATCTGACTTCTGTGCGCCCAATAAACAATATTTGCAACTGCATCTACTGCAATGCTTGTTGGTTGTTCAAGGTCCGTTGCTATTACAACTCTTTCTTTCCCATCCATTTTGCTGCGCATTACTCTCATCCTTTTTCCAATATCAGTCCAAAACAGTAGCCTTTTTTCTGAATGTATTGCAATACTTCTTGGTTTTTCTCCCTCGCCTTTGACTACAACACCTAACGCCGAACCATTGTCAAGTTTTGTAACATTGATTGCATCATTTATTGCACACGACCAGAACAACAATCTCCCCAGAGAATCTAAAGCAAGATCTACTGGCTGCCCAGAACTCCCAGAAATCATTACACTAGAATGTGTTTTATTTTCCAATGTTTTTCTAATAGACCAGTTGCGACCATCTATCCAATAAATATGTTGGGTTAGAGGATCAAATTCTATAGACCTTACATGTTTTAGCCCCTGGATTCGGAAAACTACGTCTGGACAGTCCTTGGTATCAGGCAGGAAACGAAAAATTGCATTGCGTAAGCTGTACATCATGAAATTTTTTGGAGCTGTAAAAAGGGTAATAAGTTAAGCGATTAAATATACGGGGTCAACAGAGAATAATTTCGTAAGTACCAATTTTAGCGAAAATTAATTGAAATAAATGTTGTATTTTTTAAGGGTAACCACATGATGCACTATTTGGTTTTTTCGTATCATGTGTATTCTTCGATATTCAAGGTTATTTTTTGCTTTTTTAAATGGATGTCAAATCCGTTCATTGCCGCAAAATCGCAGCGATGTGTGTAGAAACGACTTTACTTTTTTTAATCCATTTATTTAGAGTCGCATCGAGTGCTACTGTTCATTACCAACTACTACGGGGTGTGGAACGGTGAACAGTGGAGTTTAAAACCTACAGTTTTAGGTGGAATCCGAATCTATGTAACCGTATACTACACACCTGTAATACACGTTCAGTATAGTAAGAACAAAAAACAGTCAAAGAGCGATGGTTTCTTATGTACCACTATTCTTCGAGTTCCTAAAATAGTTACATATCTGTAGCATTACTTAGGCTTCGATGAGTTAACTGTAATTTCTTTAAATCTCATTTAATGATCATTATAATATGCATCACTGAATTTGATGTAGTATTATACACAACTTTCATTGCGAAAATAAATTTGACTTCCGTTTGAAAAACCGGGGATAACGTAATATATCGGGGATAACGGGGATAACTTAATGTCAATTACAAGTGACAAGAAAACAACTAAATAGTGCATTATTTGGTCCTTCTTTTACCATACAAGATTCATTTAAGTTATCGAAATGATTACAGTTGCATGTCTCACCCTGTAAATAGTGAGAGTTTGGACGTAACAGTATACCCAGTGTGTTTAAAAAACAGCTTCTGTTTTTGTTCTTTTTCTTTTAATAAAATCTACCTCTATCCTGGCCAAAGCAATACTAACTTTCCAACATATGAAATGACCAAAGATACTATTACATCCTTTTCCACATGATTTATTTTTTTAGCACTTTTTATCAAATTTATTACGTAGAATAGTATATACAGTTGCAAAAACAGAAAAAGTGAAACAGCTTAATACTGTTGAATCATACTCACGATGTCTGCATTGAAATTTCAACATATTTAATTACACCTACCAATACAAGTTTTATTATCCTCTCCCAAATGATAATGAGTAGGACATTCGCATTTGAACGAATTGGATATGCTTTCATTCTTTCCAGGTAAAGCAATACAAAGATGACTACAATTTCCGTTTCTTAATACGCAAGGATTGGATCCTGCTTGTCTGGAAGCATGGAAGACCAATAGATCGGTCACAGATTCTAATTTATAATGAATCTTTACTCTGTTTGCTCCGGTAGTTTTATTTGCTTTCTCTATATCGCCTGTAGATGAAACGAATATTTGAAGAATAACTAGAATTTACAAGAAATAAGAACTTAATCATTCACTAATTAATATTTCCATATATTTTATTACCTGTATTCCAATCTGTCCAGTAAATATAATCTTGATACTGAGTAATACTAAATGGATAGACAATATTTTGCGATACAATAGAATTTCTTTTCCTGAAACGTAAATCAAAATTGTCTATGGCGGGTGTATATAAATCTGCCCAATATAATTTTTGTGCCGAATGATCAATTGTTAGACCATTTGCCCTTCCAATATTGGAAAGTATTATTTCACGATTTGTACCATCCAAAAATGATCTTTCTATACTTCCAGAATTGCCCCATTCTGTCCAATACATGTAGCTAGAACAGAAATTGCAAATTTAATATAGGAGAACATGCTTATGGTCG
Organism: Nomada lathburiana; assembly: GCA_963667235.1. Classification (NCBI taxonomy): domain Eukaryota; kingdom Metazoa; phylum Arthropoda; class Insecta; order Hymenoptera; family Apidae; genus Nomada; species Nomada lathburiana. The sequence goes on from OY763902.1 coordinate 2,570,836, forward strand.
CATAATATGATAAGAAGTTACTGAAAATATTTACCCCCTGCTTGGATCAAGAGCAAGGCATCTAGGTTCCATGATATTGGACCAAATAAGAACTTTTCGACTACAGCCTTCTAAACGAACCATTTCTATCCTTCGAGTACCTGTATCGCTCCAGTACAAATTGTGGGCAATCCAATCTATTGCTAAACCTTCAGGTGTTTCTAAACCAAGATCAACAACTCTTTCCAGATTTGAACCATTTATGAAAGCCCTTGTAATTGTTTTCAATTTAACGTCTGTCCAGTAAATACGATTATCTGCTATGTTAAAATCTAAGGCGCTAATACAGAAAAACGACAAACATAGTATAAAACATTTAAACGAAACAGTTTTTATATAAATTGTTGAAAAATAGATATAACAATAGTATTCCTGATTATACTAAGTGCAAGTCTAGCCCTTACCTTGCATCTTTAACACCAGTTAATGGAATAATATTATCATTATTCGCATTTTCAATACTAATTCTGCCGATATTTTCTTTTCTCGCGAATAGCATAAATGCATCTGGTACAACGCAAGTCTTTTTATCTTTTGTCAGTTCGTATCCAATTTGACATGCACATACATATTTATTTTCAGGGCGATTTAAACACAGATGACTACATCCACCGTTATTCTTTGAGCAAGGATTTGTGCCGTTAACTTTTCCTAAATGCACTGCTTTTAAGCCCATAACATTTGGGACTTGATCGACGATAACTTCCCTTTCACCACCTGTAAGTTTGTGCGCCCTATCCACAGTTCGCCTTTGCCAGTCTGTCCAGTACAGATAGTCTCCTAACAAACTCAATCCAAAAAGATGTGGCAGATTGTCTGTAATTACTTCTCGTCTGTCCGTACCATCCATATTGCACACTTCGATCTTATCTGTTTTCGCGTCACACCAGTAAATTTTAAACTTTGCGAGGTCCAAAGCAATTCCATTCGGCCAAACAATATCTTTGGTTACTAAAAGTGTACGTTCCGTTCCATCAAGATTACTGCGTTCTATTTTTGGGCGTTTCTCATTCCAATCTGTCCAAAACATCCATCCCAGTTCGGGCGCTAAAGCAATTGCTCTAGGTTCGATTAAATCTTCATTTATTAACACTTTCCTGCTTGTACCATTTAAACGAGCCACTTCAATCCGATCTGTTCCTGTGTCGGTCCAATAAAGATTCCGTGCCAACCAGTCAACTGCTATTCCATCTGGATTCTCTACTTCGGTCGTTATAATATTGGCTTGATTGGAGCCATCAAGGGAAGCTCTACGAATTGCGCAAGCTTCTTCATCTGTCCAGTAAAGCATTTCTTGCACAGGATCGAAGTCTATCGCAATTGCATGTTTAATTCCTAATTTTAACAAAAAATGATTATACATTGTAATTTCTTTAATGCTGGACATAGAACGCCTCATAGAAGGGAAAAAATACCTGTGAGCGGAAGTACAAAGTTGGTATAATCCGGTGAATCTAATGAGATTCGACAGATTTCATTTCTTTGAACTATTAATAATAATTCTTCCGGTCCGTCCGCGCAAGTAAAGTTATCCACTAATTTAACACCCGTAGGACATGCACATGTATATCCAGGTTCAGTCATACTTAAAAGACACAGGTGTGAACAATTTCCATTATTTTTTTCACAAGGGTGTTTCCCATGCGGTTGCCTTCTAACGTCCCAAACTTCTATGTCGCCGGGGATGTATTCCCCATGCAACAGCTCCCTAGGATGCGCTTGATTCTGACGAACATCATACGAATGTACACACCATGTTTTCCAATCGGTCCAATATAATTTATGATCAAAGAATGTCACTGCAAAAGGATAATCTAATCCTTGCTCAACCACTTTTCTTCTATTCTTTCCATAATAATCCATCACTGCAATAAATTTAAGTTTCCCATCTACCCAATAAACCAACTCGTTTTCATAATCCACTGTTAAACCATTTGGCCAAAATATATCGTCAGAAATAATCACTTCCCTCGTTGATGGATCTCCATTCATTGCAGCTCTTTCTATTTTAGGTATATCACCCCAATCGGTCCAAAACAATATACTTTTCATTGGTACCAAAGCTATAGCTCTTGGCTGATATATGTCAGTCCAAAAGAGAACTTTTCTGTGGCGTCCATCAATGCTAGTCACTTCTACTCTATTCTTTTCTCCATCCGTCCAATATAATTTCCCTGTATACCAATCACAAGCTAATCCGTCCGGTGAGATTAAACTAGAATTTACTACGACTGTTCTTTCGCTAGTGTGCGTGCCATTTGTTTGAATGCATTGGATCATTTCTAAGCCACTGTCGGACCAGCACACTAATTCTTGCTTGAAATAAAAATCTAGAGCTGCACCTTCAGAGACATCTTTTACAATGGTAGCTACTTTGTTAGTGCGAGAAGCATTGGCCATTCTAATATCTTTTTGTGTGGCAAAGAGAAGTGTTGGTGATCCTACGAATGGGTAAGTTCTACCATTAAAATTTAGCAATGACAGAATGACAATTCGCAAAAGAAAAAATTTTAATTCAATCTAAGGCAATTATCACTGAACTTGAAATAAATATTTAAAAAATAATGTTACGTTATAATTACGCTAACTTAATTGAAAATTACTATAAAACCTGGATAAGCATTCAAACTTTTGTTTATATTGGTAGTAAGATATTGCAGTAGCATTGTGGCAAAAGTACGTAAACTACGATGGTATGTTGTTTATCATTTCAATTGGGGAAAAAATTGCAACATAACCTTTATCGAGAACTTATAGCAAATATAACAACGAGCGTTACTTACCATTAGAGAAAAGAACAAGTCTGAAGAAGCATGCAGTCAAGATAGTTATTAAACTGATAATAGCCATTCTAAAAATCCCAGTCGAATATTTCGATAGTAGACATTACGAGGAGCTCTTAAGGCGTCGTTCGTCAATCTTTATTCATGACGAACGATCGATCCGCTCCTCGTGTACTTCATAAGAATTTCATCTGTCTGGACGTTATTTACGTTTTTCTTAACGTAATACGGTTGAAAAACATATACCCCATCGCTCGATTAAAAGTATTAACCAAGCTGATGCTTCTTTGGAAGCCGGCGGTTCCCAAAACTAATCACCACCACCCCCAACATTTCCAATTGACAATAAAGCTTACCACCTACGACGTCACGGAAACCGAGTATATCATTTTCGACCAAACTATACATTAGGTGGTAACAGAAATAATAGCGCTTTAGTTGGTATTCTAAATAATTACTAGTACTACATATTGTACTACATAATACATATTGCTTCCGTTAGGACATTTAAACAGGACACCTGAAATAGTATTATTGATTTAAATCGTGCAAAATTTGTGATATAACATTTATACTCTGTAATTATCGGCAATACAGATTTATGTATTTACTTCCTTTTAGTATGTATGTCCATTTATTCTGATTACGAATTTGTTTTTAATATATTATTTCATATATTTTAGTTACACTGTATGAATAATAACAAACATTATTACGATAGATTTACAGTAAAAAATGACATTGTCTTTTTAGTCTAGAGAACCTGTTTTTGTATACATGTTAGCAGCAAATAGAGCCAACAGTTGATATATATTGTGCTTTGGTTTACACGAAAAAATATTACGCTAGTGAAGTAACGTAAAATTTGTTTAAATGGCAATGCTTCCACCGGATCCAAAATATATTTTTCGCGGTAATATGGGATGTGTTCATTGCATCCTTTTTCAAATAACCTGCAGCACAGAACATCTTTATGCAGGTACCACTAACGGCAATGTTCATGTTTGGGATTTAAATGTAAATAAAGTATTTAAGTATCTGCCTCTGTAACAGCAAACTTATTCTAATTGTTTTAATCTTTTATAGCCTTTAGCGTAAATATGTATATGTATCATACATATATATATTTTTTATTATCGTGTACATTTGTTTAAAAATTTATAATACATTGTGTAACACAAATCTTGTTTGCATTTCAAAGACGAACCGTGAGTTATATCAAATTACATCGGAACAGAATACCTGCCTAAGTTTACAATGTTTAAAGAACAATCATTTGCTAGTACAACATAAATCTGGTTTAATAAAAATATATAAGAGAGCAGAATCTCAATGGATTGCAGATAAATCTATTAATATAGACTACTACCATTACTGCAGGTATCAAATTACTTAGTATTGGGTTGGTACAATTGTTTCGTCGTGAATGAGTCAGACTTAAAAATAGCAAAAGGTAGTAGAACATAGTGACACATATGATGTTCAATAAATCTATGTACAAATATTTGAACATTGTTTTTGTATTTCACTTGATAAATGTTAGAAACTTTTGCTCCAATCCAATACTCTTCACCTCTTATAACAGAGATTAATGAATAAATGAAATGCATTTGTTTCTTTTTCTCTAGTTTGGTATTTAATTTAAAATAATTTAAAGTGGTTTCGAATAACAGGTTTCAGAAAATGTCCAACAGTGAGCTATTTATACCGCTGAAAGAATCCACCGTTGGAATTTTATCAACAAATACTTTGAACGTAGAATTAACATTAAAATCAGCGAATTCTGAACACTTGGGAGAAGTTATGGCAATCAAACCATTGAAAAATGAACACGTAGTCTTAGTTGCTTATGAAGGGGAAAAATTATCTCTGTGGGATATACGGCAAAAAAGTATTTTAAGCTCCTCGGTGGTAGAAAAGTGTCCAATGGCATTGGATTTCGATTCATCCATGATGAAAGGAGTAATTGCCGGTCCTTCCAATAATTTGCAGGTATTGATTTATAGATAAAGATGAAGAAAAATCATATATAACAAATGATGGGGCTAAAGTCAATTATTATATAGAGCTCTGTGAACTAAAACATAATTATATTTTCATGGAATAATCAATAATAATAGATCATTTCTAGATATTCAATTTATCAGCTGACCGTTTACTGTGCAATAAGAGTAAGATAGCTTTAAGAAATCCTGGTACCTCTGTAATTACAATAAGGCCTGATTCTAAAATTGTGGCAGTTGGAGGTTGGGACAGTAGAGTCAGATTGTTCTCTTCGAAGAACTTTAAACCATTAGCTGTTCTAAACCAACATAAAGATACTGTACAAGATATAGTTTATTCTATGCAAAGGGTAAAAACATACGATGACAAGTGGATAATGGCTACAGCTGCAAAAGATGGATATATAGCACTATGGGATATTTATAACTAAATTTTATAATAACAATAACAAAAAATCTGTTAGGAGGGTGAACAAAAATGTTGAGTATCCAAGATCATGCATCTAAATGTTGCTGAAGTTTTAGTCTCATTTAAATACCTTCAACTTACATCACTTTTTGTATTGTTATTATTTGCAATGTTATTAATGAAACAATACATATAGTATAATACGATACATTCTTCTTGTAAGTAGAATTTATGATAGAGCTATAATTAATGGACAATGTACTGGTGGCTCACGAGCCACGTGTCTTGTTCCTGTGCCCCAGCCAGTCTTAATCTTTGCAGAGTAGGGCGTTTTTAAGTGTTGGTGGGGACTTGGGGGCTCTTGGACGAGAAAAATATTTGTTGTCCCTGGATAATATAACGGAAGTGTAATTTAATATAATAAAGAATTTAAAAAGCAACAATGTATTTATAATAAAAATATATTCACAATTACTATGATTTAATCATTGAAACATATGTTTTGCAATAAAGTTGCAATTTTCTAGTAGCTCAATCATTCATATAGGTTATTATTTCGATAACTATATTTGCTCCACGATTTATGGTCACGATTGTAAAATTGGATATTTATATATTTTGTTAAAGTTTTTCATATTAAATAGTAACTTCAAAGATCGTTATTTATAATAATATTTGAACTATTACTACTTACAAACAATCTTTAAGCTAAATTTACTGATAAAATACGTACATATTGTACGCAACTGTAATACGGCTTGCGTTTATAAATGACTTATACAATTAACATTGTAACATTCAATCGAATATAATTAACATATACGTATAAAATTAACTATTTTCAGTTTAATTCTATCGGACAGTGAGAATGAGTCTGTAAATCTATCTGTAACAAAAATAGTTATACTATTTATATTAAAGCAAATACAATTCATTATGAGTGGGAGTCTGTTCCGTTTTAAACGAAACGTATCGTTAGAAATTTTAAGGTATTCAAGTGTACGTGCGAAACAATCGCCAGCTGCATATTGTTTCGAATTAGTTAGGTATAATACTTTTATGTATTTAAATTGATTATTTTCTCATTTTATATTTTCATATTGCGTATCATTTGTTGTAACAAAGAAGTAATTAAACGTACAAGATTGATTGCTGTATGTTGCTACTCTTTGGATTGCAAGAAAATGCTTATACCTACATAAATATAACAGAAAGTAATTTTCCTTTTTGTATTGTTAATGTTTTTCAGAAAGTATGACTATGAAAACTTTCTGTGTACATTATTGTTATCACCTGAAATTAGAGCAGCTGCATTTGCAATTCGTGCATTCAATATTGAAGTAGCACAAGTAAAAGATCAAGTAAGAGATTATAAAATAGGAGAAATGAGATTAAAATTTTGGACAGATGCGTTAAATAATATTTACAATGGAAATCCTCAGAGAAGTCCTATTATGTTGGAACTGCATAGGGTATGTTCATTTCAAACTAAACAATATGTAATAGTTCATAGTTAATTAACAACTACTATACTTTCTATAATATTCCTTACAGACCCTGCAGAACCATTCCCTTTCCAAACATTATTTCAAACGTTTAATCAATGCTAGATTAGAAAAACTCTTTGATTATTCATTTGCTGATGTAAGTGAAATAGAGAAATATGCAGAGTACAGCAGTGCTTCTGTTTACTACCTTCTATTGGAAGCACACGGTATAACTAATATTAATGCAGATCATGCTGCGAGTCATATGGGCAAGGCACATGGAATTATCAATTTAATCCGGTCCATTCCTTACAATGCTAACAAAAGGGTGAACATGTTACCGCAAGATATTTTATTGAAATATGGCGTTTCTACAGAAGCTGTATTGCAGGGTCAGGCGAGCAAAGATCTCAAAGATGCAATATACGATATAACGTCTTATGGAAAACTTCATTTAGATGCTGTAAGTATCGCTTTGTAATTGAATCATGGAGAAAACAGGTGAATAAAACTGATAAGACAGGAAAGATTAACAATTTTGTTTTGCAGGCCTTTTCTCTTAAAAGTAATGTGGGGAAGAAAGCAAATTTGATATTTTTACCAATAATTTGTCTAGAAAAATTTTTAAACGAATTAAGAAAAGCAGATTTTGATATCTTTGATCTAAGGCTGCAGAAGAAAGATAATCTACTACCTCTATACTTGTATTGGAGAAGTTGGAGGTATTAAATTTAATCGTCGATTTGTTGTTATTTTTAATAAGCTGTAAAGTAGTTGGAATAATAAGTATATTAGAAAAACTCTAGTAACTGTTTTTTTAACTGTACCGATACAAGAATTGTTCACATTTCTAAAAATCTATTATTATTTATTTCTATGACTAGCTTCGGTAAAACTACGGAAGTGCTCCTACCTCTCCGATTTCGATGATTTTTGAATATGTTGTAGAACTGAGTATCCGGAACAACTTTTTCCTATGCATATAACCGCCGCTCGGCCTTAGTTTTTGAGATATTTGCAAAAAACTATAGCTACTACTACATTGAATTTTGTATATACGTGCACGCTCGTGGCAACGTGTGGGACCGCCGCTTATCCGGCGGCCGGCGAAGAATCTGTATACCGGGTGACCTCATAAAAATTGTACCTCTAGAACTCGATATATCATATCAGATTTGGTATCAACAACCATTATGATTTACCATTTCTCCCGCCTCCCACCACCCCCTCACCAGAAAAATCTAACCCAAACTCATATTTGATTAAATGAAAATTAGATTCGGGTTAGGTTTGGGTTTGATTTTGGGGGAGGGGCACGGCCCCTCCACGCCAATACCAAATCTGATATGATATATCTATGTAGTTCTAGGGGTACAATTTTTATGAGTTCACCCGGTATACAGATTCTTCGCAGGCTGCCAGATAAGCGGCAGCCCAAAATGTTGTCAGGAGCGTGCACGTATAGACAAAATTCAATGTAGTAGTAGCTATATTTTTTGGCAAATATCTCGAAAACTAAGGCCGAGCGGCGGTTACATGCATAGGTAAAAGTTGTTCAGAATACTCAGTTCTACAACATATTCAAAAATCATCGAAATCGGAGAGGTAGGAGCACTTCCGTAGTTTTACCCTAACTTCTATATCTGTTTCAAATAATACATATTCACATTTACATAACGCAACAAGAAATTGTTGATAAAATTTTTTTCATTTGTTCTTTCTCTATTTGGAATCAATTGTTTAAATTCGAATAATTTAAATTACGTACATTTTAATCTAACATATTACGTTAGTGATATTTTATGACCTATTTACGAGAATTAAGCACCATATTTAAGGAACCTAATCCAAGTATTTTTTCTTATACATTATGAAAATGACTTGTGTAAGTTTCACAGTCCAGTTCTGTAGAATTTAAAGATAAATCTCCAGTAGTACAGGGAATCGTGGGTATGTTCGAATCTTGCACTGTAAACCCATGATAATCTTCATGTTCCGATTCCTTTGCATACGGTAAATTCAAATGCGTTGACGATAATAACTCATTCGCTGATCTTTCCTGTTGCGCATCAAAATCACTCTGCGTGTCTAAGCTTATAAGACTTGTTTCATCTTCCGCTTTGCTCACATCGAAACTATCATCGCCAATAAAAGAAGGAAAATCGAAGGTTGGAGACGGCGTCACACAATCTTCAATTAGGGAGGTTCTTAAATCGTTTTGTGGCGTCGAATTATTAACCATAGTAGAACAAACCTGGTAAGCAGTTATATGTTATTGCCTATAATAGATTTTTCAATTATGAAAACAGTACTTACTTGTGGAATAATCGGAGGAGGCAACTGATAACTTTCAATATCTTCGCAGTCTAAATTAGTAGGCAACCTTTGACTGTGTGTAATTAAGAGTGGTGTCCTATCCAAAACTGTGCTTACTTCCGATTCCATTTCTTGTTGAAATTGTAACATCTTGTCCTTTAAATTTAATGCTTCGCACATTATTACCGCAGTTTTAGTCTTCATTTCGTCCAGAAGCGTTATGTCTTCGCACATTAAATGCAAACTCTAAATAATGTTACAATAAGCTGTATGAAACGCATTGTATTACCAATATAGGATTACTAGAGAAAACAATATATTTTATACTTCGCATATCATTAAAGCAGACTCCCATGTATTGGCTGGAACACGTTCTCCAGACATATAAGCATTGAAATCTTTTTCATCCATATTCAACGACTCAGCTGTTAAATTTTCAATAAACGATACTGCACAGCACTGAAACAACACGTTGATTTACATTTGACATTGTGCACTTATTTGTTTCAATTACAAAGTAAAGTATGTTAAAGCATATTAAGTAAACTTTACCAAATTTGTGAAATAATATCCACCTTCTCCAGTCATCAATCTGCTTGCATTACAGAATCTAGTGATAAAGTTGATATTACTTTTAAGTCGAGCAGGATTAGCTTTTAAAACAATAAAAATTAAAGCAGGAAGAAATTCATCTGCAGACGCTGGTCCACCAACGGACTGTTGTAACATTAAAAATATATTTCGACAACAATAAATAATGCATGAAAGTTTCTCTTGTGGAGCCTTTGCAGAATCCATATTTAATAAATCTACAACAGATTACAAAGCTGTTTTCAAATTATTAGTCACCAGCTGTTACACAGTTTGTTGTCATTAACAGCTGAAAAACTGTAAATTAGTATAATTGATTGTACATTTCAGGAACCTACCTGTTATGGAGGTATAAACAAGTTCCCTAACTTCAGAACTGGTTTCATGTATTCGACACTCTAAATTTTTGCCACTAACCCAGTTTAGTTGTCGAATTCTGTAACAGCATTGTATTTATATATTAGTCTATTAGTATCATTAACATTCTATTCATTTGGTATTTGAATGAAACAACAAACCTTTTCTGTATCGCTAAATCTTTTTCTTCATCATTTGTAAAAGGTGGACAGAACAAAATTCTATAAAGTAATGTAATAGCATATCTTTCTACGTAATCCAACAATTTTTCTTTAACGTCTGGTGTTATCTCTAAAACAATATAAATAAAGCTTTTTTATGTTTATGGAATTTTCGATAAATTAGTCAAATATTTCTATGTTAGCGATCAAAGTCCAGCTGCTCCATCGCTACACACACTTCCAAATACTCCAATATTATTTGTATTATTTCAATTTGAATTTCTTCGAATACCTGCATATTTGGTGCTATTTTCTAAACGTTTAGCAAACACTTGATAAAAGTTTTGCGTTATTTCTGAAAGTTCTTCTATTCTTTTAACGTCTTTACTTTGTAATATTTCAATTATGAATGAGTGCATGCACTTTTTAACATCCCTTTCTACTGGTGTTTTAGCAATCACAGCTATCAGGTCACGATTTTCTGCTTTAACTTTTTCAAGGTCTTGGTTGTCTTTTGTTAATTCATAAAGTAATTCTTGGTATCCTTGAACTATAATAAGAAATATAAATTTTTGGATAATTAACGTACAATTACAAAATGTGTTACATGAAAGGTTTAAGTACAAATTGAGCAAACTATCTTTGTTTATTTTGTACACAAAATTCTATGTTGACAGTTGTTAAATATAAAGCTACACATCAGAAAAATAAGTATACCTTTTGCAACTGGTTTACGAAAAGATATATTCAATAGCTTATACTTCTTCTCTTGTTGTACCTTTTTTTCTTCATACCTTTGATGACTACTAAGTGTGCCCTTATTAGAAGAGGCACTAAAACAATAATGACATTAGCGAAATATTAGGATACGTATTTCGATCATATAACAACTTATGTGGAGAACCAGGTACTCTTTTCTATATTTTTATGTTCTTGACAAGATATTGTAAAACCACTCTAAACCTCCAATCTTTGGTCACTTTAACATCAATTCATGTTTTGTGAAAAAAAGTGAGCGCAGAATATTTTAGATAAGTAAGCTTGAAACTTATTAACCAATTGGATTGTCTATACAAGAGTTAAGTCAGAAAATTTCATGCATGTCGATTATTACAATAAATGATTCTTAAACATTATATTTTTGTTTAGTAACAAATTGACCTGAGTAATGAGCAAAGGTCGAAGATCAAAATGAATAAAATTACATATAAAGACTATAATAAACACGATAAAATTTATGCAATAATATATTATTGTTTATAAATGAATGTACTTTAACAAATATACAATCTGATTTCTATTAGAAGTTTTATTTCTTTACTATACTTTAAAAATGAAGATTTAACCTTTCATTAGGTTTCACATTATTCACACAATGTAATTTTTAACATAAAACTCCACCTTTTACAATAGAATCATGATTAACAACAGTACAATCCTGTGAAGTCTCTGTTTTATAAATAATATACAGTAGATTCCAGTTAATAGGGACACATTGGTTTGGACGAATTTCTCCCAATTAAGCAGCTGTCTCAAAAAAGGGAAGCTCAACAGCCAAACTCTGAACAACGTAAAAAATGAAGCCAAAAACGGTTTATTAAAAAACGTATGTAATATTTGGTCTTGAATACAAATGTCTGTTTAAGCATGCAAACAAACCTAACAATAAGTCATGTGATCTTGTGGTGCGCTGGTCTTGTGATGGGAGAATGTTGTGGTGTATACCCCGCATCATCCGCAGTCATTCTCCTACGATTGGAGTGTGTCAACCTGAGCTCACTTCAATATGATTCCGACTTTTTAAGTTCTTTTTGCCCTTTTCTACGTTGGGGCCGTATCTATACTTCCAATCAATATCACTACTTCATAATGTGCTCTACTGTATCTTCAATTGTAAACTGTACGAGCGTAAACTGTCCCAATAACACAGCGATATGTCCCTTATAAGCGTAGTGGAAACAATAGGTTTTGTTTCCATTCTTCAGTATCTGTCCCGAATAAACGGCGTCCCGTTTAACCGGCGTCCTTATTAACCAGAATCTATTATGTGTTTCTTAAAACAAATTATTAAAACTTTCGAATAAATTACATTATGAAATAGATGCAATCATTCTACATTATTCATTGTTCCTTGTCTTCCAATAAAGATATTCAAAACATTCATGACAATGTGTTCTATTGGTGATACATTACACTTTTGACAGAAGGCCATGCCTGGTCACTACTAGTTTATTGACTACAAATAATTACGCTGTCTAGAATCTTATCATTGCTATCTAGGACCTGGAGTTTACTTGCACAGGTGTAGCAATGGGTACTAGCTGATGTTTGCAGGTATGTGTGTAATTACTAATTCAACAAATAGAAATACAACATGTTTCGGCTGTAGGGCAAATAGCTGTATTCAACGTCGTCCTGAACGTATTAATCAAAATTCTACTGCAAAATATGTTTCTTTCTATAGCATGCTTATATTTGTACGAAGAATAAACTCTGTATCTGAAGATGAAAATGTCTTAAATCGATAAAAATATAAAGTGAAAAAATTAATGAACTTACAAATCGTGTCTCTGTCCATAAACATTGTATTCTGTTTGCGATCTTTGTTTTTGCAAATGTTCACGATGACATTTGCTGCAGTAACCTTCCCATTCGGCATTCCCATAAAATCCACAACCATTTTTACATTTCAAATCGGCCTCATCAATTCTTAAAGAAGGTGTTTTTGTTGAATACATTTTGGCAATTGATTTTCTTTGCCTTTATGATTATTTACTTGTAACCAATTCACATTTTACTTGTACACATCGATTAACAGCTTCGACACTGCCACCATGTATCATGCAACATTTAGGTATAGATATAGTCACAGCCTACTCTAGTACTAGCCGTGCTAAACAACGTGGCAACACCGCTTGTTTACCGATAGGGAGTCCTATTTTTAATAATGTTTTCCATAGAAAATTATGTTAAAGTACACAATTCTTTATTAATTATGTCTAAGTAATATATAAATATTATAACTATGGTAAGTAGAAGTGATATTAAAGTATACTAATAGTTATAAATGTGGTATACATTTTGTGGACTCTCGGAATGGTTTGGTGATGTGATACATAAAATTGGAAATATTTTACAGTGGTTTTAAGAAAATGTAAGTATGAAGCAAAATAGAATCATCTTTGAACTAAAACGCAACATTTGAAAATGAATGGAGTGATATATAAGTTAGTAGTAACCTGAAATAGACAAAATTATTGATACCAAGTCAAAGAGGTTAAGTGAACACGGAAAGAGGTTAGATAATTAGTTACTGAAGGGAAGAGTTGTGCAGGTAATTATAAAATCTTCACCATAAATGCATGTATCAGAAAATGCTAAATGATGTGCATTTGATTGAATATAAATATATGTTAATTTACATAAAATGTGCTTATGATTTTCAGATTTTAGAAAATCTGATTCCAAATTGGAACCATTTATTATGGTTCCATTATTGCACACATATGAGTAAATAAGGTTATTACTTCTTCTGTAGGAATGGAAAGACCACCTCTTTGTAAGTGATCAAAATATACATTATTTATAGTTGTACCTTTATCCTCCACAATTAGTTATTTACATATATTACAATTTAATTTTTTAGCAACATAATCAGATATATAAAAATGAATATAATCATCTACAACACGTGGATAAATAGTTGGTATCAAAAATTTCTAAAAATCCATTTAATTCAGCAGAAAGATCATGAAGATCATTAATATTATTCTCTTAGAATTGGGAACATAATAACACTGCGCCATTATTAACTTACAAATTTAGTATGCAACTTGTGAAAAGAACTATGTACAACAAATTTTTCAAAAACTGTGTATGTATATAATAAGTGTAAACTTGTAAAAAATTAATTATGATACTATTAAAATGTTATTAATGTTGGTTTTATCTATTGAATAAAGCCCAGTTAAGAGACATATTAAGAGGTACCAATAGGGTTCAAGTGCTCTACGCTTCTCTTTTAAATTCATTCGATAGAGTTTCTCCCCTGAATAAGGATGTATCTTCCTTATACTAGAAACTGAGAGTCCGGTAGGGTGGGTTCGGTTAGGTATACTGATATCACAGCCTTCTCTAGTACTAGCCGTGCTGAACAACGTGGCAACACCGCGTGTTTACCGATCGGGAGTCCTATTTTCAGTAATGGGAGTCTTGTACTTGGGATTACAATTAACGCATTTTCTCATAGAAAATTATGTTAAAGTACACAATTCTTTATTAATTATGTCTGAGTAATATATAAATATTATAACTATGGTAAGTAGAAGTGATATTAAAGTATACTAATAGTTATAAATGTGGTATACATTTTGTGGACTCTCGGAATGGTTTGGTGATGTGATACATAAAATTGGAAATATTTTACAGTAGTTTTAAGAAAATGTAAGTATGAAGCGAAATAGAATCATCTTTAAACTAAAACGCAGCATTTGAAAATGAATGGAGTGATATATAAGTTAATAGAAACCTGAAATAGACAAAATTATTGATACGAAGTCAAAGAGGTTAAGTGAGCACGGAAAGAGGTTGGATAAGTTGGAAGGGAAAGGTTGTGCAGGTAATTATAAAATCTTCACCACAAATGCATGTATCAGAAAAAGCTAAATGATGTGCATTTGATTGAATATTAATATATGTTAATTTACATAAAATGTGCTTATGATTTTCAGATTTTAGAAAATCTGATTCCAAATTGGTACCATTTATTATGGCTTTCATTGTTGCACATATATGAGTAAATAAGGTTATTACTTCTTCTGTGGGAATGGAAAGACCACCTCGTTGTAAGTGATCAAAATGTAC
The DNA here is from genome assembly GCA_963667235.1 of Nomada lathburiana. Taxonomy (NCBI): domain Eukaryota; kingdom Metazoa; phylum Arthropoda; class Insecta; order Hymenoptera; family Apidae; genus Nomada; species Nomada lathburiana. Next base: position 2,585,845 of record OY763902.1, read on the forward strand.
ATTATTTATAGTTGTACCTTTATCCTCCCAAAATCAATTATTTACATATATTACAATTTAATTTTTTAGCAACGGAATGGGACCCATAACCGGATATATAAATATTAATATAATCATCTACAACACACGTGGATAAATATTCGGTATTGAAAATTTTTGAAAATCCATTTACATCGGCAGGAAGATTATGAAGATCATTAATATTATTCCCTTACAATTGGAAACATAACAACACTGTGGCATTATTAACTAATAAATATAGTATGAAACTTGTGAATTTTTCAAAAATTGTGTATGTATATAATAAATATGAACTTGTAAAAAATTAGTTATGATACTATTAAAATGTTATTAATGTTGGTTTTATCTATTGAATAAAGCCCAGTTAAACAAAAATTATCTCTTATAAGTTCTGGGAATGTATTGTGGAATAGAATGCCACTGATTATACGAGGTTTTATGTTAAAAGGGACCCATAGGGTCCGAATGCTTGACCCTTCTATTCTAAATTCATTCGATAGAGTTTCTCCTTTGAATAAGGACGTACCTTCCCTTTACAATATAATAAAGTATTCTTTTATTAAACTGAACTGTGTATTACACATTATCAAACTTCCTCATAATCTAGTTTTCCAATAATTAACACTAAATTGAAATATATTGAATGCACAATAGCTTTTAGTAAATAAATGTGCTATACACAAAGATTAAGACCTACATAGTTAATAAATGAAACTTCCCTGCATTACTGCACTTACTTTTATATTTTAAAAAGTTTCTACTGACAATAAGTACAGATTGATGTGCAAACATTCGAAAAATAAGCGGGAAAGTGAGAGGCCGGTATGGAGAAACTGAGAGTCCGGTCGGGTGGGTTGGGCTAGGTATATTGATATATATATCACACCCGGACTCCCGCTGCGTTGCCATTTTTACCTTCAGCACGGCTAGTACTAGAGAAGGCTGTGATATCAGTGTTGTTATGTTCCCAATTGTCAGGGAATAATATTAATGATCTTCATGATCTTTCTGCCGATGTAAATGGATTTTCAACAATTTTCAATACCAAATATTTATCCACGTGTGTTGTAGATGATTATATTAATATTTAATTTAATCTTTTTAAAAATTAAATTGTAATATATGTAAATAATCGATTGTGGAGGATAAAGGTACAACTATAAATAATGTATATTTTGATCACTTACAAAGAGGTGGTCTTTCCATTCCTACAGAAGAAGTAATAACCTTATTTACTCATATATGTGCAACAATGGAAGCCATAATAAATGGTACCAATTTAGAATCAGATTTTCTAAAATCTGAAAATCATAAGCACATTTTATGTAAATTAACATATATTAATATTCAATCAAGTGCACATCATTTAGCATTTTCTGATACATGCATTTGTGGTGAAGATTTTATAATTACCTGCACAACTCTTCCCTTCAGTAACTAATTATCTAACCTCTTTCCGTGTTCACTTAACCTCTTTGACTTGGTATCAATAATTTTGTCTATTTCAGGTTTCTACTAACTTATATATCACTCCATTCATTTTCAAATGTTGCGTTTTAGTTCAAAGATGATTCTATTTTGCTTCATACTTACATTTTCTTAAAATCACTGTAAAATATTTCCAATTTTATGTATCACATCACCAAACCATTCCGAGAGTCCACAAAATGTATACCACATTTATAACTATTAGTATACTTTAATATCACTTCTACTTACCATAGTTATAATATTTATGTATTACTCAGACATAATTAATAAAGAATTGTGTACTTTAACATAATTTTCTATGAAAAAAAGCGTTAATTGTAATCCCAAGTACAAGACTCCCATTACTGAAAATAGGACTCCCGATCGGTAAACACGCGGTGTTGCCACGTTGTTCAGCACGGCTAGTACTAGAGAAGGCTGTGGAGTAGGCTGTGCGGTGGTATATGCAGAAGTTGGTTCTATTTTTTCAGTATGTTGGTAACAGTATTATTGTATATTTTGCTAAAGTTGTTTTCTCTATCGAAAGTAAATACACCCTGCAAAGAATAAAAGATTTTGACTAGTTAAACCAATATCAAGTTTCAATGAAATTGATCGAGTACTTGTACTCATTGAATTGTTATTAGAAATTTATTATTTATCGTAGAATGACATAATACAGTTTTATGTGTGTCGGTGATTAATTGTTTACATTGAACTAACCTATAAAGTTATGGATATTCCAACTCCATCGAATGTAAATCATGGATTTTCCCACGATAGTGATGGATTTTTAAATATACCTATTGAATCTCCAAACTTGGATCCGTTATCTACAAAACGTAGAAGGTGCATATCAATATCCTATCTCCGTCCACCAATGATGGGAAATGCATGTTCAGATATCATAGTTTGCAAGATTTAGTGTGTATATTAACAAGTAGTCTTCCGATATTCACTTCTAACATTTACATGTATTCTCTACTCTGTATGGAATTACTAATACCTTGAAGATCTATTAATAACTGTTCCATGAAGTATTCAATGATTACATACAGAATAAGCTATACATAATTATACAATAAAATTTTTTCCTAAATGAATTTATAATATCGGGCTGTTGGCTGCACTACAACATTTGTATCCATCAAAGGTTTTCACTGTTACACTATAAACATCTATGTCAGGAAATATAGATTAGAATGTACAGATCAATCAATGACTTACATGGCTGCATTAGTATAATGAATATTCATTCTTTAGAAGATTGAGTTGGTAATTGGTCATAAAGAATATAGCTGCCTAACATCAGTGCCGAATCTATACATTTCAATCTATATTTCCCAAACAGGACATTTTCAGTAATAATGACTATCCTTGTTGAATATCTTTAATGATAAGCTTTCCAACAGTGTGCCATATACCAATGGGCACTGGCTTAAATACTAAAGGCTTCCTGTGTTGTCCAATAAGTTTGTGTAGTCTTTTGATGAACAGGAACATTTTTTTATTGTATGCACTTTACTAGGTCCATCACATTGCCAGTGGGCAAAGTTTCAAAGAATATTGTTTGTTGCATTAAGTAGTAGTGCTTTCAAATGTCTTCCATTGTAATAAGAAGCATATCCAAAGTATAATGCATTAATTATGTAAAGATTGTCATTTATAAGGTCGAAAAAAGCTGTTTGTGCTCCTTTTTTGATAGCATGACCTTTATCATAAGTGACACAAACACATTACACAGCCTCAGTAACATTAGAGCATTGATTAACACATTAAATGACGTGGTGATCACCTGTGACTGACAGTGCTGAAGTTAATCGACAACCTGAGTGAAATAAAGTACATTATTTATAAAACTCTCATTGCTGTCATTTTTATAGTAATGATGCAAGCAGTTCTGCATTTATACTTTTGAACGCCCGGGGCGTAACATCATTATGAGGTCTTAAAGAGGCAAGTCCACTTCAGTTTTAAAATGTGGATTTAACAGTTCGAATGTACCAGAATTTTATTTTTTTACCTGCAGAATTTTATTTTATTATAAATGTATATGTTACATATCATGGCACTGTGTAGTGTATTGAAACAACAAAAATTTCACTTCAGCCCTGTGGGTAGAACATGTGAAATTTATTCAACAGTTAATGAGTTAACACAATTCATAGTCTGAAGACTTAATCTGTTCCTAGTTGGTACGTCCAAAACGTTGGGATATGTTCTGCCAGTTCTGCATCTTCAGTCACACATTCAAAGACACGATAACTATGTTTATTAAACAAATCGTGACTTTTATTCCTAGCTTTTTATTACTTTTGAAAAATCCTCTGTTGCAGCACATTAGTCTTATAAATCATAGTTTTTATTAGCTGGATTATATTTTTTGGAAAGTTAAGTTTCGTTCATTCACTTTATTCAATTTATTACTGATGTTTAAATGTTCATAGAAATGTTGTTCTTAGTTCTTTTATATTCATAACAAAATCGGTGCATAAGCTATTCTTTCTTGATTTATATGTGGACCAGTGGAATGTGCACGTGTTAAACTGGTCAATTGAAATGAGTAAAGTCACGTTTTGTCAACTCTGTATTTCGCCCCAATTAAATTAAAGCTTTTTTACTGACAAAGTGCTAATCAAATGTTATGCAACTAATATCCTATAGATAAAAATGATTGAGAATAGTTTTCTGCGAAATAAAAAATGTTTGCATTTATTCAACAATTCAATACAAGAATTAATTGTTATTCTACTATAAAATATGACAACATTATTCTTAAGTTAATTATTATTAATATAATAATTTATTTATTATTATAAATTAATTTCTTATAGTAATACGATTTACATTGAACAGTAACCAATTTGTCTGTGTAAACAGGAAATATTTGTGTACATACAGTAATTGTTTATTTTGTGAAGATTTTAATATTTTTTTTAATATAACAAATTGCATTAAATACAGTCCTACTTCTTTTAAACTAAAATGTACACATATGTGAAAATTATTATACAAAGAATGTAGTTTTACAGAAAAATATAACACAAGAATGATGCCTATTTGATTGTATTTGAATATTTTTTAATTATTACATTTCATTTAAAGACACATTAAACTTATATTGTTTGACTGATGCAATTAAATGACTTGGTAAAAGTTATTAACTATACGTTCTTTTTATTGAATTACAGCTCCTCACGTACAATAAAGCGCAGAAAATTTGATGATGAACTTGTTGAAACAACATTCAACTTGCAACCTCCAGCTACGAGTACCAAATCTGCTTCCAGATCTAGAACTGTGTCAATTTCTGCTGCTCCAATGGAATCTGCAATTCCGCAACAGAATGTACCAAGCCCTATTCAGGTTTCCACAAACATTGCTCAATCTGACAGATGTAATAGGAGAACAAGCAGACCAGGGGCATCTAACACTCCAGGGCGAAAAAATAAGAAGAATAAAAATCATTCACATTCGGTGAACGCAACAAAGGATTTAGGAAGGTGGAAGCCAACAGATGATTTGGCGTTAATTACTGGCGTACAGCAAACAAATGATCTAAGAATGGTATATACTTGAATCTCTTTTTGCTATTATCCCTTCGTATTGTTTTAGTACAGTAGAGCCTTCTATATTTGAACTAATAGAGAGACATGAGTGTTCAAATAATAGAACAATCACATTTTTTCTACTAAACTTCGTTTATTTATTAGTGTGTCTTTTTAATTTATTTATGTATTCCATACCGTTTTGGCAATTATACAAATGTTTCGATATACAGTGTATTTGTTTTAAGTGAAATTGGCTTATACGAAATACACATGTAAGTAGTGTTTTGGAAACGTTGTAATGTCGGTTACAAGAATAGGTAATAACAAATGTGGGGTTTCATTTAAAAATCTAAACCGGCTATTTACAGGACATTTCGGGGTCATCAAGGTCAAAGAAATATCAGTAAAATATGTGCTTGCCATACTGCAACTTCAATTTTTATCGTTTTTCCTATCATCTTATATTTCTCGAGATATTAGCTGTTCTCATTTAAAACGGATACTTTCTATGTAACTGTATAGATCAGAATTATTTTCGATTAACCAGAGGAATGTTTTATCTTTCCTCTCTCGTAAGCTCGTCAACGAGATAAATTTGTGATCCCCTTAGCAGTTTCGGTTTTTCCATAATTTGCTCTCATTTTTTTCGAAGTTTGGTAATCTCACTAACATTTCTTCGTTATTGTTCGGATCCACTCTTATCTTCGTGATTGATTCGATTTTTTGGGGCAATTCTGGCTTTCCACATAACTCATCTATCCTCTTTTTCCACTTGATCCCTCTCCAGCTGCAATCCCTTAATTGTTACACAGTCGAATCTCGGTAACTCGAAACTGAAGGGAAGAGCTAAAATCTTTGAATTATGGAGGTTTGGTCTTATTGAAGACTTCGAGTAAGAGAGGTTTAACGAACGAAAATTCAACTTACAGAGGCTTTCAACGTGGATTAGTGTCAAATTTTTCTTACCGACCTAGCTCTAAAGATATTATAGTCTAATGACTTATCATTTGGCTTCCTATGCTAATATTTTTATTTCTGCACTCTTTAAAATATACTAATAAGCAGGTTTTAGTGGTAACAAATTCAGTGCTCCTTTTTCTCTTATAATTTAAATTGGGCATTGTGCCTCAAGTTCTAGAGACACCTGTCGCAAAGTTTTGATTTATGGACAGATACTTCGACTTGCAGAGGTCGATCTTCTTTGAAATAGAGTTGCACAGATAAAATGGCGCATCTAAATGTGTAGCCGATAATTGGAGTTATAGGTGATTTATGTTTTGAGTTGTAAGAAACAGTTTTCGTAAAATCTGCTATGTTAATGTGGGTGTATTCATAATGTATCCATTGATTCCATATGTCAGTAGTAGGGTAATCCGTGACTTGTGGATTAAGTTAGGTAACTGAAAATTCAATGTTGCCACAAAATTAAACTTAAACTATTTAAAATTGACAAATGGCACAGGAATTGATCTATTTGGACCAGGTGGTAAGAGAATTAACAACACTTGAGAGGTACATAGAGTGTATTGTATTGTACAATATCTACTGTATTATAAAATGTATCATGTATTATATTATTAATGGCAAGAACATAAATGTATTTAGGTCAGTTAAAGTTATCTGGACCTTTGGGTTTGGATTGTGAAGGTCTGCAATTGTTTGGGCATTACTTGGAATATTGTTAGGTGTTATTCAGTGTTTGGTTCAGATTTTCTGAACTTAATTTTTATTGCGCAAATAGTAAATATGAGTAATATGAAAAATATAACTAAACACTGTTTTAAAATGTTGAGAATAATTTTTAGATCGGCAGCAAAAGTGTCAAAGTAATATTACTTTTATAAGTATCCTTTACACCTTAGACAGATACGTAACTCTCTTCGCTGCAAAATAGGTTCACAGGGGTACAAAATTTTCTTGCCGCTTTACATTGCAAGAAATACAACAGAGATGGTACGCTTTGCTTTATGATAGCGCTGTTTCAAGAGTAGCAGTCCAAGCTATGCGTAACTTACATCCGGAGTTAATTGCTAGTGTGCAAGCCAGGACCTTGTACAGTAAAGCGGAAGAAGATCTTTTGGGTACAGTAAAATCGGTAACTGATTAAAAGTATTGATTAAATAATGACATTAAATATTAGATAACCAAGAAAGTTCTATCTTTTTCCGTGAAAATAAAGTATAATAGAACATATTACATAAGATATTAAGTACACAACGTTATTATTTTAATGGTATTTGTAAAAAATGGTGTCAAAATGTAATATTTGCTTGAAAAAGGTATAAGCCAGCATTAGTAATTCATGCTTTTGTCTTGTATGAGCTAAAACTGGGAACAAAGGCTATACAAGCCCACCAAACACTATGTCAAGTCTTTAGAATAGGAGTAACTACTGTTCAGATAACACAGCAATGATCTGGACAATTATTTATGGAATCAGTAGTTTAGAAACCGAGAGTGTGTGCAAATGGGTCTGGAAAACTTATTCGTTTCCAAAGACCATATCTGTGATAAATGTGACATTTATATGCTTGATTCCCTTTGGGATAAGGTGATTGATTGCAAGATAAATTATTTTAATGAATGAATTACATTCCTTCATATTGTGTGCATATTTCTGTTTCGGCTTGGAAAAATACTAGAATTTTCTTTGTTATTTAATATTATACTCAATGAGTATTATTCTCTTGAATAATTTTCTAATTAACGAGGACTTTGTACACTTCTTCAGACTTCTCAACCAATAGTGGAAGTATTTCAAGAACTTCTAGAAGCAAATGCCCATACATTCTATTCTGCTCGAACAGCAAAAGCATTATTAGCTCACTGGCAATTAATGAAACAATATCACCTGCTTCCTGATCAAACTGTACAAAGTTTACCTCGGGGTGAACATGTCCTCAATTTTTCTGATGCAGAAGAGATGCTTAACGACACAGAATTAATCGAACAGAGAGACGAATTGGTGGATGCAGAGCTTATTACAGCAGATAGGAGAAATAAAAGAGAGATAAAAGTGTTGGAAAATGAATTGAGTAGATGGCAAGTGTTAGTTGATAGCGTAACAGGCGTGAATCCACCAGACTTCGATAATCAAACATTGGCTATACTTAGAGGAAGACTTGTTAGATACTTAATGAGATCACGTGAGGTAATATAGAAAATTTGATTAAACATTATTTTTCAAGTGAAGTTTATGCAATAAAGCTACCTAGTACCTTACCCTTCATTAGACACTAATTGTTTTTATCTGATTTATGTTATTTAATGCGTTCTATTTAACACAATTTTTATTTATTTGTTCAATTGTTTGTGCAGATCACTGTGGGTCGTTCGACAAAAGATCACAATGTGGATGTCGATTTAACATTAGAAGGACCAGCCTGGAAAATTTCACGGAGGCAAGGTACTATTCGGCTAAGAAATAATGGAGATTTCTTTCTTTCTTCGGAGGGAAAGCGACCAATATTTGTAGATAGTAGGCCTATTCTTGCCGGGAATAAAATGAAACTTAATAATAATAGTGTCATTGAGGTATTAATTTTTTACTTCATTGTTACCAATGTAATATATGAAACGAAGTACAGTGGATTCCGGTTAATTGAGACATATTGGGATCGGACTAATTTGTCCCAATTAAGCGGCTGTCCCAAAAAAGCGAATTTCAACAGCCAGGCAAAACCAATAGTTTTTGTTCCGTTTTTCAGTATCTGTCCCAAATAAATGGCGGATCCGTTTAACTGGCGTCCCAATTAACCGGAATACACTGTATTGTATTTGTTAATAATATTCTTGATAATCTTTAATATTTCGAATCCTTTTTCAGATTGCAGGACTGAGATTTATATTTTTAATCAATCAGGAACTCATTTCTGTTATACGCCAAGAAGTGGTTAAACTGAATTTGAAAGCATGAATGTTCTACTTCATTCCTTAATTAATATTTCGCACTACTGTAAGTGTAGCATTGTCTAGCAAGTATTTATTATCTTACACTGATATTTTGTACAAAGTCCATAGTTGTTCAATTATAAAAGTAATAAATTTTGCTCAATTTTATATGTATATTGTATTTGGTTTTTCGATTAATAATAATTTGTGCGTACATTGAATAATTACGTTGAATTGCCTATGGCGATATACTTATTAAAAAAAACTATTCCAATGGTGTAGTTAATCTATAATCACATAATTCAGTAATTTAGTAATGGTTAATCGAACATAGTTATAATAAATTTTTAACATTGAATTTCATTTTTAGACATTTTAAAGCATATAAAAGAAGAAACAAGAGTGCGATTTAAAAATGCTTGCAGTTTTTTTTGCTTGTAGTGTTAACTTCAATTTACCGTAGTACCACCGACGAGGTATAGGAATAGACCTACCAGTCAATGTATTCGGAATTTCTACGGACCCGATTTCCGGGTCCTCAAGGGCCCCATAACATTTTCGTGTCACTCGCAACGTGACCAACGGATTACACAAAATGATGTCAACGCTCACCATGGTAGAAATTGAAATTGAACTAATGTTAAAGATTTGTTTTTTGCCGCAGTGAAAGGCATAAACACGTTGACTGCGGGAAAGCATAGGCGACAAAGGACATCAAAGTTCAGTTCCCAGTATGTATATATATGTATACAGGGTGTTCCGTAACTATGGGACTTCCCGAAAATTGTTTGAAGCCTCGTTTTTGAGTTATTAACGAAAAACACTGGCCAGTGAGAGCGCCCGTATAGCGCGCGGTCGTGATCGGTTGGCGATGAGAAGACCTCCGACGCGCCATGACCGTTTGCATTACATCACGCCTATGTTCGTTAATGTGCGTGTCGTGTGCGTGTGGAAACAAGTGCGAATCAGATCTGTATCGATCGCCGAGACGTGCGTTTCGTGGCATAAAATTGTTAAGGTAGGTCAGGATCGGTACAATGACCAAGTGCCAAGGTCCCACTTCCGTCGAAGCAGGTAAATTCGAGGACGAAAGGGGAAGTTATTTATAACGAATAAAAGTATGGAACAGTTATTAAACGACTTGTTAATTAAATTGTTGTTGATGAATAACGAATAATTACACACTATTTTTAATTTAAGACTATGTAATATTTGCTGTACGTTGCCCCGCGATGCACCCGACGCGTCGGGTGCAAAATCCCCAAAACGTGGCAAAAATTCGTTTTTTATGGAATAATTTTTTGTTTAAGTTTTATCATATAGATATTTTTCAACGCGATTAGTATTTTACTTTAAATTAAAAAATTTTAACAAAATATAAAGTTGAAAGCCAATTGCTAATTTTTTTGTTTATAACAAAAACCCTTCGAGTACCACCAAAAATTTTTTTTTGTTTAAAACTAGACGTCAATACGAACATTCTAGTCTAAAAAAGTCCTGCAACTTTTTGCAACTTTACTAGAAATAAGGTCACAAAGGTAATTAAGAAGCACGTTTTTCATCACATTTGTGACCTTATTTCTAGTAAAGTTGCAAAAAGTTGCAGGAGTTTTTTAGACTAGAATGTTCATATTGACGTCCAGTTTTAAACAAAAAAAATTTTTTTGGTGGGACTCGAAGGGCTTTTGTTATAAACAAAAAAATTAATAATTGGCTTTCAACTTTATATTTTGTTTAAATTTTTTAATTTAAAGTAAAATACTAATCGCGTGGAAAAATATCTATATGATAAAAGTTTAAAAAATCAAGGATTATACTCAAAAACAACGGGAAATGAGAAAACAAATTTTTCTTAAATAACATATATCGCAGTTGTTTTTAATGTCAGTTTCTCGTTTCAACTTGTATTATGATCTACGATCGATGTATTTTAATATTGCCGTACAAATTTTGTAAAATGTCGTTTCCATAAAAAACGAATTTTTGCCACGTTTTGGGGATTTTGCACCACTGTGTGACGCCCGACCGCGCGACTGAGCGCGCGCTATACGGGCGCACAGTGGGGCGACCCTATTGTATCGTTGGACATTGTGGCAAAAAAAAAAAATTCGAATTTGAAAATTTAACTTTATAGGTAAGAAACTATGAATCTTTTCCTACTATGTACAACAATTTTTTTCATCTTTTCGCACTAGATAATCCAGGGTAACCAATAATAGATACCTATGTAAAATATATCTTTTTCCTTATTTGTTATTTAGTACATTTATTTGACGATTTTACTTAAAAATTCTATGGAGTACATAATCTTGCAGATATAATAAATCCAAAATTAAAAAAAAAACATTAAATTGAAAATGGAGCTTTGTTTCACTTCATAATAAATGTCATATAAACATTACTTAATTACGCAAATCGCCTAGGATCGCCCGGATAAAACTCTTCACCATTATATTCTAGAAACTATATAGATTATAGTTATCCAAGCACTTTTTGCTTTTAGCTGCTTCTCGTCAGATATTTAATGTAATTCTCATTGTTGCACTAACTAGAGACCCGAATCTAATCAAACGGGGTGTGTTTGTCATATTTTAAGTAGGAGAACTAGACATTAATATACGTATAACTATTAAATAAGTAATATATTGTTATGTTGGAGGAACAATGGCACTTTATTTTTATAAATAATTAAGATTTATTATTTACAACTGAGAAATTCCTCTTATTACTCCAGATTCTCTTACACGAATGATTTTATCGTATTTAATATATTTATCAATTTCTTTTGTTTCTATTAGTAATGTAATATTATATTTTTATTATTTCCGATCCATCAAATAAAAGTTTGTATCTCTATCATCATCACACTTTATTGTTTCTTGAGAAATGCTAGCGAGGAGGCCTCGGTGCAAGATACTAAAACGCGAGAGTTGTTCCCTTTTTGCAGGGAAAACCCATAATTATGTCATCAACAAAGGTTGCCACGATCTACATATACTAAGTGTTTTGTTATTTGGGTCATTTAAATACTCCTTTCGTTCGGCAGGGCTGATTAGTACCCTAAATACACCTTAGTCGCTTACAGAGTGAAGAATGAGCTCTGAATAATGTTTCTCTTTTACAATTACAACAATGAACCAGCATTGGCTTCGAATGTACTAAATGTAAAGTACATCGTATTGCCGGTCTCGAAAATAGCAACTTTTATTACTCATTACTGTTGAAAAAATGTAACAAGTACGCAGCCATATTACCAGAAGCCAGAGAACTTCTTATTGAAGAAATGGATTTAACATAATGGAGTTATAATAATAGATAGCCAAATACATATAATAACTTTTTAACCATGAAAGTAATAGTACTGTGATAGAGCGGAGAAATATATAATCATAACAGATTCATTATTAGAAACTCATTAATGTAAGAGGAATTTCTCAGTTGTAAATAACAAATCTTAATTATTTATAAAAATAAAGTCCCATTGTTCCTCTAACATAACAATATATTACTTATTTAATAGTTATACGTATATTAATGTCTAGTTCTCCTACTTAAAATATGACAAACACACCCCGTTTGATTAGATTCGGGTCTCTAGTTAGTGCAACAATGAGAATTACATTAAATATCTGACGAAAAAGCAGCTAAAAAAAAAGTGCTTGGATAACTATAATCTATATAGTTTCTAGAATATAATGGTGAAGACTTTTTTCCGGGCGATTCTAGGCGATTTGCGTAATTAAGTAATGTTTATATGACATTTAATATGAAGTGAAACAAAGCTCCATTTTCAATTTAATGTTTTTTTTTAAATTTTGGATTTATTATATCTGCAAGATTATGTACTCCATAAAAGTTTTAAGTAAAATCGCCAAATAAATGTACTAAACAACAATTAAGGAAAAAAATATATTTTACATAGGTATCTATTATTGGTTACCCTGGATTATCTAATGCGAAACAATGAAAAAAATTGTTGTGCATAGTAGGAAAAGGTTCATAGTTTCTTACCTATAAAGCTAAATTATCAAATTCGAATTTTTGTTTGTGCCCCAATGTCCAACGATACAATAGGGTCGCCCCACTGTGGGGCGCTCTCATTGGCTAGTGTATTTCGTTAATAACTCAAAAACGAAGCTTCAAACAATATTTTGGTCAAGGAACAAGTTGTTCAGAATATGCAGGGTGTCCCACGTAACACTTTTTACGGTTTTTCAAGTACTTGCGATAATCTGACAAAAAAATATTTTAGACAAAAGTTGATCAGTTTTCGATTGGCTATACATTGCAATAAAAACAAGTTCGGAAATTTTTTCAAAGTCATCCGAAGATCATGGTATACTAGGTCGTTGAATCCGTCTTGATACGGACTATAATACTGTTAAGTCAAAAATACAAAGTGCCATTTAAAAAAATTAAGGTGGCCTTGACAATAATAATAAAAAAAATATTCGACCTTTTTTTATTGCAATGTATAGCCAATCGAAAACTGATCAATTTTGTTTAAAATATTTTTTTGTCAGATTATCGCAAATACTTGAAAAATCGTGAAAAGTGTTACGTGGGACACCCTGTATATGTATATTTATTCTCGATGAAAATTGTTTTCAACATTTTTTAAACGGAACCCTCCAGAATACGTTCCCTTAATAAAAAAATAATCTGTGCAAAATTTGAACTCGGTCGGATAACGGGAAAACGTGCGCCCTGAGCCTTGAAATAAAAATATAATTACTAATTAAATGCTCATAAAATCGATTTTTCTCGATTATCCTCACTCTGACTTATTGATTATATCAAAATACGTATCAGACAAAACTTGTAGTCCGACATAGGATGCATCTTTTATGTTTTATTACTTTTTTTCGTACGACGCGACGGCCGGTTTCCGGAATAAGTAGAAAAACAGCTTGAATAAAATCCAAAATTTTGTTTCCAGTTTTGAAAATTAAAGTGTGTTTTGTTTATTTTTTTATCAATGAAGACTAAAAAAATGGGCATTTTTTATTTTCAACCCCAAAGGCGAGTCCATACCTGTTATCTCGCCTCACACTGTTACCGGGATAAGTACGTACATACCTAGCCAAGTGGTCTGGAAGAGTTTCGGAAGCAAATGTGGAGGGTTTCTTGTTTCCTGATATCGTTACCCGTTACACTTGGTTCGGCGGATCGAGGAACTGTTGGTACATTTTGCCCGCTGCAAAGGAGCCAGTGAGCTGCCGTAGATGTGTGCACTCGTACTTGCGCCACTGCCAATGTGTTAGCTCCCCTATGAACTGCCGTAAATGTGTGAACTCGTCTGTGCGGCGCTGTGCCTATGTATTGTAGATTGTTTAGCCTTGGGAGATAGGGCTCATTGGGCCTATGCCTATGAGATAGACCAGCCCCCTTGGCGACGTAGGGCTGTTGTGAATTCATGCCGATTTCGGCCTTCGAGCAGGTTTATGACGCGGTCGAAACTAACGCTATTTTTGCGGAGTAACTTTTACCCTTTCGACCATCTAAGTGCAGGATTTAGATGGTAAGGATTAGAATAAGAGAACACGAGGTAAAGAACCATGCAATTTCAATCGACGCATCACTTTCTCTTTTTTAATACAATTAACGCCATTAATATTGATCGACAGACATGTAAAAATCAATGCCGCAATATATCAACAAAAAGTTCTTCGTGAAATATTTTGATAAGTATTTTTATATTTTTATAAATAATGAAGATTTATTATATATGTAAGACTAATTTTAGGGTAGAATTACCCAGTGATGATAAAACAAATATTTATTCGTACTACTCGTTAATGGTACAATATTCTACGGATCGCTATCCGTACGTTCTCGACGTTTGGCGTTCCATAGAGTGCCCCGATGCTGCATCATGGACGCCCCCAAAGGCGGGGTCGTCGGGCCCACGACGTAGTACGCTCAAGGGCCTGCTTTACAGCACCCCCAAATGTATACCGATCCCGCTCGCGTATCGGCCTCTCGGTGACATATCCCAGATGTGCATACTGGGCGCTCCGAACCCTCGGATTATCTTACATATACGACATAGAAATTATTGTTATATGTACTAGAATCATCAACTTTAATCAACCTAATCCGACCAAAGGTAGCCAGAAAAGATACAAATTTAAAGAAAGGTATAACTATTCAAGAGCGACTCAAATATGTACATACCTTCTTTGGAGCGCGTCACAATACGGACAGCGCATGGAACGACCGAACAAAGTAAAAAGTAACGCAATGAGGTATCACCACACACTTCACATTTCTTCCCAGACCTTTTCTAGACCACTTGACTAGGTAACAAATCTCGGTCCGGTAACAATTGTGGACGCACTTTTACGTGCAGAAGAATAGGAAATGGTCCAACACCAAACCTCGTTACCAAAAACTGACGTAACGGCTGTCACTGACAGGACTAGGAAACAAGTGTGGACCCGCCTCAACGGTTTACTTCTTAGAAATTAAAAACCGTTTTTGTAATGGTCGGAATATTTCTGTAAATTATTGTAATGAAAATATATATATTATGTTTAATAAGAAATAATAAGGTTATAAGGAAAATAAATTGCTTATTAAACTTTATATTTTAACTTGTGCTTATTTACAAATATGGCCTTCCAGTCAAAGTTTCTTTTTTGCATCCTGGAAACTCTTGCCTATAACACTGTTCAACACGGGTCTGATTTTGTAACCTTCAATAGGCGTTTCTTGTAGACTTTAACGCGCTGAATACGAATCTGAAATCCGTTTTTCTTCAGAACGTACCATTTTTGAAAAAATGAATTTTGAAAAAAATCGCAAATTTTTAACTTTGAAAGTGTTTTGTTGCTTTTCCGGTAATAGTTATTCAGTTCCGCTTGGTGCCAAATGATTCTTTGGAGTTTCACGAATAAAGTGATATAAATAGTTGTTTGATTATAAACATTTAAATATGTTTAAATAATGATCAAAGTGAAAAGGACACCGAAAACGCACCCATTTTGGCCGATATTTTTCAATTTGTTTCAAAAACTGAGGGTCTAGGAGAAAATCTGACTATGCCACGCGATAGAACAGACATTTCTGCTAAGGAAAGCATCAACGGAAGTTACAAAATTATTCTTATTTTCAATATCAAAGCGAAACAGTTTGGCAAAACGCGAGGCGGCTGCAGTGGTGCTCTATGACAGCGGCTCCCCGCTTATCGCTCGGCGTACCGAATCACTAGACGCGCAGTACTTCTGCTGAGTGTCACTGTTGCCGCCGCGTGTTTTGCCAAACTATTTCGCTTCGGTATTAAAAACGAAAATGATTTTGCAACTTCCGTTGACGCTTTCCTTAGCAGAAATGTCTGTTCTATCGCGTGGCATAGTCAGGTTTTCTCCTAGACCCTCAGTTTTTGAAACAAATTGAAAAATATCGGCCAAAATGGATGCGTTTTTGGTGTCCTTTTCACTTTGATCATTATTTAAACATATTTAAATGTTTATAATCAAACAACTATTTATATCATTTTATTCGTGAAACTCCAAAGAATCATTTGGAACCAAGCGGAACTGAATAACTATTACCGGAAAAGCAACAAAACACTTTCAAAGTTAAAAATTTGCGATTTTTTTCAAAATTGATTTTTTCACAAATGGTACGTTCTGGAGAAAAACGGATTTCAGATTCGTGTTCAGCGCGTTAAAGTCTACAAGAAACGCCTATTGAAGGTTACAAAATCAAAAAAAAGTTGAAATTTGTCGAACAGTGTAATCATTTACAATCTGCAATACGTAATTTTTGTGTTCCTCATTTTTAGTAAAATATTTATTGTATTCTTCCATTAATTTAATTCTTCTCTCTGCTGTATCATTTATTACTCGCAGCTTATTTATTAATTCTCAACCTTTAATAAAACTTGTATTTTAGGACCAAGTTGAACGATCGGTTTGTAAAAATTGATCCTCTAGTTTAGGGCTCGGAATTAAGTGCTCTTTCGGGCCGCTTTTCGGAGGCAACGCCGCCCTTTGTCCCGCCGCGCGTCTTGGCCCTCGCGATCGCCTAGCGTAGGCCTCGGATTTAAGTGATCTTTTGGGCCGATTTTCAGAGGCAACGCCTCCTTTCCCCCACCACGCGCCTTGGCCCTGCGATCGCCAATCGGCTCGAAACTCCTCAGGCGCGTAGCATATGAACCGCGCGGGTTGCATTAGGGCGACAATCGTATCAATAGGATTCCACATCGTCCCATGTCCCATGGATCCATGCTTCATACGCTACGCGCCTGAGGAGCTTCGAACCGCTTGGCGATCGCGGGGGCCAAGACGTGCGGCGGGAGAAGGGAGGCGTTGCCTCTGAAAATCGGCCCGAAAGATCACTTAAATCCGAGGCCTGGCCTAGCGGCTCGACATTTGTTACCTCGCCTCACACCGTTACCACGATAAGTACCTAGTCAAGTGGTCTGGAAGAGGTTTGGGAGCAAATGTGGAGTGTTTCTTGCTCCCTCATTTCGTTACGCGTTACTTGGTTCGGCTGATCGGGAATTGTCGGTATTGTGACCCGCTCCAAAGGATCCAGTGAGCTGCCGTAGATGTGTGCACTCGTACTTGCGCCACTGCCAATGTGTTAGCTCCCCTATGAACTGCCGTAAATGTGTGAACTCGTCTGTGCGGCGCTGTTCCTATGTATTGTAGACTGTTTAGTCTTGGGAGCTAGGGCTTATTGGGCCTTGCCTATGAGATAATCCAGACCCCCTTGGCGACGTAGGGCTGCTGCGAGTGCGTGCCGAGTTCGGCCCTCGGTCAGGTTTATGACGCGGTCGAAACTAACGCAATTTTTGCGGAGTCAAGAGGTCAAGAGCCATGCAATTTCAATCGACACATCAGTTTCCCTTTTTTAATACAATTAATGCCATTAGTATTGATCGACAGATACGATAGAAATCAATGCCGCAATATATCAACAAAAAGTTCTTCGTCAAATATTTTTATAAGTATTTTTATATTTTTATAAATAATGGAGATTTATTATATACGACTTAGAAATTATTGTTATACTAGAATCATCAATTTTAATCAACCTAATCCGGCCAAAGGTAGCCAGAAAAGATAGAAATTTAAAGAAAGCTATAACTATTCAAAAGCGACTCAAGTACTTCCTTTGAAGCGGGTCACAATACCGACAGCGGATGGAACGGCAGAACCAAGTAAAAAGTAACGCCATGAGGTATCAGGACACACTTCACATTTCTTCCTAGACCTTTTCTAGACCAATTGACTAGGTAACGAATCCCGGTACGGTAAGAAATGTGGACGCATTTTTACGTGCAGAAGTATAGGAAATGGGTCCCACACCGAACCTCGTTACCAAAAACTGAGGTAAAGGGTGTCAGTAACGGGCCTAGGTAACAAGTGTGGACCCGCCTTTAGCGGGCGAGCGTGTGCCCAGGTTCCGGTCTCGTTGCGTAGACGGAAGCGGCAGCCATCGTGTTGATTCGTCTCGAATGTCCTTATCTCTAGGCGTCGTCCACCATCCAGTTGTATTGCGTGTTCTTCATGTCGAGGTCACCAATTCTGTGGGACACGGAAAGTAATATACAGGGTATTTCACCTAACTTGACCACCTTAAATATATCGCTTATTTTGTATGATAGAAAAAAATGCCAGGGGGAGAAAATATTCTGTTCGAAGGCGCCATTACGGCGATGGTCCGAATTTTTTCCCAAGGTTATTTTTTTTTCGAGATTTCAAGGTAATCGTATTTTTTTTAAATGGGACTGCATATTTTCACTACAACAGTCTTATAGCTTATAAAAAAACGAAACCAACGAGGTGCAATATGTTGACCTTCACGTGACCTTTAGCGAGGAAATTATGAAATGTTTGTCAGTAACTTCAGTACGCGTTCGGGGACGGTAAATGAAGGAATTTCAATTTCATTGAAACAGTCTTAAGTTTAATCTTTATTTTAGAAGGTGTTCAAAATGTGCACCATGAACCTGGATACATTTTTGAAGGCGGAAAATAAATTGTTGCTGTACATTTTTAAGTTGTTCCACAGTAAACGACCTACATTCATGTAGAACCCTTTGTCGCATGTTTTCTGGTGTTGTGGGAACATCATTGTAAACTTTACATTTTAGGTGTCCCCACAGAAAGAAATCCAGTGGCGTAAGATCCGGCGATCGAGCTGGCCAACAAATTTTTGCACCACGTCCTATCCAACGATCGGGAAAAATGGTGTCTAATACATTGCGTGCGACGAGTGCATTATGAGCTGGACAGCCGTCATGCTGAAACCACATCGTTGACTAAAGGTCACGTGAAGGTCAACATATTGCACCTCGTTGGATTCGTTTTTTTACAAGCTATAAGACTGTTGTAGTGAAAATATGCAGTCCCATTTAAAAAAAATACGATGACCTTGAAATCTCGAAAAAAAAAAAAAAAAATGTCCTTGGGAAAAAATTCGGCCCATCGCCGTAATGGCGCCTTCGAACAGAATATTTTCTCCCTCTGACATTTTCTTCTATCATACAAAATAAGCGATATATTTAAGGTGGTCAAGTTAGGTGAAATACCCTGTAGACGCTTGTACTTTATCTCATTATTCGCTCGTTAGCTCGTGCTGCTCGGTTTGGCTCCTCTCAACTCACTGCTCGAGCTTCGTGCCCACTCTCAACACGTCAACTCGAGAGGGGATGCATTTTCCAAGAATGAACCCGTGGCCTCGGAAAACGATATGGGTTAGAGAAATCGTCGCTTGACGCTATCCGCACGATAATCCAAACAGTGGATCAATCGGCGGGCGAATACTTCGGTTTCGCTGTGGCGACGTGGTCGTTCCACGTTTCGCCACAAACTCGTAGGAGATTAAGGAGAAGCGGTTGCCTAGAAACGACATAATCTTCAGTTTTTCGCATGCTAGCTTATATTATTCGGACTAATAAGAACAGTTGGTGGGGATAGGTAGTGAACCTCGGAACTGCTCGGCTATCCGAACTACCTTGTCCCCCAACATGTTCGGATTAATGAGGTTCTACTGTATTGTTACGTATGAATAATATTTCTTATACGCTGCTCTTGCACGTGTCGCTCAAGCTTGCGTAAGGAGGGAAGTCGGCCAAAGATTTTTGTCGCTATCATATACAGATAATAAGGACCTTGATATCGACCAGCTGCATCGCGACCGATTAAGTGCATGCGTGACCCGACGAACGCACCATGATCTTACCTTATACGGATACATCAAACGAGTCCCTCTATGTATTTTGGGACTATATAAACCCTTTGATTTTGATCATCTTCGGTTCATAGCTACACAGTTACGCGTAGATTCACGTCGTGTTACGCTTGTGCAGAGTCGGTTGCATTAGGTGAGATTGGGCTTAGGGCACCCTTTAGATCACAAGTTAACCCGTTAGAATCCGCAAGTCCGGTTGAAGTTCTTTCGGTATACTATTGTAACCGTTCTCAGACCCCGCATGGCCAGTGCGTCAACGCCGTGCAGCTTTAGGTAATAATTTACACACTACATAAATATCGCGACAATTACATTGGCACAAACTACTGGTTTTAATATAAATATAAATTGTTCACCATTAAACCGAGTAGCTCCGTCAAACCTATCTTTACACAGATACAACTTAACCGCTCGAGTTATATCGAACTTTAATTTAGAGTTACAAGACAAACTCAAATTTCCTGTGACTCCCCGACTTCGCGTCGTGTTCGTCTGTGAATAAACCAACCTCCTAGCAGCTCCCCGGCTTCTTATTATAATAAAGATAATAATACATTGAAATAAACAGGATGCATTTTGAATTATATTTACTTATTACAATAAGAATAAAAGGATGGTGCAGAATAGTAGCACAAGTAAATATAATTCGAAATGTATATTTTTTTTCCCAGTACCTCCCTCAACAGGCCAACCCCTCGTACCCTCTAGGGGCCTATCGTTGGGCATTGGGCCAGCCCAGCTCTGAGAAGACCACGCTTGGATGGGCGTAACCCTACATCCAGGTCATGTACAAGTGCACCCAAGACCTGGTTCAGGACCCTATCGAGTGCAAGCACGCGATACACAAACCCAACTTACTCCAAAAATAAAACATACGTACTCGTAAAAATTCACCATCCTGCCTTAAAGGCAACATTCCCATATCGAAACGTGGAGGTAACTCCAAAAATTCATCTATGTCGTCCCTATTGGGTGCCAGTCAGTGGTTAGACTCAGTTCCCGCCGGCCAGCATCCCAACGGGAAAAGGCGCTCAACGTCACGCTTAGAGTGCCGCAATACCGATCAGCCGGAAAAACATCGCCTTTCAGCTACGACATCCATCCTAGCAGCCTACCAGGGTAACTCCAAAATTTTTCCCAAAGCATACGCGAACTCGCGCTGGGTTCCCATCGCCGAGCGCCGGGGGAATACCGGCCTCAGCGACAGCCCCCTTTCAGTCACACACATATGTATATACAGTAATGTCTCGATTAGTGTACCTCGCTCGGGACGAATGTGAACCCTAATCGGGTGCAGCACGATTCTCGAGCGAGTTCGGGTCCCCTTTGATGTTGTGGCAGTCGACACACGAGGCAGCGGTCCAGGAAAGAAGCAAGTTTAAATACCCCTGTACGTGAGACAATACCAACGCGATCTAAATTTAATATTAAAACTTGTTCAATTTTGGTCCGTTTTAAATGAAATTTTACGAAAATGTTCGTTACAATCGCCTGATTAAAATGATACCAAACACGATATGGTTTGGACAATTTTTACTTATCACAGTATTAATAATTTTATTCTCCTTTATTATTGTTTTCGATAACAACTAGATTATGTGTATATTAGTTAACAGCAATGAGGTAATTAGTATACTATTCTAGTTGTCATCGGAAACAATAATAATGGGGAATAAAATTATTAATATCACGATAAGTAAAAATTATCCAAACCATATTGTGTTTGGTGTCATTTTAATCAGGAGATTGTAACGAACATTTTGGTAAAATTACATTTAAGACGGACCAAAAATGAACAAGTTTTAATTTTTAATCTCGCTTGCATCAGGGTTGGCTCTCATTGATATTCGATCTGGGTTCAGATTACATGCTCGGCGCATCACGCTTCGTTGTGGGGATAGAAATGAACACTAATCGAGACATTACTGTACTCCTTATCAACACTAGGTTAACTGCATCCGCGCAACGCAGTTGCCTCCCGCCAATACTCCACAACCAGGCAAAACTGATTGCTCCAAAACTCCAGTCAGAACCGGTACTCCAAATAAATATAATTCGAACTATATCGTGTTTGGTCCCATTTTAATCAGAAATATCTCGCAAATACATTGGTAGAATATATATTTAGAAAAATTAATAAACATAAAAGTTTTATTAGAGCCATGGTGGCTCGGTCGGTTGGCGGTTGGACTCGTAATCGAACGGTCTTCGGTTCGAGTCCCGCCGCTCTGCTGTGTTGCGTATCTATTGGTGGGATATGGGGAGTTTAGGCCGGTTCGGTTGCCCGTGGAGCGCTGAACCGCTCTGCTTGTAGAGAAGCGCGGAAGAATCAAACACAAGTTGTAAAGGTTAAAAAAGAACGACTATTTATTCGTTAGATCAGTCTTAAATGTACTGCTTCCAGTGAGATATAAAGAAGTTCTGCTCGGCGAGGCTTTTCTTCTTCCCTTTTCGGCTCTGGTTCCTCTTCCCGGGCTCCTTGCTCCTCCCTTTTTGCTTCGTCTTGTCCAATGGGGTTGGGTCTTGTGGTGGCTGGGCATGTGGAGGTGGCAACGTTTCCGCTTCCGTGTGACGAGTTAGGGTGCGCGCGAGCTAAGGGAAAAGGCGGGAAACGCAGGAGAAAACGCGCGAAACTCAGGGAGAGCGCGCCTAGCTGGTGGGGGTTATCAATGGCCCCTTTGTAGGACTCGACTTTCCAAGGGTTGTACGTGACTTTTAGACCGCTCCAAGTTTACGCCTGTAGTAAATAAACCTTGGAGTACTCCAAAGTGGATTGTTTTGGGGCCTGGATTCTTGGACTTTCCCTTTTCTCGGCCCACCCATGGTCGGTACTTAAGTAATATATGGCTTTCGTGTCGCGTACATTCCTTTTCCGGTTTCGAATTTCGCTCTTAATTTCGCTGTAGATGGTTACAATTTATATTGGCGGTATCTCATTTGAGATTACTAGGCAATTGAAGCACGGTTCACGCGATAGCGTAACAGCTGATTTCAGCCGGCACCACTGTGCATGTTACGTGTGCTTTACACCATGGTGTTCTGGTGGTTCGGATTCCACCTAAAAATGTAGGTCCAACTTAGGTATAGGTTTTTAAACACATGTTTCAACCTTCAAAAGATCACTGTTCCATAATATCACGGTAGTCGCTAATGACCTCTGCAGTCGATGCGACTTTAAACAGTAAAAAAAAAAGTTTTATTGTTGCATTAGTATTGTCTCACCGATACGTTTCGGCTCCTCGTTTTGATTCTTTGGACCTCTCTCTCTCTCCTCCACTGTTTGTCCGTTTCTACGTTCACGCTCAGCTCGAGCTACTTTTAAGAATGGATTCGACACTCTGTTTTTCTAAAAGTTACGTTTGTTTTACTGTACTTGGGCCCAAATGCCTTATTATTAGGTTAGGACACAGAGGATTTGATATCTAATTCCAAAGACGATGCATATCAGTCAATGGTAATAGGGAGGTATGTATTTAAAACTAGCATATTGAAGAGGACTACATTTCTTCCTATTATTCCACATTGTGTACATTACACATTATTCTAGGAATGTTAAGAATACAATACACTTATAAGTATAAAGCAAATCATTTTTATTTCTGCATGACACCTTGAGGGTATCGAGGGAAACGTACGGCGAATGTTACATCGTCTTAAATTAAGAATAATGTGTAATTATTCGTTATTCATGAATAACAAGTAAGGTGTTAAGTGGACTGATTGTGAGTATGTCAGAGATATAAGTGGTGAAGAGGAGCGGTCCGAGCACGGATCCTTGAGGAACTCCAGCGTGAATGGAGCATGGTGTAGATTTGCCACAACCAATTTGAACGAAGAATTCTCTTTTTTAAGATAATTTTGCATCAGGTGTATGATCTAGTGTGGGAACCTTTGCCGTATGAGGTTTGCTAGAAGCCCATCATGCC
This sequence comes from Nomada lathburiana, assembly GCA_963667235.1. Lineage (NCBI taxonomy): Eukaryota > Metazoa > Arthropoda > Insecta > Hymenoptera > Apidae > Nomada > Nomada lathburiana. The sequence goes on from OY763902.1 coordinate 2,609,912, forward strand.
AGACTGAGTCGAAGGCCTTATCCAGGTCTAGGAGAACCATGGCGGCAAAGTGATTTACGTAGAGTTCATGGGAGAGAAGCTGAGCTTTTCGTACAAATTGGTGAGTACTAGAGTGGTTGGGTCTGAATCCAAACTGAAAATGCGGAATGATATTATTATTGTTGGTATGTGCTAGGATCACTTTTGCGATTACTTTGTCAAATATTTTGGATAATGTAGGAAGCAGACTAATTGGACGATAGTTCTGAGTTTGGGTTTTGTCTTTACCTGGCTTAGGTATAAGAATTATTTTAGCAATTTTCCAGCAGGAAGGAAAATATTTTAATTCTATGCAAGTTCTGAACATGTAGTAAAGGCTATAGCCGGGTAAGGGGGTCAAATGGGCCCCTAAACCAAATTCAACTTGTTTGGTGCCATTCGATAGCTTATCAAGAAAAACGGTAATTATTTAGAAAAGGGGGGGTCTCACCGATTTTAATGATTTTTAAATATGATGTAGAAATCAACATTTTGAGTAACTTTTTCCTATTCATATAACCGCCGCTCGGCCTTAGTTTCCGAGATTTTTCCCAAAAAAGATCGGTACTACTACATTGCATTCTGTCTATACGTACGCATCCGTTGTAGCGTATGCGTAAGCGTTCGATCGGCGATTGTCCACGGTTTCTTGAAACACATCGAGACGGCCGGCAATGGACGCGTATAACGGGTGCGCTTAAGAACTCGATTTGGGTAGTCGGCCGCCTTACGGAATAAAAATCCAACCCAAACCTTACTCAAATCGAACTTTTCTACCTAGTAACTATTTTAATGGATTAAGTTCGGTTTAGGTTTGGGTTAGAGTATTAATTCCGGCCGCCGTCAGGCGGCCGGCCAGACATTCATCTTCTGTTTAATAAGGAGATCAGTGCAGAACAAAATTTGCTTTACACATTGTATAATGTTGGTCGCTGGACGCTACGCTGTTATATATAGAAACGATGGACAATTGCCGATCAAACGCTTACGCATACGCTTTCACGGACGCGTACGTATAGACAGAATTCAATGTAGTAGTATCGATCTTTTTGGGGAAAAATCTCGGAAACTAAGGCCGAGCGGCGGTTATATGTATAGGAAAAAGTTGTTCAAAATGTTGATTTCTATAACATACTCGAAAATCATCAAAATCGGTGAGACCCCCCCTTTTCTAAATAATTACCAGAAAAACCAATTTGTGCCAATTTTCAACCCTGTAACTCAACTGGGAGGGTAGTTACAGGGAAAAAACAAAAATCTAGTTTTTGGCCAATATCTCCCATTTTAACGAACAAAAAATTTTGAAAAAAATCAGAGACACTTCTACTATGGAGGCACATATTACAGAATTTTTGATGATTTTTAAATTGAAAACCCGAGCTATAAAAAATAAAAAACGTAAAAAAATGCTGAAAAATGCCGATTTTGCATTGAAGGAATCGTGGTACTCTGATTATACTTTTTTTCTAGATGCATATTATTGATACTAGTACTCTCAATTTTTTTCAGATTTTTAAATTCGGTGCGCCGCAGTCAAAAAAAATAAAAACCGATTTCTTCGTACCTTATATTCTAAAGTACGTAAGATGTTTTCAACGGTGTCGGTGGTCTTGCAGTTAAGTGTCCGGCTGCTAATCCGCTGCAGACTTTTTTGTAGGTTCGAGCCTCCTTGGAGTTCATGTTTTTTAACATTAATTTTTTTTCTAAGTCCTATCTATATGACAATGATCAATACTTGCTCACAAATATTTTTAAAATATTTGTGAAATATTTTCATTTAATGTACATAAATATGAACTGAAAGCGCTTTTTCTGCTACCGTTTCTTTTGTCATATAACTTGTCAAATATGGTACTGTTTCGCATTTTCTACACTATTGTAATTGTATGAAAGATACTTATCTTTTCGATTGATATGGAAAAAAAGCGTTACAACAAAGTTCTTAATCTTCACCGCTGTCTTGGTTAATTATTGGTGCTACTTGTTACTTGTTAAGTACTTCTGCGGGTGTTACAATCAACACATCTGAAAATGCACTTCAAATATTACATTAATATTATAAATATCAAACAGTACTCTAATTGGCAAGATACGTGGCAAGAGAAACGGTGGCACAAAAAGCGTTAAGTTCATATTTATGTATATTAAATTAAAATATTAACAAATATGTTTAAAATATTTGTAAGCAAGTCTTGATCATTGTCATATAGTTAGGAATTAGAAAAAAATTAATGTTACAAAAAATGAACCCGAAGAAGTCTCGAACCTACAAAAAAGTCTGCAGCAGTTTAGCAGTCGGACACTTAACCGCAAGACCACCGCCGTTGTTGAAAACGTATCAAATACTTAAGAGTATAGTGTAGTGACGTAATTTCAATTGGTTCGGTTTATCTAGTTTCCTCAATCTCTATGTTCGTTTGTTGTATGTAATGTTACGAGCCGAGGGCAAAGAGGGTACGGCTGCGGAGCCGAGGATCGGTTATTTATGAGTTTGTTAGTTACGAACTAACCGGTGCTTATTTCGTCACCGGGAGTCGCGTTAGATAGGAATTGCGTGAATGAGCCGGTGCCTATTGCATCACCGGGTGTCACAGGAAGGTAGAGGTAATCGTGGACTTGCCAGCGCCTATTCCATCGCCGGGAGCCACAGGATGGTAAGATTTCGTGGACTTGCCGGTGCCTATTGCATCACCGGGAGCCACAGGATGGTTGTCGTGGACTTGCCGGTGCCTATTGCATCACCGGGAGCCACAGGATGGTTGTCGTGGACTTGCCGGTGCCTATTGCATCACCGGGAGCCACAGGATTGTTAGTATGTGGGCTCGTAATTTTTACTATGTCGATATACCTCGAGCGGTTAAGATGTATCTATAGTGGGATGATACTGCCAATGATCGGTAGAGGAGACTGAATAAAACAAATGCGTTTAATTGTAGAATAATATATATTGTAAATTCTTTGGTTTGAACAGAGTCTAAACGCGGAACTACAAAATCCACCTTTCTCAGTCTGTACGGACTAGAACGTAAATTGCCAATAAAGAGGCCTAACGTTATATCCTAAGATATATCGTTTGAAAAACTAACGTGTAAAATAACGCGTAAAATAACGTGTTAAATAATGCTCGAAGGGGACTAAAACCCGATCTCGCTGAGCTTAGATATCAATACAGTCGATTACGGAACGTGCACGAAGCTAGATTAATACTGAGCCGACGAGAGCAGAATTCGTGCCCTTTTTATACTCGATAGTCGGACCAAAAAGATGGTGGGGGGCACGGAATCTTCCAAGGGAGTTCGAAAAGATCCCCCCAAAAGGGTCACGTCATCGCGACGTCGCGGAAGGGGCAGACTCGACTGCATGCACTCCCGCTTCCCAAATAAGGGCATAATAGAAACGCGAGGAAATAATACTTCCTACGTAACAGTAAAACCATTGAACATTGCATAAAATACTTATTTGAGAAAGAATAGACGGAATTTCGCCGTATAAGTTACTGTGACACGCAAAAAACGACGAAAAAATCGGTTTTTATTTGTTTTGACTGCGGCGCACCGAATTTAAAAATCTGAAAAAAATTGAGAGTACTAGTATCAATAATATGCATCTAGAAAAAAAGTATAATCATAGTACCACGATTCCTTCAATACAAAATCGGCAGTTTTCAGCATTTTTTTACGTTTTTTATTTTTTATAGCTCGGGTTTTCAATTTAAAAATCAGCAAAAATTCTGTAATATGTGCCTCCATAGTAGAAGTGTCTCTGATTTTTTTTCAAAATTTTTTGTTCGTTAAAATGGGAGATATTGGCCAAAAACTAGATTTTTGTTTTTTCCCTGTAACTACCCTCCCAGTTGAGTTACAGGATTGAAAATTGGCACAAATTGGTTTTTCTTGATAAGCTATCGAATGGCACCTCACAAGTTGAATTTGGTTTAGGCGCACATTTGACCCCCTTATCCGGCTATAGCCTTTGGGTGAAGACCTTCCCTGAGGTTTTTTTGAGTACCTTTGGGGACAGGCCATCCGGACCCACGGCTTTTTTGGAGTCAAGGCTGAAGATGAATTTTTTGACGTGGGGAGGTGTTAGGAATTTGCTGAGGTCTTCAGGTAGGGAGTGTAAGGGGGGATTGTTGTTGTTGAAGGTTGTTAATTGTTCTTGGATTATGTTGTTTATTCTGGAGGATATTGAAGCTGCATGGCTAGGGTTGTTTCAAATTGAGCGGCCAAGGCATGACTCTTGTCAGTCTCCGTAGCGTGTAAGTGTCCAGAGGAGTCGTATAGCTGTGGTATAAGCGTCTTGGTTTTGGTAATCTTTTTGTATATTGGTCAGAATGTGTGGTTGTGTATAGAGGCATTTTTAACTTGTCTTTGTATTTCAGCAGCTGTCAAAGCAATGATTTTTCTGTTTAACTTTACGGCAAGAGCTTTATAGAATTGTTGATATATTGCGTTACCAGTTTGGTGCCACGAACGCCTAGCTGAGTTGCGGATAGCTTTAATGGATTTGTGTTCGGAGTCGGGGGTGAAGTCAAGAGCATTGATCTGTATGGGTAACGAGGCTTTCTTCCTACATTTAGCAAGGACAGAGTTAAGTTGCTGGATGGACTTGCCAATGTCGGGTGTCATTTTAAAGGAAGCAGGAAGTGTCAGTGTATTTGTCAGAGTTTTGAATTTGTCCCAATCTACTATACTCGTATGTGTTGCAGGAGGTGCATCGTGATTGAGAACTTGGGATAGTGTGACAGGTTTGTGGTTGGAACTTAGTTCATCTATTGCATTACAAGAGAAGCGAAATTGGGAGTTAGTGAGGAAGAGGTCGATGGGGGATGGGGAATGGTTTGGGGTGAAATGCGTTTGGGTAGGGGGAAACAGTAGGTTATAGGGAGAACTATCGGAGTGAGTGTTTAGGATGCCACTGTTGTAATTGCGAGAGGAATTATTCCATGATGGATGTCTCCCATTGAAATCGGCTCCGATGACGATTATGAAAGAGATCGGAATTTAAGGGCCCCAACGCCGTCTGCCATGACCTGTGTGCGTGCACTCACACAAACAACGAAAAGCATGCACGGACACGACTTGCGCGAGAGAGACACTCGATTTCATATTCAAGCCCCTATTTCTTGATAATTGTATAAATTAAATTTTTGCGGGTACAGTACCCACGGTTAGACTTCACCACGGGGTTGGTGTATCCGTTTGAACGTCAATAAACACTATTCGTTGAGAAAATGGTATGTTTGAAACTGTAAGTTTGAGACAGAGACATCGATGTAGCAAACAAGATGGCTGGCGTCTCTCGTCACATGTCACATTTAGCAAATATTGAACGATTTAATGGTTTCTTCACTCATATCGCGTACACCAGCCTTTCTTTGAACTAGCACAATATCACAAAAATTCGATTTTTCACAATTTATCACTTCTGGAAGGCGTAGGAACTTAAATACGATTTTCATGCATCGGACGTAAGAATAGTTCACTGATTTTCCGTCGGAGGCGTCTAAGGTATATTTTAGTTAATTTCAGCACAGACGAAATTTAGGAATACACAAGTCATCCAATGTATTTTTTATACGAGATATAGGAATAGACAAGACATCTTATGCACTTTCGTGGCTCAGCGTGCCTGCCATATCGACTCACAAATCCGACACTGATTTGAGCGTCCTCTGCTCATGAACAGTAATCAGTTGAAGAACTATTATTTACTGAAGTGTTGGGGACAGGACTCATACTATTGTGTGAATATATGCGAATGCTTTGGGGGGGAATTAGGAAAGCTATTTCTCGGTCAACGTTTTGGTAGAAAAATTGAGCTACGGCCCCCGGGTCGCGTGATGCATTTTGGTTCGGCTCGAGTTGAGTCGAAATCACATCGGGCAATGAATTGCGTATGTATTGTATAGCATACTTTTTTAAAATAGGATCATTTATTTTTTAGTCCATAGATCAATTCTTTTAATTATCCCGAATAAGTTAAATTTCAAATAAAGAGTTTGAGATATCCTGTTAAATATTAACATACCTACATAATAAACACAAAATATTCAAAAGAATGAATTCATGTAAAAAATATATACAAATACATTTAAAGTAATATACTCATCGTTGGAATGTCTTTAGAAAATTAGAGAATCCATAAGAAATAAATATCCAAAAACCATTCAATGTTTACCTATCATTTTTGCACACTGCTATGTGCATAAAATTTCATTTTTTAAAATATACATATATACATCTGTCGGAATTCTGGGGACCGATAATACGAAGGCTTCGCTTACTTTTCAAAAATTAAACTTTCCATGCTCATTCTAACGTTCATCCTCACGCTCGCTCACTGTGAGTGAGTCACCGTCACTGCGAGCAACTGCAGGTAACTGCGGGAGCAGAAGGTATTGCATTTTTTATAGAATAGTTCGATGCCGAGAACCTTCGCGCTGATGCGGCCTACGGTAGACGGTAGATGATCGGTCCCTCGTTTTCATTTATGAACATTTATAATTTACAGAAATAAAATTTACAATAAAAACAATAACAATATATATAAAAACAAAATAATAGGGTAAAACTACGGAAGTGCTCCGACCTCTCCGATTTCGATGATTTTTGAATATGTTGTAGAACTGAGTATTTTGAGCAACTTTTTCCTATGCATGTAACCGCCGCTCGGCCTTAGTTTTCGAGATATTTGCCAACAAATATAGCTATTACTACATTGAATTTTGTATACTTATATGTGCACGCTCGTGGCAACATGTGGGACCGCCGCTTATCCGGCGGCCAGCGAAGAATCTGTATACTGGGTGACCTCATAAAAATTGTACCTCTAGAACTAGATATATCATATCAGATTTGGTATTGGCTGGGGAGGGCCGTGCCCCTCCCCCTGCACCCCCTCCCCACAAAATCAAACCCAAACCTAACCCGAATCTAATTTTTATTTAATCAAATATGATTTTGTATGAGTTTCTCATCGGAAAAGAAAATTCTAACCCAAATTCATATTTGATTAAATAAAAATTAGATTCGGGTTAGGTTTGGGTTAGAAATTTATGAGGAGGGGGTGCAGGGGGAGGGGCAAGGCCCCTCCCCCGCCAATACCAAATCTGATATGATATATCAACTTCTAGAGGTACAATTTGTATGAGGTCACCCGGTATACAGATTCTTCGCCGGCCGCCGGAAAAGCGGCAGCCTAACCCGTTGCCACGAGCGTGCACGTATATACAAAATTCAATGCAGTAGTAGCTATAGTTTTTGGCAAATATCTCGAAGATTAAGGCCGAGCGGCGGTTATATGTATAGGAAAAAGTTGTTCAAAATGTTGATTTCTATAACATACTCAAAAATCATCAAAATCGGTGAGACCCCCTAAAGACCCTTCTAAATAATTACCAATATTATATATAACCTAATTGATTCTCACCAAAAAATTTAGAACAGTCAATTTTTAAGTGCAAAAATAAAATAGTTTATGACAAATTGAAATATTAGTAACTGTTAAAAAAGAAACTTGTTAACCTTTTATATTTCTGAAATTCTAATTACGAACTAATAAATTTACAAAAAGTAAATACACCAATATTACATGACAGAGTTCAGACGCCAGACATAACCAATAAGCGAAATTTCAGTCGACTAAAAACTATCGACTAAATAGTCGATAGTATATCGTTACTAAATATTAATGAGTCGATAGTTTAACCCTTTTAGTGCCGGGCGAAAAAGAGGTGCCTATGCGAGAATAACCGGCCGAATTTCACGGTTTTACTAGGGTTTGGGAAAATGCTCATAAAAACCAAACAAGAAACAATATTTACATGATTCAAAAAGCAGTATATTAAGGACGAAATAGAGAACAAAACAATGACACTAGTTTTTCTATATTCATTGAAAATTATATAAATAACAAAGGTATAAAAGATTATAAAGAAAGTAAAAGTCCAGTTCTCTCTTACAAAACGTATTTGCACATACAAAAAGTCATCTTTTCATCATAATTTTATATAGACCATTTATTACAAAGTATATACTTTGCATCTCCGATATATTTTGTAACAAGATAAATAATATTACATAACAAACATAAAAAATAACTCGAAGGTACATGGTAAGCGCCGGACGGATTATCTCTTCCGAAATACGTAATTGTTATAGGTAATATAACATTGCTTGCTAATTGTGGGTTTGTCAAAAACAAAAATGTTTGACACAAGCGGAAAACAACGGCGATAACAAAAATGACGCTTTCAGACCGTCACTGGGACAAAACGAAATATACTACTCACGACAACGATCGAAGAAAAACTAACTGATCCTACGTCTTGCTGCGGTAATGCGATCTTATTTCGTGAGAGTCTTCAAACAGTTGTTTATAAAAGGCTGTCGACATGTTCCGATAAGGGCCCAACGCCACGGCGATTCACGCCGCAGGTCGGATGTCGCCTGAGCGGCGACCATCGGTCTTTATGTTAGATTTCGTTAGCTCCAAGCGATAGGAAAAAGTCGTCGTCCACAAAGAGTGAAAACGAAAAACTATTTTTTTTAATTCTCTCGTAATGAAATTAGGCTATTTATAACGTATTATAAATTTATTTAGAGATAGAGTTCTCCCGCAATGCGAATAGTAAAGCGCTATAAGGCGCGGGCCGATATATCGGCTCTGGCACTTCTCGCCAGTGCAGCAAGAGCCGATATATCGGCCTCCGGCACTAAAAGGGTTAAATTAGTCGATGGTGCCCATCACTAGTAACGGGCCGTGTAACAAGTGTGGACCCGCCTTTATGCTACGCGCCTGAGGAGCTTCGAGCTGCTCGGCGAGCGCGGGGACCAAGACGTGCGGCGCGAGAAAGGGGGCGTTGCCTCTGAAAATCGGCCCAAAAGATCACTTATGTCAGGGACTGCCAAGCTTTTCTCCTCTAACGGGCACCAAGTCCCCACTACCAATTAAACGCGAAAATAATGTGACGTTGACATGGCATCTAACACAATACGCATAGGTGTGTGGAGCGTCATTTGTCTGTATGCTGTCATATGTCGCGCGACCATTTCGCTGGAGGTGGAAGATATAAGTAGGGGAAGGACCCACGAGTGGCCCGCGGGCCACCGTTTGGCAGACCCTGACTTATGTAATTCCGAGCCCTGGTCTAAATTAATGGTTTTTACACGAGACGCTTCGCAGTTGAATGGTCTTGGAAACATCGGGAAGGAGCGATGGTGGCTCGCGAGCCACCAGTTCCGTGGAGGTGAAAGCTCCAGATAGGGGAAGGAGTCACAGATGGCTCGCGAGCTGCCAGTTGGCAGTCCCGGCCCTAAGGTATAAGGATTCATTAGAGATTCAGAATCCATTCTATCACCGACAGTAACGTACTTAAGATCAAGAGCATTGAAAATATCGTATCATAACCATTCATAATAAAGTAATTGTTGTTTTTAAAAATAAGTTATATTCATACTCGCCTGTGACAATATTCTATGTTAAAAACGAACACGAGGGTTCAATTCGTGCTATGGATGTTAATAATTCGTAACGAATTAATATTGAACGTATATCCGAAAAATTTTCCCAATTTCCAGTACCCTTCGCACTCAATATACTTCCCCCCTCTCTCTTTCCCGGTATTTCATTCAAGCCGATTTAATACTGCGCAGACATTCCTAACAAATGTAGTCACGGTATTACGAGTTGCTCTTTTCCTTATGTACTTTTCCAATATCAGATTTACTCACACTACGAACAGTAAGAATATATGTACATACCAGTGCATTTTTCTAGATGCTGCTAACACAAAGGGCATATACAGTACTGTTCAAGAATGTATAATAAATAGTCATACAAAATGATAAAAATGATACATATACAGTGAGATCATGTTTAACCGGCTTAACCGCAAAACGGAAGATTGCGATGTGAAGAATGCACTTCAATTTTTGTGCCGTTGAAATGTCCTTTTTTACTCCTAATGGCAGACTTTTCATTTTTATTTATGTGTCTAATAACGCAAATAAACATAAACATTTAGCGTAATAATAAAAAAGAATGTACATATGTACATAGGTGGGCAAATAGTTTTGAGCAGTAGTGTAGTATAATAATATAGTAGCGGTATAAATGAAAGCATTTGGTAAGGTAAGAGAGTTATTAATTTATGTTGCGAATAAAATATATTTGTAAGGAACAATATGTTACAATGAAGATCGTTATCGAAAAATGGATATCATATGTTCGTTGAAAAGACGAAGTTCCCATAATCATAAAACGAAATAACGATACGGAACAATTCTCTCATTTCGACAAATCTTATTGAATTTGAAGTTTTGTCCCGTTTTACCACCAGCCACCCAATCTTCCAAACCATCCTCTTCCGCCCCAGCCATTGTAACCGTAACCGTTCCATCCATAACGCCCATAATACCTTAAAAGCACGCGACAATATTGTTATTAAATGCACACAAGTTTTTCATAAATAAAAAACACACATGGAGAATTAACAATCTTAAACCATAATTGTGAATGCTTATAAGATTTTTATACATGTACATGTTTTATTTTCCTATATATTAATTACGAGATTGTTCCATAAATATTATCTTGATCTCAATTTCCCAAAATGGCACGCGTTGTCTAGTATATATTCTCAAATTCTGTACAACTGAGACGAACTGAAATATATACTAGCATTAGTAATATCTTAAAAATCATTTTAATCAATTAAAAGGAAACATAGTTTTATCACAACCATACACCCCCCTTCCTCATGGGTACAAATAAACGTAGTAAAAGACATTAAGGGCCCCGATTCCAGGTGCTATGACCTGTGTGCGTGCACTCACACAAACAACGGAAGGCATGCACGTATACGCCATGGGCGAGAGAGACACTCGATTTCTAATTGTACGTCGCCCGTCTCGATAATTGCATTAATGAAACTTTCGCGGGTATAGTACACACGGGTAGATTTCACCACAGCCCGGAAGCTACACTTGAACGCCAATAAACATTATTCGTTGGGAAGAATGGTATTTCTGAAACTGTAAGTTTGAGACAGGACACCGATGTAGGCAACAAGATGGCTGCAGACATCTTGTCACATTTCACATTTAGCAAATATTGAACGATTTAATGGTTTATTCACTGATAAAACGCAATCTCTTCCTTCCTTGAACTAGCACAAAATCACAGCAATTCGATGGCAATTATTTAGAAAAGGGGGGGTCTCACCGATTTTGATGATTTTTGAATATGATGTAGAAATCAACATTTTGAGTAACATTTCTACCTAGTAACTATTTTAATGGATTAAGTTCGGTTTAGGTTTGGGTTAGAGTATTAATTCCGGCCAGACATTCATCTTCTGTTTAATAAGGAGATCAGTGCAGAACAAAATTTGCTTTACACATTGTATAATGTTGGTCGCTGGACGCTACGCTGTTATACAGGGTGGCCCATAAGTCTCGCCGTATTTTTAAATTTTGCGTACCTGAGGTGATTCTGAACAACTTTTTCCTTGACCAAAATATTCTACGAAGCTTCGTTTTTGAGTTATTAACGAAAAACACTGGCCAATGCGAGCGCCCGTATAGCGCGCGCTCAGTTACAACTGCGCGCCGTCGTGATCGGGTGCATCGAGGGGCAACGTACGGCAAATATTACATCGTCTTAAATTAAGAATAATGTGCAATTATTCGTTATTCATGAATAACAATTAAATTAACAAGTCGTTTAATAACTGTTTGGTCAAGGAAAAAGTTGTTCAGAATCACCTCAGGTACGCAAAATTTAAAAATACAGCGAGACTTATGGGCCACCCTGTATATAGAAACGATGGACAATTGCCGATCAAACGCTTACGCATACGCTTTCACGGACGCGTACGTATAGACAGAATGCAATGTAGTAGTACCGATCTTTTTTGGGAAAAATCTCGGAAACTAAGGCCGAGCGGCGGTTATATGTATAGGAAAAAGTTGTTCAAAATGTTGATTTCTATAACGTACTCGAAAATCATCAAAATCGGTGAGACCCCCCCTTTTCTAAATAATTACCAAAAATATACCCGAGGGGGATCGAACCTACAAAAAAGTTTCCAGCGGTTCAGCAGCTATGTCTACGTCCGGCAGGAATCCAAATCCCGGCTCGAGCCGATTCATTTTGCTGATGGCCAAGATTGTAACAGATGTGGCAACAGTGCGACAGAACCCCCAAATTATGTGATTTGGCAACTATGGCCTCCCACTCTCCGTTTATAATTCTGCCTAATGACGGTAGATGTCACACTGTCAATTTATAATTCTGTATAATGACTTTACCCCGTCCAATGTCGAACCTGCCAATTTTCTGTTTGCGCTAACGCCCGTTTCTTTGCAATTGCGCTTAGATCGATTCGGAGTTGGCCCCAAAGGAGTCGGGGCCTTTAAGTGTTGTGTAAAAAGTAGAGAACTGTTGGATGCCTACATTTTTAAACCATCATCAGCCCCTTCAATTGGTAATTGGTTCCCATTACTAAGGCATTGTTGGCGCGATCAATTTGTTATAATAATTCTAATAGTTTCTTCTTGATAATAATGTGCTTTCGATTCACTACGTCGGAAATATATTGTTTATACAAATTTAATGAACAAAAAGTTCTTTTCGATTAATTATTTCAATTTACCCTGCGTAATACGTTGCATCGGCGTTCAAGTCGTTGGGTTTGCCGAATTGAGGTTCTGCCTCCGCTCTTGCAGGATCTGCAGATTCCTCAATGGCGGCCACCAAAACCACCACGAGAAGAAGAAGTACCTACGCAATAAAGGAATCATTATTGTTTATACATTTAAACAATGGCAACTGCAAACAATTATACAACAAAATATTATCAATTTTAAACAAGACCTTGTGGCCATTATAAACATTATAAATATGTTATATATGAATATTAATAACGATCAATATATTCAAAGATAAATGAATGAAGGAAAACGTAAGTTCCGTTAAAATTAGACACTGTTTTATAGAGGGAAAAAAAGAGGAGGAAAGAGAGAGAGAGAGATTTGTATTACTGTTTGGTAGGGAACCACCATCATTGTCTCTACGAGCACGCAGTATAAGTTCAAAGTGTTTCTAAGTAACGTATCTTTTATAGAGTAGAGTAAAGTTAAGTTAAAAACATAAGCGAGGCTAAATATTTTTTTAGATTGTTAAAATAGAATTAATGTTTCTATAGTACCAAACACGAGTAATCGGACGATTTAATGTGCTGCATTTCTTTATCGCTTTCCATATTATCAATTGCTTGAACAGTGGTTCTATTGTCACTTATTAACACATTACTGACGGGAAACGAGAATTCTCGTTTTCTACATCATTAAAATGACCCGTCGTATAGGAAAGTTTTAATCAAAATGCCCCGTCGTTAATGTGTTAAGATAGCTCATGTTTATTTGTTAACCTATGCCATATTATGAAATTTGTTCGTCATACTCATGGAAAAATTCTTCTACGTGGCTTTAATTCATGCTGCATTTACTTTTATCTAGACTTTAAATTACAAGTTTGATTGAAGTTTGAATAAACTGGGTTTTCAATCGTATGACTCTTTGGGAAAACAATTAGAATGTTTACATCGTAAATGTACCTACATTTACTCCTCGCGAGGAAATGTGAAACACAGACCCATGAGAGAAAGAATACAAACACTTCGGCTGTCCGAATACTTTTGCCCGACACTATAGGTGTATAATATAATAAAGTTAAGACGCGTTGATGCAGAATCTACATGCGAATGAAGGATGGCTAGGAAAAGTGTAAGAGAGTGTTTGTTAATAAAATCGCGCACGCAATTAATTGAGACGAGCGTTGTGGGTTATTTACTCACCAAGTGCAACGGTTGCAGCATTTTCAGAACTGACTGTGATCAGATCGGTTTGGGCTGGCTTATATACATATGTATCTCGCTGCAAGCACAAAAAGTCATCGTGAAGTATTGGGCCTATACAAGGATGAGGATGGTAAGACGAATAATTATGGGTAGACGGTAAAGGAACGACGTGCTATGTTGTATATCTTTCTCGATAATTTATATTCGAAATTGTCTTCAACAAGAAAACTGGCGCGCGATTATTTGAAAATTGTTGCACTAGCAACATATTTGACTTGTATGAAATATATTTGATAGTAATTACCTGGGATTATTATGGTTTTACGATTTCCTTCAATTGCCTGATTCAAGCGCCGTATTAGTAGAGTAAATACGGTATTGCTTGCATAATAATATTAAAATAATATTCTACAAATAACATGTAGCATACGAAATGTATCCGCATTTGTTATACACATACCTAAATAAAAAAGTAAACGAACCTTTGTTTAGAATTATAGATATAGCATTCTTTGCCTATGAAAATTGCAACGGTGAATTAAAATAAACTGGGGCTTAGATATACTATCTAAGCAGGAAGAGGAATTACCAAATCTAATTCGACGCAATATTTTTTATTTAATTAACTTCAAACAAAGATGAGGTCAATATATTAAGCGAATACGCGGCAGTTTTCAAGGTAGGCAGGTCACATTCCAGTTCTCTGCGAGCACGAATCGTTTGTTCTTTTTAAGAGAAGGGGCGGAAATATATTTATCCTTTTTTTGTCAGCACAAATATATGCCGGGAGAAGGATCATTTGTTTTCTCCTGCACAAAATACAGTTTACATTCTCAACACCGTTACTGTTAGCATCTAAATAAATGTCTGCGTCTATTTTAAAAACGTCGAAAGAGGAAAAAACACTTAAGACACAAAGTTCCAAGCAATAGACATCTTCATTTATGTCTTCATTTTTTATAGAAAGTAAAGAAGCTATTATTTAAGTATCACTTATAAAAATATAAATGGTTATTAATTACGTATACAATGTATATGTATAGTGCGCGAAAATTGTTTGGGTCCATGCCTGTTTCGTTATGCGGATTGCAATATGTAAAGTGTATGATAAATTAATGGCTCTTTCCTTCCTCCTACTGTTTTTGTGAGCGGGTCATAAAGAAATGGGTATACAAAATTATTTTTCTCGGATACGTGGCATTCCAATAAAAGATTATACTTTTTTATGTTAGATTTATTTTCTTATGGAGAACCGTCTCCTTTCCCCAGTATCGCCTGCTACATGTCACCATGTATAGCTTCTTATTTAAAGATGGAACATCGTTATTCAAAAGCTACTCCAAATGCAAGGAGATAGGTATAATTAAAAAATTATTAATTTGTGATTGGCCATTTGAAATGCACGTTGTAAATAAATGCTACTCTAGGCTTTATATATACTTGTTTTATTTAATAGACTGGTTGCAGTAAATTTCAACAGATTAGATTAGTATCTCAAAGATTTGTAGATTCATTTTTAAGTTTAGATAGAATTTTATGTTCATTATACATACCTTAACTTGAAAAAGTAACCAGTTTTGGACGGAATAAGAATAAATAATCATGAGGACTAAATTTCATTATATGTATTACCTCGTCTCCCAAAATATTTGCATAGGAGGAGTTAAGCGAAGGTTTCTTATCTCTTTTTTTTACTAAAGATTCGATACTCTCTCTTGCAGAGTTTCGCAGAAAAAATGTAACGCTTTATTCTAAGGAAACAAATGTAACCTATAAATTATCGAAATGGCTTGTCTAAAAAAGGAAATCTTTTGTCAACGGACAGTTATTCATGGTATATAAATTAGATAGGCCACTCTCTCCCTTTCTCTCTCTACTATTACTAGTAAGTAATAAAACACATTATACGTTTCGGATAACGAATAAAAGTATGGAACAGTTATTAAACGACTTGTTAATTTAATTGTTATTCATGAATAACGAATAATTAAACATTATTCTTAATTTAAGACGATGTAATATTTGCCGTACGTTGCCCCTCGATGCACCCGATCACGACCGCGCGCAGTTGTAACTGAGCGCGCGCTATACGGGCGCTCGCATTGGCCAATGTTTTTCGTTAATAACTCAAAAACGAAGCTTCGTACAATATTTTGGTCGAGGAAAAAGTTGTTCAGAATCACCTCAGCTACCCCACATTTCCGAATACGGCGAGACTTATGGGCCACCCTGTATAAGTATATACAGTGTTCAAAAGATTTGTGCCTTTATATAAAACGTATCAGAAGGTCATATCACCGAATTTTATGTGCGAATTAACTTGTTTTTTCATAATGCGTGGCACCAATGGGAGGAAACATGAAATAATGTGAAAGAATCGACTAAAAAAAATAATTTGCCCGTTTTATAGTTATAAAAGTTAATGCTATTATTATTGGTATTATTCGTAATTTTATTTTATGTAGAATACATCTAGGCTCAAATGTCAAATATTCTTTCCAGTTCAAGTTATACACCCTTTGCTTAATTTTTCGTGCAATTTTTCCGATATTACCTCGATACAATAATTATCCCTATTCTGTGTGTCGCCATATAAATGTTTCTCCTACAACATATTGTTTGTATAATAGTTTATTCCTGTTATTTTTAAGTCGACAAGTTTTTCATAATTATCTCAGAAATTAATTGCCCTGCGTCCATATAATTCAAACAAAACACGGTTAGGATTCACTTTTTGTCTAACTTTTTAAAAATTTGTTTAGCAATAAAATAAACATTTCTAAGAATGTCGCGAAAGTCTAGTTTTTACAAAAGCTTACAGCAAATAAAAAATGATGTTTCAGTTAACCAGTTACCCATTTAAATATTTGCAGCTGTAGTTACTCAGGAAGCTGCTTTTTTCATTACTTTCAAGTTAACCAATTTTTCATAAATGTCCCACAAGTGACTCGTTCTGCAAACAAATGGTTCGAACGGAAAATGACTTCCTTTCACTTAACCAGCATATTCCTAAAAATGAGTAAACGCTTCCAAGAAAGTCACAAAGGTCGTGTATTTAAAAAACGCTACAGGAAAATAAAAAATTGCTACAAAAACTATAACACTATTGAAGCTCCTACGTCAGGGTTTTTTTCGTCAGGGGATTCTGTATGACTCTAAACAAAATTATAAATGATGAACTTATGCGCAACTCAATACAGTAATGTCTCGATTAGTGTACCTCGTTCGGGACCGAATGTGAACACTAATCGTGTGCAGACACGATTCTCGAGCGAGTTCGGGTCGCCTTTGATGTTGTGGCAGCCGAGATACGGGGCAGCGTTCCAGGAAAAAAGCAAGTTTAAATGCCCGTGTACGTGAGACAACACTACCGCGATCAAAATTTAATATTAAAACTTGTTCAATTCTGGTCCGTCTTAAATGAAATTTTACGAAAATGTTCGTTACAATCTCCTGATTTAAATAATACCAAACACGATATGGTTTGGACAATTTTTACTTATCACGGTATTAATAATTTTATTCTCCTTTATTATTGTTTTCGATCACAACTAGATTATGTGTATATTAGTTAACAGCAATAAGGTAATTAGTAGTGAGATTGTAAATTTGGAAGTAAACTCTCCAATCGAGAGTCTCTTTTAATTCTCTTAATCTTAAATTGCTATATTTAGTTAATGGCAAAATATTGTTGTATCGAGAATTATTCTCGTTCCTGTGACATTACATTCGGTGTTCGTAAGAGTTTATAATTTTTACTGATAAGAAATTGTAAGAATTTATATCTACTTTTTAGATAAAGGAACTGCGCAGAGAAGAGAGCTGGGTCATTCATCGCATCAATAATAATAAGTAAATATATGTATAGGTCCAAAATCATATATTCTAGTTGCTATCGAAAACAATAATAAAGGAGAATGAAATTATTAATACCCTGATAAGTAAAAATTGTACAAACCATATCGTGTTTGGTGTCATTTTAATCAGGAGACTGTAACGAACATTTTGGTAAAATTTCATTTAAGACGGACCAAAAATGAACAAGTTTTAATTTTTAATCTCGCTTGTATCAGTGTTGACTCTCACCGATATTCGATCTGGGTTCAGATTACATGCTCGGCGCTTCACGCTTCGCTGGTTCCAGGGGGGACCACCCCAAGTAGTGGGGATAAAAATGAACACTAATCGTAGACACAATTTTGAACACTAATCGAGACATTACTGTATATGGCAGCGAAAACAGTACAATTACATATTTGTCACTTTCATATAGGGTAGACCGAGGCGAATCGGATCACGGGGCGAGTCGGATCGAAATAACAATTTATCATACACTCCTCACGCCCTTTCTATGCACCTCTTTTGTCTGCACGACAGTTTGTTTGTTTTCTTACAATTAGAGATACATATTCGGAATATCCGATTCGCCACCAGGCTCGGGGCGAATCGGATATTTTCCACTTTTTCGTTTTTTGTCCATAAAAAAGGAATTTTTTAATTTGTTTATATTTTTTATTATGAATGTTCATGTTAAATGGGTACTTGTTACGAACTTATAATAAAATATTGCGTTTCTAAATTGTAACTATTTTTTTTGTAGCATCAAATAAAAAGTGATTCTATTCGCCTCGGCGTACCCTATGTAAGAATTCGTTGCAGAAATTTACACGTCACATTAAGGAACACGATATTTACTGCACCGATTTAGTATTGTAAATATTGTGAGAAATGTTAAACATAAATACAGAACAGGGTACACGGTTTTGCTCGCGTAAAAGTTGAACATGTCGTCGAATTAGCGTCTTTTTCGGCACAGCCTATGTCTTCTTTTGTAACAGTGTTACAAGCCCAGGGCAAAGGGGCACGGCTGCGGAGCCGAGGATCGGTTGTTTTGTAGAGTTTGTTAGTTACGGACGAACCAGTGCCTACCTACTTCATCACCGGGAGCCGTTTAAGATAGGAAGTGAACGAAACAGTGCCTAATTCATCACCGGGTGTCACAGGAAGATTAAGATAATCGTGGACGAACCAGTGCCTATTTCATCACCGGGAGCCACAGGAAGGCATTCGTGGACGAACCAGTGTCTATTTCATCACCGGGAGCCACAGGAAGGCATTTGTAGACGAACCAGTGCCTATTTTATCACCGGGTGCCACAGGATTGTTAGTTATGTAACCTCGTAACTTATTATACGTCGATGTACCTCGAGCGGTTAAGGTGCATCTATTTGGTGGGACGTTACTGCTAATGATTGGTATAGGAAATTAATTGTTATAATGCGTTATGTTCAAGTAATAAAAGTTTATATTCTCTATTTCTTCACTATTCGTAATATACAGATTACCGCGGAACTAAATTCCAACTTCTTCAATCTTTACGGATACAAGTGCAATATATGTTCAAAGATGCCCATCAGTACTGTACGGTAACAAATAAATAGTAGTTGCTCGAAAAGGACTAAAACCCGATCTCGCTGGGCATCAGTATGGCTAGGTGGCACCGTCATGGTACGAAGCTAGTGGATTCCATACTGAGCCGCGAGCGTGATTTCCATGCCCTTTTTATAGTCGAAAATTAGTCTGAAAGGATGGTGGGGGCATGGAATCTTCCATAGGAGTCCAAAGATTCTTCTGAAGGGACTGAGCCATTGCGTCAGGGGTCGCGGAAGGGGTGGTTCGACTGCATGCACTCACGATTGCCAAATAAGGGCATAATGAAGAAACGGGGGAAATGAAGTATGTAACAACAGTAAGCAGTTGGTGCCCTGTGTGATCGGTATCTGCCGCCGATTTCCACTAAATTTGGAGACGGTGTGTGTGCGTGTGCGTGTGGAAGGGAGTGCGAACGTTTAAACTGGCAGAGCCATGCTGCTAACGGAACGAGCAACATGAATCGTACAAACGCAGAATATTACAAAATGTTCAAACGTAGGAGCAATAAATTGTTTTTAAATATCCCCACATTTCACAGTGGAAAGTGCAGTTATCGTGAAGTGAAGTGATCGTGCAGGGATACTAAGCCGGCCGTATAATCTGCTGTTGACCGTTGCCTAGGTCAGGATTTGCACAATGTTAAGCAGGTTAATTCGTGAACGAATGGGTAAGTTTAACTAGCTTTTCCTAACATTATTTATGCAAATCGTTTTTCTTAAAACATAATTTATCCACCTGAAAACGTACTGTAAGAATGGCCTAATACTCGAATCGAAGTCTCGATTAGGTATTAGAATAATTGCGTAGGCGTGTATATATTAACAAAGTATTCCGTTTATTAACGGTTTATTACGCTCTCTCGACCGTAGCCTATACAAGAATGCCTTCCTTTGGCAAAAGCGTCGGTCGTGAGGACGCCTACGTCACCATGGCCCTCTTTAACCATCTTAGGGTTCTTCCAAGAACAAGCTACGCTAGATAAAGACAGTATGCATCTACGAAATGCACATGGCCCGTCTCGGCCGTTCCTGTACCTCGAATATTCTAACAGTATTGATAAAAGAAATATTTTTTTCATAAGTAATACAACACTTTATTCCTTTCGGATAATGAATAAACGTATCGAACACGGTTATTACACGACTTATTAGTGTATTTCTTATTCACGAATAACGAATAATTCCACACTATCCTTAATTTAAGACGATGTAATGTTTGCCGTACGCTTCCCTCGGTACCCTCAATGCCCCCATCACGACCGAGCGCAGCAGAGAGGTACGCACTGAGCGCGAGCCTGGCGGGCGCTGTCATTGGCCAGTGTTTTTCGTTAATATCTAACAAATGAGGCTGCAAACAACATTTCGTTCAAGGAAAAAGTTGTTCAGAATCACCCCAGCTACCCACCATTTCCCGATGTTCCCTGGGTTTTGAGCAGCTCTGTATAGATTTAGAGGAGACAAGGAGGAAATGGATAAGGATAAGAACAGGACAGGGAGCCTTCAGATACGAAGAGGAATTGACGAATGTAAAGGGAAAGGAATTAGCAGTGCAGTGTCTGGAGGGGAAAGTGAAAGGAAGGTGTAAAACAAAGACATGGGGAGGCAGAGAAAAATATCTGAAAAGAAACGGCCACAGTCAAGAGGCAGTGGAGAGGGAGCCGGCGCGGGATGAAAGGATGGAGGTAATTTTGGGGGAAAGGGCCCTGGAAGTGCAGAGGCAGGAACAGTTCAACAGCACCAAGGACTCCAGGTACCCTGAGAGATACCAATACATAAGAGTAAAAGGGCTGCTGCAGCACCTAAGGCAGGGCTCGGAATTAAGTGAACTTCCGGACCGATTTTCAGAGGCAACGCCTCCTTTCCCCCACCACGCGCCTTGGCCCTGCGATCGCCAATCGGCTCGAAACTCCTCAGGCGCGTAGCATATGAATCATGGGTCCATGGGACAGGGGACGATATGGAATCCTATTGATACGAGTGTCGCCCTAATGCGACCCGCGCGGTTCAGGATGTTGGAAACGATGTACATAGTAGGGATGGTGCGGGCCAATTCCGCAGGACTGAGAGGTAAGACTTACTCCTGAGGAGGGGTAAGGATCATAGGACAGTATGACGAGGTATTTTGGAAGCGGAGATGCGATAAGGTTATATGACGAGTGTTTGCGACGACGGAGGCATACAAATATTTGTATACATGAATCCTTAGGTGACTAGCAGATAATAAGACAGAAATATACAGGGTGTCCCGTAACTACCGTAACATCGGCAAATGGCGGGTGGCTCATGTGATTCTGAACAACTTTTTCCGTGACCAAAATGTTGATTGAAGCTTCGTTTTTGAGTTATTAACCAAAAACACTGCCCAATGAAAGTGCCCGTGGAGCGCGCCCCCAGGTCCGCACCTCTTTACTGCGCTCGGTCGGTTTTTCGTCGTTGATTTTCGGGATTAGTCTGACACATATAACAGGGTCCCACGACTTTTTTCCTGGCACTGGCGTCGTCTTCTTGAGTAGAAGTAGAAGGAATTTCATTTATTTCTACTTGCCAATGTATCATGCTTTGTATTCCCAGCAGATTATAGAAAACGATGCCAAAATTAAAGAATTTTAAAGAATTTTTTTGTTCTTTGCCGTGTTACGAGCCAGGGCTGTGGGCAACGCCTAGACCCGGCGCGAAGCCGGGGAGCTGTTCGGAGGTTGGTAAACCTGATGCGAAATGAGAGAGCCGTAGGATACAGACGAACCTGGTGCGAAACCAGGGAGCTGTAGGATGGGTTAGGTTTCGTGGACAAACCCGATGCGAAATCGGGGAGCCACTGGGTTGGAGTAGTTGTAGTTACTGTGTTTGGATAAGGCGTGCGAACGAACCTGATGCGAAATCAGGGAGTCGCAGGAAATGTTAGTTTGTCTCGTAACTCTAAATTAATATTCAATACAACTCGAGCGGTTAAGTTGTTTCTGTGGGAACGTTACTACTAATATAAAGGATTACGGGGTAAAGATAGGTTTGACGAATCTACTCGATTTGATGGTGACCAATTTATATATATATATTGAGATCAGTTGTCTGTACAAATGTAATTGTCGCGATGTAATAATATAAAGTGTGTAAGTTACCTAAGTATTTGCAGGGTGTTGACGCATTGGTAATGCGGGGTCTGAGAGCCGCTTTAGAGTATGCCGAAAGAACTTCAACCGGACCAGCGGATTCTACCGGGTTAATCTATGATTCTAAAGGTGCACTAAGCCCAATCTCACTTAATAGAACTGACTCTGTACGAGCGTGACACGGCGTGACTCTACGTGTAACTGTGTAACTCTGAACCAACGAGGGTAGTAACCAAAGAGTTTATATACTCCCAAAATGCGCGGGAACGCATTAGAACTTCCCATATAAGGAAATTTAGGAGTCTTCATCGGGGCACGCCCGTCTCGGTCATAGTGCAGCCGGTCGCGCTTGTGCTCAGGACCCCTATATCTGTTTATGATAACCGAAACAATTTTAGGGCGTCTTCCCATTGCAGACTCGAGCTCGAAAACGCGGTGAGAGCGACGTATGGAATATTCTTCATACGTAACAGCCGCAATGAAAGGCGGCAAAGGATATCAAACAATTAATGTGAATAAAAATATTTAAAAAATACATTATAACAAGTTTTCTTATTTGAATTGTAATATCAATAAACGAAATAATGTTGAAAGTCATACTTTACATTATTTTCTGGTAAATGACAGTGAATGATATATAACTATTTACGAACTTGAGCGTACAGTAATATGAGATGTATATTTTTTAACAAAAACAATCAAATTGCCACAATGTGAAATATAGTGACGAAAGATAGTGTATACTACAATTGTTAATTGTATAGTTACTAGACAAATTCTTAATTTTCTTTTTCATTGGGGCTTTGTTGTTAAAGTTAAACTTTATTGTTAATGAAAGACGCAATTTCTCATTTATACTCAGCTAATAATAATGACGAAGTAACTCATTTACTAATATAAGACAATTCCTGCGATAAACGTGTCTGCAAACGATTAGTGTTCGCATTCGGTCATAGAGCGAAGTGCACTAATCGAGATTTTACGGTAAATGTACGGAAGTGGTACTACCTCTCCGATTTTGATGATTTTAGAATATGTGCACGTACGTGGCAACGTGTTGGGCCGCCGCTTATCCGGCAGCCGGCGAAGAATCTGTATACCGGGTGAACTCATCAAAATTGTACCTCTAGAACTACATAGATATATCATATCAGATTTGGTATTGCCGAGCCCCTCCACCTGCACCCCCACCACAGAAAATTCTAACCCATTTTTTTTCCCCCGAGGTGAAAATCTTCACAAGAGACCTCCTGCTCCGGGGGAAGAGCAGGAGGTAGTGCCGAATTTTTACCGGCTAAAACCACCCCGGTCCCATTCCTCTAGCGCTTGCAGGGGTGGCCCCGTGACCTCCGGAGACACTTCCGGTGCCTCCCACGCTCTTGCCATTACGGCCCTACGACCCGCGGCACGACTTTCCTCCCTGGTCACGATCCAGACACCTCGGGCCCCAACCCGAGGCGTCCGCAACCATTGAGCCAGCACTTCTTCATACCACGGGAGGGGGGGATTTGCCAGCGGTCTTGGCCGACGAGTCCTGCCCCTCCGCCTCTCACAACGGGCAGAGTCAGACACCTCCCGACCGCGCTCCGACTCCTTCTTACTACGAAGAACCCCTTCGCAGAAGGAGGTCATAGCCTCCCAGGACCTCTTGCTGCCCAACATTCTACTAACGATACTTGACAACGAGAGGTCCGCCCCCACGTTCGCCACAAGTTCGCGGCGCTCCTCCGCCCAAGCTGGGCATTCCTCTAACGTATGTTGAGCAGAATCTATGTCGGCTCCGCACTCGCGGCACTCCGCCGTCGTTTCCGCCCGTATCCGGCACAAGAACTTACCGAAACATCCATGTCCAGACTTGGCAGAACCGCCCCAACCGCTCTCTGCGCGGCCCCGCGATCGATAAGTTCCACCCTCCATTTGGCTCGCGCAGACAGTCGGGCCTGGCGTCTCAAGTCCTCCTCCTCGGATGTTAATACCACCGCACCCCCCTGACGGAGTTCGCGAAGACGCTTGTAGATGAAAGCGTCTCCCTCCGCCAGAAAATCAAAGGGCACGGTGCCCGCCACGATCAGCGCCGCCTCGTGCGATATCGTGCGGTATCCTCTGGCCACCCTGATGGCGATCCTCCTTTGAATTCGTCGCAGCAGCTGGCGACAGCGCCGCCTGACCATCAGGGCTGTTGCCCAAATCGGAGTACCGTAAAACGCCATGGACCACACGATATTTAAATATAGGCGGCGCACCCTCTCTTCCGGGCCCCCGATGTTTGGGAGGAGACGGGAAAACGCGACGCCGCTGTCCTTCAGCCGGGGAACCAGGCGATCAAAATGAGGCGCGAAACGCCAGAGGCTGTCCAGCAGGACACCGAGATAATTCATTCAGTCCCCTATCTGGAAAAAGCTTCCACCTACCGTGATCCAGAACCGGGGCGGTCCCCTCCCCCTGCGATTTCCGTTGTGCAGCCAGATGGCTTCCGTCTTCTGGGGAGAGATCTGCAGCCCCAGTCCCCGGATACTGTTGACAACGTGTCAGCAGTAACTTTCAACCTTCAGCAGCGTGTCGTCAGCGTAACAAGTGAGACTGACGCCGGCTGGGAGGGAAGCCCGCAACATCTCGTCGTACCCGATGTCCCATAACAGTGGGCCTAAAACCGAGCCCTGGAGGACATCGCGGTCCACCTCCCGCGCGCGCATCCGGCCGTCCTTGATTGGGAACTCGATCCACCTGTCCCTCAGGTAATCCACGAGCACCCTCCTCACGGAGAGGGGCACTTCATGATGGGCTAGCGCTCCTCCGATGCATACCCAGGAGAGGGAGTTGAAGGCGTTGGTGATATCCAGGCTCACAGCCAGAGCCACCCCCACCCTGGGATGTGGCCGACTCCGAGATGGACCTCACTGGACTGATAGCGTCCACTGTCGAGCGTCCCCCTCTGAATCCAAACTGGGACTCGGCCAGATCGGGACCCACCTGGGACAGATGCACCGAGAGACGAGAAGCCAACACCCTCTCGAAGAGCTTCCCCACCTCGTCGAGGAGACATATCGGCCGGTACACTGAGGGAGAATCAGCGGGCTTTCCCATCTGTTTGGCGAGGACCATCCTACCTCTCTTCCAGCGGGACGGGACACGCCCCGATCGCAGACACCCATCCAACAAGCGATGAGACAGGGGCCGAGGACGCACAGGGCCAGGGCCATGGCCCGACCTAGGATGCCGTCTGGGCCCGGAGCGGAGTTCTTGCTCTTCATCCTCTTGACGGCCCGGGTCAGCCCCTCCGCCGTGACATCCAACGCGGCGGTCCAGTTGTCAGGGTCCGACGGCCCAAGATCCAGGATGGGCTCCCGCCCACCCGGAGGGAACAGGGCGTCGACTACCCCGTCCAGGAACTCGGGCTCCATTGTTTCCGTCACGGGGGGCGTCCAATGGCGAAGCTTGTTCATCACCAATTTGTATGGACGCCCCCAGGGTTCACGGCACAAGTCCTCCAGTAACTCGAACCCCCGCCTTCGCCTTTTTGATAGCCAGCCGGAGGGCTACAACCAGCTCCCTGTAGCCCTCGTACAGCTACCGCTCCCTTGCCAGGTCGCGACGTCTCCTTCTGGCCCTTTGGAGTAGCCGCCCGGCACGAGCACAGTCATAGCGCATCTGCGCTATTTCCGGCGGCCACCAATACGTTGACCGACGAGCCGGGGCGGCCGCCAAGTCCAGCACCGCCTCCCCCCTCGAGTCCGTTCCAGGGGAGTCCCAGACCTGAGACTTGGCTTGAAAGTCCCCCAGGACCATCACCGGGCAAGGACAGTATTTCGCGACACACCCCGCGACCTTACCCAGGAACTCTTCGGATGACCCTAGGTCCCACCGACGTGGTGCGTAGATCCCCACTATCACCATATCCCCCCACTTTGCTGCAACGTAGCCCTCACCGCTCTCCATAGGAGAAAACGGCAAGGGCATCGAGGCCCCTCCCAGAATGATCGCTACGGAGTCAGCCGGATCCCTCACCCAGTTCGGGTGATCCGGTATCCTGTATGTCTCAGCAGCAATAGCCAACCCCACGCCGCACTCGACCATTGACTGGACAAGTATGTCTTGTGCCCTGTCCAAGTTTGGCCTGTAGCAGCAGGGCCATAGCCCCTTCACTGTCCCAGGTCCATGGCCCCTTCCCCCACAGGCCTCATCCCCTCCGTTGCGGCAGGTGTCGTCATTTTATTTCCTCCTTCCTTCTCGAATGGGTTTTCCGGTGTTGCCGCTGTCGTCATCCTCTTCCTCTTTTCCTGCTCGTACAGGTTGGAGGGGCCAGTTTTGGGGCCAGCTGCGATTGCTGGATCCCCTTGGCACCCGGGTTCCTTTCTCGCCTGGGAGGCGCGCACCTTCTGGACACCATCATGTTTCCAGAGGGTTTCTCCATGTCAGAACACAGGGGACATTTCGGAGCGCACTTGCAGTCCGCCACCCTGTGCTCGGGGTTTCCGCAGTTGTGGCAGCTCAGACTGCGATCTATCGTGCTGGTGCACCTCTGTCTGACATGTCCTGTCTCCAGGCAGCGGTAGCACTGCAGCGGGCGATCCGCCAGCGCCTCCGTCCGGGCAGTGGTCCAGCCAATCCTCAATTTCTTCGTGGCGACCACCTTCCTGGCCGCCACCAAGGGGCATCTTACCCATGCAGTGCCCAAGCCCATGGGGGACGACCGGATTTCCCCAGTCCTTACATCCACTAGAGAGCATCCCCCGGCCGTTGCTATGGCAGCAGCCACATCACCAGGGGTGGTGGGCACCGTCAGGCCCCTCACCCTAATCTCTTCCATCTTCGTGGGTCTAGTTATCACCACGCCCTCCTGCTGCCCCAGTACTTCCCGCATCTTGGAGGCCAGGGCGTCCGCCTTCGCTGCCCCCTCTGGTCCCGGGATTTCCAGCAGGAGGCCCCCAGTGACAGCTTTCATCCCGAACTCCGCCAGGTCTATCCCCATCCCAGATGGTCAGGGCCACTTGAGCGGTGCGCGGGGGCCTCCTCTGCAGGAATTGGGGGGCACTCCCTTTCGCTTTTTTCAAGGCCATTTTTCCCCCGCCGCCCTCTTCTTCCTTAGCAGGCATTTTCCCACTGGATGCCAGAGGTCCTGGCCGAGCCCCAGCGGGGGCCGCACCCGCCGCCTGCTTGACTTTCCTCCCCGCCTCGGTGTCCCAAGTCACCTGTGTCTGCACGACCACGGGTCTGGAGGCACCCGCCACCGGGGCTGCTGTTACCACAGGGAGAGAGACCGCGGAGCAGGAGGCCTTGACCCCCATTGCCCTTACCTCCCTGATTCTTGCCTCCCCGAGAAAATTCTAACCCAAACTTAACCCGAATCTAATTTTCATTTAATCAAATATGAGTTTGGGTTAGGTCTGGGTTAGATTTTTCTGGTGAGGGGGGGGGGGGGTAGGGGGGAGAAATGGTAAATCATAATGGTTGTTGGTACCAAATCTGATGTGATATATCTAGTTCTAGAGGTACAATTTTGATGAGTTTTGATCGGCTCTCACCGATATTCGGTCTGGGTTCGGATTACATGCTCGGCGCTCAACGCTTCACTGGTTCCGAGGATGACCACCCGAAGTGGGTGGGGTAGAAATTAACACTAATGGTAGTGACTGTTTTGAATACTAATCGAGATTTTAATGTAACTTCATAAACATAAGAATGTAGAGGTCGTTGACAAAAACTGCAAGATTCAGGCGGACGAATAAGTAGGTCAATTCTAATAAAACAATTGTAAGATGAAACACCGAATAAAACCGGAAAGGATGAGTAAAACACTATAAACGCTATTACAGTAATTTCTGGCTTGACGCTCGCCACGATTTCTAGCGAGGACGCTCGCGAGTCATCCCCACCACTGGAGGAGCCCCCTAGTTCTGAGTGGAAGGAGCAATTCAGCACTTTTGGCTAGCCGACACGTCGCGGCGGCTGACGGCCGCGGTAACCACTTAAAGATTAAATGCCTTCATATCGGTGAGACAACACTAATGCAACGGCGAAACTTTTTTATTGTGACTTATATCGCTATAATATTTTTTTTAAATATGGCTGAGATTGTGGTGATTAAAATGAGACCAAACACGATACAATTTGGATTATATTTACTTACTTAGTAATATTATACGTAATGGGCAAGGATCCTTACAAGAAAAGCTGGCGAACGGTCGTGCTCAGTTTTTAATGTAACTTTACGTGCTTAGAGAGTAGTCCATATCTATACATATATTCCAATAGGCTTCCTCAATATAGGATGCACATTTATTAGTATGGTTTTGTGTTTTTTGTGTTTTATTGCCAAACGTACTTTGCGAAAGGCAATTAAGCACAGTTGACAATTCCTAGACTGAAAGCAAGTTCGATAGGATTTGTGGTGATTCACATTCGAGAATGAGGTGGATCACATTCGTTGTCTATGCATTCCCGGGGCTCGTCGAAATTCGTTTCGTGTTCATCGAGGAACGTCAACAAGCCCATCGACAGTATTTCTAACTTTTGGACGTGTATACACGTCAATCCAAAGCTCAAAATGTGTAACTCAAAATTTCAATCATTTGGTGGTATGTTTCATTTATATTACCAACAAAGCCCTTATGTTAGAAACCGAAATTTCAACGTCTGCATGGTTATCGGGTACCCGGGTACCCCATATTGTTTCCATCGGCACATTAGCCAAATTGGTTAACTTCACCTATTGAATTTTTTTAAATTTTATCGTTAAAGCGCTTGGTTGACACTTAACTTCTTATATTTAAAATAAGTTGACTTATTCTTGTTTTGTGGAGTTAACCGATTTAGCCAATGAGTGGCTGAAATATGAAATTATATTCTTTCGAGACTGTTAACTTTCATTTCTATAACTCAACAGTTGCAGCTTTAATCATTTTATGCAAATCTATTATATGTATATTCTTATACTGAAATCAAGTATCAGTCTTTTTTTAAATATTTTAAGTACATGCTCTTCTATGAAGTCTCCCAGTTTCTTACGTGTCCAGTTTTCGACTTTTGATTCTTCGAATCGTTCCTAGTTCTATTACTAGAGAAGGGATGCTGATCTTGTTTATATGTAGAATGTTTTATCGAAACAAGTTTTGTAATGTATTATTATACTATCAATGGTTGTATATGTATAAACAAGTTTAAGGTAGCATGACAGACCATCTGCATATAAGGTAGATTCGTTTACATGTGATTGAAATAAAAATATAGATGGAAACTATTTTGTGGTGCAAAAATGAATTGCAATTCCTGCAGAAAATGTTATTTATTTATTGATTGAAAAATTTCACGACAAAAATATGATATCGGGGAAAAATAGATTTGAATGAATGAAAACATTAGAAAGTAATTGTACAGTTTAGAAACTTGTCATTTCATGTAACTGAGGTGTCATCAAAATTTCACCACCAACCACGTTTTATCTTTTCCCGCGCCAGCCATGACCCTGTTGTTGGCCACTACCCCCGCCGTGATTCTAATAATGATCCGATCCACGTCCTTCACCCCAAGTCTGACCTTTCCATCCGTGGCGTCTATTGCTCCTTAAACATGGACGAAAACGTTGTTGTCCACACGTACACGACTTAATTAGTTATTAAACGACTTGTTAATTTAATTGTTATTCATTAACAACGAATAATTACACATTATTCTTAATTTAAGACGATGTAATATTTGAATCATTTGGATCACGACCGCATGTTTTTCGTTAGTAACTCAAAAACGGAGCTTCATACAATATTTTGGTCAAGGAAAAAGTTGTTCAGAATCACCTCAGCTACCCCACGTTTCCGGATACGGCGATACTTACGGGCCACCCTGTATATATGAAAAAGAATTGAAATATAAATATATTAAACAAGTTTTTCTTGGAAATAGTGGCTCGATATACAAGGTGGCCCGTAAGTCTCGCAGTATTCGGAAATGTGAGGTAGCTGAGGTGATTGTGAACAACTTTTTCCTCGACCAAAATATTGTATGAAGCTTCGTTTTTTAGTTATTAACGAAAAACATTGGCCAATGCGAGCGCCCGTATAGCGCGCGCTCAGGTACAACTGCACGCGGTCGTGATCGGGTGCATCGAGGGGCAACGTACGGCAAATATTACATCGTCTTAAATTAAGAATAATGTTTAATTATTCGTTATTCATGAATAACAATTAAGTTAACAAGTCGTTCAATAACTGTTCCATACTGTTATTCGTTATCCGAAACGTTAAAGTGTTTTATTACTTACGAAAAAAATGTTTGGATAATTAATGTTAGAAAAAGATAGTTAAATAAACTTACCCTTTCGTTCGCGAAGTAATCTGCTTCGACGGAAGTGGGTCCTTGGCAGTTGGTCATTGCACCGATCCTGACCTATCTTAACAATTTTATGCCACGAAACGCACGTCTCGGCGATCGATACCGATTGGATTCGCACTTGTTTCCACACGTACGCGACACGCACATTAACGATTAGTAGTAACGATTGTAGTGCGTGTGGAAACAAGTGCGAATCAGAACGGTATCGATCGCCGAGACGTGCGTTTCGTGGCATAAAATTGTTAAGATAGGTCAGGATCGGTGCAACGACCAACTGCCAAGGTCTAACTTCCGTCGAAGCAGATTACTTCGCGAACGAAAGTGTAAGTTTATTTAACTATCTTTTTCTAACATTAATTATCCAAACATTTTTTTCGTAAGTGATAAAACACTTTATACGTTTCGGATAACGAATAAAAGTATGGAACAGTTATTAAACCACTTGTTAACTTAATTGTTATTCATGAATAACGAATAATTGCACATTATTCTTAATTTAAGACGATGTAATATTTGCCGTACGTCGCCCCTCGATGCACTCGATCACGACCGCGCGCAGTTGTACCTGAGCGCGCGCTATACGGGCGCTCGCATTGGCCAGTGTTTTTCATATTACAATATACAGGATGTCCCATAACTAACTGTACATCGGGAAATGGGCGATTGCTGGAGTGATTCTGAGCAACTTTTTTCGTTACCAAAATGTTGGTTGAAGCTACGTTTTTGGTTCGTTGGTTTACGATCACGGCCGAGCGCGGTTGAGAGCCATGTGTTTGAGCGCGCGCCCTACCGGCGCTCTGATTGACCAGTGTTTTTCGTTAATAATTCAAAAACGAAGCTTCAATTAACATTTAGTCCGCATGTCAGGTTGGCGCGTATGTGTTGAAATTGGTCCCCTTGAATCTCAATACATGCCTCTGCGCGCTGGTGTTCGTTGCGTTACGGTTGTCCTTTGTTATTTCATGATTCAAGTGAATTTATTATGAATAGTGATTTGCTCAGTGAGTTTAGTGGAAGCGAGGATTCCTTTAGCAACTGGGAGAAGCAAGTAAAATTACTTCGTTCTACATATGATTTGGACGATAATGCATCGACAATATTAATCAGGTCGAAGCTGAAGGACCAAGCCCTCAAATGGTTTCGGTCATGTCCCGAATATATTGAATATAGTGCAACGGACTTGCTGCAAACTGTTGTTCATTAAACGAATGCAGGAGGTGGAAGTGTCCAGTAAATGTGAAAGACTAGTGATGAAATGTAAAGATACGTTTATTTAATATATGTATGTGACACTTGTTGGCTATGGTTTGTCTAAGACCGCTTAAATAAGACTGGGCCCTTCGAACCCTCGCTGGCGACGGGATGTCGACCCCTCGTATGACCATGTGCCCTGATCGCCGCACGCATAAGCAAGTCCCGTATCGCGCTAAGGCACTTGACGACGATCTCGTATTACATACTTCGAGCAGGAAGATCGTCTCCTTGCACAATACAAACAATGAAGAAGATGTTTGATCGTAGAGAGAGCAAACTAATGTTAACAAGAAACTTTGAGGAAAGAACTGAACTCAATAGATGCAATAGGTAGCAGCCATGTCTCAATAGATGAGGACGAATTGATAGAATGCCTGATACACTTTGATTCCTTAGCGGACCTTTTGAAGGCGTTTGAGAACGTGACACTGGATGGCGGAAGAATCCGAACACCCCGTGACGCACCGTCGTGCGGCAAACCAGAGGCGAAAGAGAGCAGAAGGTAGGGATATCAAAACAGGAATACAATAGCTAAGGAAACCGGCATCGAGTGGCAGAGGTCAACGAGGTGCTATAATTGTAGCAAGTATGGTCACATGGCTAAAGATTGTACAGCAGAGAAGAGGGAGAGAGGCGCGTGCTTCAAATGCGGTAAAATGGGGCACATATCTAGTGATTGTAAGGATAAGAAGAATACAGAACAGGTAAATTGTGTAGATTTAGCAGAAAGAACGGATAAGTTTCAGAAAAATATTGTTGTCGAAATCAGAAATGCGAAAGAGAAAATAGAATTACAATTGTTGGCACGTCTAGATACAGGTAGCCCGATATCGTTTATAAAAGAAAAATTCATTCCGCGTTCATTAAGGCGAACACCTTCGGGAAAATCCTATTGCGGCCTTAATAAGAGTAATTTAACTAAGCTAGGAATAGTAACGGTTAACATGCGCCTTGATGGAAAACTTAGAAATAATGCGTTAATGTATGTAGTACTGTTCGGATGCTGATGGGTTTTTTTTTATTTCTCCGCTGGTTGGAAGCAGTGAAGGAGCACCAACGTTCTGCGTCAAGGTCTCGTTTCTCGCCAAATAAGAATCCACAATTGGAATGTTGTAGATGGCACTTTATTATTCACAAGTCTCGACAGTAACACGGAACACTTAATACAAGACACTGGTGAGAATACTGTCACTGGCACGAACGAAGCACTGACGAATTATAATGTAACGGAGAATATAAATTACAAAGAAGAAGATCGTTGGATTAGCGGGTGCTACTTTACATTCGGTGCTTGTATTGCGACGGATGTCGATGTTCTGATCGACCGGCCGCGCTCACGTATGCACGCACCGTTGGGCCTGTTCCGGGTGGGGCTGACAATTAGCCCTAAATTAGGCTTCCGCGCCGGTGATTTTCCTAGTCAACAAGGAACGGAGATGGCCGACCACCGACCCGACACAGAGCATCAGCCAAGTTCTGATGCAAGGTGACGGAAACGGGTGTTACGCTATCGCGTTAGCCAGGCTTAATATCTAGTAATACCGAATCAACGATCGACGATTGTTGGGGAATAGATTGGTAGGCGTGATGACCGCCGCGCCGCGTGCAACGGCTTCGGTTGCGTCCAAGCATTCATTTGTTTCATTCTCGACTGCGAAGGCTTTGTGCTTCGGCAGTCGCAAAGTCAGTTAACGCTGAACACGCATCAGCGATACATGTAAAAATAGTGTCGAATACATACATATATATACATATACATATACTTGGAAATTATAGAATAAAAACATCGGTACGTCGAATACAGTCCACACTATTTATTTACAACCTACCCGTACCGAACAACGATATAACAGTAACTATCGATGGCGATAATAACTTAGGAGCGAAATTCGAAGTCGGATGAACATACGCGATAAATAAAGCTACATATTATTTAGTACAAGTCGTAGGTAGTCGAATAAAAGGAAAGTCAGAGAATTCGGATCTTAGAACACTTCGCTTGGAAGATTCTAAAGGCTGTTTTATTACAGAACATAAAGAATTAACTCTATAGAATATCATACGACCTCCGGAGGTAGTCGGACCCAGCGATACCCTGTGCTGGTCGCCATATGTTCGACCGCTGAACAAAAAGGACCCTTCAACAGCCCCTCGACTCCTTGGCGCGCTTCCTCTGACTTTCGCGCGCTTTCCCGGGTTTTCCGCATTTCCCCTTCACGATGCGTTGCCACCACCACACGCTCAAGGACGAATAGGAACCCCAACGAGACCCAACCCCATTGGACGAGGACGATTTCGAAGGAGGACCAAGGAACTCAGGAAGCGGAACCAGAGCTGTAAAGGAAAGAAGAAGAAGCCTCGCAGAACAGATCAAAATAACAACTTTGGCAGATCACTTGTACACACCAACACTATTTGTTGAAATATCAGTATCTTTTTAACTCTTTAACTTTTTAACAGTGA
Organism: Nomada lathburiana; assembly: GCA_963667235.1. NCBI lineage: Eukaryota > Metazoa > Arthropoda > Insecta > Hymenoptera > Apidae > Nomada > Nomada lathburiana. Next base: position 2,644,375 of record OY763902.1, read on the forward strand.
ATAAGCGTAAATCTTTATAAAAGTATAAGTTGCCTTTGAATATTCCGCGCTTCTCCACAAGCAGAGCGGTTCAGCGCTCCACGGGCAACCGAACCTACGCAAACTCCCCATATCCCACCATTAGATACGCAACACGGGTAAAGAAAAAAACGGAGAATACATGATGTGCGTCGACTATAGGTATTTGAATAAGCATATAGCAAGGGATAATTTCCCAATACCAATAATTGAGGATCAGTTAAATGTACTTAATGGGAAGAAATACTTCAGTTTATTAGTTTTGAGAGATGGATTTTTCCATATACCACTGGCACAAGAGTCAATTAAATATACATCCTTTGTTACGCCGTTGGGGTAATTGGAATTTATAAAAATGCCGTTTGGTTTGAAATCGGCTCCTACAAAGTTTCAGCGACATATTAACGAAGTATTACAGGAATTAATTCGGTCAGCCGATGTAGTTGGGTATATCGATGACTTCTTGATTGCAACAAAATCTCTGGAATATCACTTCAAGGTACTTAAGCGCGTCTTTAATTTATTAGTACAAAACAAGCTTCCGTTGCGTATAGATAAATGCAAATTCTTATTTACTGAAATTGAATATCTTGGCTACTTAGTGACAGCGAGGGGTATACGTCTCACGGATGGTGGAATAAGTGCAGTTTTGAAATTTCCCATACCGGAAACCATACGCAATGTACAGAGCTTTCTAGGAATCTGCTCATATTTCCGCAAGTTTGTTGAGGGATTTTCGATCATAGCAAAACCCTTATATGATTTATTGAAGAAAGATACCGTTTCAAATTTTCAAATTGGTCAAAATTGGTAGCTGCACCCATATTAGCAAGTTACGATCCTAAGGATAAAACAGAGTTACACACGGATGCTAGTGCATTAGAATTCGGTGCGGTATACCAAACTTCTCCAGAAATATAACCCTTTTTTTTTTTTTTTTTTTTTTTTACGAGGTGGAAATCTTCAAAAGACACCTCCTGCCCTGGGGAAGAGCAGGAGGTAGTGTCGGATTTTTACCGACTAAAACCACCTCGGTTGCTTCTCCTCTGCGCTGGTTTGGGAGGCCCCGGGAACTCCGAAGATAACTTCCGGTGCCTCCCCACGCCCTGGCTGTCGAAGCCCCTGTCCACGGGAGGGTCAGAAGGACCCTCCTTTCCTGCACACCACCGCGCCGGGGGCAACACCCGACGCGGCCCTCCTCCAGGCCGTTGATCGGGACGACTCGGGTCCCCACCCGAGCCGCCCACGGCTCTCCGACGGCCTCGCGCGTAGCGAGCGAAACGTGTTCCCTCTTGGCGGCCCGCCGGTCTACTTGTCACCGGTGGCGCCATTCCGAGGGGTGGAGGGGGAAACACCTCCGCGCCGCCGGCCACGCCACCGCTTTTACCTCTCCGAATGGGGGGGGGGGGGGGGGGTTGGACCTCGTCGACGGAAAAGGCCGGCGAGTCCAACCCCCCCTTTCACCATACACGCCGTTGCTTCCGGCTATCGAGCAGCCCTGCGGGGTAACAGGCGGACAAGCGTCCTCCAACAGCAGGGCCACCCATCCGCCGGGCAGCGATGACGGTCGCCCGAGAGACGAGGAGGGGGAGCACCAGCAGCCGCCTCCCGGGCCGACACCGCTTTTACACCAACACGGGAGGGGCGGCGGATCCTGCCGGCGGAAGCGTCCGTGGCCGGCGGGTCCTGCCCCTCCGCCTCTCGCGTCGGGCGGGATCGGATAATTCCCGATCCCGCTTCGCTGCCTCCTTTCTGCGAAGGACGACCTCGCAGAAGGAGGCCATCGCCGCCCAGCATCCTGCTGACGATGCTCGGCAGCGAGAGGTCCGCCCCCACATGTGCCCTCAGCTCGAGGCGCTCTGCCGCCCATTCGGGGCACTCCTCCAGCGTGTGCTGCGCCGTGTCCAGCGCAGCACCGCACTCGCAGCACTCCGCCGTCGCCTCCGCCCGTATCCGGCACAGGAACTCACTGAAACATCCATGTCCGGTGAGGACCTGCGTGACCCGGTAGGTAAGGGTCCTGCCGCGGTCCAGCCATTCGTCCAGGCTGGGCAGGGCCGCCCCGACCGCCCGCTGCGCGGCTCCCCTGTCCAGGAGCTCCGCCCTCCATTTGTTCCGCGCGGCCAGCCGGGCCTGGCGTATAATGCCCACCTCTTCCTCGGCGGACACCATGGCGCCCCCCGTGCGGAGTTCTCGGAGACGCTCGTAAACGTAAGCGTCTCCCTCCGCCAGGAGATCGAAGGGCACGGTGCCCGCTAATGTCAGCGCCGCCTCGTGGGATATCGTGCGGTACCCCCTGGCCACCCTGATGGCCATCCTCCTCTGAACGCGGCGCAGCAAGATTTTACTCCGCCGCCTGACCATCAGGGCAGACGCCCATATCGGGGCGCCGTACAGGGCCATGGACCGCACGATCCCAAGATATAGGCGGCGCACCCTCTCCTCCGGGCCCCCGACGTTGGGGAGTAGGCGACCAAGGCCGGCCGCCGTCCTCTCCAGCCGGGGGATCAGACGGTCGAAGTGGGCTTCGAATCGCCAGTGGCTGTCCAGGAGGAGACCGAGGTAATTCATTCGGTCCCCAACCTGAACGTACTCCCCCCCCCCCCTTCCAAGATCCAGGACCGAGGTGGTCTCCCGCTCCGAGACCTGTGGTGAAACCACATGGCCTCGGTTTTCTGCGGGGAGATCTGCAACCCCAGCCCCCGGATACCGTCGACGACGGAGGCCAGTTCCGTCTCAGCTAGACGGACGGTCCCCATCCAGTCCCTCCCGACGGCCATCAACAACGTATCGTCGGCGTAGCACGTTATGTCTGAGTGCCCCCCCCTATACGGCCCCAGGGGAGGGAATTAAAGGCGTTGGTGATATCCAAACTCACCGCCAACGCCCCACCCCCCCCCGGACGTGACCGAGTCCCAGAGGGACTTCACGCGGCCGACAGCGTCGACCGTCGATCGTCCCCCTCTGAAGCCAAACTGGGACTCGGCCAGGTCGGGACCTACTCAGGACAGGTGCCCCGAGAGGCGGGAAGCAACCACCCTCTCGAAAAGCTTCCCCACCTCGTCGAGAAGACAGATCGGCCGGTATGCCGTGGGAGAATCGGCGGGCTTTCCCAACTTCTTTAGGAGGACCATCCTGCCCCTCTTCCAGCTGGACGGGACACGCCCCGTCCTCAAGCAGCCGTCGAACAGGCGCCTGAGACGGGGCCCGAGGACGCGCAGGGCCAGGGCAATGGCCCGGCCCGGTACGCCGTCAGGACCCGGGGCGGTGTTTCGGGGCCCCATCCTCCTGACGGCCACGGCCAGCTCCTCCGCCGTGACCCCCATGTCGTCGGACCAGATGTTCGGGTCCGACTCCCCGAGCTCCGGTGCCGCCCCCCCCTCGTCTGGGGGGAACAGGGTGCTCACCACCCTGTTCAGGAACTCGGGGTCCAGGGTCTCCGTCACGGGGGGCGCCCATGGGCGAAGTTTGCCCATCACCATCCTGTACGGGCGCCCCCTGTCACGGTCCAGGTCTTGGAGGAGCTCCGACCAGGCGCCGGCCTTCGCCCTCTTGATGGCCAGCTGGAGGGCCACCACTTGATCCCGGTAGCGGGACCGGGGCATGACATCCTCGCATATCGCCACCATACCCCTTTGGAACCGCGCCGCGTCCTCCTCGACGTCCACGACCGGCCCAGCCGGGATCTCGGGCCCGGCCACGGCGAGGGACGCTGCCATCAGCGCGTCCTCGTCCAAGCGCTTCAGCGCCCACCTCTTCTTGTTTGAGGCGGGAGAATCAGGGAACCCATTCCCCCCACCCCTCCTTCCCCTCCACGGTGGTCCCCGGCCCCGGGCGGCGCGCACCTCCATTAGGATATAGAGGTGGTCGCTAAAGGTTTCCACCTCCTGCGCCACCCTCCAGCCCCCTACGCGACTCACCACCGAGGGGGAGGCCCACGTTAGGTCGACAATGGACTCCCCCTGGTCACGAACGCAGGTGCTGTCGGACCCCCGATTCAACAATCGGAGGTCGGAGCCGGCCGCCCAGTCCAGCACCGCCCCGCCCCTCAGGTCCGTCCCGGGGGAACCCCAGGCCTGGGATTTGGAGTTGAAATCCCCCAGGACGATAGCTGGACGGGGCCGATATCGCGAGACGCATCTCGCGACCCCGTCCAGAAACTCCTCGAAGGACTCGATGCCCCAGCGAGGCGGCGCGTAGACCCCCACCACCAGCAGGTCTCCCCACTGTGCCGCGACGTACCCATCGCCGCTCTCCAGAAGGGAGGACGACAACGGCGCCGAGGCGCCCCCAAGGATTATCGCTACCGAGCCGCCCGAATTACCCACCCAATTCGGGTGATCCGGGATCCTGTATGGCTCGGCAGCGATCGCCAATCCCACACCCCACTCAGCCATGGACTGGACAAGCATGTCCTGCGCCCTGGCCGAGTGGTTAAGGTTGGCCTGGAGCAGCAGGGCCATAGTCCCTTCACTGCCCCAGATCCATGGCCCCTTCCTCCACGGGCCTCGTCTCCATCGTTACGGGAGGAGCCGCTGCTGGCGCCTCTCCTCCGTCCTCAGCCCTCTCTGCCACGGGACCAGGATCCTCGGGTACAGCTGCCGCCGCCACCCTCTTCCGTCCGTCCAGGCTCAGAGCAGCCAGTTTGGGGGCCAACTGCGTCTGCTGGGCCCCCTTGGCACCCTGTTTTCTCCTTCCTTTGGGGGGCACACACCCCTTGGTCCCCATCCGATGACCGCAGGGTTTCCCCAGGTCAGCGCACAGGGGGCACCGGGGAGCGCTCCGGCACTCCGCCACCATGTGCTCGGGGCTCCCGCAATTGTGGCAGCGCCCGCTGCGGTCCACAGTGCCGGTGCACCGCTGCCTTACGTGTCCCATCTCCAGGCAGCGGAAGCACTGCAGCGGGCGGTCCGCCAGCGCCTCCACCCGGGCAGTGGTCCAGCCGACGCGGATCTTCTTTGCGACGACCACTTTCCTGGCAGCTGCCAACGGGCACCTCACCCAGAGGGTGCCGAGTCCCAGTAGAGACGACCGGATTTCTCCGGTCCTCACCTCCGCTGGTGTACACCCTCCGACAGCCGCGATGGCCGCGGCCACGTCGCTGGTGGTAGTGGCCGCCACCAGGTCCCTGACCCGCATCTCCGCCATCTTCGTTGGGCGGGCCACGGTCACCGCGTCCTCCCCGCCAAGGACCTCCCGCATCTTCGCGGCAAGGGCGTCCGCCTTGGCAACCCCCTCCGACCCGGGGATCTCCAGAAGGAGACCCCCCGTCACTGCTCTCTTGGGCCGCAGCTCCGTTATATTGAGCTCCGCTAGGTTGATCTTACTGGCGGAGCTCATGGCCTCCGCGTACGATATCTTTGCCCCGTCCTTGATGGTCAGAGCGATCGCCGCCGTACGCGGGGGTCTACTCTTGGGGATTTTGGGGGCTGCCTTCGCCCCATCTCCTCCATCCTTCTTCCGCTGCTGATGTTGCTGCTGCTTCTGCGGCCGCTTCTCCTGCTGCGGTTTCGCCGGCAGCCTCTTAACAGCCGCGGGAGCGGCCGGAAACGGGGCCGGGCGTACCTGGGCCCGGGTCGCCGCCCCCGACCTCTTGTCCCTTCCCCCCGCCACCGTGGCCCACGTATTGGCACCCCTCTGCGCCGGGGGGGGGGGCTGGGGGGGACTTGGCATCTGCGGTGTGGGGGAGGGCGCCCCGTGCTCTCTTTTACTCCCGCTCGGCTTTCGGTAGTGAGCACTGTAAGAAGAGGAAACGCGCCAGGTCGGCGACCGTCGCCGCTTCGGCAGTGAGGGCACCTCACTAGCCACGGAGCGAGACGGGGTCCCCTGGAGCTGAAGCACGGCCTCGAACAAGGCTCGACAGGCAAGCAGTAGGGGCTGTGGTGTGGACTGCGAGGCTGACCCACTTGCTGCATCGGATCCACCGGACTCTAGGACGGCCCCCCGGAAACTAAAGGTTAACTCGTCCTCCCAAGCTCGGAGGACGATCTCCACCTTTCCACGGGGCAGTTGAATGGCGGTTAGTGGCTGCAGCCCACTCTTTTGAGATCGGGGAGACGGCCGCTGATTCCCCGTCGGGAGTGCTGCACCTACCCCCTCCCCGCAGTACAAACAGGCGCGGCGACAGACAGCACAGGCCCTTCTCTGCCCCTCGCGGGGCGAAAATGACGATGGGCTGCGCTGATGCCCGCGCGCCCCGGCTGTGTCCCTCCGCCTCTCACCATGTTGGCGGCGTGACAGGCCTATATGGTAACCTATATGGAATATAGGTTATGGCAGGAAGCCCGCTTCGGGCATGTACGGTCGGCACACGTCCATACACAACACACGACCAACTGGACGACACACTGGATCCACAAACCCTTTGCTAATAAACCCCGTCAACTTCCCATCGCCACCCGGCTAAAAATAATCCGTCCGATAATCCCGATTACAGCAGGAAGAAGAATGAGAGGTTCACTGAATTGCTCCAAGAGGGGGAGACATGTGCGAGCCAGCTAACGCGGAACTAGACCATACTAGAGAGAAAACTCGAAGGACGACTACCGCACACAACCATAAAGTATGCGAGAGGCGCTACGAAATCCAATTCGACGGCAGCTGAGCCATGCATTCAGTCTGCCGGTTCGCAGGGGCTCACACAGGAGATCGTAAGAATGAAACACCATCCCTACGGATAGCATCCAGGGAACGGCGCCATTCTTACGGTATTCGGGCCTCACCCCACCATAGAGAGTCCTGAATGAAGCAGGCAACTAGAGTTAACAATAAGTTAAACAAGAAGTCACAAACCAAGGTGTAAGGTAACGTGCCGAGGATTGAATGGCCGCAGTGACTTAAATCATGCGGTCGCAAACGTTCCCTGCAGGGTACCTGGGACAAACCCAGCGAACTCAAGGACGCTGAGCCAACCGACGGAATGGACAAGGAGATGTCAGGGTTGCTGCGCATAACGCCACGCAACCGTCTCCTACATACGGAAGACGAGGCCGACGAGGACTCAGACGGCAGGTCAACGACGCAGTCGGTCACCTCCCACCTTGTAGGGCAGGTAACGACCACGTCGGACCCCGACAGAGAGGGAGAGGATGCCTACACGCCTGAGGCACGAATCGGGCTAATGGGTCCTCCAGCCGGCAGAGTGAGGGTCTCTCAGGAGACCTTTCACACCCCGGTTGGGAAAATCGGGGCTTACATGGCAAGTACCCCGACACAGCAGCCGACACACGTGGCATCCCACCACAAAGGCACCTCGGGCGGGTCTATGACCCTGGGGTCTGGAGAGTGGTTGCCCCCCCCTGACCCTTTCCTTGTCCTCAGGGGCCGGGAGAGGCTTAGCCCCCCCCCCCCGGGGGGGGGGAGCAGAGGAGTCGGTGGTCCCCAACCCTTTTAGCCCAAGGGCTAAAATAGCCAGAAGCCCGCCGAGCCCTGCCACGGTTCCACGTCATCTGACCCGCCCTGAGGCTGCGGAGGGAAGGAAGGAGGACAAGAAGACCACCTATCCTCCACTTACCAGCCCACCGCGGAAGGCTCACAAGAAACCGGAGAAAAAACTATGCCCAGGGGAACTATGTCATGGTCCCACAAGCGGAACTATGGGCGATCCTGACCGATATAGAGGCGTTGAGGGCGCAAGCCGAATCCTCCGCCAGGACGGTGGCGGAGTATGCAGCCTCGACGAGTAACATAAAGGCTCTCATTAAGGAGAAGAGTGCTGCTACAATTGGCGTACTGGCGGGGATGCAGAGGAGAATACTGGAGGACAAAAATATCCCCTCCAGGATATTTAAATTAAACAATATCCCCTCTACACCCCCCGCAAAATCCCACGCGGAGAGACCCACAGCGATCACACCCGGTACGAGCGCCTTTGCCCACACAAGCGTGGTCCCAGTTGACTGCTCCATAAAGGATGCAGAAACCCAAACAACTCCACGAAGGGACGGAAAGAAAAGGACCAGGGTGGAGGGCGGGAACTCACGCCCCCCAACCCCCAACCTCAAACCATTCCCCCAAAACGATGAGGAAAAGGCCCTCCAAGATTAAGCCGGAAGCCCTTCTCCTCAAGGTGAGGGAGGGCTCCTCCTACCTGGAGACCGTGAAAGAGGTCCTAAAGTTGGGAAGGGACTGCCTCACAGAATCGAGCGGGGTAAGAAGGACCTGTGACGGACCCGTCTTAATAGAGCTGTCCAAAACGGCAAGTGCACAAGGTGTAGCCAGCAACTTGAGGAAAGCCCTGGGACAAGCGACGCCGGTTGCTTCACTACAGGCGAGGTTGACCATCGAGATACGGAATGTCGACCCAACAGCAGAACCCATCGAGATCCTTGAAGGGACAGCCCAACCTCTGGGCATGCACCTCAAGGAAATCCATCTGAGGACACAGAGGATGACGTCGTCTGGCACACAGGCCGTGATCCTTGACGTGCCATCGGAGGGTCTTCCAAATGACCTCGGATCCCGGAGAATAAGAATCGGGATCATCATGGTCACTGCAAAGGTGTTGCCAAAGGTGGTAAGATGCTTTAGATGCCACGCCCTGGGACATACGAGTCAGGAATGCAAAGCTCTCCCACATGGCAGGGAGAGATGCAGAAAGTGTGGCTCCATGGGGCATTCCATAAAGGAATGCACAAATGAGCCGAAGTGCACCCTCTGCGAGGCCCAAGGCCTAGAGCGGAAGAGGCTGCGGCATGTAGCCGCATCGCTGGGTTGCCCACAATACCAGAAGGTCACCCAGGATCGACGAAGCCCAGCCAGTCGCAATGGCTAAACAGCTGCTGATCCTTCAGATAAATCTGAACAGATCCCGTTACGCACAGGACCTCATGGTGCAGCAACCATCAGAGATAAGTGCCGACGCGGTGATCATTTCAGAGCCACATAGGCAGAGGAGGGAGTTTTGCAACGACTCCACCAGGGACGCGGCTGTGTGGTTAACGGGCTTCAACGGTCGCACGGCGCGGCCAGGAAGCTTCTCACCATTACCCGGCATAGCAGTAGCAACGATCGAGGATACAAACCTCGTAAGCGGCTACTGCTCCCCGAACATCCCACAGCCCGAAGTGGAGAAATACCTGGATGACCTTCAAGAGGTCCTGAGAAACTCCACCCGGAGCGGCAGAAGAATAATACTTGCCGGCGACTTTAACACCAAATCCCAGGCCTGGGGAGGCAGCAAGGCCGAACGGAGAGGTGCCCCACATCTGGGCATAACCATAAGAGCGCAACTCGTACCGGTTCGACCACGGGGGATGTTCACCTTCTACAGGAACGGTGGGACGTCTTTCCCAGATATTATGTCCGTGGACAGGATGACCCTGAGAGACCTACAGAGCAGTGAGGTACTGGATGTCTTCTTCGCCTCAGACCACTGCTATGTCCTTCACATCTTCAAGGAAGCGAGACGCAATCACCCCCGCGTGGCCTGGAGACCTTTCTCCCTCAAAAACGCGAATCCAGAGGAAATCCTCGAGGAATACGACGCGCAGAGTAGAGAAGCCACAACTCGACTCCTAAGGGACCACTCCGCGCAGGCCCCCTCCCCAGACAGAGACCCGGACTGCCCCCCAGAGGCGGTGCAACTCCGACTTGAAAGGGTGTGCGAGAGAGCTTTGCGGAGGAAGATACTCCCAAAAGGCAAAGGAAACCGAACTTCTGGTGGAACGACGAAATCGCCAACCTTAGAGCGGCGACGTTGCGCGCCAGAAGAAGATATCAAAGAGCCAAAAAGAGGGACCCACCCAGAAACCACAGACCTCCTGGACCAATACAGGTCAACAAGGAAGAGTCTACAGGCAGAAATCTGGAAGAGTAAGGAACAATCCTGGACAGATTTCTGCGCGGTTCTGGACCAGAATCCGTGGGCAAGACCGTATAGGGCGGTGATGTCCAAATTGAGGAAAACGAAAAATGCGACATCCCCCCTTTCTGCGGAAAATGTGGAGGAGGTGCTCAACGCCCTCTTCACCACCACCAGACCGCCAGAGGAGGTGAACCCATGGCCATATATCGCAGCTCCCGATACCCTGTGCACGACCATAGTGACCCAGGAAATGGTGACGAAAGCGGCAAAAACGCTTAAGGTCGGTAAAACACAAGGTATAGATGTACCGACGGAGGAGGTCAAGCTGATTGCTGAGAAATGGCCGGCTGACCTCACTACAATGTGCTGCAGAACGCTGCTCGAGGGAACACTCCCACACACCTGGAAGATTGCGCGGGTGGCCTCCTTCCAAAACCCGGGAAGGATCCCACGCTCCCATCGGCGTACAGACCCATTAGTGTCCTCCCGGCGCTATCCAAGCTCTGGGAGTACGTGGTGAAGGACGCCCTAGAGGCCCAAATCGGACGCGACCCCTTTCACTGCCGCCAATACAGCCTTAGAAGGGGCGTAGGTACGGTAGAGGCAATCAGAGAGGTAACACGGTTTGCCGATCCATGCCAAAGTAGGGGCGCACTCTGTGCACTCGTCACTAAAGACATAACAAATGCATTCAACCGTCTCGAATGGAAACATACCCTGGTCGAACTTATATATACATATTCAGTAAATAGCTGGATGGTCCAAAGTCCAAACGACTAAATCAGTCGTTAGTCGATAGTTTTAAAAATCTGTCAACTGAAAATAGTAGTTGGGTACTATCGACTAATCGATAGTTTTTAGTCGATGGTGCGATGGTGTGGGTCTATACCCACCTTTAGGTACATACGTGCTGGCGCGATCATACTACCCTTCTAGATACCACCGTCAAGGGGCAACAAAATATTCTTCAGGGTTATTGAATGCAGGCGCAAAAGCTAGGGAACATCGGGGAATGGGGTGTAGCTGGAGTGATTCTGAACAACTTTTTCCCTGACCAAAATGTTATTTATAGTTTCGTTTTGGAGTTATTAACGAAAAACACTGGCCAATGATAACGCCTGTCGTGATGAGGGCATCGAGGGCACGGAGGGAAGCGTGTGGCAAATGTTACATCGTCTTAATTAAGAATAATGTGGAATTATTCGTTATTCATGAATAAGAAGTACATCAATAAGTCGTGTAATGACCGTGTTCGATACGTTTGTTCATTATCCGAAAGTAATAAAGTGTTTTATTACTGGTGAAAAAATTTATTTTTTTATCTGTACGTTTTCAGGTGGATAAATTATGTTTCAAGAAAAACGATTTGCATAACTAATGTTAGGAAAAGCTAGTTAAACTTACCCATTCGTTCACGAATTAACCTGCTTAACATTGTGCGAATTTTGACCTAGGCAACGTTCAACAGCTGATGTTACGGCCGGCTTAGTATCTTTGCACGATCACTTCACTTCACGATAACTTCACTTGCCACTGTGAAATGTGGGGATATTTAAAAACAATTTATTGTTCCTACATTTGAACATTTTGTAATATTCTGCGTTTGTACGATTCATGTTGCTCGTTCGGTTAGCAGCATGGCTCTACCAGCTTAGACGTTCGCACTCGCTTCTACACGCACCTGCGGAGCTTCGAGCCGATTGGCGATTGCCGGGCCAAGGCGCGCGGTGGGGAAAGGAGGCGTTGCCTCTGAAAAGCGGCCCGAAAGATCACTTAAGGGCCCCGACTCCTTTGGGGCCAACTCCGAATCGATCTAAGCGCCATTGCAAAGAAACGAAGAAAGAAATTTTGGATGTATTTCATGTATATACATATATAATTTTATTAATTTCTTTTAAAATAACCTTTTGAACTTATGAGACAAGGCTCTTATTGCTGCTTGACATAGGTCATGCACAGCCAACTGGCGGGCCGCGGGCCACGTACGTCATACGTCGTAGTATGCGGTGTCACACCGATTCCCTTCTTGCTGGTCCTGCATAGGTATATCAGACATCATAGCTCTATCTTTGTCAATCATAGTGATGGATCTATTTTTGGCTAGCATAGCTTTCTCTTGTTTTAGAGCGAAGCATAAAATGGTTAAAAAGGACCATGGTGACATTGCATTGTTGTATAGACTACGCCCGTGAGAGCTGAACAAAACAACTTTTTAACACATACACGGCCACATAATCATTTGAATACCTATTCAAGCACCTTCGATAATCTTCCATATATTTTAATTATATTACAATTATATTATTGTTGTATAATATAGTTAATATATTTCACATATATTAACATAGCAGCTTTATTGGTAATATAAATGAAACATACCACCAAATGGTTGAAATTTTGAATTACACATTTTGAGCTTTGGATTGACGTGTATACACGTCCAAATGTTAGAAATATTAAACAGTACCATAATTAGTAAAACGGTAGAAAAAAGCGCTTCAACTTCATATTTACGTATATTAAATTAATGTATTTAACAAATATTTTTTAAACATTTGTAAACAAATATTGATCATTGCCATATAGTTAGTAATGTAAAAAAATTAATGTAAAAAAAATGAACCCCAAGGGGACTCGAACCTACAAAAAAGTTTGCCGCGGCTCGTATCAACATCTCGGCTCGAACCGATTCATTTTGCTGATGGCTATAATTGTAACAGATGAGGCACAGCGTGACAGAGGTCTTGATACGTTGCGGCAACTATGTTTTACTTGCGTCTGTGTTCACGCATCACGTATGAATCGCCGTTCGTGGTGTGAAATTGTAACTTACATTTACCGACTGATTTGTATTTTTATCGACTCTGACGATAACTTGGCCAAATTAACTAAAATATGCCATAAACGCCTCCGACGGAGAATCATTGAACTATTCTTACGTCGGATGCGTGCAAATCGTATTTTACCTTTTCCGCCTCCCAGAAGTGATAAATTGTGAAAAATCGAATTTCTGTGATCTTGTGCTAGTTCAAGGATGCAGGAGATTGCGTTTTATCAGTGAATAAACCATTATATCGTTCAATATTTGCTAAATGTGAAATGTGTCAAGATGCTGCAGCCATCTTGTTGCCTACATCGATGTCCTGTCTCAAGCTTACAGTTTCAGAAATACCATTCATCTCAACGAATGGTGTTTATTGGCATTCAAATGTAACTTCCGGGCTGTGGTGAAGTCTACCCGTGTGTGCAATACTCGCGAAAGTTTCATTAATGCAATTATCGAGACGGGGACGAACAATTAGAAATCGAGTGTCTCTCTCACGCATGGCGTATACGTGCATGCTTTCCGTTGTTTGTGTGAGTGTACGCACACAGGTCATGGCGCCTGGAGTCGGGGCCCTTAAATCCGAGGCCTGGGCTAAAGGATCGCGACAATCCCGCGGTTGTGTCCACGACGGTCGCTGGATTTGACGCCCTCAGACTTTTTCCTCGGTGCGTTACAGGTAAAAATGCGTACGACGTACGTAAACAAACTCCATACAATTGTCCAAAAGTCTACTGGTCACCCCCAGGTAGCGACTGATCTGGGGGCAACTTCGGTGCGGTGTCTGCCCATCGCGCCCGAGTTTAGCCGAGCCAAGCCGAGTCGAAGTCGAACCGTTCGCCCATTCTTACTACCCAAATCGTATCTCAGACCAGTCTCTTCAATCTTGCCAAACCTTACCTACAAAACTTTATACCTTCACCAACAGTTCACAGATGGCGCGTGTATCGACTTCTAGCACTGTTGCCAAATTTACAAGTTCGCGCGCGCACGGGTTCCGAGTTAAGTGGTAGACCCTGTATATTATCACCGTTTGCCAGGTTTCTCTATTAACTTATGAACGAATGTATGATTGTAGAAGGTTGATAGCAAATATGATATATAAATGAAAGTTTCACAAAATTTTCACGAAATTAACTCTCATGGATGTGGAATGAGAACGTGGAATGAGAATTGTGTAAAACGATATTTGGTCGCGAAACTATGAAAAGAAATAGAAGAACGATTGTTTTCAAAGAAATTTATGAACGTATACAGGGTGTCCCGTAACTACCGCAACTTCGGGAAATGGAGGGTAGCTGAGCTGATTGTGAACAACTTTTTCCTTGACCAAAATGTTGTTTGAAGCCTTGTTTTTTAGTTATTAACCAAAAACACTGCCAAATTAGAACGTCTGTACAGCGCGCGCTCTGGTGCCTACTTCTGTACTGTGCTCGGTAATGTACGGGGGCATCGAGGGTATCCAAGTAAAGCGTATGGCAAATGTTACATCGTCTTAAATTAAGGATAATGTGGAATTATTTGTTACTCATGAATAACGACCACGACCGTGCGCGATTGATGAAAAGAATAATTAGTTTATATCTTATTAATGAATAACGATGTAACATTTGCCGTACGCTTTTCTTGATACCCTCGATGCCCCCGTACACTACCGAGCACAGTGCAGAAGTTGGCACCAGAGCGCGCGCTATACAGGCGCTCTAAATTGGCAGTGTTTTTGGTTAATAACTAAAAAACAAGGCTTCAAACAACATTTTGGTCAAGGAAAAAGTTGTTCAGAATTACCCCAGCTACCCCCCATTTCCCGATGTTGCGGTAGTTACGGGACACCCTAATAATAAATGATTGAAGCGAGCGCAGTGGACTATTTACTCGCTAGATGCGCTACCCGTGGCATTCTGAGAACTAACTGATTGTGAGATGACCGGTTGCGGTCGAGCTTATATATTTCTTTTCAAGCACAAAAAGTCGCAAACAAGTGTAGAAACCATACACGGTTGGGGATAGTTCAGGATAATTTCTCAAACATGCACCAAATATGCAATTAATATGTTAACACCATGCCCTTCACATGCATACACTATTGGAAAAATTGATTACGTTACTGAAAAATTGACGAATTTCAATGTTTCATATTTCAGTTTGATCAAATTCTTTTCAGTAAGCGGCAGCACATTAGAGCTTGCACTTCTGCTTTTATCCTTTTATTCGATTTTATTCAAGCTAAGTTTAGTGTCCAAGGGGAAAAATCTTTGCTTGAGGGGGGAAATACCTTTAGGCGGGTGAAATTGAGATGATTTTTAGACATTTTTTGAAAGTGAAAGGTTTGTTTCACATTTTTGAAACTTTAGATATCATTTATTATAATTTTCACATATTGCAACGTATTTTATTTTTTCCAAATATTTAATAATGGTGGATCTGTTACGTAGGAAGTATTATTTCCTTTCGTTTTCTTCTATTATGCCCTTATTTGGTAATTGGGAGTGCATGCAGTCGAGTCTACCCTTCCGCGACGTCGCGATGACGTGACCCTTGGGGGGGGGCCTTTTCGGACTCCCTTGGGAAGATTCTGTGCCCCCACCATGCTTTTGGTCCGACTTTCGGGTATAAGAAGGGCACGAAATCTGCTCTCGGCGGCCCAGTATTAAATAATCTAGCTTCGTGCACGTTCCGTATCGACTAAATTAGGTTACTGTTCTCTTCATTCTGTGTTTGGTATTTCGTTAGGCATTCTGTATTTGGCATTTTGTTCCACATTCAGTCTTTCAATCTTCGTCAGTCTTCAACGGAAGTTTTCTACGGTATTTTTCGTTCTGGTTACTGTTCCATTCAGTTTCTGATCCTGTGCCACAGCTCACTGGCATTTGGCTGAGCATATTGTATTCATTCACTCTTCGCATTTGGTTCATTAAACTGTTCCGACTGTGTACTTGCGCTGTAGTCACCGCTGCCCAAGTGTCTTAAAATATTCCGTGGTGTATTGTGTTACTCAAGATACGAAGTTGACGACCCCCCCCCCCCCCCGGAACCCAGGCACTGCCCCTTTTCCCCTAGGAGAAGGACAACAAGCAATCCCCCCTTAAACCACACGGTATGGCTCAGAAGAAACGCAGCAAGCTCGCCGAATCTGCTGGACAGCCTCCCAACAACATTAAAGCGGGAAATCGAGTCAACGCAATCAGGTGATATCAATCCAGTTATCATACCTAACTTCGGAGTCCCCAAAAATTACGCCCCCACTAACACCAGCCAAGCAGCAGACATGGCGTCTGCGTGTGCTGCAACCAAACGTCCAAAGCTAACGCCAACAGCTAAGACACCCCTCCCTCTCCAGCCACCTCTTCAGGCACCAACTCACCCATGGAGATACATCCAAGCATCTCAACCACAAACAGATTCGATATACTGAGTCTGTTCTCTAACCCCGAAATCCATATGCAAATTGCACGATCTCGGGCTCATCCCCCTCGCTCAACCCCAAACGTTGCTGACGGCAGCAAAACACCGCGTCCAACAAACCCTACGGGAAACAATCCCACCCGTCCACCCCCCATTTATATCCCTCACTTCAATGGCAACATAAACAGACTCTCCAAGGCCCAACCATCCCAATTTGGGGATAATTCTAAACTAAAATTCCTCCACAAGAAAATCCGAGTGCACTTCAACCTCACCAAGGATTTTGTTGAATTCAAGGAACTCCTCAAAAACAGCAATAAGGAGTTTCACACTTTTACACTCAATGCCAAAAAAACTATTGCCCTCGCCCTAAAAGGACTCCCTGGAATGGATCCAGAGGAAATACTCGAGGAAATAAAAGCTGCTGGGCTACTGCCCTCTTCCTGTGTCCCCCTTGCAAAGAAAAATGGAAACTCGTCACATCACTGCACGTAAAAAATCTTATTCCCTACCGTCACCCTGATGAAGGACATCAAGGCAGTAGGATTCCTATTCCACACCCGCATCTACTGGGAGAAATATCTCTCCCACAAACCATACACCCAATGCTTCTGCTGCCAGGCATTTGGCCATTCTTCGGTAAACTGCAACCACGCCCCTCGCTGCGTTAAATGCGTACTCCCTCATTTCACCCATGAATGCTCCAAAACACGAGAACGGGGTCCAAAATGCACAAACTGCTGTGGCCTCCACACTGCTAATTACTCAAAATGTCCAGCACTGGAAAAGTACCTGACAAAAAGATCTCCCATCAAAAGCCAGGCACTTCCTACACTGCAAACACACTCCGCCCCCATTTCCCCAAACCCCCTCCCCCTCCTCTAATACGCCGAACCACCTTCCAAATGGCTCAGCCCACTAAATCATACCGGGATGCACTTGCTCCCCTGATTACACCTGAATCCAAGCCCCAACCCCCTCCATCAACAAGCCCCGAAAAACTTCGCACATGCTCACAAGCGGAGAAATTCCAGGCATTCATGTCGATAGCATCTTCCCTCGACTTATGCTCTAGAAGACAAACTTCATTCCCCATCGTAGGAATGAACTAATCCTTATGCTCCAGAAATATGAAGTCCACGTTACACTTTTTACCGAAACCTGGCTTCACTCTGGTATTACCTTCCCCCTGCCTGAATACAACTTGGTGCGGTTTGACAGGCCCGCCGCCCCCGCGGTGGTGTTGCAATAGCAGTCTAAAATACTCGACAATTCAAATTCAAACTCTCCCCGGAATAGAAATGATTGCAATCCGACTTCGCGCCCCATCGGTATCCATAGCAGCAGCTTACATTCCCCCTGATTTTTACCTGATAAATCACCAATCCAATTTCGACTGCACTACAACCGACGACTCTGCCACCCAACACCGACCCGTCCTTCTAAACTCCGGCCTGGGAACCTTTCATTCCCCAAATAAAGTTAGAACAGTAAACTGAGAGGCATACCGTAACCTCACAGAAGCCATCAGATTAATTAATAGCCACCTTGAAAATGAGAGGGAATTCGACACATCTATCATGCCATTACACCAGCACCTAATTAACTGCCGGAAAAAAGCCTCCACCTGTCAGGAAAAAATCAAGACCGCTCCACTAAGCACTGACAAAACCCTAAAATGCTACGTGTCCGACCGTAGAAAGCTCAGTAAAATATACCAATGCACTGGAGCCGAATATTTCAAACAAAGGATCCGTCTTTTATCCCAAGAGATCAGCCCCAGGGTGTCCGCACTACGCCGTTAAATCGCCGGTATAATTCTCTGACCCGGCCTTTTGGAACCACTACGGGATCCTTACAAACAAAGAAACAACATATCCGCCCTTAAGGCACATAGACTGTCAAGACTACATCACCGCTGACGCAGACAAAGCCAACGCACTTGCCCAAGAATTCACCAAAACTCACAATGACGTATCCACACTCCGATCTCCAAAGACTCCCGAAGTCAATGCCTACCTGACTCACCTACTCAATTCTCCTCCGCCACCTGTTCCGAAAGAACTTCCCTTCGAGCCAGCTGACATCAACTCGGCTATCAAAATGCTAAAACCCTGCAAAGTTCCGGGAAACGACGGGGTAGACACACTGATGCTTCAAAACGCAGGGAAAAAGACACGCCTACAGATCTATTACATATTTCGTAGCTATGTCTCCGCCTCATACTTCCCGAACATCTGGAAGATCGCCAAAGTAGTACCAGTCCCGAAACCCGGCAAGGACCATGGCGTGACCGAAAATTATAATTATCGTCCCATCAGCCTTCTCCCCATTCTTGGAAAGGTATTCGAGTGTTGCCTACATAAATACCTAACAAAGCAACTTGGCGACAACAACCAAATTATCCATGAACAATTCGGCTTCAGGGTACGCCACTCTACAATCCACCAACTAGTCAGAGTATCACAATTAGTGACTCACGAGCTAAATGTAGGCAGATACGCGGCAATGGTTCTTCTGGACCTAGCCCGAGTCTTCGACACGGTATGGCATGACGCCCTCCTCCTCAAATTACACAACACAACGTTCCATGAAAAATTTATCAGGATAATCTACTCCTATCTCTCAAACAGGTTAGCATAAACGGCTCCGACTCGCTACAGTTCCCTGTTTCGGCAGGCGTTCCCCAGGGATCCATACTGGGTTCATTATTATTCAATCTATAAACAAATGACCTACCCCAATTATTACCCAACTCCGCGCACCTAGCACTATACGCGGATTACACGCCTCTACTGGAGTCCTCCTGGTCTTTCCCTCAACTGATCAGAAAACTCCAATCCCAACTAAGCAAGGTCACCTCCTTCTTCCGAGACTGGAAACTGACAGTAAATCCGTCAAAGACCCAAGCCATACTCTTCCCAAGGAAGGTTAGGCCCCGAGATGATCTCAAACTCACTATCTCCGGTGTCAAAATAACATGCTCTACCCAGGTTAAATACCTGGGTATCCTCTTAGACAAAAAACTTTCATGGACCCCAGCTGTCCTAGACAGAATCCAAAAAACCAGATCCGCGGCTGGTGCTCTGCACTGACATCTCTGCGCAGCCTTAGGCCTTCACCAGCATCTCAGGGCCTCACTATACAAGGTCTGTCTCCGACCAGTCCTCACATACGGGGCACAAATCTGGGACATAGCCCCAAATTCAACTCTGATCAAGCTCCGCCACACACAAAACCGCATCCTAAAGATCATCTTGGGGAAACCACAAGACTACTCCACTCAGAAACTTTTAGCCAACCTAACGTGGAGGATATAAATTCCTACGTGAACACCCTAGCCTCAAGCTATACTGTCAGAGGACACCCAAACCCACTGGTCCGACAAACTGTGCTCTACGACAGAAACCGTGTCCCATACAAAATCAAAATAGGATTTCCTGGCTCAACATACATTTAATCTAAGCAAAAAAGGTGACCCTCCTGCCCCCACTTATGTACACATTAAGGGGCAATCAATGTTTCAATCCTTTCAATCTTCTTAATCTTTTCAAATCTTTTCAAGTAAATTTTTCAAGTAATAGGGGTTAGGTTTCCCCTGACCTCTCTCACATCCTCTTTCATCTCCAGATGGTAACACCATAACAACCCCGGAAAATTCAGCCGGTAAGAGGGTAAAAGGACGCTCCCAGGCACGGTTCACCTCTACTCATTGAAAGAAGGAAAAAAAACGTTCCGTATCGATTAAATTAATACCTAAGCTCAGCGAGATCGGGTTTTAGTCCCCTTCGAACAATTTTCACGTTCGTTTTTACCAAACGATATTTTGCATATATCGTTAGGCCTCGTTGAATACTAATATACATTCCAGTCCGTACAAATTAAGAAAGGTGGATGTCGAGTTTCGCGTTTAGACTGTATTTAACCAAAGATTTAGAGAATATACGTTTTTTACACCATTGTATGGATTACAATCATTCAGTTTCCTCTACCAATCATCGGCAGTGGTATCCTACCAGATAGATACACCTTAACCGCTCGAGGTGTGTCGTTATTATAAGTTACGAAGTTACATAACTAACAATCCTGTGGCACCCCGTGACGAAATAGGCACTGGTTCGTCCACGAATACCTTCCTGTGGCTCCCGGTGATGAAATAGGCACTGGTTCGTCCACGAATTCTTACCTTCCTGTGGCACCCGGCGATGAAATAGGCGCTGGTTCGTCCTCCGATTACCTTTACCTTCCTGTGACACCCGGTGATGAAGTAAGACTGGTTCGTTCACGCACTTCCTACCTTAAACGGCTCCCGGTGATGAAATAGGCACTGGTTCGTCCATAACTAACAAATTCTATAACCAACCGATCCTCGGCTCCGCAACCGTGCCCCTTTGCCCTCGGCTCGTAACAGATCTATTGGACGGTCTTCGGGGAAGGTCAGAGCGCGTCTTGTGAAACGGCGGGAACTCTAGCTTTGACTGCATTTGTCAGAAACAAACGAGTAAAAGGTATTTCGATAGTCAGTGTTCACAATTTGTCGGTGAAAAACCGTGTCGGTCAAAATAGTGAAAAATATAAAAAATTGAAGAGATGGGACGGTTTAAAAAAAGGAACCTAGAATTTTACATGAAATTACCGCTATACTTTGCAATAAAAAGGAACTTTTATTATTCATTTATTTAATACTTTTAGGTTCATACAGAAGGCCATATTATTATAAATACGTGTGCCCAATTTCAACAAAATTGATCTAGTAGTTTTTGAGTTATCGTGCCAGCTAATTCCGAAAATGTAATTTTGAGAAAAATGCATTTAAAGAGTTGTCCCCGTGTACTGCGCCGAGCGGAGATGAGACGCGATCGCCGGCTATAGCATCAGAGGGACTTTGAATTTCGTTTTTGATATTTTTGAAGCATATGCTTAAGATGTTGTATTAACTTTTTGTAGCAAACACAATTTTGCGTACTACCAAGGTTTTAAAGTTATTTCCCCCGGGGCGGAGAGTCACCCAATTTTCTTAATTTCTTCAGGTTTGACAAGTGTTGTACCCTGTACGGCAGGCCTCGAATTTAAGTGATCTTTCGGGCCGATTTTCAGAGACAAGGCCTCCTTTCCCCCACCGCGCGTCTTGGCTCTGCGATCGCCAATCGGCTGGAAGTTCCTCAGGCGCGTAGGATATGAACCGCGCGGGTCGCATTAGGGCGACACTCGTATCAATAGGATTCCACATCGTCCCATGTCCCATGGACCGCTGTTCATATGCTACGCTCCTTAGGAGTTTTGAGCCGCTGGGCGATCGCGGGGGCCAAAACGTGCGGCGGGAGAAAGGGGGCGTTGCCTCTAAAAAACGGCCCAAAAGATCACTTAAATCCGAGGCCTGCTGTACGCAATAGGTTCTACCACTTCCACGCACGGTGTTTGTGTGACCCCTTTGCCTTGGAAACAAACTAAACTACATTCAGCAAGGATATTTTTTAACGAGCTTATAGCACTTTATAGAAATACCTACATTTTTATGGTTTCATGTCCTTTGTGTGCGACACAATTTATATTATTTTTCGAGCAATGTATTGTAAACTAATAGAGGGGGGAAATTAGTGGAACTTATTTACCGGTAAAAAGAGTTAAATGAAATTACAATTACATAATATAAAATACGCAGATAAACAAAAGTAAAAGGTATACAAAAGTAAAGTATAAATACAGTGAAGTCTCGATATAAGAGAGAAAGTGGTACGCGATATAAGCGAAGAGTTTATCCCCACCACTGAGGAGTATACCCCTGGAGACGTCGGGAAGTTCGCTTGCCGATCAGTGTAGTAACGCGATCCTGGATCGGTTATATGGGTGAACTAATTCTAATTCAACGATGAAACTTTGCTATTTCTCATTCTTTTCTTATGAAACTTCTACATAGACATAGCTCACATTTTTCTGATCATAATGACACCAAACACGATATAATTTGGACTATATTTACTGGCTTCATTAACGGTAATAAGTTTCGACCGCAGAAAAGGATAGCTAGTGAAAAGAAAAGATAAGCTATGTAAGAGATTTCGAGCTGCGAGCGCCCTAGCTGGGCATCTGGGGTATGTCAGCGCGGGACCTGATAGCGCACCGTAGGAGACCATAAAGCGGATACCGTAGGAGACCATAAAAAGGCCCTTGAAGGCATTGCGCCGTGGCAACATGGGACAGCCCGCCTTTTTGGCGACCACGAGGCACCAGGGCATTCTTGTATCGATCGCCGATCGGAACAGTCGTGACGACAGTTTTGCGGAAGATTACTAAGGAATACTTTAAATTTAAGCGTCTTAAATAGAGCAGCCTTATCTATTTACGTGCAACTACCTTCTCCAGCGTATTATTATATTATTATATTGATTGATTAAAAAAGACAACTCATACAGCTGTCCTTTTTGCTTTACTCGGTCCTTTTTGCTTTACTCGCTGTCCTTTCCTACGTTCGACGCTGTCCGCAAATTTCAAACAATGTAGGAAGTATGCGATATAAGCGAACGTTCAGTCCCGAGGGTTTCGCTTATATCGAGACTTCACTGTATGCAGGAATTTCCATAAATGTAGCCATTTATCTTCGTTAAAAAACCGCAAACAACAACAAAGGATCACGCTTTCCGAAGCTGGCGTAAAAATTGCATAATCGACTGCCTGCAGATACATTTTACAAATAATAAAAAATGTTTACAATGAGTCATAACTGACGGACGAACAGAATTGGAAAATCTTGCACCAAAAATAATATATAATATATCTTATATAATGTACCTGCTGCGTTAACTATTTTATTTAAATAGAAGTATAATATTGTGGCGGCGATAAGCTGGCGCCACGTCTCGCCTTAGGTTTAGGTGAAAGCCTTAGTGTGACAGGAAGTATCGAATGTAGCGTGAGGTGCGAATGAAGAGTTTAAGCAGAGTTCAAGCAGAGTCGTTGTAGAGAATTGAGTGCGAGTAGTCGCGGGCATCGCGGGCATGTGCCACGACTCACAATCAGTGTAATAAAACTAAGTACGAATATTGAAGGGGAAGTTATTCCATCCCTTTTCTCTAACCCTATCACCATATCCCACAATATCTGTGGTGAGCACGCTATGAAACAGTTATTATAATTGTTCGCTTCTTTTAAGATTTTATTGTAATGAAAATGTTATGTTAAATATTTGTGGATACGTT
This sequence comes from Nomada lathburiana, assembly GCA_963667235.1. NCBI lineage: Eukaryota > Metazoa > Arthropoda > Insecta > Hymenoptera > Apidae > Nomada > Nomada lathburiana. The sequence goes on from OY763902.1 coordinate 2,667,623, forward strand.
TATACATTTACAATTAGATGCACTCATGAAATTGTGTATGCCAAAGAACATTGATATATTAAAGGGGAATAAGTGTAGCTTTGAGTCATTTAAAGTTTCCCTTCAAACCCGAAAAACTTGTTCCTTTTAGGAAAAAGGGAAAAATATCCAAGTCCTTTTGGAGTTACTTAAATACTAGGTCTACCGGAAAGTTCTATCCGTTACTATCCGCATATTAACGAACAGTATAATTTCCATCGTTACTAATGTAAGTTAGAAGATCACATGTGTACAAATACAGTGGTCCTAAGAGGCAGTCATATGTAAGAGTTCTCTTTATTTAATCAATAATAAATAGTACGTCAGAGAAGGAACGGAACGTAAATGGATAACGCTGTTCTATCTTAGACGCTTAAATCAGCTATTCTTTATTAAATGTTCTGCTAAACTACTGTCAGGACTGTTTCGATCGGCGATCGATACAAGAATGCGCTCGCTGCCTCGTGATGGCTTCAAGGGCCTAGGTCACGTTTTCCCTACGGCCTATGGTGTCCTATGGGTACGTGCGCTATCGGTTCCCGCGCTGACATACTCCAGATGCCCAGCTAGGGCGCTCGCAGCTCGAAATCTCTTACACATATATGATTTAAATGAATACTGATATATTAAAGGATAAGCATCATTGACTTTTTTTATTCTTTACGTTTAACGACGCATCAACATCTGGGTTATTAGCGACGGGAACGTACAATTTTCGTCTAGTTATAGTATTGTATCCATTATCTTGGCCTCCTTGATAAATTCAAGCAGGTCGTAAATTTTTTTTATCGTTGACATTGTTCTTGAGGATGCGTTTCAATTTATATTTATTGTGGAGCGTGTTATATTTCGGACGATACTAGGTAGGTGGTCCATTGCGATCGGTACGTTGCAGTCTATACACATTGCGCGTGGTTTCTTCGTTAGTAGGTGCAAGTGTGTAATTTTGACATGGCCTACTCCAATGCGAGCGAAGGCAACCTCTTCCGGGAAGTGAGGGAATTATCTCATGCCTTTGGAAGAACCTATCGTTTATGGTTATGGTGCGGGATGGGGCAGTTAGCCTCCATTCTGCTTCCGATTGTAACATTAGCTGATCTCTTGACTGTTTCATTAGACATCCTCCATGGTCAACTTTTTAACGTAGTCAACCGTGTTTGTTGAACTATGTAGTGGCCTGTTTAGCGGCCTGGTCGGCCTTCTCGTTTCCTCGTATTCCAGTGTGTCCGGGGATCCAGATTAGTTTGATCTTGTTTCCCCTGTTAGTTATTTTGTGGTTGGTTTCAAGGATTTGGAGGATGAGATCGTTGTTTGAGGGAAAGTTCTTTAATGTTGGAGTCTGTGAATATGAGTTTTCGTATGCCAATTTGAAAGCGTAGTTTATGGACATCAATTTGGCTGTGAAAATGGATGTGTTATTTGCGAGTTTAACGTGGGTTGATGAGTAGGAGGTCATTACTGCAAAACCAGTAATTGATCCATCCGTATAGATATGAGTATATTCCTTATTGTGGTCAAGAATTTTCGCCATGAATTTGTGAAAGATTTCAGGGTTGGTTCGGCTTTATTGTATATGCATAGATCCGTGTTTATTTCAATTTGGTGGTGCATTGTCCAGGGGGGGGGGGGGGGGCTTAGGTACTCTTCGTGGCATGGTATTAGACAGTTCGATATTGAGTTCTTGTTCTAGTTTGTGTTTACTTGTGTATCCTGTAGTAGTAAGGTTTCGGTGAATGCCGCTGCTGTTCGTATTTGTTTAAAAGGTGGTTTCAGAAGGTATTCGTAAAAGTAACTTTGCCAGGGGTAGTGGAGATTTTTATAGCCTGAAATATACTGAGGAGTTTTCTTGTATAGTTAAGCGGATGCTGATTTGTTTCTATTAGTATGCTAAGGATCAAGGTAGTACTAAATGCTCTTATTATTATTCTTAAGGCCGAGTATTTTTAACTTGACTTATATGCTGTGTCATATACGATCGAACCATGATACAGCTTGGGTGTTATGACGGGTTTATGTGGTTTATCTAAACATTCATATCTGCTCCCCACGTGTTGGCAGATAGTATCCTCAGAAAGCTTAATCGATGATTGCATTCGTTTTTGAGATTCTTTATGTGTATGTGCCATGTTAGTTTACTGTCGAATTTCATGCCTAGGATTATAATGGTGTTTACTTGGTCAAGTATCGGGTCACCGAGGTGTAATTAAATTTTCGGTGGGGCATGTTGTCTGGATAGGATCAGGTACTTCCTTTTTGTTTTTGCAAATTTGAAGCCAGTTTTAGTTTTCCAGTTTGGGAGCTTGTTTAATGTATTTTGAAATATACTTTGTGTGGTTCTTCCATCTTTCCCCTAGCACAGTACGGACAGGTCGTCTGCGAATAGATATACCTTGACTGGTACCGGTATGGGCGACAGGATGTCATTTATTGAAATTAGCAACAATATGACACTTAATACGGAGCCTTATGGAACTCCGTTCTGTAGGGTGGTTTCGGATAGTGTGTTGTTCATTCGTACTTTTATGCGTACGGAAATTTTGAATTAACGTAAGAGTGTGGCTGTGAATTCCTTTTTCAATGTCCATTAATATTAATACCGAGTGTTGTTTGTTTATAAAACTATCACATATTTGGGTTTCAACATTAATTATTAGTTATTATTTTGTTACCTTCTACTTGTTGGTTTTATGCATTGTATAAAACCCAGTTAAACAAAAATGATCTCTTATAGTTCTGAGAATATATTGGGGTATAGAATTCCAATGCTTATACAAAAGTGTTTATACTAACAAGGAAGGTTAGGCAACCCGAAGATTCCGAAAATTATGAAACTTTGCATACAAGTACAGTATGTCATCCGTAATACAACCCTATTTTCCAATTGTGCCATAACTCGGTTTTAAGGGGTGAAATCAGCCCTTGAAAAAAATCGAGAATTTTCTTTTTGGTGAGATATCTCAGGAACGCTGAGAGATATCTGAAAAAAGTTTAATTCAAACTTGCATCGTTTTATTGTGTTTACTTAACTGCGTAAAAAATTTGCTGGAAAAATACGTGGTTTTCGAGTTACCCCTCCCCCCACTCCCTCCGCCCTAAGAAAATATTGTTTACTATTCGTGCTGAAATACCTCTGGGTACCCTCTTTTCATATCTCTAAATGATATATGTGTTAAAATTTTTTTTTTAATAAAAAAAACCATTATTAACGAATTTGGAGTCCATTTACGCACTTTTCTTCAATAAACTGGTCTCACAACGCAATACTTAAATAATTTACATTTATTTTAAGTTCATTCACATGAAAATTATTCATATTAAATTTAATTGTAGCAGTATAACAGTTTTTAATAATAAAATAAGTATTTAAACGTTTCCATTCTCTTTTTGTACATCTTTCCACATCGAAGGGTTGTATAAGTAACAAACGACAAAAATAGTAAAAAGCACGATTTGTAGTTGGTACAATAATGATATTGCTGGTAGAAATGTTCGAAACAAAGGTACTCGGCACACCACGCACATCGCATAAAGGCCGCCGCGCCACAAATACTACACTTTGGTATAGCCATTTCGCTCCTATAGTAACAGAAATCATACCCGAAATTATACCCGTCGTTTTCTTTGAGTGATTGAAAATGCCACTTCTTGATTTTCTGGAATCAACTGATTTAACTGATTTGGGCAGTGTCCAGACCATGAATCGAATAATAGCATGCTTTTGCGGCCAGTATTGGGCAGATATACTTGGATATATACATATACAGACTTGGATATATGGACAGATATACAGATATATTAAAGAAAACGACGGGTATGATTCAACCTTTGGATGTATTTGGTTGCCGGATTTGGACAAATTTTGTACGGAAATTTTCGAATAATGTAATTCTTCTGGACGAAGATATCAATCTGCATTCACGCAATGAAATAATTAAATTGCAGTCGTTAACCCATAACCAACTTTCTTCGCCCAAATTCAGTTCAACCCAAATTCAATATATACAATTCAAAAATTGCATATCTAGGAACACATCCCAGCGAGTTCAAAAATCCTGTAGATTTCTGTTACTATAGGAGCGAAAAGGCTATACCAAAGTGTAGTATTTGTGGCGCGGCGGCTTTTATGCGATGTGCGTGATGTGGCGAGTACCTTTGTTTCGAACATTTCTACCTTCAATATCATTATTGTACCAATTACAAACCGTGCTTTTTACTATTTTTGTCGTTTGTTACTTATACACACCCTTCGACGTGGAAAAATGTACAAAAAGAGAATGGAAACGATTAAATACTTATTTTATTATTAAAGACTGTTATACTGCTACAACTAAATTTAATATGAGTAATTTTCAAGTGAATGAGCTTAAAATAAATGTAAATTATTTAAGTATTACGTTGTGAGACCAGTTTATTGAAGAAAAGTGCGTAAATGGACTCCAAATTCGTTAATAATGGTTTTTTTTATTAAAAAAAAAATTTTAACACATATATCATTTAGAGATATGAAAAGAGGGTACCCAGAGGTATTTCAGCACGAATAGTAAACAATATTTTCTTAGGGCGGAGGGAGTGGGGGGAGGGGTAACTCGAAAACCACGTATTTTTCCAGCAAATTTTTTACGCAGTTAAGTAAACACAATAAAACGATGCAAGTTTGAATTAAACTTTTTTCAGATATCTCTCAGCGTTCCTGAGATATCTCACCAAAAAGAAAATTCTCGATTTTTTTCAAGGGCTGATTTCACCCCTTAAAACCGAGTTATGGCACAATTGGAAAATAGGGTTGTATTACGGATGACATACTGTACTTGTATGCAAAGTTTCATAATTTTCGGAATCTTCGGGTTGCCTAACCTTCCTTGTAAGTGGGACCGATAGGGTCCGAATGCTCCATGCTTCTCTTCTATATTCATTCGTTAGAGTTTCTCCTTTGAATAAGGACGTGCCTTCTTTTACTATACAAAATACAGTACTTTTATTAAACTGAACTGTGTATTATATAATCTAGTTTTCCAATACTACTATCCAGTGTAATCTATGGCTTATCATTTTTTCTAACAATTTGCACATAGTATTAGTGAGTGATATGGGTCGAGAACTTTGGGGCGATGATGGGTCTTTTCCTTGTTTTAGAATCGGGACAATGATGGCTTGGTTCCAATTGTCTGGGAACACGTCATTGTTCCATAAGGTGTTATAGATCCTTAGTAGATATTTTATACCGTTTGGGGGGTAGGTTTGTTAACAATTTATTATGGATGCCATCTCGCCCGGGGCATGTTTTTACTAATGCCCAATACATTGCTTAGTTCGAACATTTGGAATTCTTTACGGAGTTCAAGAAGGTCGTGAGTTCTAATTTCGGGGATATGTTCAGTATCGAAATTTATTCGGTTAGCCTTGTATACGAGAAATTCATGGTCATAATTCGAATCACTGCAGTCGTTCGCAAAGCTCCGTGCAAGGGAGTTAGTTATTTCTTTGTAGTCAGTGGTTATGGATTTATCGGGTCTGGTTAGGGCGGTTATCTTTTTTTGTGTAGGGTTCCTTGGATAGCGTTGAGTTTCTTCCACATTATCTTAGTGGGAGTTGAACTGTTTATTGATGATGAAACATTTCACCATGGCTGTTTCTTACTTTGTTTTACAATTTTCCTCGCAGCGGCTCTAAGCTTTTTTAATTGTACTAGATTGTCAGTTGTTTTGTGTTTCTTGTATCTGTTGTACGCGTGTTTGGAGAATTTTCTTGCTGTTTTGCATTTGGCTTTCCACCATGGTACTTTGGGATGTTTGCTACCCGATTTGGGTTTTGTTTTTGGGATTGAAAGATCTCCTGCTCTAGTTATAATGTTAGCGTATTCTTTGGTTATCTTATTTATTTGGAGTGGGTTAGAGTTGATGGATATTGTAGGAGGGCAACGGCCGGAGCGGCTCTAGGTAAACACCGCGAAACAAACAAGAACTAAAAGAGAGCAACGAACTCGGAAGGCCATGGCCTTCCGGCCTACTGTTATTAGACAGGAGTGAGAGAGAAAGAGGGAATGAGAGAAAAAGAGAGCGAACCGGGACAATAAGAGTATAAAAGCGTGAAAGTGTAGGCGACGAAAACATTATTAGCGGTGTTAGCGATACGGCGATATTGTAACATCTTGCGAATTTTCTTGTGGAAAAGCACGAAATACATCCATCTCATTTTACACTCGTTGCATTTATTACGGTTCCACCTTCCGTTCCTACAATATATCCAGGGATAGAATATTCTGTTCAATTGTTTGACGATACTTGTTCCACCTCGGCTCGTAACAGTTCACCGAGGGCAAAAAAAAATAGAAAGTGTAGTTCAGTCTGTGTCATCGGCAACTCATAGCCATACGATTCAACCTACGATATCCGCGACTGGCAAACCCCTTTCTTCTCTTTTGATCGTACTTAAGGAAGTCGGCGGAGAGGTGGGACCGAGGGTTCAAGAGACCATGTTTAGGCCGAAAAATGTTTTTATACTGGCGTCCACGTCTGTGAAACTAACATCAGCCCACCTGAAGACTTGGTTGAAACATGTGTTTTTGAGTAAAATTATTGATTTTTTAAACTTTTATCATATAGATATTCTTCAACGCGATAAGTACTTTACTTTAATAACTTTAACTTTAAATTAAGAAGTTGAAACAAAACATAAAGTTGGAAGCCAATTATTAATTTTTTTTGTTTATAACTAAGGTCCTTTGAGTCCCACCAAATTTTTTTAAAATTTGGAATTAGACGTAAATACGAACATTATATTCCAAAAAATCCTGCCACTTTTTGCGACCATGCTAGAAATAAGATCACAAAGGTGATGAAAAACGTGATTCTATTCAAATAAGCAGCAAATCGATGCTCTTAGGTATATAAAGTGGGCTAAAATGTTAATAAGTTCCTTAATATTAGTGTTTAAATCGTAGCAATAACTTCTTAACACTTTGCCGGCCGCTGTCACGCTGGCGTGACTTTTGCTCGCCAACGGTTATCGGCCGGGGTCACGTACGCATGACGCCGGCTCAGCGCAGCAAAATGTTTCCACTATGCTTCTGTTTTAACTGTTCCGATTGTCTTTTCTTGACATTTTTGAAGCAGATGCTTGTTCTGTTAGTCTCAGATTTATGTAACACTAATTTTAGTGCCATTTTTAATAATAACCATACCCCATGTACGACGGATAGCGTAAATATCACCGTCGCGTCGCTAGCAGTAGAATCCGCGCGAAATTCGCCGGCGGCAGCGTAAAGGCGATGCGAGAAATAAGCGGCCGGCAAAGTGTTAAGAAATACATTTTCTCTGCAAGTCGTTACCCATATATATATCAGGCTAAAGATTTTTGAAACCCAGAAAATTAAATCAGTATCCGAATGATGTCTGTGGGGGCACTTCCCACATACACCGCTAAGGGACGAGCACGACGATCCGGCACCCGAAGGTGGTTGTATAAGTTCCCGCGACTATATGTATACATATATAACCTCCGACCATTCCCTACTATCCCTGTGTCTAAGGCAGGGCCTGCTAGCATGCCTTACTGACGTGTCCGCTAGCAGGCCTAGGACGAAGCGCAACCTTCTTCCTTCCTTCTTCCTCCATCATACACGAAGCTCCCCACATGTCTTTCAGTTTTTTAAAGAACCGGACAAAACAGTTGAGTTAAGTAAAAATTAAAAATAATCAAATGTATCGAATGAAATTTGTTCTTTTTTGTTATATTGTTTATCCGATTATTTAATTTTTCCATGTGTACATTTTATTTTATGTAACAAAGCACAAAATATCATAATTACTAGTGTAGAAACATTTTTTAAATTTCTGCCATGTTTTGGGGATGCATCGGATGGTCAAGTGTTTTGTTATTAGACTCCTGGGAGGTCAGTGTTCTAAAACGGTTTCGAAGGCTACGCCACCTTAACACCTTATCGTAGCGAAAGGTACAAGGGGAATAATTCAATGTCGCCGCCACGTGTATTGCCAAACTGTTTCGCTTTGATATTGAAAACGAAAATGATTTTGTAACTTCTGTTGATGCTTTCCTTTGCAGAAAGCGCGTGGCATAGTTAGATTTTCTCCTAGTTTTTGAAACAAATTGAAAGATATCGGCCAAAATGGGCGTATTTTCGGTGTCCTTTTCACTTTGATCATTCTTTAAACACATTTAAATGTTTATAATTTAATTACTAATTTTATCATTTTATTCGTGGAACTTCAAAGAATCATTTGGCACCAAGCGCAACTGAATAAGTATTACCGCAAAAGTACAAAACGCTTCCAAAGTTGAAAATTGGCGATTTTGGTCAAAATTGATTTTTTCAAAAATGGTACATCCTGGAGAAAAACGGATTGCAGATTCGTATTCAGCACATCAAAGTCTATAAGAACCGCCTATTGAAGGTTACAAAATAAAAAAAAAGTTGAAATTTGTCGAACAGTGTAATTATGAATGGTTTCGATAATTTATCAAGTAAATTTTATAAATCGTGTTCGTTTAGTTGTCGGCTATTGGGTAGATATGTGTTGCAGATGTGGACGTTTGGCGTGGAAATTATCTTGACGGCTATTGTTTCCATACCTGATGGGAATGAGATTTGTTGGCTGGACAACGAATTGTTGGCTAGAATGACAACTCTCCCGCTTGCCGTTTTAGAGCCTCGGTGCAAAACGTAGGACGTGAAATTATTAATGTTAATCATTAATTGTTTGGTGGGGTTTAAGGTGTGTCTCTTGTAAGCATATAATCTCTGGTTGGTACGTTCTAATAAGGATCTGTAAGTAACGTAGTTGAGGAAAGAAGTCATTTAAATTCCATTGTAATATCGAGATGTTCATTATTCTAGTGTTGGCTTTTGTAGTTTGGGGATTGGTGTTCGGGTCGATTGAATTTATGGAAATTCGTTTTCGGATTCACAGTCTGTTGATACCGGAGTGTTGTTAAGTAACGTATTACCAAGGACAGCAAAGTATGTGTCAAGGACGTTTTGTTTAAGTTTTTTTAATAATTCTATGAGTTCTGTTTTTTATTCTTCTACCATTTAGGTAGGGGTAGATTTCCTGTAGCATTCTAATTAATTCGAGTATATTTTGGGTATACTCTTGTGCTATGTCATACGGGTTTGAAACTCCAAATGAATTTTCCAAGAAGCTTGTTAATTGTGAGTTATTCAGCGGATAGTTTGACATAAGGTCGTTTATTTTGTCTTTTACCGGGTCAATCATATCACTAATATTTCCGATTTGGTCAGCTGTTAATTTTGTACGTTTGGATATGTTGCCTTTTGGTATGATTCTACAAGTAAGTAAATCGGGTGACCTTGGGGTAGGTTTCGTAAATGTGTTATCTCCTGCCGTCGGTATCGCAGATGTCTTTGAGACTTACTGCGTTTGATGAGAGTGCTCTTTTGTTACCTGCGTCCATGTTTGGGATTACTCGTTGGGTCTCTGTATCCTCTGATTGTGTGGTTGCCTTTCTGAGGTAGGCGGGGAGTTTTTTGAGAGCTGCATGTATATCAGTGTTATGTTGTTCTGCAGTGCCGGTTTGTGTATTAATATTCTCGTTCATCGGGCATGATTTGGCTATGTGGCCTTCCTGATTGCATTTAAAACAACTGAGTTTATCCGTTGGTGCGAAGATTCTGTATTTGGTATCGTCATATGTGACAATAAAAGATTCGTGTATTTTGTTCACGTCTTCTGGGTTAACAAACACTTGTCTTCTGAAGCTCAGGATATGGGTAAAGCCCGGCTCTTGAAAACCCACTCTTAGAAACGATATTTTTGAAGCTACTCTAACGTTGTTGACTTTGAAAATTTGTTCAATGACTTGGTGGGGGATTGTTGGTGATACGTTAGACAATATAATGCGTTGTGATGGTGTAATTAGTGGCTTCAAATTTAATCTGTTATTGTTGATTGTGATAGTTTGGAGTTTGTTTGTTAGTTCTGAGACTGTGACCCTATTATTCGTAATTCATGATATAAATCAGATAGAGTTGGGGCTTTTTATTCTTCCGAAGGGTAGCTGGAATGATCCTGAACAACTTTTTCCTTGACCAAAATGTTGTTTGAAGTTTCGTTTTTGAGTTATAATCCAAAAACGCTGTCCAATTGGAGCTCCTGTACAGCCCGCGCTCTGGCGTTACTTCTATACTGTGCTCGGTAGTGTACGGGGGCATCGAGGGTATCCGAGTAAAGCGTACGGCAAATGTTACATCGTCTTAACCCATTGACAGTGAATCCCGTGACAGTCACGGGCAGAGCGTCAAGTACCAAACGGTTTATCCCGTGACAGTCACGAGCAGAGCAAGTACCATTCAGCTTATCTCGTGCCACGCACGTGCAGGGTAAGGTACATATAAAACACGTTTTTTTACATTTTTGATTGCATGCCGAAGTATTTCCGAACATGAAAAAACTAGACATTTTTTGGACCAGAATTCGTAATTTTACCACGCTGTGAAAGGGTTAATCTAAGGATAATGAGGAATTATTCGTGAATCATGAATAAGAAATAAACTAATAAGTCGTGTGATAACCGTATTCGATACGTTTATTCATTATCCGAAAGGAGTAAAATGTTTTATTACTTATGAAAAAAATATTTTTTTTAACAGTAGGTTTTCAGGTGGATACATTATGTTTAAAATAAAAACTATTTGCATAACTAATGTTAGAAAAAGCTGGTTAAACTTACCCATTCGTTCACGAATTAACCTGCTTAACATTGTGCGAATCCTGACCTTTTGCACGAGGGACTCTGACGAAAACAACCTGCGCTCCCCCTTCGCAATGCCTCAATAAGATAAAGACCCATCCCGGGGAGGGGTCAGAAGAACCGCTCCCCACACTTTCCTTTGGAGTTTGGCCGCACCGCGCGGCCACCACGCAGAGCCGCCCGTCGCGTCGGGTCTTGCACGGCCGGCCCGAACCCCCACTCGGTCCGCCGCAACCCCGGCGCCCTGACAAGGGAAGGGGACCAACATGCACAAGGCATCACTCCCCCGTCACGTTCGCGACAATTACATTCTCACGGGGTGGCCCCCCCCCCCCCCCCGGTGAACGTCCGCGGCCGCGGCCCCACCTCCACCCCCAGCGAGGGGGGTCCGACCTTTCCCGCTTCCCTTTCCGCAGCCTCCTTCTGGAGGATAACCTTCTCGCAGAATGAGGTCAAAGCTTCCCACGCTGCCCGCTCGTCCAGGTCGGTCACCACCACGTTCCTCAGGACACGGTGCTCCCGCGAACACGCTGGACATTCCTCCAGCGTGTGCTGCGGCGTGTCCTGCTCCTTGCCGCTCGTCCCGCCGAGAGCGATCGTACATCCAGATTGCCTCGGTCTTGTGAGGCGCCATTTGGCAAAAAACGAACTTTCTCGTATCGTTATCTAATCAATGAACTTTGTTTCCTTAATGTCCATGGACCCCGGAAATGGAAAGATTAGTCCAATTTAATAAATATTATAGTTGTAATAAACACAGAAGGTTGGACATTTTAAGAACAGTATTCTTCACGACAAGAATTGCTCTTTAATGCGATGCCATGACGATCCTATTTAATATTTTCGCTTCGTTTTTTTTTAAATGTTCGGCATACTTGTCTGATGAGAATCACACTTTGTGTTAAGAAATATTGTTCGTAATTGAATATAATTATCATGCTTAATGAACTAATGAAAATTGTCTATATTCTTCACAATTGACAAAGGATATCTTAAAAGATCCACCGAGTTCCACAATCGGACAAATTGCATTCTTTTCAGCATACTTTTCCCTACAAAATGGCAGAAGAACCGTTTTCCCCCAGGAACCACTTTACAAATTATTCGTGTTTAAAATTGCCAACGTTCAGTCGGGCCGTAAGCTTCAGGTACGCGTACGGTTCGCATCCATCGTCACATCTCCGCGAAGATAAGAAATTCTTTGGGAAAAATTGTTCTATATTCTATATAGCACAAGTGGCTAATGTTTATGCTATGATGTAGATAAATTTTCGACTAGACCTTCGACGTTGTGGCACTATTCAGTTAAAACAGAACCGTGTGAGTGAACATAGTGAGAAATCGAGAGCACTTTTTAAGTATTTTATAATTATACACTAGTTTATGTTTTCTTATATACACTATATTTCTGATATACTTCATGGTACTTTTCTTTGGTAAGTATGAAAACACTTGAAGGTTTATCTTATAAATTGTTTCCTGCATTTAACATTCTTCTATTGCCATTCAGATTTCATTTATTACATAAAAATGGAAGGTTTCCGTACGAATAAAGATTTATTCTTTATATTACGAATCGCCAAGAAAGACATGAGTAACCACTTATATTTACAAGAAAAGATTTGTGAAAAATTCCGTATTTCTCCAGAAAAATTAGAGATACTAAGGCTACGGTTACGGTGGATGCGTATTCGTACGAACTGGCGTTCTGACGAACACGTCCGAAAAATCAAATGCATTAGTTCTTATGCGAGTGGTTACACTACATGCAATTTCTATTCCGATGTCGCACGAATTCGTGACAACAGTTTGATATCCGATCGTTCGTACGAACTCTATCTCTCCATGTAGTGGTGTGTAATGATTCGATCAGCTACCACATATGAAGCAAACATTACCATGGTAACTATTGAAATCAATAAATTCTTGAGAATAATAATTATATATAGGCCCGCATTATTTTGTTTTTTTCGCGAGCACGGAGTCGTCAGAACATATTACAATAATCAAACGAGTTTGATTCGTGGTACGTCGCAGAGAAATTTCATAGCCATGGACAGAGTTGTAGACGTACAAAAATGAATTTCTATCGTTTCATTTAATTCGAATGTGTTTACCATCTATAGAACCAATGCAATGTGGATGGCTTAGGTTTCGTGGACGAACCCGATGCGAAATCGGGGAGTCACTGGGTTGGAGTAGTTACCTTGTTTTGGATAAGACGGGCGAACGAACCTGATGCGAAATCAGGTAGTCGCAGGAAATGTTAGTTTGTCTCGTAACTGTAAATTAATATTTGATACAACACGAGCGGTTAAGTTGTATCTGTGGGAACGTTACTACTAATATAAAGGATTACGGAGTAAAGATAGGTTTGACGCATGTACTCGATTACATGGTGAAAAATGTATATATATTACGAGCCAGTTGTTTGTACAAATGTAATTGTCGCGATATTTATGTAGTGTGTAAATTATTACCTAAAGCTGCACGGTGTTGACTTATTGTTAGTGGCGATGCGGGGTCCGAGAACGGTTACAATAGTATACCGAAAGAACTTCAACCGGTCTTGCGGATTCTAACGGGTTAACTTGCGATCTGAATGATGCCCTAAGCCCAATCTCACTGAATGCAACCGATTCTGTACGACCGTAACACGACGCGAATCTACGCGTAACTGTGCAGCTATGAACCGAAGATGATCAAAATCAAAGGGTTTATATAGTCCCAAAATGCATGGAGGGGAACGTTTGGGATTTCCATATAAGGTAAGATCACGGAGAGCTCCTCGGGTCACGCATGCACTTAATCGGTCACGATGCAGCTAGTCAATATCAAAGGCCCTTATTATCTGTATATGATAGCGACAGAAATCTTTGGGCGACTTCGCTTCTTACGCAAGCTTGAGCGACACGTGCAAAAGCAGCGTATAAGAAATATTATTCATACGGAACAAATATAAACTGTTTTCGAATTTTTTATTTAATGATATGTAAGACTAATTTTAGGGTGAAATTACCCAGTGATGATAAAACAACTATTTATTCGTACTACTCGCTACTGATACAATATTCTACGGATCGCTATCCGTACGTTCTCGACGCTGGCGTTCTATAGAGTGCCCCGACGCTCCATCATGGGCGCCCCCAAAGGCGGGGTCGTCGGGCCCACGACGTAGTACGTTCAAGGGCCTGCTTTATGGCACCCCCAAATGTATACCGATCCCGCTCGCGTATCGGCCTCTCGGTGACATATCCCAGATGTGCATACTGGGCGCTCCGAACCCTCGGATTATCTTACAGATATTTATTGTACACTCTATGTTTTACAAGTGTTTCCCAAACTTTTCGAAGCCTCTGCACAAACGCATGTCCAACGCCCGCATCCGTAAACTAAAAAAAAAGATCACAGACTACACAAACAAATTGGGAAGTTAATCTGAATTTATTTTACAATAAATAAAGCAATAATTTATTTCGCACGAACTTATGTGCGCATAATTGAACAGAAAATGAATTGGCCAAAAAATTTTCTTCAATAATTTCTTTATTTTTTGCATTTCAATAAAGCAACAAATTTTTGTGAACCAACGTTTTAATGTGATGGATCCGAAACTGCTTCAATCACGGACGGAATGAATCTGATCTCCTTCAAATGTTTGCCTTGTGTAAGGCGGATGGAGAACAATGTAGTTTGAAAGTAAAGGAAGGTTGCCAAAAACAATCGCTTATGATTACCGTTCAGCGCCCCCTAACGCCGCTTCGTTTAGTTACGCCCCTATACATTAAAGCAACGCCTCCGAGGGGGCGGTGGCGCCCACTTTGGGAACCACTGCCACCGACGAGATATAGGAATAGACAAGACATCCAATGTATTTTTTCGGCCAGAATTTCTGGGACCCCGGGTCCCATAACCACTCGATCCTACACGTTTATTACACGACTTATTAGTGTATTTCTTATTCATGAGTAATGAATAATTCCACATTATTCTTAAGGGCCCCGACTCCAGGCGCCATGACCTGGTGCGTGCACTCACACAAACAACGGAAAGTATGCACGTATACGCCATGCGTGAGAGAGACACTCGATTTCTAATTGTTTTTCCCCGTCTCGATAATTGCATTAATGAAACTTTCGCGAGTATTGCACACACGGGTAGACTTCACCACAGCCCGGAAGTTACATTTGAATGCCAATAAACACCATTCGTTGAGATGAATGGTATTTCTGAAACTGTAAGCTTGAGACAGGACCACTGACGAGATATATGAATAGACAAGTCATCTTATGGACTTTCGTGGCCCAACGTGACTGTCATACCGACTCAGAAATCCCACGCTGATTCGAGCGTCCTCTGCTCATGAACAGTGGTCACTTGAAGAACTATTATTTACTGAAGTAGTGGGGACAGGACTCATGCGACTGTGTGAATATATGTGAAATGTTTAGGGGGAATCAGAAAAGCTATTTCTCGGTCAACGTTTCGGTAGAAAAATTGAGCTACGGTGCCTGGTCGCGAGATGCACTTCTGTTTGGCTCGAGTTGAGTAGAAATCACATCGGGGCGATGAATTGCGTGTGTCGCGTATAGCGCACTTTTTTAAAATATTTATTTTCTAGTCCAAAAATCAATTGTTTTAAACATCTTGAATATGCTACATTTCAAATAAGGTGTTTCAGATACCCCGCTTAACATTAACACACCTTTACATATAATTGCCACAAAATATTTAGTAATATAAGAAAAATAAAGTAATAATAATTTTCTGGAAAAAATGTAATTAATTGTAGTACATGTTTTGTAATGTATTTTATTTTTATTCTAAATCGTAATATTTTAATACAATGCAATGTACTTTTACAGAATTAAATAGATTTTTTTATAAAAGTGAATTTGTAACACTTTGCTCATAAAATAAAAATTTGAGGATCTTTCTTCAGTTTCTTATTTTCCTTTTTTTCTCAGTTGCAAATAATCACGATAGTTGACTTCCAGCTAGGTGAACACCAAACCTGCGAATAAGTAGCTAAACCTAACCCAACCGACAATGCGCGACTAAACTCAACGACTACAATGTTGTCAATATCGCGGAGACCTTCGAACATCATGGATGTCGAATGCATTCTTATGTTTATGAAGATACAGTAAAATCTCGAGTAGTGCACTTCGCTCGGAACCGAATGCAAACAATAATCGTTTGCAGACACGTTTATCGCAGGAATTGCCTTATATTAGTAAATGAGTTACTTCGTTTTTTTTTTTTTTAAGTAAAGTTTAACGTGGCATCGACACCAGGGTCATTAGCACTTCGTTATTGTTATTAGTTGAATATAAATAAGAAATTGCGTCTTTCATTAACGATAAAATCGATGAAATGTATTTTTTCGGCCACGATTTCTGGGTCCCGGGGACCCATTACCATTTTCGTGTCACTCGCAACGTTACCCACAGATTATAGAAAACGATGCGAAAATTAAATAATTTTACAGAATTGTTTTGTTCTTTGCCGTAATGAAAGGCAACAGAGGATATGAAACATTTAATGTTAATTAAAAATCTTTTAATTAAAGAAACACATGATAACAAGTTTTCTTATTTCAATTGTACTATCAATAAATCAATTAATTTTTAAAGTTATACTCTACATTATTTTCTGATAAATGACAAAAAGAAAATTGGGCTAAGAGATGTATATTTTTTTAACACTCAAACAATAAAGTTGACACAATGAAAAAGATAGTGACGATAATTGTATACTACAATTGTTAATTGTATAGTTACTAGACAAATTCTTTAATTATCTTTTTCCTTGGAGCAATTTTATCGTTAATGAAAGACGCAATTTCTTATTTATATTCAACTAATAACAATAACGAAGTGCTAATGACCCTGGTGTCGATGCCACGTTAAACTTTAATTAAAAAAAAAAAAAACGAAGTAACTCATTTACTAATATAAGGCAATTCCTGCGATAAACGTGTCTGCAAACGATTATTGTTTGCATTCGGTTCCGAGCGAAGTGCACTACTCGAGATTTTACTGTATCTTCATAAACATAAGAATGCATTCGACATCCATGATGTTCGAAGGTCTCCGCGATATTGACAACATTGTAGTCGTTGAGTTTAGTCGCGCATTGTCGGTTGGGTTAGGTTTAGCTACTTATTCGCAGGTTTGGTGTTCACCTAGCTGGAAGTCAACTATCGTGATTATTTGCAACTGAGAAAAAAAGGAAAATAAGAAACTGAAGAAAGATCCTCAAATTTTTATTTTATGAGCAAAGTGTTACAAATTCACTTTTATAAAAAAATCTATTTAATTCTGTAAAAGTACATTGCATTGTATTAAAATATTACGATTTAGAATAAAAATAAAATACATTACAAAACATGTACTACAATTAATTACATTTTTTCCAGAAAATTATTATTACTTTATTTTTCTTATATTACTAAATATTTTGTGGCAATTATATGTAAAGGTGTGTTAATGTTAAGCGGGGTATCTGAAACACCTTATTTGAAATGTAGCATATTCAAGATGTTTAAAACAATTGATTTTTGGACTAGAAAATAAATATTTTAAAAAAGTGCGCTATACGCGACACACGCAATTCATCGCCCCGATGTGATTTCTACTCAACTCGAGCCAAACAGAAGTGCATCTCGCGACCAGGCACCGTAGCTCAATTTTTCTACCGAAACGTTGACCGAGAAATAGCTTTTCTGATTCCCCCTAAACATTTCACATATATTCACACAGTCGCATGAGTCCTGTCCCCACTACTTCAGTAAATAATAGTTCTTCAAGTGACCACTGTTCATGAGCAGAGGACGCTCGAATCAGCGTGGGATTTCTGAGTCGGTATGACAGTCACGTTGGGCCACGAAAGTCCATAAGATGACTTGTCTATTCATATATCTCGTCAGTGATTTGGCCAAGTTATCGTCAGAGTCGATAAAAATACAAATCAGTCGGTATATGTAAGTTACAATTTCACACCACGAACGGCGATTCATACGTGATGCGTGAACACAGACGCAAGTAAAACAGTTGCCGCAACGTATCAAGACCTCTGTCACGCTGTGCCTCATCTGTTACAATTATAACCATCAGCAAAATGAATCGGTTCGAGCCGCGGCAAACTTTTTTGTAGGTTTGAGTCCCCTTGGGGTTCATTTTTTTTACATTAATTTTTTAAATTACTCACTATATGGCAATGATCAATATTTGTTTACAAATGTTTAAAAAATATTTGTTAAATACATTAATTTAATATACGTAAATATGAAGTTGAAGCGCTTTTTTCTACGGTTTTACTAATTATGGTACTGTTTAATATTTCTAACATATGGACGTGTATACACATCAATCCAAAGCTCAAAATGCGTAACTGAAAAATTTCAACCATTTGGTGGTATGTTTCATTTATATTACCAATAAAGCTGCTATGTTAATATATGTGAAATATATTAACTATATTATACAACAATAATATAATTGTAATATAATTAAAATATATGGAAGATTATCGAAGGTGCTTGAATAGGTATTCAAATGATTATGTGGGCGTGTATGTGTTAAAAAGTTGTTTTGTTTAGCTCTCACGGGCGTAGTCTACACAACAACACAATGTCACCATGGTCCTTTTTAACCATTTTATGCTTCGCTCTAAAACAAGAGAAAGCTATGCTAGCCAAAAATAGATCCATCACTATGATTGACAAAGATAGAGCTATGATGTCTGATATACCTATGCAGGACCAGCAAGAAGGGAATCGGTGTGACACCGCATACTACGACGTATGACGCACGTGGCCCGCGGCCCGCCAGTTGGCTGGGCATGACCTATGTCAAGCAGCTGTTACGTAGGAAGTATTATTTCCTCGCGTTTCTATTATGCCCTTATTTGGAAAGCGGGAGTGCATGCAGTCGAGTCTGCCCCTTCCGCGACGTCGCGATGACGTGACCCTTTGGGGGGATCTTTCGAACTCCCTTGGAAGATTCCGCGCCCCCACCATCTTTTTGGTCCGACTATCGAGTATAAAAAGGGCACGAATTCTGCTCTCGTCGGCTCAGTATTAATCTAGCTTCGTGCACGTTCCGTAATCGACTGTATTGATATCTAAGCTCAGCGAGATCGGGTTTTAGTCCCCTTCGAGCAATATTTTACACGTTAGTTTTTCAAACGATATATCTTAGGATATATCGTTAGGCCTCTTTATTGGCAATTTACGTTCTAGTTCGTACAGACTGAGAAAGGTGGATTTTGTAGTTCCGCGTTTAGACTCTATTCAAACCAAAGAATTTACAATATATATTATTCTACAATTAAACGCATTTGTTTTATTCAGTCTCCTCTACCGATCATTGGCAGTATCATCCCACTATAGATACATCTTAACCGCTCGAGGTGTATCAACATAGTAAAAATTACGAGCCCACATACTAACAATCCTGTGGCTCCCGGTGATGCAATAGGCACCGGCAAGTCCACGACAACCATCCTGTGGCTCCCGGTGATGCAATAGGCTAAGGCAAGTCCACGACAACCATCCTGTGGCTCCCGGTGATGCAATAGGCACCGGCAAGTCCACGACAACCATCCTGTGGCTCCCGGCGATGCAATAGGCGCCGGCAAGTCCACGAAATCTTACCATCCTGTGGCTCCCGGCGATGGAATAGGCGCTGGCAAGTCCACGATTACCTCTACCTTCCTGTGACACCCGGTGATGCAATAGGCACCGGCTCATTCACGCATTTCCTATCTAACGCGACTCCCGGTGACGAAATAAGCACCGGTTAGTTCGTAACTAACAAATTCTTAAATAACCGATCCTCGGCTCCGCAGCCGTGCCCTCTTTGCCATCGGCTCGTAACACAGCAATAAGAGCCTTGTCTCATAAGTTCAAAAGGTTATTTTAAAAGAAATTAATAAAATTGTATATGTATATACATGAAATACATCCAAAATATGAATAAGACGTTCTATTGTTACACATATTAATATTGTTTTATCAATCTATTTTGTTCAACATGACCCTGGAATCTCCTTCATTTACACTATTCATTATATTTGTAAAAAAAAAATAATTGTGTGTTCTATGGGAAAGCCGAAATAGTAGTGAAACATCCCACTGTTTGAAACGGTAGCACGAAAAGCGCTCTAAGTTCAGATTTCCACAGATTAATTTACATACGTATATTAAATTAAAATATTTAAAAAATGTTTTTAAAATATTGGTAAGCAAATATTGATCATTGTCATATAGTTGGGAATTAAAACAAAATTAATGTACAAAAATATACACGAGAGGGATCGAACTGTTGGAAATGGGTTTATTAAATAATTCTCCTCGTTTGTGATTTTATAATATATTTTATTATCCACGCACTGGGAGTGACTTCCTGACTGTATCAATGGTTTGAATGAACTAACCGCATCCAAATTAACGGACTGACCTAAAGCATAGACGACTAATCTCGTGTGCGTGCGAAGCCCTATCGGCTCTCATATAAACAACAGTTCAAATCTTATAAACAGGATGAAAGGAACAGTATAAGGCATCCCCTTTCACACGAGAATGAAACGTTAATTTTTTTATTGATTTTTATTGAAAAATCTAACACGAACCTACAAAAAAGTTTTCAGCGGTTCAGAAGCAATGACTACGTCTGGCAGGAATCAAAATCTCGGCTCGAGCCGATTCATTTTGCCGATGGCCAGGATTGTAACAGATGTGGCAACAGTGCGACAGAACCTCCAAATTATGTGATTTGGCAACTATGGCCTCCCACACTCCGTTTATAATTGTGCCTAATGACGTTAGATGTCACACCGTGAGTTTATAATTCTGTATAATGCCTTTAGATGTCACCCCGTCAAATGTCGAACCTGCCAATTTTTTGTTTTCACTAATGCCCGTTTCTTTGCAATGGCGCTTAGATCGATTCGGAGTTGGCCCCAAAGGAGTCGGGGCCCTTAATTAAGACGATGTAACATTTGCTACACGCTTTCCTCGGTGCCCTCGATGCCCCCATCACGACCGACCGCAGGTGATCGGTTCGCGCCTGAGCCCGCGTCAGCCGTTGCCCAGCGGGCGTTATCATTGGCCAGTGTTATCTTTCGGGCCGATTTTCAGTGGCAACGCCCCCTTTCTCCCGCCGCATGTCTTGGCCCCCGCGATCGCCCAGCGGCTCGAAGCTCCTAAGGAGCGTAGCATATGAACAGCGGTCCATGGGACATGGGACGATGTGGAATCCTATTGATACGAGTGTCGCCCTAATGCAACCCGCGCGATTCATATGCTACGCGCCTGAGGAGTTTCGAGCCGATTGGCGATCGCAGGGCCAAGACGCGCGGTGGGGGAAAGGAGACGTTGCCTCTGAAAATCGGCCCGAAAGATAACTTAAATCCGAGGCCTGTTTTAAAGAAAATCTATAAAATGTTTATCTGTCGAATTATTTGAATATGTTTTACACTCGACTAAAAATTGTCTTAATTTCTCGACTCGTACATTCGTGATACTGTTATGAGAGGGGCACTGTGTATAATAAGTGGAAAATAAGGTACTGAAAAGATATTGAATGTAGTACATGTAGCATAATTAATAAATATAGCAAAATATAGTTTTAAACCTTTTCGGACTCCCTTGGAAGATTCTGTGCTCCCACCATATTTTTGGTCCGCCTATCGGGTATAAAAAGGGCACGAATTCTGCTCTCGGCGGCTCAGTATTAATCTAGCTTCGTGCACGTTCCGTATCGACTCCATTGATATCTAAGCTCAGCGTGATCGGGTTTTAGTCCCCTTCAAGCAATTTTACACGTTCGTTTTTTCAAACGATATATCTTAGCATATATCGTTAGGCCCCTTTGTTGGCCAATATACATTCCAGTCCGTACAGACTGAGAAAGGTGGATTTGTAGTTTCCGCGTTTAGACTGTATTAAAGCCAAAGACTAGAGAATATACGTTTTTTACACCATTGTGCGCATTTGATCATTTAGTCACCTCTACCAATCATTAGCAGTAACGTCCCACCAAACAGATGCACCTTAACCGCTCGAGGTGTATCGATATAATAAGTTACGGGCTCACATTACTAATAATCCTGTGGCTCCCGGTGATGAAATAGGCACTGGTTCGTCCACGATTACCTTTACCTTCCTGTGACACCCGGTGATGAAATAGGCACCGGCTCGTTCACGCACTTCCTATCTTAAACGGCTCCCGGTGATGAAATAGGCACTGGTTTGTCCGTAACTAACAAACTCTACAAAACAACCGATCCTCGGCTCCGCAGCCGTGCCTCTTTGCCCTCGGCTCGTAACAATATTATCATAGGTAAATGGTGTAAGGCTAGAATTTTTATTTCATTTTATTAAGGATAATAAAATTGAAGATGCAGATAGGAATTTGGTATTTTATTATTTTACGTAATTTATTTTCCTATTTTTTTACTATTCTCATTCTAAAATTAAGTGTACAATGTTAACAAAGTATTTACCTTGCTCTTAATTATATAATTCAAGCGGTATGATATCGATAAACGATGTGTATAAAAAGTTATGTGCAAAATCATAATTATGGGTTAGAAACCCATTCTGGCCAATTTTGTATCTGGCCATAAAGTTCTGATCCGGGACTTGCAGTGTTCGAAACTTGTTTACCTCCAATCACACGAACATTATCTCTAAGTATCCCTTGCGCTTTGCCACAAAGAATTAGTTTATGCGCAGCATTCAGCATTTTATCACTTGCACATTCAGCTGGATAGAAAATTATTACTGTTATAGTATGCTAATTCTAATGAAGAACCAGATTAGGACAAACTAAATAAAACGCAGGGAAAATGAAAAGAGTAGTGGACACAGTACTTCAAGAATGTTACCTAATTAATACCTTGAAAATTTCCTATGAAACCAATACCGATGGATTTTTTATTATATCCATATGTATGTGCTCCTTCTCGATTCCACCCACAACCTTCGTATATGTTCCCATCACCGCCGATTAAGAATCTGTGAGACAAAAGTATTGGATAAGAAACAATAGATAAGAAAAAAGATCGGGAAATACTGTTATTGTTTGTATTTCCCAATTTATGTGCATATCCTTTAAAAAAACATTGCTATTTTAACTTACTATTTAAAAATAGTTGCTATTTTAAATGATTATTCCAAAAAGGCCTTTGCAATACACAATTATTGTAATGGAGTATTGCAGTTCGATGAAAAACAAGATTAAAAACATTGAAACATTATTAAGTAATAAAAATACTTAAGAGTAACCGATGTCGTTCCACCCATTGACATCCATATGATTGGAACGAATACTTTCAGCAGATGACATGCATTGACTTTCGGTACTACATTTTGGAGTAACTGTATGTTGAATTATGACATAGAGAATAGGAATGATCAAGTAATTCACATTCTTGGCATCCACACTAGTCCACTGGCTTCGTTTAATAATGTTAGGACAATTTTCATCTTTATCTAAAATGTCAAAGGTCAAAGGTCAATGAGGTACAAGTATGTTCTCTATCTAAAAGAAAGGTATTCGTGCTTTCTTCAATTATGTTACGTATGAAGAATATTCCATACGTCGCTCTCAACGCGTTTTCGAGCTCACGTCTGTGATGGGAAAACACCCCAAAATTCTGTCTGTTATCGTAAACAGATAAAGGGGTCTTGAACACAAGTGCGACCAGCTGCATTATGACCAAGACGGGCGTGGCCCGATGAAGATTCCTAAATTTCCTTATATGGAAAGTTCTAATGCATTCCCATGCATTTTGGAAGTATATAAACCCTTTGGTTTCTACCCTCGTTGGTTTAGAGTTACACAGTCACGCGTAGTCACATCGTGTCACGCTCGTATTTATACTGATATACAGAATATAAACTTTAATACGTTCACTTATAAATCGAGCAGATTCGTTAAACCTATCTTTAACCCGTAATCCTTGCATACTAGTAACAACGTGTCCACAGATACAACTTTACCGCTCGAGTTGTATCAAATATTAATTTAGAGTTACGAGGCAAATTAACATTTCTTGCGACTACCTGATCTCGTATCCGGTTCGTTCGCATGTCTTTACCCAAACAAGCAAACTCCAACCGAGTGGCTCCCCGATCTCGCATCGGGTTCGTCTACGACGTTTCACCCTCCTAGAGGATCCCCGGTTTCGCATCGGGTTCGTCCTCGCTTACGTTTTTATTTTATAACCGTGATACATCTTAATCGATTCCCATTTAATGTAATGACATTTATTTGTTATTAACAATCAAAGTTCTCTTCTTTACAAATTCTGCTTTTAACGATCGGAAATATTTTTTATGTAGGTATTTATTAACTAAGGATTCATGATATTTTGCGACAAAATTTGTTGAAAAGGCTTCCTTCGAAATTGGACTCATGTACGCTTTAAAATTGAGCTCTTGATATTATAATGCTTTCGAGTAAAGATTTAGTACATAATAAAGTAAACTATTATTTATTCAAACCCTTTGCGCTCGAGAGGCGACTCTTAGTCGCCACGGCGCACAGTGCGGCCTTTCAATGGGCGTTCGGGACAAAATTCAAAAAATGCATATAATGTTTTAATAATGAACATTTTTATAGTGGAAAAGGTCAAACTAGTTGTATGACATAACATCATCATAACAATAACACCAATTATTAACAATTAATAACAAATAGTAACAAATAGTAACAAATAATGGTAAAACTACGGAAGTGCTCCTACCTCTCCGATTTCGATGATTTTTCAATATGTTGTAGAACTGAGTATCCGGAACAACTTTTTCCGGTAAAACTACGGAAGTGCTCCTACCTCTCCGATTTCGATGATTTTTGAAGGGCTCGGACGCGGCAAACCCACAGAAAACCGTCCACACTGCGGCAACGAATCCCTTTGTGTTGAATATTCGCCCAAACACGTTCGGTCCGTGCCGCGTTGCAGCCGCAACGCGCTCGTCTATACCCACCTTTAGAGACTTCGAGCTGCGAGCGCCCTAGCTGGGCATCTGGGGTACGTCAGCGCGGGACCCGATAGCGCACGTACCCAGAGAACACCATAGGCCGAAGGGGAAACGTGACCGAGGCCCTTGAAGCCATGGCGCCGGGAAAAACCCAGACAGGGCGTCTTTTTGGCGATCACGAGGAACGAGGGCATTCTTGTATCGATCGCCGATCGGAGCAGTCCTGACAGTAGTTTAGCAGAACATTTAATAAAGAATAGCTGATATAAGTGTAAGAAAACCCGAGGCTTCGAAGCGCCTCGGACACTCATCTGGCAAATGTCGCCACGAGGCCGATAGGCGAGTGGGACCGGTAAACATTTGGGGGGTCGTAAACGGACCTTTGAAGGCACTGCGTCGTGGGACCGTGGGCGCGCCTTCTTGGCGGGCAAGAACGCGGCGTAGCGTCACTCTATGGGAAACCATCGATTAGAGCAGACCGATTACAATCTATACCATTGCAGTTCTGTAGCGATTAGAGATACATATCTCTTAGTAGTCGAATTGTGTGACTTTCAATAAAACCTATCTTACATAAGCGTCTTAGATAGAGCAGCATTATCTATTTACGTGCAGCTACCTTCTCCAACGCATTATAATATTGTTATATTAATTGTATAATAAGAGAGGACTCTTACACCACTGTGCGTCGTTTGGTGAGCCGAAACTGGGTTTTGGTCTCCCCAAAAGATTCAATAACTTGTAGGGTAGCAGGTAGTAGCAGATAAAAATTATATAGCATGTAGTACAACACCTTGTCGATACAAAACAACAAAAATTACAGGACGTTTTGTGCCGCTTTTTTGCAAATTGAATTTTAACAAAACATTAAAAATTTTGCATTTCCAATTGAAATTTTGCATTCCGTTTAGGAAATTCTCCATATTTAAGGTACAACAAACAATATTACAAAATACGAACAAGAAAAAACCAGTGATGCACGAGTTATCTAATTTTTAAGATTTTAGGTATTATAAACGGATGACTATTGCCGGTCCCCTATTGATTTTTTACAGTAATGTAAGACTAATTTTAGGGTGAAATTACCCAGTGATGATAAAACAACTATTTATTCGTACTACTCGCTACTGATACAATATTCTACGGATCGCTATCCGTACGTTCTCGACGCTGGCGTTCTATAGAGTGCCCCGACGCTCCATCATGGGCGCCCCCAAAGGCGGGGTCGTTGGGCCCACGACGTAGTACGTTCAAGGGCCTGCTTTATGGCACCCCCAAATGTATACCGATCCCGCTCGCGTATCGGCCTCTCGGTGACATATCCCAGATGTGCATACTGGGCGCTCCGAACCCTCGGATTATCTTACATTCGGCCATCCTGACTATAAGTCTGTCCTCAGACTTGCTAACTGTGTAAACAAAAGAAAAGGGAACAACATTAATTCCATCCCAATGTAAAGTTCTAACATCAGGCAATACTTAGCTTTTGTATACGATGGCCCGGGGTTCATGACATCATTGCAGCGTGCTTTCCTCAAGCTGCCATTGTCATTATATCCTTGCCATTCCTTATTCGACATCGCTTGATACATGGATTGTTTCTTCTTCTTTTGTTGTAAAAATCCAGGGCCACAAACCCTGTCTGCTGTTCTTCGTTCCAGGGCCACAAACCCTGTCTGCTGCTCTTCGTTCCAGGGCCACAAACCCTGTCTGCTGCTCTTCGTTCCAGGGCCACAAACCCTGTCTGCTGCTCTTCGTTCCAGGGCCACAAACCCTGTCTGCTGCTCTTCGTTCCAGGGCCACCAAGGCCCCGTCACGGATTCGGAATCGTCAACCCCAGGTTACGAGACCAGGACCCCAGAGCCACCAACTCCGTCCGCCCTCTACGTTCCAGGGCCACTAACCCTTTCACGGATTCGGAATCGTCAACCCCAGGTTACGAGACCAGGACCCCAGAGCCACCAACTCTGTCCGCCCTCTTCGTTCCAGGGCCACCAACCCTTTCACGGATTCGGAATCGTCAACCGCAGGTTACGAGACCAGGACCCCAGAGCCACCAACTCTGTCCGCCCTCTTCGTTCCAGGGCCACCAACCCTTTCACGGCTTCCTCAGGAACACATAACAACGAAATTTCTGGAATAGATGCAAAAATACAACACATGCGAACGGCTAGCAACCATGAACAGACAGTATCATGCAGTACTTCTGATCACCGTAACACGCTCAAGTCAACAATGTAATTCCTTCACATGCAACAGCTAACAGCCACCAATAGCAGACAGTATTATGCGATACGTCTGAACGGCGTGACACGATCGAATCAAGGATATACTCCTTTACATCCAACTTTCATGGCTTCGAAATCGTCAACCTCGGGCTTCACCCGCCGAGGTGACGAAACCAGGTCCCCAGAGCCACCAACTCTGTCCGCCCTGATTATCGTTTCAAACAATACTTCAGGATTCCACTTAACCTGCGACGACCACTGGTTCGTACTGCCTTTACCCCCTTCTCGCACCGTCGTGCCCTTTTTCCTTTTTGTACCCGCACATGCGGTTCCTCCAATTTCCAATGGCCGACCCATGGATACAATTTTCCCTCGGAAACGTCGTCCTTGTCGTTGAGCATATAGCATTTCTCTGTGTCTTACACACAAGAATTGCCTTTTCTCGTGCGTTGTCTCCAACACTTCTATGCTTCCACCAAGCATCTCTGCCGACCATTGCCAGCCAAGCCCTGTTTCTAAACAAAATAATAGCAAAAGCCTAAAGTCAAATCGTCACAGTTGCAACGCACCGACCCTCCGTCTGGCCGTCGGTACGCGGCCCTCGTGGCAATAAAACAGACCTCACTTCCATGTTTTATTAACATATTCTTTCCTTTTTTTTTTTTTTTTCGCAAGGCGTAGTCGATTAGGATGGTACACACTTACCACACAGTCCCCAATCGCTTCTACTCTCATTGCTTTGTACTTACAAAACGTAGACCATTCCTTCTGAGTACCACGTTTTCGTACTACCAAAAGCAAGTCCACCGCTGCTTCCCAAGGCTCTCTACCTCAGGTATCCTTTGTTCCTACCGGTCCCTGATACCTCTCTCCTTCGCTCCAACATTGCTTCCTGCATTTCCTTGTTTAGAAGGAAACAGCAAGACACGCCTCGCATCAAAGAATGGTTTCCTAGCCGGCGCTTTCCTTGATATCCACGATTGCCACAAACAAATCGCGAACTTTTGACGGCGGCCATTTTTCCCCTCAGTGGTCCTCCCGCGACATTCTGCAATCCCTGGCATAATGTCCCATCTCTCCGCAGGTGTAGCATCTCCTCTCTGATCGCCTCTTTCCTCTCCGCTCGTCGTCGTTCGACGGCTTTCCTCCGTCGAAGATGGCACATGACCGCTCTTCTGAAGCGCTGCGGGGGGGCTCCATATCCTCGTCGCGCTCGGGCATGCACCCCAACGAATTCATAAATGCATACAGTTTGTTTGCATCCTGGTGTTGTGCTGACCGTACCGCACGGGCCACCGTGTCGTCCGGTATGCCCCCGATCACCATATCGACCAGGTACTTGTCCGGTATTTTAACGTCCAATTTTCGTAATTTGGCCAATTTCTGGAAACAATAATCTCCCAGGTTTTGACCAGGCTGCGCTTCATGCAACGCGGCTTCCTTAAACAGGCGGCAAAACGGCACCGTCTTTCGAAATTGGGCTACCAATAAAACTTTCGTCTCCGTCCAAGTAGAGGTGATACGTTGACGTGTATCGTACCACTCCCTCGCGTGGCCGCGCAATCGATTCGCGATCAACCTCATCACCGAGAGATCGTCCCACTCGTACCGTTTCGCGAGATCGTCCACGTGTCTCACCCACTGATCAATCACTAGATCATCCTTCGCAGGATCGAAAGGCGGGATGAGCATCTCGTCGCCGGGACGAGCGTGTATAGGAGACCGCGCGCGCGAAAAGGAGCGGCTACTGAAGTCCATCACCATACGCTCCAGTCTGCTCAAACGATCGCCGACGGGAGAAACTTCTTCTCGCCGACTGCGTCCGACGGGCACCCGCGAACGTGCCGACGAACGTGACCCCGGCCGCGGGCCGGAACGTAGCGTCTCCTCGAGGATACGTTCGAGGCGTTCGATCCTCGACTCGTCACCTTCGCGTTGTATTTCTCGCGAACGCACCGGTTCCACGGGCGAGATATCCCGAGAAGAGACGCGTTCTCTCCTCTGGCTTTCGACGGATAGACTTCGATACGATTGTCTGTCCATTTCACCTGGCTCACTGCTCACACACACTCTCAATATAACTGAGCACAGTAGC
The DNA here is from genome assembly GCA_963667235.1 of Nomada lathburiana. Classification (NCBI taxonomy): domain Eukaryota; kingdom Metazoa; phylum Arthropoda; class Insecta; order Hymenoptera; family Apidae; genus Nomada; species Nomada lathburiana. Next base: position 2,696,685 of record OY763902.1, read on the forward strand.
TTCACGGACACAACCGCGTAAAACAAACGTCCAAAATTGTGCCGTAGCCTCACCGACTCGTAAAAAGGAGCAACGAATTCCACACGAGGTCCTCCTTTATTACCACTTCAACCAACACAATCGCGTCACACAGATCGTGTCGTGGCCTTACGTAAAGACACGTAGTGAATCCCACTTCTGATTTGTAAGACTAATTTTAGGGTGAAATTACCCAGTGATGATAAAACAACTATTTATTCGTACTACTCGCTACTGATACAATATTCTACGGATCGCTATCCGTACGTTCTCGACGCTGGCGTTCTATAGAGTGCCCCGACGCTCCATCATGGGCGCCCCCAAAGGCGGGGTCGTCGGGCCCACGACGTAGTACGCTCAAGGGCCTGCTTTACAGCACCCCCAAATGTATACCGATCCCGCTCGCGTATCGGCCTCTCGGTGACATATCCCAGATGTGCATACTGGGCGCTCCGAACCCTCGGATTATCTTACAGTAACAATTGTTACATTCGTATTCCTTACATACCTATTAATGATTATTTTCAATAAAAAGTTCAAAATTTAAACATGACTTGTTTGATTTTTGTCCATTGGTGGCCGCACTCGAGTGGGGCGAGTGAGAGGCGCCAGTCTTTGTTTATGCTAGATTTGGTTACCCCCTATTGATAAGAGCGCAGTATTGGTTCGTGAATAGGTTCCTTAGCTTATTATTACTTTCTTAGGCAGTGTAAACTGACAAAATCTTAGAATGGAGATAAGATATTTGATCTCAAATTCGTCCGTGTCGAACGACTCGCCCATCCTATTTCCCACGAATCCGGTTATCACCCTTCTAAAATTCTAAACACTATCTAAGGTCTGACCCCTACTATCTAAATCCTAAACAGAAGCTTGCTTGTCCGGATAGAATTCCAGGAAATAAGTACGTGACCCCTGCACCCGAAATTCCTTCCCTGGCTAGCTCCCACTCCCGCTTTTCCGGCACTTTTCCCAATATAAAAAGGGAACCCGCGACACAGAAGCAGTTCAGTAGAAAAATTAAGACGAGTTAGTTAGTAGGAGCCGTAATACTGCGACGTAAACTAAAAGTACATTAAGATCTGTAAACTATTGTAACAAGAGGCTAACTTTAAATAAACGATTATCAACAACATCCAGTCTCAACCGATTCGACGACATCCGTAAGTATGGTCCTGAGAACGTCGCCGGTGTTAATTCAGATTCGACAATCGTTGCAAAAGTATCATAGTTTAGATAGTCTTGAGCCCTGCAAAAATGGATTTTAGAAGTGAAATAAGTTCAAGTGAAGATGAATTTGATTTTACACTAATACAAACCGAGATCGATTATTTTCACGAAGAGCTTAGTGATAGAGAAAATGAAAGCAGTGATGGAGATAGTGAAATAGTATTAGCTGTCATACAACGTTTTTATAAAATCATTTTATGTTACCTGTAAGATACTCGTCACATACGCGCAAACTCGTCTCGAGTTGCTGCTTCGCCCGACCGAAAAAGTCGTCGAGCGCAAAGAGTTAAAAATTAAAATAAATTTTAATAGATATTATTTAAAAATAACAACTATAATATTCTTGGGTTATGGATTTATCAATTAGAACTACAGGAACAAAGTAAAAAAACGAGATTAATAAGTTGGGAATAACTACGTAAAGAGTAGCAATTATTTAATCGACTGCGCGTTATACTTATACATACTGTAAAATATGCAGTTTCAATCAAAAAATTGACGACTTTGAAATGTCCTTGACATTTTCGCGTACGAGAAAAGTGTTCTCTCAAGTACATCAGCTTTGTCGAATAACATTTCTTTAACATGATTCATATTTTTGAAAATATTAATTTGCGCTTTATGCTGTTAAGCGTCTCTCCCTGTATATAATTCTAAACATAATGTGTATAAATGATTCTGATATTTTCATACCATTTTTTTAAATATTTTCGCTAGAAATGTAGCAAAAAGGTAAAAAAGGACCTAAAGACTTTTAGTTATAAATATCTAATTTAAAAGTTATACTGTATAAACTTCTTAGATTTTATAGAGACACTTTGTAGTCAAAAACGATTATAAGTGGAGGTGATAACTTACCAGCAAAACACACGCGAAACAAAAGAAAGACGATTACAAACACTGATTTTTCCATTTTCTAAATATTAACTGGAAATTTATGCAACTGCCTCTAAAATTAAACACGTAAAATACTTCGATGCTTCGATATTTCGGATTGAAAGATGAATGAAAACATTCAACTGTTGTAGATGCTCATGATTAACAGATATCTCTTATGACTAAAGGTCACTCAAATCGCAATGTCGTACTTGCTTCCTTTTTATTTTATGTGTCTTCTATTTTATGAAAATGAGAAATTGGTCAAATCATTTCAGTTAGAGCAAATAGATGAAAACTATAATTTTTCACAGTAGTTACTATAATAAAACGATTAAGTTGTATTTAAAAACGATGAAACCTAGTTAATTCTAAAATGAATGCGTCGAATTTAAACACTAATGTACGTATTGATATATCGATCGCCATTTATTTGGAATTTCAATATTTTACCTTCAATTATAATTGAGATATATATATCTCAATACTTATTTACGAATACAATAATATTCGTGTATCATTCACGCAGAAAAAATATAAGTTACAATTTCTTAAATTGGAAAATTGCATTGCCTTAAATTACAGATTTGGGATGACTGTGCGAAGCAAAATTTCTAATTTGGTTTTTAAGTATGTGTATCTTCAATAATAGCTGCGCATTAAAATCAAATTGTAATTGATGTCTAGTGATTGTTACCTGGACAAATAATAAGAGGACATGTATTTGTTTGATCAACGCAATATATATTTTAGTTAAAAATGTTATGTTTATATTAATATACTTATGACAGTAACATAACCTCAACAGATGATAAAATAATAAGAATAGTAATGTAGGGAGTTTCTAGCGCATAATTGGTATTGCATATTCCTAAATAATCGTATCAGTGCATCCATCTAGGAGTGTCGGCTACCGATGATCGCCGTGGCGGCGATAGAGTCAACATCCGGCGACGCAGAGATGCGCACGTTTCGGCGCTCGCCGAGGGAAAAGAGACGCCGCGATCGTGACTTCGGGACATGAGAGCGACGATGAAGCCCGCCAGCTTGCATAGCAGCACCTGAGAAGCACGCTTGCTTCCAAGAGTACGTTCTACAAGGAATTCGGCCGGTTCACTTGAGAATTATATAGGTTCGACCCTCGGTCCTAAAGTTCGTCCTCAAAACGTTCGGGAGCTACCCTTTCTGCCAACGAGGTAACACACCTCTTCCTCTAAATCATGAATGGTTCTATGATCCTCTTTTTAAAACAGAAATTCGCGATAATTACTATACAATATTTTGTCATTTAGTCAGCAATTTCTCCTAGTTAACGGCAGTAATGTGTTTCATGAATCTTTTGGGTAGGTTAATTAACTGCAGACAAAAAATTAATACATTTTTCACTGCTTCTGTGCAGATTCGTATGCTTTGTATAAATTTCGCGTCTTGACAATTATTTGTTATATTTGTTGTTTGAAGTATATAATTGCATGTCCTGTTAAAATCACTGCAATGATAAATTTTCACTGATTTCTTTTGTCCATAACTTTGTTGTGTATATTCTGTACCAACAAAGTATCAAATACTTCTGCTGAATTTCTTTGACAATTTATAAAAGCACATAATTCATTTGTATTTGTATTGAAGCGTAATATAATTGTTTAATTGTTGTATTCGGATTCATTAATTTTATTTTTCGTAGTAATATACTGTTTGTGTAATTCATTGTATTTTATTCGGTACTCGAAACCGTAACAATAAAATACATAACCTAACATTATAATAATACACACTTAGCTGCTGAAATATGTTCGAAATTTTGTTGTAATTCTTATGCAGTCTTATATTGAAATATATATATGGAAATGGAATATGTGATTGGCCATTTAAAGGAAAGGATTTTTTTATATTAACCTCGTAATACAAAGTTTGATTTGAAGCAAATAAAATATTTGGAAATGTCACTTAACAAATACTTTGATCGAAAATTAATTATTGCGTTTTACATATATTTCAGGACTGAACTATCTATTTGTTGATTTCCAGTGTGGACAGACTGCATTAATAGTAAAATTATTCCCATTGAGTGTCTCTTACCCTTAAAAGTTCTCGACGTCTGCAGACCAGGGCAATAGGTTTGTTTTAATACTCAGTTGTTAATTTACATTGTTCGCTCATTTGTTTCATTCATTGTCACGCACTATGGGCATAAGTATATTGCAATTTGTATGGGATATTTAAGTTTCATTCAACGAGTCAAGTACTCAGCTATAAACAAAACATATATGTGTCAAAATGGATGAGAGAGGCAGCAGCCACTGCTATTAACTAAAGTTAATTATTAAATGCTACTCAGTTGTTGATATCACAAACAGATGGTTTACATAATGGAGATCAAACTTCTACGACAATTATAGCCAGTTCAAGAAGTTTGCATTAAAAGTATTCCAATATCTGAGGACTATGAATACGCTCCTGTATTACTTAAATACAGACACATGCTTTTGTTTATAGCAGATGACTCGATTCATTGAACAGCTTATACAGTGGATTCTGGTTACTTGGGACGCTGGTTAAACAGGACAGCTGTTTATTTAGGACAGATACTGAAGAATGGAAACAAAAACTGTAACATGACTATAATTCTGTTCAAATTTGCGTTTTTGGGACTGCTGCTTAATTGGGCAAAATTTGTCCGGTCCCAATGTGTCTCAATTAACTGGAATCCACTGTAGTTACTCACTAGTTTCTATGAAGAATATGATTGAGAACATAAAATGGAAAAAAAATCCTATAAAGATGGTGTTGAAATTGAATGCTTAAAGAGATATGTATTATAAGAGACTAGTATTACTTAAAATTTTTAAATTATAATAGATATTCAAAACGACTATTCCTTTTTGGCTGTTACTGTACATGCTTGGAAATGGTTTTACTTCTGAAATGGGTACATGATACAGAATACCTGAGTCCAGTTTGTGGCTATTGCGCAGCTTCACGTTATTATCTATCTATACCATTAAAGGTTTCATAATTCGATATGATATAAGTAAGATATTTTTTGTTTTTCTTTTGTCATTCTTAGACATTTTTAATGCACTTATCAGCTCAGATAATCCTCTGTATTTACATTTTTTGTATGCATTTGAAAATGTATGTCTCGTTAATTATTGCATTTTTACATCTCATTTAAAGACATTTTTTTTAATCTAACCAGCTGAGTTTGTGGTTTTGCGGAAACCAGTCAATGACACAAAATTCTGTTGTATTTAAGTTTAATCTACAAATGCGATCAGAAGAAAAACATTTCTAATATGCTTTCTATGATGTCATTTAATTATTGCAGAGCCATGTCATCGGGCGCAGGTTCCAGTGGAACTGGCCGGGGGCGTGGTTCATCACTGGCAGACAATAAGCCAGAAACCAAGGAAGCGAAGCCAAACCCAAAGATGTCTAAAGCTTTGGGAACATCCGCCAAAAGGTAGCACATCCATCATCCAAAATTAAAAAGACTCTGCCATGGAGACTTAACAAGAGCTTAAACTAATCTTCTTGTCGCAGGATACAAAAAGAATTGGCAGAAATCACATTAGACCCACCGCCAAATTGCAGGTTTGACTTCTTTTTCTCTGATTCTTATCTCAATACTTATTTATAAATCGTAAAAGTAATAATTTATGCTTTACATATCTTTGCGTAATTAGAGCCTTTTATCATGGCCCCTTTATAAGCTATTAAATAAATCTGTATTTATCTTATAGCGCAGGACCTAAGGGAGATAATTTATACGAATGGGTGTCAACAATACTTGGTCCTCCTGGCTCAGTTTACGAGGGAGGAGTATTTTTCCTAGACATACACTTTTCGCCAGAGTACCCCTTTAAACCTCCAAAGGTATGTCAGTAATATCCATGATCAATTATTTAAAACAAGTGTGTTCGTGTTATGTAGAATGTCAGTTATATTCATTGTACGCATTATTTTAAGTTTACAACATATACTACTAATCAATCGTTGGAATTAAGTAATTCCCGAAACTTTCTGGAATAGTGTAGTTTAACAATGTTATGCCGTTTTTGTATTATCCTATCAACGAAGTAGATCTTGGTGTATGCTCTTGCTGTAGCACAGTACGCAGTGTGCATCATTGGTGTTGCAAATATTTTTTAACAAACTGGTTAGCGAATATCGGCTAAATGTTACTTAATCAACCATCCAAAGAGTTACAAATTAAAGAAGTAAATAACTATTAATTTCTACAATGTTGATACTGAATTAATCGAGATTAGCAAAAGATTTTATCGTTGTGTTTGTAACGATAAAGAACTGATTCCAAACTTATGGCTGTTAGTATATGTGGTATTTAAGATTCATAATTCTAAATGTCACTGTCCGGCGTAGTGACAATATGTTGAGCTAATTAATTAGAGAAGCAACTATTTCAATTTAAGTAAATGTTTCAGTATAAGCAGATAAAGTTTAACATTTGTTCATGGTCTATATTCTGTATTCTATATGAAACGAAAACGAAATTTATCTTTTACAGTTGCTTATTTTCTTCTATGGCGTGGTGCTTTATTTTATTTATTCTTTTATAATATTGATTTAGCTTATTCATTTAACCTTTTGAGTGCTGAATACTCCCAACTGAAACGCTCCGTATGGATGGCGCGCCGAACACTGTCGCGATCGCTGAAGACGGAATACTGTTTCGCTTATGTTAGCTTACCGCCCGAAGATCGATGAATTGATACATGGCGTAACTAACAAGGGAAGTTCGGCAACTCGAAATTTCAGAAAAATTTGAAACTTTGCACAAATGTAGTTTATATTATGCTAACAAAGCAACAATTTTTGTTTGCTGCTTAAAAAAAACGGTCCTAGGGGTGAAAACACCCCTTCAAAGAAATCTTGACTTTTCATATTATCGTGAATAATAAGAAACTGTTTAAGATACAGGAAAAAAAGCTAAATTAAAAGTTGGATTACTCTATATGGCCTATAATAGGGATCTAAGAAATGTTCAACTTGTTTTTTCTTCAAAATTTACCCCCACCACGCCCATTTTTAAAGCAAAGATAACTCTCGGACAACTCTCTACAAGCATATAAATGAATTGATAGACCAAAATTTTTGAACACACGTAATCGAAGGGTGTAACGTACAACGCTGATGGTGAGCTCTTGCGGAGCTGCGGCAACTCATGCAAATTATTTATATTAATTAAATTATATTAATTATATTAGAGTATATAAATAATTTCTTCTATCTGGAAAGTGACAACCTGCCCTTTCTTTCACTTTTCCAGTGCTCAACCGCATTCGTTTTATAGTCTAGATTTACGTCAGTACCCTCCGGATCCAGCGTACAAACTTGATCATCCTCAGAATTATCCTCTTCTGCTCCAGGATCCTATGCAACCACGAATTGTACATCGTATGGTTCTGAAGGATTATCAAAATCAAGGCCCCAGTCGTGGTCTACTTCAAATTCCTCGTCCACAGCACTTTTAATTAAATCGGCTACTGTAATATGCAATTCTATATCACGGTTGATTACAGGAGTGAAGACTATACTCGCAATTTTAAATGTTATGCTTAACAACTTTATAACATTTGCTACATTTATTAAAACCATTTTTGGTGTTGTACGTTACACCCCTCGATTTCGTGTGTTTAAAAATCTTGTTGTATCAGTCCATTTATATGCTTGTAAAGAGCTCTTATCGAAGGTTATCTATGTATTTAACAGCAAAAAACGGAACTTAAAAAAATAGGGTGTGGTGGGGGTAAATTTTGAAATAAAAGAAACAAAAGCTGTTCCGTTGTTAGCTAATATGAACTACATTTGTGCAAAGTGTCAAACTTTTCTGAATTTTCGAGTTGCCGAACTTCCCTTGGAAGTTATAATTGTAATTCTTCAGTTACACCAAATTAAATAATGCAGGCGAGCTGTATACATATACAGTGTGTCCCACGAACTCTGTTTACCTGAAATATTTTCGTTATTTTGAACAACACGCGAACATGTTTCAAATCAAAGTTATAGGATTTAAACCAGTTAATAATATAGTAATATCAGTTTTTTGACAAATGGGCGCGGAAAGGAGATATGAAGCTCACTTTCGTTTTCTTAGATGGAATTACTTATTTTTCATACATGATTTGGATAGAATGGTGAATTCTGAATAAAAAAGTACAAAGGAACATTTATCCCAAAACTTACGGTTTCTCAGATATTTAAACCTCTTCATCATGTTACTTTCACGTATGAAAGTGTTGACGATAGGATAACACTGTGTGTAGTTTTGAATATACTTCATAATGCGCATAATAGTATCAACGAAATCAAATATCTCAGAAACGGTAAGTTTTAGGACAAATGTTCCTTTGTACTTTTTTATTCAGAATTCACCATTCTATTCAAATCATGTATGAAAAATAAGTAATTCCATCTAAGAAAACGAAAGTGAGCTTCATATCTCTTTTACGTGTCCATTTGCAGAAAAACTGCTATTACTACATCATTAACTGGTTTAAATCCTATAACTTTTATTTGAAACATTTTTGCGTATTGCTTAAAATAACGAAGATATTTCAGGTGGGCAGAATTCGTGGGACAGACTATACATGAGGGTGAGTCACATAACATACACACCGCAAATAACTTTTAAATTATACATCTAATAAAGAATTGTTAAATATAAAAGTTACAGGGTATCGTGGGCGGTATCACGTGGTGTACATGACTTTTTTCATAGGTGGAGGCGTTTAGGAGATTTGAAGATCAACTTTGTTTTTTTAAATGAAGGAATATATTTTTCTCACCGCGGATCGAAAGAATATTAAATTTTAAGTAGAAAAGTATAAACTTATGTTGATCCTAAACCTAATGGTTAACAAGATATTGGTGTGCAAGCTCATGACTCATCCTGTATGTATGCGTCCATAGTCTGCAGCGATAGCTTTTGCCGGACGCATACATATACAGGGTGTCCCGTAAATACCGCAACATCGGGAAATGGGGTTAGCTGGGGTGATTCTGAACAAGTTTTTTCTTGGCCAAAATGTTGTTTGAAGCTTCGTTTTTGAGTTATTAACCAAAAGCACTGCCCAATTAGAGCGCCTGTACAGCGCGCGGTCTTGCGCCTACCTCTGGACTGTGCTCGGTCGTGTATATCGTCGAGGGTATCGAGGAAAGCGTACGGCAAATGTTACATCGTTATTCATTAATAGGAAATAAACTAGTTATTCTTTTAATCAATCGCGCACGGTCGTGGTCGTTATTCATGAGTAACGACTAATTCTACATTATCCTTAATTTAAGACGATGTAATATTTGCCGTACGCTTTACTTGGATACCCTCGATGCCCCTGTACACTACCGAGCACAGTACAGAGGTAGGCACTAGAGCGCGCGCTGTACAGACGCTCTAATTGGGCAGTGTTTTTGGTTAATAACTCAAAAACGAAGCGTTAAACAACATTTTGGCCAAGGAAAAAGTTGTTCAGAATCACCCCAGCTACCCTCCCTTTCCCGATGTTGCGGTAGTTACGGGACACCCTGTATATTTATAACCATACGGCTCGAAGGGTTAACGTTTCTCCCCGAAATTATCACTTCCTGGTATACAATGCTTCTCCAAATATTATTATTAATGAAGTTGTTAAGCTGTTTTAATGTTGCAAATAGAAATATTGTGAGGACAAATTTTGTATACAAAAAATTCATGGCTTACCGGTGCACATTGTACAGTGCATGTACTTTTCTTTATAGGTTGGGACATTTCCGAGATTATATAGTTAACTTTATTATTCTAAATGCAATGCTATATTTTTTATGGCAAAATATGGCAACATTTTGAACTCTGAGTACAGAAGTATTGACCTTTATTAGCCCTGAATCTAATAGTTAATGAGTAGTTAATTGCGCTTCGTTGACCCTATTTTGCTCATTATGAAGCATATACTACACAAGCCAACCTTTGTACTCAGAATCGAAATATGTAAATACATTATAAAAAAAGGAAATTCATTACATAGTGTGCCCCAGTACGCCAAGCATGTTTTGTATACCAAAATTGTTCCTCACAACGTATATTTTACCCTGTATATATAAGTATACAACATATACAGAGTCACCCGGAATCTCTCCTTCCGCTTTTGATTGAAGGGTGGGGGGACTCTGAACAACTTATTCCTTTACCGAAATGTTGGCTGAAGCTTTGTTTTTGAATTATTAACGAAAAACACTGGCTAATCAGAGCGCCCGTAGAGGGCGCGCTCAATCCCCTAACCCTTAACCCTTTGACTGCAGCGCACTCTCGGAGAGAACCTTCAATACAGACGGCGCGATATTCGCATGCCAGTCGTCGCAAAAAGTTTGTCCACTGAACAAGCTTTTTTTACGCTTAACATTAACAACACGGTACCCAGAAAACAATACGCTTCTTCTATATTAGAATGTTTTGATGGACTTGTGAGATCTTATATATACGCCTTTCGTAGTCCAAGGGTTAAACATTGAAATAATTAATTAAATGCTCACGAAATTTATTTCTTTTGATCATGTACTAAATTATTGATTACATCAAAAAATATGTCAGACAGTACTTGTAAACCTATGTACGACACGTCTTTTATGTGTTATTTCATTTTGTCGTACTGTGAACGGTTTCCGGAAAAATGAAAAAATAATAATTTTGTTGGTTTCTTTATCTGGAACATTATAATATGTTTCAATTATTACTTGCATCAATAGAGGCTAACAAATGTGTCCTATTTTGTTTAGATTTGTTTCGGAACTTACTTTTTTTTAATTGCATTTCATTTTTAACAAATTTGATAGATTTCATTATTAGAAGTTAAAAATTGTTTTCACTGTAGCAAGGGTATAAAGGAACTTTCCGAAGGGGCCTTTAAAATAAGTCGTTAAACAACTTTAAGCGTTTGAAAATGTTTGAAAGTCCGTACGTCGCACAGTGGAGTATTTGGCTTTAAAGCTGACCAGAAGACGATTCCAAAAGTTTTGCTTAAGTTATAAAATCTTTATTTCTTGAGATAGTTCATCGTGCTAGATGGATAGCAAAAACTCTTTATAGTTTACAAATTTTTTTGTTCAGGGTGAATTTCAATTAGCACATGAGGAAGAAACTACGATAAGCGATATCTGCATGTTTCTTGTCAACGTATACGTTGAAGCATGGTTTTGTGCACCTTCTGCTGCTAAAGTACTATATCTTGATTTTAGAGTATTGCATAAACTTGTCAAATATCCACCAGTCGATTGTGATATTTCTCGCGTGGCTTTACAAAAATTTCGAAATCATTTATGGTACCTCAGTCCCTAAGCTGTAGCATTGGCGTTTTTGGATTTGTGTCTGACACAATCCTGATGCTTTAATGATGCTTTAAATCGCAAACCACAATCGCCAAACAAAAATATAAAGCGAATCCAATTACCAACTGAAAACATGCACGAAATATCTGAAAACGGTAGATAACAATTTGTTTCGAACAGAACTGGAGCATTTTTTACCAGATTTGAGTTAGTAGATCAATTTTTTCAAACCGATGCTTCAAGTTCGTTCGAAAATATAGGTTTTAATAAAGGTTTAGAAATTATAAATAAACTGCGAGTACCAAATGATACAGCAGAGAGAGAAAAGAATCAAATTAATGGAAGAATACAATAAATTATTTACCAGAAATGAGGAACACAAAAATTTCATTTTGCGGATTTTATATGATTATCGGTCAAAGTTTCCAGAATACAAAAAAGAGGATTTGACTGAATGCCAATATTTCTGAAAAAGTGGAATAAAAAATAAAAAATTTTATAAGCAGTTTATTTTCCATTTAACCTTATTATGCGTAATATATAAACTTTAATTGCAATAATTTATACAAATATTCCAACTATTTCAAGAAAGACTCTAGTTTCCAGAAAATTGATCATTACGTTCGAAAATAATAAATTCACTTTTTTTTTTTAAGTTTTCATTGATGGAAATTACTCAAAAAATTTTTTTCTTTTTTCCAATTTCAATTTTAATTTTTGTCAAACCTTCTGTGGACAAAAGTAATATTTCCCTTCTTTTTAATTTGTTTGCGCTTGGTAACACAGAAAACGTATTCAGTTTTGTTTAATTGTTCTTGTAGGTCAACGCATGCTTACGTTCTGTGTTATTTTTACCAGCCAAATTTTGCAGAAATGTTTGCAACATAATTAAGTTCTTCTGGTTGGCACGACTGAACGAGAGTCTCGACGTTTTTTAGTTTTCTCTGATGCTTCTCCGAATGATTTTCGAGGTCTCCCGCGACTTAAAACAGCAATCTTTTCTGTCGATGATTATTCTGATAAATTCTTAATACTTTTTGGTATCTTAAATTTGGAATCTAACATTTTTGAACATTTAAATGAAAATTTATACAGTCATCCATCAGTTCTTTGTTAATTGGTTCGAGACAGTGTTTTACATTTAAAAGTGTCAAAATATAATTATAAATTCCGCCAACTTTGTTATCTTGCTCTAAAGAAATCCACGTATCCAGAATTTTTGAATTCTTTATTTCTACAACTCCTCTTTAAAAAATGTATTTCTCAAATATTAGCAAGTAGTAGCAGAAAAGAACTTTATTCTTATGAATCATTAAGTTAAACTAACCAAATAAAAAAAAACTTGCGTATATGTTTTTACATATTTTTAAAAGTCGGTTGAAATCAATCTTTGGTTCTCGCGAATAAAAAACTTTTTAATGATCAGTAAGGTTATATCAAGACAACAGCTTTGAAGTACACATACCCATAATAGTAGAATCCATTGCCGATAAAATGAGCCAAGAATAAAAAAAAGAATTTCTTTGGCTTGAACAAAAATAAGAAAAAATAAACTGCATTTCCTATGAAATACGAAATGAAAATGAAGTGACTTGATTATGTTCTACAGTTCAGGTATAATGAGATCATATGAGACAACGGTTGCTTAGCAACACAGCTTTTCCTAATTTACCATTTATTTCTTATCGCGCGTGTATTTTTTTTATAGACAAAGAAGTTGATTTTGCTATTTTTGTCCATAAGTCGACGTACTGTGCGTCGTACGAAAAAAGTAGTAGAACGTAAACGTTTTTTGATATAATCAATCATTTAAAAGATGGTCGGAAAAAACGATTTTATGAGAGGTTAATTCATTATTTTAATGTTTAAGGGCCCGGGGGCATGTTTTCCCGTTATCCGGTCGAACTCAAATTTTGCATAGACTATTTTTGTATTAATTGATAAGTCGACAATGAGAGCCACTCTAGTGTAGACACTTAAAAGGGACATACTGCATAATGAACGCTATATTCTTTAGAAGTGAATGAAGTAAAAACAATGCCGTAATTAGGTCTATTATTTTTTCTATCTTTTGAAAGATAGTAAATATTGTTATGTACATAATTGTATTTTGGATAAAAGCTGTGCATAACTTTTTGGTGTTATACAGTATTGCCTCTTGAAACTCAGCTTAAATAAATCCAAGCGTTGCATTGTTCTGAGGAGTATTGTTATCTGTAATTACTGGTTACCTGGGTTAATGTTTGTTTTCTTTGGGGAATACATTCTTGAAAATAAATTATTTACTTCTTGCATCTCTACTTATCTTATACATAATAAAAATGCATAACTACTGGCATAGTTATGCAATGCAACGATAAAGCAAGTTTTTTCGATACATTGGATATTGGATAATAAAAATTAGTATCAATCTGTGGCCTATACCGCTCTGCAACTGTAGTGTAATGCTTCGACTTGAATCAAGCTGCTTTTTGAGATACACAATAGGTTCGTTTTTTACTATCTGCGACTCCAAATCGATCGGTTGTTTATAGTTTAGAGCTTGTGCGGACGAACGAAGCAGTGCCTATTTTATGGCCGAGAGCCACTCGGATTATTAGTGTGATCTCGTAACTTTGAGATTTTGACCGGTTAAAGTGTAGCTGATTTGGGACGTTACACAATGCGGCCTCCAATGGACAAAAAAAAAATAAAGTCATGTTTGAATTTTGAACTTTTTATTGAAAATAATCTTTAATGGATAGGTAAGGAATACGAATGTAACAATTATTACTGTAAAAAATCAATAGGGGACCGGCAATAGTCCATCTGTTTATAATACCTGAAATCTTAAAAATTAGATAACTCGTGCATCACTGGTTCTTTTTTGTTCGTATTTTGCAATATTGTTTGTTGTACCTCAAATATGGAGAATTTCATAAACGGTGTGCAAAATTTTAATTTGCAATGCAAAATATTTAATGTTTTCTTAAAATTCAATTTGCAAAAAAGCGGCTCTAAACGTGCTGTAGTTTTTGTTGTTTTGTATCGACAAGGTGTTGGACTACATTGCTATATAATTTTTATCTGCTACTACCTGCTACACTACAAGTTATTTAATTTGTTGGGGAGACCAAAACCCAGTTTCGGCTCACACAAACGACGCACAGTGGTCCCAAATCCCGGAATACAACAGTATGTTAACTATGCGTCGTTCATTCCACTACGTATTTTTTTTATTATAATATTCATGTTTTACTTATATTTCGTTAGGTAACAATTATTTCTTATTATTTGTTATTAATTGTTAATAATTGTTGTTATTGTTATGATGATGTTATGTCATACAACTAGTTTGACCTTTTCCACTATAAAAATGTTCATTATTCAAGCATTATATGCATTTTTTGAATTTTGTCTCGAACGCCCATTGAACTGTGCGTTACCGCAAACGATTGGTATAGGCATGAATTATAATGCGACTAACAAGGAACCATACCGGGGTGTCCGGCTCTGATTTTGATGAATCTTGGTGGATATATTAAGCAGGCGAAAATAAGGGACAGGTATTTTTTTATAGCTTTCCAATCGCAAGTTTAGGGGTGAAATCACCCCTTGGAGTTTCAGCAGAAAAATGGTATCTCGAAAACTGTCACAGATATAAGAAAACGTCTTGAGCAAAAGTTTGATGGTTTCTTGAGGTAAAACAAAAAGTGGTCGCAGATTTTGTAAAAAGTAATTTGTTTATAACAAATAAATTTATTGTTACATTATCTTAAGGGATACAACAATTTACATAATGACAAAAAAGAACCGGAATTTTTTTCTGAATCCATTGATATATAATATGATGGATTTGCCTCCTACAGTTTTGTAAATTTTTATATAATACGCTGACCGCGTGGGTCCGCCGGGCTGCGGCCATACGAGATATTCACGTATAGCTATACGGGCGGCTATTATTATGAGATACGAATTTATTAATCATAACAAGATGATCTAAAATTTGCAATAGTAATATTAATTACATTAGTATGCATTGCAGTATGATATTGTTAGGAAGTAGTTTGTTGCTTGGAAATCAATATCCGCTAATAACTAAAAAGGTATAAAAATTAGGGAAGTAGTAGACGTTAAGTTCAAGAAGGCTACCAACTTCTTTACTTTTATGTATAATACAGTAAAACCTGCTTATATGCACAAAGATTGGGACCCAAGATATGCATATAACCAAGCAGGGTGTCGAATCTATTCTCAGGAGCAGCTTGAGCCGAGCATGAACGTAGAAAGCGACAAGCAATGGAGAGAGAAAGGTCCAAAGAATCAAAGCGAGGCGCCGAAACGTATCGGTGAGACAATACCAATGCAACAATAAAACTTTTTCTTTATTAATTTTTCTAAATGTAACTTTTACCAATGTATTTGCGAGATTTTTCTGACTAAAATGATTACAATAAGTACTGTAATACATTGGAATACATACATATAATAATACATTAAAATAAATAATAATAGTGCGTGACCTCAGATTGTGACCGAGGCCGCATGTAAACATAGATTCGACACCCTGCGAACTATATCGTGGTTGAATTAGAATTAGTCACATCGATATTCCGGCTCGGATCATATTGCACCGCTCCTACACCCAGCGTCGCTATCACGAAGGGGGATTCCCCCCCAAGTGGAGGGGATAGTCAACTTGCCTATATCCAAGCAAAATTTTGGGCATATAAGCAGGTTCGGTAAAACTACGGAAGGGTCATTCCACGCCAAGTCGAGGTTGGGAGGCGCGCGGTCCCGCTATTATGGTCGGATCCCTACACCCGTAGGCAACATCCCCGCTCCCCACTCCCGCTACATAGCGGGAGCGCGCGACTCACCTACGTGAAACGGGGGTCGCCGCGTCCTTTTCCAGCTAATTGTGAAGCCAATTTTCAATTGTCCGTTATTTTGAAAATCTCATTTTGAGGGGGAAACGGTAAAACTATGGAAGTGGTACTACCTCTTCGATTTCGATGATTTTTGAATATGTTGTAGAACTGAATGTGCCACGAGCGTGCACGTATATACAAAATTCAATGTAGTAGTAGCTATAGTTTTTTGCAAATATCTTGAAAACTAAGGCCGAGCGGCGGTTATATGCATATGAAAAAGTTGTTCAGAATACTGAGTTCTACAACATATTCAAAAATCATCGAAATGGGTGAGGTAGTACCACTTCCGTAGTTTTACCAGATAATGTAACAATCAATTTGTTTGGTATAAACAAATTACTTTTTACAAAATCTGCGCCCACTTTCTGTTTTACCTCAGGAAACCATCAAACTTTTGCTTAAGAAGTTTTCTTATATCTGTGACAGTTTTCGAGATACCATTTTTCTGCTGAAACTTCAAGGGGTGACTTCATCCCTAAACTTGCGATTGGGCAGCTGTAAAAAAATACGTGTCCCTTATTTTCGCCTGCTTAATATATCCACCAATTTTCATCAAAATCGGAGACGGACACCCCGGTATGGTTCCTTGTAAGTTTCAAATACAAGTCCCTATATTCAAGAATTTGGAGTTTACAACTGGTTAAGTGTAAGGCCGTCCGCACACGAAGCTACTCAGAAGAAACTGATTAATGATGCGAGTTACAAATCAGTTACTTTTGAGCCCCTTCTAATACAATTATATGTAGTGCCGCACACGGCGCTACTCATTAGTAACCAGTTAGTGACGCGTCACTAGTTCATTCCGAGTGACTCGGCTTCTCGATCACTTAGCAACTACAGTTTCCAGTTTCCTGACATCTGTGCAGCATTTTCATTGCAGCACTCACGCATTCCTAAGATTGTCGCGGAACTAAGGATCCACCTTTCTCAGTCTTTACGGAACGAGAATGTAGAACTTAGAATTGAAGTTGCCTAACAGTAGAATTACGTATGTACTGTACGGTGAGGGTTGCTCCAGGGGGATTAAAACCCGATTTTGCTGAGCTTGAGTTTCACCTAGCTGGCACCGACGTAGTACACAGCTAGTCTACAGATTCGATGAGGTTTTTTTTGTGTTTTTATTGTAGATATTCCATGTGTGGATTAAGCCGTTCCTGAAAGCGTTTTTAGCAGGTATTGCAAAATTTGCAAAATAGCCCCTGACATGAGAAGAGTACTGAGTCGATGAGTACGATGAGTCGATCGTAATTTCGTGTCTTGTTTTATACAAAAAAAGTGCCCGAAAAGATGGTAGGGACAGGTATGCTCCTATCAGAGCCTAACGGTTTTCTGGGAGATCTAACTGACAATGAGTCACTGCACCACCGTGGAAAAGAAGGTTCCCTACGTAACAGTTGTATTCTAAGCTTAAGAGTCAAAGTCAGCTCAAGATCGTCTAGGTCGTGGAATCTGTCTTTTCGTTGGCTACAATATAGTAATACTGAAAATATGCCTTGCCATTGAAAAACCTCAAAGTAGCCTTTACATCTCAATAATCAAACAACATACAAAATTCAAAATGCATGCATCTAGTTAGCCTCCCTGAATGCAACATATTTCATTTGTCCGTTTGTAAACATTGTTTGAGAGCGTCAATAATAACCGGATTATTTTAGATAGCAGTCCTTCCTGACTCACTCTGCACTAGTGGTTGGTACAGTTGTATTTAGCATAATGTGTACTGTGAGCTTCCGAGTGTAAAAGGAGTGCGATTTCTAGGGCGAAGTATAGGTATATAGAAATCTAATTTACGTAGAATATAAGAATAGAGATGTATAAGGTGTACATATCAGTGATGTATGTAGCAATCCCAAGAAATTCCTTCTCTGTTAGAATAATTTCATTTGCAAAGTAAGATGACCAACTAACAAAACCGTCCAAACAACACTTCTGGTAGGTTGTAACTACTCGCTATTATAGTCGAATAGTGGTCACTCGCTATTCGACTAAATTACTGGACGTGTCTGAACCGGCCTTTGTGGAGTGCGCGAAGTGTAAAGAAATTTGTTGGATTGACTAAACTATATTTCGTCAAACTTGAAACTTCTTTTTCAAGCTGTGTTTCGAGAAATTTAGTACAAAACGTGGTACAAATTATGGGAAGGCCATTGCGGGTCACCGATGATCTATCCGCAGATAGTACCGAAAAAGTATAGGCCTTTCAAACTACCAGTATGTAATTAATTATTAACATAATGTTTCTAGGTTACATTCCGAACACGCATCTACCATTGTAACATAAACAGTCAGGGTGTAATTTGCTTGGACATATTAAAGGACAATTGGTCTCCAGCGCTTACGATTTCGAAGGTTCTATTATCCATCTGTTCTCTGTTAACAGATTGTAATCCAGGTAGATTCAAATTCATAATTGTCACAGTTATATCAATATGATTATAAACATGTACTTTCTTTTTAAAGATAGCACAAAGATGCTAAAACAGAGTGTGACATTGTCGATAGTACAAATGCATACGATATGATTCTTCGTACAAAAGCAAGTCGAACTTGTAAAAATAAGTATTCTCGTGCAAAATTTGCTTTCCCACATGTTCGATTTAAAAAGTGTATTATCTATGTGTGCACTTGACTAGCATGGGCAAAGTCGAAAAGCAAACAAGTGTGTTTGTAAAACAACATTTCTCTAGATATCTCGATGGACAGATACAGCAATCGAGAGTATGTACATACTCATCCTTCGGGCCAAATGTATTGGCTGGTTAGGCCTACTGAAGGATAAACCTATTACATATATATGTACATACTTTGCAGGAGGAGAGGCAGATAAATGTTGCGTTGTGAACGAAAAAGTAGAGATATCTATAATAGTAGTACTTTTTTACAACGTTTAACAAATATCTTTTACAATCATGTCATGTTGAATGGAAAAATGTAAATGACTACATAGTCGACGCGGTTGTAGTTTAGGAAGGCACCGGTGGGCGATTAGGATGAAATTTGGTGAATATCGTGGGATGAGACAGCAGATCTGGAATAAAAAAATTGTATTTTGTGGAAATAGATTTTCGACCAGAGCTATAGTATTTTGATCGCGTGGCGCAGGGGGGCCTGCACTAACTCAACCTACTATCGAATTGGTATTGGTTTTGGTGGGTTATGCTAGTGTTGGATCTACACATTTCAATCTATATTTTCTGCATGGAACACTTACGGTAACCGAGATTACCCATGTTGGACACCTTTTTCCAACAGTGTACCACATACTCCGGCGGCCGTGGGCCCAAATACTATAGTCCTGTTCGAAGATCTTTTATGTTTCAAATCTACTATCTCTTTGGATCTACTAAATTTCGTCAGTATTGGCCACCGGCGCCACTCGGTAGTATATACCTCAAGTTTTATTAGGTAGAGCTTGTCAGTGTCGAAAGTGCTGGGGTTGATCTGTCTTGGAGTATAATGAACGTTATCCCTATCACTGTTTCCTCAATCGACGAGTGTACGCATACTCAATGAAATTTCGGCCCTCTTTTGCATGAAAAGTCAGCTCAAATGTATTTAGGCATCATCGATACTGTCATACTCTGTATATGTTCACATCGAGAATATTCTATCTAATGGTATTGTGCAACTTCAACGCTATTTGTCATTTGGTCGAACCTCGGTAGCTCGAATCGCAAGGGAAGAGCAAAAATCTTCGTTTATGGAGGTTTCATCCTATCGACGTTTTTGAGTAAGAGAGTTTTAACTAATGAAAAGTCAACTTATAGACGCTTTGTACATAGGTCAGCATTAAATTTGTCTAGCCATCCGTTGCTAGCTCTAAAGTAATTACGGCCCAGTCACTTAGCAAAAGCCTCAGCTTTCCCGTGTAACATTTGGACTTTTTATTCTAACATTATTATTTCTGCACAGTTTAAATCATTTCAAGAAACGCTTCTCAGCGGGACGAAATTCAGCAACTCCTTTTCTCTTGCGACCTAAATTAGTCGCAGTAGTTCGTATTCTGGAGGCAACTATTGCAAAATTTTGGTTTACCGAGGTAAACTTTGATAGACTTTTGAGTTACAGAGATAAAGTAACGCATCTAAACGTAGCAAACGATTGGAGTCATAGGAGGTTTTTACAGCAAAGCAGAAGGAAACGAAGAAAATTCTAGTCTTATAGAGATTTTTGAGTTACCGAAGTTCGACTGTACATCTAAGATTGTCCCGTGTTAGCGGATAAATTATACGAAAAAATCTAAGACATATATTGCTACATGTTACAGCGGACCCTCTAGTGGGAAGTATAGCAACGCAGTATCTACAAAATAGAGAAGAACATGATCGCATAGCACGGCTTTGGACAAAGCGTTATGCCACATGAAGGATTTTCTGAAACAAGTTGTCATTCTCGTTCCTTCAAAACGAAGAACTGCCACTTAAGGGAGCCCGCTTTAATTATATTAATAATTTGATTATTCGGATCGATCAATTGTTTGTCATAAAAGTTAATCAAAAGATTCACTCATTTCGATAATTCGAATGTTACTTATCGGTTTAAACTTATTTAAATATAGTGCTAGGCATTTCTCTAACTATATTCGTCTGAAAAATATCTCAGATTACCATTTGTTTGATTAATAATGTTTAAAAAAAAATCGAACGAAGAAATTTGTACATATTTAAATTGATATTACGCGGTGATTAAAATTTGTAAAAATTATTCATTGCTAAATTATTTGCAGATACTTATTCCACCATCGATTAATAAGTACAAGAAGATTAACACATTCACTGTAGATCATGCTAACTACGTATTGGTCGCATATGTGGGTCTCATTAAAGAGAATTACCTTACGCTAATAACAAAAGTTGAAAATCAAAAGTATGTTCGGTTGTTCGAAAAAGGTATTAAGAAACGAAAGAAGCTCCCAATCTTTGATATTCCTTTTTTATGTTTGTAAGCTGCCCTTTATAGCAAACGTAATTAGTGATTACAAATGATCGTTCGAATAATCACAGTTCAGGCTCTCCGCACCTTCGACAATTTATCGTATGTATATGTATATCTATCGAAGGTTTGCTTTAAATGAAAGACTCTTTGAGATCGTCAATACGATCATTGTGATGTGCTTTTATATCGAGTATGTAAATGTGCCTAAGATGAATGAATGTGCGTGCATCTGTAACTTTACTATTCTCCTTTTCACCCTGAAACTCTTAGAACGAACTTTGTATCTTCCAGAATGTAGTTTCGTGAATTCACTTGGTTAACCACACAGGCATATATTTAACGCAAACTTTTAGTCCCTGTTTTTTTTCCCCCAGACCGACTCTTTAGATCAGGAAAGTATTATAAATATTGACTGGCTAGAGCTTTACGATCGCATCTAAAACGTATTTCAACAATAAATTATCGCAACAATAAAGATTGATCTTGATTGGCTTCGAAAATACATCCAACTGAAAAAATTATTTTTATAGCAAAATAATTTTATAGCTACTTCAAATCGCTAAATTGTTTGCGTAAATTGTAAGAAAAGTAATATTTCTTAATGTATCGTGTCTTCCAAAGAAAATAAGAATAGAAGTGATTTATCTGCCTTTGTAGGGCAACGAAATGAAATTGTGAATTCATATACATGTCAATTATTTTGATAATTATAGCGAAGAATTTTGAATTATGAAAATTTTCCAAAAAGCATGACTCAAGAGTAAAAGGGTGAAAGTGAGAAGTTCTCACTCTTTTCTTTGGACCGTTTGATTTGTTTATCTGCTCGTTCATAAATTTCGCGATGAGATAGTATTTAAAGTGGTACGTCCATTGACCGTACCTATTAATATGAATAGGCTAGGCAATATTATAAACAGTACGAATAATCCGATTTGTAATTAATTAGGCTGGTAGTTATCTTAAGGGGCCCTCTAGAATTTTGGATATTTTACTCTACTTCGTTTGGATTCTTTCTCCAATGAAATACAAAATCTGACGTTGTATTACATAATAAACAATTGGATTGAAATTAATTTCACTATAAACATATTCCATTCCACCCAAGGCAAGATAAGACGATGGGAAAAGGAATACGTACTTTGCGAAAATTATTTATTTCAATTACAATGTGTTCGATCATTAATAATCACCATAGAAAATGAAACAAAGTGAACAGATGAATGTTGACTAATTTATGATAAATTTAGTGTTAAATATATTATTTGAATAACGATTGTAATGAATTCAATGCAACGGTATACTTAAGTTTCTACTGAGATGCCTCGTAAAATTATATTTTGGTCGGGCCCGTAAAGTTTAAATCGCTGTAACTGTAAATAAACATAATTTCCTATATGTTAACGATAATAAATAGCAATCCATTGTTTCCATCACACCTTTTTCTACCGATTTGCGAATGAATTCTCACAATTAAATACTTAAAAATGAACAATAATATTCAGGAAATGTCCTTGCAAAATGGACTAACTAATCGAAGTGAATATTAACTAGTTGTTCGAATGATAAAGTTAAACGATATTTATGTTCTTTAGTATTGTTAACTTTCGTGAAAAATAAATTTAAAAAGAATGGTTTAGATCAGGGACAACGAAGTTCTTCTCCAAGAGCCACCAAGTTCCCACTACCAGTTAAAAACGCCCTACTCCTTTACAAAGATTGCAAGGAGTGGTGGGGCACAGGGGCAAGACAGATACGCGTGGCACGCAAGCCACCAGTTCGCTGGAGGGTGGAGGCGGAAGATCTAGATAGGGGAGCGAGCCGCCAATTCGTTGTCCCTGGTTTAGATATTACGTCACAATCATATTTGTTACGATTGCCGTAGAACATTTAAAAACCGAGAATGTTGCGGAAACCAGAATCCACCATTTTAATTAATAATTGTACAGTTTGTGTCGCGCAAAGGAATATCATTTTTTGATTTGACTGAAATTGCTGTCGCTGAGATTCTTGTAAATATATTCTGTGAGAGGTACTTCATAAAATGATCTAATAGATCTTTTGGACCCCTGAAATTGTATATATATATATGGCACGTAGAACTTGCTCTTTTGTAATTTAAATGTTAAACAAAAAAGCAGGGAAAGGTAAAAACATTTTTGACGAAAAAAATTTTATCAGACAAAATTATGTAAAGGAAATAGTTTAAACGATTCATAAAATGCATAGAAGAATCTGGGAAGAGTCATACTTTAATTATTTCAAAATTATTTCAACTTGTCTGTAGAAAAGTGTAGCACATAAGACGGTTGTATTAATTGAAGATAATAATGTTTTAAGGACACCGTTATGATACAAACAAATCGTTTAAATGGATTCCTATCTTACTCTTCCCTATGATTTTATTTCATTTATTTCTTTCGACAAATACTTGTAATACGTCACGAAAGAGCATACTGGTAATAAATGGTAATAAATGTTAGTCTGCTAATCTTATAAGTAAATATAGAATAAAATAAAAGGAAAAAACCCTGCTTGTATAGAAGTTTTTATCAATCTCCTTTGAAGTTCCTTTATTTAAAAGAAATGCAAATATTGGAGTAGCCTCCCAATTAATGTAATTAGTGTTTTATAATTAACATTGCAAAGACGATTGAAAAGTAATGGGAGAAGGGGTTTAGAATTAAGAGGAAAAATGCTATGATTACTTAGTATATTTTATTTATATTGATAAAAGCTATATGAACAAGATGTGCTAAAGTGGTCAGCTCTTAAAGAACGTTAATAATATAATATATTAATTGATTAAGTAAAATACAAGTAGAAAAATATTGTAAGCGACTAAATACGACAAAAAAACGATTTATTTTCTCATTTAATACTGATTCTGTTTTTCGTTTCCAGTACGATATTCGTCAGTCTTTTTTTGTATCAGCCAATCATATAACATTACGTTCAAATGTTGGTTCTGTTTCGATTATATTAGATTATGAATTTTTTTACGAAACTATATAGACAAACATTACCATTAAATGAGAATCTTTCGTATTCGAATATAAAAATCTTATCGTTAACATCTAATGTATCCTTACGTGTAAACATCTAATACAATTTAAAAATCAAATGCATGTACATTGAAATTAAGTTAACACGAACATTTTACACACCTACACATTTATGAAACTTAAACTACGGAGTAAAGTATATAATTATTATTATATATAAATTTAGACGAGGGGGGTACTATATAAATTAGACACATCTGTTTTAAATAATCAAATAATCAAGCTACGAATTAATGAAAATATTTTAAAACAAATATATACGATGCAATTTCAATGTAAGGACTATTTCAAATAAAATTATTGTAATATACACATTTTGTAACTAAAAAGAACAGGAGGCAAATAACAGCAAACGATTATTATACGTGTACTTAATTGTTAACCTAAAGACGCAATATGTTGAGTGCTTAGTTTCCACTAAAACGACTGATAACTATTTTGAACTAATTCCTCCGAACAAATCAAATATATTGATTAACGGTTTACACATCCCAAAAAAATTAGGCAACTTTAATCTTTCGATAGTACTTTTTCAGAAGAAGTTCTCTTCTTTTATGGCTTTTCGTTTCAAAATCATTGAAATCTCGCTTATTTTTTCAATATACTTTCGTTCCTATTCATGATTATCTTGTAAACTAATTGTAAGTCAGGACAAATTTTATTTGTCCTATTTGTAATTATAATTTTGTTAAGTTAGTAACATTTAGTTGCTTGTTTCTATCATTTCTATTGGTTCAGAGATAAATTTGGAATTAATTGGATGTAATGACGTAGTTAATTAAATAAGTAAATCATATATAATTGCACTTATATCCCATCCGCATAACCGGAAGGAATACTACCATCTACATTTATCATCTCTTCTTACGAGACTGTGTCATATAACTGCGATTGAACTTCACTTACAACTAAGTTCGTTCACTAATAATAATATACTACTGTAACTGACAAAATAAAATTAATTACTTAACGATTTGGTACTGTTTGATTTTTATGACGTACGTTGAGAATAGATATATTTGTTTTTATAAAAAGATTATATTATTTTCTAGTCGAACAAGCAATTCATTACTTTATTATACATATATTTAGTTGTTCTCTCTTTTGTTTATCAAAATATGCGAGATTTCAAGCAAAACAGTCAAGAGTTGCAAGTACAATTGTAATAATCACAATAAAATTTGTGAAATCGACGTAATGCCACAAGATCGTAATTTTATTGCACAAATCTGTTATTATTTTTGGAAGCTGAACGAGAAAGAAAGTTTATCGGTTCAGAAATGTTCAATCTTTGGTACCGAATTGTTTATTCATTGAATATTTTAACTTGCACTTATTTAAACTCGCATCATTTCAAGAATTATATCCCTGGCCCCAACGTATAATTATTTAGCTACAAAGACATTTTACGATGCATCGTTCTGGGATAAATCTAATTAACGTGTCTTCAAGAATTTCCAATATTTAAAACTTTTTGTTTATTATCTATTTCTGCATTCAAAGTATTGTTGCAGAATGCAATCACTATTCTTTGTATGATACCGAAATCAGCAAACAGAAATTACCCAGTAGACGGCAATTAAATAAATTTGCACTTTGTTGTAAAACCGTTGGGGAATGCTTTTGTTCGATTTATGGTAAATTTATTTTCTCTAAAGACGATATCAATCAAAATAAATCTAATTTTATAGAACATGACACCTAGTCTTACTTTTTGTACGTAGGGAACTGGAGACACATTTACTATATTTGAATTTACAATACATATCCGAAATGTAATAGATTCTTAATAGGAGTCGTACTTTTTACCTATTATATTCCTTTATAAAATTGTCTACAGTATCAATTAGTTTTAATCTTTCTAAAGGGGTAGATTTCAAGATTTGAAAAATCAGTCAATACAGAGGCAATTATTTTCCAAATTCTTTTACATTATTGCAAATACTAGTTTCTTCCAAAGAACATTAGTCAAATTGATATTTTCTCGCGGGAACACATTTTCCCAGCTCCAAGTGCCAGTTAAAAATGTATTTTATAAAAATACGCCAGTTAAAACAAATTTGCAGTACCACAGAGAATTAATTAAAATTTGAAAGACAATTTTTATCTCAACCTTTTTAGATTGCATGAAACATCGAGGAAAATACATAATGACCTTTCAACCTCGGTATCTTTTTTCTGTTTCAACGTTCTTATGCCACAAGCTTTAATAATGCATCTAGCGCGGTAGAAGAAAAAGATGTTTGGTTTGAATTGAACCATTTGGCAGATAATGGCAGTATATTGAATCATAGTTTCCAATAGTTTGCTTTCTTCTCAAAGCTAGGCTTCAGATGAATATTAGTTAGTCTACGGCCAAGCTCTATGCAATTGGTTTTGCGACGACTCTAGAATTATTCTCTTAATGAATGCACGACGAACAATATTTATCTATAATGCCTCCTAATGGATGTTGAATCAGTGCGCTGCGGTCTCGCTGGAAGTAGAAATGAATTAAATGGCCTGTTACAAAAGGCACGCTTTTAATAGATTATATTAAATACCTAACGTGAGAAAGCGAGAGAGTGCACAGTTTACGCTTCCCAAAATAAGGAATTCCGCTGGATGTTTAGAATATTTAATATTGTGTTACAGACTGTTCGTTATGACGCTAATTTAAAGTTACATCGAATTCAAGTCGACAATATTAAAGATAATAATTTAGGCTTTACATTTAAATTTGGACGTATAACTCCCCTTACTTATTTTGAACACTTCACTTATTAAGACTAAAAGTACCACAAAATATTTATTAAGAGATTATTGCTGTTTTATTAGAAACACAAAATGATGCAGCCAATTTCATTTTTGGCAGAGAAATGAAGAAGAACATACGTATTATTGATTACAGTTGAATGAAAATTTAATAATCAAATGGATTAAAAATTTTCATCATCGCTCGTACATATGTACTTTTCTTTCCTTGTAAGTAATTTTCAATGTAATCAATTTAAACTGTTTATTTGCAAATATGTTATAATCAGCAAAACAGTTCTTGTGACTCGATCCATTAAACAAGTTACACGTAGTACTCATTTCCATTTTTGTAATTCTTTTTAGTCTGCAAGTTATTAGTTTCTAGTACTACATTATAAAAATGAAAATATTTCTCCCGATGTTTCTAATAAAACCATTGAAGTACTTAGTTAGAATACACTGTATAGAAAACTCTAATTATTTCATTTTTACTTGAAATATTTTTATTTCATATAACATCCAAATTGTGGAAAGCGTTTGCATTGAAATTAAGATCTTGAAGAATTGTACAGTCTCAATATCAACATTTGTTTTTGTTTTTTTTTTTGTTAACAGCATCGAACTAGTTCCAACTAGATAACAGCATCGAACAATGCAGATGACATATCGTTTCATTCAAAATATGGAGGAAGCTTCAAAGTTTCTTCAACGTACATACATACAAATTTGCAAACACATAACTAAGCTTCCTGTTTGAATGATAATTTATTGCACCAACAAGATGTAAACTTCATATGACCAACGCCCCTTATATATTACATAAATGGAGACTTTCTGAGAGCATCTTTTTGGAATAATAACGTATCTGTCATTTTATCTATACTTTTAAATAAATTCGCTTACTTGGGTAAAAGGCATAATGGTATTAAACATCGAATTGAAATTTAAGTAGCAGTACTATACAACATGTTTATATACATAATATACTTGTTGAGTTGACCATAATGCCTTTTAAATAAATATTTCTCTGTTCGAATACAATTGTGTAATTAACAACTATTAGCATCAGTTTTTTTTGCCCCTGTTTGGTATTTTTTACAAAAATTCTATTTGATGAAAAAATACCATACAAAGTTATAAAAATTATAATAATATATGTAGATTATATCGAACAAAACTGTGGGTGAAACTTAAATTCGTGAATGAAAACTAAAACTCCTTGACATCGAAAGCGTGGCACCTCTAAACAATTATAATAGTTATCGTGTTTACGATTAAAACAGAAAATGAAATAACATACGAGGGCAGTCTGAAAAGTTCTCGGCTTAACAATAAAAGAAAATTTTTCTTGAGGTGAAATATGTTTTATTTTTCAATATAATCTCCTCAAACATCAATACATTTATTCCAACGTTTTTCCAATAATTCAATACCATCATTAAAGTGTGATTTCGAAAGGTCTGCAAAATATCCATCCACGGCTGCAATAGCTTCGTCATTTGATGTAAAACGCTTTCCAGCCAGGAATTTCTTCAGGTTTGGAAATAGATAATAGTCAGAGGAAGCCAAATCTGGTGAATAGGCTGGATGTTCAAGCAATTCGTACTTTAATTCGTCGAATTTTGCCATCGTCAAAACACTTGTGTGCACGTGCATTGTCTTGATGCGGCACCCAACCTTCACAAAGCTTTTTCATATGTAATTCTTCATGCAAAATATTTTCAATTCGTTCTTTTGAGATGCCTATAGCCTCAGCTATTTCACGCACTTTCACTCGTCGGTCATCTAACACCATATCATGGACTTGTTCAATAATTTGTGGTGTTGTAGCAGTTTTTGGACGACCTTCGTGGCTTGTACGACCAGATTTAAAAAGAGCAGCCCATTTTTTCACAGTGAAAAGTGAAGGTGATGCATCCTTATACACTTTTAACACTTTCGGATGAATTTCTGTTGGTGTTAAACCATCCAAAACAAAGAATTTAATCACTGCACGATATTGAATTTTTTCCATTTAAAAAAAGTCAATGACGCGTCAATATTCAACAGTTGCTACTACTCGAATGAATTGACAGATCGAAATAAAATTTTACATGTGTTTATATGTATAAAGGATGGAACATACCAATACAATTATGGTTTCACAGTTTCTAACACCACCCATGTGACAGGCCGAGAACTTTTCAGACTGCCTACATACATTGCTATTTATATTTATTTTTCACAACAAAACTATGAATCACTTATCGTATAAAAATGTGTGAATATTCAAGTATCCAACATTGAAATTCTAACATAAATATATTTATGTTTGATTTATAATTATTAAATTTTCGCTTAAACTTTGTAAACAAGGTACAAAAATCTTCCTGTTATTAACATATAATAAAACTTATCAGTCTTAAGGAAACAGTCATTAAACATGATACTGCACAAAAATACTTATTTCGTACAAATTTATGCCAAATTTAAAGTAACCATTGCTGTACTACTTTCACTACCACCATTATTAGTGTTATTAGAGTTAATAATAATTACTATTGTTATCGTAATTGTAATAATGATAATAATAGTAGTAGCTGCAGCAGTAGGAACAGCGGTAATATCGCTGAACGGTGATAGTATCGAAATTGTAAGTGGTTATTTACACGGATATAAAATATAAAACAACATTATCACTATATTAACAACATTAGTTGATTACTTGTATTCATGTGAATTTTCATACGTTCTTTTGTGCAGTACTGTCGGAAAGATACACAATGTGCGGTTTGTGCAATATTCTGTTACTTAAACAGAACACAGAAAGGATTGACGTACAAGTGTGTAAGTGTGAACAAAGAAGAGCGTATTGTAGAGACTGAGTGCAAGTTTTAGGCATTAAAGTTGTAGGTATCTGTCTGCTTACACAGTCTCGTACTCGCGACGAATTGAACGCGCCAGACAGCATGCGAAGATGACACCGATTACCTGAAATGCAAAATTCCATTGTACTAAGATTGTTTAAGTTACGTACATTTATATAAAGCATTTTCTGTGATAACGCCAAGCCACAAAACATACAATAGTTACATTTGTCACGATATCCCCAATTTTTATCTGATTTTTCACATAATTAAAGTGACAGATTTTAATGCAGAACGAGTATCAATTATGAAAAATAATCAATACTCTTATAAAGATTAGACTTATTAAATAGCTTTGAATTTCTTTTGCTGTTTTTATCATGGAATATGTATACAGTTGTAATGGGACTTTATTCCTAAAAGGAGTTTAATATGTACTCCTTTGCATATTTTTGTAAAATTATTTCTATAATAGTAGACTATTGTAGACTTAAGCAAGAGACAATAAAAATTACCTGAATAACAGCGATCCCAATACCCACGCCGCCCAAAATCAAAGCATTATGTTCAATGGCAGACTGAAGGCTACTCATACAGCCATTTTCATGTATATGAATTGAATTCAAGTCACAGTTGGTCTCTGCTGGTACTTCATTGCAGCAAGAATTTGGTACAGTATTATCTATGAATCCAATACGAGCCCAATCGGATGCACCATTCATTCCGCAACATTGTAACTAAAATTTTATAATTTTACACGCAATGAAAAATTGTATCGTGATTAACATTATCAATATCAATAAAGTAAACTGCCCGATTTTTCTTGGCATTAAAAATAGTTGGAGGCTAAACCTATTGACATGAGGGCAAACCTAAACATGATAACTTTAGCGTTGAAGCTGTCATCTGAATTTTTGTATCGTTAAGAAAGTAAGAATATAATAGTAATTATGCATTACGATAATATAATCGATATGTGTGTAATTGTAATGTTACTTATAGAATAATATATCAACTCTTTCCTTACTTTAAACATAACTAATAAGAAAATATAATTATTTAAACTCACATCGTGCTGCATAATGTTCCAGGATCTACGGATGTCTGGATTGCTTGAATATTGTTCCATAGTACTGTTCAATCGATTTTGAACCATTGTATGTACTTCTCCGCGCATCATATATCCAGCAATACCGGAACCAAGTTCCATTGCGAAGATTAATAAAAGCAATACAGAAAACTGGACAAAAGAAATATTAATTTCATAGAAAGCAATTTGATTATTGCTTCTATCATACCGTTATAATTTCAATTCCTATAGCTAAGTAATTACTTATGATTATAACAAAAATTCATTTGATGCAGTTTGAGAAATACAGGGTGTCCCACGTAATACTTTTCACGATTTTTCAAGTACTTGCGATAATCTGACAAAAAAATATTTTAAACAAAAGTTGATCAGTTTTCGATTGGATATACATGGCAATAAAAAAAATTCGAAAATTTTGTTATTATTATTGTCAAGGCCACCCTCATTTTTTAAAATGGCACTTTGTATTTTTGACTTAACAGTATTATAGTCCGTATCAAGACGAATTCAACGACCTAGTATACCATGATCTTCGGATAACCTTGAAAGCAAACTTTGGAGAACATTGGTTGCGCACTTATGGCCCAAAAATTGATACGGACTATAATACAGTTAAATCAAAAATACAAAATGCCATTTTAAAAAATGAAGGTGGCCTTGACAATAATAATAATAACAAAATTTTCGAACTTTTTTTATTGCAATGTATAGCCAATCGAAAACTGATCAACTTTTGTTTAAAATATTTTTTTGTCAGATTATTGCAACTACTTGAAAAATCGTGAAAAGTGTTACGTGGGACACCCTCTATATATACAGGTTTATGATATAAGTTAAAATCACACATTACCGTTATTATCATACAATGATTTTCTTTCACAGCACCGCAGCAGCCAAAGAAGGACACAATAAACACAATAACACCTATGACAATCATTAATACTGGTGCTGCAAAGAACCAACTGTCCATAAAATTATTGTAGCCACTGTAAACCACTAGTATCACAGTACCAACTGCGATGAATACAATGCCTGTGATCTGCAATCAGAAAAGTTTAACACTTCCCTTAAACAATAATATTTATATTTTTTGTAATATTAGAAATGATGGAAATGTATACATTCATAAATCCATTCATAAATTAGTGCTTAATAATCAGTCAGCGCTAGCAACTAAATGCCTAAATACAATGTTGCAGAAAATAACTATATAGCCTCTCGTTTAAACCATCAATGCTTTCTCCTATTTTATGAAAATGCTCTGTATATATACACATATATGATACGTTATGTATACAAGTGGATTCCGGTAAATTGGGACCCCATTTATTTGGGACAGACACTGAAGAACGGAAACAAAAACTACCTATTTTTGCCTACCTGTTGAAATTCACTTTTATGAGACAGCCACTTAATTACAACTAATTAATCCAGTCCCAATGTGTCCCAATTAACTGGGATCCATTGTACAATACATATATGATAGATAACATTTGGAAAATTGACTTTCCATATTAATCAAATTAACAACATATGTACTTTATGTAATTGTAGTCGCAGAATACTAGCATTTAATTATTATTCATAAAAATAAACTTGTTTACTTTAACCGTAATTTTTAAACAATTTGTAACTGGGTTAATTAACTACAGCTTAACATTAGAAAAAAGTGCATTAGAAAAGATTAAAAATACTAAGTAAGCATCTCATTAAAAAATTTTTGCAAAAATATATTTTTTAAATCATGAATAATTAAAAGTGAAGCATTATCACTATATTCTAAGAACGATAAAATGCAGACTATATAATAATAATAACTTACTTATAAAGGATAACATTTCAGTGTTCAACTTAAAAAGACGATGAAGAAGAATGACAATAATGTATAAAATATACAAGTAGTTTACAAATTACAAGCTTTTTGTTGGAAAAACAAAAAGTTATTCGTTGAAGTAAAAACTTATTTTAGGGTATTTGTGCGCTTTTAAAAATTCTACGTACATAAAAATAATGTTACAAGATATACAGGTCGAATAGATCGACAAAGGAAGAATTCAATTGCAATTTACGCGCCTGTAATAATTTACGAAGTGTAGGCGGTTACATATACATATATGTATATGTATACATGCGAGAGCAATACGGGAGGACATAATACTCGCATGAAAACATAATTCACATACAGAAGCATAGATTATTTAATAGCTCTCGTTGTGAAATAATGCTAATACGAAAAGTCTAATGAATTGTAAATTGCTATATTTTATATGTTTTTACAGAACTTGTTAAATCAATATTTTCTATCACATAGGTCAATTAGAAATTTCGAAATTAAATAATTAAAATTACACATTAGACAAATTTAATCATATTACTTTCTAAAATATTGGCGACAGCCATGAGAGAAGTAAAAATAATATATTCAAACGAAGGAGTTGTTGCTTGCCGATAGTTATGGGAACTATACATTGTAATCACATATGCATAACAATGAATCAACTTCGTATGAATCGTTTGGAATCTTGTTTGGAATTGTAGTTAAAGAGTTTTCGAACATGAAAAATTAAAAGGGCGATATCAGACACCGTTGAAGCTTATGGACGAAAATAGAAGTCACGAACGCAACATGGAAGTATGTACTCACGGCGAATATCAAATTGAAGAGAAAGGTCAGGTATTTGATGCAAGCCATTCCGCCGGAAACCATTTTGTTAACACTCACTGTACACTTACAAAAATACAGGATCGAGTAGAAAAAGTGTCAATATTGTTACAAGCGTTGTTGCGTCGTTTGAAAAACTATTCCGTAACAACACACACTTCGAGAGCTCACTGAGGAATAGCTGTATTTTCATCGGTAAACCCTGGCTAACTTGGATGCGCGCGCACGTTCCCGGTAATTTGCTCACAGCCGACGATATTTGTCACAGAACCATGGGTAACCAATCTTTTTTTGCGAATGTCAAAAGTACCCATTAACTAAATATGGCATGTTTGTCGGTATATCATTGAAAATCATTGAAGCAATTTTAAAACATTTACTTAATATCACGATAAGATCAATTTAATAATAAATAACTTTATATGTAGTTTCTTACTTTCTTTACTCGTTTCTCATCATTTACAGTATTTCACGTACTATAAGATACTATTTCTTATAATTTCGTACCTTTTTTAATTAATTTAGCATGCACAAAGTTTGTGTTAAACAATTGCGATTTATACCTTTCTCAATTTTTCAATGGTCGATCAAAGAACTGATTCAAAAAATCATTTTCACTTTATACAATAATAGTTACAAAAATAATTCTTGTACAAACATCATGACATTGTAATGAAGGAAACATTTTCTTTAACAATTTATTTTTTGTACATAAGGTTCAAAGTGTATATACAATAGATAATATGTAATCATTAAATCCATAATAGGAAACTGCTTTTGTAAAGGACGTACGGAGCCATGCCTTATAAGTATATGTAATTTTAGTTGCTCATATGCCGTTTATTGAAACAAATATATACAGAAAAAAAATGTTGGCAAATACTGTTTTATTTTATTTTATTCACTTTAACGGACATATATTTTTTGTGATGCTGACTCTTTGAACTTTTGAAGTGTAGTTATTATAAGTATTTATAAACAAATATTACACGTTACATTCAACTTTACAGGTGGTAAATTGTATAAGATTTGTTTATTCAATAGGCAAGAAACATTTTTGCAGATTCGAAAAATATTAAGATCCTATCCATTGTTAAATAGTCATTTAAAAATTAATAACACGGCCCTGAGCCGATGCTTCGTCCGACGACTGCTTGCATACCGTATACACCTTGCTGTTGCATTATGGCGGTAACGGTGTAATATTATTATTGATCATTTTACTTTTATTTCTATTCTTCTCAGCCCTGAAACTTCATTATTCGTTATATTATACACAAATTTATAAGCTTTACCTTTGTTTCATTTTTCTAATGTAAAACAAAATATTTCAGACCGTGAAATACAATTTTCTGTTTTATTAAAAGCTTGTGAAAAGCTGATATTGTTTTTCTTCAATTTTTACACACATTATTATTCTTATAATCCAATTATTTTACATATATTTTGTTGCCTCCGATCGCAAATACTTGTGCTGGAACAAACAATAAAAAAAATTTTGTTTATTATGTAAATATATTTTGTCTATTTTTGCACGCTGTATATAATTTTTAACATTTGTCTTTTTCTTATTAAAATTTTCTAAACATGCGGTTATACATTTGCTTATTGTTAGATATAGTATGTGTGTATGTCGCGTTGCTCGTGAAGGAAATCTTGTTTCGAATAGGTACTGTTTTGTGAAAGAAAATTGAATTACTTTCTTCCATTCTACAATGAAGCGCGATGAAAAGTGCATACATACTTACAATTAGAAGTGTTAGCAATATGGTATACCATTCGTAGTTGGGTCTGTTCTTCTAATCCCTTAACATTGATTCTTTGCATTACAATAGGTACGATGCACTGTACAACACCTGTTCTAGTTCGATATAACGGTCGCTTTGTATTTTGCAGACGTAAAATTGTTTTGATCTTTGTTCTTTCACGAGTGACGTACCATATGTTGTTACATTTACTCTTTCATTTTGTATGGCTTGTTAACCTTAACCAAAATTTAAATTTTTCTTAAAATAGTTATAGACATAAGTAATATGATTGTGTTAACTATTTTATAATAAACTCGAAATTTTATAGGCAATCAGAAAATTGTTGTATTCTCAATTGAAATATTCTCTGAGTTTTGTAAATTATGGTCTGAAAAATATTGCTATTTGAAAAATGTAACTAGTTATTTAATTTGTTTAATGGATATATCCTGTTGCACCCGTAATAAATTATTTAAAATTGTAATATGTTACGATATGATATTGAATATTTTAATATTTTCTATTTGTTCGGGTAATTAAATGATATTAATGTAATTATGTTCGGGCCATTGCAAAACGCCCTTGAATTTATACATATTCCATATTATAATACTGTTTACATTATTTAAGCTTACGTACTACAATTGTACATAAACAAAACAAATACATTACTGAATCTTAAACAAAATATTTGACGAGGCGCTACGTTTATCATTGATAAGAAATAAAGTTTATGCATAAATTACAATGGAATGAGTTCCTAAATATCATTCAATATTGTGAATATTATATATTTTTTTATTTCTAATATTGAAGTACGCTTCATGAGTAGTTTAACTTAAACATTACGCTGATCCTGGCGAAGAATTGATATGTTAAATTTCAATGAAATATTTAAATTTTAGCATTTCT
Organism: Nomada lathburiana; assembly: GCA_963667235.1. NCBI lineage: Eukaryota > Metazoa > Arthropoda > Insecta > Hymenoptera > Apidae > Nomada > Nomada lathburiana. The sequence goes on from OY763902.1 coordinate 2,733,034, forward strand.
ACTTATAAATGATTCCAATGAAAAACATATGTACGTAATAAGTAACAAAAATAATTGGATACTAATTTCATCACTTTTTAAATTAATGAATGATGCGCGCTTCTGCATTAAACTTAATGCCAATTAAACAATTTTAATCTTCATTTGTAACAGGATCATAGTTGATTGAAACGGCCAGTATTAATACAATTTGAATAATAATAAAAAAAGTACAAACGATTTGTGGTTGGTAACCTTTGAAGTTTCGTAACCTTGGTTCAGAGAAGCAAAATCGCGCATGCGCCTGGCCACAGCCATGCGATAACTGTCTAAAAGTAGTGGAATCGTCGTTGCAATGTTCTTGGTCGGCTCGTGCGCTTTTTTTTGACGTTGGGAAAGCGTAGGAAATTTGACGCAGTTGTGACACAATTATTTTCTATAATTAACAAACAACGTGTCCCTTAATTATAAGTGAAAAATGGTTAACGCCATGAAATTATCTCTTGGCTCGAGATGTGTTAAATATTTGATGTTCGTCTTCAATCTACTCTTCGTTGTGAGTAATTCTTGTTTTTTTTCCCAATAATGTATAATTTTTGTATGATTCCTCGATTTTGTTGATTTAGTTTTTCAAATAACAGTAACAAATCTTTTCAAAGAATTGAGTTATGTGTTACGTTATGCCCATTTGAGTGCATTAGCAAACAGTTAAATTTTGGTTTTAAACATTTTCCTTTCGAAGCACCATATTGAAACTATTTTATGATTCCAGAACTTGTCATTTCTAGACAGTTCCATATGATCCTTCTGTGCTCTTTTTACTTTTTATGTTATGAACATCCTGTCAGGCGAATGTATTACTAAGACTATTTTAAATAATTTTATGTCACAAGAAGGTTATAAGAGATTTGGAGAAGAAATTTAATTTTGCTTGATTTCATACTAACCTAGGTATAACCTAAATATATCCTGACAAACATCGTGGATATTTATGAATTCTGCTAGAATAGATCATATAATATGGTAATGACCAATATTTAGATTTCAATGTGAAAACCCCGTGAATTACATGTTTGTCGAAGCGAAATGATCTGTTTTTCTGTAGATCATTTTATGCGTCATACGTTGCCCGATGCATCGATATTCAATATATGTATACATATGCATTTGCGGCTTGTTTTTCCGTTCTTAAGTTACGGATATATTTCCTTGAGGTAGACATATTGTAATGCTATTGTAAATGATAAATGCATTATTCTTTTTTTTCGTATTATAAATTTCATTTAATGGTTTGTTAGTTGTACATTCCAGAAATTGCGTATTACCTAAAATCGCATTTATACAATATATTTATACTTAAACTGTGAATATATTTGTCTATTTCATAATATTTTTGTTATGTATTATACTACTAATATCGATATTTAACACGCTATCATAATGTATAATATTAAAATTACACGGAATCGTAGGTTCGGATAAATAAAAAAAAAAAGCATAACAAATAGTAAACAAAAATAAAAGTTCTTCCTTACGTGTAAATATTAGATTAAAATATTTGAGGCGAAAGAAGAACGAATATACGATAAAAAAAAATAATCTCGCTGCGGACAGGATTCGAACCTGTGCGGGTAGAACCCAATGGATTTCAAGTCCATCTCCTTAACCGCTCGGACACCGCAGCAGTTGGGAAACATTTGTATTTAATATCATGTAAGGTTCATGTATAATTGAAGCTTTATATAAATATCTAAAATTTGATATGATACTGTTGTTTGTACTACTATACGCTGAATAATGACAATTGCTGTCGTTATTAAATCAAACGGAATATACAAATTAATTGCGTCTTGTGATACATGACTGCACACTTGATAATTTTATTTAATTAATTACATCTGATTATATAAATCGGTTTTTTATAATAAGCGTAAAATAATACGTATATTCTTATTGTATTTATTATAATATAATACATAAATCTTAGAGTATTATCAGAATATAGTAGATATAGTATAATTACTCCTATAATAAGCTTAAAATAGTACTTGTACTCTTATTTCATTTATGATGATTTATTTAGAAAATTTTAGATTATTATTATAATATTATAGTATGATTTTTTTACGTTCGTATTTATTATTTATTTTAATCAAATACATTTCGCATAGATTTATGCTTCCAATATCTCGTAAAGAAATATGGCTTGAATATTTAGGGTTTATAGTGTTTTGTACGGATGCGCATAAAGTCACTGAATTTTAATTAGTAATAATGAAAGTAGATCGTTATTACAGTTAAGTTAAATAATTATCCCAAGGTAACACTGTTTTCCTAAATCATGGCTTCGTGTTACCCTCGTTTTTCCAGTTACTCGGTAATTGGATGTGACTAACTTTTAATCTTATTTTCTATTGATCCAATTTGCGATGTAAATAGGGCTCGGCACTGATTTAAGCAACACTTTAGAATAAGACGTTTCGTCGAATCTTTATAGTAATAGTCAAATATTATTGAAAATTATTTGTAATAATTATTTAAGAAAACCTAAAAAATCCATCGGAATCCGGAGTGTGTTTATCCCTTCAACCCTTAACATCCCAAGGGTGGAGTTCCTCAGGGTCCTCAATAATACATATCCAGTAATTTGTCAGCACATGTACATATTCTTATACCATTCGTTAACTATTGGAAATATATTTTCAGCAATTTTTCTTAAGTATTTTTATTGCTAATTTCAATTGAAAGGGGTAGAACTTTAAGAAATGTTACAAAAATTAAGAATTTCCCAAAAAATCGGTACGATCTTCATTTATCACATTTCCGTATTGCAGTTTCTTTGTTTCTTTTTGCTACTTATGATTTGACAATTTTCCGATATAAATTATGTCTGTGTGCACAATCAGTATCTGTACTTGATTGAGGGAAAGTGATTAATTTGAAACTGTGACCGCGTGCGTTTTGGTTAGTTGTAATCAGAGTATAAAGCAAATCAAAATCATGGAATGTGTAACACTTGTTTGAAAATAGAAAGCGATATTGAGTTTCAATTTCATTGCGTCCGTGTTTTGTGTGATCGGTAGTGTTAGTAAATAAAGATCTTTCGGATGTTTAATTGGCGCTTCATTTGACTGTTCCCCGAGGGTATCGGGGCATTCATCACGCTATAAAATCTCGTATATAAGATATTATATATATGTACCGTTGAAATTGATTTTTTTATGGCTGCATTAATCCAGTAATGAAAATATATCCATCCGCTTAAAAAAACGACGGAGACCTTGTCATGTTGCAAAAAAAAAAGTTCTGCCAATCAGAATATTTGGCCCCTTTTGAACCATTCATTCTCTTTCGGGAAATGTTGCCTCATATCGCGAGAAGCAACCGAGATATTTTAACTGCACAAGCTAGGTGGAAGACCATTGTATGTTGTATGTTGCTATTTTGATTTTCTATTCTATTAACAATGCGTGAAATTGCGGATTCTTGCTGACAAATTTTGGTGTATTAAGCAACGACAGTGGTACAGCACTGGGTCTTAAAAGAGTAAGCACGGAATAATTTTTTCAACACTATTTCATTACCGTGCATTTATGTTAGAATTAAACATCGTAAACTATTAATTAATTTGTAATAGAAATATATTAAATAATATCTTGTTGTTTTCAGCTTACAGGAATTATTTTACTGTCCATCGGCGTTGTAATCCATGGAGTTTATCACAGTTATCAACATTTCTTGGACAATAAATTTTTATCAGTTCCTTCGCTGTTGATTGCGATCGGTGCAATTATCTTTCTAATTGCCTTTTTCGGTTGTTGCGGCGCTGTTCGTGAGAACTATTGCATGATAGTTACGGTAATTTGTTATTTATTACAATCCATTATGTTAATGGAAAGAAAAACTTACAGTTAGCGTCATTCCAAATAATTTTTTAACAAAAATATAAGGGGTAATATTTTTATTCTTATTTATTATATCTTTTCTTCATTTTGTATGAACTTGTATATGATAGTACAATTTATTATAACAATGGAATGAAAAATGTACAATTAGCTTCATAGTAAATAATTCTGTAATAGAATTATGCGGGATAATACGGTTCTAATTCTTTTGGAATGAACGTTGTACAAGTTATTCCTTTAAAAATTTTATCACGATCAGAAAAAAAAAAATTTTTTTGTGAATGTACCAGTCATCTAATTTATTGTTTCTAGTTTACATCATTGTTGGTTGTCGTCTTTATTATGGAACTCTCAGGTGGTATATCTGGATACGTTTTGAGGGCTCGAGCATCGACGATAATACAAGATAGAATGAAAGATACAATGCACGTGTATAAAAGCAATCCAGAAATTGAATTTGTATGGAACAAACTTCAGCATGATGTAAAGTTTCATGTTTTCTTCAAATTTTCTAACTTTGGCATGCGGCATTTATTCTTTTGTTTTCGTTTAATATAATTATACATTCATCGATTACTTCCGCTACTATTTAAACTGTTTAAATAGTATTTTGTGAATATTTTACTAAATCGAAAGATCATAATAAATATAAAAATGTTCACGAACAAAGTTATTAAAGAATGCAATTAATGATATTTATTAATGGAATAGAATGGAATAGAATAAAATCTGATTAAGTTTCGGCCTCACAGCTATGGAAAGCAATAATGACGATATTTAATCAAAATAGGGAGTCCACGTGATTATGAATTGTTTTAGTTCGACTGTTGTGGGACAAATAACGCGACCGATTGGCTAAATAATCCGGAAATCTCAGCCATTCCTTCTTCGTGCTGTGATGTTCAAGTGGGAGCTACAGAAGAGACAAATTGTACCAGTTCATCGCAAACCTTGCATCATGATGGTTGCTACTTAAAGTTCGTTTCCTTCATCAAATCCCACGCCTTGCAACTTGGTGGCGTCGGCATTGGCATTGCTTTTGTTCAGGTAGTTAAAATATATTTAATTGTTTAAGAAAATGAGTAGGGTATTGTGCAGCAACAATTTTTTATTACCTTACCTTTTCGTAAGATAAGAAAATGGAAAAACTAAAAAAAAGTAATAAGAAATTTAAGTAGGTGCTATAGAACCACAATTTGATTACTCTTTTACGTTTTGGTAAAGTAAATGATAAATTTCTAAAGCATCGAGGAGAATCAGTGATTTAAGGTTTATTTTCATGAATGTATTATTTGTTGCAGGCAATAGGAATATGGTTTTCAATGTACTTAGCACGATCAATTAAAAACAGTTACGAAAGTGTCTAAATTGTTTACAACAATACGAGGGACTGTTATATATACGACAGATAATTCTAATCGAAAGACGATCATAAACGAAAGATCATAAACATTACAACGATCAGGACATCATTCAGTAATATTTAATACAAATATGGTAAATTGTATTTTCGAAACTTTCTGAGATTTAAGGATGATCTGTAGAATATGATGGCATATAGCACCGTATATGTGTATATATTAATGTTATATGTACACTTCCACTAATACAATATATGGAAGTTTTGAGATTTATATTGGAAAGGAAGAACAGCTGTATGTATTCAATAAGATTTGTATAAAATAAAAGAGTGTCAAACTATTTTTCCTAACATTTAGTAAAAAAAGGATAAGAAGAAGAACCCCTTAGTTAGTAAATATAATTAGAAGATTTTAAATAAATTTTTTTTAGTTCCTGTGACATTTCGCATACATAATGTTGCTTAACCCTTTCGCTTCTAACGCCGATGCCGGCGGCCACGATGTGAATCGCAGAGACGGACGCCGGCTATAGTCGTTCTATATCACAATACTCTATTGTCTTCATCGCTTTATATTTAAAAATATAAATAAAATAATTGCAGTTTTAAATATCGTTCTGTATACTTAGTTAATACTTTGAAAACCAGAGAAAACAGAGAGACAGATGAAGCTGAAGTCTGAAAGAAAACCATAGTAGCCCTTCTTTATATTTAATCTTACGATAAGCAAAAATTACGTGTGTATGTTCACATAATTTACATAATATGTTTACATAATTGGGAAGTTGTTGTTATTGGATGATCGAGGCCGTGAAGTATCGCAATCCGGTTGATCGAGGCGGATATAATTTTCTGTACAAAAATCGCAATATACAGGGTGCCTTTAAACTAATCGTAGTAGCTGGAGAGTAAGACATTAAGCGAACCTGTCATTTATTTTTTAATAAAAAATTTCTTTGGTCAATAAACCAAGGGTAATAGTTCACGTGCATGTGCACATAAATAAACCATCTATGTTGTTGTTTGGGTTTAATCTGTCAGATAAAAAATGGTCCATGAAACAAGTAAAACTGCAAATGTTTAAAGGCACGAAACTAATTGTGGGATCTTTTATGACGAATTTCGCTAAGTCAAGAAATACATACATGTGTAGATAGTCGGTTGCATGTGCAATCGATGGCCTTTTATCATCGACTTACTCAGAGATACTTGGGAAAACAAACAAAAAATAAACAATGTTGCCACCTTTTTCCGGCTTCTACCATCAGCTCGAAGACATTCCGTGCACAACTCATTTCAATCAGTAGGTTTGTAAGAGCTGAATTACTTTCGATGCAACGTTATTGATAAAAAGTTATGTTTGTCATTCATTACTAAGCTTTGTCGGCAATATTCTTATTACACTCGAGTCGAATATAGACATAACTACTTTTAGAAGTTTGATAATTACATTTGGAATTCTGCCAAATCGATCACTGCGACTGCAATTGGAATGTAGAAAAAAAGACCGTCTGCTATCTTGATATACAATCTATCTAAGGAAAATCGAGGCAAATATTTCATTTTTTCATTTATCTAGAGCAATATTTAACCTATCGTATGTTAGGCAAATAATAAATAATGCTAGAATTCTATTGTAGGGACTTCAATCAAATTTCTAAAACAATCAACCGAATATTTCAAATAGTCCATTTTTTATTTTGTTTTATTCGCGGTAAGTTTCTATGCTATATGAACGGTATGCAATTAACGAAATGATATTTTCCATAGAATTTGCCCCTTTTGTTTTTATCAATTCTTCAATATTTGAATACTCTTCGTAGGTTTGAATTTATGTACGTTAAACTTCTGCATTTTATTTTTGAATTTCTTTTGCTGTTTTGCTTGCTTTAAAGCAAGGATCTCAAGAATAGCAAATTTGCCATTATTACCAGATTTCTTTTAAAATTCCTTTTGAAGTTGTATTTAAATTAACGTGAAGTAGTAAATTCAACCACTCTGTTATTAACGTATTGCACATTTAAAATGTATTGTATGTGCTTTAAATTGCATCCAATTCAATCGAGTAAATTGATGAATTGAATTGGTAATTCTGATTACGGTTCATTAAGAAGGAATAATGAGTATCTACGTTACCGATTAACAAATATTTCAAGTAGGTTTGTTACGCATAATTTATAGATTGCAGATGTTCAGGTGAAATATTATTGCATGCTTTTTATCATTTTATTACAATTTGAGGTGCAATATACATTAACAAGCCAGAAGTCAAACTGATTAACTTCAATTTTTTTAATTTTCCGTATTTTAGTGTGGAACTACATAATTGATGCTGAAATTTTCACAAGTAAAATGAAATATATCGCTATATCTATTTATTCCCATAAAATGCGCGAAATTTTATAATGCTGATAAATAATAAATAATATAGGTATTTGAAAAGCTATTGTGATTTATCTCCACTATAAAATAATTTTATTCATTTTTAATAAATACGATATTTTTGTTTCTCGCATTTTTCATGTTTTAGTTTTGTGCAATAATTTTGTAATATATATAGATATATTTTTTTTTATTTGATATAATATAAATATATATTTGGAATCCTGCATATTTTATATATATTATTTTGTGGCTATTACAGGGTATGTTTATGCAAATGTTATCGCAGATTATTCTTGTAAAAAGCAGATAAAAATATTAGTTTGATATTAGTAATGTGCGATAACATTTGCATAAACGTACCCTGTCTAATATCTACATAGTAGTAAATAAAATCTTTATACATAATAACCATTATACATATATATTTAATTATGTTTTCCTGCTTATATTTCATTTTGTATGAATTATAAGATTTGGAACGACCAATGGGTTTGTAATGTACCGACCCACTTAATCTTAAGCTGTGCATAAAATATTATTACATTTTGCCAAACTTTCCTCATCCTTGTCCTTACTCTGTGAATCATCCCGTTTAATCACCAGACCTATGCTTCTAACTACTTTCCATTCCTACTTTCGACCTCTGATATCACCCCTACTCCTATATTTCAGATCCTTTATAAACCCTTGACCATTCCTCCTCAACAGCATTCTTATTTTGCAAATCCGAGTTACAAATCCGTCACCGTCGTACAAGTTTTTATAATCCAAAATAAAGCCAGTCTTCGAACAAGGTTGTTCCGATATTATTTTCACGCGTAACCCATCCATTACAGGTTACTCGTTTAAAGTGATTATTACTTTCACTATTCCTTATAGAGAAATAGCTAAGATGTGTAATAGTTTGGGGGTGTCTGCGAATTTGCAGTAGTTTTTTTGCAAAACGTGAAAAGAAGATAAGGTTCACCTTCTTCTTATTATTATTATATCCTTTTTTATGAATACATATATGATATATACTATTTATGCTGAATAAATGCAGACAGAAATGTCGAGTGTGTATTGTATGGTATCATTTTAATGGTGCAAGCTGTAAGCGTTCTTGTTTCGAAATGTAGTTTACCACCGTCCTATAATACTTTTCCGTGTATGAATAATGAACGTGTTCTGAATTGTCCACACGATGCGATGGTACGCATGAGTCATGGTCTGTATTTTCATGTATGGGCGTAGTGGCCGGTCGATGGTCAGTGCCGACTACTTTCAGGCTCCTTACGTTAAATACATGTGCAAATATAAAAAATTCATCATTTAAAGAATCTAATACGGTGACCCTAATTTGTAAAGCGAAATAGCCATTTGTAGATTCAACTGTACATGCATGTACGAATGAAAGACGGGCGGGTAAAACACCTGCAGGGATAATGTTTTTCTCAGAACAGAAGGGCACAGTCCAACCATGCGATTCTAGGAAATCCAGTTCAAAATGTTGAGGACGATTAGTAGATAGGAAATCTGTAAACTATAGACTATAGACTATTACCTGCAATTCTGGGAATCTGTTTCTTTTTAAGAAAATCGTATTTTCTTCATTAAATATAATATTTTTATTATATAGTTAAATGTATTTATATGATCGAATTTTCGTCGACAGTTTATTTTAAAAATTTATTTTGCGTTAAAATGCATGCTATCAATTTTGCTCTTTCGAAATATACAGTGACCACAATATTTCTTTTCTTTTTTCAACTCTTGTTATTAAGAATGAATCTCCACCATTTTCTAATGTATTCCAATTTTTAACCTATACATAGAATAAAAACTGCGCGTTTCAATCTTGTGCGTGTAATGTCTTACTTTACTCGTATTTTTACATAAACAAACATAGCGTCTTTACGTAACGACGCGTCGTTACATATACTATGCCTACTATTATGGATAATGAGTTAAACGAAGGACGCTGAAGTACTGACTACACAATATCGTAATACCAAGTTTTGTTTTTGTTTATCTTTCAATACACAATTTATCCCTTTTTTCATCGTAAGGCAAAGGAAATGTAACTTGTATTATTGATTACAACTATGTAAAATTTTGCATCCGAATTGATATGTTATGCAAGAAAATTCTACAGCTAAAACTGCAGCAAACGCCAAAGTCAGAATAGTTTCAATTAATAAAGAAATAATCTGCGAAAAATGTGACCTCGATCGGACAACCTGAAAACGTGCCCCGGAGCCCTTAAACATTGAAATAAATAATGAAATGCTCATTAAAATCGACTTATTTCGATTATCTTTGAAATTATTGATTATATCAAATGACGTACCAGACAAAACCTGAGAGATTGACATAGGATGCATCTTTTATGTTGTATTACTTTTTTTCGTACGTCAACCGGTTTTCGGAAGAAATGGAAAATTGGAACGTTGTACGTTAAAACATTAACTGTTTAACATAGTACAGTATAAATAAATATCACGTACCAATGTGTACTTGGTATATGTGGAACTATATTTGTTGGATTTCATTGCAAATAATTGAAATACATACATATATTAGGTATTTATATATGATATATTAGGTAAATAAATATCGTGAAATAAAGTTTTTATTTTATTTTCATTTAGAAATATTGTAGCATCTATGTGTTTGTTATGTTAAGGGGGTATTCTAGTTATAAAAAAATAAAAATAGATCTGCAAAAGGGTTTATCTGATTTCATAAAAATGACAGAGTTACAGAGGTCGGAACGTCCAGGTTTAGGACTAGGCCAGGCCTATTTCCTTTATTTTTGACACTTATTCATTGCCGGTTACTAGTCATTTGTCTTGACAAAATTGTCTCTTTTGTTTGCAGGTCTATAGTGCACATGTGTACCCGCGGCAGCCGAGTTTCCGAAATTTTAGTGCGAACCTGAGCGTCGAGCCAGGCTTATCGCAATATACGTGTTATATATAATGTAATATATTACATTTTTGCGTTTTTCTCAAAACCGTGTTTCATAACGTGGTAACCACGATATCTCAAATTCTAGCGAACCGATCGGGACCATCTTTTACACACATCTTCAGCAGATGTGTCGCTATCGTCCGTACCAGAATTAGGCGAAAATGTTTTTTCGTTTTAATTTTGTAGGACAAAAAAGACGACAAAAAATAGAAAAAGACGAAAAATCGATTTCAAATTTCTGCCATTTTAAGAAATTTTAATATTTTAATCCAAATCTGCCACCTGCGATAGCCAGAGCCATATAATTTCAGAATTCTTTGGTTTTTGTAGTTCCGTTGACTAGAACGAGCTGAATTTTTCGGAGATGATCTGCTTCTGTACGCTGTAACGTCATCTTTATTTCATATTTTTAATTGAAAAGAATGTTTCATTAGAGTTGCAGATGTATTAAAAACACAGTAGAAAGTTCAGTATATGAATATTTCTGTAAGGTTTTAAAAAACATTCCTTAAAGCAGCTGAAAAAATCGCGTGCCACACTAGAAACCCCCCGCCCCCCAACAGATTGAAATATTTATACAATATCGTATGTTTAATTATTTAATAGAATTTTAATTTTCAGCACGTGTCTGATTTTGTAACCTTCAATGGGCATTTCTTGTAGATTTTAATGAGCTGAATACGAATCCGGAGAGCGTTTTTCTCCAGAACTCAGCAGAAGTTCTGCGCGTTTAATGATTCCGATACACTGATTGTGAGCGACAAACGGGGGAGCCGATGTCATAGAGCACCAGTGCTGCCGCCACCTTTTGCCAAACTATTTCGCTTTGATATTGTAAACGAAATTGATTTTGTAACTTCCGTTGATGCTTCGCATACCTATCTTCCCCTTCCAGTATTTTTTTAAAGCAATCTCGATACTTGCAAGTGAACCTCGATTGACGCAATTCGTTAGCACGTGGCAGGGATGCTCACGTAGTTAGAATAAAGGAATGGGTAATAGAGGGACAAGCTAGGACTAGTTTTCCGTCATCGGTAATAAAAGAAATACATAAATTTATCACTGTAGTGGGAAATGTGGTACAAAGTAGGAGGTTTCTGGCAGCTACATAATTAGTTATACCTCGTTCTTTGCACGAACCTCGATACTTGCATGCATTTTCAGTCCCGCTTTCGTGCAACCATCGAGGTTCTATTGTACAATCTTTATTCCACCAATTGTTTCGCCCTGTTTTGTTTTTTAACAGTTTTATTTTTTCTTTGGTTATCGTTTCATTCTTTTTCTGTAGTTCTTCCACCGTTTCCTTCTTTGTTAAAAAGACATTTCCTCTTTGCGATCTGTTTCTCCATATACATATGTATGTACATATTTCGGTCATCAATGATAAGTGTTCCGACTCTACTCTAATCAGTTATATATTATATCTACTTCATTATGCCTACAATTGTAATCTACATACAAAAAATCATTGGGCAAAATCTTTTTCAAAGTTCACATCGGATAATAATAATAAAAATGTTGAGGTATTTTTAATCACAAAAACGACACAGAAGATTTTACAGTACCTACGCGTTATAACATTTATGTTTCTACTTTGGATTTTCCGATAAAACGTACGTCCTTACAGTTAAGCGCGTTCGATCGCAGCCTCGGAAATCAAGTTTCATTTTCGTGGACGCTAATATAAATGATAAGACAGGAGAAAAAGACAAGAGAGAAGTACGAGGGGAAAAACGAAAAGATGTTTGTAAAAGCACACTGGCAAGTAGCGCTACGTATGTCATCGGTACGTATACGGCTTTATCAGTAGATAATGCGGCACCTCGAATTGAGTTTAGGTGTTTCCACGTTCAGTTCCGTAGTGCACCTGCGTGAAAGAGGATTCTCGGAGGACACCAAAATGGCTGCCACACACCTCGACGTTGGCCTACGTTGCATCAAGTACCTGCTCTGCGCAGTCAACTCCCTCTTCGTGGTCTGTAACCACATTCTATCATCTTCTTCTTACCTGTCCATCATAGATCATTACGTTTGCCGTGTAGGCTTCGTCTCTACATGATCGATCGATCGAAAATGTTCTACGCGCATCGAAATGATATCCATTTCGCCCGTCTCGTTCTTCTGTTGTCATCTTTTGTGCAAGAAACGAATTTTTTCGTTAATATTTTACGTTGTTAACCGTGCGATCGAATATGCTCGCTTTCTTTCTCCTTTAAACGCGTTATCGGTAGCTTTTTATCGGGACTGTGACGATAGCTTACTCGGTGAGTGTTTCAGTACCAATAAAAAAAGTATGGCACAATAAATGGCAGCTCGCCGAACTTTACCGTGGAGCACAGTGCTGTTATTTCATGCACATGAATATGTATATGCGTATGAATAATATGGAACCAAGCGTAAAAGCAGCAATTCGAATCCAGATGAAAATGAATTAAACACATAGCTTGAAGAGATCAAAAATTTCGATAAGAAGTAGATAGTCAATAATAATTCCGATTGCGAGAAGATAAATCTACGTCCTTCTGTACGTAGATAGAACCCGTTCAACCACACTGACGTCGATATACATATATGTATACATTAAGGAATGACGACAGAGGCACATATATGTCTTTATTCGTTAGTATACATTCATTCGCTGCGGAGGAGCATTATTGTACATTGTAACGTGAATCTCGAGCGAACGATCGAAAAGTAATATACATACATATATGTATGTAATGCTTGGTCGACACGTAACGCGGCGCATATCGTCAAAACGTGTCAGCTATTCATGGCAAATAATTAATGGAACGAAATAAGCAAAAAATAATGATAACTCGTCTACTACATATACATATGTATGTACAGGCTGTCCCATATATAGCGTCATCGCTAAAATTAAACCTAAAAAAAGGCCATACCTTTATTTAACAGAAAATTGTATTAAACGAAATGGCACCTGTACTTGAATCCATATAACTTGTCTTAATCATAATTTTGTTATCTCCATTTTTCTCAGAGATATAAACGTTAACTTTAGATTTCGAAATGGAACTGCAATATTTGATTCGTACAAATCGTTACACATACACCGACTACAATTCAATTGGAAAAGGGAGTACGAAAAACGTGCATACGTACATGCAATGTCTGGACGGTGAAAATCGTTCGAAACGCATACACAAAAGAATGATGAAATGAATAAATATCGGGCACAAGTTAATCGAGCTGCAAGAGGAAACGAGAACGATAAATGGGGTCGAGGCTGACGACAACGATAACTACAACGGCCGCGATTTTCCCCGAGAAGAGAAAAATGTAACGAGAATAACCATACTAAGCCCTGAGATTCAACAAGTTAGGTCAACCATCGACATGGACGTGGATCGTACAGCAGTTGTACGCTTCCTTCGAACGAACGGAGGGATCGATATCGGCCGGCCGAGGTCGACCCCAATGAATTATTACTGCGAAGAAAGCTTGCAACGCGAGGGGCTATCGATGTCCACCTCTTTGCACTGTCCTCACCCTTATTTCGTAGATTTCTCACGACAAGGAAAGAAAAAAGACAATATCATTTTCCTCTTCCCGTGGAGAATGAATTTCTGTTACTTTTCCCGTTGAGTGCGTGCAAAAGTTTCACAATATTTTGATACATATGTATAAATGAATATGTGTAGATTTCATTATTTTCAGAGTATAATTTATTAATCAATTAGATCGTCGGATAGTACTTCTGACAGTGGTTCCGATAGTAGAATGTTTACACATATGTAGAATAAAAAATACTTAAGTATATCTTCTACAGGGGCGGCTCGTGGCTTGATATCGTGGGAGTGCTGCAGCTTTCGAAATACAATACTGCACACACTGCAAATACACTGTATACGTGTTTGGATAAAATACAAAATAAGAGACTCGTATAGGATTCTTGGTAATAAAATTCAATATTCCAAGCAAATATAAATAAATGAATAAATATACTTAGCCGCCCCCGGTCTTTTTCTTCTTCAATTTTTTCCTCTTACGGTTCCTCTACGGAACCTCTCCATTATAGTAACAGGGAAATCGTATGCGTATAGGTATCGAACTTCAAAGCAGCCAATTTCGGTTGCAAAGAACAACTCGCAGTACTATGTTGCCATACAAACAAAAAATTTCAATAGATTGTCCATTGCTTTTCGCGAAAAAATGCCGGCTCTACCATCTATTGTGAATTCATTCAAACTTATGCACGCATTCGTATTATATTCACCCTCGACAGTTTGGAGCATGTTAGGATTTCAAAAGAAATAAGGTCTTCCTTGAATGAACAAATACAATCAGACTTCTACAATTCGAAAACCTTTATAAAACTTTACAAGACTAACATTTTGTTCATTTCCATCAACTCCGCTGCAAAAGGGCCTCTGCGCCTCGAAATATAAATCCCCCATAATTCGAATGATTTGCTACACGTTTATTAGAAGCGTTGCTTTACCTCTGCAGTTCGATTTTTAGAGAAGTTCGATATCTGCCAGTCGAAGTTTGCATCTATAAATCAAAGTTTTCTCCCAGCTGCCTCTAGAGATCGAAGTACCGATCCTAATTTAGATTGCAAAGGAAGAAGAAGCACCGACTTCCTGCCGTTGATGAGGGTTTATTGCTATGGTTTGAACGGTGTAGAAATAAAATTGTTAGCATAGGAAATCGAATGTTACACCAGGCAGCTGAGACTTTTGCTAAATCGTCGAGCTATGGTAAGTCCCTGCAAGGCGAATGAAAATTCGCCAAAGCTCCCTTACTCGAAGACTTCGATAAGACGAAACCTCCACCGTTCGAAGATTTTGTTCTCCTCCCTTGAGCCTCGGTTACCGAGGTCCGACTGTTTTCACACAATATTGTTCTTCTGTAAGATTGAAACAGTAGCAAGTGCAATATTTCTGATCAAACCCATCTGTATATGTATGCAAAAAGGTTTGTTTCGATCAAAGAAGTAAAGATGGATTATTATCGAAATATCAAACAAACGTGTATCTGTGCAGGGTGTCCTCGGTTCTAGCGGTCATTCATTGTCAGTATATTATGTGGGTATAAAAATGAAAAAATGCTATAGAACCATAGATCGTTTAAAACTTGAACAGTAATAGAATTGCGGTGAGTGCGATATCACGTGGGAATAGACCAGCGATATTTAGCACAATAACTTCCACAGTAGAGTAATAAATTCGCAGACATAAGGTTTACTAATTCGTAGAATAATAAATACCATTCTCGACCGCCGCTAATTTCGTATTTCCAAGAACAGTAAATATTTTGATATGAGGTGGTAATTACTTCTAAGGGGAAGGGGTATACGTGGAATAGTATGTCACCTTTGAGGATGTAATTTTTAAATCTCTTTTTTAAATAGAGACTAAACATAGTAAATGTCATAATTTTTTAAAGAGGTTGTAAACGACCTATTTTTATTTAACTTAACGACATATTTTAGGACCACACATATTTATTTCTCCACTGCTAATTAATATTAGAAGAATTCGAGAAGATTTTGTGCTTCCTAAAGCGCATGAAAATTGTTGCCTCCTGCACCAGTATCGAAGTTGAAAACTGTTCACTCGCGAACGTAAATGGCTTGCCTTATCAATTTAGATAAACTCGTAATCTGGCTGATATCGATAAGAGAATTCCCGTGTGTTCCTCTCATAGGTATTAATACCGAAGAATCGAACCTCTCGAATGATGCGAGTTCGACAACCTTTGTTCGAACAAATTCGAAACTCATGTAGACTATAAACAAACTAGCGTTTAAATAGAAATGACTTCGCATTTATAAGCCTGTAAGGTCAAATTTCGCAGCAATAATTTTCATACAATTCATCACTTTTAACTTAACGTTATATCCTTCTAAAGTACTCTTAATAATAAATAATAATAATTATCCGTTCCTTATTTTTGGTAAAAAAACTTATCAAATGCTTTCGTTTTGCCTAAAATAACAATGTTTCTCAAGTCGTAAGAGTAAAGTCCTAATATAGAAATCGAGATACATTATTTCTGAGTGTGAGATACAAACATATTTTCGAAGCGACGATTTGTTAGAGCATTTTGTGCGCAATGTACACGAATACAATACGTATGCAGAGTAGCGCATTTAAATATACATTTTGGGATTTTTAATCACTTCATGCAGGCCGCATGGATTTGCGTTTCATTGCAGTAAAAACTGTGCTCCACATACATACATAGAAGTGTAGAATATAGGTGTGATGATATGAAATGAAGGTCTATTATAATGTAGGAATTATATCGTAACTTAATCGCCAGTTACAAGTATAAGGTTCATTCCCTTGACAACATTATTGCAGATGGGTGGGTTTACTTAAACGATGTTAAATATCGGGGAGCTTGTAATGCCGGTAAAAATTAAATTATTATTTATAAAATTATACAAAGTATTTATGTAATTAAGGTATTATGAATTACATATAATAAAATGAAAGGAGCTTTATAGCTTATCCAGGCACGAGTGTTCATCATACATAAAATGAACAGATATTTCACTGTGCAATCACAGTTCATAACAAACAAAAAATGATGTAAAATAAAGAAGTAATCGTTGAATCGCCCTAATTAGTTTAAGACGATTCAAATATAAAAAGAAATACATTATTCGCGTTTACATTTTCAACTTCCTCGTTGCATTTTAATTTCAAATAATATATGATATTTCATATAATTATTAGAATTAATTATTTATTTACAGCTGACAGGGGTAATGATCATATCAGTTGGCACAACGATTTATGCTGTTTATGAAGACTTCTCTCATTTTCTGGATCCCAGTTACTTTTCTCCAGCAACGCTTTTGATTGTCGTTGGAATATTGGTCTTTGTGATAGCCTTTTTGGGTTGCTGTGGAGCTTTCAAGGAAAGCACCTGCATGGTTTTGGTCGTAAGTGTTTTGAAATTGACTTGCATTTGTTTACTGCTTTCAAATGTAGTAAACACATATACGTTTTACTTCGGTAAATATTTAGAAACAAAATGTTTTACCCTAGCACCGCGTAAATACGTTTTTCAATACTGAAACTGAAAAAATGATGCTTTCCTATTCATTTACTTATCTGTATTGTTCGAATATGATAATGACAAGAAATATGTTATGTTTATAGTTTGCAGTGTCTCTTTCGGTAGTTCTTATATTGGAATTAGCAGCGGCAATTGCAGCTTACACTCTTCAGGATGGAATAAAGGACCTTCTTGCAGACAAAATTAATGTCACCATGCACGAATATGGAAAAAATCCGGAAGCTACGGATGCTATCAACTTTCTACAATCGAGAGTAATATTTGTATTACCGAAACATATAAGAATAACTAATTTTAGTTTCAGAATGGATACTACTATTTTTGCATAATCTTCGATATATAATTAGAGAAGAGTATTTGATGATTACTAGAGTTCTAGAGTCACTAAATCTTTATACAATAATATTGATTATTTATCAGCTTTATTGCTGTGGATATAATGGATACGAGGACTGGGCAGACATTATGAAGGAACACGGAATGGAACTTCCTCGATCTTGCCGACCTTGGTCAGATGTTAATGAAAAAGTTATATGTACACCCGATACTGATGACATCGCATGTGCCCCTTATGTGACTGGATGTATCAAACATCTTTCTGTTATTATACATAGGAGTGCACTTTATATTGGCACTGGAGCTGTGGCTATTGCTCTTATTCAGGTTAGTATTTATTTTATTTTTGCTGCAAATTTTGAAAAAAAAAAGAGATGCCGACGGGATTCCAAATATGCTTATAAGAAATGTATAATCGTTTCAGAAATACATACAATAATGTTGAAAAAAAATATTGACTGTCAATTATGTCAAGCTTACAATTGCTTGGGCAATTAATTTGTTACCTTTTAGGGTACTATTTTAAATACATACATTGCACCAGAGGAACTCATTCCAATTGACTATGCCCGAGCTTTTTAATTTTCGGGTCAATAAAGAAAATTGCTACTCTATATTCGAAACCCGTAATATCACCATAAAATATCTTCTAAACTAATGAATAGTTTTCTCACATAGAAACCTTAATATTTAATTAGATTAGGATGCAAAAGACCCAATTACTCCAGATTATAATTAGAATTTATAGATTAAAATGGGACACCCTGAATATTAATTGCTTGGCACATTTTAGGACCACGCTATTTCGCGTGACATTTAATATCCGAAAAAAAACATCGAATTACATAACCATGGTTTTATTTATTTACAGTTAACTGGAATTATGTTTGCATGCATGTTGGGCCGAGCAATCAGAAGGCAGAAAACAGAAAGGGAGAGACGTAAATGGGAATTGAGAGAAAGTTTGGTGAATGGTTATCAGCCATTGGGAAAATCAGATCCATTCACTACATTTCCCGTTGTTTATATGTCCTCTGAACCGTTAAAGAAACCTTAGTATTCTTTTTGCACTAATTGACAATAAAATATCTTAATTTATATTTCAATATGTTTCAGCTTTTGGAGGTTCAGAAAGTTGATTATCTTATTTTCTATGGGGATTTATCTTTGTATATGTCCTCTTTATTTCTCTTTTCATCTGTGAGATTCATTCGTATTCATTGTTCCAAATGTTAACGTGCTTCTACTTCAAATTTGAAGTAAACGAGGTTTCGTTTACGTTTTTAAAAATTACAATTGTAGATAATATACGTAAGAGATTTAATATATTTCTGTATTATATAATAAAATGTAAAATGAAATATTTCATATAATTTGAATAGTACACGTATTTAGTAATACTTTATACTAGTGTATAAAGTGTTTTACAACTTTAGTTACGTTTCACCAAAAGACTGAGGCCTTTTTCAAAACTTCTTTGACTTCCATATTTTTCGATGAGCTGGTTAAATATGGAGGAGTTAATTCGCGGTATGCTAAGCAAATCCGTCTTGATTTTACATCTTCTCTTAGAACACAATGTTCCCATTTGTACCTGCAAAATTATATGCATATGTATTATTGTACATACAGCAATAAATATTTTCCAGCAATAATATCAAAAGTCTATGCACTAATTTTTGTTATATCTTCGTTCGCATACTTTAAGAAACGCGTCTCTAAACTCTGTGTTTAATTTAAGTATTTTAATTAATTAAGAAATTAAGCAAATTTCTATTACTTTCGGCATACAATTGTTTTTTAATCCAAGACTTGAAATATTTCTATAAACAATGGTGCTGTCGGAATTGTACTACAAACATGATTGATATCCCTTCCTAGAAAATAATTTCAAAGTGCAACATGTTTGTTTTCTTGCCACTTAAATTTTCGAAAAAGAATGCAGAGAATACAGTGAATACAGTAAAACCTGTGTAAATGATGGAAAAAATTGACTGGATAAGTGATGGGTGACTATCCCCTCCACTTGGGGGGATCCCCTTTGGCGATAGGGACGCTCGACTAACAATAAGTAATGGTGTAATATGATCCGAGCCGGAATATCGATGTGACTAATCCTAATTCAACCATGACACTTTTTTATTTTTGACTTATTCTTAATGAAACTTTTACTAACGTATGTACGTGATTTTTCTGATTAAAATGAGACCAAACGCGATATAACTTGAATTATATTTACTTATTAGAATAAGAATAAAAGGATCATGCAAAACAGTAACGTCTGCCACCCAGATTGCATACCTTCCAAACACTCTTTCTGACGATACGCAGACTAAGTCATACATTGTCGATTCAAGCTCGGCTGGAATCGCATGTGACAGAATCGATACCTCGCTTGGTTCAATGCCACAGAGATCGTGCATTTAATAAGGCTGGGTGTCGAATCTATGTTTACATGTGGCTCGAGCCGATCGTGAATCGACACCTCGGCTGGTAAATGCAATGTTTGGGTCACAATCTAAGGTCGCGCTCTATTATTATTTATTTTAATGTATTATTATATTTATTCCAATGTATTACAGTATTTATTGTAAAGCACGTTACTACTTTTATTCTTATTCTAATAAGTAAATATAATTTAAATTGTATCCTGTTTATTTCAATGTACTTTATTATTTCACTTTATCCTTTTATTATTAGTTTAATAAGAGCAAAGCGTTTTTGTACTTTGTACATGCAGTAATGTCTCGATTAGCGTTCAAAATTGTGTCTGCGATTAGTGTTCATTTCTATCCCCACTACTTGGGGTGGTCCCCCTTGGGACCAGTGAAGCGTCGAGCGCCGAGCATGTAACCCGAACCCAGATCGAATATTGGTGAGAGCCAAAACAAATGCAAGCGAGATTAAAAATTAAAACTTGTTCATTTTTGGTCCGCTTTAAATGAAATTTTACCAAAATGTTGGTTACAGTCTCCTGATTAAAATGACACCAAACACGATATGGTTTGGACAATTTTTACTTATCATGGTATTAATAATTTTATTCTCCTTTATTATTCTTTTCGATAACAACTAGAATATGCATTCGGTCCCGACATTACTGTAGTACGTACATTATAATTCGAACTATATCGTGTTTGGTCTCATTTTAATCAGAAAAATCTCGCAAATACATTGGTAAAAGTCACATTTAGAAAAATTAATAAACATAAAAGTTTTATTGTTGCATTGGTATTGTCTCATCGATACGTCTCGGCCCCTCGCTTTGATTCTTTGGACCTCTCTCTGCACCACCCTCTGTCCTTTCGTACGTTCACGCTCGGCTCGAGCCACTTTTAAGAATAGATTGGGCCCTTGGTCTTTCTAAAAGTTGCGTATGGGTCCCAATCTATTAACATTTACGCATGTTTTACTGTACATATACATGTAGACTCTTCGATGTGATATCACATACTCAATGAAAATTCTTATCACGCTTGTGATTAGACAAAATCCTGTTTTGTATTCTGTTGAATCTAAGCACTCGCAAATATCTTACAATTTTTGTTTACTCAAACAAAAAAACGTCACAGTATCGGTTGGCAAATTATTCGTTCTGTATTGTATATTGTTAACAGGCATTTATAGTCAATTTTCTGGAAGACGCCTCTGATAAAAAATGTTGTTTTCGCATTATTTATTTATTTACTTTTGTGTATAGAGTGGTTTGTTAAAAGCAACGCCCATATATGCTTATACATGTTATACAATCAAATATCTCAAGTAATTCTGCAAAGTTGACATGCTATAAATATATGGATCGAATGATTACCTTGCAGCGCTATATAGAACCATGAGAGATCCCTCTGGCATTGGTAGTCTCACAACAATGTTTTTGCCATTTTCATCCTTATAATTTATATCGGATTTTAAGTTTCCACGTGTCGTGGAGTACTCAGCGACGCTTTCTAAGTTGTATTTCGTATCTGGACCATAGTACGGAGTCACTGTTAGAACCGAGTCGCCCATGACATTTACAGTAACTATTCTTTCACCCCAAATCCAGCAATCATCGATATGTGGATCTATCGAAGCTCCACGTGTTGGATCATATTCTAAAGTACATTGCTCTACCGTTTGGTAACCGTTAAGAATAGATATTTCAGAAAATTTTTCTTGCACAAATTCAGTCGACTTTGGAAAACCATTGAAGGAACCCAACCGCAGTTTCCTTTTCTTGAAATTGCACTTTGGACCAAAATTCTGAATTTTTAAAATTCTGGTTTAAATCGTTTAATTCATTCCGTGATTGTTTATGATTTATTGTTATAGCGATAAAGAATCTTAATTGTTTTAAATTCATGTTTATATTCATTAGACTAGAACTCCATTTGTCGAAATCAAATTTTAGTTAACCACTGGTTATCTGTATTATTGTCATTGGTAAGTCCATTTATATGAACAGGCACAATAGCTAAAATGCAATCCTAGTTCAATTCCTTATGGACTTAGTAAAAAATACATTTATATTTGTTACAAAATTTTGCAGTAATTCTTTTAATACAATTCCTAACTTTTAATGTTTTATCGTTTGGTCATTAACTTCATAATTGTTTCATATTTTTGTAAAAGACTTATTGAATTCAAATTGAGCGAATTTAATTGTGTTACAAAATAATTGGAGATCAAATTCATCAATTGAAACTAAAACTACTGTTCCTTACAATACTATTATTGTCGCAACTTCATATCCAAATTTATGCATGACATTTCAAGATATTAATAGGAATAACGACAAGCGAGTGTTATGTGAACAAAAAATAAGAGATAGTGGGGGAAATCTGTGAACTCCTATTATATCAACTACTCGCAAAGCAGGAACTGTTTGTCTCCAATGGCTTTGGATAAATAAAGTTCTACTGTACAATGTTCCATTAGGTTGTCCCAAAAGTTTCTTTGCCCTTCTTACTAAATATTAACTGCAAACAATTTTACAAAGAGTACAATGTTTTTAAATGATGTATGATACGCTCTTTTTCATCATTCTCCTTGACCCGTCTGGAGGCATCATATCATGTTTTAAAATTTTTTTTATGTTGTTGCAAAATAATGATCAACATGATTTTTATCTCATTTAAACAGTTCAATTTTTTATAACAAACAGAACTTTTTAAAGAAATAAGTAATAATCCGATCCAAATGCCTTCTCTGCTTTTCCATCTTTCGATACACGCAGAACAGCACTGACGCTATCGATTCAAACAACATTATACTCTTGGAGAGCTAGAAAACAACTGAGTGCCCTATCATCAGCCATGGATCAGTCAGTGTGTTTGACTAAACATTGCAGAATAAAACCAAACACCTAAACAGCGAAAGAAACCTTTGGGACAACCTAATACAATGTAGTGAGCTCGTCAAGTTTTCTAATGATAATACATGAATGGTTTCACTTTGCATACCTGTTTTCTTCTTCCACTCTGAGAAGCTTCCCAAGGTATTGCCTCAATCGCTTCAACCAGTGCCTTAATCTCACAAGTATTTAGAAATTCTAGCTGTTTGTATACGAGTAAAAATAAAATAACATTTCAATCATATGAAATATAATTATATTGAAAGTAAACAAACTAACATTTTTTCAATATATTCTTCAGTACATGAAAACAAAATAGTTTTATCTTCAATAATTTTTTGGAGAGAATATTATTTTAAAAATTTGTATCTCTTTTTTTCGATTACTTGCTTGTTTTTTTCAACACCATTGCTGAATGTAAATTAATTTAATGAATTATTCAAATTGCAAAGAATAACGTAATATTGCAAAAGAATCATGAGAATAACTGTTTACCTTAATATAAACACCAGGGAACTCTATGGCTGTTCCATCATGATGGGGATGATTTTTATAAATGGCAACATCCCAACCAGGCCACGACTTATCGCAGTGAGGACAGTACACATATGTAGAGCATTTCTGCAATATTATATGATAATAATCTATGAGTCAGAGGTTGATATGAACTAAGACCACAGTAGGACTACGATTAATGCATTGGCTACCAAATTAGAAGAAAAGGCCGTCCCTTGTTGCCACATATTTTGCCCAGAATGTAGAATATTGAAATGTTTCATTTTCATTGCAGTACTGCAGATGCGACACATGAGACTTATGACAATCAATGTTTTAACAGAACATTACAAAACAATCCATTTCTAAAAGTAACTGTCATTACTTCTTATAGATTTTTTCCTATTGTTTCTGGAATGTTAGAAATTTCAAATCAAAGGAGACACTATATTTTTTTATTATTCGAATGTTTCTGAAATATCTGAGGCCAAATACATTGCAGTGATATAAAAATGATAATGCAATGTCGTTGTATTTATTTAAAACGTCCTATGCACAACAAAGTTAAGCATTTTGACAATTTAATTTTTTTAAAGTGCAGAAATGTTTAAAAAAATGTAGTAAAATCCACAGAAACGACAGTAATTATTATACTAGATGAATTGTATTATAACGTCTTGTTATAAAATAACAATATTATTTGAGAAATAGTGGATTATTTATTGGTAAACTAAATAAATTCAGATCTAAGTAGAAATTATTAAAAGCCAATTCTTTTCCTGACACTGTAAGGGGCAGCTTACAAAAATGTAACTTCTCTTTCATTATTAATTTTAGAGGCAGATGATGCGATTATAAATATATTATTAGTAAATTCGACGTCTCGGATAATCGAGACCGCAGTTAATACGATCCGGTTAATGGAGGTTCTATTGTATAAAGAATTATAAATATAGTATACATCTTAGTTGCCATACAAAATAAGTTTACACTAAAAACATGTTACATGTTACATTTTATATGTAAAGTAAAAGTTTTATTAATTATGATATTATCAATAATACATATTGTATTATAGAATGTTGACAAATCCTATGACAGCTTTATAACCTAACATTTTGACAGAATATTTCGAAGTAATATTGGTAGACACACAAATTGTCATAAAAGTAAAGTCTTGCATAGAATATGTAAGTTAATATTAAGTATAATTTCAAAACAATAATATAATCTTTCGTGTTTTAATTCTAACCTCTAAATCGGCTGTAAGATTTGGTTTTGTAATGTTATATTCAGCTTCACAAAGTAGACAGGATCTTATTCCTTTGCAACCACAAAGTCGTACTGTCTCCATTTTTCTCTATTAGTTAATTAATGATTAGTTAATGTTTAAGAACATTCAGCACGAATACTGAATATGGCGTGTCGGTTATCAGCAACTGATAAAAGTATCATGAAATGTGATCCACTAACTAAAGTATTAATTCAAAATAATTTAGTAATACGGAGGGTCTGCAAATATTTCTGTAATCGATTGATACTGAGTATTTTTAATAAATGTGTTGCGAATAGTATATATGTGGTCAGATTATTATCTAATTTTAGTTTTATGATCTTAAACAACCCCAGTTGTACAAACTAAATTGTTTTAAAAACATCAATCTAAACTACTTAATGTACTATATGTACATATGTACTATGTATATGTATACGTATAGTGGAACCTCGGTTATTTGAGTCCCTGCGGTTCCGTGTTATCCGAAATGTTGCGAATCATATGTGCCCTGTCCAGCTATAAAGCTACAATTTTTTCCTGGCAAAAAAATTGTTGAACAACTCACAGTTCATGTGTATACGTATGTATACCACACGTCCATCGATACGGTTTCGAATAATTGGTGGTACAGTAAAGTCTCGATATAAGCGAAAGCCTCGGGACTGAACGTTCGCCTATATCGGATACTTCCTACGTTGTTTGAAATTTGCCGACAGCGTCGAACGTAGAAGAGGACGACAAGTGAAGAAAAAGGACCGAGCAGCTTCTCTTTTCTTTTCACTATCCTTTTCTGCGGTCGTTACCGTTAGTTAAGCCAGTAAATATAGTCCAAATTATATTGTGTTTGGTTCCATTTTAATCAGAAAAATGTCAGCTATGTCTATGTAAAAATTTCATAAGAAAGGGATGAGAAATAGCAAAGTTTCATCGTTGAATTAGAATTAGTTCACCGATATACCCGAACCAGGATCGCGTTACAACACTGATCGCCAAGCAAAATTCCCGACGTCTAGACGCGCCTCTGATAAACTCTTCGCTTATATCGGATACCACTTTTTCGCTTATAGGGACCCTTTACTGTATGTAGGGGGTCATTCCACGCCAAGTCGATTACTTTTGGGCGTCACCATCGGCGATTTTGCCCTAAATGAAATATGTTGTAGTCCATGTGAAATTAGGAGAGGTTTAAGTCATCATTTTCGCGGTTGAAAATTTGTTTAGAAGATACAGACTTTTAAAGTTTGTAATTTTTGCCATTTTTGCGAAAACGGGCTTTACGCAGGAATTTTTATCTCAGGAACTGTTTATCCGATCGAACTACTTTTTTTTTATTTGTTCACAAAGGATGGGGCTATTATAAAATAATTTTTTCAACCTCGATAATAAACTTTATAATGTCGAAAAATATAAACAAATTCTTTTTTTGCGTTTTGTCGATGATGGACTTAAATCTTGAAAAAAATATGGTAAAACTACGGAAGTGGTACTACCTCTCCGATTTCGATGATTTTTGAATATGTTGTAGAACTGAATATTCTGAACAACTTTTTCCTATGCGTATAACCGCCGCTCGGCCTTAGTTTTCGAGATATTTGCAAGAAACTGTACCTACTACTACATTGAATTTTGTCTTTACGTGCATGCTCGTGGCAACGTTGGGCTGCCGCTTATCCGGCTACCTGCGAAAAATCTGTATACCGGGTGACCTAATAAAAATTGCACCTCTAGAACTATATAGATATATCATACCAGATTTGGTTAAAAATGGCAAAAATTACAAACTTTGAAGGTCTGTATCTTCTAAACCAGGCCTCGGATTTAAGTGATCTTTCGGGCCGATTTTCAGAGGCAACGCCTCCTCCCCCGCCACACGTCTGGGCCCCCACAATCGCCAATCGGCTTGAAGCTCCGTAGGCGCGTTCCGTAGCGCGCAATTTGTTCTAAACAAATTGTCAACCGCGAAAATGATGACTCAAACCCCCCTAATTTCACATAGACTACAACATATTTCATTTAGAGCAAAATCGCCGATGGTGTCGTCCAAAAGTGATCGACTTGGCGTGGAATGACCCTGGGGACTTTGTGTAGGTTCGGGTGTCTGTAGACCGCTGAATCGCTCTGCTGGTGGAGAAGCACGGCATATTCAAAGACAACTTATATTTTTGTAAACATTTACTGTTTATTCACTGCGGGGAAACTGTTTATGTATTCATTCGCTAAGGGGAAATCCAGAAAACCCCGAGAAAAACCCGCAAAGTCAAAGAAAACGCGCCAAAGAGTCGAGGGGCTCTTGAGAGGTCCTTTTGTTCAGCGGTCGAACATGTGGCGGCTAGTACAGGATATCGTGGTGGTCTGACTACCTCCGGAGGTCGTATGTCATTCTACATATAGACTTAGTTAATAATTATGGTTAATAATTAAATAGTCTTTAGAATCTTCCAAGTGAAGTGTTCTAAGATCTGAATGCTCCGACTATCCTTTTGTTCGACAACCTCCGACTGGTACTTAAACAATATGTAGCTTTATTTATTGCGTATGTTCATCCGGCTTCGAATTTTTACCAAATAATTGTTACCGAAATTATTAATATAAACAACTCGAAAATAAATGGAGATTGAAGAACATTTACTTAATATCTTATGGCAAAAGACTTCTTACTTACTAAAATATGTACCCAAATAAAACCTATTTGTACGTGAGAAGATCTATGTATCCCTCCATTTACACATACTATATGTAATTAATTTTGACAATTTCCAATTCATTTCACGTCGCATACATATAACAACTATACTTATTAAGTCAAATCAAATTATTAAATACCGTAAATGAAAAATAATATTGTGAAGGATAGTAAAAAGAATTTGTCAGAAGTGGGATTCGAACCCACGCCCTCAGAGAGGACCAGAAGCCCCAGAGAGACCCGTGGTAACGGGCAAAGTAATCAAACCTTGAGTCTGGCGCCTTAGACCGCTCGGCCATCCTGACATGTTGTTGAACTATAATTTTTAAGATCCACGCCTATCTTATACACACTATGTATAATAGAGATCTCCATTCCACGTGTATTTCTGGACACGGGTGCACTTTTATTACTATATTCATATCTTATTCTTATTTGGTGTGATTATTAATGTATGATAGGGTGTTTGAAAATTTAAGTAGGGAAACCCGGGTCAGAGTAAAATACTTCAATTCTAATGACAATAACACATAACAATCACAAAAATAACTGAGCAAGCATATTTTGTTACTATGTTCTTTATACAAATGTGTACTTTCGTTTCGTTAAAGTAAATAAAACCTTTGCTTAAAAAATCGTTAAAATTACATATGTTGCTTTTTGCTGTCATCTGCGAAATTACATGCACGATTTTTTTACAAAATTATCTGTCTAAATCTACTAAATAAACTATGCATATGTTAAAGAATGTATTTTTAATACACGTTAAAAATCATGATCTATTATATAATAAATACTGCTATAAATTATCTGTGTACCGTTGAACCGAACTTCCGTATTAGATATTTGAAATGCTTTAAAATGTACTCACATCAGTGGTCCTTCAAGTTTTAACATAAAAATACAATAGTGTAAATGCTCAGATAATGTTAAGGCTGTTAATCGAACTTCGAAACAATTACGTAGTTAAGGGCCACAATCTTGTAAAAATAAGAGAATAATGTAAAAAAAAATATATAAATATATATTTAAATAAAATAAGATAAAACTACTTCTTACTATATGTATATATGTATAATATCATAATTTATATTTTACAAGAAAGTAGTTCCAACTATAGTACAAAATTATCTCGGTAATACATTTGGAGGGGAAACCATAACACTTGTGGATTTTTTTCAATTTAATTTATTAATCTGTACTCGTCTATGTACAAGGCTGCACTTGCTAAACAATCCTTCCTATGATACAAGACACGGGTCCATTTACGAATAAAACTGTAGTTTTCCATAAAACTCATTGTATACATTGCAATCAATTTTTTTAATCGTAATCGATTAGAAAAAAGAGGCGAAATAAGAGAAATCATATAGTAATAGATTACTATTTACAAAAGTATTTTGTTACATATAATTGATCAATCATTGATCGCTTAATTGTTGGTCAATTCATTTAAAATTGTTTAATTGGTTTAAAGTAAAAACGTAAAATCATGCGTTTAATTAATTATTCACGTTCTACTTTGAAACGATTAATTTCACTCTTCCATCGTATTATTCTAAAATCAGTATGAGTGTATAAGCTGTGAATCGGCTAATCATGAATTCACTTATTATTTACAAGGCTTCTTTGTCGAATAAAGAAACGGTCAGAGCAGTAAAAACATTTTTGCTTACTGATCAACAATTAATCGACAATTAATTAATCACAAATACTAAGTGTTAAGTCTTTCAACAAAGACCGACAATAGTAACACAATTAATTAATCAATTTAAAATATAATCAATCGATTAGCGGCGAATTTCTTAAACTAAATAAAGGAAAACCAGAAACTTTTAAGCACCCTAAAAATGTTGTCCTTAGAAATTGTGCTCCGACCTACAAAATTCGCTGCGACCTTTATTCATTTATTTTCTGATTTTACTAATCAACTTGATCGTATCATCTCTCGCAATCTTGCCTTTTCGTTATAAATTCATTTACTTTTATCATGATTTACTATTACGTGAAGTCATTTATATGCTGCACCGTGCATTATTAACATTGCACTTTTTTAATTATTCTTTTTATTATCTTTTTTCCATCCTTTTTAGCCACATCAGCATGTACCAAATTAGAGTACGAATAAATATATCGATGTAGTAGTACTAAATTCATGCTAAACTTTCGGAAAAACTGCTATTCTCATTGACAGAAGACAATGCATGTTCGTGATAAATAATTTGAATGATTTCTCGCAACACGTATTCCTACTTTGTACATAAAAAGGAACATCATAATCGCTAATAAAAATCGCATGAATAATGCAGCAGTTCAAATTACATGGTTGCAACATCCTAAGTAATTTTTAAGTATTAACTACTATATCATGGTATTCTCTATACAATGCAAATTAAATTACATAATACATTTTCCTAATTCACATTTCGTCTTTATACGTGTGTAAATCAATTGTTTCGAAATTATTCATTGCACGCACCTATAAATTGACCTTCACTTATTGAAGAGCATTCAAAATAATCATTTACAAATGTTTTTCTTGCTTTTCACTTATGTAACTTTGTGTAATGTTCCTTTGCTCATTTTGTTCACATACGAATCACTTATTTACAATAAATCATTTGAAAAATAAACTAATCGGTGAGAAATAGCTGCTTTTAGAGTAACAAGTAATAATGGGACTTCTAGTAATTATAGATCGTCGGAGCGATGATAAAATGAACAGCTCAAACAGTTTTAATGAAATATGTATATAGATATAGTTGAACGTAATACTGTACATTTTGGAATAGCATGGATTACTCCCCTCTATAACATTCTCCACGCCCCAGTAAAACGCCTAAGAAATGGATCGTTATAAATGAATACTTTTGAAAAAAGTAATACTTGGAACATTTTTCACGATCAGAATTCGTGCAGAAAAGCGAAACAATCCTACAGATGAAACTTCAAAACTAAGAAAAGAGGAGAGAAACGATTGCTAACTAATAGGAATGTTAAATTAATATTAAAATCGTAGTGACCATTCATGTCTATGTTTCATAGAAATAGTAAATAAGTGAATATTGTCAATTTATGTATCGACAATAGTATAGCTTATAAATATCAAATTCTGAAAATATTGTAAACGGTATAAAATATCGTGCCTTTGTAACGTAAAGACGTGTAATATTGAACACTTCAACAAAAATTGTACAAAATAATAGCACAGATTAAATTTTCTTACACTCTTACTAAATATTAAACGTGAATACATGTTATGATACCTTGTTTTTTTGATAAGTTGAATATGTAATTTTCTCTCCGTTTGATATATGTATCTATCGAGGTATTTATGTATAAAATTCAGGTATTATAAAACAGAAAGGATAACTTATAATCCACGTCGAAGTACAGTACAAAATAAATTTTATCGAAGTGAAATGAATTGGGTTGTCTAAATTTTGTCATCGCTCCGACAATCTTTCGTTACGTTCTGTTAAAAACTTGTCCCAGTTTCTGTTCTTAATTAAGTTTGCGCTCAATAAATAATAGTCTCAAAGTAATCCCCCCTTTCGTCCGAACAGAAGCGAGCTAATAGTTCCCAAAGCGGATTGCGCAGGAGATTCCTTTGTAACTGTAACAGGAATCGCAGACGTAACCTGACCAAGATCAGGTCTCATAGCTCGAGCACCAGTTCTTTTTTGTCTATTTGATTCCCTGTTTGGTACGGATTCGCCCTTCTTCTTGTCGTACATGCTCCGTTTCGACAACGAGGAATCACTAGCAGTGGAAGAAGAAGGTGAAAGTTTATCTTGACTTCCACTCGATGACAAGGAACTCTTCGAGAATATTAGTTGGCTCATAGGACTTTCGTTGGAACGTCGGCTGTACAAAGAACCTTGTAGCGCCAATGGAGCGATAGAGGAGCCAACCGTTGTAGCCATTATAGTGTCGATACCTATTCTTTCGAGTTTCTCTACTAAACGGATGCTGGTAAGTGCTTTCTTCTCCGATCTGGACAGAATAGTTCGCTTCCTTTTGGCCTGTTAAGAAGTCGAATTAATATGAGATCTAATGAAATTTGTTACACTGTCGCATGCAAATTTGTTTGATTATGAATACACAGGATGCAGTTTTACATACAGTGAGGTGATCATATTATTATGAACACTTCAACATTATCACTAATTGGAAGTTTGATCAAGAATCGAATTAAAAGTACACTTACAATGATACCTTCTTTGTTACGAAACATATTGTTGTTATGTCTTTAACGATATATGACAATGATTTAAATGTATTCGCCGAATAGTATAAAATTGAAATTCGTACATATGTATATATCTGAAATACCGTAACATGTACACGTAAGCTATCATTTAACAATGTTAAAATAAATAATAATCAGGAAAAACGAGCACACCAATCAGTGATATCAAAGCACACATAAAAATTACAAATATATATATAAATACAGTTGGTTATTGAACACACGCGGATTTTTCTTTTTTACTTTTGCAGACGGCCACATGCTTTTTTGTATGAGTCTATTCAGCTAAACACAAAATGTATAATTTTTATACCTGCCCGAAATAAAAACGCTTCTACAAACGTAAATGGTTGACCATTTAATAATATAAATTACAGCACCGAATCAGCAACGTAAACCTGTTCACAGATTGTATATCGATAGGAGCGTTTATATTTTTCGTACTTAGGTACTTTGCTCGTGAGTAACATGTGCGTTCCTTACTAATTAATATTAGGAGCAATAAAGCTACACGTTCTAAGAAATAGCATGTTACGGGAATAGAAAATTATACACAATCCTTACGTACATCTGTCTCTCCGCCAAACGTTCGCTTTAATAATTCAGCACCACTGGACAACAATCCCAGAGATAGACCACTCTCTCGAGTTGGAGAACCAGACCGACTTTCTGGAGGACTAGCATCAGGACTATTGCAAGGTGTTGCGGTAGGGGTAAAATTTCTTTCCCCATTTGGAGTTCGTTGAGAAGATGGCGTTACAGCTTTTATGCCTATAATACGTAACAATTGAATTATTTTAATTAATTTCCTTATCAAAGATTTTCATTATAACTGAGATACGCATATCAGAATTTACTGCATGCAATAGGGCATTGTTTTTATAAAGAAAAATGCATTATGCATTTATTATCTATAGCTGCTAAATTATGCAGGCCGGTCCATTTAAATAACCCACCTAAATATCTCTTCCAATTGTGACGACACAAAAACTATTTTATACATACATAAGATTTGAATGGTGTCTAGGGGCCAGTATGCCTTCTTGCGCCATGCCCCACCTAAGCCTTTCTCAAATTCTTATGCCCCCTATGTAACATATACATAATTTTTAATATTCAAAAATTGAATTGTTCACTGAAGAAACTTAAATGATAGGTATTAAGAAGAAATCGCTAGGAAATTGTTGAGGAAACACAGTAAGTAAATTTTCAAAACATGTGGGGGCACTACCCACATACACCGTTAGAGGACGAGCCCGACGATCCGGCTTCCTTTCTTTTTCCGCCGCTTCCTTCTTCCACCATCATATCAGCCGATACACGAATCTCCCACACATATAATTATCAAATAATTTTAATGAAAGATTTTTCTATATTATTTTAATTATTAGTAATTATTTATTGTCCCCCTGTGGGGCGTGGGCCCCACATTGGGAAACACTGCTGGAAAGTATATTTTTGTCGATGTTTTCAAATATAACTAAATACGCATAACGATATGAGCTTAAAAAACTCTAAAGTTGAAAAAATAACCTTGGAGAAAAAAGAAATACTTTGCACCATATTGATTCCAGGACATCATTCAAATCCCATACCAGATACTTTTTGTATTATCAGAATTGTAAGAGTTAGTTAGGTGGTCTTATTTAACTGGATCACCCTCCCTGAATATCGCCAATGGTGAATCATTCGTACCTCTTTCGTTTAACATTTTTGCCAGGCCAAGAGTTGTTGAAAATGTTGAAGTCGAATTCCTTCTGCTTAACGTTCTCGGAGTACTCATACCAGAATTTAAAGCACTACTAGGTGCAGTCGCAACTCTACTACCCACGATACTTGGAGTTACACTTGTATGATCGTCAGGATGAAGAACGGTGCTATTAGTGAAGGTGTAGACGGAACCCGTGTCTTGAAAGAGTTTGCCGGGGTTGGTGTACTCTTCGTCTTCTTCAAGGTCACTTAAACTAAAAGTGACCAGGCCTAAATCCTCCAGGCCACGCCCTCCCCGAGTTTTCACGCCAGGTCGTTCTTCCAAAAGACCGCCTGAGTAATAAACGATACATTCAATTAGAAATCGCGGGTATTATTTCGTAAAACACACCGGCTTCGGTAACTCGAAGCACAACTATGCTCTTGAACGAACGAAAGTTTAAGTAGCCAACCATTCTAACTCTAAAGTCATCATAGCCTACTGACATAACAGAAGCCTCAGCTATTTCGTATAGCATTGGACTTCCGTATCCTATCATTTTTATTTCTGCACCGTTCAAATTATTTCAATAAACGCGTCTCAGTGGCTGGAAATTCAGCACTTCCGGTTCTCTTGCCATCTAAAATTAGGCACGGCACATCGAGTTTTCTAGACGTACCTATGATAAAATTTTGATCGATAGAGTTAAACTTCAATATGCACGGGCAGATTTTCCCTGAAATTGAGTTACAATTAACCATTTAGCAAATAATTCGGATTATAAGTGGTTTATATTTTGAGTTGCAGAAGGTTCTAACAACTGAACGGAAAACGGAATGAACACAATTCTAGTCTTACAGGGGTTTTCGAGTTACCGAAGTTTGTCTGCACCTTCAAGCATTTGCTACGTTTTGTTGTAAGGGAAATGGCGTAAGAAATGATGTTTCAAACATTTTGGACAATAAAGAATTTATCTTGAATTTTCGATGAATTTACTAAAAGATTATGAAATATTACCGAGAGTAGGCGTAGCTAATTGTGTCCACTGGTGCAGGGTCTGCGAACCTTCGATAGGTTTCACTATCTGCAACTTCTCAGGAATTCTCCAAGAATTCCCACTGTATCCGCTTAAATTGCCGCTGCTTCCTGTGGACATAATGCTGTCCGGAGTTCTACAACCAAGAGGTACAAAGGTCGAAGGTGACCGAGTTCCAGTATCGTAATCATAACTGTATCCTGCGCCAGTGCTAAGGCAAGCACGCCTTGTGAGAACTTCTGCAGGTGTCAATCTGCGAAGAGCTGCTTCTAAATCTGCCGCACCAGGTGCACCTGGCACTCCTGTTTGCTGTGGACCTCTGTAAAATCCATAAAAACGTTCATCTATACAGATTGTCAGTTAATATTTACAGAAAATGGTACATTTAACAAATTTTATGTGCCAGATACACCTAAATATTTCTCAGAAATAGTATTTCGTTCGATACACGTGTCGTTTTCTTCATGACGTACATCGTAATATCTTCGTTCAAGAACTTTGCACGCCTTCAAATTATCAGGATTTCTCGCTTCGAGGTAATGTGATGGTCGATGTATCGTACATATTTGAAATCCATTCTCTATCAGATATAGTGCGCTAATAAAAATATATTGTTGTTATCGAAAAATCATCAATGGTCTCGAATGCTCGATCAAAATGACCGTAGAAGAAAAAGGTTAAAGTAGGATATTCAACGTCTGATTGCGAGTGAAACGACTATGCTCTCGGAAATTGTTTGCATCGGCAAAAATAATGAAGACACTACGACGCATTTCACATGCAAAACACCCTCAATTTATGACAATGCTTCATAAGTATCAACTTACGGATAATCTTCTGAATCTGTAATAAGGGAGCCCTCTGAATCGCTATGCCCACCGGAATCCAAACTGGGGAATGCTGATGCCAATGGTCGAACTTGCCCACAACTCATACGTGGTCCAGTAGAACCGCTAGATAAAGTGGATGTTGTCATTGAACCTATCCTTGGGAACTGATTTGCGTCGACCATATAAGACGTACTCCTTGACGCGCTTCTCACTGTTTCGAAGACCTTCTTATATGTTGGCCTGTATAATATTAAAAATATAAATTGGTAGTTGATTTGTAGTAACAATGTTGAGCAGTATTAATATTCATAACATGTAAAAACCGAAAACATACATTCTGTCAGTACTGATGCCAGAATCCAAGCTGAGCTCCGAGTAAAGAGACGATTCTAATTCCGAGGCAATTGAATCTGGTTGTGGAGCAGCACCCAGAGATGGAAACAAGGATCCTCCTCTCACTGTTGGCATTCCCTTTTTTCTTTGCTTTCGTAATTGATCCTGAGTTTCCGCCAGTAAGTTCACCACCTTAAATGCAATTGACATTGAAAACATGATGTGCGTTTTTAGTTCTATTCGACGGTAATCTAATTTCAGTCAATGTTAAATAGAATGAACACTAAACCTACCGAGAACTTTTGTATATAATACCTGTTACTGCCGGTCAAATGGTCTTTAAATAAAAGTTATAATTTTTGCAATAGAGTGCAGGTAATAGTGAATTTGCACGAGCAATAAAAAACCAAATCACTTTTAGCCATTAAGTCGTGAAGTCCAGTGACCAGAGCGATAAGAATGAATGCAGAATTTTATACGAAAAACTTGAGAATTTGAACAGCCGTGATAGTTTTGGCTTTAAATCAACCCAAAACTATTACTCCATTTAAAGTTTCCTTTTGCCCCTGACGATTCGTAAAGACGTGGCAAGAGAACATACCGAACCGTCCGTCTCCGATTTTGATGAAACTTGGATATATTAAGCAGGCGAAAATACAGGACACGTATTTTTTTAAAGCGCCCGAGTCGTTTAGGGGTTTAGTTTAGGGGTGAAATCAGCCCTTGAAGTTTCAGCAGAAAAACGGTATCTCGGAAACTGTCACGGATATAAGAAAACTTCTTGAGCAAAAGTTTCATGGTAAAACAAAAAGTGGTCGCAGATTTTGTAAAAAGTAATTTGTTTATAACAAACAAATTTATTGCTACATTATTTTAAGAGATACAACAATTTACACATTGGCAAAAAAGGAACGAAATTTTTTTCTGAATCCATTGATATACAGTAGTCCCTCGAACAACGCGGGGGTTCGGGACAGCGACCGACCGCGTAGTTTCGGAGCACCCCCTATCACCCCCGATTGTACCCCCTGCACGCCGATTTTACCCCCTCCGCCATCACAAACAAAAACGCGTATAACCGAAACCGCGTTGTTCGAGGGATTACTGTATAATATGATGGATTTGCCCCCCACAGTTTTGTAAATTTTCAT
Organism: Nomada lathburiana; assembly: GCA_963667235.1. Classification (NCBI taxonomy): domain Eukaryota; kingdom Metazoa; phylum Arthropoda; class Insecta; order Hymenoptera; family Apidae; genus Nomada; species Nomada lathburiana. The sequence goes on from OY763902.1 coordinate 2,770,082, forward strand.
ATAATACGCAGACGCGCAAATCCCCCCGGCCTGTGGCCGCACGAGATATACATGTATAGGCATACGGGCGGCTATTATTATGAGGCACGCATTTATTAATCATAACAAGATGATCTAAAATTTGCAATAGCAATATTAATTACATTAGTATCCATTGGAGTATGATATTGTTAGGAAGTAGTTAGTTGCTTGGAAATTAATATCCGTTAATAACAAAATTGGTATAAAAATTAGGGAAGTAATTGACATTAAATTCGAAAAGGCTACCAGTTTGTTTATTTTTATGTATACGATCGCTATCGGACGAGGATGATTTCGTCAAATTTAGTAATTGATGTGCATTTCATTTCGAATGAAGATTGAGTATACATACGTGGCTTGTGTAATTTTCGTTCGTGAATTATTTATCCCAATTATCATACAAGAAATGCAATATTAATAGTATGGAGACTGTGAATTTACGGAATATAAGTTTCACAGAAATGGTATTCCGAAAAGAAATGTCGAAAGCATAATGATTTCTTACACTATACACAAGTAATGATAGCAGCATTTCCACAAATGTCACATGTTGGTGCTGAATTTGCACCGAAACAAAAATATACTTGATTTGTAAAATGAGTGGGCCCGCCTTTTATATAGGTACTCTTAAACCACGCATATTTGAAAAGATTTGTAGCTTAATAATATTAACATCGTAATCGAAACGTATAATTATGTCCGAGAAGAGTGTAACAAAATTTTTTCAAACTCGAAATCCGTAGCGGTTGAATTCTTCCCGCTGTGCCTTTCGGTATGATAAGGTGCTTTATTTCAATATCATGTGGCGTAGCTGCCGAAAACATTTTATAACACTGACCTGCTCAGCAGCGATCATATACAATGTAGATACTATATATACACTTTTATGTATATTATACATAAAAGTTAGGAAGCTGGTAGCCTTCTCGAATTTAATGTCTACTATTTCTCTAATTTTTATACCAATTTTGTTATTAACAGATATTAATTTCCAAGCAACAAACTACTTCCTAACAATATCATACTGCAATGCATACTAATGTAATTAATATTACTATTGCAAATTTGATGAATTAGATGACCCTGTTATAATTACTAAATGCGTATCTCAAAATAATAGCCGCCCGTGTACTTATACATGCATATCTCGTGCGGTGGCAGGCCAGTGTACTCGCGCGATCTGCGTATTACTACATGGATGTACAAAACTGTAGGAGGCAAACCCATCATATTATATATCAATGGATTCAGAACAAAATTTCAGTTCTTTTTTGGCATTATGTAAATTGTTGTATCTCTTAAAATAATGTAACAATAAATTTGTTTGGTATAAACAAATTACTTTTTACAAAATCTGCGAACAGTTTTTGTTTTACTTCAAGAAACCATGAAACTTTTGCTTAAGAAGTTTTCTTATGTCTGTGACAGTTTTCGACATACCATTTTTCTGCTGAATTTCTGCTGAAACTTCAAGGGGTGATTTCACCCCTAAACTTGCGATTGGGCCGCTATACAAAAAAATACGCGTCCCTTGTATTCGCCTGCTTAATATATCCACCAAGTTTCATCCAAATCGGAGACGGACAGTTCGGTATGTTTCCTTGTGAGTAGAACAAAAAGAGGAACAGCGAAACAGAAACGGTTGTAACTACAATAATTTCAGTGTAGGGTCTCACCTCTGCGTATCGGTCCTTGAATTCAGCCAGTTCACTTGCAAGAGTGTTTTGATTATCTTTCGTAATAAGCAAAGTAGCTCCCACTTCATCATGTTCGACCATTAACTGCGCCAATCTCAATTCCGCTTCAGCCAATTTGGCTGTTAAACTGACTATCTGCTCGTGTTGCAGCCGATTTTCTTCCTTTTGCCTAAATAACTCGTCTGTTATTCCGTCCACCTCCATGTTTGCGTTCGCTGTATACAAAAAGCATACACATTTTAGATATATGTATATGCATTATAAGCCCATAACTACTAGTGCCGTCTACTATGTCGTCAAGCTGCTTTATCGATTTCACTTTCATCATTAAAACCGCAAATCGACAACATAATTGTTGACAAGTATCTAATTGCAAGTAAAAGTTTTAAACGAACCGAGTTGATTGGCAATATCCTTTACGAGTTTTGCCTCCTGTTCCTCCGAATGATCAGCATCGTGCATCAATTTCGTAAATTCGGTCCTCAACTGTTTATTTTCGCCCTCGAGGGTGCTGATTTTCCTCTGCATCAAGTCAAGACTAATTCCACGAAGTCCGGTGGGCGTACCGGTTTCAGAGTTCGATTCTTCAGCATCGTTCGTCAGTATTTGTATCAACTCTGTCTTCTTTCCGAGTTCGTGCGTATATTGAATAATCCTTTCATTGGCTTCCTTCAGTTCGGACTCTAAGCTGGCGACTGTGGTCTCGAGTTTTTGGTTGTGCGATAGAAGTTCTTTGCCAATACGTGCGGTCAGTTCCAAGTCTTTTTCTTTCTGCAAGTTAACAGGTAATTCAATTCATTTAACCTTTCGATACATAGAGCAACGCCCCCCCCCCCGCACTCTTTTTTATCAGCATCACGAACGCGGAATTTTATAAATTATGAAAATTTATGATTGAATATATTATATGTATAATGAAACTAGATAATTGAAATTCGTAAAATTTTCTTCTAGATGTCAGTAGTTACTTCAGCTTTTAAATCTAATTATAAAGTATTTTGTTATAGAAAAGTAAACATTCGGCTCCCTTCTTTACCTAAACAGTGAAAATTTTTTAAATATGAAAATATTCGAATTTGTTCTATCGGCATACTAAACGCTGCGTAACAACAAGAAAAAGGATATATGTACATATGCAGCTGTGTACATATGTGTACGTTTCATTGGTCACATTTACCTCTTCTAGAAGCCTTGTAACTGCTTCTATGTCATTATAAGTCTTGGTCATTTGGCTCACCCGGTTGCTACATAGAACTGAAACGACACATAATTGCTCGTATATTAATTTACAATAGGCATTTATTTCATGGTGCATAATAATAAATGGTAGAAAACAAATAGAAAAAAATGTTATAATATACGATGTGCCAGCATTTCATAATAACGAAGCATGAATTAAATAATATAATAAACTAATTCTACAAGCAGAACGAACACTAAACCAAAAGACAGATATAAAAAGTTGACATGTAATAACAGTATTAAACGTGTAAATACATTAGGAATGATATTTTAATTTTAATAATCTTCGTATTCTTAGTTAAAATTTAGTCCTACGATAAAATACACTAGGTATTGCAATATTGTTGAATTTTTTATTTAGAAATTATCACATATTCATATTCTATATTAAGAATCATAGCTTCACTTGTTGCACACCGTGTGCAATATTCTTTGAAACTACATACGTAATATTATATAATATCTGTCTGATTATATTGGGTTGTTCGAAAAGTAATTTCGTTTTTTTGGTGGAAATGAAAGACGTTTTTCTTATAGTGTATAAATATTTTATTGAATTATATATTCTCCATTTTGGCCCAGTACCTTTTGCCATCTTTCTGGCAGTAGCATGTTTCCACGCCTTTATTTTGCCTTAATCAGCTTCAACTGGCCTTCCAGAACATGGTGAATCTTCGACATAAAAATTACCGGAACGAAATTTTGCAAGCCAATTTTGGCACTGGCGTTCTGTCAATACATCTGCTCCATACACATCGAATAATTTTTTTTCTTGCTTGAACAGCATTTTTACCTTTTCGATAGTAAGAAAGTAAAATATGCCGAAAATGCTGCTTCAGACTTTCGACTTTCCATATTTGATAGGGCACCAAACAAAAACTATTGCGCAGAATCAAACAAACTTTTTACAAACAAGCCTTGCTATATCAGTTGTCAAAATATATAATGACAATGCGACTTAAGTGTGAAGTTGGCTATGAAAAAATACAATTAAGTCCACTGTTGGGAAAAAACGAAATTGCTTTCCGAACAACCCAATAATTAACTGGAAACATATATTCATTCATGTACAGTAAATTCTCCCACATTGTCCCTACCGGCTTGTCTCTCATATTGTCCCCATCACTGTTTCTACGGTAATCCTTGCGCCATGCCTGCGTCTATGCAGTTTTGTTCGAGTCAGTTACCATGCAATACAATATGCCACGCGTTTTTTTTGTTTAGAACCGATGACTTGATATTTGGTAATTAGTTAGAAAAGGGGGAGTCTCACCGATTTTGATGATTTTTTAAATATGATGTAGAAATCAACATTTTGAGTAACTTTTTCCTATACATATAACCGCCTCTCGGCCTTAGTTTCCGAGATTTTTCCCAAAAAAGATCGGTACTACATTGCATTCTGTCTATACGTACGCGTCCGTTGTAGCGTATGCGTAAGCGTTCGATCGGCGATTGTCCACGGTTTCTTGAAACACATCGAGACGGCCGGCAATGGACGCGTATAACGGGTGCGCTTAAGAACTCGATTTGAGTAGTCGGCCGCCTTACGGAATAAAAATCCGACCCAAACCTTACTCAAATCGAACTTTTCTACCTAGTAACTATTTTAATGGATTAAGTTCGGTTTAGGTTTGGGTTAGAGTATTAATGTCGTGGCATAAAATTGTTAAGATAGGTCAGGATCGGTGCAACGACCAACTGCCAAGGACTAACTTCCGTCGAAGCAGGTTACTTCGCGAACGAAAGGGTAAGTTTATTCAACTATCTTTTTCTAACATTAATTATCCAAACATTTTTTTCGTAAGTAATAAAACACTTTAACGTTTCGGAAAACGAATAAAAGTATGGGACAGTTATTAAACGACTTGTTAACTTAATTGTTATTCATGAATAACGAATAATTGCACATTATTCTTAATTTAAGACGATGTAATATTTGCCGTACGTTGCCCCTCGATGCACCCGATCAGGGCAGCGCGCAGTTGTAACTGAGCGCGCGCTATACGGGCGCTCGCATTGGCCAATGTTTTTCGTTGATAACTCAAAAACGAAGCTTTGTAGAATATTTTGGTCAAGGAAAAAGTTGTTCAGAATCACTCCAGGTACGCAAAATTTAAAAATACGGCGAGACTTGTGGGCCACCCTGTATATAGAAACGATGGACAATTGCCGATCAAACGCTTATGCATACGCTTTCACGGACGCGTACGTATAGACAGAATTCAATGTAAGTAGTTCCGATCTTTTTTGGGAAAAATCTCGGAAACTAACGCCGAGCGGCGGTTATATGTATAGGAAAAAGTTGTTCAAAATGTTGATTTCTATAACATACTCGAAAATCATCAAAATCGGTGAGACCTCCCCTTTTCTAAATAATTACCGCATTTATTATTGGAACAACGAGTAATATGATTCGGAACAATAAAACATCCATACCGAAAGTACTCTTAGAAACAAAGAAATTAATTAAAAAATACTACATTAGTTACATACGTACCGAAAAAATTTCAGAAAGTGTATTACATAGAAGTAAGTACATACATGTATAACCCCTTGCCTTATAATGTCGAGTCAGACTCGTGGGACGGATTTCGGGCTGAATATAAGAAATACAAGATAGGCACGTGGTTCGTTGATTCTTGTTCAATTGTTTAGAGCAGAGACTTCCACCCGGCGCACAGTGGGGAAAAACGGCAATTTAGGAGTGAAAAAGTCTTTCTTTATGAAATACTTTTGATATCCGCCCGTATCCGCGCTAATTTTTATATACACATTAAGAATGGGATGTATACTTTATGCTGTATAAAATTTGGCTGCGGGTGCAAAAGTTATTACATTTTTATGGAATAGTTCGATGCCGAGAACGTTCGCGGTGATGCGACCTACGGTAGACTACAATTGACTAGAAGAAAATTGATTCACATATTCTATCCTTGTTTACTTTTTATTACGTTTGTCATTGTTTAAATAGTCTTTCTCTTACTAATTTTATTTTTTATGGACACTAAATTTTGGTGTACTGGAGTCCGTACGTCTTTCTTTCTAGGATGTATATTTTGTGCGTTATTAATATATTTATATGTTATTTTTGTTTAGTAACTACCTAGAAATGATAACTATTGTCTTCCTCGACAATTCACAAGAACAATGACGATAATAACCCTCATACGGCCGTACCGAAAAAATATAGATTCGTTAGTTTACGAAGTATGTATACTACATAGAAGTAAATCCATTAATGAATAACGAGGCGTGTATTAACTAAATTCTTTTTGTTTATGATCCTGTCATAAACCTATCGAGGTAATTATTTGGTAATTCAATATTTTTTCCTTTCGTAGAAGATTAAATTTATTTTATATGTTATTATTTTTAATAATAATTATGATGTAAATATTATTTCTGTAAATTATACATGTTCATAAATGAAAAAGACTGACCGGATCATGTACCGTCTACCGTAGGCCGCATCAGTGCGAACGTTCTCGGCATTGATCTATTCTATAAAAAATGCAATAACTTTTTCACCCGCAGCTGCCCGCAGCCAAACTTTATAGAGCATAAAGTATACATCCCATTCTTAATGTGTATATAAAAATTAGCGCGGATACGGGCGGATATCGAAAGTATTTCATAAAACAACGCGTAGAAAATTGGTTCATTGAAATTTTCTTGAAAACAATTATTTAAAAATTTCCAACAAAAATGTTCTTTTGATTTTTACACATTCCTAATCGTTGTTGATGCAGTTCCTGCAAATAGATTTATCATTAAGGTCCTGAGCATTAGATAGCAGGTGAAAATCATATTCATTTTTAAGCTATCGCGAGCCGCAGCGGCGCGCCTGTTGGAAGTCCCTGGTTTAGAGCATATTCCATTCTTTCGCCCAGTTCCTTACATTTAAAACCGTTGCGTTACTTTGATTTCTATACGATCGGCTAAAGGATATCGTGCATATCAGCAAATGCTTGATGCCCCACCGCGCGGCGACCCTGAGCTTGGGATATGGCACGCGCTGGTTCAAACTTTACCATACGGCAAGGGGTTAATGAGTAGCTATACTTGTTCCGACTAATTTCTTTTTATTTCATGGAATTGGTGAAAAATGAACAGGAAGACGTTCAACGTCATTTTAAATGAGAGCCGTATGAGGGTTAAATGAGCATTTAGCATCGGACGCCGAGAAAACATCTCTCACCGAGCGACTATAGGTTCCGTACGTATCCAAAAGGTTAAGTATTCATTTTTTATAACGTTGCATTCGACACAGGGTCAAAATTACTACTGACAAAAATGTGTATGCTTCAAGAAAGCCTCAAGAACACACGTTACAGATTTGTAGTTATTGCTTATGTAATTTTCCTTTTTCAACATTTTTTTAAATAGACATATTTAATTTTATTCACAGTTGGTTATAGAGCGTCATAGTGTCCCACAAGGGAAGTTACTCAAATGACCAATAAGTTAGAAAAAAATAACGATTAGATGTTTCAGTACTCTACCTCCTAATAATTGAAATGGATGAAAATTGGATATCGGTTAGAAAAATTGCGTCAAGTTCGCCAAATAAGCGGCTTCGAAAATGAGTACAAATGCCATTTTTCCGTTATTTTTCAGAGTGTTTTTTTGGATACGTGAAAATAAAGTAACTGGAACAGAAACTATTCCAGTTACTTTAGTTACATGTAGCTGGAGAAGAACCTAAAGAATAACAAAAATATGGCATTTGTACCCATTTTCGTTGCCGCTTACGGCTGACTTTGACGCCATTTTTCTAACCGATATCCAATTTTCCAAGCGAATGACACTCACTTCAGTTATTAGAAGGTAGAATGCTAACTAATACTAATACTAATACTTCTAATCGTTATTTTCCTTAAACTAATTGCTCATCTGGGTAACTTCCCTTGTTAGTCGTAATATTTCCCATTTGTGTTCTTCATGAAACCAGTTCCGTTACGTCCTAAAATTGCAATCATAATATCATCAAGCTATAAGTTAATATATATGTATATACATTATTGAATATATTTATGAGATTGTCCTATATGAATCCAGATTAAATTGATAACAATGCAACTGTACATATTTTTTCTTCCAAAGTATGTAAATGGGTTTCTGAGAACAATATTTTTATCTTTGAAACGGACGACACTATTTTTAATAACATATTTTAACTTGTTTAGAGTGGTGCCAGAGAGTAAAAAATAACTGAATTGATCATTGATTACCAAAATGTTGGCATCTATTTGCCGTATGAATTATTTACCGGTTCACACTTTTGTTTCATTTTTCATTCGAATATCTCATATATGTTACAACATATGTCATATATTACAACAAAATATAACTATTACAACATAATATAACTTTCGTTGCTTGTATTCCCTGTTGCATAAAAATATTAGGCATACCAATAAATAATCCACTATTTCTTGATTCTTTTTATGGCTTGCTATTAACGTATTGTGAAACAATTCATTTGTAAAAGGAATTGTTGTTTTTCAAAACTTTTTCTATTCTCATTTAGTACGCTAGAAATTTTAGCAGGATGGAAACATTGATTCTTGTTTACGGTAAAGCCATCACACTTGTTACTAAATAATAAAATTCATGAAGAAATAGTGGATTACTTATTGTTGTACCCAATATTATCATGAGTCTTTCCATTCCCATTTTGCACAAATGAATTCAAGTAACAGGCAATATGCTGCTTCTAGAAAGTAATATGCTGTTTTATTTATATAATTCGCAAATAGCAGGCAGTTTATACCAAAACTGTAAGTACATTTACGTGGCCAGTACAATGTATTATGCAGGGTGCCTCGTAACTAACTGAACACCGAGAAATGGGGGGTAGCTGGGGTGATTCTGAACAACATTTTTCGTTACCAAAATGTTGGTTGGAGTTTCACCTTTGAATTATTATCAGAGCGCCGTTTTAGCACGTTTAGTGCACGTGTTTGGGGCAAGGCGCTCTGATTGGCAAGTGTTTTTCGTTAATAATTCAGAAACGAAGCTTCGACCAACATTTTGGTCAAGGAAACAGTTGTTCAGAGTCGCCAGCAATACCACGTGTCTCGATGTTCAGTTAGTTGCGGGACACCCTGTAGAGATCACAAGGTGTCACATGTCTGGGGAGATATAAAATTAAATTGTTAATTGATTACTTTAGCAATCGAATCATCGAGAACAGATTGAACAACATAACATCATATTAATCTACATATAAGGTTTAAATAAATCTCACATTGATTATTTATTTATTATATATGTAATTCTTAGAAAAATCTTTATATTTATATGTAAGAGATACTTTACAATATTAATAATTGATCGCTTTTATATTCGATGTATCTATGTTTAATTTCAATGTATTTCCTGCGGAAATTGCAGTGATGCTAGTTTGCTATAATATGAATGCTCTAATGAGCATTTAGGAACATGTTTGTACATACTTCTGTAGTACTGTGCATTATAATCACATTGGAATTCATAATTGCATAAGAAACGTATACTAATATATTTTCGTATAAAATTTCAGTAAACTGCAAGTATTTTATGAAAATTAAATTTTGATTACTAATTGGATAGAAATTTTGGAAACTCCCCGTCTAACTCTCTTATATTTACGAACGACACTTGCTAACACGTACAAATAAATTAAAAAATTCACTACATCAACCTTAACATAACATGATTAAACAATTGCAAACTTCTTTTTCCACCCAATTCGTTATATCTATATTAAGCAAAATAACAAAATTGCTTCGCACCGTACATAGAGAAAACAACACGTACGAATAAACTGTGCCGTGTAGCTTTCCTTCCCAACCACCGTTTAACCGTGTTCTACAAATACGAGAAAAAAGGAAAACGAAATTGAGGCAGTAATCCTTATACTACATTGCAGTGCTTCAATTAAGAAAGGTGCATGAACTCGAGTTCGTGTCAGTAGCACCGTCTGTGGCTGAAAAATATACCAAATAATGTAAGAAAACACTAGTTTCGCCAGCAACAAATTTTCAAACCGCAAATAGAAAATAAATCGCGTAATATAGATGCACGTAATGTCGTAACGTGTGGTGACGGAAAAAATCATCGGAAATTACAGGATATCTAAGCATTATGGAAACAATAAAGTAGGAATAAAGTAGAATGAGATACGTGGCGAAGGTATTTTCCAAAAATAAAATAATATATACAGTTGACTAAGTTTAGCTGAGATATAATTTTCTGTCATTTGTAATTGTTCTTTCATATTACAAGAAACAACAATTGTTAAAGGTGGCCAGATTAAATTGAACACTTTGTATATGTACGTACACAGGGCGAGATATTACAACTTAGCACTTTCAATATCCCTTTCAATTTTCCAATTACACAGAACACAGTGAATCCTCGATATAAGCGAAGTGTTTATCCCCACCACTGAGGGATATACCCCTTGAGGCGTCTGTAGTTCGCTTGGCGATCAGTGTAACGCGATCCGGGCTCGGGTATATCGGTGAGCTAATACTAATTGAACGATGAAAATTTGCTATTTCTCATCCTTTTCATATGAAACTTTTCAAACACAATATAATTTGGACTATATTTACTGGCTTAATTAACGGTAATTAACGGTTAAAACATAGATGCTTTTTTTCAAATTCCAAGTGACGATTTTTCTACGAAGAACTATAAATGCAATCGATTATATCGATACTTCCATGCGATATAAAGGGCAATGCCAACGGTGTGTAGTGGAATTTAGTGTTAATTCAGATTTATTAGCTTACAATAATAAGTTAAGAGCAGCCCGAGATTCAAAATTAGAAAATCATTTCAAACGTTCGCCAGTACACATTTTTCAACGGCAACCATTCACCAAAGGTCATTTAAAAGCACATGTATTCGCAGAATCAAATTTATTTTTCCCCACACTTCAAGGCTATGGACAACAAAATCATATCTAACCATTAAAAGAAAGATGAAGATAACTTAACAATCTCAAATAAAACAATATTAACGCATAATAAATATGTGCCCCTATGAATACAACAATTTTTCGTATCGTCAAAAGCAATGGAAATTGTACATGCACAATTTAAACGGAACACCCTGTATACAGCACAAATTAGAACGCGTGTATATCGCTTGCATAAAACTTAAAAATGAAAGCAACGAAAGGTCTGGTACGAAATCTAAAAATTCAATGGAATCTATGGAATGGCGAACTCTGGTGAAATGACACCGCTCGTTCACCCCTTCGTCGTAGGCTATAAGAACCCAAGGTCAAGAGCGAACGGTTAAGGAGCAAATAGGAAAAGTGAAATGTGGATTGAGCACGCAAGTGAATCACGAGCGCTGCCGAGAAAAGACCTCGATGACGCGTTTTCAAGATCTCTGCAACCATCTTGTTATTCGTACTACACTCGTCGTCAGTTTTTCGTTTAAATAATTCGCAATGTACTGCTCAAAATAATTAATGCGTTTTTGTATCAGAAATATTGTGCCGCTCGGTGTGATATTTCATATTGTGAACGCAAGTATTGGGATAGTACGTGATTTAGTATACATAGAAATGTTTGCAAGTATTCAATTTAAGTAATTACTCGTTTCTGTTTTTCCTTCTATGTGACTCGTTCTTCATAATACCTTGCTAGTCTATATACATGAACCGAATAACGTTAACAAAGTAGATAGCACATTGCGAATAATAATGTACTACGCAAGTGTTTTATTGACAGGAAATATATTGATTTATTAGAGCGACATTTGGTAGAGCTGCTAGAACATCTTAAGACTTAAGTAAAGCTTGAAATGATTATAATATATTTTGCTTATATAAAAAAAATCTAAAGTGAGATTGAAAGCATTGAAAGTTGGCTTTGAGTTGACAATTTACTACAATTAGGTTGAAGCTGTCGTTAAACTACGTTATAACAGATAAAAAAAAGTTTTTCATCAACCTCCTAACAACAGAATAATCTGTGCTGATCGTAAACGCTGCGTTATTTTTAGTAATTGTAAAATAACTTTTATATAGTATTGTAAAGAAGAAGAGAACGTTTAAAGAAATCTTTACTGTTCATAAATTAATACATAATATGTTATAGAAATGGAAAGGAATTATTACGAACAAGCTGTTACAGTTTTGTCTACTAACTGTGTATGTCGTTATTAAAGATGTCCCAATATTTTGTACAGATATGAAATACTCGTCTAACGCATTTTTATTAATTATATATTACCTAATTTTATCACGTAATTCTGTTTTTATACATAGGTAAGTAAAGCGTAACGAATAAAAGTGTATAGAGAAAAATGGAGAAATGAGCGATCATTTTACTAGATATTGTTTATGTATAATTTGTATACCGAATTGCACACTTCATCAATACTTTTGTCTACTATTGAATGCGAATATTTATAAAAATGTTAGTTTCTGATTTATGCTGTTGCACGATAAATTTGAAAGATGTTGCTCCATGTAACTGCTTAATTACTATTTGCATTAATTGATCTGTACGTTCAAATGCACAGAATATTCGAAATGTATTTGAATAGTGCGATAGAAGGAGAAAGCAATTGTATAAAAAAGATATTATTCAAAATTGATGAATCATTGGAAAGAGTGAGGGGAGCTCGTATGTGACACAAGATTGTACTAAGATTTTGGAAAAGTGCAATAAAAAAAGTGTTTTGCAAAGACAGAACATTTTCACAGATGCATTTGTCAATTATATGTTGTATTATAAAGCGTTTATAGATATTTCATAAGATATTTCATTAAAAAGTTTTGATGTATAAACATTTTACCGAAGCTATTGTATTTTTTAATACTAAATGCAGTAAATGAAAACCAGTATTCTTACGATTATTGATTTGTTAATTTTATAATATGCGTCTCAGGATTATACTGTATAATATGTACCATTCTTTTTTTTTGCTAATAAATATTTGCATCAAATTTATGCTCAATATAATATAACAATTTACCTATTCAGAAATGTGTAAAATGTGAGAGAAAAAGACAAATACCCGTTACAAGTACAATAATTATTAACAAAGTGCACAAAATTAATAATAAACAGATCAGAACACCATCTACATGTTTTAGATCTATACTTTGGGAAGGAATTAGTGTTGCATGTAAAATTTCTGAAACGGTGAACAGAGTATTATAATTAACAGCATTATTGACTATTGTAAAACGAAATGGCCAACCTTGAAAAGTTCGAATGAACTTTGCTAGTAGATACTTTCATATAGTTTTATGGAATCAATAACACTGCGACACAAAGAAATGGTTCCAAAACAAAGTTGTGTTACGCATAACAATAATAATTTAAATATTTCGACCAACCTATATACAAAAATAAAATAAACTTGTGCAATGCAAATTATGCTTATCTTCTCATTTCTACATATAATAGCTTTTCATTCCTCGCTAATATTATATACACGATGTTCCGTAAGAAATTCAATAAATAACAATTGCAACGTATTCGTTTTAAACTTCTTTTTTATACGTCAAATTGCCCACCTTCCACTTCTTAACATAGTTCTCACAGTTTAAATTCGGAAGACTTTTGGAAAGTGGAATGACAAGGTGGTATGTATCAGCTATCGCGGATGTACTATTCCCGTTGCAGACACCGTATACGAACGTTATTACATCGACATATTCTGTAATCGAAAAACTACGAAACATTGGGAGCACTATGGAGGTAGTAAGGAAATCAAATTCAAAATATAGACTGAATACCTTGCACTTCTTTTGATTTTATTACAAGGAAACACTTACCTGTACTCTTGACACAAGCATGCATAATGTTTATCTAGGTAATAAAACACATCTATACTGTATAAATTTTGTGCACAGAAGGATGCATCATTGTGTACAGCGAAGTTCATTTTATGGCTATAAAGCGAAAATAAAGAATTATGATTACTGTTATATTTTTCGTTCAGAATTATTCGTTGAATACTTGAACGAATTTCTGTTATTGAATTTGAGGCGCAACACCCTGTATATGGTATTCAAAAATTATGCAACTATTGAATTACAAGAAAATATTTTACCTGCTATACAACTTTCGTGTATGTCAAATAAATAGCCAAAACATTGCTATATTTAATACGGGCCGCAATAGGATTATGTACTAGTTTCTTCTGAGAATATATATGTAGATATTTAACTCTCTGTTTTCTATTCAATGTTTAACTTGATAAGTCTTCCTGCCATTTATTTTGGAAACAATAAGATGATCGAATTTAAGTATGTACAAATCAAATTTAGTGTGCAACAGCGAGTTGTGGTCTGATGTTGGTGATTTGAAAGTGCAGTATGGAAATAGTATACTATAGCAAAACAGCGTCTATTAATATATTTATGAAATGGAAAATGATCATACAAGTGCGATTTTGCAACAAACACCATTTGAGCCTCTTGCACAACTGAACTAAGATCGTCGGTGAAATTTTGCAAGTGACCAGTACTAAAAATTCCCTTCAGTACTAGTGGTTTCTTAAAAAGATGAGCAATATTTTGCAAATGAATTTTACAAGTTACAAGTCAGCCGAGTATTCAATTTAACGTTTTCGATTTACATACAATTCGATACGTGTGAACAGGCATTAATTGACCTTTTTTGCTCAAAATAAGTCAACAATTACAATCTGTAATGCGTTAATTTACTAATAATATTAGTCGATTAATTATTGTGCAAGACCAGTACGTAGCAAGTAATTATCTCAAGGAAAAAAGTTTACTCGAAGTATAAAGTGAGTCAAAAAGCAAGAGAAATAATGTCGAAAACTAATGCAGGAACATCTATCTAGCGTTTCAATCAACTTTATAAATATGTACATCGCGGATAATTATTCTCTTGCCCTCGTACATTAGTTATTTTGAGCAGATATATTACGTGTGAGGAATTTTGGAATTCATAGGGTTGGAGTGAAAATAACTGAAAAGGAAAAGGAAAAGAAGCTAAAGCCTTTTCAACTGAACCCCATAGTTAGTGAATTACTGACAGGAAATGCAGGTACACGGTGGCTCCGTTGGAGAGGAATCCAACAGGAAAATCGGCGTATGCACTCCATTGCAGCCGGTGCATTCCCAGCAACGCGTAGGTATCCCAGACGAGCCAGGACAATTTCCAACCAGAAAACGTTCGTTTTCCGGTGATTCCTCGTTCGAAGGTCTGATGTCTTCGTCGTACTCATAAGGATCATCCTCTTGCGGATCCAGTTGCTCCTGGTCGGAAGATTCTTCCGGTTCCAGGAGCGTATTGCTCGGAATGGTCTTTTCTTCCTCCGCCAGGATCGGCCGGGAACCCAGGGAGGACAGGGAGCAACGGCTGATTCGTTAGCTGTATTTATTAATTACTACTAATCCTCTCCAGAACCTTCCCCGTTTTCTGACACTTTTCATACAACTTCCCCCGTTTTCTCTACTAATATTTCAAAATCTACCCGCAAGCTTGAACATTCCGTATCTTCAAATCCAATTAATTAGATGCTAACTGTATACCTGACATAATGATGCTACATTTTGCGTGCTGGAAATGCAATTGTGCTTCGAAAGATGTTTATGATTTTCGATTACACTTGTCTCTTTTTTTTACTTTTTTGGCGATTTCTCGTGAACTCGGTGGAAGCAAGAGAAATTCTCGTACAGTGAGTCACACAAGAGCATACCCGTCTGATTCCCTGAAAGTTCAGTTAGGGGTGGGAAAGGGCGTGACAACCTAAAAATATACTGTCTGCATCGGTATATGTTTGCTTTGGATCTCTTTCTAACCCTTTCACACTGATCTTTTCGAGATGAGTGCTGCATATGCTGAGCAGCTCCACGAGGTCCCTTTGCCCTCGTATAAAACAAAAAAGGTCAAGAATAGCATTTGGAGTCGCAGTTAGGTACCACCCTTAAAAATATTATAGCATCTAATTTTACAACTAAGAAATCTGTTAAAAAGTGGGTAGAATAGCATGTTTGCATATCGAACAATTCGATAACGCAAATCAAAGTGTAAAGCAAGTCGCTCTACCAAAGAAAGATGATGCAATCATTCGAACGATAAACAGGGCTATTTTGCAAAGACTAAATAAAATTAATTATTATGATAATAAAGCGTCGCTGAGAACAGCAGGAAGTAAATTAGTAGGTGGTGTATTAGCAGAAGAGTTTTACTTGTACTATAATACATGGAAAGCGAATACAACTTCGTTGCTTCCGATTGGTTATCTACTCTCCAGATGCAAGACTTGTAGAATGTAGAAAATTTGTGATCTGTAAGGAAGTAACTGCTTCGGGGAAAACGTATTTCTAAGGTGAAAGCAATGGTTTGACATACATTGGGAAATATTAAGGTTCCTTTTAGAAAATATTTATACCATATTAACACGTTCAATGCCGGAAAAAATTTACATGACTGACCCATGGCGCCGGCATGAGTTTTTGGATATGCGATGCATATTACTGTATAATTACAATATGCATGCTCACAATTGCAAATAAAAAATTGTTTCATGTGTTCTACGATGAATAAGTTTCTTTATATCATTGTAATAACGATGCAAATATTCCACATTGTCATTTCTTTTGAATATTACGGTTTTATTAATTGTAAGCTCAGCATCGCCACGGCGCGCCGGTCACCGGAGAACCCCACGGCTCCATTGCCAGTGCACTGGCAAAATGAGTGCCGGTCACCGATGAGCCCCACGGCATACAACGTGTTAAAAGTTTACTTGAAAGAATGGCAATTATTTACAAGTTTGGTCTCTTCACCGATTTCGATTGCCTTAAAATAAGTTGTCAAGGTCATCATTCTGAACAACTGTTCGCCATACATGTTACCGCAGGCTTAGTTTTCGAGACGTTCATGAAAATATTTTTGATCATTTTTGCCTTGGTGTGAATTTGGTTTGGGTTAAATTTGATTTGATCGTGTACTACGTGCTCGGCATACTTTTACTGCTCGCTGTAATGGTAATCATTCTGTGCAATAATTAAGACGGTTTTAGTAAACAAGAGTTTCTGATATTGCAAGGTATTTTAACTTTTTTCGAAATGTACTAGCTGACTGTGGCTTTGCTGTCTTACGCCCGCCATGAGAGCGGGTTGTAATTTAAACAAAAGAAAAAGCAAAAACAAATAATGAATTTCAAGGAATATAATGCGGATTCGAACACACAGCAACGGGATAACGTCTCATATCCCGCTTTTTCCTGTACACCATCGATCTCCTCTGTGTCGCGTTCAGCGTTTGCTCCAATCGGTTGTATGAAGTATTGACGTATCTTATACATTTAAATATGTATAGGGAAAGGTTGTACAGAATGATGACCTCGATAACCTATTTCAAGGTTGTCGGAGTCGATGCGAGGACCAATCTTCTAAATAATTACCGAAAGTATTTGTGAGAGGTTGTTAAGCTAAAATTGATCGCGATGACGATTGAGCACTATGTTAAGTGATTTTGTTGTACGTTTCTGTATACCTTTTAGTTATATTTCATATTTTACAAAATAGAGAATTTTTTTCATCAACATGCATCATCGTGGATCCATGCACGGTCATGTGTAAACCACTGTGCTGGGCAAGGGTTTTTAGATACAACTAGGCTTGAAATGTAGGGGACATGGGTCCCCAGAAACCTGGTGGTAATATTATTTGCCATTATGCAGCTTTTATACTAGAAATTCCTATCAAGATTGGTTTTTCTACCGATTAATCTTTGATACAAAAACAATTTCTTAACTAATCAATATTTGGGAAGTCAATTTTCATTCGCATCCGTTTTAAAAGCATTTACTATTAAATTGAAATTTCTAGTTTGGTTGAACTGAAAAACATCGTTTTTTCCAAGTAGTAATAACATTTTAGCAACATACATTACTGCTCGAAAGTGTTCGGACACTCGTTCATTTGTCACAATACAATTTATTTGATTAATAAGAGAACTTACAATTGCATTCTAGTTTCTAGTTACTACAGATCAAAATTAGATAGCCTATCATGGACCTTGAAAATTAATGTGTACATCGTTTAATTAAAATACAATGGGATAATAAAGTTCGTGTCCATGAATGCTAAACTTGATGAAAGTACTAATTGTAAGTGTGACCTGGCAAATGTTCGAGGACCCAGGTGATGAAAATGCTTATAGGAAGCGTGGAAGGAAATTAATTTAGAAACAATTGTAACATACTTTTGGTGCAGTATTGGTTAGTTTTCAATCAGGAATATTTAGTCTACAACTTGGTTACTCCCGAAGAAAATGATACAGATTACGTTTCGTAATTGTACTACAATTAAATAACATTTATGTAACATTACTACACATCTATGGATTGTCCAGACACTTTTAAGTGGTAGTGTATACAGGGTGTTACGCATAAACGCGAATGGTACAAAAGTAATTTGATTTAAAGGGGCACGTTATGTGGTGTAGAGGATTTTTGGGTAGGTGAAGCAGTGGGGGTGATTTGAAAGCCAAGACTATTTTTTTACAAATACAAATAGAAATTAACGCAACTTCGATCGCATCAAATTATGGTTTTATTAAACAGAATAATATGATATAGAAGGTCGTTGGATTCGCATCAACACTCGCTATAATATTACGAGTACAAAAATGTGGGTTGCCCTTTAAAAAAATTGTCTTGGCTTTTAAATTCCCTCCAGTACTTCACCAATACCACATTTATTTTAATAGCTTCAATCATTCACGAGATACTCTCAGTCTTCAAAGATGATCCAATCCAAAATGGGGACAATAATGTTTGCACGCAGCTCGGACACCGAAATATCAGTATGCGAATGTTACGTTAATTATGAATTATTCAGCATAGCTATTCGATAATTACTAGCGATAGTAAATGAAATATTTAACGCGAGAGCAAAATTGACTCAACGTTCATAGAAACGTCTTACTAATGTAAACAGTAAGAGGACCGGATGGGCCTGTATGTACTTGACTAGTCGAAAGGGCCTAGGTTGTAAACTGAAACAATTCGCACTCGTAGGTACAAGTTGATCCTAGTTCTCTTTGGGTGTTTCAGTCAGTTCTAGAGAGTATTTCATAGTGAAAGAACATTCCTTCTGAGCTGTTTTAAATACATTGATTTAGACAAATATAATAGGTATTTTATTTAACATACCATATCCAATAATAGCAATTAACTTTCGTTTCTGTGAACTTGAGTATTATATACCTCATTAGTGCCTAATCATGGAATAATTACCGGATACATACTATGGTCGCCTATAGTTACTTGATGCATACCGTTCACACTGTACGTTAAGTCGTAAAAGGGATCGGGCAAATAATTTAACGTTAAAACCGTGCGAAACAGATGTTTAACGATAAGAAACGTCCAGATAAGCTACGAATGCTAACATAAATTATTAATGAACAATCAAACCAGACTTCCCTCGTCACCAAAACCCTCCGCGCATCCATCATCCTTTACATAACGCGAACTGCAACCTCTGCCCAAAAAAATTCAGCTAATCAGAATATTTTGTATATTGCGTTGCAACTTTTTGCAACGGAACACGTCATATAAAAAATAACTCTTCTACCCAATACAACATGTATGTGTACACTCTACTATACAAGGTGAACCACGAATCGTGATCAGCTTAGATCATTTTGTGGTCGGTGGGTTGATCGAAAATTTGTTTACATATCTGGTGTAACATGGTACAATTAGAGTTTCAAGATGATTATAGTTAACTTTTCAATGTCGGCTTCCGTTTGTTCTATGTGAAAATCAACAATTGTTTTACACCCATCCTTCAGCGGATATTATGACGAATTCGACGACTATTATAATAAATATTTTCTTTCTATCTGACCCGGATAAACATTGAAAAGATATATACGCCAGAAGATAGATGTGTAACATGGTACGTTTATCTATGCACAGTGAGGTCTCTACATAAACGAAAAAAGTGGTATCCGATATAAGCGAAGAGTTTATCCCCACCACTGAAGGGGTAATACCCCTCGAGATGTCGAAAAGTTCGATTGTCAATTAGTGTCAAGTGAACCTGGATTGGGTATATCGGTGAACTAATACGAACTCAACGATGAAACTTTGCTATTTCTCATTCTTTTCTTATGAAACTTTTACCTAGAAACTGGTGACATTTTACTGATTAAAATGACACCAAACACGATATAATTTGGACTATATTTATTGGTTTAGTTAACGGTAATAAGTTTCGACCGCAGAAAAGGATAGGTAGTGAAAAAAAGGAGAAGCTGCTCGGTCCTTTTTCTTCACTCGCTGTCCTTTTCTACGTTCGACGCTGTCGGCAAATTGCAAACAATGCAGGAAGCATTCGATATAAGCGAACCTTTAGTCCCCAGGCTTTCGCTCGTATCGGGACTTTACTGTATAAGAAACTAAAGGTGATCTTAAAAACTCCGAGAAAAAGAAGAGTTGGCAAAACAGTTATTACGATTATCTTAAGGTGGGTATAGACGAGCGCGCTGCGGCTGCAACGCGGCAGTAACGCGGCATTAGAAGGTGTGCGCGGTGTTCCGTTTTTACCACCAACACGCACCGCGCCTGGAACGAACCATGAATTTCAACGCGCATTCGCCAAAGACGATGAAGCTCTTATTATAGCTAGTAGTGCAGTGATAATTTTAGCTTACAATGAGTTATGAGTTTTCCTTTCTTGAAAAAATACGCTGACTGAAGAAAACACACGAGTCATTCGTGTCCCCGATGCGCCTTTTCCCGAAACCATCCTGGAAAACCCAGGAAAGGATCCGCTCGCAGAAATAAAGAAACGTGCGCGGATAAAGCGGTTTATTGTGTTCGGTGCTTGGCACAGTCGAAAAAATCATGATTGATTTTTGAATTTTTTATCCAAAATAATCATTTATCGGTAGGTAGGGAATACAATTGTTGTTATTGTTATGATAATGTTATGTCATACAACTAGTTTGATCTTTTCCACTATAAAAATGTTCAGAATTTATACATTATATGCATTTTTGGAGTTTTGTCCCGAACGCCGATTTAAATGCCGCACTGTGCTTGGGCTCGAACGCGACAAACCCACAGAAAACCGTCCACACTGCGGCAGCGAATCCCTTTGTGTTCGCGCAAAAAACCGACTCGAAATGGTTCGTTGCGCGGCATTGCAGTACTGCCGCACGTCACCGTCCACACGAACGAATATTCGCCCAAACACGTTCGGTCCGTGCCGCGTTGCAGCCGCAGCGCGCTCGTCTATACCCACCTTTAAAGCTCTCATTAGAACACGTTATACCAGATACAAAAAACTTTGTCGACTTCGGTCGGCCCACCAGCAACAGAATAATCCCAGCTGTTCACAGTTCGTCGTCCACCCTGTGCTCCATTATTCAATAATCTGCCCCCCGCTCTTTCTAAAGGTGGGTATAGACGAGCGCGCTGCGGCTGCAACGCGGCACGGACCGAACGTGTTTGGGCGAATATTCGTTCGTGTGGACGGTGACGTGCGGCAGTACTGCAATGCCGCGCAACGAACCATTTCGAGTCGGTTTTTTGCGCGAACACAAAGGGATTCGTTGCCGCAGTGTGGACGGTTTTCTGTGGGTTTGCCGCGTTCGAGCCCAGGCACAGTGCGTATTTTAAATGGGCGTTCGGGACAAAACTCCAAAAATGCATATAATGTATAAATAATGAACATTTTTATAGTGGAAAAGATCAAACTAGTTGTATGACATAACATTATCATAACAATAACAACAATTGTATTCCCTACCTACCGATAAATGTTTATTTTGGATAAAAAGTTCAAAAATCATTCATGATTTTTTCGACTGTGCCAAGCACCGAACACAATAAACCGCTTTATCCGGGCACGTTTCTTCATTTCTGCGAGCGGATCCTTTCCTGGGATTTCCAGGATGGTTTCGGGAAAAAGCGCATCGGGGGCACGAATGACTCGTGTGTTTTCTTCAGTCAGCGTATTTTTTAAAGAAAGGAAAACTCATTGTAAGCTAAAATTATCACTGCGCTACTAGCTATAATCAGAGCTTCATCGTCTTTGGCGAATGCGCGTTGAAATTCATGGTTCGTTCCAAGCGCGGTGCGTGTTCGTGGTAAAAACGGAACACCGCTCACACGCTGTAATGCCGCGTTACTGCCGCGTTGCAGCCGCAGCGCGCTCGTCTATACCCACCTTAATATTTTTTTTATTGTAACTGTTCATACAAAACTAAGCTAGCATGCGAAGGATTGGTGAACAACATCTTTGAGACAAGTCGAAAGGATTTGACGTACGCAATATTCTATAAAATTAAGCTTCCACCGTACGCTTATGTTTTTAATTACGTTATTTATAATGCAATGCGATGTATAAGCGCAGCGAGGTGTTACCAATCTAACGGCACAATCGCCAAGAAGCACGCTTGAGGCTTTTGCATCGACGGACGAGATGTCTCGAGAACTGATTTGCATGCATCGAGGAAGGCAGATTCTCGAAAAAAATTTAACACTTCGTCTGGGTTGTCGGTGCTTCTCTGGGAAAACAATCTACGAGGAAAATAAATCTCATTCAACAAAACGTTGCGTAGTGTGTAAGGAAAACGAACAAGATATTTTAGTCGGCATTTTAATGCTGCAGTATTATACATTTCGTATTTCAGATGTTTCTCGTAAAGGAAAACTACGCTTTAGTTTGAAATGTACAAAATATTCTATGTATATGTAGCATTTTTAAATATGTATGGCAAATGAACGACATCGAGTCGTTAGATATTGCCCCCAAGGAATTAGACATGTAAAAATCAGTTCGCGATGTTCGATGTCGTATACGAATGGTAAGGCGTTAGAAAAGAAACCTTGGAACGTCTAACTCAAAACTGCATCGAAGGTACGGAAACTGTTAGAACTGTCTCGATATCTTATCACGCGCAAGTAAATCCAAGTTTCAAGACCCAGTGCCTTCTAGGGCCTCATACTTATCGGGTTCTAAAGTATCCTAAATTCCAGAACTTGCTGTTAGAGATGCCGTATAGGCGCCATACACAGCGGCTCCACAATTTTAGGACGCGAAAAAGATTCTACTACACGCGGCTGCAGTTTCGAAAAGCACCAGTGGCCCGACGATATGATACTTGGAGCAGAGGTGGAATGTGGGGGACGGAGCCCAAATGTCATTTTGAACGCGGGCATTCATTCGTTTCCGAAATATTAATGAAAAACTTTTAGTACTACACATTGAAAACTGCGTATACAGACGTTACTACTACACTGAATCCCACCCTACTCCGCCTCCTTTCTACCACCGGAACCAGGGACTTAATACCGGTATACTTTTTTATAAATATTTGTATAATGAAGAAAGAAAACCGAAAAAATACCGGTAAATATATCGGTATTTCGGTTTTTATAAGGGTTCTAAGGGTGCAACCGGTAAATGCCGGTAAATACTGACCAACTGCCAAGGACCCACTTCCGTCGAAGCAGGTTACTTCGCGAACGAAAGGGTAAGTTTATTCAACTATCTTTTTCTAACATTAATTATCCAAACATTTTTTTCATAAGTAATAAAACACTTTATACGTTTCGGATAACGAATAAAAGTATGAAACAGTTATTAAACGACTTGTTAATTAAATTGTCATTCATGAATAACGAATAATAACACATTGTTCTTAATTTAAGACGATGTAATATTTGCCGTACGTTGCCCCCCGATGCACCCGATCACGACCGCGCGCAGTTGTGCCTGAGAGCGCGCTCCCATTGGCCAGTGTTTTTCTTTAGTAACTCAAAACGAAGCTTCAAACAATATTTTGGCCAAGAAAAATGTTGTTCAGAATCACCTCAGCTACCCCCTATTTCCGGACACTTCACGGGTTAAGAGACACCCTACATATACTAATACAGTAATCGGTGATATTAAATATTATAATATACAGGGTGCCCCACACAACTGAGACTGTATCATCCAAACGGATGGACAAGTAAAAATGAATTATGCACAATCTGTAAATAATTTTATGCTTTTTTATGTACACATTGGGGCACGGTTATTTAATCTCTACCCTGTATATCATAATAGTTAATATATTAATTTAATATGTATACCCTGAATATTGTCATTGCTATAACAATGAATTATTATTATTACTATTTAATGTTATCGGTAAGATTTTTCATAAACTGTTAATCGGATATACATATACTCTAATGTAATGCACACGAAACAAATGATTTTAATACTGTTCTGCAAGTATTTACTCTAATCCAGCCTGCGTCTTAATACTTTCGAGCCGAAGTGTACGTCGACATGCGAACATATCGCTAGATCTAGATATATGTAGAAACTGGCAAATCTACCCCCTTAATCGATAGATCTCGAAATCTTGATCAGTCAACGCTCTGAACTAAACCATACTGCCAACCATGAAGTATTCTACAATTAATAGTCTTTCAGCAATCGACCGCAGAAGTTGGTGGACTAATCGAAATTTCCTCTTCTCGCCAATCTATAGCAATAGTCGTAACAAAAGGGTTAATACGTTCACTATGTTCAACTGTGTTTTTCATAATATAGAAAATGTGAAAATATTAATCTTTTTATTTCACATTGTAACCATACAAGCGCTTGTCTCATAGTGGATAACTGCCACTATTTTTTTCCAATCTGTTTTTCTGGATAGATAAACATGAATCTCTCTTCTCTGTACTGGTAAATGTTGAATTTCAATTAACACCTTCGCTGCCATGTATGTTCCCGCGATGTACACAAAATTTTTACTGATCTTCCACGTGAATCAATCGTGGCCTCGACAAGTTGTTCTCTACAAATTTGCTTTACAGTTTGTAATTATTGAGGTTTTTAGAAGGTGACTTTGAAGTACGTAGTGGTTTGTCAGAAATATAAATTTAACATTGTGATATCTTACCACGTCTGTAACAATATTTAATAAATTAATTTAATACCCATACTCGACGCAACGCCATGAAATAACTATTGAACCAGCTCTTAGATCATCCCTGCATAATAACATTCTTGTGGCGACAGCGAAGATCTTAATGTAGCTTTTAATAGTGTTTTTACTTCCTCCATTTTTTATTGCTCTACCACGTCTATCTCGCGAAGCAGTTCAAAAGGTAATGAAGCAAAATGAAATTCCTTGTATTTCGTAACAGCATACACTTTTATCCAAACGATTATAAAATTGTTAAAGATCATTAAACAAGAAATTTAATTCAATAAAAAATACTTCCCAATTGGATGAACAATGTTAGTACAAATATACTGTAGAAGCAATCGATTTGACGATATTTTCCATTTAAAATCATAAAAACATTTTTTGAAACATGGGAGTCAAAATATTGTGATACCAAAAGATAAGGACTGCTACAGTAACAGGAATATTGCAAGTAAATTATTAAAACAATATCTACCTTGATTTTATTTCCGTTAAGAAGAAGCCTATATGGTATAGAAACATATTTTGCTACTAATACAAAGGTACAAAGGTATCACCATGGATTTTGCATTGTATGAATGGACTCATGGTAGCGTAGAACCATTCCCATTCAGCCATTGAATTCCGGACGTCCTTATTTATCACCAAGGGTCATTCGCACCAAACAATTCTCTGAATTGTTGCAACAGCAATGCAATTTTACAATTTAATAAAGGAACATCTTTCGAAGCATTATTACGCAAATATTATCACTTCCCCATAGCCTAATTGAGAATTTTTTATAACGATACTTCGTTTGCTACTCTAACAATATGTATCGAACAATACACAACTTCCTACACGTTATTTAGAAACATTCAATTCCCTAGCAACCCAGAATAAATTAAAAATGATCAGATAAGCCTAGTCTTAAATAATTTACAGTTCACAAACTTTCTTTAAACTGTATCATCATTCTATCACGCTAACTTAAACTGAAAATATGAAGTTAGTTTTAAGATGGAGCATTGCTAAGTTAGATCAAGGCCCTGGAGTTGGATTGTAAAATATACTTGGACGAAGGATGCAAACATTTATCGAAGAATACTGCAAGCGACATAAACACTTGCTAGTAGTCGAAGGATTAAAAAAACGAAAAATATTTGAACCATGAAAGAGCAACGCGGGGCCACGCCGCATCAGTAACACGGAGGGGACCGTTATTATCGAGTGCACATTTTGAAGAAAATGTTTTAGCAGAGGAAGTAGTACCATAACGGAATCATTTTTACTAATTTACGGTGTATCCATTAAAACTAAATGAACAAACAAATAATTCTGACGTAATATCTTAGGGAGAAACGTCGCAGGTGATTATTGATTTTTCCGTGAGCTCAAGCTTGCATAAGAGTATTCACTGGAGTGATAAACCGAGTCTATGACACTCTTTCATCCTTTATTTATAGGAAAAAAGATGCAACTGTGTGGCAAGCCTTAGTCACGTGTGTGACTAATTTTGTGCTTTACCGATACTTTGATATTTCTCGATACGAATCTAGAAACACCGATATTATGAACATTTTGTTCGTTTGTTCATTTTGCATGAACATGAAAGGAGGATAATATAAACGTTTATAAAATAATTAATAACATTTCGGGACAAATATTAATGTTTCTCCATGCCATCCGTGGGAATTGTACAGTATCCATTAGAGTGGAGTACAAAATCTTGACAAAACTCTGGAGGTATACGGCAAAAAGTTTCCTTCAGAAAAGATATGATGCATGGATTAAAGTTCGTTTCCACAAAACGAGATAACAGCAAAATGGTAATAAATAATGATAGGAAACAACTGCAATGTCGCGGTAGAACAACCACGTGGTGGCATGCATTAATCTAAATGGTTGCATAATTCGCCGAGACAGTTGGCCTCCAAACAATCTCTTAGACATCGTTACATATCGTTAACGATTCTACTTGGCGTTGACGAAAAAAAAAAGAAAAAAAAAATTAAACCTTGTACTTAGCGCGTTTTTCAATTCAAGAAATACGTATTGCGTGAATTTCACGTGATACTCCGATTGAATAATTCGAGAAAAGTGCTAGCAATATTCGAGCCGTTCAACATTATTTAACATCTTTTTATATATCGTAAAACATGTAAACAATGAAAATTAAAATGTTGCCTAAGATGCATATTATGCGTTAATAGTAAACTGTTTAAATAAATGTTCCGACTTCGTACATAGTATTTGTTTATAAAAATTTATTTATTACCATGTGCTTTTCAAATATATACGAAATGTGTGTTGCATACCAATTTTATTAGATAAAAGTGCCCAATGTAATTGGACTTAATGACGAAAATTTAATTGAAGAGACTAACAAAATTTAGAGCAATGGTAAATCTCGATATTTATGAAACTTCGTAGATACTATTATACGCGTGACGCCTCCTTTTTGTATTACAATTAATTTTAACTTTTTGATATTAGATTTTTACATTGGTGCGATTAGATTCGTCAAGTAAAATAGGAAACAAGCTTCACATGTACATACATATTTCTATACTGCCGGCGCAGCTTAGAGGAGACAAAAAATAAAAATAAACAAAGGGATTAAAGCTTGAAGCTTTTAAAAATGGCGTCTCATCGCGCATAGCTTGCCGAGCTAGCTTTGAAAAGAACAAAAATTACCTGCTATAATTTGCGCAAAAAAGTCAGCCAAATACATTCATAGTAATTGCATTGGTACATTGCAAATTTCCGAATATGTAGTGGCATTTAAAATGAACAAACTGTCGTCCAAGTATATTTTAAAATGACGTAAAAATGGTTAAAAGAAATTGGTAATCAAAGTTGGGAGAAAGAATGTCATTTTTAATAATCAGCATAATGGTCAGAATTTCATGGGGACATCGTTTTAATTTCGAAGTAAATACTTACCATTTAACGCATTAATACCTCACCTCTGACGTCAGAGGATCCACCGGGCACATTTCACTAATTCTCTAAAAGCTCTTCAAGTTTCGCGGTTAATCGTTCTTTTAAGCACTAATTAACAGATTGCTTGATTGTTCACTCACGCTGGACAAGCGAATAATTGCACTTTGTCGTTAAAAAATGCGACGAAAGCACGAAACGACGCAAACGACGAAATTACAACGGCGCCATGACGCATAGCTGTCAGAGCAAGCTGCGCGCGCAAAGATGCGCGGAACATAACGAGAGGGAAATTCAAACGGTACAACGTCAGCAGTGAAATATTACAGTTGTCGTCATGAAGTACATTTGATATTTCGAGCAAAAAGCAGAAGTTATATAAACCTAATCCTGTCCATAAAGTATTGTTACTACGAAAAGTCAACATTACAACAATGTTATAGGAATGATAATTTAAACCACGATTGGGTATATCCATGCCTTCTTTAAAATAGTAGTAGTATTATTGAATTTATTGTTACTGTACATACGGTGCAAGAACATCGTTTTTCGCTGTTAATAACACTGTTCGACAAATTTCAAATTTTTTTTTATTTTGTAACCTTCAATAGGCGTTTTCTATAGTCTTTAATGTGCTGAATACGAATCTAACAATCCGTTTTTCTCCAGAACGTACCATTTTTGAAGAAATCAATTTTGAAAAAATCGAAAATTGTACACTTTGGAAGTGTTTTGTACTTTTGCGGTTACAGTTATTCAGTTGTGCTTGGCTCCAAATGATTCTGTGAAGTTTCACGAATAAAATGCTGTAAGTAGTTATTAGATTATAAACATTTAAATATGTTCAAATAATCATCAAAGTGAAAAGGGCCCCGAAAATACACCCATTTGTAAGTTTTCGAAATAATTAATATGAATATCTTGACAGAATTGTTTGTGAAGTTTTATAGGGTTCATTATAGGTTCCAAAGAGCAGTGTTAATTGTTTCGGAATCCGCAACTATGAGGGGTAATTTCATCCCCGAAATGTAAAGCTACGTCGATGAAAGAGACTGCTCGTCTAATATCTTTTATTCCAAAAGTATCATGTCAGAAAAATTGTCTTGTTTTAGTTGAGTGATTTCTTGTCGGTATATAAGAAAAGTTATAATTAAAATTTGATCTGTCGTTCAGTGTTATTCCCTAGCAAAATACTAAACATAATGAGAATGATCATTGGTGAGGTTTTTAGCAATTTCAAATCTGTCGATAACGGAACCAGGAGGATTGTACTACGATTCCAGAAGCCAATTTTATTTGCTTTTGATTCGTTCGAAAGCTTCGCAATACACTTCGGCATCTGCCGAAAAAACTATTAATAATTCGCGAGATATTTCTGGCATCATGCCTTTTAGTAAGATTACCGAATTTCCAGTGATTTTTGAGATTCCGCTTCCCTCTTTCAGTGATTTGTTTGTCTTTAGATTTAAAATTACGTATACTATATACACAAATGAATGACAGATCTTATCTTTGCATGCATCGACATTTTAGAGCGTATAATACAGCGTGTGTATTACAGTAATTAATATATTATATTTCATAGCATTTAATATGATTTAAGAAGGATGTATGTAGGTAAAATATCAAGGACTAATTTATGGATAAAAACAAGATGAAATTATAAAGCATCTTGATCTATAAAGTATGAAGAGGAAGAAATATTTTATAATGCAAATTGTATTATATATAGTATCAAAATCAACGACTCGATCAACTTTACTAATCTCCTTATGACAATGATTGACCGGAATATGAAGTGTTATGCTTTCTTTGTCGGGTACAATCAATTACTAATCATACCCCAAATGCTTTTGTTAAAACTTAATGGCTATTTTTCCCCCGATAACAAAGCCAATGTCAACAATAAAAAAAAATAAATAATTGAAGATTATTTGCAAGTGTACCAAAATGTTGAATACAAAATATTATAACAACTTTGCTCGGTTTTACGCAGATCAGGAATCTTAAGAGTAAACTCTGTTATCACGTTTATAGTCCTAACTTACTTATTTCCCTCGTGTGTACTAAATTTCAGTTGCCAAAGGATATAATTATAAACTTTTGGTAAAGTTACAGAAATTGCGCAGTAAATTAACTTTAATAATAAAAACCATTTGAATAGCACGGTTTCAAATTGCAGAACCAGTGAATTTCTGAAGTGCTCGAGCTACAATGTTTTCAATTGCGTATACAAAATCGCTCATTGCTGCGCGAACTCAACAACCACTTCGTTTCACGACGCATGGATTTATCAGTTCTCATTAGTGATTACGATAAGTTAAGAATTTCCAACTGTTTTTAGAAAAATTAATTTGCAATGATAATTAACACCAGATACCCCCGTGAAAACAACTTGGAATGCAAACAAAATTCTCATTCCTTTGTTCTTTTTTGTTTATCTGTATAAATAAACATTATATACCAATTTAATTTATATAAACAGTTTGAAATCAAACAATATTTAACCTTTTTCAAAACATTTGACTTCTTCCAATTATTACAGCAATTAGAGAGCACTGAAATTTGTTGTATATGAATTTGGGAAAGGTAATTACATTAAAAATCTACAGCGTACCATCTAATAGTTGGATATAAACGGAACATGACGACCACTCGGAGAATTCTTTGTTCCAGCAATAGCTGGTCAGCGAATTTTAAGAGGAGAAACGAAGCTCACAAAGAAATTAATGTGAACGAAAGTATAACTAGACCACCACTTTAAATAGAAGAAGATCGAAATTGCGCTTCCCTCCTTCATATACAGGGTGTACAGTACACGAGTATCCACCATTTTGTAGGCATTTCCAATAATCTCACGAAAAATGTTTGAAACAACATTGAGCCTTAATTTAGCTACAAATTGCAATAACAAATATGTTCAAAAATTTGCTTTGTCAATAATAAGCCGAGGAGATCTTGATTTTTGGGAATTCTCTTTGCATTTTTGACAAGTTTGTACTTGACACCAGGGCCAATTCAACAACCTACTACAGTATGACCTTCACATGACTTTGAATTCAGAAATTTTTTGCTCAATGGTCGGAAACATTCATATGGAGAATTATTTTATTTCAACTGAATTACATGTTCAAGTCAATACTAGGTCTGGAAAACTAATCAGTTTGTTAACCACAAGTGAAATAAATTAAATCTATAGCAATCAAATAAATTTACAGACTAGGGTTTCCAATCATTGAGCAAACATTTTTGAATTCAAGGCTATACAAAGGTCCTAGTGTAGTACATAAGTCGTTGAATAGCGCCCTGGTGTCAACTACAACACTATCGAGTCAAAAATGCACGGCGCTATTTGGCGAAATCAAGGTGTCCTTGATTTTTTTTTGAAGAAGTACATTTTTTGAAATTTTGTTTGTCGCAGTTTGTAGCCAGATTAATGCGGATTCACTTTTGTTTCAAACACCTTTTCGAGATTACTGGAAATGTCTAAAAAAAGTGGTGGATATTCTTAGACTTTACACCCTGTATATTGTATATCATTTTCAAGTAATCTAGTTGATTTGATTCATTACACAGTTCCCATGAACGCATCTCATTGATTATATCTAATTCATATATTGTAAAATGTATAGTGTAATATAGGGGTCGTGATATACATTAAATATATTTAAATAGATACAAATTTAAAGAAATAAATTCTATGCAATGCAATAGATAAAAAGTGTGGCATCAAAATATTATATTTTCCCTACGTGTGTATACATATATCTCATCCGCTACTCTCACCTTTCCGTCTACTCCCCTATTCAGGTAGAGATACATCTGTAGACCCGCTATTCATATACGATTTCGTAAACGCTAAGAGCAAATAATCGATAACATAAATCATTCATATCCTACCTCGATTAACAAGCATGGTCCTAATGACCCTGATATAAATCTTCCCGTGCTTTGTTCTTGCAACGTGGAACAAGAAATCCGAAACAACTCCATCCCCTTCGTGAATATCGTTATCAGCCAAGACTTCCTTCAATGCTTCCACTCTCTCTTCCGGTGTACTTTCATCGTTAGAGGACAATCGTTTTTCCAAGCATTCCACCACACTGTAGTCTTCCCAGAGTTCTGTTAGATCTCTCTGGGCTTCTCCCCTACTAGTGTCCACCACACCCAGAAGTCCAGATGTGTCCAAACCAGCATAAGACACGTCCAATGCCAAATTAGTAAAAGTTGAGGTTCTTGGCGAACTTCTTTCGTATCTCCAGGGAAGACTTTCATCGTTTCTGAACCTCCAGAAAGATTCTGGTGCGCCCGACTCCGCGGGACTTTCTTGACTAGGGTCATAGGAATATTTTGTCAGCATTTCCGATGATTTTTCGTTCATCTTCCAAGGGTCGTTCGGGGTCTTTTCTAGTTTAGTAAAGTATTTCTCAGCCGATTTGCTCGACAGACTTTCGTACAGTCCGAATTGCTGTTTGTACTGGTACCTTTGGGACAAACTTCCCCAGGTAGCTGTCGGAACAGAAGGTTCGGCAACATTTTCATTTGCTCTCCGCAAACAACTTCCTGGTTCAGCAACGGCACATTCCGAAAGACTTTCGTTACTCTTTGAAACAGAATTACCCTGGGAACGTTCATTTCTTTGGCAATACGAATCTCCATGGGAATCCTCCGGCGTTCCCTGGGAACATTTCCCTGCATCATCCATTCCCTTTTGCGCGCAATCTTCCGATAAACTTTCAATTGTTTCGCGTACGACATTTTCGATATTATCAATCGTTTTCGAAGAACGATCTACGCTCGTTTGTCCTTGACAGTGCGTTTTTGCACATGAAGTTTCGTCAAACTTCGCGTTTACTTTCCAGCTGGACACTTGCGGATCGTGCTCGCTGCTCATGTCCCCATAACCATCTCCCGATCTAAAAGCGATCGAGATCTACGCAAATCTGTCCACGTAAGCTTCAAAGGCTCATTCAATTCTCCGATGGATTCACTGTTGTTTTATCATTCGTCTATACGCGATGAATAATTCGTATTAAATCATCTCCATTTTTTGTTGTTCCTCGTTCGGTCGCGCAATTACTCCAATTTTCACTGCTAAATGGTATCATTTAACGAATGCAATTTCAATCGAACTGCTCGATTAGTGTTCGCAAATTAACGGCGACGCTACAAATAAACACTTTTCAATATGCATTTTCATTACAATTTACCGTGAACGTACAATTACCGTGGCGCAGTTAAACAATACAAACGTGCCAACGTTATTAAAAAAAAAAGAATTCCTAGGACTCGTATGAAAGAATGCGCAATACCGTTGATAAGGAAACAATCCAGTACCCCTACGTGTGATCGATCGATCGATCGATAGCATTTATGCAAGCAACGATAAAATAACAATGTTATTATAGGTCAGACACGGATCTTTGCTATCAGCGCAGAATTCAGTACAGTTTCGAGTGTCCATGTCCAATAATAAGACAATGCACACAATTTTACACTGGCGTGATAAAACAATATTTCTACAAATACGCAATTCTTTGAATTTATTTAACAAGATAAAAGTGATCACTCGATAGAAAATTTTATCGCAGGAATATACGAAAGTAATCAATGAACAGGTATTTGCCATTATCTTTTGCGTGAATTAACTCTAATATGGATATTTCAATAATTTATTACCGAAGTGCAATGAACTCTGAAAGTACGGTACTATGTGTTTTGCAATGAATTTTTATACCTCGTTCATGCATTCTTACAACCGCAAGAACAAGTGAAAATCGAGCGTATAATACACGATTTCCGTGCTCGATGTTTAATTACAGGCATTAATTAAATTGGTGGCAATAAATTGGTGTGAAAGAGTCCCGGAGTTTCGAAAACAATAAACCATTATATTTCGCATTTTCTCTCGGCTAGCACTTAACTCGCCGATTATTTCCATGAGAAAGCGTCGGGAATACACGGGAGGAAAATATCTATATGTATGTAAGTAAGTATGTACGTCTAAAGAATTGCACGGGGTTTGCCTTAACAAGTTAAGCGTAATTGAATCTCCTGACAGTTATTACGTAATTTCATGAGCTACTACCAAGTAAAGAATCTAGCAAACTTATTCGTCGAGTCTAGCTTATCTTAATTCCGCATTATCGCAAGACAATACAATTGCAAACGTCTAAAAACAGACAATGCTTTCTTCGAGACTGAAACGATCCCACTCTACGATTCAAGTACAAACTAAAGTTCTTCGTCATAAAAATATCGAAAGATTTTTTTCTCTTACAATTTTTCGATAGAGAAATAATTGAAATTTTCCTTCAAAGTGTTCTCAATATGCATAAAACAATCGGAGCGCAAGGAATATTTGTCGATTAATGCAATTTAAAATGCGCTGTGTTTCTACTTGTGCTCCAGAATCAACGAAAACGACCTCCATATTCGTGGAGCATTCAAATAAATTTCAGAATTATTAATCTGATTAAAAACAAATTGATTCGGCAAGAAATTTATAGCATAATTATGTAGACAATCTTTCTTTTAATTTAAATACCCTCTTTTTAAACACCGTCGAAAACGAGGCAATTAAAATCGTCCTGGATTTGTCTAAATTATTTTCTTGAACAGTAGAATTATGATTAATGTATGCAAGATTCCTTAGAATCAAACGTACAATGATTTTTTGTAGCATTGCCTAATTTGTAAAGATGTCATAAAGTAACGTAACAGCGGCATGCCAACAACGTTTACATTGAAAAATCAATAATAACTGCAAAGATTTAAAATGTAAAGTATAGTGCATTATTGAAATTATAGGGGAAACATATAAGGAGGGTCATAACCTAAAAACCATTTCAAATACAATTAGAATGCGTCTCTATCATATCTAATTAAACGCTATTAAGTCAGTGAATATTTAATATAATTTATTCTCGAACTCTTCTGGGGACAAAGTAAATAAAATATGTTATCTTTTTCTAGACCTAACCTAAGTTAACCAGTCTACGCATGTTCAGAGAATCCATTGTTTACGAAACATTTTTTCATAGCGTACGAATGATTTACGGGATGTACAATGATTACCATCTTCTGCAGAATTTCAGTTATATAAGAAAATAGAAATAGATGGCAATTTAACTCAATAATCAAACGAAAAAGTAACGAATATCAAACTGTCTGAACCTAACCTGCACGAAGTGTCACAAAATAATCGCACGTCTGGCCTCTTCGAATGCAAGCAATTGCTCTAATATCGATTGCATACTGAAAACATATTTCGCCTCCTCTTTCCGATTTTTATACAAAGTACAATATTATTACAAACTTAAGAACTTAGCAGCAAAAGGAGTTTATTATGTAAAGCTATTCGCATGAAAAGTCACGGCCTTTCAAATTCATAGTGTATCGCTCTCACGGATGTTTGCGAAATCTCTATACATTAATATTTATTATTATTTTGCAATGAAATGTCATTGATCATCAAATTGTTCAAATTTTAATCCAAAGATAATGAAGTTTCCGTTGCGCCGTTAACTTGCGAAAATTTCTATGGTTTCTTGCTAACCAAATATACACGGAGGATTATTATAAAGTATTAATTGTCACGAGGGAAAAGTTCCACGCGTAGATTACCGATAATACGTCATAAGCAAGAATGCGAACCTCCATTAACGAAAGAATTCACTCTTTCTAATCACTTCACAATACTTGATTCACTGCGGAGTATTTTTTGTCACAGACACTACTTGAAAAAAGTTCATCGGATAGTTCACCATGCGATTAAATAAGTTCTTTCATACATACTAATAACAGATAGAGACGCAGAACGTCCTTCCAACGTGGAAGACGAGCGGCGACTAAGCTACACTATGGACGTTCCAGCAACACTGCCGGGTCAAGCTCTCTGATTGGTTAAGATTCTTCCGGGCGACTGTTACGATTGGATGTACGATGAAACGAGCGCCTAATTGCATGTGACTTGTTATCGGTT
Source organism: Nomada lathburiana (assembly GCA_963667235.1). Taxonomy (NCBI): domain Eukaryota; kingdom Metazoa; phylum Arthropoda; class Insecta; order Hymenoptera; family Apidae; genus Nomada; species Nomada lathburiana. Next base: position 2,805,901 of record OY763902.1, read on the forward strand.
GGGCGTCAAATGATAGTTTAAATATAAAAACGGATGGGCTTTAACCCTTTTATTGTGAGTACTATTGTTGTTGCAAATTCTGTCTACGAAAGATACTATTTTAATGTCAATTGTTTAACGCGATCATTCACATAAAATAAAATATAAACATACAGATAGGGATAATCAGATTTTCACAGCACATGGAGTACATAAGTTAGTAGAAATAATGTTCATAAAACGATTAGATAAAATTGCTGCTTAATTTGCGAATGCTACATAGAGATTCGTTCTATAAATTGAATCTCTGGATTTAGTTTTATATCGTAGTACACATTTATATTGCTCTGTTATATCGCAAACCTTGTACTGATTAAAAGTATAATTTAACAAATCCAGTATACACAATGATGTACGATGTTTTGCAACGTTTGTAGAAACTAAACGAAGCAAAGGCGCATTGTAGAAGTAATGAACTGAAGCTGCGTATTTTTTAAACAATTTCAATATAAGATTGAAAATTAGAAAAATGAAAGGGAGAAAATAATGAAGTAAGATAACAAATGAATGAGTAACGACAATATTATCACAAATTTACGATAATAACAAGAGAACGATAAAGGTAGAATTTTATCGTAAAAATTGTTACCTTATCGGCAAAAAAAAGTAAGCTAAATTGTAAATGTGACTTATGAAGTTGATAAATGATTTACAATTTCCTGTACGCGATTCTAACATGAAATATTTGAAAACTAAGAGCTAAGCCACAATTGTCTCGTCGTAAATTCTGTTTAACACCGTACAAGGACTTTCAGTCATAATATGAAAACATTAAGATGATTCTTTTAACGCAAAGCAACTTGCGATTTGTAGAAATTCTACACCCGACAGTTCATACGTAACATCCATAGGTTTTCAAAGCGCTAACGATTTGTCAGAATATCGTTACTCTTGTTAAATATTCTTTTTAAAGCTAAATGATAATTATGGATATGGCTGGCACAAAAAATGTATTAATGCTAGTTTGAAATCACTTACCAGGTACTTACCAGGGTCATTCGTTTAATGTCTAGCACAGAAAAACATGGGAGAAATAACGGTAAATAAGCTGACAAGATCTATTACTTACTGAAGTAGTTGAGAGTTTCCCGGATTTGGTCTGGTGACAATTTTAAATCAGTATCAATCGTTTTTAGGGCCGGTGACGGAATATACCAATCGCAGTTTTCGTATCCTAGGAATAGTGAACAACGTCAGTTTAATAAACTTATACATACTATGTACTTGGATTTATCAATTACATAGCGACAGAACGTAGAGCAAGAGCAATTACGATTAAGGGAATGGTCGAACAGATTTATGTGTGCTTCTTGTTAAAAATTTCTTATACAATTTTATATAAAGTCTGGGTTTCCTTTTTAATTTTTACAATATTTCAATCAGAACAACCGACGTGTCTTCAAATGTCAGGTGCAGGAAAGAATACTGTGCTTTTGGTTTCACAACTTATGTAATCGTTTCAAACTAAGAAAAAGAATCGTTGGCGCAAAGTTATCACGGGAGACGACAAATGGATTCCTTACGATAATCCGACACGTAGAGAAGCATTTGTGGACCCTGATGGGGGGCAATGAACAACAGCGACAGCAAGGCCCAGTGTCTGCGCAAAAAAGATGTCACGCATTGTCTGTTTTCGGTGGGATACGAAGGGCGTCCTATATTAGAAACTATCAGCTGCTCAATTAAATCGATGAGATTACAAATAAACTGAATGAAATTAGAAATTCAATGGAGAATTTCGTGCCGAGAACGAACAGCAAATTTAACAGTACTGTAACTTCAGGGGGGCAATTCATTTAACTGGTTCAAAGAATCGAATTTTTTTTTTTTCCATAAATCAATAGTTTTGTATGTATAGCATACTATCTACAAAGTTTTATAGTGAAATTAAACTTTTTAAACGTGTAACAAGTACCTACTACCGTACCGCGCGCAAGCAGTTGGAACAAGCAGTCCGTTTGCGGTGCTGTATTTTTTTTTACAGAGTGGAACTGACTCAAATCTGTTTATATATTTGTAAAGAGTGTTGTTTCAGCTACGTATCATAAAAGGTATCTACGTATTTATACCCTTTGAAAAATACCTTTTCGCGAATTCCGATTTTAACTTTACTCTTTTTCTATCGAAAACTTTAAACGCGTTTTTCTCCAAACGGCTTTCTTCAATCTGTCGTGCAATATAGCGAAAAAACTAATGGACCAATTGACTTGAATCAATGTGGATTTTAAAGATAAATAAATTCTCTTCTAATTATACCTAATTGTTCATTAAAAAAAATGATTTAGCATACCTTTTTTACATCGTTTCAACAATTTTTCTAAAAAAAAAATCAATTTTTTTTTCAAAGCACTGTATTTTTAATCAGCTGCGCAAAATTTTTTGCACATTTAGGTATAACTATAGCGTAAATCCATGAACAAAATTAAAATACATCATTTTTTGTTCTAAGTCAATTATACGAAGCTCTACACTGCACGAAATGGAACAACTTTTCCGCTAAAGCGTTCAAGCTACCTGATATTTTGAAAACAAATTCTTTTCTTTACTACAAAAAATTTTTTTTATAATCTTAAATGTTAAATGAAGTACTAAACAAAATTTCAAATAGATTCGTTAATTTTTTACCTTTAAAAAAAATGAGAAAGGAACACCTCATTTGAAGCGTGCTAAATGAATTGCCCCCCTTAAATGGTAAATTAAAAAATGAGGAAATAGTATTGCTGATTTGCTTTTGGATCAGCACATGTAGCAACTTTAATCTTTATCAATGCTCTTGTAAACATGCAGTACAATTATATTATATTAAAGTTAAAATAGGAATACATATCATGAACTTCCATTGATCAAGTTTCGCTTTCGTTCATTGCATAGCTAAACATATATATATACTTTGTATACTATTATTATTAATTAATTAAAAAGAAAAATACTATTTCTTTCTTTCTGAAAATTTGCTTAAGAATGGCTTGTGCCGTTTCAAATTTCACCGATTTAATTTGAGCGACGAATTGGAGAAAGGGAGGATCATTTGTTTAGGGAAGCCAAGTCATGTTGCTGTACGACGACGCCCAATCAGCAAGTGATCAATCTTCAGATGTAACTAGGATAGTCTTCTACACAGGGTGTCCTCATCGGGTTTACCCACAAGTGATTGCCACCTAGTTAGGTCGTTACAGCATTACGCTGTCGATACATCCCTTAACTCAGTTAAGGGCTGAAAATGTATCGATAATTTTGCAACGTTAATGGTCTCGAAGTTTGTAGTTTAATAGCATTCGAATGCTGAGCGAAAGATGGGAAGATACCAGTGAAGAATATGTTAACTCTTTTGCTCCTGGCGTAAGACATCTGTGAATTGTTAAAAACTATCGCGGAAGATGATTCTCCAGATGTAAGGTTTGATTAACAAATTTCTTGTCACCACGAGGAAAGCAAACAAAGAATCGCTCTAAATGGACTTTATTTAAGTTCTTTGTCGTTCAAGTAGATATCGGATTTCGATGAGAAAAGCGGATGATTCTTTCCTACACCTAATGCGATACATTCGTTTGTTCAGCTAATTTGTAGGGCAACTGGTAAAACTATTTTATCACATGTTTGCACTGAAGACTTTTTCAGGTATTACTCTTAATAGTAGAATCTAATGGTAAAATGGTAAATTACTTTGTACCGAATTATTTATCAACAAAATCTCGTCAAGTTTATACGTTTCGTGTGCTTTTGAATTGGAACTATGCTTAAATTATTGTACAATGTAAAGTAATTTACATAAATTTGTACAATATTGGATTGGCGAAAAGGTAATGTCGAATGTCTGCGATAAAAGATGCTTTCGTATCTTTCAAAACAAACCCTGTTCTGCAACAATGAAATTGTGCAACAGCCTGTGAGACGGCAATTTGTAATATACGTTGTTTAATAAAATGCCGCATATTAAAAAAATATCTATTATTCCTTACTAAAAATTCTTTATTTCTTGATCAATCCAAATTATCTATTTGATTTGACTGTCCATTAAGCTCGTGCGATTTTTTGTGGGCATTTCTGCCAAATATACATTGCACCGTTTAATCGATTACGTATTTGATTTAGCGGTTAGCTAATTCAAAATTTACAAGAGCCAAATTTCTTAAATTATTTAGCAGGGCAACTCTTGTTTCCACCGAATCCGTGTGGCGCATCCTTTGCGCAAAAATTGTCATGCATGCAGCTCAAAATTCATATTCAGACCGTTTTTCAGCAATTTGCACCACTTCCATCAAGGGCGGTACAAATATCTTAGCAGGGTCGGCAGTTTCCTAACTTCGATTAAATTCCCTATACCCCGTGCTTTACTTTTTATATTTTCAGACGATACAAGTATTAATTTCAGAGACGATTTATTTGTTCACGTGAATGTAATTGGAAATTTGTTCACTGTCACATGTGTGACGCTGGATTCTTGAAACGGAATCGCCGCGTCACAGATATGCGACGCTGATTGCAAACGTGTTAAACCATTTCTGTTACTTGCAAAATGCGAAACAATTCGCAACAGTTCTGAAAGAAAAATATAAAAGCTATAAAACGGTCTGCAGTAAGTATCCAATAAGCGTGCGCTTTGCAATAAGCATAGGACAAATTCATTGCGAAATGAAAACCGCAGGAACTTATTGGACAAAATATTTGTTCAAAACCCCTTTACAATCATTGCGTTTTATTTTCCATAAAGAATGAAACTTGTATGCAAATTATATGCCCACGCATGTATACATTAATTTCGTGTAATACAATTTGTTTACATTTACCTTGAAATTGAGTAAGAGTATCGGCTCGCAGGCGGTACCTAGGTATTTGTTCTTCTAGCAAACTTATAATCTCGACTTCTGGTAGTTCACCCCCACTGCAGACCTCTATAACAGATTTCACTTTTATTTATATTTAATATCCATAACATTTCTACATTCTTAATCTACGATATGTAACACTTGCGTGCATGCTTTTTCTGTACGTTATTCATAGCACACTTTGCACAAAATTGTCTAATAGGTTGCAATAATTAACCCTCCGACAGCGATGCCGGAGTCACTGGTTTGGAGACCGATACGCACACAGTGACGGAGCTGTTTGTGTTAGGCGCGAGCGGCCCTTTTTAGCAGTACCCCAAAATTGGAAAAACCCTGAACTCGGTTGGCTGAATGGAAACAAATGTGCAGAGAGGGATGATTATTCTTGCGACGACCAGCGACTTGAGCGAACCTCTCTTCGAATTCCTTTACAGTTTTCCGTTTTACTTGCGCCTAATACGTTGCCAAAGAAACTTTTTTGTTGTCATTTCTTTGTTGTTTTTATTAACGCAATGTCTGTGTTACGAACAAAGGAGCAAGTTCTTTTTGGTGATTTTCCGGAAGACCCCTACAATTCTGAAGAATCATCGAATAAATTGCAAAATGTATTCCATGTAGCAATACAAATTTATAATCAATATGTTTATTACAATTCACGAAATTATTATTTTTCCCTATACGTTTCCTATAGGTAGTAAAGAAAAACATACCTGAACGCAAAGCGAATAGAATACAATGTATCCATGAGGGTCTAGGGACGAGCAACCGTCCCTGGTTAGTTATACAATATCGGTGAGGGTTTGGGGGCTCGGAAATATGTGGTAGTGAAATATCGGTGTGAGTCAAACTGACTCCACGTTCGCTGCCCGAGTCACCGCTGTCGGGGGTTAAACATCTCGTAGCATTTAGTGTAACACAAAATCCGGCACGACGATCCGGCTTCCGAAGGTGGTTGTGACTACATATTTATATAACCTCCGATCATTCCCTACTATCCCCGTGTCTAAGGTAGGGCCTGCTAGCATGCCTTACTGACGAGTCTGCTAGCAGGCCTAGGACGAAACGCAACCTTCTTCCTTCCTTTCTTTTCCCGTCGTTTCCTTCTTCCACCATCATACACGAAGCTCCCACAGCTTTATTTTATGGAGAAATGAACTAATTTCTTTTGATTCGACTAACTGTTTCAAATAAAATACATACATACATATGTATCTACGTGACACAAAAGAATTAGAAATTATTTCAGAAAATGGTTTATCCAAATGCAAAATAAAATAAAAAAATGTTTCCCTTGCTAGCCAAGTATATGTATATTATACATATATCATATTCATATCTATGTATATTATGTAGAAATAATAATTCTCTTCATAGATTACTTAAACAATGCCCATCCCTAATCTGTGTGCAACAAAAATTTCCTTTGCAACTTGTATGTTTTGTCTGTCCAAAATTCAAACTATTCGCGTGCTTTCGATTTCCTCGGAGTTCCTTTGCACAATATATTCTAAAGCGTGCTTGAAAAATGATCGTTATTACAGTTTCTCTTAAGTAGCGATTATGGCAATGAAGCTGGAAAGTGACTATTTTATATACGATTAACTCGATTTCTCATGCCACGGCCATCGAACCGTGATGCGCACAAATAAAAAGCAACAAGATTTAATACGCAGAGATATCGTATTACGTATAATGTATAATCGTATGAAATAGTGTTTCTCAATGTTTTCTTATTACGGATTCTGCACATGCAACATCCGAGACTGCAGTTCTTTTGCTATGCAAGAAGTATACGAAGTCTGACTGGCTGGATAAAAATAATATGAAATACTTAGTCGCTTCGGATAACGATGAAACCAAAGAACATTCATTGTCTACGATAGTTAGCGGGCGGTTACTGTGACAGGCACTGCTGTAATCGATTCTGCTGCATGCTGCCAAGCTAAATTAACTAGAAATACAAAGCCACTTATACCAATGCTTAACCTGATATACAGTGGTGGACAAAAGTATTGGCACGATACACGATGCAGTATAAAAGGCTACGCTTTTTTCTACATGTATTTAGCTTTAATTACATCTTTCTTGTTTGCGTACATAAACCGACCTCAATGAGCAAAATAGAAAATATATTATTCATGCTTCTTACACTTATATCGAAGCATTGACAAATTATTATTAGTGATAGGTTTAGGCATTGATTGATAATTATTATAATTGATCAATTATTCGATTGATGTAACTTACAATTAGTACTTTGTGGTGTACACTTTTTTATAGAAATTAGTCCACGTATAAGATGCCTGTATATAATACATTTATATTCAATATACATATATTACATATTACATTACTAATAATTTTATATTGTCTATTTTGCTCGTCTATTGCTGTTTACGTACATATTCAACTGAAATATTATAAAGGAAGATAGAATAAAAGGAAAGCGAAATGAGCAATTATTTCAATAGTTGTCATTTTTTTATACAGGGTGGCTCAGAATTGCCTACTGCGCCCAGCCATTTGTCTACCACTCTCTAAGTATGTCTATTTGGCAATAATTCACGTAATTAATAAAGTCAATTGCATCGTTGCTGATATTACGTTCATATACATGGTGTTCCACCTTACTTTATCGCTTAAGAAGCCAGCTATATTTAACGGTAGAACGACTGACAAAAATGAGAGTGGTTATATGAGACTCCAATAGAGATATGACTTTATGTTAATGAAAAAAGGGTCAACCATACATTGCAAGCAAAGACAGTGTATAAAGGTATAAAGCTTTACACGAATGTCTAATTTTCACAATACTAAAGGACCATATGTAACTGTCCCCTCTTATTAAAAGTTCTCATAAATTTCATGGAACAATACCTATATGATGTTACCAGTTTTAAAGCAAGCATAAAAAATTGTGAAATTGTTTGGTGAAAAAGTTGCATAGTCCTGCAGGGGTCGCTGTACAGTGAAAATAGTTATATTCTGTTGGGAGGTAATAAGATATGAAGGTCAGCGTCGTTTTTTTTCATTTTTTGTCCATGCACGACAGGCACTTTAAACATAGACGCAATGATCTATACGAATGAGTTTATTCAAGGTTACTAATGACCGTCCAAATCAAATTTTCTGTATAATTTTCAGTGTCAGTCTGGAAGAATATTCTCATTTAACCTTTTCGTTTCTACCGCAGACTTGCGCCCATGCATGTATTTTAACACTCTGTGTCCCAATTTCTTTTCATGCTGCAAACATTTTCGATAATTTTTTATAAGAAAAGCATATGCGACCCTAAATTCACAATTAGTGCTGGGGTATAATAAACACATTGATTTCAATAAAATGGAGCAACGGCTACAATTTTGGGAAACGATTGATAAAAGTCAAACAAAACTTAAAAATATACATAGATGTAAAAAATGCTATTTCAAAGTTATAGATAGGTGTATGTAGGTATAAATTATCATGTACTTCTTAAGAACAATTTCATACAGTCTCCATTATTTACATATCGTCCATCTTTATGCCAATACCACAAAGAACTTGTGGAAATTAACAATTCAATGTTGAAAGTAATCAGGTAATTACTACTACGGATTTAAATTAACAAAACCCTGATTTTCAATAAAGCCAAACAAATTCAGCCCACTTTCTTGCTCAACAATTCGAAATATGCACATTTATTGTTTGGGCATAGAAGGGACGATACATTCAATTTTGTTGAATAGGGGATCAAACGCGATTTTTTTTTTGGACTGCAATATAAACGGTGTGCAATATTATCAGTTGCGTCGTCTGTACTTTTTACATTTTTGCAACTAGAAAGATCAAATTTGGGAAAGCATGAAAATGTTTATTTTGTCTTTGATAGTCGATTACTACATCTGACTACTATAGTAGAAGCCTATTTTATTACTTTAGTGTGCAGTTATTTCAGGGACCTTCTTTACTGGTTGGGAGTGCGATACATATTGAAATAAGATTTAAACAATAGGAAAATGACGTTGTCATACCAGTGCGATATTTATCGGAAAGAAACGCATCACGATTGAGTCGGTTGTGCGAAGTTGACTGCTCCTCGAATTGTTCCGTATACATACATATAAATGTATAGTACTCTTAGAACTACGATTGCTCATTTTTAAAGGTAGTAACTGTTATTTACAATTGTCAATGATGTATTGAAAGTGTCGGGATGGTCTGAAATGCATTCTTTCGCTACAAAGAAATTTAGAAATCACTTTTAATACGTGTCCACTGCAGTGGACAAATGCAGTAAACGTCGCTATTATGACGAATCATGTGTTTCTAGATTCGTCGTTCTGAGAGGTCGAAAACTAAAGAAGAAGCTCTTCTCGATCAATTTTTATCAATTCTGGGCGATGGAAATGAGTCAGAAATAGATGAACTTGATTTAGATGGTGACCCTGGACGCCTTAGAATAACCCGTACTATTATTTTAGTGTACATTTTGCCCTTTTTAATCGTGTAGATGGTATTTGAAATAATTATATGTTTTTAGAATATATAAACCTAACCCAAACCTATCCTAATATAATAAAAATTTGGGTAGTGTCGACCTAAACATTTGTTTATGCAAACAAAAATCTTTGCACAAACTATCAAAAAGGAGCGTGAGCGGGTTAAGTTGCTTTTTGTCAATATAGACGCTGCAAAACAATTTTAAGAAGAGGTGCTTAACAGGCCTCAAGGTTTACACTCGACAAACGGTAAAAAAAAGTTGGACTACGTTCTCAGTAGTGTGTAATTATGCAAAAGCCTGCAGCGTTGCGGCAGAAACTCGAAAGGAAGGTAGAAAAACAGGTGAATTGGAGAGGTAAAAGTGCAATATTTAGAAATGTTTACAAAGTACATGCACATTATGTTCACTTCACTGCCCCCTATTTCTTTGGCAAAACATTTTACAAATGTAAAAAATGCACAAGATAATCCTCCTACTTTATCGAAAAAGTTTCTTGAATATTATCAAACATTCATTGAAGAAATGTAAATTCCTTTTCAATTTGAATGCTATAGATAATATTTAAAGCATAATGCTGTAATTGCTTGGCAATTTAAGTGTACAGATGTTAGTACAAAATTAGCATCTAGCATGGAAAACGATTTCCAGTATCTTATTGTTGCTAGAAGTGTAACGGCAGAATAGTAACCGGCAGTATACTTAATACAAGGAGCGTTTTCTATATACATTGTTGCAATCAATTTGCTATATTCTATATATGTATATTTTACGAAATTCTTCTTCAAGCTTACATACTGTTTACATATACCAATGCGTATCTGACACCTAGGCGTTTTTAAACGCTACATATACATGTACATATATGCATTTTGCACTAGCCAAAATCCAGATATCAAATTTTCCGTGCCGCCGCGGTGATATTAGCGTTACCTGATGTATGTACACTGCGGGGAAGTCCAGAAATATAACTGGAGAAAGTTATTTACGATTTTTAGATACAAACTTACAAATTGTTTCGGATGACATGCCATTTTTATTTAAGACAAAAATCCTAATTCCAGCACGAGGGTGCTCCTCCACATTTTTCCGCACAACTATGAAATTGGTTGGATATTACTTTTCCCGATTACTTATCGGATTTTCCGCGCGCGATTTTTTCCTTTCGGGATATTTCAAACAAAAAGTTTTCATTATACACAATAGGTGATTTACAGAGACGTATCATAAACACACGTCGGGAATTAATTCCAGAAATCCTGACAAACTTTGGACAGCAATTTTTACAAACGATGGAAATATGCATCCTACTGGACGGAAAGCAGATTGAAGAAAAAATGAAAATTGAATACCAGTGACTTTAAATGTACCATATACATATGTGTGCACGCACACAAACGGTTCTTTTTAGAAAGTTCGGCCGAATAACCTCCCCGCGGTGTGCACCCGGGTAACGCTAATACCAGCGCGCTAGCACAGAAGATTCGATATCCTCACTTTGGCTAGTGCAAAATGCATATGTAGGTATGTAGCCTTTTGAAAACACCAAAGTGCTACAAGAATATGCAGTAGAGGATACGGGTTCCTATTTAAAAATGTAATCAAAAATCTTCTCAGGGTCATCTCAAAGTCAAATAAACATTAACGTCACACGTGCCCCCCTCGATATCCTACACCAGAGCCGGGCAACATCTTCCCTGCCGTAACTACGGAACCCCCACCATACATTGTCGGTTCTCCCACTACTAAGCACCGTTCGTCACTTGTCTTTATCGCCTACGGTCCTACTGCAAGTACATATAGATACATAGCACAAACAGTCCCATAGGCTTTGCGTGAATTGTAGATGCTAGTCACATAGTGGGAGACGCTGGTTGGGCTTGAGAAGAGGGGAAAGGAATCGCGTGTGGCCCGCGGGCCGCCAGTTGCCCGGCTCTGTCCTACACATTCGTTTCAAAACTTTTTCCCGGTCATCCATATCTTTCGAGATATTTACACGTTTCCAGGTAAATCACAGGCTGCATATGCTCCAAATATCTATTTTTGTCCCTATTAATAAACATAAAAAGATATCTAAGTACGCGTACAATGTGTGGATGATACCTAATTCTGTACGATAACGTGTTATGTTATAGCTTTACTTTCTACAAAAATAAGAGTAGAACAGTTGATTATTACCTGCAAAAAAAAGTGGCGTATCGGTGCCAGTAAGAAAGTGATATCGTATCACAGTGAAGGATACATTAAGCATTAAGCCATAAAATATTGATAATCTGTTATAGCTATATGTCAATGAACTAGCGTATATCAGTAGCTACCAGTGCTTCCATCTAGCAGTTTATGCGTGAAGTAAACCATAGGGTGAGCGAAAATCTCACATGATAACAAAGATCCATTTGTGCAAAATCAAAGTTTGTGGTAAAATAATTTGAATAAAATTTGCTGAATGAAAAATATACTCGATCAAAAATCGTACCATCTCTCCATTTGGCAAGAATGATTTCCCTCTTTTCGAAAATCTTTTTAAGCCTCGCTGGGCCACTGGGCCGACTGGATTCACCACTACCCAGGTACATAATCCGTAATTCGATAATTTTAATTGCAACTCATTTTACTCGTAGATTCACATTTCCTCTTTCTTAAACATAATCACTTGAATATTAATTAATATTTCAGATTTGACGTACACGGTTAATTAGTTTTGCACTTGCTACTTTTCTCTGTACACATACAATTTTGATCGTGTCTCTAAAAAATCGAGGAGGTCAACAATGCAGATTTCTTCTCGTAACGTTTTAACCAGTCGAGGAGAATATGTGATTACCGGAGAAGAATTTGTGTATGTAATTCACGAGAAGCATGAAATTTTGTAGTCCAAAGCCGAGGACAAAGAAACAGGGAATGAAAGTACATTTACGATAGCAGAGTAATTAGCACCTATCCTTCACAGAGTGAAGGACCCTTATTTACCGATATTGAAATGAATATTGTGTCACATTAATTGCTGCTTAAAGATTCACAGAACACTTGTTATCTCTCCAGAAAGCCGGGTTTAAACTTTTTTTTAGTATCCATAACACCACCGAGAGTTATATCGTATAGGCATTGAATCATTGAACAAAGTAAAATTCGCGAAAGTAGAATTCTGGAGAGTCGGATTCGCGTTGAACTGAGTTAGAACCTAAAGCTCTGTGAGACAGAATAAAATAGCACGATTCTATTGGCGTGCGGCCAGTTTTGTGTCTTTCCGAACCCTGAATAGATCAATCGCAAAAAATCGATTTCTACAAATTTCTATTCTGATTGCTTTCCTCTTTGCATTGCACTTAAGGTGAATAAATTAAAACCCACATTAAAATATTGTAAAATACAATGCAATAGGTTAACTCGAAAAATGAATCGAAGAATTTTTAAAACGCCGTAAGAAAATAAGGTACGCTGAATTAAAAAAAAATTTCACAAAATAAGTATACTTTTACCAAATAATTTTACAATTAAAACTATCGTCTCTGTCGTCCTGAAGACGTAGAATTTTTTAAAATATACAATTTCTTCGCTTAAAACATAGACGTTGCGAATATAGAATAGAATAGGGAAGAAGGTATTTCCTTTTTTTTTTTAAACAAATCAATCGAAGATGATAAAACTACTTTCCAATATGATTTTTAGAAATTTTAAGGATTAAATAAGTCGAGCTTTAACTAGAGAAAATGGTTCGCTTTATAATTGATCTGCCTAACGATGGACGGGTTAGATAATGAACAAATGTATACTATTAGGGAGTACGAAAAGACCGACCCTTTATAGGTCGGTTATTTTTGGAGCCACGCAACAAAGTACGTTAGTTATTTCGGCATCACCGTCAGAATCGTAAAATTATCTCGTCAGCTGATTCGAAACACCGTGTCTCCTTTGAAGAAGGCTCGAAGCGTTGCATGCGTTAATGATAAGGATGATATCCAATGGCAATGCTAGTTGGTGAATTCGATATCTATCATATTATACATGAAGAATCATTGATTTAACGAGTGTGTACAATATACAGTAGGACCTCGATTAATCGGTTTATCAGGGACGACAGGTAGATTAAATAAATTAAGATTCGAGGAGAAATGATTGAAAAGAAAATGTTGTTTTCCCCGCATACACTGAAAGGTATTACTCGAAACTGTAGCTCCACCTTTATCATCGTTCGTTAATTAACTTTAGTTTGACATTCAAATATTGCGATCTAACTAATTCCTTATATTTTAAGTTATATTTTAATTGAATTATTGTAATTATTTAATGCAATTCTCTCAATAACAAATGGTATAATAATTCTATGATTTGTATCACAAATTTCTGAACATTGACGATAATAAATTCCTGGTCGATAATGAAACAAATTTCATTGATTAATACGACCAGGCGTTGTACGAATTTTAATACCTAATGAAGGACCACTTGGTGAATAAAGTACATCAACTGATGAAATTGAACGAATGAAATTAGAGCTAAGGGATCTGTTGTGAGTGTAAATGAACCGGAGCGATCAGATCGTTATCACTAGAGTGCGTTGCTGAAATTTGAATATATTCAATGGGTGAACAAAACAGAACAAATCGTTTACAGGTATATGGAAAATTAGGGTAAGTATTTAATTCTCGGATGCAATAGCTTATTACTTGGTGTGGTGATTTTCAGTTTGATATTATACCTTCACGAATGTTTTCGTAAATTAATATTAAAATGAAATCATTTTAAATAAATTTTCTTCTACTTATAATATGCAGTATATTGTATAATTTGTAGCGCTTACTGCAGAAGCAATAAAAATCATGAAAGTTAAAAGAGGAACAGGAGAAAGACAGGTGCCCCGGGCACTTCAATCAACTTTAACCAAATTTCTCTTCCAAGAAATGAACCGAATGACTTTGTCAGTTATAGTTCCTAAAAAAAGAACACATTTCTTAAATAATTTTAGGGAAAAGCCCAATAAATTATAGTCTCTGTTTTTACGCAATCGAAAAATTGGTGGATAGCCCCGGACATCATTTTCAATGATTACTTAGGTGGTATCACGTATACTTACATACATCACATTAGTAACATAAACTTAACATATCAATATTTGTGCATTGTTTATGTGCTCAATCTTTGCATTTATTACATTGGAACCAATCTTCTTCGAAGGTTGCTCCGCAAAAGACATATTGCGTCTCTTGACCGTGTTATAAACCCGACATTACGGATGCCTCTGAGATTCGCGTTGGAACTCTCCACAACAACCTATATTAATGTAATATAAACTGAAAAGGAATTACAATAATAAAATCAATTGTTTTTAAAACTTGAGTTTCGTAAAAGTGTCCGAGGATACCCGCCATGCTAGGGCCCAGGGGTGCCCGATTGACTCCATCCAATATTTTTGTCATTAGTTTCTATAATATAAAAGAAATATTGCTAAACGTTTAAGGAACTTAAAATATATTGAATTGTTAATACTAAAACCAATAAAACGCGTAACAAGATTTACATTTTGTAAATAACAGGAGGCAATGAAATTTAATGGTCTCAGTAATGTCACTTTTAACGAGAAGAAAATTGATTGCAATATCTAATATCTAATTCGTATATGCTACTACTAACTTGCATATCTCTCTATATTTTTATATAACGTAGGTGTAAAGATATTAAAATATACGAGGCTACCCGCCTTTCCCCTACATCATGTATTAACCTTTATAAAGAAAATCACATTTTCATTTATTACATAAATAAAGATATACAATATTTATGTTTCTGTTTCCGATATCATCGATTCAAGTATATTATTAGCAATTTCGGTATTCAGGATAATCGATATCGCTGGTTATGTATTATCATCCGATCAATCGAGGTTCATACTGTAACTAGGTAGACAATCAAATTTGAGATTAGATAGCAGACTGCTTCCAAGAAAGCGTTAATGTGCGACACTTTGGCGACAGTTTTTAATTTCTTTCCACGGCAGGTAGAATTGACTATATGTATAGGTATGCTACTTTGACGATAATAAACTTTTATCAGGTACTTCCTCTTTTTCTGTACACCGGAGAAAAGTTATTCAGGCATGTTACTTTGACGATAAGGACCACTACAGTAATGATTATAATCACGAAGACGAAAACTACGAAGTCAATGATGATGATGATGATGGTCATGTTGATGATGATGATGATGTTGATGATGATGATGATGATGATGATGATGATGATGATGACGATCCTAACGATAACGATGATGATAATGAGAGAGGGAGAAGTAATCATCATTTGCCGGTAGCGAATGTCGTTCGCCATGGAGGTACACGGACCACCATAAAATACTCGTCCCCGAGAACAGAGCGAATAGTTCCTCCTCCGAGTTCGCAAAGATTAGAACACTTCCTTAATTTACACGTCGCATTCGAGAACGTTTACTTAGACTTAGAATACTTGTTCTTTGAACCCAGTTTAGTGACAGTGATACGGTGCTAAATGTGTAACGCGTAAAACAACCGTGAAAGGTTTGTTCGACCAACAGTTCTTAGCCGTTTATAAAGCAATGACACATCCAAGCCACGTACTCGACATCTAAATTTTGCAACCTTTATATTTTTCTTATTTTAATAATCTGCCGGAGTTTATTGCAGGTGGCGCAATTCTTGAAAACAAAGTGTTTGTGTACTCCAGCGACCATTTTTTATTCAGCGTTACAAATCTTTTGTTACAATAAACTATTCATAATCTAACCTAAGTGTAAAAAGAAATCGAGCTGTGGAGGGTTGACTGATTTCCTTCGTAATTTGTGAAAATATAGTTTCATGTAATTACCCTGTGGGTGAAAATTAATACAACGCAGGTAAAACTTGAATTTAAAATAAATATTTTGGCACGTATGGTCGCCATATGAATTTCTGTGATAGATTGAAAAACATGACTGTTTAATTTCAGCCAATATAATACAGCGGGGTACCTATAACAAACTAATTCGTTCTGGAACCTTGTTCGTTATAGTGTTCGTTAGTTATAGGATACATATGCAGTCGAGCCTTTGTAACATAAAAACCTCTGTGATCAAAGAGAAGAGCATGCAAAACTACGTCTTACAAATTTAATTTATTATGTTTAAATTTCATACATTACACCCATGTGTAAATTTATAAAAAAATTATGAACAAGTGGAGGGTGAGGAATCATCAATTCGACTTCTCTTGATAAACTCGTTGTAAGCGTTTTGATTTAACCAGAAAAACTGTTCGTTACAGCAGAATTCGTTCGACACGAATAGGACACCCCACTATACATTCAATTTTATGCCATGTCTAGTGTACATTAATCTTTCTGTATGAATAACAATCTTTTTCTACGCAATACATTTTTATTACGATTGATTTGCAGCTCTCTATTTGTTTCGAATTTGTTTTCTCATCTCTGAAAGATGTTTGACAAAGGGAGACATTTATTGGCAACGCGTAACTCAAATTTCCACTAGTTGCATAACAATGATACATACTTATAAACACTATTATCTACCATGTGAATACATTTTAATTTCCTTTTAGTGCATTAAGTATAATTGTATGAAATAGAGATATCATTTAGATAGATCAAGCTTGTTTACGCTTATGCAAAAATGCAAAATTAAGTCGAAAAATATAGAATTAATTTTTTATACTGGCCGTCCGTTTCGAGAAAGTTGAATCAATATTTTCCCAGGCGAACGATGATGAAATAAAGTTTCGTGTATCGATAATAATGTGTTTAAACGTGAGTTCTTCAAATTTTTGAATTCAATTCTTTTGATAACAAAGATTCGTATGAAGAAATTTCGTTTCCGAGTTATTTTTGCACTGGGAATTATCTCATTTTTGTACCACGATTTCGGAAACAAGGCTGCTAATAAACAAATTGCATATTGGGTTGGACAGAAAGTTTTGGGGGTTTTCACTTATTAGTACCTTATTATCGCTACATTATTTTTACAGAAACTACCATTTTGTTTTAATTAATGATATCATTTCCGTTAGTCTCTATTAACCTTTTTCAATTGTCCACGAATTTTCCACCCTTCTCTCGCAGTGTTCGTTGCTTGGGCATGGAATATTCTCAAACAACATTCATTATTTCTCCACGGCTTTAAAGTTTGTTATTTAATGAGATAATTTGATGAATGTCTGAATAAATATGAAGCTAATAGTGCAAAATCGAGGGTATACCGTAATTTCACTATTTAATTCCTCAATTTTTCTCCGATTCACGAAAATTACATCGGACGAGCGTTCTTCTAATGAAAAACGGTTCCTTTTCTATTAGCAACGCGTCAGCAATTTTTCCTCAAATATTCCTTTACTCGTACCAATTGTTATCAATGATTACCGTCCGCCCCTTTGCCTATTTCCTTTCGTTTACTTCGAATAGGCAACTGAGCAAAAGTGAGGACATTGCAGTAAACGCACAAACTTTCTATTCAAAAGGAAGGTTGTCAAAATGTCACTGAAAAAGGATAATTGGGCAAACGGATAAAAAAATACCGGAACTCACCAGTGATGGTTTCGGCGTCCTTGGTCGTAACTGCTGGAGGCGTAAGGGGGCCTGATATCCTGTTTCTGGGTAATCGAAGGGCCTGAAGTGTGGCCCTTGCCGTGGGTGAGACTTTGAGTGCGGTGGCTTTCGATCGAATCGAAGCCTCGGGCCCCTTTGGAGCCGCATCTTCCACGGCGGCCAGCTTGGACGCTGTGGCGACAAAGGATATCGCCTCACCTTCCTGTATAGACATTCAATGAACAAAAAGAAACAATTAACAAAACTGAATGATTTTTATTATAATACGTCTGTTATATTCAAGAAAGGTTTCACGAGCGAGCTTTTTATAGGCTATGTAACTAATGTTCATTTACGGAGGGATTTTCATCAGAGAGAAAGAGAGAGAGAGTAGATTGATTAGGAAATAGAATTTTATAATTCGTTAAATATTCGAGATCTTTCAGACAATTTTTGGAACAATTCTTCAATATAACTGTGCTCCAGTCGAATTATATTGCAGAATTTTTTATTAGAAATCTTTAATTAGGAATATGTACCTACTTCAAAATTTATTGAATTTTTAGATCTTTCAAAGAATTTGTGAAATAATACTTAAACACGCCTGTAATCCAGTAGAATTATATTAAAAAAATTTTTGACGAATTGATACACATGTTCGCAGACGGCTTGACTTCGAAGTTTGGATAAGGGTTGAAGTTTATCAGGTTTCTAACTAAATCAAGAAAGTTGAACGCAAGATATGATGTAACGAAACGATTCATTTCTTCGCTGTCTTTATCACGACTTTTTTTAGATTTTGCTACAAAGATCATATAAGTGTGGAACAAAAGTATTTGTACAAATGCAACGTAGAAAATAAGAAAACTTGCGTGTTACCAGAATGTACAATTATATATTATAAAATAACAAAATTAAAAATTCTGCGCCAGAATATTCTTCTTATTACTAATGTCTGTGTATAACACATATTTATGCATATGTCTGTTTGAATGTATTTAAAAATGTAGCAAATATAGCTTACCTTATCTCCACATTCTAACAATACAAATACCTTTGTTCTTCAATGTAAATTTCTACATCATGGAATTAAATAGAAACTGTTCTGACTGATCGTCAAAATGAGACAATATCAAGCGATAAATATTTGTTAATTGTATTTTAGTTGTTATTCGTACCAAGGAACGATATTTATACGAGAACATGTCTTTCAAGTAATAAATTAACAATCAATGTTAAAGTGCTAAGAAATTCGTTTCCTTTTTCTCTTTTTGAAACTTACGATATTTCTAATTCATTCGCACATAAAATACACCAATGCAGCTAGATGTTGGTAATAGTAAAATATTGATTCTATTTCGCGATACTATTACTCGAAGTAAACACTAGCAACTGCAACCTAATGCCAGGCAAGGACGATACGCTAGTAGAATGTACAAAAGAACGAATTCAGGCTATTAATACAGAAATGTGCATATGGGCTGCATTCTGTCAAGTGCATATAGCTACCAAGTTCACGTGCCATAAGGTTTCTTCAAAGAACAATATGCTGCACCTTTTTACAAAGCAGAACGACATTTTCGAAGCCTCAAATATTAAAGGACACAAAAGCAAACATTCAAAATCATAATTAATTATTGGTCCTAAATTTCAAGAAATGTCTACAATATGCTACAGCTTTCTATGAAGCAGGAAATTTTATTTTCGAGTTATCAAATATTAAAGCAAACAAAAAATAAATATATATAGAATTATAATTAAGTAATGGTCTTAAATTGCTTTCAAGAAATTTAAATCAATGCTTGAAAAGAATATGAGACATAACATGTAAAACAATAATGTTATAGTAGTCTTATGATACAGGATTATTTGTAATTTGCTATAACTATTCTCTGTAAAATAACTCTACACCGAACCATAAATAGCTGTTAACAACATTTATATATGTGCCGTATATAATAATACATATTTTCTTTCTTTTCTTTATTCCTTTTACTTGACTTCTCTTGGGAAAACCAGTTAACTGTTTTTGTAAAAACATATGCTGCAAATATCCGATTCTGATCTATGTATTTAAAAAAGGTAATAATTTGTTAGCGTGCAAAATGCTTAGCAAAATTTTCCAGCCGGTTTTATCATCGATATGCTATCAAACTGTGATAAGAAGCAAAGTAGCAATTACGAATTTTTATTTCATGTGACCACAAATTTCGCGCATATGTACATTCATTTCCATACAATTTTCGCGGCGATGCGTATACTAAACAAAGAACAAAGCAGTAACAAATTGGAACAAACAGTTTCCTGCAAATCATTATTGTCGTATTTCTGTAGAAGTTATAAAAACCGTAAATGTACAGGTTCAGGTGTCCTGGTTTTCCTCAACAAACTTAGACGGTTTTAGATAAAAATAAGAAAAATATGATATTTTTAATTTGGTAATAAACGTTTTGCTGTAACGTTATAAACAGATAAACATTATGCGCGCGAAATATATATAAGATCCAGATCAAAATGGGGAATTGACACTAATTAATTAACACCAACAGTTGTGTCCAATGATATGAAATATCAATCATTATCAGAGAATATCCACTATGCGACTATACAGACAAAATAAACGCAGTTGGATCTTCCGTATGCTCCGATGGAAAATCCATTATTACCTACTTCACGCAACAATATTTATTTTCTTATAACTCTGTAACAAACAGTTTTTCTCATTTTCATCTTAAGGATAAACCTAAAGTTATTTCCAGAAAACACCCGCGACACTCTGAGTATGGGGAAAATTCTTCAACCCTATTTCTTTTTCAGAAGCATGAAAAGCAAGGTTTAAAATTACTTATATATGCCTTGTGTAAATCTAATTTTAACTACCTACACAATTAATTCACACTTACGTCGTTTTTATAATTTCACAAAGCAGGCCGAATTTCATGGGTCAAACGATTGCATGAATTGTTTTGGTACACATAATTTCTTAATAACATTTCTGGAGCATTACCCATATATATTTTTGTCGTTTCTCCTTCCTTTTTGTTAATAGCATTTAAAATAGCAGAAACTTACAAGGGGGTGCGTCGTAGTAGGGCTGCGTTCGCCGACTGATTGGAAACATGTATTTGCTTTTGCACCCAAATTACGCTGAAATACTCCATCGTAAGTTAATTCAGCGTTATCCTTTTCGCAACCAGCGTTTTGGGGTTTTAAAATACGCCTGGCGGAACTTCGCCTCGCCTCAGCAAACGCGATTCCTCTAAGTAACATTTGTCTCGGAATAATTGTAAACTATCACCTCCAAGAATATTTCCCACTACACATTCGTCTGTCCCACGCATCAAAATAAGTATTCGTCGGTGACTCTTAAATCCTTCTATCTTTGTTCGCAGAGAAAGCTACTATTTTAGAAACGAAACGTTCTCCTACAGAGTACAACGGACTTTTTTCAGTTTAGATGACAGGTTGATTAAGTATTTTAATGAGAAAATTTGTTTTTATGAAACTTTAATATATTTTATTTGTCCCTTGCTTTCAATTACAGATAGTGAAATAAATTAAAAATTTATGTTTGAATTGCATACAAGACTGTCAAAAAATGTTTCAACAATTATTAACAAAAATTGATGATTTTAAACGGGACAACCTCATACGCGTAAGAATTGCTTAACTTGCACTCGAATTCCACTTTGAATTATACGAGGATATTTCGACAATGATGCGCAATTTAAATTACACGAAATAAAACGAAGACAGATATCGCAAAATTTGTTGACGAATAACTCAGCACCTAAGTAACTTCTGAGCACCACGACCCTTACAAACGTGACTGCCTTTTTCCGTCTTCGTTATCACTTGACAGAAACTGATAACAACGGTATAATCAAAGTCGAAAGTCTCTACATTTTTTAGCACGTTTTCGTGAAACGATGAATGTATTCATGTTATTTACCCACTTACTTTAAGCAATAAGCAAGTCAGATTTGAAGTCAAAACGCTAATTTATACAACAATGTTTATAACATATGAAAAACAAAACTTCAACATTGAATGTGCATGAAACAAAAAGTAAGCCTTGGATAAAATTTGCAGAGACGTGCAAGAATATAGCAATGATAGTTGTACGATGTGAAAAGAAATATTTCAAGAAATTGCGATGAAGAAAGTAATTCAATTTCTAGAAAATAATTTAAAAAAAAGCAATAAAATGGTGGAGACTTGTGGCACATTGTCGATAGCAATATTCTATATAAAACAAAATTAATAAACAATTCTAAACTAGTTAACCGCTTGAAAGAAAATATTATACAAAATGATCATATTTAGCAGATGAATACTCTAAAGTAACATTTAAAAAATATCGTATCCTTCTTTCTTTCTTTACTGACTATACTGAAATATATGTCTATACCTAATTCTAAGATAGTTATCTGTATCCAGATTAAAGTAACAGCTGTCTGATATGGTGCAACAGTTGTGTTAATCTTTTGGTAGACAATACTACATACTCTTGCTTAAAAATTGTGATTTCTGTGACAAGTTAATAGAACTGCTGCTTTCTTAATTCATCAGAAAGGTAAGGAAAAATTGAAATACCTTTTATCAGTAGATTTCTCGTACACAGCGCATTAGTTACTTATGTTACTACGGGTTAATTTATTATTTCAGTAGATTATTATTTTGAATAATGTTACTAATAGTACTAACAATTGGAAAATAGGGTACTCAAATATATTTTATGTGAAATCCATATTACATGAAAGTGAATTTAGCAGAAGCAAAATAAATGGGTAGACAAAAAATTTGTCAAGCTAATTTACTCAACAGTTTAACGTTACATAATCGATTTAAAGATTTTTTAGAAACTCACTGTGACGTAGTATACAGTTGTTGGTTTCCCCTAGGGAAACCGCAATGACCGCCGAAAGAAGAGACTGTGTAAATTCTGCAAAAATAAAAATGAAATCATACAAGTATTTCAACAAATAAAATCACCTCTTATGGTTGCTATTTGCTTGTTTTTCATTATAAAATAAAAATGAATGCTTTTATGATACATTTGTTACAAAAGTATATTAATTGAACTTAACAATACATGAAACAAAAAAACAAACAAAAAAAATACATAAAATAAAGTATACCAAATAATGATAAATCTACATCTGTACATAAGGTATAATCTTTGAACTCGTATGATTAGAGTCTCATGTATGACATCATAATTTCTAAATCATTAGAATATATAGTTTAAACATCTAACTATACACTACAGAATTAAAATAACTTTGAAGCTTCAGATAATATGCATGATATAATTTCTAAAAACTACATTTACAATAATTTGTTATTTATTTCAATAAAAGTGTTGCTATGCACACAGTGTTTTCACTTGAAACTTAGAACTTTATTACTTCAAAACCAAGATCCAAAGTAAAATAAATAATTGATTGCATATACTAATATATTCATTTTAAGAGTTATCTTGTTATATTTCCATTTTTAATCCACTTAAAATCAACTGGCACATGATATTACAATCTGATTGCAAGATTAATTAATATAAATGCCTTGTTGCAAACTACAAATTATAAATAATAAATTATATAACTAATGTCTAAAGGGCATGCATAGATTTTCTAAGTCATGGCTTTTGATTTTGTATTTAAAATGACAGGAGATAGGAAAAATAGATGTTAAACTGCATCCGTACGAAGTAAATGTAAAAAACGTATTCGAAACAAAGGTTAACCTAATAATGGTTACAGTTATCTTACTAGAGAATTGGAATATTTTTGTCGTGTCAAGAATAGTAGGATGTCATTGAAAATAATTAACAAACAGTGTATTGCACTCGTTGTTACTCAGGAAATCGAAATTCGAGGACAACGTATCGATTGAGTCGCCCGCAGTAACCTTTCAAAACGAGGTTAAAAACAATGAGCACTACCCTTTCGATGAATTTTTCGAGTTTATATATATATACATGTTTATCCCTGAACAATTTTTATTGACAAAATAGTAGAAGGTTTAAAATGCACACCGACGGACTATGAAAATAATTGGAAAACAAAGAAATTTATCTTACCTGTCTTTCTGACATTTTCCACTTGCGTCACATAATTGTCAGATATCCAGGATTATCGTACGTTTTTATCAAATCTTTTTCACATTTATCGCGATTCACTGAGGCGGAAATTTTTGAAAATGGTTATTTTACGAAAAAAACTCGGGCGTCCATGACGGCCCGATGCTATTCGAAGCTACGAAGACGTTCGTATACCGGGTGATAAGATTTCGCTGAATTTAGAATACGACGGGAAATAGAGGCATTACCTGAAATCACGGAAATTATAGCATTTTTTGAATAGAATATAGTAGTCCCCGATTTTCTCAGATATATATAAACAAACGAAACGAATGTCTAGACAACAATTAATCCACATTTAAGTTATATGCATTACTGCATTCGGATTCGAGCTTTATTATTTTACATTTTACATTCGTATTTTTCATTTCATTGTTATTATAAGATGTTCTTCATAGTAAAAGGAAAATATTTATATATAACATTATGTTTCTTATGTTATGTATATATTATTCTATATACATGCTAACTGCAAAATTATGTTTCATTAATTTCATTGCCCGCATGACATAAAATGTTTGCGGTCAATATTGGATATAATATGAAATATACCTACTATATACTTAATCATTTGTAAGTCACATTTGACTGATAATATGTGTATTATATTTTCGAAAGTTTTACGACTCTTGACATTGAATTAATATCTTTGCACAAGATAGACCCAATTACTTATTGTACAGTTTTTATTTATAACAGGCATATATTTTTCCATCAATTTAGCAACTTACAGTCAATAGCAGTGTTATTTCTGAATGATAATAAAATATAATTCTGAAAGTTTTTTATGGTAATTATTGTTACATAATCATATTGACTACCATTATATTATTATCTTCTCTCATTATATTAATAATCTTTACATACATTTCGGAACATTGTTTGATCGATGGACTTCATAAGAAATAATTGATAACCGTATATAAAGCGTTATGATAGCTTTTTCAAATTGCTTGTTATTACATTTTAACGGAAAGATGCATACGAGTTGACACGCGTGTGCGGCAGTAATAAAGAATAATTTTCAAACAACACAACGCACTTCATTTGTAAATCGTGTGAGAATATAGAACATCAAATTTTCATCAAATCATGAATAATTTTTTGCTACAATTCGCGCGAAAGGAATCCGGCGCTTTAATTGTGTAATTCTTCCAAATGTTGCACTTCATAAAACTATAAACTTTAAAGTATTATCCAAATTTAAAAATCCATTGTTTTTAGAATTTCAATTATATAGTAGTTCAAGAAATTACATATTTAATGGCATGTATTTCAAAATATTAAAAAATTGCAAATTTAAAATAAAAATCTGATGTTATTAAAAAATTCTAATTTTCTGACTGAATTTGTAAGAATCCATACGTACACTACTGTTATAGCAGAATTGAATAGCTATATCCTTCATCGAGCTAGATAATATTTTTTATACATAATGTGTACTTGCAAATATAGAAGTATTACTCATCTTAAATACAATTATAATATATTGTTCAATTATTCATAAACGACTGCAATGGAATGTTCTTTATTAAATTGCTTCTTAATACAAATGTGTTAATTACGTTTGTGATTAGGAATATTATACATATTTCACAATTCCTATATTTTCGATATAATTCATATAATGATGTATAATATTGTGCAATATTAATGTAGAGTAGTTGACATCAGTATTAGCAAAACAGCAACGTTATAAATCAATCATATTTTTTGAATTCCAAACCGTAATATTAAATGTAACAAAAACTACTAGCTGCGAAGCAATATTTTATACACAATTAAAGATTGTATTGACTATTATTTCTCTCTTAAATTGATGCTTTTGCATGTTAATATTATTGGTAATATTAGACGTTAAGAAGATTTTTTGTTGTTGCTTAATTATAGAGTCATTTGTCGAAAAAATAAATCATTTTGCCAGGAATACGAAAAGGAATATAAGATTATGGAAAACCTCTAGATACAATTGCTAGTAACTTCATAGGATTAAATATTTTTTTTGTATGGAAAATTGAAGTCTTTTGCAATACATTAATTAAAACATGCCACGAACTATAACAATTTTTCTAAAATTTCTTTTCCGAAAGTAAGCGTAACATAAAAGTTCGAAGGTCTGAACGAAAAGTACTAAACATCGAATATTTACTTATTTATCTTTTAATGTTGGTAAGCCGTCTATCGATTCTCCCCACGTACACACCTCCTCTTCAGTCATCGATTGCACTTTTTGCACCTGCCATTTTTTTTCCAGAGTAATGAGAGCCTCATCTCGAACCAGTAGCACGAGGGTGCAGTAAAACAGGCCTGACCTGCTAAGCCACCCTCACCCTCTTCGTCTCAATGAATCTTCCATATTAAATATCTTTCGAAAAATTTCTAAAAGTGTCTCCTGCAACAAAGAAAGAGAAAGATACGCTCGAGGAGTCAAAGTGTGCAACGAGAAAAGAACAACGCTGCCACCAGTAAGAAAGAAAAAAAGAAAAAAAAGGCAAAAAAGACAGAAGCAGAAGAAGGTGAAAGTAAGAGTGAGACGAACAGAGGGTGGGTGGTGGGGGGCTCTCGGTGCAAAAGAGAGAGGGAGTGAGAGGTGGTCGAAGGGAGTCGAGCGAGGAGAATGACGGATAGCCAGCAGCAGTTTTGCTTGCGTTGGAACAACTTTCAAGCTAATATCACCAGCCAATTCGAGGCCCTCAGAGATGACGAGGACTTCGTCGATGTCACCTTCGCCTGCGATGGTAGACGACTCCAGGCGCACAAGGTTGTCCTTTCAGCGTGCAGCCCTTACTTCAAGGAGTTGTTCAAGGTTAGAAAACCTTCCCCGCCTTGCTTCTCTCCTCGCTGCTGGTTCCTCGCGAACCCTTCCTCCCCCCCACCGACCTCTCCACGCAGCCTCAACATTCTTACCTTCTTTGAGAATCGTGCTTTGGTATTAGACATCGTCGATATTAAACTTATTACGATCCGTACACTTCATGCCGTGACAGTATGTTACAATGCTCCCGTACTGTCCCGTATATATTTTGCAGGTGCATATCCCCGCTTACGATTTATTTAACAGTAATCAATGATTATTTAGTCAGTATTCTATACAGCTAGCTCCAATAAATGTATGTTAGATTGCTTAAATTCCATGTTTAACATTTATGTGTTTCTAGACAAATATATATGTTAACAACAATTGTGATAGAAGGCTGTGAGTCAGTAATTTCTCTGTATATGCAGTTCCTACATATACATAAGCATATTTAGTATTTAATAACTCGTACCTTTGAATCATAGTAACAACTATCTTCACAAAGATTCATTAGCGATTAAGCGAAGCAATGAGATCAATATCTAAGATTAGAAATATGATTTGTTTAAGGACTGTGGTTTTCAGAATTATTTTAAACTTATCAATCGAACGTTATATTTTACTTTGTGCTTTATATTGTCTTTTGTCTATCCAGGAAAATATCTCAAATATGATGATAAAATTTGACAAGATATAATTTTCTTACTACTCCGTTGCATTCTAATATTCGAGTACCTTTTTATTTTTAAAGGCACGCCTTATTAAGAAGCCAAATGAAAATTATTATATTTAGATATTTCAACTTAAGGTAGGAGTAATTTTTAGCAATGTATCAGATGATAGAAGCTATGAGAAAGAAATTGGGAGCGATATGTGTTTCCAAATTATTAGGTATATTGCCACATTAAACAAATGATATAATAACCGCAACTTAATTTCAAAATTTCCAGATAACAAACAATATTTAATACCACCTTTTTGCATTCATATCTTATATAAATATACTTATACTTTTCCTTAATTATTGTTTTTGAGGTATAGTAACTTTTAAGTAAAATAAAAGTAGGAATTGCAATTTGGTATCTGCGAATATGGAATAAGTTTAGCTTTTTATTTACTATATAAAATTATTGAATTTATGCCTTTGTTGTATTAAAACAAATTATAAATGCAGCAGTAGGAATTTTACTAACAATGCTTACAAGATGCGTATGCAAAGTTCAAGTGGTCTGGAAGAAACATGAGTAGACATTGTAAATGTAATTTCAACTATATAATATTTCTTTAAAAACACATAAATACTATGTACATGTAAGTGATAAATATAAGATGCCAATGTCAAGCATGTTGTATAAAAATTGATTAAGAAGTGTTATGTGTCCATAGACAAATCCATGCAAGCATCCGATAATATTTATGCGAGATGTGGAATTTGAACATCTGCAGTCTCTTTTGGAGTTCATGTACGCTGGAGAGGTTAACATATCCCAAGCAGAATTGCCTACTTTTCTACGAACTGCTGAGTCGTTACAAATCCGTGGCCTCACCGACTCCCAAAGTAATCAGCACAACAACGAAAAGGTTTGTTTTTCAACATTTATAGACAGTGTATGTCGTTTTCATTCCTGCCTATATAAATAATTAAAGAAAATATGAGATAATAATCGCACTGATTAATTTTGAGAATATTAAATGCAATGAAGACACACGTGAGATGTCAGGAATTCGAGTAGATTAATTTCAATGCATAGAAAAATTTAGTAAAAGAATGTCGATGTAGATAAATTACTGTATTAATTACACGTGAATGTACACAAAGAATAACAAAAGTTTGATAAAGTGTGTATGTTAAATGGATTCATAAAATTGCACCTTTACATAAGGAATGTTTATTAGTAATAAATTAGTACAATTTCAATGAGTGCGCTTTCAGCATTTGAAGACAAACAACATACACGCAACAAACGGCCGTGGGCTGATCTCACCAAATTTGGAGGAGGACTGTAGTAAAACTCCACCAACTTCAAGTCCTCCACCACTAAAAAGGCTGTGCAAACGAAGTGATTCGCCTCAGATATCTAGTCCAGTCCCAGCTGCGGTGGCCTGTACAACTGGAACGCCACGCACACGGCCATTAATTGAGCCACAGGTTCAACTTGACTGTTATAAAGATCTCGATATTGTTGAGGTCAGTTTATGTACATTATTTGAACCTGTACATTTTTGTACTTTTATTTCAACTTTTATTTCAACAACGAAATATAACGTTTAATTAATTAAGGAAAGAGGAACCAAAATATTTTGTGTTTTGTAGCCAAAAATTGAATTACCAGAATACGGAAGTGATGACGATTGCTCTCCAAAGCAGGAGCTCAATACCCTGCCAAGTGGTTTTCTTAGCCTTGATGGCGGTATGGAAGTTTTACCGTCTTATCCTTCTTCTTATCAAGGTAATTAATAGTCCATACTTATATTCCGTGAATTTAATTATGTAAAATAACTTCGTAACATTATTTCGTACAATAAGAATTATTTTTATAATTTCAACTCGTTTGTTGCAGAAGTGTATTTACTATGAAAGGCATTATCGATATCAAACCATACGCGTTGAAACTGTTTCTATAGGACGTTTCTAAGATTAGGTGTCGAATTTTGTAATTACAATCTAGAAATCCCTAAAGAAAAAGATCATGTAAATGCGTGTTCATAAATGCTACAACGCTATTTAATGAATTTACATGTTTCTTTTTTTTAAATGTTGACTATCGAAGATCTCTCGACGTTTTAAGTCAAAATCATGTTATAGAAGGTAGTTAAACTATTCGAGATACTTCTGTGATTTCCATACGTTTCTATTACTACAAGGAAGTTATTTTAAACATTTCCTTCAAACAGAAACCTTAAAATGCTGTAACTCGGAATTAAAATTTTGCGAATTACTACTTTCTGTATTATGTCGTTTGTATTGCGGTGTAAATATATTTTATCTCCGAACGGACATGCGCTCGACCAATCCAAATTACATTCTTACGAGGCGTACCGAATCCATTGGCTTCTAATAAGTGGTTATTTGTGTTCGCGTTGATAAAGTACTCTGGATCTCAAAATAATGTTATTCGACTAGTTTTTTATGGGAGAAAAACTAATATTTCAGTTTAGTATATTAATATTGATAGCGAAGGTAAATACGAAACATAATAATATTTAAGAAGGTATTTTATGGAGCGTAAACTACTATTATTATTCATATCAGAATCTGTATAGCAGATTTCTACAAATCGAAGTACCAATCACTATAAAGAGAGAATTACAATACATATAGATAACAAAATTAAAAATGTGAGTTGGAAAATAAATAAAACAGTTGTAAGTACATATGTATATGCATTTAGATCAGTTGAATTATTATTCTTATAATTAGAAGAATGTATGGCGAGTTTACCTGGCCGTATGCCAGTTACTGGGTTAAATTTCTTCTTTTAGTAACTATATTTTTCACGTACAGCAGTGTCGATTACGAAATAGTAAATTTGAAGGTGTAGAAATGATTGAAATGAAGTAAGAAATAATTTCTTAAGAATTTGTATTTAAAAAAGATAACATTTATTTGAGATCTTTCAACTGGTTGGCTCAGCTTTCTTCTTTCCACATTATCTGGGGTTAATAAAATCGATGTAGCCTGTAGAATCTGCATTTTGAAATGCAATGAATTTTTCTAGGAGGAGGAGCGAGCGGTGGCGGAGGAGGTGGCGGCAGCGGTGGATCATTAGAAGGTGGAATACCAGGGCCATCCCATGGCGGTAATACGGAGCTGAACCAAGAACAACAAGGTAAGTAATTGTCCGTCCCAACCCTAATTCTTTGGTAGTTGCGAGCACCATTACAAACAGCAACAACCTAGCCGATCATGTCGGAGAGAATTTTTCGGAAGCGAATATAAAGACGGAAGGAGAAGGAGAGCCTCGGTTTGAAATGGTAAGCTCATGTAGCTCGGTAGCTTGTGCTAGGCGGTAGCAGAGAAAGGGGAAAGAAAGAGAAATTAGAGAGAATGCGCGTATGTGTGTGTGAAAGTGTGCAGAAGACCAAGGAAGAAATAAATTGAGCGTGAGAGGGAGAGAGAGAGAGTGAGCGAGAGAGTGGGAGAGAGAGAGGGAAAGAGAGAAAGAAAAAGAAGAGACATTTGACACTCGGAGGCGATTTTCTGATTTTATCCAGGGGAGTGCAGTTTGCGGCTGTTGCGTGAGAAAGTCAGCTGCGTGTACATACTCGGGCTCTCTACC
Source organism: Nomada lathburiana (assembly GCA_963667235.1). NCBI lineage: Eukaryota > Metazoa > Arthropoda > Insecta > Hymenoptera > Apidae > Nomada > Nomada lathburiana. The sequence continues at coordinate 2,837,014 of OY763902.1, forward strand.
TGTTTGTATTGTTTGCCAGAGTGGGAGGTGATGTTGAAAAGCTGTAACGAATTTATTAGAAGCAATTGCGCGTTTCAGTTCTTTTTATAAGGATAGGATTTTATACAGCTTTGGTTCTTTGCGATTTTAGTTTATAGTTACGATTCACATCTCGCTGCAATTCAAATTATAAATTTCATCTACCAATTTCGGAGAATTTTAGAACCTAGTTTGGCAACCAAAATTCAGCAAATAGGTGTTAACAGAATAATTTTAATCATTCAACTGTATGAAAATAAGTCCCTCCGTCTGGTAAAACTGCCTATCCGTTGCTTTTACGTTTTTCGTTTTTGTCCTTTCGAAGCTGCGCCAATTGGAACTCACAGGGTAGTTATAATTTATGATGTTTTATTTGGATATATTCTTTGAAATCATGCAAATCTAAAGTTCTAGCATTCAATAAAACGTTAGTGTGAATCCACTCCTTGAGGGATTGCGAATGAACTCTTTTTTAATTATTTATTTAACTGATCACTATTATTGTTTACTATAACATTATATATTTTTCATACTTTCACTAATTGGCGTTGTTTTTTTGTGTTCTTGTATTCATGTATATCCTATGGCAGAGCACCCTAACGTGAAATTTTATTGCAAAACGGTTGCTTGATGCTAAATTTGTTGTAAGCTTTTTGGTTAAGGTCAGTGTTTAATTACGGTGTTGTAATTAAAAAAAATTAATACCTTGGCTTAACTAATCATGTGATAATAAAGTTTAGTAAATATTAAGCTATATAAATACTTTCAATCCGAGAATTAAATCTTTGTATAACTTTGAAATCGCAATATGAATTTTTGGGCAACGATTATATGTTTTTACTTGTTTATTCGATTGCAATAGTTCAATTTATATCATTGAACAGTATTTACTTCTTCTGATGCAAAATTAAATTGAGGCTCGTTTCAATAAGGATTATAAAGTAACCAAAAGTAATAGCCACTTTACGAAATATATTTATAAAAATGATTTACGTTTATTTATTTTTGTTAAATTAATGATTAAAATGATAGTTAAATTATGTAAGATCAATGAAAAAGACTGTTAGTGTATCAAGTGAAAATTTTAATACGTAAAAGGGTGTTATTGTCAGAAAAGAAAAAAAACTGTAGAATAATCTCGGAGGAAGCAGCGCGAGCTCTCACGCCTCATGTCCCAATAACACACGCTTACCATTTGTCTCCGATGTGTGCGCGTTAGTGAACGCGCGATATCGTGGTTTGCACGACGGATAGTAATGGGATCAGGCTACATTTTGTTCTTAACTTTGATGAAGTAGTTGAATTCTTTATTCGATTGACAAATATTGCATTGCAGAATAATGAAAAAGTTAAAAGTTTGTTATCTTGGTATTTTTATTGCAGTATTGTTCCAAGTTGCAATTCAATATTTTGAATTATTACCGACAAATAAAATTCACACCTACATATCAAACAAACACACAAAAGTACTGATGTCGAATGTTACATAGTTTATTATAATATCAGTGAATATTCGAGGTCGTAAAGAAAATTGCTAAACTTTGATTTATCTAAAACGCACGTATATAGTTGATGCGCTTATGATCTCTATTTTTTGTGACAAGACTACAGATGGCTACGGAATGTCTATATCTAATAATGATGATGGAAATTGATCAGTTCAAGGAAAATTTTTGAAATGAAATTAGTCGAAGAACTATATACAAGAATAATTGCATAAAAAATTGATACATAGAGCGATCCCATTACTGGAGTAGGTGGAGCATTAAATAGTCGTGCGGCTAGGGTTTCTCAGCTGGTTGTTGCTGTCCGGTGGTGGCTGGCAAATCGGAGACCCCACCCATAAATCCATTGAGTAAAACAGAAGAAAGGAAAAAAATTAACTCCCTTCTCCGTGCTGCCTCTACCGGGTTAGAGCAAGTTGTGTGTGTGTTGCAGCTGACCTACGCAAACTGCACTCGCTGGACCCACGCCCTTGTCCTGTCTGCAACCGCATGTACAGTAACTTGTCGAACCTGCGTCAGCACATGCGTCTGATCCACAACCCTCAGAGTGTCACATGCCCCCTCTGTAACAAGCCATTCAAGACCAAGCTCTACCTGAAGCGCCACCTGGTCAGCTTCCACGAGCTCAGCGTAGCAGACAGACATCGTCAAGAAGAAATCTACCAACAGCAACAGCCAAAAACGCAACAGGCAGGAGCGCAAACGCATCTACAAATTCAAGCGCAGCAGACAGATCCAGTAAAATCCTTTGCGGGACCCAGGATCTCTATAGAGGAGGGCACAGCCACAACAAATTTGGAGAACAAGTCAAGAGCATTCCAAGATGGTGCTTATGAGGTCAATCAGACCAATGCTGATTCAAAGCACTTTCAGAGCAACATGATGCAGTTTGATGCTGCGTACCACTAATGCGCCTTAGTTTCTTCGGCCCATTTGTGATAGCTTTTCGGTTGAGTAGGTTTAACGCCAGTAGTGTCTGGCAATCATGAACTCCAAGTGGAGTTTAAATCATGAACTCCAAGTGGAGTTTAAATCATGAACTCCAAGTGGAGTTTAAATCATGAACTCCAAGTGGAGTTTAAATCATGAACTCCAAGTGGAGTTTAATACAGTCTTTCTAAGAAAGACCAAGGTACAGTGAAGAGATTAAGGGTTTGTGCTGTGATGGAAAGTATTATAAATTTTATGACATTTCAAACATTTGAAAACCCCCTGTTAATATGTTGATAATATTGATAATACTTTTTTTTATCTTATCAAGTTTTTAGATTTTAGTTTACCTTAATAGACAGTGCTCATTACTATTTCTTTTCTAACTCTAAGAATTTCATTTAAGAATTTACTTACAGTAATAAGTCTTTAAGCAGCATCTTTAACTTCTGTAATATTGAGAAATGCTGTGTTTCATATTTTGTATATGATTTTATAAGTTAGTTTAATTGCAAAACACTGTTTCTTTTTGTTCTAGTAAGAGAGATAAACATGAAGTCTCATGTGAATACCTTTGCTTGGAAGCAATTTCCTGTTCAAAAATAGTAATTTTGCTCTAAAGACTTTTAAAGCTATTGCTATGAAAAAATTTCTTTGAACCACAATCCATGCAACACTTTGCTCAGAAAAGCAATCTCTTCACAGTGTCTTAAAGTAACTAATGAAACAGTAGTCCTTGAAGGACAACTCGCAAAAGGTGCCGTGCCTATTCGTCGTAAGGGAAAGCGAGAATATTCCTTAAACAAAAGTAAACAATATGAAAATGCAACCACAAATAACCGCCGCAAGTGGAACAGCCATCCCACCTCGTACTGATTATTCCGCGAGCCAGGATAACTTGTTGTTTTATTTGATGCTATACAGTGTTATACAGACTACAGATATTTACAACGATATTATATTCTTACAGAGGATTATATTTACTTTATTGATCACGTCACACGACTGGGTGACACGCACAGAAACGCCCAGGATGACGTACGAACATATTATAATATATTTTTCATCGCGTAGCAGTTTAACGGTGCAATAGACAGCTCAAGCAGATTTACAGAGGATTTATTATTGACAGTTATCGATGGGAAACCACCGCGATGCAGCAGATTGAATTTAATATATTATAAGAGGCCCGTGTCCGAGATGGCTTTTCTTACCATTTTTTTCTTCTTCTACGCTCTAATGTGATAATACAGAGTTGGATTTATTGCTTTTCTCTGCATACATTTTCCGGAAGTTCAATTCATTTTCGTTTCTCTCGAACTTTATTCATTTATATTCTAACTAGTAGTACGCGATTAATTAGACATTAATTTTTCAATAGTTTAGGGTCACATTTACTTTTTTCCGATTTCAATATTTCTGCTTTCTAAATATCGGTCGGATTCTCTTAATGGTACTAAATATCTCTTACTTATTTTGTTGTTGGAACTATTAGTGTCATTATACTAGCTTTGCTAATTCCAATCTTCGATGGATTTATTATTTTTTCACCGATATTGTAGTTCGTTTTATTCGACAACATTTGAAATGTTTCGTAAAGTGATATCATTTTCTTCAAATGATTTTTACAATCGGTTAATGATTCATTATTTTATTAAAAGAGTTGTTCTGTTTCTTTGTAACTTTAAACAAAGCTTTCGAAGCTCAATTACATTTACTCTTTATTTATTCCTTTAATATTATATAGAGCTTTATAATTTTGTTGTAATATTGATTCGTAAGATATTTCATTAGTCCCATAGAAATTTACTAAGTGATTTTTGCGTTAAAAGTATAATTTTTAAGAATATTTGTACGTAGACGAAACCTTAATATTATCAGATACTGATTAACGTGGGATACATGTGTAGCAAGGTTGCTATTCATTTTAAGGCATACAATTTATTTCTACACGTGTATTGAAGTTTGTTCGTCAGTATAGGTTATCTAAAAGGTTTACCTTCCACCATGGAAAGTACGAAAGTATTTATAAGTAATGCTTGAAATTGAGTTTTTGCCAAACGCTTATAATATTCTGTATATATTCGTTTAAAGAGAAAAGAGAAAAGGGAAAAAGATAAAGCCATCTCAGTCATCGCCGAACTCCATAGCCATAGTACCACACAGTACAACTCAGGATTTTTTATATTATATTTTACAGATGACAATAGTTCCGTGAGCGCGATGTCCTCGACAAATTTTTCGCTATACACTTCACGCTAGAGTCTACAATTTCCAATTATCAAACAACTATACGTGTCGTTATTGTCCCAATACTGAATTCACAAATAATTTACCTTTAATTTCATTGATTCATCTCTTCATAAAATTTACCAAACTTTTCTAATTAATATTCACTTACTTGATTGTTTCTCATAGTTCACACGATGTAGCTGAAACTTTCATCGCTTTATCGTCCCTTCGTATATTTGCAGTTTATAAATAACGGTATAATTTGTTGTTCGAATAGTTGTAAGATTATTGGAAATTTTTAGAAAGACTCGGATTCGAAGAAAGTCGAAATGTTTCTCGAGTTGATCGCGCCATTCACACAGGCTCCTTACCTCACGATTTACAATCAAATCACAGATGCAGCTATATATTATTATAATAAGTATATTTACATACCGTTTTACAACAGTGCCGGTGTCGCAACGACTGCGACGAATCAGATTTTTTTAAAAACCGCCATTGACCACGAAAGAGATGGGAAAAAGGAAACAGACTAATTGAAATTTTTTCGTCTCGTAACGTGGATGGTTTTCGTTTCCTTATTGTTACACACTTTTTCCGGAGGTTCTTCTATTCAACATCTTTCTTTTCACTTTTCTGTTTATAACGCGTGGAGAACAGAGAGCTTCGTGCCCAGCGCATAGTTTTTACTCACTCTAAGATTAGAATATAAATGTTGCATATCATGTTATTAAGATTGTTGTACAGACAGCCTGTTGCAAACCTCGGTCTACGATTCCTTTCTCGGGCTTATTCCATTTTCATTCTCATCAAGACTTTACGCATTTTTCTCACAAGTTTTTCATTCGAACGAAAAGCTCGTTTTATGAATTCCATTTGACCACAGCGATGAAATTTCTGCTTTCTTCAATCACAGTTTGTTATAAAACTGTTACAAAACGAATTTTATATTCAACGAAAATCAATTAGTACATATATGATAGTTTTGATTTTTCTGCAATATATTGCAATGTATTGTTTATTATCGTTCCATGCTAATTGAATCGATAGATTGGATTTCTAGACCGAGAATCATGTTCAGATACATATATCATACAGACACAGCACATAGCCAGAATCAAACAGCGAGCCACAATGTTAGAGCAAATAGAACGAGTAATGCAAACACATACAGAATCAATGATTTGAAATAGACAGAAACGTAACGATGCAGACAATTACAGGGAAATCGTTTTTCTAACTTGCAATTTTTCGCTGGGCATTAAAAGTGATAATGATCAGCCGATTAGTTGATTGATTGATTGATTGATTGATTGATTGATTGATTGATTGATTGATTGATTGATTGATTGATTGATTGATTGATTGAACAATTCCAATAGATAATGCAGTTTATACATTTTTCCAACCGAAACCGCTGAATAATCAACTAATAATTCACTAATTAACAGCAAGATTAACAAATTTCGAATATTTATTGTCTAGGAAACGTCAGTGCCAGGAGAAAGCACCTTTTGGCAGGTTTCACTTCCCCGTTTTTCTTTTGCGATTTTCTTTGACCGGTGGGCGATTTGAAAATTGGAAAGTTGGAATGCTCGTTCGAGTTTAGGGAAGCGAATATAAAAATGAATAAATACTGGCATCGAAGTGAAAAATACGATAGAAAAGTATCAAGTAGAGCATTTCGCAAAGTTTTTGAAATTCAACAATCGCAGGATCTCGAATTAAAACCGTTGCGAATTTTCTATTGTCGAAAGAAATTGTTTACGACGAAATATTGTCGAGGGTGCAATAATTTAGGAACATTTTTTTCAAGACATTTCAATTCGAAAGCCGTTAAAACTTTCTAATTTTCGATTCAACTATACTTTCCTTTTTATCAGTCGAACAAAGAAAAACAGTATATAAGCAAACATTCGACGAGTAGATACGGATATTTAACATTCCCGTTTTTCATTAATCGACTTGTGTCACTTGTTATTTATTTCTATCATTATTTATTTAGGGCTTTATGATACCCAGAATGTCTGTAAATTGCATTCAAATGAACTTTTCGACTAAATCTTAGGTATCTCTATGTTTTCCTTGTTTATTCCAAGGAAAGTGCATTTGTTTAGTTAATGTACATATTGTAAATTACAGCAATTTATGTATTTGAGAGCTAGCAATTAACCATGGGATTAGATATAGGATTAATAAATAGAGGAGATTGGTTTCTCGTTCGGAACGGTATACTTTTTCCATTAGGAAGGAAAGTGGATGTTAGCTTTTTTAATTATTGGTAAGAATGAAATCTAGTCAGGTTAAAGTTTGAATGAAAAGTTTGAAAGGTTCGGAGTAATTCTACGGTGTGTCGAAAAGGAAATAACTAGCTACGTAAAATTGTTTTCTATTGCGAGTGCAACTAATTTATTATTTTTGCGTTCACCAGTTTAGAATTTTCTTTTACTTCATTAATTATTGGCGATAGCTTTTGTATCAATAAAGTAGTAGGATACTACCTTAAAAAAATTAGTGTAGAAAATTTTCAATTAATACCGAAATTAATTTCCCTTGGAAATATGACGACGATATTGTTATGTTTGACGATGCGTTTTACTTATTTATTCAATTATCTACCTGACACACTGTAGAACCGAACTAACATTGACTAACTCTATAGCGATGTAATACTAAAGGAAAGAAAAATCAATGGGTTTTCCATACGAAAATGAGATTTCGTAAATAAGAAAAGTATACTTCACTGAAATTGCGACCGCAGAATTTGCTAATCGTATTACAAATTAATCTGATAATTCTTAGTTCTCTCTCTCTCTCTCTCTCTCTCTCTCTCTCTCTCTCTCTCTCTCTCTGACCCATTACCTACCCTCTCTACACTTCTTCTCCCTAATATACATATACGTCTATCATTTCTATGTCTAATGTAAGGGATTTTCTACTCGATAGCGTATTCAAATGACCAGTATTTCACTATATTTTTTAATAGTGGTTTTTTATAACTGTAAAGGTGGTGTAGTCGATAGTGCAATTTCTCGAACTTAAGTGTAGTTAGTGCATCAGTATTAAACAAAAATCGCATAGACTGGCATGCAGTTTTGTGCAATTTTCTATGGCGTTGTATTGTTTTTAAACATTACGCAAAATTCATTAATGTAATTTTTCAAAGTTTAGTTTTAGTTAAATACGAATGCGGAAGAAGTAAATTAGTATTTCGTTTTAACGAGTTGAGAGGTTGATTAATAACGCGGCGAAACTTATTCCGCGTGGTTTACGATTTGTGTAAGGCATTTGATTGGAAATCTAATTAATTTTATACGTATATTAAACGTATACGTATATTTCCGTTTCCATATATTTGTTAACACAATTTTATTTAAAGGAACTGAGATAACAACCTACTAAACGATCAAGCTACAAACTATAACTGTCGATGAAATTTTGTAACTTGCTGATATAAAGTTAAATATGAACGACATATTAAAAAGTACCAACTCGCTAATATCATACTAATTAATAGAGTAACAGTTATCAATTTCATTCTATCAATAGACCCGTACGCTTTGTCGAAAAATGTTATAATTAAGTTTGTTTGCGACATGTTTTTAATTACCAACCTGCGTTTCCACTAGTGAATTTCTGAACAATTCGTTAGCTAGCCGTTTTAGTCATTCACAACTGTAGTTGAATTGGACAAAAATTAGTAAACATAATTAACTGACTCTTCTGATAGACCTGAAAGTATTTTCTTGTAAAAGGACAAGTTTCCTTTAAAAAGATAAAATCGAAATTTTAATTGTACACTGTTTGAAATGATTATTGTATTTAAAAAATGGCATACATAAATTCCTTGAAATTTTGAGAAGAATTCTTAATTCGATTCGTTTATACTTGGTACATTTAATTACACATAAAACTAATATACATCATTTTACTATTACGTAATGTTGCTATTAGATAAAATACCCGTCTACTAATATGTATCTAAAAATAACGTAAATTATCTGGACAATAGTTGTCGAGCTGTACATTATTGCTTTCTGCGTTAATAAGATCTCGGTTGGAAATTTCAGTGAAAAAGAAACTCACCGAACGAGAATCCAAAATGCAATGTTTCTTGCAAATACAATTTGGAAAATCCTTCTTTTCTTGCAAGGGTGAAAAAAGAAAACGTTCGCGATGAACGCAAAAATTCCAACTTTTAACCATTTTCAATACCAGCATATAGCGGGCAATCTTTTAAACGCTTTTGCAAACGCGAAACAATGGACGTCATTATTCTTCAGATTTTTCGCATAAGAATATTCAGATTCAGAATATTCCGTGTGAAATTGAGTAAATTAACGTTCATAATTCTTGTCAGTGTGTGGGATACTTGAAGCTTTAACATCTGTGCAGAACAGGTTTGAAAATACGTAGAACATATGTAGATTAGTTGGAAGCATTTTTGCCATAAATAGCGGCAACAACTTTTCAGAAAGTTTTTGCAAAAAGTGTTCGAATAATAAAAAAAAGAAGATATCAAATTAGGTAGCGACAAAGGAGCTGGAAAAAGGTGAAATCTTGAACTTCAAACATTGATAAAAGTATCCCAAATATTGCAGTTCAGTGGAACCAGGAATTTTGGCCTACTAATACTTTACAAAAGTATCTAGAAAACAACATTACATTTCTTTATAGATTTCAAAATTGAAACATTAAACAAATCAATAAGAATAATGTTCTTTCAATGAAACTATGCTCTAACGTATTTCACTGTTTCTGCAAAAACGGTATAACTTTATTGATAAAAATATTTTGCAGAAGCATTGATAATAATTAGATTTTAGAGCGTTTGCAAAGAAGCTGAAGAAAATTAGGATTGCGGTTTTCTTGCAACTACGTATTCAAATAAGAACAGTGAGAATTAAACATTAAGCCTTCGACGGACTTTCGGGAGATATTGCAAATATCGTACTTCAGAATTTTTGCAACAAATTACAAATATTAGACGCAACAATTTTTACTGAACCGTCATAAGAATTAGACTGTAGAATTTTTACCGAAAATTCTGATCACAAACAGATTCATAGATTTTTTGCAAAATAAACGCTCGAAGAACGGTTTGTTTAATAATTGTGCGAACAATATTGTCCAAGTTTTGGTGAAAATTCAAATACACAGAACGAAAGTATTTGGAATATAGTTTAGGATAATTCTGCGCAACAAATTTGGCGCAAAAATATTATCCAAAGAAAAGAAAGAGCGGTGGTGAAAATTGTTTGCAAAAAATCGATGAAATCAATTAATTCCAGTAGTTACGCTAAATAACAAATTTCATAATTAGGCGTTAAAATTTTGATTGAAATTATTTCGAAAATTTCTACGAGAAGTGAAATAATAATATTGACTAGAGAGGAAAAGGAATTGGAATTCAAATTTTACACGTATTTTCTCATTCAGAACGAAAGTTGCATGTACATAGAGGGAGAACACTTCGAGTGGTTTTTTCTTCGAAATTTCTTGCTTCTGATGTAGAAATTTTTCACGCTTTAATGTAAGTGAATTTATTTATTAAGACCTATTATCATAAACTGTCCCGAGTGACATAGTGTAGGCATGAAAAATAACAATTCATAACTATTCACAGGAATGACTGAATAATCGCTTTCTTTCTTTCTCGCCATACGTACCAGTAACGCGAACAATAATAGATGGAAATAAAATTTTGTACTTAGAAGTGTGTCTGAACAGATAATTGCAGTATGCTTTTTGCTAAAGTGTGCTTTGCGTTTGCGTTTGCGTTGGTCTCTCCCATGTTAAAAAAAAAAAGAACAGAGACAAATACGCTTGTGTGAGATAATTTTTCATCGAAGAATTTAGTTCCACTAGGTTTTACTTTGTTCCTTTTAATTTCTTTCGTTCTATCCCAATTTACTAATCGATTAATACGACTTTCTACGTCTCATCGCCGCTATTCAATTACATACAGATGAGTGTTTTTTTAACGCAAGTACGTGGTAAGATAGCGAATAAGCATTAGGTCGAAATAATGATTACCTGTAATATTATTTTCACTTTTACACTTACTGCTCGTGTTATATAAAAGAGATGAAAGCAGTATATTTTTATAAATGGCGAACTCGCTAATCGTTGCTTTGGATTGTAACAGGAATGTGAAAATCGATGGAAGCTATCGCGTGGCACAATTGAATTTTCCGCTGAATAATTATTGAGTAATTGAGTTACTAAAACCGGCAATTATCTGTGCAGGTCGAGCTTCGTAATAACGAAAGGAAAAAAAGAACAATGATCAGAAACATTGCGAAATTTTATACAGCCGAATGTAAGATTTCACTTATCATTTTCAGATCGATAAAGTTACGTGTATTGTCCAGCGTTACTTTAAAATATCATTCATGTTAAATTTTCTTTTCTTTCAAACAAACGATTAAACCATTAGCAAGGGAAGCGTTTGATATTTTATACTACTCTAAGCAATAAATAGTTATGTAATTAGTTCGATGCGTTTAACGAAAAAAGAAATGTGTCATTCGTTAACTTTGATTTACGTAATAATTGATTATTTATTGTTAAATGTAACAGACGAGAATTTAGTTAAATGTTAGGTCTGCAAATGGTTAAAATGTCGATCGATGAAGTTCCTTTTCCAATTGCCCATGAAATGAGCTGACTAGTTAATAGTTTCTTTAATCGATTCGTTAGCTGACAATCAGGGAAAGGATTACTACGGTACTAACAAAGTATTCTGACTATCCCCTGATTGGGTACCGTTAATACGGTACACATTTCAAATGTTCGTGAATTTTTTGTGAAAATTTTTGTTAAACACACGATGTGAATTGTTCGAATGTCTTGTGTTGTTCTAAGTTCCTATTTTATTGAATCTTTCGATTTATTGTTTATGGTGAAAGTTAACAAAACAAAAATCAAACAAACAATAGCATTTGTTTTCATAAACGATTGATGACACTTTAATGGTTTTTGCAAACCCGAACGAATAACGGATGTAGAACGAGGGTAAACAATGAATAAATAGAAACAATTTCGTGTAACGATTCATTACTATTATGCTACGAATGAATATTTCCGTAATAGTGTGTGTTTTTTTAAAATATAGATTCCGAAAATTTGTTGGATGGTTCTTTGTTTTCACAATTTACACTTTGATCGTTTAAAGTTACAGTATATTAACCAGCAACGATGAAATGTATTGGAAAGATGATTCGAAACAGATTTGAAAAGAAATTGGAAAAATATTTACAGAGCTTCCTGTGTTTAAATATTTTTCATTGCTCAATCTTGCATATTTCACACCATATTAATCCTGAGTTACAATTTTAATGTACGTAGTGCGATACCGTAACACATTTTGTTGTATCGAAGTGCTTTGCAAAGCCGTCACTTTTTTTTAAATATATTAATATACGAAGACAATGTTTCCAGTTACTGTAGAAATAACGCGTAAGTAATAATCACGTTATTTGTGTGTGTAACGATTACGGTAAAATTTATTTATTGCAATATTTGAATAGGCGAAAGTCGAAAGTGGAAGGTCATTTAAGGAATGAAACATTTCCAAAACAACTTTTCGATGAGAATAGTAAGACATATTTTTGCGTCGATTATACGTTGCACAAATATTGCGCATAAAGTATCATCCAACAATTAATTAAGAAGAACAAAAATACCAATTGTCTTATCAATCAGTTTTTCAATGGATTGTTCATATAACAGCAGTAAACGTTTTTATTTCCGATTTAACTTTCGCATCAGTTTGGGCTCCATCTTAAAATATAAAGATAAACAAGACTTACAATTAGAGAAACACTTTTCTTGTCGAAGGAAGGCCTGTTTCGAATAATTAACTATAGGTATTTAATATAGGTGATTTGCCGAGATTAGAACATTAATACACGTATACGCGCAAGTAGATAGACTTATTTATAACAATTTTTCATGACTCTGAGCCGGTGTACTTGTATCGGTGTTCTAATTTTGCGTTAATTGTATGCGACCTTTTAATTGTCACCGCGAAGATATCAGTGAATAAAAATATTCCGATTTGTACGTCAGCCTTGATATAGTTATTTCACGTTTTAATTTTTGACTATTTTATTTATCAAAGACAAGTCGGCGAAGAAATTCATTTAATTCAGATTTTACGTTACTATTAATACATATAAACCATTCATTTCAGCTCTGGCAATTGATTAACTTTTTTCCCTCCGTATAAACTTATTCAAAGTACGCTTGTGACACAATAATCTCCCAGTATAATTTGAACTTTCAATTAAAGTTTATATTTTCAGTGCCTCGAAATATGGACATAACATTAACTTGACAAAGAATCGTAAGGGAGAGTATCAATAATAATTCCGTTCATTTAATTCGTTTTGAGGAAAATAAACTTAATTATTTCCAGTAGGTTTACATAAATATGCATGCAATTTTAGTGTAACAGAGACAATGCTATTGCGAATCCCAGGAGTGAATGAACCAATCAATTATTTAATGCAATCAAAATACTTGAATTTGTTTGCTGCCGAGAAAATTCAGCAAGACTTCAGAACTCTTTATCTATCCGTATAATTCAATTTTTACCTTGTCCCTAATTTAGGTAAAAGATGTCGAAAATTTTAGCGATTTGATAAGATGGTTGACATACTTTAAGTCGTTTTCGTTTTTAACTAAAGTTACGAAAGTTGTATTTCTCTTGGAAATACTGTTGTGTGTGCGAATTTAGTTTTTGTTTCAATCGTTAAAATTTTCGTTGCTAATATACAAATAAGTGCACGTTTAAGTGTTGAATATCAAATATCAGTGAGCGCAAAAAAATGATATTTACGATATTTATAACGTTTAATGTAAATAAATGAATTTCTACGAATTTAATTGTTGTTTGATATTTGAAAGTTTGTCTGGATGGACGTATTGTAATTTGTAGTTATCGGTCCGTCGATTCAGCATGAAATGTCACAAGTAACGAAGTGTATCTTTTAATTCATGATTACAGGCAGACGTTCTCCTTCTCTGCCCCTCTGACTCAATTTGCTCGCCCTTTAATTAAGAAAGAAGTATCTGCTTCTGATTACTCTTTTGAATGTGATTCCTTTTTGCAATTAAAAATATAGTCCCCTTCCTTTCCGTGTCTTTAATTTAACGTAGAAGGAGAGCTCAATGTTTTACCGAGAGCTCGGGAAAATTTTTTTTGCTAGGAAGCTACAGGAATTGGTGCAACAATAATTTGGTCGTAATTGAAGATTTCAAGAGAGGAAAGGGTTAATGTAACGTTTTTTGTTTTTTTAGAAAATTGAGTTTTCTTACGAGTTGTTAATGAATTAAGATGGTACGTGACATTTTTTTACGTCGTTCTTCATTTCTCATTTGCCTATCTCAGAATAAGTATAGTTAGTGCTTAAAAATAAATGCAGGAAGACTAAATATTAAACTCCCCCAGTTTACTGCACATTTTATATTTAATATTTATGGCAGATCACTCAAATTGATCTCCTGAGATATTCAATATTAATTGGTTTGCATTCGGAAGGGTGTTTTTAATAAAAAATAATGATTTCTCGTGCTGGGAAACATAATATACTGGGATGAATAAGTCAGAATTAAATAAAAATGTTATTATATTAAGTGGTACCTCTAACTTGCACATCTTAAGTAACTTCCACGCTATACATTATACACAAGATTGTTGTATACGACAATTACACGATCTAGAGAGGTACACTACAAGCTACGTAATTTTTTCTGCGAATGTTATCCTTTATTCGAAATTATAGAAACTTTCAATTCGAAGTAAAAACGTAGAAAGTTTCCTTAATTGTAAATCTAATAATTGATGAGATCTTTTATGTTCTTTTTCCAAAATCTTCATCCCGTAACAATTTGCACACTTAATGTTGTCATATATTTTCATACAAAGTTTCCAAAGAACAAAACAAAATCTCGTTAATTGTTGGAATTATTGGAGTCAGTGAAGATTATCGCGTGTATATTCCGAAATCACCACCCTTCTAAATTTTGCCATCGAAGATATAACATTTCGTTAAAAAGAAAAATGATATTGACGTTCAAATCATTGAAACATTTTCATCTCCAAAGAATATTACACACATAAATGCGTCGCACATGTTTCGAAACAAAGCAAATAAATACAAAAATTTGGTATGCAATGAAATTAGTTTAGATCTTACCTGAGGTGTGCAAGTATTAAGAGCACTCTGTATATAATGTTAGAACCAGAAATTCTGGGTTACAGTTTTATTTGTTAAAGTTAAAGTTAATTTTAAAGAAAATTGTAGTTATTTTCGGTTCCTCGCACTATTTTCCACATCGTCCCCTTTATGTTTATGTTTATGTTTAAGTCATTAATGTGCAAATTCTCCCATTTTGTCTAAATAAATGGGCCGAATGTTTTTTGCTTAATAGAAGATTATTTTGTATTTAAATTTAAGTCGCAAGTAAAAACTAATATTAGGGAACTTCAAAAAATGCTGATTACATTTTCGCTCAATCGCAAATTTCCATAATTTTATAGTAATCTAATAAGGGTAATGTAAATCCGACATATACCGCCAGTCAAATATTTGGGGGCCACTTCTTCAGTTTCACGATGATCAAAACTGTCGTTATCGTGTCACAATTATGCAAAAATTAATAAGGCCAATAGTAATTGACCTTGAAAATATTCCATAATCTATTTGTACAAAATTGGATTATTTTTTCATAATGCTTACCTATTAAACCTTCTTTCCCTTGTCACTGCCTTTCTAAGTTCGAAAAGGTTTTACTGTTATACTGTTATATATTTTGCATTATGTCGCGTACCCGAGTTGACAATTTAGTTCCCGCATTGAACAACTGCACACTTTTGTCAGCTGGTAACAGTTTTATGCAGTTGGACCTTATCCTATGCTACGAATTATACTCGTCTTTTTCAACTATCATATGTAACTGTAATATTGTGATTGTAAGGCGAGGGGGTTCATTATCGAATCAATTTCTGCACTCTTTGCAATGTCTAATGGTCCTATACTTTTTGCCAGTATCGTGTACGTATCAAATGTTCTAAAACAATCCGCGATTAAATATGCAGGTTTATGAAAAAAGGAGGATCCAGAACTTTCTGGGTTTGTTTAATAAACATGGATGGAAAAATTGATATTATGACGGCTGAAAACAGTTTTTTCGTACCGGTTAAAGCGAGTGACTTGCTCGTTTCGGCAACTATGGCGCTGCATAGAAACAATGCATTATTTTAGCATTCTCTCTTCTCCTAGTTACAGTAGATTTTCTACATATTCTTGATCCCCTTGTGTCAAGGAATTTCGCACTCTTGCAAAAATTCCTCAACCTGTTCCAACTTTTTCCCTGACACTGTATTTTCCGGCGTAATTGAAAAAAGCATACTACGCTCTTAAGGAATCCGCACAGAAAGAGTTACCTTTGTGCTGCACGTTTGCTCCCCAAGTGAGCAAGTCACTCGCTTTAATGGAAACGAAAAATTGTTTACAACATTCAAAGTATTAATCTCTCGATCCATGTTTATTAGGGCTTTTTTCATTCATTTGGTGAGTACTATCTCCCCTATAAAGTACTGAATCCTCCTCACCCTGTGTAATATGAATGTTTCAGCAAACATAATAATATTGATAATAAATAAATTTGTTTTTGCAACGAAGTTGTTGCATCGAACGATAGTGGTGAACAGAAAATTTATTGGTTCACACGTATATGTGTTCAAAAGCCAGTCCAGACGCGTCGAGTAATTTATTGACCGTGTTTGAGCACTAAAACTGAATCCAGAAGTTCAGTCAACCGATTTAGCCGAGCTGATCCATTTAATTCCGATTTTTCTGACCGAGGAGGGTCCACTTGTCTCTCGAAATTTCAACTGTACCTCACGGACACTTTCTATTTAGCACCAGGTTAAGTAAGCTATTCAGAAGTCGACTACGTTACTCCACGCATCTGGACTGCCCTTTAGAGTAAGGAAAAAAACAGAAATCTACATATGCACGAAAATCCTTGTCCAGGTCGAAGGGTGCGCCGCGGCAGGCCGCGACTTGGCACACGGGGTGGGAAACATGGAACCCCGTCTGTACAGAGTAGTTCACCATCGAGAAGCGAATGGTTACCCTTGGACATGAGGACTACACCACCTGCTGCGATACCTGCTTTCCGAGGTTTCGAGGAGTCTTCGTCCGATGGCGTGGTAAGTTTCCACCCCCTTTTGTAGTACATTTTACGATTCGCTTTTTCATTTAACGTAGAATTATTATTATTACACTTGGATGTCTCGTTGTCCACTGGTCTTCTTAAACCAGGTGACAAACCCTCTTGGTACATTTGTCACGCACACGTAGTATTGCTATGCCACGGCAGGGCAGAAAGGAGAGTTTTCCTCGGAAATCGTTTCTACTTTCTTGCCACATGGGGTTTATTAACCCCAGAATTTCTAAGGTGGAGAACATTCGCTGAACGCACAGGTCAACTTTTTTTTATGTAGACCTGCTCCTTTTGTGCAACACAATTCCTATAAAAATGATTTGCTGTTGCGCACTTTGAAGTTTGATAGTATGATTACTGATGTTAAATCGAGAAGAGACGGTGTTCATGCGAAAAAGAAAACGAACTGTGCTTTTGTTATCCCATCAACTAGGTGACCTTAGGACTCGGGAGTTTTAGGGTTAAAAATAGCGTACAGAAGGGTCTCAGCATGGATAAAGGCTACTCGAAGTGTAGGATGATTGACCTAACTTGACGACCCGACATATTTCGCAGACGTTGTATCAGAAAACGTTTGAAACAAATGTTACATGTCTTGCAATAATTATTCTTCGTCTACATTTTTTACATTATACATCAAGTTTTGATGGTAAGCATGAATTTTTTTAATGATATTCAAAGAGCATTAAGAGCTAAGTAAATAAGTATTAAGAATTAGTATGTCTAATGAGTGAATATTTATCGAAATTGGAATAGGATTTCTATTCTATTTGAAATCGAATTCAATTAATTTGACACTGTTTTACTGTATTAATTATGCTGTACGCGTATTTTAAATGTTCTGTCGAGAGGTTTTCTGTTTACTTAATTGAAATATTATTGAAATTTCCGTGCCATCTTTCATTGGAGAGCTCAATTGCGTTTACTAATTGTTATCTTTGCATCGCGTTTCTCGAAACTTATTTTATGCATCTATGCTGTTACTGTAGAAGATCATTCTACGTTTTGCATTTGCTAGCTTTCTGTTTGTTTTCTCGCGAAAATTCTCCTCAATTGTACGCCTATATCGCTCTTCCCTAGTGAAATTATCAATCTTCCAATGGTATCAGGAGCTACAGTTCCCTCTGCTTTTTGTTCTCCCTTCCTTCTTCAGTATTGTGCGAATACGTTGTTCTCCTTATACTTTTACGTTTCTCGTATATATTTAATCATCCATCACAGTTAACACAGCGAAATGACATATCTCGAGATACCGGAAGAACGCCTCGTAGCAAATAGTAAAGTACATCGAAAAATCGAGACAAAAGTCGAAATACTCTTACCTCACTTATTAATATTGTATGCTGTCGAGCTACGAATAAATTATACCCTAGCAATTTGTTGTAGGAAATTGGTTTCAACCTCAATATATTAAATTGAATATGTCAGAAAAACGATATTTTTTGTCCTAAATTGATTTTTTGCAAACGCGTGATATTGAGTGATATAGACCAACAAATACGTACAATAGTCTTCTTCGTATATTTGCAATTTCCGTCCAAGGATTAAATAACAATACAAGGTCAGAGGATCGCATCATTTATTTATTTATCATGGCTATGGCATGGTTCGAAGTTTGGTACCAAAGTTTCGATGCAAAAGTGTCATGTAAAAGGGGCACGTTACAGGGTGCGTTATATGATGGTTTTCGTGTAGGTGAAATAGTGAGGGAGATTTCAAAGGCAAGAGAATTTTTTTAAATGGCACTGTACATTTATCTACTCATAATATTGTGGGAGACGTTGAGACGAATTCAACGACCTGCCACATCTAATTATTCTGTTTAGTAAAACTATAGATTGATGGGATCGAAGTTGCGTTAATTTGTATGGGCAAATGTTGGCTCGATGCGAAGCGGCGGGCCGTTAACATTTTCAAGCAAACTATGATATATGTGTTATTTTATATTCGTTTTCTGTAAATTGCACAAGAGTTGGCCGTGGCACATTAGCAGTTTCCATAGAGGGGTTAAAATTGCTTCAGTCGTTTCGATAGAAACTTTCCTCGTAAGAATAAGGTTCGATTGTAGATTCCCTTAAGAAGTAACCGTTTTCCAGAAACTTTTCACACACGTTCATTGCTATCGATAGGTACACCTGGGTGAGGGAATAGCAGTTTGCGAGGAGCAACTAAGGGCTGTGAAATGGAGTGATTACAGAAAATTGACCCGCGGCTTAGCTGCAATTTTGTTCAGTCCCACCGAGTTGGCCACCTGCTCGGTCACGGGTCAACGATGGAGCCGAGCTGGAACTGCCACTGAGAGACCCGTGAAACCTGCGCTAGATAAGGCCAAAGTGCAGGCCATCATATGTAAGTATTATCAACGATTCTATCTTAATCTGTCCCTATATGTGTTGCTGCTGGGCCACTGTCAAGTTTACCCCTTCATCCGTAAATAAGACCAGACGTACGAAAATTTGAAAAGATGTCACATTTCGGGTTAAACAGTTCGAGATAAATACTCAGCAGTTGCAGACGAAGTAACTGAACTTCACATGCATTTTTTAACGCCTGTAGTTTTGCGCACTATAATATAATAATATTGGTTGATCCGGGTAAGTTGTGTCGAATTGAATATTATACTATTGTGGATATAGTAAAGCAAGGCTGTTTGTACCTCTGTTTTCAAAAATTTCTACTTTTAGACGCGATGGAGCCTCCGGAACCATTCATACTGGATTTGCATAACCAGTTTTCGTAATCTTGTAATTTTTTTAAGATTAACAACGGATTATACGTTCGTTTGATATACATTGTCCAAAAGACTTGTTACTACTGTGAATATCTTTTACTGTGCTGGGCACGCAAATTCGACAGTTATTCATCATTTGTATTCCTATACAAGTTGTTATTTAACCCTTTGACTGCGGGGCGTTCAGAAACGGAACGGACCAATCGTGCAGTGCTTTAGCTGCAACAGCCGTGACAGTGGGCGCCTAAAGGGGCTGTTTAGGCGTCCGATCACAGCAATTCTTGCTGAGCGTCTATAGGCGTCGCGACGCTTCGTTCACAGTTAAAGGGTTCAAGATTGGAGAATTGAAAAATTATGGGACAAATTGCGTTAATCTAGCTTTCAGATATAATTTCGTGTAGAAAATTTGCCATTTGTTAGCACATTTCGTTAACAATTTGAAGTTTTGATAGAATTCGATCATTTCGTATGCACTAATGAGTAAACCACTATTTTTTTTATCAAGTTTATTATTTAATAGCGCCATGTTCGCAAGCAGTTTACTAATTGTAATAATTGTCAATATTCAAATACTATAATAAAAGAGCTGCGTGCATACGAAAAAGAAAACGAGCTACGCATCGCGATCTCGATAATAGCAAGACCTCGAGGTTCCCAATCAGTATCTTCAAGATTAAATAGCATTACGTTTTTAGTGGGCACACTAATAGCGTATTATCATTTATTTATATTAATGCAACGTCTTTTGTGCGACAGACAATCAATATTTCGAAAGTCAATATTCCTACTCAGCTAAAATATTTAGCGTTCCAGAAAAAAGTAGAATAGTTCTAAAAAAAAATGACGACCATAACTTATAACAGTTGATTGTTTTACAATGCATTGATAATAAACCATGAAAGTAACGTGGAAATAGTAGAATACATATGTATGAATTAGTACACGTGATAGGTATGATAGGTTTGTGCAGGGAGTTACTAAGAGGTTTAAATTTAAATCAAGAGCATGAATTGTTTTATGACTTTAATATTAACGTGACTGCACCATTAAACTATGGGAAATATGTGTAGAACTATTTGCGAATGGAGTAGCACAAAGTGGTACCGGATAGAAATGATATAGCTTTATTTCACGTGTTAGAACTTTGTTGGGCAAAGTAAGAAGGAACAAATCGTTGCGGAATAGATTTCAGATCTCGTAAAATACATACATCACATAAAATGTATAGAGATATTTTAAATGCAATATAGTAAATAAGTTATTTTGCTTCGAGGCCTACGTAAAAGCCTGAAAATAAAATGGTACTTTATTGAACAAAATTGCGTTCTTCGTATGAGGTCAAAAAATATGATAATTTTCGTAATATAGTTATAGTGAAATACTTCTAACGACATGCCTGAAAATTTTCAGTAAAATCAAAATTTTCGTCCTATATAAAGGGTTTCCCTTGTAAGCAAGATTATCTAAGTAACTTCAATCGACAATACATAATAGAACGTGGCAAAAGATAATAGTTGTTGCCGAAGAAAAATATTTTATAGTAGCAATAGCAAATCTTTCCCTATGATAAAGCGTGTTTCAATTTTATGCAGAAATTCCCACGTATTCCGAGAAAGTAACATTAATTCGATAAGAAGACAAAAATTCCAGAAAGTATGAAGTTTTAAGAATACGATTAATATAAATTTTGAGCTAGCCAGCTTAGGAACAATGGAAAATACCGACTTACTTATATGAATAATTCATAATACTAAATAAACGAATTTTTTTTTTAGAAAACCTCGGTTTATTTCTACTTTTCTGTTCATATTGATGTATCTTCCTAAAAATATAACTGCACATACACTAAACATTCGTACACTATCCATGCCAGGGAAAGAGTTTCTTTATATTTGAATTACACTGTTTCCCACGTATCTGATTTTGTAACCTTCAATAGGCGTTTCTTATAGATTTTAATGCGCTGAATACTAATCTGCAAACCGTTTTTCTCCAGAACGTACAGTTCTTGAAAAAATCAATTTTACAAAAAAATCGGATATATTCAACTTTGGAACCGTTCTGTACTTTTGCGGTAATAGTTATTCAGTTGCTCTTAGTAGGAAGTAATTCTGTCGAGATTCACGAATAAAATGATACAAGTTTAAAAATACTTCGCTTGTAGATTGAAAACGAAAATCATTTTCTAACTTCCGTTGATCCTTAGCAGAAACGTCTGCTTTATCACGTAGCATAGATCGATTTTCTCCTAGTCCTT
The DNA here is from genome assembly GCA_963667235.1 of Nomada lathburiana. Taxonomy (NCBI): domain Eukaryota; kingdom Metazoa; phylum Arthropoda; class Insecta; order Hymenoptera; family Apidae; genus Nomada; species Nomada lathburiana. The sequence continues at coordinate 2,858,927 of OY763902.1, forward strand.
CAGTTTTTTATATAAATTGAATAAATTTGAGTGCATTGTCGGTGTCCTTTGCATTTCGATCATTATTTAAACATATTAAAATGTTCAAATCTAATAACTACGTATATTATTATATTCGTGAAACTCCACAGAATCATTTCCTACCAAGTGCAATTGAATAACTATTACCGTAAAAGTAAAAAGTAGTTCCAAACTTGAATATTTGCAATTTTTCGTTAAATGATTTTTTCAAAAACTGTACGTTCTGGAGACAATCGGTTTGCAGATTCGTGTTTAGCACAGCCAAATCTACAAGAAACGCCTACTGAACCATACAAAATCGGAAAAACATCATTATCGTACATAACTTCGTAATTTTATTCGATTGCGATACAGAGTTATAGGAATACATCTTTCATTACTTCTTTTCTACTGAAACCATAATAGGAAAATATCTGTTCTTTATATATTGGCATCTAAACTAACTATTTAAGATATTTTAAAAGTTGTACGTTTCCCTTTATACGTACATACTTACATGGTGTCTGTTTTAACTGTATTCGGTCGAACATCTCCTGGGGAAATGAAGTTATCAAAAATAAGTTCTTGCAAAAATTGTTTTTTTGATTCATAAACCGATGGCATTTGCTGAGACGAGCCCAAAGGTACGCAACAATGGGTCGTCCTATTTTACACAAAGATTGTAAAAGTATAACAAATCGTAGGTATAATAATAGTAATAACAATAAGTATGTAATTTACTTTCAATTTTATTATATTAGCATTTGTTTGCGTTATTTACTAATATACATGAAAATAACAGAATTAGTTTATTATAAATATTTGTGCTTTTAATTATTATATTTCAATAATAATACAATTTATAAACCTAAATTTACCACAATGCAAACCTATTTGCAATTATAACACGTTGAATAGATTGACCCATTCAATCTTCCTGAAAATGTTTTAAAACTATGAGCTATTATTAATTATATTCATTAATTAATTATTCTACAGTCTTTGAAAACTAAAAGAAATACTTACAAAGTTCAACAAACTGCGACAATGGGTCATTTCGTTTGATTCAATTTGCAAAATACTACTTATGTACTACATAATGCCACTCGCAATACCAAACAACTTTTACAAAAATATATTTTTAATAATTAAACTTCCTTAAGAGATATTCCTACGAGTTCAGTCAAGGCAGATACCCTGTATACATATACATACATTGAGTAATGCCATAAGCATGAGCAATGCGTTTTTATTCATACGCATATTTGGTGACATTAACAAATTAAGAATGTGTTGTATTCAACCTTTTTGTAAGCTTTTCAACAATGCAACGGTAATACGTAAAACGTCTACATCTAATTCTTCCAGACTACTTTTAGGAAGGATAAAAGGGAGATTTGAGGAAATAAATAAGCTGCCATTTTGTATAAGAACGTTGCAGCTGCAATGAAATACTTTTATTATAAAAAACGAAAGTTTAAATAAATAAAGAAAGTTGCAAGTTTTTAGAGTAAAGAAATTAAAAGAATGTTGAACGAATTAATCCTTTGAATTCTCTTTTTCTTCATTGTCGTCAATGTCTATTAGTACGACGATAATGATCCATAAAGCTACAGAAAGGGAGGAAGGACGTTCTATAGAACGAAAATGGGAAAATGTTATGTGAAAAGGGAAAAAATGAAATGCAATTATACGGATGGGTATGCTTTATTTGTACGATCAGAAGTTCTATGCACAACGTTTGTGCAACCAGAATAATATATTCAGGAACATACGATAAACAAAAATGTTATTTTTGACAAATTTACAATGTAGACATGAATGTGATTTTGATACAGCAAAAAGAAACAGCCAGGTTTATTTGTTGCATATGAAAACTGAAATTCCACGAAAAATGGATATGCAATATTTGTGCACGAAGCCTAAACCATCGATATATACCTACTTACTAGGGTGCTGCTTACTTGATAAAGACAAATTTTCTTTATATTTTTTACGGGGCACCCTGTGAATACGTTCACCCATTATGAGTACGCAGCATGGTACTTTTAAAAACTTGTTTTCAATTCCATATTAGGGGTTGCTAGCAACTGTTTAACCTTGTCCTTGTTAAGATATAATTGGTCAGGATATTATTGCAAAATAAATTTGTGAGCCAACAACTTTTAAGAATAGCCAATTTGGATTTATAAAAATTATTATTTCGCAAATAATAATCATGGAGCCAATGAAGTTAATTGCTTAATCTGAGGATATTTCTGCTTGAATTGCTCGAGTAATAGCAACAAATATTGTTTTTAAGAGTTAGGAATTCTTTATATGTATAATGTCGTTAGATTCATGAGGAAATATTAATAAACTGGCGTCTAAAGCATAATGAAATAACCGGGCTTGCTTTTCAGCTTAGAGAATGAAAAATGTTATCGTGCCACAGTGATGTCGTAAAAGTTGAATTTGAAACGCCACCCTAGTAAATACTAGTAATGTGAGTACTTACACATGCCAATGAATGTGAAAACTTCCTTTTTTTAAACCAACTCCCAGAACAACCACAATACTTGTGGGATGGCCTATACGTTTTAAACGCAGATGGTAGGCTGGCTATCAGAATTTATTATGCACATACATGTACACGTCTGGAGATACAAGGCTCAATATCTTCAGGATTGTACGCTTCTAAAGGTGAATGACACGTGCTTAAAGTATAACATCGACAATTTACTTTTTATTTCAATAGTGTACAATAGTGTACATACATTCTTAACCTTCATTCACGTTTCTACAATGACCATTTCAAAATCAGCTGGCAAAAATTCCAATTCCTTTTCCATCCATCTAATATGTACAGTATGTTCTGGGAGGAAAACTGTGATACCTCAACGTCGTGAATACGTGTATTACGATACTAGTGCGTGTATCGATTTCATTCGAACGTTACGAAACTATTGATAGAGTAGAACGAAACGAAACTCAGGAATGGAGCGCGAAGTGCACGTATCATGAAGCCCGCTAAACACAGGATATCCGAGAATAAAACGGTGACTACTCTCGAGGATGTCTAAACATTTACGCGGATCGAAAATAGGTCGTCCAACAATCGGAATTCCGGTTTATAAAATCGCTATCTTTTCTCTTATTGTTAAGAGAATCCAGTTCCCATTTGTCGTTCTATTCCTCTGTCAGACAGTCTAAATATCGAAATCCGTTAATATCGCAGAAAAGAATCAAGTCTGCCCCACACTCGTGTACGCGTGCGAGCGTTAACATTTATTTATTCTCTATACTTATATTTTAGGCACGGTGGAATGCTGATAGTATTCGAATCCCGACTAATTTGTATATTTTCAATCGTATATGACAACATAATTCTGTTAAAGCATAACCCAAATGAACGTTATACAGTTTCCCCGTTTCCCATTTAAAAATACATACGTGTATACGTAAATATATACATATCGGCAATCAGAGATATTGTATATAACATTTTGTGGAAAGTACGTTTTAACAACGTTGGCTGAAATTAGGATGAATTCCCTGTAATTGTCCAAGCGTCGAAGGATTATTATATCCTTAGCTGGCCTACGTGGTCAAAATTATTTTTAACATCTGGTAGAAAGTACCGGATTATTGGAATTCTACTTACACACATCAATTTTAGTTGCATCGCACAGGATTGAATGTTGCCATTAATATGAAATCACGCGTTTATGAAAGATCGAGAAAATCGTGATTCGAAGTTAGATTTGGAACAATCGTATTGCAAAGTGGTAGCAGAAGTTAGAATTCTAGATATTGGATTCGGAAGGCGGATTTACTTTTTACCCCATAACTGTCTGCCAGATTTCTCTTGCAGTGCCAGCAGGAAAGGAAAATCTGTGGACATAATTAAAAACTCCGTCGTACTTACAAGGAATATCATTTTCTACAAATTCATGTAGATCTACGTTAACAAGGTTTCATCGCATCGATGTATGTATAGTTAAAAAAGTTTGATAATATCGATCGAGAAGAATTGTATTAGCTTCGTCAGAAAGTTCTGTAGTTTCTGCTAGCAAATTTTTTTTCCGCACTTTTAAGAACGAATAATATTTCCTCATTTCGAAAAATGCACTTCGAATTTCTCGTTAAGCTGACATTCTGCCTGAAGAAATTGTGGTATGCGCTACGGATTCAAAGTTTCCGTACATCTACAGCATTCTTACTGCAGTCTTAAGTACAAATTCAAGGAGTTAACATACCAGCGTATCTTAATTTTTATATGTAGTATATGTTTCCTTGAACTCATTGTCAGTATTGAAATGAGACGTGCTTTTGTCATAATACATAATACAACACTTTTATAACTATAAAAATTGTAAAAAAATTATAGTTATCTCATCGTATATCGTAAAACATTATACTTTCAAACTGTGTCCGAGGACTGAAATTCGGAAAATAAAAAGCACAATCGATGATCGATAAAAACATCAATGCAAAAGGTAAAGAATTAAAATTATTTCCAAGACAGACGACAGAAAGCCTCGGGGATTCGATCAGAATTGAAAAGTAGCACTGAAGAACCGAAAGTTCTGTGAAACATCATTAAAATTTTTGTTTAGAAAATATTCAAGTGATCTAGGTTGCTCCTTTTTGCTTCTACGTATCTATATTTTGTCTATAAAATGAAACGAATAAAGGGTTAACGTAGCAAGAAGAGTATAAAATTAAGAAATATTTTTCACATTAGCGTATCTATCAAATCTTTAAGCGGTACCATAGTATCCAGTTATTGAGTTATTGTTAATTTGGCAGCCAAACAAGCGGGTAAGAAACATTTGCAGCATAGCACAATTTACGAAATTTAGATGATACGTTAGGTGGAAGCATCGGATCATTCCATAAGTCGTTTTCGGGAAATATATTCCATATCTATAAGGAATTTGAATTATTATTGTAATGCAATTTTATGTTAGGCAATTGTATATTATCATAAAATGATATCTCTTGGAAGATACATCCCCTTTGAAAAATTATTTTCACCCTTTGTGGCAAGTTCCAGCGATTTTAATTTCCAATTATAGATTGTTTTATCTTATTTAATACCAATTCTCGGTTCATTACTTTTCATATTTTCTGTAATAATCTTCCGAACTACTGTTTTCAAACTTTAGTACTTGCTGTTTAATTACGCCCGAGAAATTCAAAGTGGATTGTTCGTCTCTTATATCTCATCAAACGTACAATAACATTTTCTTCGAATGAAATTCAGGTCTCGAGCATTAGTATGGCGTTGCAGCCTATTTTTTTCAAGCACAGAACACGAATGGTGCTAGTTTTTAATTAAAGACGAATCACGATGCCTGAGGCAGCGCAGGCACTACAAAATTGATAAACATTTTCCATGTACAGGATGGTATCCGTTCTAACTGGAAACGGTGAAACATCTTTTCAAGATTTACAGTAATGAAAAACATCATCCTACAAAAGTTGTTCGGTACAGAGAGGGGCATTACGTAGTATAAATTGTTATCTTTTTATTATAATATACTCTTATTTTTGGCGCAAGCCATTCTGCACGCGCAATAGTGTGGGATACTTCAAGTTCAAGTAATTTCTTTTTTGTGATGGAACGTTATAGTCGTCGATTCATAGTCTGATAACATTTGTCGAGACGAGTTCAACGATGTGCAACGACAGGTCATTCTGTTGTATGGGAGAATGAGGGGTCAAGTTAACACGTGTCGCCCCCCATTTGATCCCACAACTGCCCTCTACATACCAAACAACTTTCGTAGGAACATTTTTCACTTCACTGACCTCAATTGCTCGTAAGATATTTGACCGTTTCCAGATAAAACAGACACCGTGTACACAAGATACGTTTGTTCGTGTTACCAGGAAAGGGGCGAAATTATTTGTGGAATGGCCTGGCAAGGCAGAACAATTCTGAACTGTTCTTCAAAACCATAGTACAAATGTTAGAGCAATGCAAAGTTTAAACTCGCAAAATTTGTTCTTTTTTTTCCTTGTTTCTCCTGTCGTCCAATCTATGAAGAGAAGACATTAAGCACCAACTGTGGTATACATTATGTAGCACCGAATGTGCACCACGCCCAATACTGTGTCACAAAGCAATGCAGATTTATATGTCAATTTGTTATTTCCATTGAACCTCGTTGGCAGATGTAAGAAGTGATGTGTAAATATGCAATCTTTATTCTTCGTTGGAAAGTTGTATCAGGTTCGTTGTCAGATAATCCGTAAAGTTGAAAATCAAGCTTTGAGAGTTGAGCGAACATAAGATTTTTTTTTTTTATTATATCTCTAAGAGCTTTACAAATTGTCCATTAGGGACATTCGGTAAATTCACATAGCTATTGTGTGGGTTCATATCACGTACATGCTTTTCTCATTAGAAAGCATCTGGACAGAGTTACAGCGTATTTTGCTGGGGTAGGAGGTCACCGGCGTGTTTTCTGTGTAGTCTTCTAATAATATCTACTGCATATAGCTTTTTGGCTAGATCATTGGGATGATTGTTTATTCTTGATTTATATCTTCCACTCTGCAGTGCTATTTCTTCAGTTACGGGTTTAACCTTGAGATCCTTCCGAATTTCGTCGTTACGCACGTACAAGGGTGCATTGACTACGGTCCTAAGTATAATGGATTGGAGTGCTTCTAGCTTAGCTAATGTGGCTTTTCGCTGCCATGCCCCATAGTTGTATGCCGTATATCCAAATCGGTTTGATTATTGTTTTGTATATTAGAAGTTTATTGTCCATGCTTAATTTAGATTTTTGGCCAGTTAACCAGTACATGTTTTTCCTCTTGATACGGATTTGTTCTATCCTGGCACGTATGTGGTATTTCCATGTTAACCGTGAATGTCAAGTGCATACTTAGGTATTTAATTGTCTTGACTTGTGGCACACAAACCTTATTCAGGGTTACTGGTGGAACGGTTCTTTTCTTTAAGGTAAATGTTATATGTTTACATTTGTCGGTGTTAGCTTTTATTTTCCATACGTTCAGCCACTGTTCGATTTTTTTAAGATGCTGCTGTTTCAGGATCTTCGTGCACTGCTAAGATGGCTGTATCGTCGGCGAATGTATATAATGAGGTTTCTTGTGTGGTGGGGATGTCAGCAGTATATAATGTATATAGTATAGGGCCTAAGACACTGCCCTGTGGAACTCCGGCATCAATTCTATAGATGTTTCAAATGGGGTCTTGGATTTGAACAAAAACGATCTGTTTTCGAGGTACGATTTAATGAGATCGTGGTAGGATGTTGGAAATTTTTGCTTCATTTTGTGTAGCAGGCCTTCATGCCATACTTTCTCGAATGCTTTCTCAACGTCTAGGAAGAGGACAGTACAGTACTTTTTTTGTTCAAAGGCAAGAGTGATTTGGTTTATTATTCTGTGTATTTGTTCAATTGTAGCGTGTTTGTTCCTAAACCCGAATTGATGCGATGGAATTAAGTCTTTTTCCGTGATGACTATTTTTATTCTGGATAAGACTATTTTTTCCAGGAGCTTCGACATTATCGGAAGTAGTGAAATTGGTCTATAAGATGCTGAATTATGTATATCTCTTTTAGGTTTGGGTAGCATAATAACTTGTGCTACTTTCCAGTTAACGGGGAAGTATCTAGTTCTGAGTAGTGCGCTAAAGATTACAGTGAGCATTCTAACCGCTTTCGGTGAGAGTTCTTTGGTGATTCTTCCGTTGATTAGGTCAAAGCCAGGAGTCCTTTTCATCTGATTGTGAGTATCTGCAATGATTTGTCTGACTTCCTTTAGTGTTGTTCTTGGGACGTCTTCGACGAGGTCAGTCTCATTCACTTTAGGTGGAGTTTTTATTGGTATTATTTGGGAGATGTTAGTGCTATTGGGTTTGAACGTGCTTTGTAGGTGTTCAGAAAAAGTTGTGACTTTGTCATGATTGTCCCTTGCCCAACTATTGTCAGCTTTCTTTACAGCAGGTAGAGAAATAATTGGTCTTTTTAACATTTTGGTGGCTTTCCATAACGAATACCCCGCGTCTTCATTAGGAGAAAGGCTGGAGATATAATTGAAAAACTCTTCGTTACAATGGTTCTGTATTAAATTTTTTACTTCTTTAGTGATTGAGTTTAGCCTCTTCTTGTTACCCGGGGTTTTTTGTTTTTGCCATGTTTGATAATCACCACCTGCAATAAACTTGTTACCTAAAGATTGAAAGACGTCTGTGAACTGTTGCATAGAAATTGTCTGACTTGGAGGACAGTAAGCAGCAGCTAGCGTAATATTGCCATGAGTTGTCTTGATAGTAGTAACTTGTATGTGTGTGCCATTGACGGTACTATGTAGAAAGTGGTTGATATCTTGTTTGATAATTACTGCAGAACCACCACGGGCTTTGTCGGATGGATATTTCGAATCGTAAATGATATAAGAAGGAATATTAATGTAGTTTTTAGCAGTGAGAGATCATAAGATAGTCAGCGGGTGATTGAAACCAATGTAAACAATGATCTTGTTGTTCATTGGGTGTGTATAAGAGGTGGAGTGGCCAGTAAATGTGAAAGACTCGTAGTGAATGATGGTCTATCATTGATAGAAAATCCTTTTATTCAATATATGTTTGTATACATATATGACACTTGTTGGCTATGCTAAGGTTTGTCTATAAGTCTCAGATTGGCCCCTTGTGACCAATAAAAATAATTTTTAAAACCATTCTGCCCATATTTTTACGTAATAATTCATTTATCGAGAAATCTTTTATATTTTTAAGACACCTTTGCATTTTTTTATCATAATTCGATATTGAATTTTAACTACCAAACACTAAAACATAATAACTTAGTTTTATTAATTTTTAACTTCTTTCTTGAAAGAAGAAAAAATTTAAAAATACTCCATGATTTTTTTTTCGTGGACTTTTACCAAGCAGTTTAGGAAACGCAATAAAGCGGTGCAAGTTTTGTTCATACTTTTTTAAAATATGTATCTCTGAGCGTTCTTCAAATATTTCACGAAAAACAACATTCTGAATTTTTTTCAAGAGCTGACTTCACACCTTCAAACCGAATTATGGCAGGAACGAAAAACAGGGTTGTATTACGGATGACATACTTGACTTGTATACAAAGTTTCATACGTTTCTGAATTTCCGGATTGCCGAACCTTCCTTGTCAGTCAACGATTTAAAAGCCAAGCGTTTGTTTTTAGAAAATATCTTTATTCGTCCGCAACAGAAATCGTATAGAGTTCAACAAGTTACGCATCCGTTTATTAACACCGGTAAAATAATAATTAAAGTATCAGTCACCTGTATATCGATATGAAATAATTATCTCATATTAGAAGCGCATGAAATTCAATTAACAATTAACAAGTTATATACATAACACGTTGCCGATATTAGGTAATTTTCGGGATATATTTCCTTCCCCCAACGAGTACCTGCAGTGACAGGCAGAAGAAAGTTTGGAATTAGTACATATTTTGCAGGAAAGTAATGAGACACTTGCGAGGAAATTGTTTGCCGACATCGGTATACAACATATTACGGCAACGAAGGTAATGTTTGTAACCTAAATAACCAGCCAAGAAACTGAAAGCTTCCAAATTTTGCTATCTATGGATGTGCAAGAATTTGTATCCGTGCATGAACTAGTGACTCATTAAGGCTGGTCCAGACTGACAGAACACACGGTGTACAGACCGTTTATAGACATGGATTGGCCTGTATTTCGTTTTCCATTGGAATGAAAAACTAGAGACACCTTGGATTGGATTAGTATCTGTGGATTTTTGCCGACCTCCAAAGACACGCGCCTGCAGACAATGTCTGTTGGCGACGACGAAGCATTACAAAGATGGATGCTTCGTCATTACAATGCCCCACGTCACTCTGCATTATCTATCTCTCACCAAACTTTTGTCTAGAAAAGACATACCAGTATGTACATATAATTGCACTGCTCTCTATTCACCAGATCTGAGCGCTGCAGGGTTCTTTCTTTTCCCTAAACTGAAATTCAACCTCAAAGACCACCGTTATGGCAATCTAAGCAACATACAAACTGCCGTGACGGACCAGGTGAACGCGATAGCACTAAACGACTTCTTACGCCGCAGCAAAGAGTAGAAGCAGCGTGTTCGTCAGTGTACAGCCCCCGAATGGGAACTGTGTACATATGTACTTTGAAGACGATAATGTGCTTTTATAGATCTCTTCCAAATACAGAATTATTCTGGTAGAAATGTCACCACTTTTTTTTGCTACACCTGGTACATAAGTATCAGTAACTTCGGTAATAGAGATTTTGTATGTTATTGGTGATATGTATACTCGTTTATTCTGAGGTATGCCTTCATCGTATAATACATATACACAGTGGCGTGCAAAAGAGTGCAAAGTCTAAAGAAAGAATCATTATTGCGCACATGAACATATTTTTCCAAGCAATATTCGTGAATTATCTGTTGTTTAACGAATTTCTGGTTAGTAATTGAAGCGTGTACGGCGATGATGGCGTTTCAGGATAGAGAACTATTATTTTAGTGGCCGACAACTTTGGCACGCTTCTGCAAATATTCTATATTTTCCTTTTTGTCAAATCGCGCCGCGTTTTCGTCTTGCTCATCTTTCAAACTTTCTTTCGCCCGCCACTGTAGTAACAATGGAATTGTATTTGCACGCCCTCGGGAATCTTCTAAAGTACACCTGTTGGAAAACGGATGAATTGTTTGGTTGAATGCGCAGTGGTCACCAGTACAGTATCGAATTTTCTACGTTTCGTCTGAATACATTTTTCATTGAAATTTTAAAGCCTACGTGACATCGAGGTTTCCCTCAGTCGACGTGAGCAGCGTGAAGCAAGTGTTGGCTTACAAGTGCAAAGAGAACTCCACGGCACTCAAGATGAAATCTATTAGATACATTTGGTGAGTCCAATTTCATTTTCGATTTATTTTCTCTTAGTTTATGGCCTCTAAGAAATCGTCTTTCGCCTACGATGATCGGGACACTTGGCCCCGTTATTAATCAAATCTATTGCAATATGTCATTCGAGCATTAAAGTATTCAAGTCAATTTGCTATTAATAAATATACAGTGAGTAACGAAAGTCTTCGCACGTTAGTTATAAGAAACAAACAAATGTTGTGCTTTAGTGAAATAAATTACGCGTGAATTGGCAGACATTCATTAACTCTTCTACTAGAAAATTGCTAAATACAATACAAATTAAACATTTTTTATAAATGTGATCCAGTCTCATATATTCGGCAAAATGTGCATAAAATAGAAAATATAGGTTATACGAAAATTTCAGTTTAATATTCTAACCATTTGTTAAATTTCATAGGCAATCATTTTAAGAACATTTACTCCTTTCCTCGAATACAATAGTTTGAATGGTACATTCAAAATGAGGAAAGGGTTGATTCTTGTCTCATTGTCAGTTATGTGTCAGATTGACCCGAATTTTCGTATAAGGGTTAGGTAACAATGTATATACGAAACATAACGAAAGTATTCGAATTCCATGTTTTACTTGCTATTAATTATTCACGTAGCGCTTTATCAGAACCTTCAACCTTGGCCAATCAAAGCTTGCTTCAATCACCGGTATTGTGAGTTTGGTGCAGATGTAGAAGGCTTTTTTTTATCATTTCCGTTAGAATAGATTTTCTTCTTCTGGCGATTAAAATAGGTCGCTATGTCGCTCAGATTATGGTTCATTCAGAATATTTCCCTCGTTGCTGACATTTCCTTATTTCGAAATGAATTGTTTCCCTTGCTTCTGTTCATAAGATCCGCAATACATGTGCATCCAAGTCTTTCCTTCTCTGTTCCATTCCACAGTTCCTTCTCTTCGTTTAGGCATTTCCGACATTTGGCTGTTCACGATGCCTAATGGCGTATAAGGAAATTCAATTTTGATTGCAGTCTCCTCTTAAGTATCGCCAAACACGTACCAAAGTACATCACTTACATTTAGACCTTCCTTCCAGGCGTAAGCGCGTTGACAATAACATACATACTTTGCAACAAAAAGTTCGAATACTTTTGTTTTTCCATATCTATACATTATTACTACAGGAAACGTCAAGTAATTTTTATTTATAGCATTAAAATTTCCAGTTACTTAGAATACGCTGTCGAAATGAATGATAAAACAGGAATGCTTTATGCATTTTTTACGTGCAAAGACTATAAAGACCTAGTCGTTAGAATACTTTCGTTACTCGCCGTATTAATTTTCGTGGTATTGCGTTGTAATTTTTTATTCGCAGCGTTTAATTCGTTTGATTTTTGGGTAATTAATGTTCATATGAACGAAACGCAAGGCGGAGTTCGCGAGAAAAAGCGTCGGCGTTCTTAGCGACGCAACGTGTTTCAATTTAAAAGCAAGTTTGCATTTCAAAATGATCTGTGATGTTTGTCGTTACAACAAACGATTATATAAGTGGCACCTGATTTAAACGACCAGCTTCTGACATTTGCATAAAATTGCTTTTTTCGGCCTTGGTGAAACTGCAACAATACTTTGTATAGGCGCTTTGAAGTTTCAACCAAATATTCCAGGCATCGACAAAGCTTTTTAGCGATAAAAACGTACATTACTTTTTATCATACACGATTTTATATTCAATTCAGAGCACTATATTTGCTGTATCATCTCTAGAGTGATTTATGGAAAATGTTACCTGGCATTGGCTGAGTGCAAACGTTTTGATATCTATTGCTACGAGTGAACTGTTATTTTATTAGATACCCTTTATGTCTATCTCTATGATTTTTCTGGAAAGCAAGATACATAATTTTTTATAAAAATAGAAATTCCAACTTTTTCCAATTTAAATTATATTTCAACGGATCTAATAAATAGAAATTCGATAAATAATATGTAGTGAGAAATGGGAAATTTGTGGCGGTATGCAAATTTAATTGTTTATGATATTTATTTTTTATTCGTTTTCTACGATGATGCGTAGCTCAAGGTTGCCGTGATGGGATTACAGCCACATTATAATTGGGTAGAATACGATGGACGCATTTCCCGATAATTACCGCGAACTTCACGAAGTCTTTATCACACTTTTACCAATTGACAATAATTGCAATCCAAATTCAATGTAACGAAAGATTAATGTCGACTACGTATTCCAGTTATTGGAAAAGCATCAAAACTTTTGCACTCAACTAATATTTTATGCTTTGCAATTATAATATTTTACAGGATGCACTTATATTAAATAATCATTATTTAAAGTAATATTAATATGAAAATGTTTTGAACAGATTCATTGTTAACATTGCGATCGGTCTCTATTGACAGCACTCATATTTTTAATATTTAAAGATTGGGGTCCTGTCCGTTGTTAATGTAATTTTAACGCAAGCGATGGTTCATTTGTTAGAAAAAACTTTTACAATTGCATCCAATATTAGTTTCGATAATGGCAATGGAATAATTGCATCTATTTTTAGAATATGGCCTACTTTCATTGTGAAATATTTGTATTCTACGGTTGTCTTCTTCATGGATCAAATTAATAATAAGGTGTTCTTATTTCACGTATAAGTTATACCGATCAGTAATCCACTGTTTCATTATCATTTTTATGATTTATTATCAACGCATTGTAAAATAATTCATTGGCATTTTTTCATACTTTTTTCCATTTTTTTTTCCCTTTTTGAGCGTTGAAAGGTACAGCTGAATGGAAACATTGATTTTTCTTTACATTAGAGGCATCGGACCCTTTTATTAGCATATAGATATTCTTGAAATATTGAAATAAGGGATAATGCGATATATTGATGCTCAGGGTAACGTCGTTCCAGACTGATAAAAATAAAGTGCCTTTTGACAGTTTCACCGTACGAAACTTAGAATTGCCACGCAATGATTGAACAGCCGTAACAGAATCATTTCATTGTGATAAGAAATTAATTTTTCCGTGTCGAAAACAAAATTACGGCAATTACTGGAGCAAGCAAATTGTTTTATAGTGTGTTGCCGTTAATTAACAAAATTGGTAAAGAAACTGTGGATTATTTATTGGTACAAGTGATGTATGCATAAAAAATTGCACGCAACTATTTAACACATTCAGGACGGTAGCTAAATTCTTCGTAATGTAATCAATATTTTCAATACTTTATATTATTAATAATAATTCGTTACCCCTTCTGGTTCGAACATTTTCCACGATTACGTACAGACGTCGCAAAAGAACTGTTCTACGCTACGATTAATGCACGCAAAGGCAGGTACAGCGCTAAAAATATGTCCCTAGATTTGCACCGGGGCAATGCTCAAGAAAAATGTTTAGTTTGCATACAACTGAATGCGAATGAGGAGAATAATTTATCGGGTATCGTTCTTGGGCATCTTTCTCGGAAATAAATCTGGGGACATGCACTGCTGGTCAAATGTTTGAGATCACTAGCGGTTTCGTGGAATATACAAATTTGCATAATAATCAATAGTTTCACGTTGAAACGAAAGCAAACAGCTGTTGGTTATTGCAATACTAATTCTCGATTAATAGAAGACTAAACATGATTTCATTACTCGAAGAAGAGGATCTAAGGAAATGATGCGAACCAATTGCTCGGTTGGGTATGCGTGGAAACAGACTTGTCCCTACGTGTATTAATAGCACTGTCGAACAATATTCCTTTGCTTGCTGTACAAGCGTTTTCGTAATAAGAAAAACAGTGAAATATTTTTATCATTCAACACGTCCGCAGCCCGGTGGTTATTCACATTTCTATAACTGAAAGTTGATGCGACAAATTGAAATGTGTAGCCTGCTGTACAACGTTAAAATATAAACACGAGAAATGTGAAAATAAGAAAAGAATGATGTAATTCGTTACACATGTATTATACAGGGTGGTCCAAATAACTGCATCACCTGGAATATCTCGTTTGTTTTTGATAGTATTAAAAATGCAAAAAGTTGCACCATTACGTAAATGGTTGCTGTTGGACTGTGTCAATATGATAAATACACTACTGGAAGCATTTATTGCATCACACACACAGGTATACATACATGTATATGATGTTAAAATATTGTTCCACGATTTTCTGATGACAACATTTGAACCATCTGCATTTTATTAAAACTAGCTCAAACAGCAGTCACTTAACAATAATATCATTCAGGACACGATTGCATTTCGCATAAATTTATAAACGATGCGACAAATATTTCCAGCATCTTTCCTAGTGGGCATGCCATCGAATAAAGGTGCCAGTGCACTACCGATTGATCAGACCGTCCTGAATCTGTTAAAGGAAGGTGCAGTTAAAACTGTTAGCATCTTCGAGCTAAGAGGGTTTAGATATTGATTCCGACGTTTCGCCAGCGTTACTGCCAGCTAACTTCGACGGAGGCCCCAAGCACTCATTAGTCGACGATCTAATGGTTTTAACTGCAACGATGCGATGCGTATCGTCGTCACAATTTAGGTCTTTGGCCCGATCAAACAGTTAATCCCATTAATCTATTTAATCGCATTGCAGAAAAGACAAAGTACCATATATGTATACGCAGATACGGTATGTTCCGTTTAAGTGTATATACGCTGCTATTTATTTAGCTTTAAAAACCGCAAACAAATTTTGTATAAAAGTGTTGCTCCAATCGATGAGACATTGCTATTATTTACAGAGATTTCAGTACGGCGGGTGTTCGATAATGCTGCAACTAAGTAATATTCCAAATAGAAATTTTCTTAATTGCAGCACGATATACATATACAATATCAAACAATAACCTGTTTCAATGTGAAATAATTGACTCGGTCGTAAATTACCAGTTCAGTTCGATATGCATACATAAATACATACATGTAGTGTATATCGATCTCGTGGCCAAGAGTGTGAGCACGGAGGCTGTCGCAATTATCGAATAAATTATTGTTGAAACTTATACATAAATAATAAATGTTATTATTACTAGTATATACAGAGCGAGGCACCGAAGGCGAGGCAAGGTGAATACTTTCCAAAATGTTAACGACATGAAAACATGTTGTTACTGCACGCATGTGATGTAGTTGAGGAAGCAAACATTTAGCAATAGCTTTTTTCATTGTACGGGAGGTATAAGCGTAGTTGCCTCTTAAACGAATTCAATGACCGTAATCCTTCAGGATTAATCGATGGATAATCAGGGGCACGGAATTTTTTGATCGATCTTTAATGATTATTGTTATTGAATTGAAAAATATACAGCTCCTTGACCAATATCCTTGACACCTTCGCGCACAATGAACAGAACTATTCCGAAAAGTTTGGTTACACAGGTGCATCACCTTCGTATAATAACCATTTTTTCTATCATTTATATTTTGGAAAATATTTGCCTACTACGTTTTGCGTGCCTCCCCCTCTATATGTATACGACATACGGGGCGTCCGTTTTAAGCGAGCGCGATTAATTATCTGGAACAATATGAAAGATACGAAAGACAGATTGAAACCACGCGAGGCTAGTGTACATATGTGCGTAGAACGTTTGTTTCTTCCTACGTGTGACGTAGAGAATCCAATTTGAGGAAAATCTTCAACAATTTATATCGAGCAAACGGTGCATTCGCGACATATGGTTCAGAGATATGGTTTCGAAGACTTGCCCTCTACTCACCGAGAAGAATATGCGGGGAATAAACACGTTCGCGGAAAATTATTTGATCAAATATCCGCCGATCCCAGGATGTAGAATCACGCCTGACTTGGTACTTTTTGTACACCCTGTATTAAAATATGTACACATATGTATAATTAGTGCTTTGGAAATGTCTGTCGTCGGCTACGAGCATAGTAATATGTAGTACAAAAAATCGGATCCACCCGTTTAAATACCTAATTCTGGTGTTCACGCGGCATTTTGGTGACCCCAAAATGTCAGCCCAAGGTCGAATAGGTACCGGCATGATACGAGTTGCCCGATATGCTAGGTACAACTTCGGCGCAATCGTTCTTTTGTGTCCTTCATATTTTTCGAGATACTTAGCTGGGCAAACTTAAAACAGACGCAATGTACATAGAATACATGTACGTATAACAGTGATAATAATATTATGTTAACGTTGTTGTTCCATTACGGAACGTATTAGTCCCGTTGGGATCTCTGTGAATAACAATGAACAAACAGGGCTATATATTCTGTTCGCGCAGTCCAATTAAGTTAAACGCACTTGTGTGCGAAACATTTGTTCGCCTCGTCAATAACTAAAGCAATATAATAGCGCGTGTACACTTGAACGGAGCACACCCTGTTGTTCGAAATAAGAGAAGAATGAAATGATAGAAACGAGATAGAAGGAAGCCTAGAAGCATTGATATATTTGTTCACAGCGAGAGACAGGAAACAGAAAGATCACCGAGAGCAAATCCAGAGGATAAGTGAGAGGTGATGGGGGTGCGCTGAACGTGCATGAACGTGCAACCATGTTCGAAGAATACGTGGCGTCGTTCGATTGAGTCTAAGTCTAAGGGCTTCTATGCGTCTAACCTTCCCGCTTCGTCCTCAATTTGCCTGCCAACTCTTCGACAGTTCCAAATTGCTCTTTCCGATTCAGTTGGCTCGCATTTTAACGCTACCGTGATTTCCATCTAACACCCCCATCGATTAAGTCGGTCGAAGAGTTCGGTTCCGCGTCGAACTTGAAAGGCAAAAAAAAAAGAAGAGGGGATCACTGGAGAGCCGAGTTATATAGTATACCTTCGAGGGTACTCCCTTCGTCCGAACAGCGTCGGAATTATTTCGGCAGCTAAATCCATTGCGGGATTAATTCGTCAATTGGCCCAGAATTTTCAATCAACCTGATCCCCGTACTCGCAGCCAACCTTTCGAATATCTCCGAAGTTGCGAGAATAGGAATAAATGTCCTCCAACGAAAGTCGCGAGATTTCACGTTAGTATAACTTACTCGGCGACGTAGCCTCGCAAATTCGATAATTTTAATCACAGAAACGCCTGCGATCGTGGGCCGAGCATTCGCGCCGGTATTCATTTAAATTAGATCGCCGAGCTGATTTAAAAAAGAACAGAGACCAACGAGACCGCTTCCACGGGAGTAGTAAACGTTCCAGTGTAATCTGGGACAAGCTTTCGACTAATATTCATTTAAAAAAGGGCCGGGGATGCTTTATCTTGATGATTAAAAGTCGAGCCGTAAAGCAACGAATAAGATGATCCACGGACCTGGAGTTTTCCTTCGAACGGTAAATATATGTAAATTCGATTTAACGAAGCAAGCGAAACCGCTTAACAATGAAACGAAACTAACGAAGGTTATCGCAAATTGAATTGAATTTATCCACCTTGAAAGGATTGCGCAGCCTGCTTGCAATTAAAATTCTCGTCTTCGAAAGAAACCGAGATGGTCGTTGAAAGATAGGGTGATAAACAAAAGGACATTTTGTTGATAACAAACGTGGCTGTTTATTATCGCTGAACAAATGCTATTAAATTAATGAAGTAGAAACGTTTCGTGTTTTTGGTCCGCGAGCACAACGAATACCGCGATCTGTGGGTGTTAAATTCGAAAACGACGAAAAATTCTCCATTCGCCGAAACTTAATTCTTTTTTCGCGGCTTGCGGTATCGCGTACCATAGTTCAACACTTTTACGTTGCATCGCGTTTCGAGGGAGGGCAGCCGTGTATGGAAACAAAACGGAAAGGGAAATCAAAGTTGATTGGTACGTCGCGTTTAAACTGACACGATACGTTGCTTGTCAATAACATGTAGCTTTTTTTTTGTTTTTTTTTTTAACCAACAGCTATTTGTAACACGATGTTAGCAGAGACACGTGCGTATCTCGGGCACGACAAATCGAAACGATTCCAGAGTAAATGCTAATGAATTTTCATTTCGCGGAGACCCAAAGCTATGCATATTTCCGTTTGATGAAGTGTGAAATGGATATCGAATACGGAATCGGAGAAGGTGGCATTAGTCGATGGTAAATGAATGGCAGTGAGAAGGAAAATTGCTGAAACAATAGGGGAAGTGGTAATATATTTCAGGAACGTATAATTCGTTGCGTTGAATATTTATATTCTGTTACATTTTATTATGAAAACGTTGAGGAAATAGTGATCGAACTTTAATGTACGATTTATTTGGTACTTTTTTTCTATTTATTGACGTTGTTGTTGACATTGAACGAGGTTTCGAATCGCGGGGAAATCCTGCAATAGAACAAATAAGATTATTTTTCTTTTTTTTTTTTTTTCGTTGAAATTTAGTTCAACCGTTTGCATTTTGACTATTGACAATTGACATCGTCGATGCAACATTTAAACTTGCAATCGTCATTGATCTAGTGTTTTGTACAACACGACGTAGATGTCGCGCGACACTTTAGCAACTGTACGCTTTCATCGCCCACTACGATAAATGGTACCAATGGTAATTGTAAGAAGAAGTTGATTACTATTTTTTCATTAGGTTTCAAAAGTAGTTTTCCATCACTGCAAAGTGAATAATGAATGAATAAAAAGGAGTGGAAGACGAAAGGACAGCTACCGGAATACAAGGGTAGTCATTTTCGCATAGGTAAATGCCTAAGGTTTAAACAAATTAATAGATAAATGAACCGAAAAATTGAAAAAGTGAAAATATATATATATACATACATATATGTATATGTATATGTATATAAGCATAAATATAAGTAAATCAATTCTATGTGTGTGTATGTACGTGTACATACAAATACGCATATGCAGACGCATACGCACACATACAATTATATTGAATTATTATTATTAATGAAAATAGATGAGAACTTATATATTATTTGTTGGGAGAGCATATATTATACGATATTTAATATATTTAGGATATTTATTTGTTGATTTGGTGATAATATATATATATATATATATATATATATATATACAATATAGAAGAAAAAAATATATATACACATAAATAGCTAAATAATTTTTACAAGGCCTATGAAAGGTATAAACAAATGAAACATGGTATTTCAACGGGGAAAAAATCGATTGATCACTTTCGTGACTTTAATACACTTTCTTTAGTCTTCACGCTTCATTTGTTACTTTAGATCCAATTAGAAGTTCGAGTTAAAATAAAATCTCACGTGAAAGTTCATATAGTATCGTTTCCCTTGCTCGGATCGATTCGTTTTCCGAATTTTTATCCGTCACATAAATTATGTAGGAATGTAGAAAAATAACGGATATTCTTATATCGTTTATTAAACGTTACGTCACTGTTGTCTCCAAATTTTATAGAAAAATTCGTTGCATTGTTTGTTTACAACTTTTCTTTCACTTATAAAGGATACTTGAAGGTAGGGAAAGGAAGTGCAATTAATTATTGTTCGATAATTGGTATCTCTAAGCGAAGCCTATGGTAAAACGTCGATTAATTATTCCAAGGCCTAATGGACGACCACTATTGAAACGTTAATGTTGCATGATTTTTCTTCGACACATTTTATACTTCTAACGTTGAACTGTAACGATCGTCGGGCAAAAAGAAGAAAAGAGAAGAGATTGTTGAAAGGAAAATGAATCGATCTTGGCAGATTGTTTTACAAGTAAAAGTATTTTGTAAGTTCGTCACGGTGCACCGTGCAAATCTTAGTGCAATATATCTGTGTTAATTGTCATTTTGTTGAAACTTTCCTTAGTAAATTTTTCTTTTTAGAAACGCGAGCCTTATTGGGCTATGCATTCTGTTCATTTAGAGTGCGTTCTGCGGTTGCACAGATTTATTAATTTTCTTCCTTTGTCGTCGGAAACGATTTTAACGATTACGATTTTAAAGTAACCCATATGTTGCTATTTTTGTCTTGTTCAATACTTTGCTTTTGCCGGTTACACGCGGATGCAATCTCCTAATTAGTTTGAAAGTTACAAGTGTTCCATGAACGGAAAGCGTCTGTTTTGATTTACGAACCCATTGCTTCTGTTGATGCTCGATTGTTTACAAAAGCATGAAAACATTTAGCTTTCGAAGTTATAGGGTCGCGTAATTAAACGAATATCGTTTGACCGTGTAAGAAGAAAAAAAAAGAAGATATATCGACGATACGCAAAATTTGGACAGAAATTTTACACATAAGAAATCGAACCTAGCAATAAATTTTCTAAATTAGTAGGTAGTCATTGAAGCTACCATGGTAGCTTCCTAATTGTTTTTACTTTCTCAAATTTCGATATCATCCAGAAAAAACAATTTTCAATTACTGTTGAAAGTCGGTTTTTGGACAAAGTATTGGAGTATAAATTGGCTAGCGTATTTAAGACAGTTTCGAGCAATAAATGTCGTGTACACTTTACAAAAGGCGCCTAGAAATGATTTCATCGATCGGACTAACCGTAATTGTAATAGAACCTGAATTCGTGTATTCGTTTATTGATTTGGTTATCACAGATTGTGAATTTTACAGAACGTTTATAAATTGCACGAGAATTATTTGAAATTGCAAATCGATTCATCGTTCCGCGACTCGATCGTGTAACGATATACAAATTTGTTTCTAAAACGGAGCATAATTATCTACAAAAGAAGCAATTAGTTTCCATTATTCGAATTCTACTTGTTACATCCCTGATTAGTTATTTTTTATAAGACGAAGAAATTTGTAAATAAAGTAATAATAATATTAAATAATAATAAATAAATAAATAAATAATTAGAAATAACGAAAGACAGAAACTTTTGTGATGCATGGTTACATTAATAACGAATGATTAACGAGTAATTAACACGTCTCGATGGCCATTAATTATTGTTAATTATTAATTATTAGGTAATCGACAAATTAGTCATTGATCAACGAGCTAATATACTTAGGGCAGAGAATTCGCGGAACTTTTACTCCAGTGTCTAGAGCGTAGAACGAAACGATAGAAGTCGCAGAGACGAATGTTAGTTGTTTGCCCGCGTTTATCTTGTGATCTTCATAGGGGAACTATGGCAGACCGGTTGTATGGTAAAATCCGTTCTCTGCTCTGTTTCTGCTGTTGAACGCATACAAGTGTACACGCCTGCGATTCGTTGTAGAATGAAGAAAAGAAAGAACGATAGGGAGAAAAGGTGAGAGAGATACAGTTGGGGGGGGGGGGGGGGACGACAATTCGAAATCCCACGGCAAACGCAATTTGTTTATTCTTTTTTTTCAACGATAGGATTAAACGAACAAAATGTCGGGGAGAACGATTTTAATTAATCGGTATGCCGGGATAACCGGACGTAAATAAATGAAGTGAAAAGAATCTATCGAACGTAATTGAAAGTAAAAAAAAAACTGTAAAGTTCGAATAGTTTAAAAATTTGTGAATAAATTTTAAATTGACCGCAGAAAGAGAGAGAGAGAGAGAGAGAGAGAGAGAGAGAGAGAGAGAGAATGCTGTAAAAGTGAGAGGAAACAACGTTGCGACCAAGAAACAGAAAAAAAATAGTACGCGTGATTTGTTTTTCACGGAGTGAGGAGAGAAAAAATAAACAAAAATGGGGAAGGGTTGTGTGTGCGTGTGTGAGAGAAACAACAGAAAATTTATAAAGATATACGAATAATCTAGATACCAGATTACGAGATGACATACTCCATGCCTTATATAGAGTTATCTAAGCCTAAGTAGATGTATCTAATTAGTCGTATCAACTGATATCGATTAAGAAAATGCAGTGGTCGACAAAGAATCGAGGAATCGAATATACACGCTGCGTATAGATCGATTCCTATAGTGAAATTTTTTATAAATCGTGCAGATTTTATCGTTTTATCTTATAAAATGAACGAAATAGGTTGCAATTTCCTCCATAAAATATTTTTCTACCTATTGTTAATAAAATATCTTTTACACGACTATCTGTTAAGTTGTTCGGAACTTGTTTGCGCAGCTATTTTAGTAATTTGTAATGTCTTTTTTATCCGCGGCTTTCTCAAATATTTTATTCGTTGAAATATCAACTATACATATGTATGTATTTCGAAACAATAGCGAGACCATTTTCCATCAGAAGGGAAGGGAGAAAAAATGGGTTGCAATGAAAAATATGTACGGTCTTTTAGAGAAATATTTTCATTGGAGATTTATAGTAAGCGAATGCACGATGGGGTGAAATATTTATATACTTTTAGATTCTAATAGTTGTTTGGAAGAATCGTCAATTTGGATAAACGAAAAAATTCATGCGATTGGCGAGCTCATTGTTGACCAAGCTTTTTTCTTAATCAACTTACACTCCCAATTAGAGTGGAGAATGGCGCTGAATAACTGAAAAAGAACTTCGAGACTTTGCCAATGTTTCGATGAAAAAGAATTTTTGCGAAACTTTTTAAATTTTTGTCAATTGTAATGTCTGTTTAACGTGATACAAGTACGTGCTTATAAAAATTTCATTTTTCTACGTCCGTAAAAGAAGGAATTTCGCCGATTTTTCTTTCACATCGTGTAAAGTCGCTCGTTACTCATTACCTTTCTAAATAATTGCTTCTTAAATATTTTCGATGGAACAAAAATGAATAAGTTTGTCGTACGGTTCGTTGGAAGTCGAACTAAAAAAGAAAATAAATTTTTAAACCCGAAGGGTTAAGTCGAAGATGATAACGATTAATTAGTATCTGTTTCGTGTATTAATTGAAAATTAATCACAGATAATAATTGAACACGAGCCAAGTGATATATTACTAATTGTATTTCATAGTAATGATTTATTTCCCCAAAGAATGATTTCTACATAGTTACCGTGTGATAAAGCAGATAGAAGTAATAAATATTTATTTACTATAAAGCTGTTTATTTATACGAAAGAAATATTCTAAAATCCTATTCTGTATTCATTAATTTATTTCTGTAATAATTACTAAATAGTTCTCTGATAAACACTTAATCGCAATAATATTTAAATGCCTGTTCGGGATAAGGCGTTAACACGGAAAGGAGAAAAATACAAATTTATTCCAATGTCTATACAAATATCCAAATGATCAGTTGCGAGTAAATGATCGCCGATTTATTCTTATTATTTTATTGTGTTAACCAAGCGTCAACGAAATAAAAATTGTCCCTGACAACTTTAATACTCATCTCCATGAGTAGTTGAGTGAACAGGAAAAATCGTTGAATACTTTCTCTTATATGTGAAATGCGATTGGATTACTTGTCGGAGAAGGAAATGGAAAGCTACCACTTGTTTCTATAAAGAAAAATAATGTAATATATTGAAGAATACGTAGACATTCTGGCAATGAGTGTTCATTCGCATGTAGGTCCCTGTATGTTAACAATATTCACCGACGCTTCTCAACCGTGCAGCAAAACTAATTTCAGTATTGCAATTTAAAAAAAACACACACGCACATTGAATATGTAACTAACTCGTTCACTGCTACTTAAAAATTAATTTCTTTGTTATCAGAAGAGTTGTTGGTTGGGAAATCTTTATTCGACACCTACCGAATGCTGTTCGGTTGCTTGTGTTACCAAGTGGAACAAAAACTTGAAAAGCCAGTTGCAATTGAATCGATGAGATCGCAAGTCACTTTTACGAAGTACTTTCCAAGAACAGGAAAAGGGTATTTCTTTAACAAAATTAATGACAGTCATATATTGTTCCCCAAAATTTTGTGAAAGGTTTTTATTTGAATTTTTATAATTTGTGATTTCCATTCTTGCACAAAATGAGTACAACAAAAATTATTTAACCTAATTTTATTTGAATATAAATTTATAAACCCGTGACGTTTTTGCACCCACTTTAACTTACTTGTATCTACAAGTGATTTGTTCTGTTTCTGCACTCAAATAACATATTTAAATACGAACAATGTGACCCAGTGCATAACTGAATGTATAAGAAAAAAAATTTGTTTCCGATCTCACCGATACGAATATAAAACTGTACAAAATCAATTCCATCGTAATCAGAAGATTCGTTGATCGAGGAACACTAATGCTAATTCTGGTGCTTATATTACAGATAAAGCGATAAACTGTCTCTAGAAAAATTGTAATCTAAAAAGCCAATAAAATGATATAATGAAAGCAGTTTTGCAGACGGATTGAAGGTAGTCGTAACGTTTACGTCACATGGGGAAATTGTCGAGAAAAGTTGATCGCTGATGCAGAGTTTTATTTTCCGCCAATGAATCGAACTTTTCCATGTTGTAAGCATAGGTACGGGAAATTAAAATGTAACCAATAATCCGGCGATCCCACGATTTGGCAACGGTAAAATTAAATCAACGAGAACAGGAACAGCACAAGTGAATTTTGAGTAACTTGTCAATAACAAGAAAGAGTTATTTGTTGAACAAATTTGTAACAATAATATTTTTCAAAAATATTCCTGCATGTGATCTATGCTATTTTTGCAGTAGTGCAATACGTTGAAATGTGAGCAACATAATTTGGTTAAAAAGTAACTTCCGCCGTTTCTGATCTCGCCGATTCCATTAGACTGCGAACGTTGCAAGATATTTCGCGAACATAATTTTATAACAATTTGTAGAGCAACGCGTGTGCAACGCGGCGATAATTATAAGTAGGGAATATTTTGCAATTATGGCAGTGGAGCGATATATTGTATTTATGAGTAAATCGTATACGTAGACATATGTTGTCTCGCGTATCGTACAAAGCAACGAAGTGCCGCTAAACTTAATCGTTTGGACGAAAATTTGTAGAACTCCATGGAAAAGATTACGGTTGCTCGTACAGTTGGCCATGTGAGAAAACGGATAAACTTGAAGTGATGGCAATACCGATGGTCTTCTCTCGAAAACTATCAAAAAATTGTATAAGAGAACACCGAGAGAAGTGTCCGCGGTTGTGATAAGCTATTAGTTAAGTTACTATTAGTTAATTTACTAATTGATTATTTAGATAATCGACCTAACTGGTTAGTGCGGCTTAATTGTCCTGACTTGTTGTTTGTCATTTCTTTTATTCTTTCCTGTGTTATTTTTAATAAATTCACGGATTATTTTGTTTAAAGGCCTCTGTTTATTTATTTGTCCCCGATTATCGTTCCTTTTCGACTTCCTCAAACCTGCTCCCGAACAATGAAACATTCAATAATTGGAGCAAACTTTTAAATAAATCAGCGGTGGAATCTTATTTACGGAATACGGTATTACGTTTAATTTGAAAGTGACGCAAACTTGTTTATGTACGCGTATGAATCCAGCAGTTTTCATCATCATTTTTTAGCGCACATGGTGCGACAGCAATAGCAGTATCATTTAGACTGCGGATGTTTATGAACATAATGTGCGCAAAAAAATATATCCCATTTACGCACGTAAAATATTTAATAATATACACAATATACAGTACTCAGGATGGTTTACAAATCGGATGACGCGATGTTTGTAAAATGTTTAAAAATATACAGGATGGTCTACGAATCAATCGTCACGATATTTATTGTATTATATAACTGTAGCTGGTTCTAATAGATTCTTTTGATTGAATAAAGTTATTAGATTATTATATTATATGATTGATTATCACACAAATAAAAAAAACTTAAATTATTCTAACAATAAGTTCGGTCCATTAATTATAATGATTGGGGCTACCTGTCATGTTATTGAATTCGTGTTTTCAAAGTATGAATATGAAAAGAAAAATATAAGGTACTGATTAAGAATCTCACAGTGAATCACCGGCTTATTATGAAGAAACAAAATTTCGCGTGGTTCGAAACATTTTGTTTCAAATTATTAGGATAGACCGCCCTCGTGGCCAATTTGTAAAGCACTCTGTGCATTTTCTCATTTTTTGCAAAGGATCTCATACATTATATGTAGTTTGCTGTTGCAGGAAATCACAAACAGCTTCCCTATATTTTACTTCGATAATTGTTGACGTTTCCCTACAAAAATAAGTTTGTACGCTGGAAACGATCGTTCCACGTCATAAGATACATACAATCGGAGCGTATTTGAAGTTAAAGTAGCGTGTTGATACATTTTTCTCAAGATCGGAATTATCTGAACTAGGAATGTGATGCACTAGTTGTTTTTTCAGCTCGCACATTTCAGAGTGAGATAAATATACATGAAATACGCAAAATGTACAGCGCTAGATATATCTATTGCATCAGTCGAATATGAAACATGTTCGCGCCGATATGTATTTCATCTATTATTATTATTAAAGTAGAGAGTTATGTTTGCAAGTGATTTTTACTAGAAATTCAGTGACGGAATCAAAACGGTATCAATGCATCACCTTCGTCAAATGAATAATTCAATGTTAACATCGTAGTGTATTTTTGTATTAACGCCACATTCTATTTACAGTTTGTTTCATTAAAACATTTGCTATTTTTTTGTAGTATTTTGTTGTAGTTAGCACGGAAATATTTCCCACACGGATTCTGACTGCTCTGGAGTCCATTGTTGGCTATGTTCTCGTTAACGATTGTAAATATAGATTGGAATGGTACATAATTGTTTTTCTTGTACCCTTAAATAAATAAAGGAAGTGAAGTCTTTTGAATTTGTTATCCAATCATGCAATACTTGAAAGATGTTCAAGTTCATGTAGTGTGGCGTGTAGTGTGTAGCGTAACACGATTCTTAAGTAACTCATTATACTTCATTATATTCTTGCGTAAAAATACAGCTCTACTTCTTTCTGAAATTAATTAAAGCAGATATTCATTGCGAGAATGCGTGGTTCGATATCTCGAGCAAAATATCTTGGATACGTATCATTTTATCAACCATATTTCTATGAAAATTCTGCGTAGTACGTAAATTTGTAGGCGGTGCGATAAATATTTCCAGCACTGTATGTGCATATGTTATTTAATTGAAATACGCAGAACATATGCGACATGCGATATGCAAAACATACAACATAATAGTTGCATTTTATGTGTCTTCGCATGATGAATCGTATTTTCATGTTAACCTTATCCTTTAATAAATGTTTATATTTATATAAACATTCCCAGTTTAATTATTACAAAGAGCCGACTCGCAAAGCTTCTAGTACTGTTTTGTCCAATATAATTAACAGAGTCTCATTTCGCGACTAAATTGTGGCAATCAGATTTTCCTACTCGATACTCATTGTATGTGAATTTAATAGCTTCTGTGCTTCTCATTGAAAGCTGCTACGAATTGCTTCGAGTTTCGATAGTAACCGGAAAGCTTTGATTTAAGAACTGTAGGGTATCGAGTTAACAGAAACTAGAATCTCTGACGAATTCTGTAGTGGTTCCAAAGTTCCCAAGCTTCTCTGAAATATGTGTGCCATCTTTTTAACGAAGGTCGTGCTGCTGAAAAGGTAGCAGGGAACAGAGTTTGTGCTTCATAAATGACAATCTGTAATAAGCCACACTATGGACGAGTCTGACGTTTCGACGACGACGCTAAGATTGATTGGTGCAAAGTATGTTCGAACAAATTAAAGCTTCCAAAAAGCGCACTCACTTTCTTGACAGTTCGATAAATCGAAAGTAAGAAGATTTTAATTGAAAAGGTAATATACACAGTTCGACTGGAAAGCTTGATTTGATTTTTTACATAAAGCCCACCTGTTTCGATGTACAGTTTGAAATATTTTAAAAGTCCCTAGAAGGCTAGGAAAA
Organism: Nomada lathburiana; assembly: GCA_963667235.1. Lineage (NCBI taxonomy): Eukaryota > Metazoa > Arthropoda > Insecta > Hymenoptera > Apidae > Nomada > Nomada lathburiana. The sequence continues at coordinate 2,887,535 of OY763902.1, forward strand.
AGCGTTTTTCGGATGGCCTTTAGATGGTCGTAGCAGTTCTTTGAATTCTGCAAATGGACTCATAAAGTTTATCCTTCGTCGATATTTACACTTTTCGAAATAGGAAAAAGTATGCGGGGGCTGAGTCCGACGAATAGGGTGGACCAGTGACGGGATTGATGCTTTTTTTTCAATTGATACCTGGACGTCGACTGCTAGGTACGTTTCCAAACGATTTGAAATTGATTGAAATAATATTTATTGTTTGCGCGACACAGCGTCTTAGAATTAGTGGACTGTATGTATGATGTTGAATATATTTTGGGGGATAGGCAAGTCCTGGGGCGAGTGCGGGCTGGACTGTTGCATGAATGTCTATGATTGTACAATATAATACATATTCATGTATAATGCTTGACGAATGCATAGTGCTTGTACTTGTACATACTAACGCGGTACAAGTTCGTTGGAGTATTTAAGGACTAAAGTGGAAACTACTTGCAAGATTCAGCTTGGTTTCCATGGTCGGAAAAATACGATACATTTTATAATTTTGCCGAAGAATCTTGCGCACATGCTTACGGGGTACTCTAGCATCCAGGATTTTATCATTGGCCTCTTCTTTTAGGGCAGGCCTCGGATTTAAGTGATCTTTTGGACCGTTTTTCAGAGGCAACGCCTCCTTTCCCCACCACGCGAGATTAAAAATTAAAACTTGTTCATTTTTGGTCCGCTTTAAATGAAATTTTACCAAAGTGTTTGTTACAATCTCCTGATTAAAATGACACCAAACACGATATGGTTTGTACAATTTTTACTTATCGTGGCATTAATAATTTTACTCTTTATTATTATTTCCGATAGCAACCGGAATACATATATATTAGTTGTTAGCAATAAGTTAATTAGTAGTGAGTAGTAATATTTGCTTGCATTGCTTGAAAGATCACGAATACAGTTGTTATGTATCGATACGATGATTGATAGTTTCTCCCAATTTTTTTATTATGCATACTTAAGTTACTATCTTGATTGACTTGCTAGTCAAATCATTTGGAAACGTACTTTCATATTGCTACTAGCTTAGCAACTTCAAATGTAAATCTGCCGATGTTATCAAAATAAGTCTCAAATCTGTTACTAACATGGCTGCGCAATTGTTAGCAGCTGCTTTTGATCCAAAAATATGACTTACCATTGTTAGGTGTACGCCGGTGTATCGATCTTCATACAACAACGACGCCAAAAATTTGTCTGAACTAAAACACATCGAATCAAGTTCAGCGTGTCACAAACGAATCAATGCCGAACAACGAAAACAATAAAAGTTTTCTGAAACAGCAGGGCAATTGTTTCTGGTGTTAACACCTGCAAACCGTGATAGGTATTTTTAACAACTGAACGTGCAAGTTTGCGTCAATTCGGAAGAACTGCAAAGATGAAAAATAATTGCATTGATAGCTGACCAAAAGTTTGGGGCTACCAGACATGTCAAGCTTGAAGGCAGTATTATAATTAATTCATTAATTCATCATTTTAAGTAGACAATTTCAGATATAATCCAAGTTAGAGCATATCGAAACGAAGTAAATTACTGTAGAAGTAATTTTCTGTAAACCTCACGTAGATTGGAATAGAGGGCAGGTAGGGTAATGAGACTTCAGTCTCCTTCAATCAAACACTAACTTTATTAATATAAAAACGTCGACGCACGACAATTCTCAACGAACAACGAGTATCACACGATACTCACAATACTTTCAATTCAATACTCTCTGCTCACGATACGACTCCCTTAAACTCTTCAAACTATTCTGCTCTATTCTCAATCAGCCCTCCTCTAAGTCTGCCTAAACTCGGCTTCGCGCACGCATCATGCACTCTATATATTCTTTCACTCTTAGTTTCTCTCTCATTCTATTCCTCATTTGCTGTCATTTAGGATACACACCGCAGACATTCCTCGGCGACAGTGAGTCGCGACCATCCTGAACCGTCCGTTTCACACGATCTTCTCAAGTACTCAGCTCCAAACGCATATCTTTCACATTATTTCCAATCCCACATTACTATTGATCCCCGCAATACATGTTAATATTTCGAATTAGTGAATGAATAACAAACATTGGATGTTCAATATTCATTGTACACGGTACATAAGTGGTCCCAAACTTTTGGTCAGCAGTGTACATATTTGTCGAGTGTGTGTAGAAAAGATTTGAGGCACCCATCATTATTTTTGACAAACCTTTACTGTACAATGTAAATTATTCAATTTGAATACAAATAAAGCCATGGATTGTGAATAGAATGCACACTCTAATACGGTACAAAACAAAATATGTAATGTTTAGCGAAATTCGTTAATGATATCATAACTTTTTGCCAAGCATTCGCTTCCGAATATTTTTTTTCCCCGATACAATGTAGATGCGAAACGAGCGGTCGCTCGGGAATATTTAATTTTAGTTTACTCTATTATCAGAAGTACGACCAAAAAAAAAAACAATATTCGGTGATTCCATAGACTTTTCAATTCCTGCGTCAGGGGAAAAAGCCATCTCAAGAACTTTCCGGACAAACTGTATTGTGCGAACTTTTACCATACCCGGTGGAGGATATTATTGTGTATAAAGAACGGAAATGTTACGTACAGTCGGCCACAAAAATATTAACACACCGGTATTATTTTGTCTGTCAAGCTTTAAATTTTGAGTAATTGAATCAATACGATTTCCTGCGATCACCTATACCAAAGCTTCATTGTGGATTCAAGTGTTTAGGAGTCAGTTCCTCTTTCTTCTTCCATCGCGTTGTTGCCATAAACATTAAGTACTTTCATCCGCAAAAATCACAGTGTCCTACCAATCAGTTTCTTTCGATATAAAGTTCTTCGCATATCGAAATTTCTTTTTCCTATTTATGGCGCGAACGTACGGTTTCTTCCTGGCTATTCTACCGCGATAACATACAGCAACATGTATTCTTCGTACATTTTCTGCGCTAACTGCAACCCCCAGCTCTTTGTGCAATTCCTTTTCGACTCTTGGAGCACCCACTCTAGGATCTTTTTTCGTTTGTAGTCTAGACTCGATTCTATCTTAATCATGATATCTTTGAATGATATTACATACGGAACTTTCGGCTAATTTAAAAAATTCCAAATTACCCTTGCAATACGTCAAGAGCTGGATATTTCTCCTAATTAGTCTCATTCTGAATTTGACGCAAAATTTATGAACCACAGAGCTAATAGGGCAACGACAAATAACAAAAATGTTTGGAAAAAAATAATTCATAGCATGCCGAACCATTTGGGCAAGGCAAGTTATTAAAAGTAAAGGGCATCCAATAACATTTTAAAGAATTATACCGGAGGTATTATTTTTATTTTATAACTTGAACTAATAAAGTGTTTTGCATTTTTCAGATTTCTCTTGTACTGCAACGAAACTATGTATATGTATAAAAAAACCAATCTTTTTGGCATTTGCAGATTCTCTATACCTAGTTTAAGCTCATTCGATACATTTTTGTACATAATTCTCCCATAACTTAAAATGCAAGGCATAGAGCTCAAAATTATACCGGTGTCCCAAAATTTTCGTGACCAATTGCACGTGCGCCACGACATACCGTTTCATGCATGTTATGTCAACACATAATGCCTTATCATGTCGAAGCAAATGTTACTGTTGCTCGATACCACGATAAACGATCACTTATTTTTGGATTTCAGGAAATTTCTGTATTCGCATAGCTTTCTCTTATTCAGTAGGTGACTGTATGGGAAATTGTTTTTGAATGAAAAACCACTGCCAGAAAAGAATTGTACATATTCATATATTTGAACGACATCGTAGTTTTTATTACATTGTTATAAATAATATTTTACATATAATAAAGTATTATTATCCAATAGTGATTTAAATAATTTAATAGGGTGGATTAGTTTATTTGTAATAAAGTAATACTATAAATTCACATTGCTTGTTCTAAAATCGTTTTAAGCCGCTGGGCAAAAAATTGAATAAAAGTGGTACAAAGAAAATCTAGCAATTGACGAACACTTTTGTACCTAATATAAGGGACCAAACTATTTAATTATGTTTCTTTTAACAAAAAGTCCTTTCTCTTTTGCTAATAACCCGTACAAAAAGTTCTGATTAGTGAAAATAATTTAATATCGTATAAACTTTTTGTAATATCCTTCACTTTATTTCTCGTGAAATTTTTCAACAATTTCGTTCAATAAAATACATAGCTACATATATAGTTTTCCACGTATGTACCTCTACCTTCCAGGATTTCATTTTGTATTTTATATACACGCTTGGCGCCAATGTATTAACGTTTTTAAAATTTTCATGATTTCCACGTTATGTTAACCTGATTTTCCCCCGTATTTGAGAGGAAATTTCACGTTCCGTTCAATTCGCGATATCACTCGCAACGATTCCCATCTTGCTCTAAATATTACTATTATTATTATTATTAATTTAATATCTTCCATATTCTTCGGTCGGTTGTTTTCCAAATTGTATTACATATTTGCCTGAATAAATCTCACCAAATGCTGTTTGCGACATAATTGCTTATCACTTTATCTATAGATACCAGCAAAAGTTTAACGTACTTGATTATTCTCCATTTTTCCTTAACATAATATTAAGTAAAACTACTGTTGCGTTATTCAGCGCCATTTCTTACAGTACCCCAAGTCAATGCACGAAACAACAGCAATAAAAACGATTCATATGCGGTCACTACCCAATATTGTTAGTGATAGTTACGAATAATTAATCGAGCTGTGAACGTCTAGTAAACGAAATTAACGAAGCGAATAATCATTAAATTAACTTCAATTCGAGCTCTTCTGCTTTCGGTCGAACGTTTTGTTATTCGAAAGCACAAATTCCAGGCTCAGTTAATTTTATATACTTACAATTATTTTTCTACCATTTTCAGTAATGGACGAAAGATCGTAATTTTTAATTGCAATAAATTATATCTATATGTTCTGTCAAGGAACAATCCTAAACACTTTAAAATCGCTTCGTGAATTTCCTTTCTTATTCGTTTTCCCAAAAATTGTAGTTCTTCTATTGTCTTTCGATAACAGAGTGTCGAGATGCGAATCTACCAAAGTTGTCAATAGTTTAAGTTGTAGTTGTCGTCTAAATGAAATTATACAGGAGGAAGCAAGGTTTTCCCAAAGGAGTAACGTTTGTTAATGATAAAACCGTGACCCTTCGTTTTTTACCACGTTAACAAAGCTACAGTTGCGTTAAAGATAAAGAAGAACAACAATAGCAAAGCTCGTGGAGTAATCGTTCAATACGACGATACCAGGTAATTGTGATAAAAAGAGGAAAAGCGTAACGCTGGAAAAGACGAAGATTACCAATTAATTAGCTAATTAACGAACTCATAGATGTAGGTAATTTTTTTAGATGAACATGAGAATAAAGTACAGGGAATATTTATACATACATGTGCGTACAAGTAAAAAAAAAATAAAATTATAGTTGCACGCGGGCATGTGTAAAGTAAATAAAAGGGGACGAGATTTTATCCACGAAGCAAACAAGTGATTAATATAATTCATTAAGGACTGCATTAATCGATACACAATTAGAGAACAATAGAGAGGTATATACTGTACGATGAATTCATTTAATATTAGAATAATTATTATATCGATTAATAATCGAGTGCGTACATATGCGTGTATACATTAACAGCAGCAACATAAATGTACTTGTATACATAAATAATAATATTATTATTACAATTATTATTATTATATATTATACATACAAATATATTATATTGTATACACATTAGTGAATGTTCAATGTTGAAATAAAATGCATATACGTTGTTTACAACATATAAGTCTACTGAGTTTAACAAACCTACATCCCTTACCCTTTATACAGTATCCAAAAGCTATACATATGTATACAGGCAGGGACAAATATATTCGTACAGTTTTGATACTTTTTTGTTAATATTGTGTGCCAATATACATGATCGAGTATGGCAATTAATTTCTTATCACTATTGTCTGAATATAGTATTAGAATCTCTTTAACAGCATACAAAGTTCAAACTACACCATGCTTTATTTTCACATTTTTACTGCGCGAATATATTGTTATCCTTCGTTATATACTATGATACTATGATGAATTTCATTAAAAGTGTTCAATTCTTTTATGATGGCAAAGCATCGAAACATATATTTAAAAGTGTAGAAAACAATCCAGACTTCGCTGGGCAATTTGCGGCAGGAAAATGAAAACGTATATTCAGTGTTCGTTAATTCCTTTTCGAAATAAATTAATTCGGAGAATTGATTGAAATGGAAAAGCCGTAGGAGTGTTCGAATCCTCAAAGACAAACTTTGACTGATGCTCTGAAGCTTTCAGAGCTCTGAAAAGCCTTTGAAAATGTATGAAGATATAATCCTGCCTCATCGATGTTTCAAAATTTTGTCACCATACTTAATCTATCCACTTCGAACGATACTGAAGGTGACCTCCAAAAAAGTTTTGCGCATGCACATTGACAAAAATATTTTAGCCCTCTGTTTGATTAAAAAAATTGGTCAGTGTTTGAGTTTTCATTCCGTTTTGATGGACATATCGGGCAGTTTTCCAATAGATGTTGATACTCTACGATGTATCAACAATGAAATAAAAATAAATAGCACGCTCTATCGAGGCGTTTAAATACTACTTTACCCCGATATTTACTTGGAGATAGCAATGTTCGATGAAGCGAGGAATGAAGTACACATTCGCTATACGAAGTCGCAGAAATCAGCGATGCGAGGAAGTTTCTAGAAGCAAAGTTTGATTGCCAACAAAACTGAATGGTCAGCATTTTTGCAGTACTCATGGGGTATTTTAAATTACCCTTTGCATTCTTAACCCCGGACATTTTCACGAGACCGCGATGAAACGACAAACTCGTCGGTAGATTCGATTTAACTTTGCTGCTCGTTTATCTTCTCGATTAATTTTCAATTGAAGCCCTTGTGAAGAAGGACATATTCCTTGGAAATAGCAGCATGCAAAATACTGAAACACAAAAGTCGTGCCAGTTAATATGCATTATCTATTTAATAATTCAACAACTCACTGGCCTTGTCGTGGGTTGTTGAAATTGTCTTTTTATTAACTGCAACATACATAGAAGCAATAAAAATAGTTGTCAGGTTGATATCTGAATAATCTAACCTAGAAAAGGCCAGCCTCCACGAATGCAACATAGTTTATTTAAAACACTTTTTCACATCGTCAACCAGATCTTCTTGACTCACCCTGTGTATCAACTGATTGCTGCTATAATTAATTTCATTTAATTGGGACAGATATTAATATTAACAATTTCGCCAATCAATTTTGCCATACCTACACAGGTACCACATATGTATACAGTACTAGAAATATTTATTAGTACTAGAAATGCACAACTTTCATAACAAAATGGTCGTTAAGTAATTAGAATTAGTGTTAATGTTTCATTCGGGCAAAAAGGGGATGCACTGAATTTTTGATCAGACAATCGGGAAATACTGGTTTCCTGATACAAATATTGAATAAGAGAGAAAACTACTACCGTGAATATTTGAGCGATCCGATAAATATTGTTTGAAGTAGTGTGTGTACAATGTACAATTTATTCACGCTATAAGTCCTCAACCTTTTTTCTCATAAATAGTGGACTTGTGAAAGGCATAAAAGGGGATGAAATTTGATTATTTTTATGGCCAATACCGTGACTTGAATACATATTTTATGTGTGAAACATTTTTCACGTTTACACAGGGTATATGTATGTAATAATGGTGACGTGAATATTTTTGAAATTGTTAGCTATATTTTTTTCTACAATGCATTATTTTCATCAACCCAGTGTTGCCTGAATTTCTTATATCTGGGGTATAGTGTGACACGCGATTTTTTTCAATATTTTTAGGAATTTTTTTAACGCCTTAGAGAAAGATTTTTTTTGCTGAACTTTTTACTGTGTTTTTGACTACATCTTGAACTGTGATGTAACATTTTTTTGTATTAAAAATGTGAAATAAAGATAACGTTACAGCGCACAGAAGTAGATTATCTCGAGAAAAATGGCTTGGTTGGTAACCATGGTAACCATTTGGTAACCATTCAGCTCGTTCTGGTCACCGGAACTAAAAAATCCAAAAAGATTCTGAAATTATATGGCTTTGGTTATCGCAGGTAGCAGATTTGCGTTGAAATATTAAAGTTTCTTAAAATGGCAGCAATTTGAAATCGAATTCTCATTTTTTTCTATTTTTTTCGTCTTTTGTGGCCCGTAAAATTAAAACGGGAAAATATTTTGGGGTAATTCTCGTAGGGACGATAGCGGCACATCTGCTGAAGATGTGTATAAAAGATGGTCCCGATCGGTTCAGTAGAATTTGAAATATCGTGGTTACCATGTTATAAAACACGGTTTTGAGAAAAACGCAAAAATGTAATATAACACGTAAATTGCGATATGCCTTGCTCGACGCTCAGGTTTGCACTAAAATTTCGGAAACTTGGCTGCCGAGGGTGCACTTGTGCACTATAGACCTCCTGCAAAACAAACGGGACAGTTTCGTTAAGACAAATGACTAGTAGCTGCCAATGAGTAAGTGTCATAAATAGAGAAATACTCCAAAGGCCTAGTAACGTCTTGGCCCCCGCGATCGCCTAGAGCAGGTCTCGGATTTAAGTGATCTTTCGGGCCGATTTTCAGAGGCAACGCCTCCTTTCCCCCGCCGCGCGTCTTGGCCCTGCGATCGCCAAGCGGCTCGAAGCTCCGCAGGCGCGTAGCATTAGGGCGACACTCGTATCAATAGGATTCCACATCGTCCCATGTCCCATGGACCCATGGTTCGGCAGGTTAATTCGTGGACGAATGGGTAAGTTTTTCATAAGGAATAAAACACTTTATTCCTTTTGAATAACCAATAAAAGTATCGAACACAGTTACTAAACGACTTATTAGTTTATTTCTTATTCCCGAATAACCAAAACATCCTCATTATCCTTGCTTAAAGACGATGCAACATGCCGGGCCAATGCGTTCTTTCACGACCACGATCGTACGCGATTAATTAAAACAATAATTGGTTTATTTCTTATTAACGAATAACCAAAAATTCAACATTATTCTTAATTTAAGACGATGTAACATTTGCCGTACGATTCCCTCGATACCCTGGAGGCCCCCGTGCACGACCGAGCGCAGTAGAGAGGTACGCGCCTGAGCCCGCGCTCTACGGGCGCTCTAATTGGGCAGTGTTTTTGGTTAACAACTAAAAGACGAAGCTTCAAACAACATTTTGGTCTAGGAAAAAGTTGTTCAGAATCACCCCAGCTACTCCCATTTCCCGATGTTCGTATAGTTATGGGACACCCTGTATACTAAATCCAGATAACTTTATCAACCATTGAGAAGAATGATAGTAAGATTTTTTTTAAATGAAGAAAACGAAATTATGTTGGAAAAATATAGGCATATATGGGTTACTAATACATATTATAGCTTGTGTATACATCTATGGAACGATACTTTTAAAGAACAGTGCTTCTAAGTTTATCGATTTCCTCCACTTCTTAGTTTCGCTTCTGGACGGATCAGCTATAGAATATATAACTGTGATACTATCGATACCAATATCGATTAAGACATAACTGTAAAGAATTCATACTTTCAACTGGATACCGTTTAAAAACCGATAGTCCTTACTACTGGTTAAGTATTCATATGTACTTTCTATGCAATGATAGTTTGCTATTAACAGTGGATACAAATTTAAAAGTATTACGCTCATTATTAGTAGTACAAGTATCGATAACGATATCCTAATGGTACCGTTCCTTACCTTCTACTTTACAAAACGTTTGCAGAATCTAAACGATTAGTGTAATTTTAATAAATGAACTTCAGTATATTTGATATAAAAGAAAAAGCAGAATAAAGTAAGGTCGGAATTATTGTATCATTTTCGACATAATTGACTAAGTAACGAGACAAATCCATACTATACATGACATTTTTCTCCAGAATTACCTGCTGAGCACATTGACAAATTTTGTTAGGTACCTCACTGAGCTGTTCAAACGAATTCAATGGTCAAGAAAATAATAGAGGTAAACTTCTTAATTTTATTTAAAAAATAATAACTCTTTTAACACGTTCCGTACCACGTGTACCATTTATGGTACATGCAGACATGTATATCAATCTTTAGCAGGCTTTAACTGGTAAAATTTTAGTTTCTTACATTACTTTAAGTTGCTACCTTTTTGTTAAATATTACGTTCTTTTCTGATGCAGTCCGATATTCCGACAAAATTGCAAAACCTTTGGCCTGCAGGACACAACACTTGGCAAACATCAAGAAATTTTTATAATTTGACAACCCTCCGTTCAAGGGAGGATTACCCCTTGGACAGCGTCTGAAAGAAAGTCGAACAGTAAGGTAAAACAGTAGAAGTTGTGAGCTTCAATTTGTTCTTCGTTGAAACTAATTTTGATTAATTTTGACAATGTTCTGAAAGATTAAAGTACAACAACTTTTCACTGGCGCCCGAGTCGTGCCATAAATTTGTCCAGTAATGGATTATTACGTAAAGTTATTGAATTATTTCATTTAAACAGAACAAAGAAATGGACGCAGTCGACCATGAAATAAACTTTTTAAATTGTTTTCCTGAACATTTTATGTAAAACAAAAAGTACGCAAAGTGTCTGCATTTCTAACCTTCCAGGGGCAGTCTTTTCTAATCCTTTCAGGTACAATGGACGAAGAATGTTTTAGATTCGCTGGTAGAAGAAAATAATTAAATGTTGTTGTTCCCTATTATCTCGTCTATTTTAGCTGGTAAATACATAATGTACACCACCAAATCATACTGGATTGAATTCTATTGAACGATGCAGTTTTTGGACTATTATAGAACAATTCCAAAATAGAAATGGTACAGAAATTGTACCAGAAAAGGTCAAATGTTGAATTCATATCACATTATTGAATTCGTCACGATAATCGTTTTCATTTCATGTAAAGAAAGTCATAGCAATCAATATAAAACTAATTTCGTATCGTCGTTATTACGTTAAAATTGCTGTAACTGCAACGAAATGTAAACCACTGTATTTCGCACAAAAAATAACAACATTTTTTCCTATTCCGCATATTTCTCTCGCGATTCTACTGTGCGGAGAAAACAGTCGAATACCCTTCATGTATTTGTATTAGATAGCATAAGGCGAGGTAAATGCGGCAGGACAAAGCGAAAAGTTTAATGTTTGCATCGAAAATGCGAAAAGGGCTCTGCTGCGAACGCGGAATACAAAAAATTATAATAAATGAATTATTAGCATCGTAACAAGCAGGATATAAGAGGAGAATAATCGTTGCAGATGTTCACTGGAACACAGATAAGTATAAAATGAAAAAAGAAAGATTTGAACAAATAATATATAAGCAATATGCAACAATATAAAAGGATATATTTAAAACTTATTTGAAGGACATTAAATACTTTTAGGAAAGGTTGACAAAAATTATATAAAATCAACATAAAATTATTTAAAATTAGGTAAAGCTATGTGAAATATACATATTGCCTAAAATATCAAACGGGGTCCTGCCTTCAGTGCGATGAAAATAGGAAGTTTGGAGGAGTCGGAAATACATAGGTTACAAACTGTAAGTGGTGCAATGAGAAAGTTTGGTCCGAAGCGAAAGAAAAGTGTGGGTATAAAAATTTGAAAGGACGGAGAGAAATATATGGCGGTAATTTCACGGGTATCGACTTCCTTGCGTCAAATAAATCGAACCCGCTGTCGTCGTTGGGACATTTTAATTCAATGGGAGAGTCCGAGTTTCCTCGAAGGGCGTGCTTAGACAACCGATCGATTCTGCAAAGATAATAAATTAACTCGACGAAATTTGTTCCCCGTCAACTGGCACATCTGCTTTACCGTTCGACAGCTTCGATCCTCTTGTTATCTTCGCTATCCAAGTATCCCTGTATACAAAATTTCATTGTTCTATTAATCATTGCAATTGTGAACTTGAAATGGTAAATGTTTTAAATGCCAAAACTGAACGTTCTCAATTATTGTTATTTTGTTTTTTTATTATTTTATTTGTTGTCTTTACCAGTGTAGGGTTTATACAATAATTATTGTTATTATTACTATTTTTAGTAGAGCCAACCCTTCTATAGCACTGTTACGTAGGAAGTATTATTTCCTTTCGTTTTCTTCTATTATGCCCTTATTTGCAAATCGGGAGTGCATGCAGTCGAGTCTGCCCTTTCCGCGACGTCGCGATGACGTGACCCTTCGGGGGGGACCTTTTCGGACTCCCTTGAGAAGATTCTGTGCCCCCACCATGCTTTTGGTCCGACTTTTGGGTATAAGAAGGGCACGAATTCTGCTCTCGGCGGCTCAGTATTAATCTAGCTTCGTGCACGTTCCGCATCGACTGCATTGATTAAGCTCAGCGAGATCGGGTTTTAGTCCCTTTCAAGCAATTTTACACGTTCGTTTTTTCAAACGATATATCTTAGCATATATCGTTAGGCCTCTTTGTTGGCCAATATACATTCCAGTCCGTACAGACTGAGAAAGGTGGATTTGGAGTTCCGCGTTTAGATTGTATCAGAACCAAAGATTAGAGCAGGCCTCGGATTTAAGTGATCTTTTGGGCCGATTTCCAGAGGCAACGCCTCCTTTCCCCCACCACGCGTCTTGGCCCTGCGATCGCCAATCGGCTCGAAGCTCCTCAGGCGCGTAGCATATGAACCGCGCGGGTCGCATTAGGGCGACACTCGTATCAATAGGATTTCACATCGTCCCATGTCCCATGGACCCATGGTTCATATGCTACGCGCCTGAGGAGCTTCGAACCGCTAGGCGATCGCGGGGGCCAAGACGTGCGACGGGGGAAAGGAGGCGTTTGCTCTCAAAATCGGCCCAAAAGATCACTTAAATCCGAGGCCTGACCTGTCGCATCCTTAATGCACTAAGTGCAATGCTTTTAATTGGTACTACCATTTCTTAACAGAAAATATTGCTATTTATTGTAGAAAAAATAGTGAACAGAAAATATTTAAAAAGATCGTCGGGTCATAGTGGAAAGTAAAGCACATGTTTGCGGGTGTCAAATACAAACTTTAATACGTTCAATTTTGAATGCTCGGTTCATCTAAAATTTGTATTCAATTCTATTGATTCTTTCATTTCGGAGGGAATGGGACATTTGAAAAGCAACAACCATCGAGTAAATATTGATGAGCAAAATCACACCAAAATGTCACATGTTCGATTTAAACGAAGCGTGTAGTTAAAAGAAAAAGGAGAAATGTGTGCACTTCCACCATCCACGTGAAAGTAATAATGGAGAACTAGGTTGCAACCACGGCAACCAGTGGTAACTGTTTTCGACATTATATGATTAAATAATGCATCGTCGCTGGAGTAACGTGATCGGAATGAGAAGGGGGTAAATAAATTGCTTTCGATCGAACGGGAGGACTGAGGCGTGTGGTAAATAGACAGGTGCAGAGGAAGGATTCCTTTGCGACACAAAATCCGAATGCAAGCAAGAGTATATGGAAACAAATATGCAGGAACTTTATAAAAATGAAGGGGCGTCATCGAGAATCGAACCCGAGTCCTTCGTATTTATAGGCACTGATCATCGGTCCATCTACGCCACAGCCCCTTCTTATTAGTGGTTGTTCGTTTATTCCTCTTAACGCCGCATCCCCACAAATATAGCTAATTCGCAAGGAGTAACAACGGAGTATAAAATCTTCTACGTGGAAAGCAAGGGAAAGTAATGCGACAGGAAAGCTCGAAGAGTGTGTGTGAGATTTCGAAAAGAGTCTTTTTGCGACTTCTTTCCTCTTGAATTTTATAGTAAACTATTTGATCGAATATTTCAGTATGTCATCCTTTTTTACATCGTTCTTACATCGAAGCAAAAGACGTCTCAAATGTACTGCTTCTGTTTAATTCAGTGGTTTATGGGTTTTTATTTTGAATTAAGCAAAGGGTTTTATGGAAATGACAATGTGGTGGAAATTTTTGTTTAGGAAATGTTAGATAATATGATGAAACAATAAAGAAAGTACAGAGACTTGAATTTCAGAATCGATAAAAAAGCGTTTCAAGCTTTTCCGCTATAAATCGATTCGCGAGAAAACTTCGGTAAATATCAAAGCCTCTTCGAAATCACTTTTTACACGTCATAGTGAAGTTTCTTGTAGTTTTACGAAATTTTACCTTAAGATAAGAGAACCTCCTGTCTTGTTGTCAGTTTGAAAGTTTCTTTCAAAGTATTATGAAATACATGAAAACGTTCTTATACGCCCAACCTAAATACACACTTTTTTAACGTTTTCAAACGACAAAATGAAGACAGTAGCTTTCCTTGATTTCTCCTGCGAGAAAATTGTGCGCTGATTTCTAGACGCTAATTGCAGAAGGTACAGTTTTAAATTGAAATTGGAAACAAGGACTGTTTACCTAAAAGCATGGTAAAAACAAAAGTTTAGAGTCGCCCGTTCAGTTTTCTAAATATTTAATCCCTTGTTAACTGCTCATTCATTCGACATTAATATTTAAAGATCACCAGTCATTTTTCTGCACAATTATTTTTGATTCGAGAGAAGATGATCATTTTTCAACAGTACAGTGGTTAATTGTTATTAAGACTGTTGTACTTCCCGAAATAATTGTGTCTCACAAACTTTCCCCCACAGTGCACCCAATTTGTACTGCTATAGCTGGTGCAGGTGATTTACAATTAATCAGTCTTCCCCATTATTCATGTAATTAATACAACTGTTATACCTATAGTATAAATATATTACGTTTTGCCATAAATAATGGCGCCTTGGCAGACGATTTTCAATACACTGAAAAAGATATAAAATATATCATTTGTTTATACTAATGAACAGGTACTATTATTGGTATAGAGATCAGACACAAATTCAATTGTATTTAATGTATCTATAGAATTCAGATTGTCTTTAAACGTCTTCAAACGTCAAACATAGCGTTTCTTTTTTAATAGAATGTTAGAAATTGCCTGGTTGACTTTCTGAATTTCAAAATTGTTATATCTACTACGCGTTTCATAAATATTTTACATTGGGCATGTTGCGTTTGTTTATTTGTATTCACTAGCCCAGTGTATAATACTGAAACTTTGCCGCACTCACTAACATTTCATGATTTTGTTGTACGTATATTATGGTATTTTACAATATTTTATTATACTTTTATTATTAACGCTATGCGAATGCTCTATTTCTCTTTGTTCACATATATATGTGTAGGATCGGGCGCGTCCGTTAACACTAAAACTACCGATAGATTTTGGTACCATTTAGATAGCATACGTCAGACAGATTAAGAACACGAAAGTTGTTGAATGAACATTTAATAGAGACATACAATTGTCTTATTAAAAGTCATCATAAATTGCTACAACGATACCTACATATATATTAATAATTCTAACGCAAAAAATCTGAAACAAGACAGTTTGACTTGCTTGGTAGTTCTAGTGTTAAATAAACGACGTTAAGAGGAACAAACGAACAGCGAATATGAGGAAGGGGCCGTGGCGTAGATGGACTGATGATCAGTGCCTAGAAATACGAAGATCTCGGGTTCGATTCCCGAAGCCTACATATGTGTACATACGAAATTTATCCAAATAATTTACAATATTTTCCAAACAAATGTCATATATTGCTAACCGTCCCGTTCTTGAAACTAATTTTTCCAATTAATTATGCAGCATTTGCAGTTTGCAGCAGCAAACAACGGCAACCCTGAACGCCTAATTTAAGAGTTTATTATCTGCTGTTGAAAATATTAAACTAAGCAGTGTATAATTTAATCTACGGAACGGAAATACGGTAGGTGTATGCAAAATCTCCACCTGGTACTGTACGTGTCGAGTAAATGTAATATTGATGCTCAATTAACGCTGGCCAAAAACAACATTGCTCGAGGAATATTTCTATTTTTTATTTTAAACATCCGTGTATTATGTTCTTCAAATTGTAAACTTATTTTTGGACAATTATTTATTGATTTATCTTCGTATTTGTTGGGGTGCAATATTAGAATTATAAAGCCACCGGATTTCCTAAAACACTTTAAGTTATTTATTGTGAACCGCTATCGCCTTCTGCAGCTGCGGGCCGGATATCTACAAACTTGTGCAGCTCACTTTCTAAGGATTAGATTAATTAGCTGAACGCGTGGACTGCGTGCGAGTCACCGCCAGGTCAATCGCTACCCGAGGGTGACCGGTTGACAGGGGCGGTTAGTTTCCATTTCCACTGCCTTGTGTAATCAATTGGCGATTTCTTTCGCCACCTCTCTGCGTCGAAAATTCTAATAAATTAACCAATCCACACATCACCCCCATCTCCAAGCTTTGGCGAATCTCTGGCGAGTAGGAATAATTTTAACCAAGACTCGTCAATCGTTTTAACATCGTCGACTATTCGTTTAACAGGTTACTGTCACTCCAGCTTTAACAGATAAGCATTCCTCCCCGGAGCTAGACGTGAAATTGTTTCGCGTGAATCGAAATTCGGATTCGCCATCAACTGGCACGCAAGCCGCGCAACATGCACAAACCGTATTTATTTACCTCGAGCCATTTATCTGTGATAAATCTGTCATGTTCCTGAAATCTTTCTTATGGGATAAACTATTCAGTGCTTTTAATGAACAATAAATAAGGTGTATTATTAAAACAAGAGAGAAGGAAATGAAATACGACTTTCGCCATATTAAGAAACACTTGCATACAGAATTCATGGTTTAGTGAGAAATTTTACAGCAAGATCTCACAGTAGGTGCATGGATTAATGAATGAAAGAAGGTATCTACTGTTTTCGTATAAAAGCAGTATGATTATACTTTTACGACTTCTTTTTGCATGTTTAAGACAGAACGTTCTATGCGGAATGAAAAAAGATAACATTTTAAATAAACGCACGAATAACTTTCTGACACGGAAATTGTACACTTTTCTGCAAGGGAACATTTTTTTTTATATCATGGCTGGTGTAAGCAGGTGATAAAGTAGGAAACATCGAGGGAGAAATAAGCCTGTAAAATACATTACAGTGCTATATAATTTATGAAAAATATGTTTAAAAAATACAGTATTATTCATATAAAGGAAGTATCGTTCATTGGTAATTGTTATTACACAGGGTGGCACAAAACTCAGGGAACATCGGGATATAGGGTGTAGCTGGGGTGATTCTAAACAACTTTTTCCTTGACCAAAATGTTCTGTATAGTTTCGTTTTTGCGTTATAAACGAAAAACACTGACCAATGAGAGCGCCCGTCGGGCATCGGCTAATGCGCGCTCAGGCGGGTACCGATCACCTGCGATTGGTCGTGATGGGGGCATCGAGGGCTCCGAGGGAAGCGTGCGACAAATGTTACATCGTCTTAATTAAGAATAATGTGGAATTATTCGCTATTCGTGAATAAGAGATCTAATAAGTCGTGTAATAACCGTGTTCGATACGTTTATTCATTATCCGAAAGGAATAAACTGTTTTATTACTTATGAAAAAAATATTTTTTTTATCAGTACGTTTTCAGGTGGATAAATTATGTTTTAAGACAAACGATTTGCATAACTAATGTTAGGAAAAGCTAGTTAAACTTACCCATTCGTTCACGAATTAACCTGCTTAACATTGTGCGAATCCTGACCTAGGCAACGGTCAACAGCTGATGTTACGACCGGCTTAGTATCCTTGCACGATTCATGTTGCACGTTCGGTTAGCAGCATGGCTCTGCCAGCTAAAGGCGGGTAAGACGTCGCACTCGCTTCCACACGCACACGCACATGTTCTTCAATGTCGATAACATTGTAGTGCGAACGCTCGCGCTGCGACGTTAGCTGGCAGAGCCATGCTGCTAACCGAACGAGCAACATGAATCGTACAAACGCAGAATATTACAAAATGTTCAAACGTACGAGCAATAAATTGTTTTTAAATATCTCCACATTTCACAGTGGCACGTGAAAGTAACCGTGAAGTGAAGTTATCGTGAAGTGTAGTGATCGTGGTTGGATACTAAGCCGGCCGTAACATCAGCTGTTGAGCGTTGCCTAGGTCAGGATTCGCACAATGTTAAGCAGGTTAATTCGTGAACGAATGGGTAAGTTTAACTAGCTTTTCCCAACATTATTTATGCAAATCGTTTGTCTTAAAACATAATTTATCCACCTGAAAACGTACTGATAAAAAAAATATTTTTTTCATAAGTAATAAAACACTTTGCTCCTTTCGGATAATGAATAAACGTATCGAATACGGTTATCACACGGCTTATTAGTTTATTTCTTATTCATGATTCACGAATAATTCCTGCGTATCCTTAGTTTAAGACGATGTAACATTTGCCGGACGCTTCCCTCGGTACCCTCGATGCCCCCATCACGACTGACCGCAGGTGATCGGTTCGCACCTGAGCGCGCGTCAGCCGATGCCCAGCGGGCGCTATCATTGGCCAGTGTTTTTCGTTAATAACTCAAAAACGCTACTATCCAGGACATTTGGGTCAAGGAAAAAGTTGTTTAAAATCACCCCAGCTACACCTTATACCCCGATGTTCCCTGAGTGTTCTGACACCCTGTATATTATATACTATCTATTCAAATCTCTTTTCCAAATTCCATTTTCCAAAACATATATGTGTCCATAGTTCTCAAGGAATCGGCAAGAACTCGTTTTAATTTCAATAATCATTTTATTAACAATAAAGGGAAAAGTATGATGAGTACGCATATTTTTAGTTAGTTGGAGAACGCACGCGCACCCAATTTTTGAAAATCTCCGGAGAATTGTGTCCACTGGTGTTTATGAGAAAGGGAAGTGTGTATTGTTGAATAGTTCTATCAAATATAGCGAGTAACGGAACTGTTCGAACAATTAGGTGCTTAACGTCTCATTGAGTAAAACGAGCACAGAAAATTCCTGGACTTTTAATCCATTCCGTTTCATATCTAGAATCACAAACGGTCGTATACGTGTATACCTCGATAGTAAACACACCGCTAAACAGCTCCTATCGCAACACACCACAGTAACGGTTAAGAACACCAGTACCGAAATAGGACCACTAATCGCCCCATCTCAAAGAATAAAAATATCGAAAAAATATTCGCACAAAATAACATTAGAATGAATTCCAAATGAACCTTATTAAGTGCTGTGATCCAAGAACCAGGGTTCAACCATGTGATGAGTTTTAGGAGACAGATTTACGTAAATCCTGAAGACGTATCAAGCATCTCAGCGTCCTCCCTAATAAACTACGACACACACAATACCGCATACTCACATCAGCAGAAAAAATTGGATGCTTTATATGCAAAAAAGAAGGACACATTGCAAAGCAATGCACTATGAGCAACAAACTCCCAGACACAGTTATCACAAATCCAAAGTAAACGGTCCACTTGCAAAATTCCCATTAAATTGGATACAATTAATGAGCTTTTTAGAAAATGCAATCGGAACCGAAAATCCCATAAGAGTAGCACAAAACTTCACTGAGGACATAACTGCTCTAACCAATATGTTAACCTTAATCCACACCCACCTAAATGGAAGAAGCATCAAAAGCAGAGTCCGTTGAATAATTAAAAAACTTAACACCAATGGGTCATCGCAGCAACGAACACTAGCGGACAATGTATCACTTAACAACACCCCCAATACAACGGACTACGAAACAGATTTCAAAGAAAAAGGACCACAAAACCAGCAAACACACTTTTACAAATCACCAAACAAATTCAGTCTTGCCTGGGAAATCATAGCGATCAGACGTGTTTACATACAAGGTGACAAATACTCAGTGTACTCGTGTGTTCGATTTCTCCGTTAGAGTGTGTCTGTGATAGGAACTTGCCGTTGGCAAGCCCATATCGCAAATGGCACAAAATAAAAGCAGCAAATTGCAGTTGAAAATCATCAAGGATAATGAAGGTTTTTCTATCATTAAACCTCAAACGAGCAATAATCCAAATAATCAAATGGATATTGATGCCCCGGCAACTAGGAACAGCAGCAGCGATCCAGTAAAGAAACGAAAAGTATGTCCACCTGACAATTTATTAGATGACCTAGGTCCAGAACAAAATAAATGGTTGAATTATATATCGGTTAGCAATACATTTAATGTAATGACGGAATTGGATAGTGAACCTGCAGGAAGTAATCCAACAGCTATAGAAAAAATACAGTCCAAACCTCCACCGGTATACATCGAAGCTCAAGTTATAGAACCCCTGATGGACTTAATGAAAAACTTAACTAACGATAACTATACCTTAAGACAAATGAAAGATAACCATGTCAAAATTCAAGTAAACACTTCTGAAGCTTATAGGGAACTTACTCTGGCATTGAAACAGAAAAATGCAAACTTCTACACCTATCAACTGAAAAGGGACAAAAGCTACAAGGTAGTACTTAGAGGAATGCATCCTAAAACCAACACCAGCTCAATAACCAATGAACTGGGTAAAATAAACACGACACAAAACAACCTTTGCCGCTATTTTTTATTGAACTGGAGCCTAGGGAAAATAATAAAGAAATTTACAAAATCGAAAGGCTTTTAAACACTATAGTATCCTTTGAACCTCCCAGAAATAAAAGGGATATTCCGCAATGTCTACGTTGCCAAACATACGGCCATACAAAAAATTACTGCAATAGAATACCAATATGTGTTAAATGCGCAGGACGCCACTGGTCTTCCAACTGCCCTATTTCTGGCAAAATAACGGATGTGAAATGCTTCAACTGCCAGGGTAACCACCCAGCTAGTTACAAGGGTTGCTCAGTACGGAAACAGCTACAGCAGAAACTATTTCCTAGATTAAGACCTAAGACAATTATAGAAAATTCAAACACTACAAATCTCAAGATAATTCCAGAAATAACCAATAACACACCCGGAAAAATGCAACACAACACAAAAACTAATAACATGACTTACGCTCAAGCAACTAGATCTCAACAAAAAGATATACCAACCGCTCCCTCCGAAAATCAGAACTCGACATCTGACATCTCAGAAATAAAACAATTATTGGTATCCTCAACAAAAAATATCGAGCTAATAACCAATATGCTTTTACAGCAAACTCAACTGCTAACACAACAAATTAACAAAATGCTAGAGCTTCTTTTTAACGTCCTAAAAAATAATAGTAATTAAAAATGGATAATCTAAAAATAGCAATCTGGAATGCCAACGGGTTATTACAACGAGTGCAAGAGCTGAAAATCTTTCTACATATAAATAAAATTGACGCAATACTCATATCAGAAACTCACTTTACAATAAAAAGCTTTATCAAAATTCCATATTATAGCGTATATGATACAAAACATCCATCTGGCAGAGGGCATGGTGGAACAGCGATAATTATTAAAGACGACATAAAACACTTTGCTCATTGCTCAATCGCAGATATACACATACAAGCTACAGCCATTACTATATACACAAAGCATGGCAATATTACACTAGCAGCAATCTATAGCCCCCCAAAACAAAAAATAACTATTCAGCAGTATGAGAGTTTTTTTGTCCCATTAGGGAATAAATTTATTGCTGGTGGGGACTACAACGCTAAACATTCTTTATGGGGCTCCAAAACAATCACACCGCGTGGCAAAACTTTAGAACAAGCTATACATAATCTTTCCTTAGATATAATATCAACCGGTGAACCAACGTACTGGCCATCGGCGCAGGAAAAAACTCCAGATTTACTGGATTTCGCAATTATAAAAGGTTTAAACAAACACCATTTTACTGCACAGTCCTGCTTAGATCTCACCTCGGACCACTCTCCGATTCTTATAAATTTTTCATCAAAACCAACTCTCACGACCAAAACTAACTATCTACACAACAATAGTACCAATTGGACTCAATTTAAAGAATATCTCGAAACTAAGATAAATTGCAATATTCCGCTGAAGACACCTGAACAAATTGAATTGTCAGTAATGAATTTCACCGATATAATACAAGAAGCCTGCTGGATAGCCACTAACCAAGAAGGAAACGCTAGAAATTTCCTATCCCTCCCAGCCTATATTTTGCAGAAAATAAAGCTTAAACGAAAATTAAAAAGTAATTGGCAAAAACATAAAACACACCTAACAAAAGCAGATTGAATGCCATCACTAAAGAAGTGAAACAGTTAATCCAAAATCATTGCAATGCCGAATTTCATAACTTCATAACAAAACTCTCACCTAAAGAGGACATGAACTATTCACTTTGGAAAGCTACCAAAAGGCTAAAAAGGTCAAACATTGTTCTACCTGCTATTAAAAAGAAAGACTGCAGCTGGGCTAAAAGCCCACTCGAAAAAGCAAATGCTTTCGCTGAACATCTCCAAGACACATTTAAATTAAATATAGGCGGTTCTACAACGGTCGCTCCTCACCACACCGTACCGCCCGTAGCTGAGCACCTCTCAAAAAATATTGCACCAACCACGTTAAAAGAAGTCAACCAACTTATACAAGAAACACGAGTTAAAAAAACGCCTGGATATGATATGATTAGTGGAAGGATCCTCAAGGAGCTTCCACCAATGGCGATAAGAATGCTCACCATAATTTTCAATGCGGTGTTAAGAATTAAGTATTTCCCTGCTAACTGGAAGGTAGCACAAATCATAATGCTAAGAAAACCAAATAAGGATCCTCACTCACCGTCGTCATATCGGCCAATTTCACTTCTTCCAATAATGTCAAAATTGCTAGAAAAAATAATCTTAAGTAGAATGAAAAAAATAATAAACAAAGAAAAACTAATCCCGACTCATCAATTTGGCTTTAGAAATAAATATGCAACGATTGAACAAGTTCATAGGTTAACCAATCAAATTTATTTAGCGTTCGAGCAAAAGAAGTACTGCACCGCTGTCTTCCTGGACATAGAAGAAGCCTTTGATAAAGTATGGCATGAAGGGCCCCTACATAAAATTGGATAAAACTTCCCTCCATCTTATCACCAGCTTCTGAAATCGTACCTCGAAAACAGAACGTTTTTTGTTAGGATGCAAGATTCGTTTTCAGAAATCTGTAACATCGAAGCAGGTGTTCCGCAA
Source organism: Nomada lathburiana (assembly GCA_963667235.1). Classification (NCBI taxonomy): domain Eukaryota; kingdom Metazoa; phylum Arthropoda; class Insecta; order Hymenoptera; family Apidae; genus Nomada; species Nomada lathburiana. Next base: position 2,910,774 of record OY763902.1, read on the forward strand.
GGCAGTGTCCTGGCACCAATACTATACACGATATTCACCGCAGATATACCAATCACTAACGAAACATCAATATTTACATTTGCAGATGATACTGCAATTATAGCCACGCACTCTGACCCAAAAATCGCACACAACATGTTACAACATCACCTCCAGAGGATTGAACAATGGCTGAGTGACTGGAGAATAAAAGTAAATTCTGCAAAGAGTAACCATATCACATTTACACTTAAAAAAGGTACCCTTCCTCCTGTTACTCTTCACAATGCCAACATACCGCAAACCAAAAAGGTTAAGTACTTAGGCTTACACATGGACGCAAGAATGACATGGAAACATCACATTACAGCTAAAATAGAACAAATTCGCATCAAAAGAAAAGAAATGTATTGGTTAACTAGCAGGAATTCCAAGCTCAGCATGAGCAATAAGCTCCTCATTTACAAAACAATAATAAAGCCTATTTGGACCTATGGGATAGCATTATGGGGTACGGCTGCTAAAAGCCATATAGCAAAAATGGAATCGCTACAATCCATCATTCTAAGAACCGTTGTCAACGCGCCCTGGTATATAAGGAACGAGCGGATACGAAGCGATCTTATGATCAAATCAGTGGACGAAGAAATAAAACATCTATGTAACAGATACAAGATAAGACTTGGAAACCATCCCAGCGAACTAGCAAATAGACTATACGCAGAAACACTTCCTAGAAGACTTCAAAGGAAACATCCAAACGACCTCTTACCTCCAACATAAGGAGCGTGTGCATTAGAGTTGTATCCTACTGAGGTTACAACTACGTGTTATTCATTCTAAATACCGCTACAATAATTAACCAAATGTCCCCCCTGGACAAATTGTTAAGCACAGTGGAGTTAATTAAAAAAAAAAACAAACAAATTAAACAACGACATTCACAATCCTCCAGTGGAACTTAAATGGTTTTTGTCCCCGACTATCTCATTTACAAATATTATTAGACCAATATCAACCAGACCTAGTATGCCTCCAAGAAACAAACCTTAAACTACAGCAAACAATAAAACTTAAAAACTATGACGCACATGTCGATGACCGAAACGCCCAACACGCAAGCGGAGAAGTAGCAATACTAATCAAAAATTCCATACCCAATGTTCGGTACGGGTAGGTTTGTAATAAACTGTGTAGACTGTATTCGAAACGTACCGATGTATTTATGCTATTTTTCTCGCTTGTATATAGTTATGTGTATTAGATACTGATATTACGTCGCTCGCTCTCGTTAACGCGTCTGTCGCTGTTGCTGACTGACTTGCGACTCCTCGCTGTCGCTGTTGCTGACCGACTTGCGACTCCTCGCACAAAACCTTCGCAGTCGCACATTAAAACAAAGGAGGCCCTGTTGCCATCAAAACCGTCGCACGCGGCGCGGCGATCATCGCGCCACCACTCTATACCCCAACACCCAACGAACAAACCCCAGTAACATCCAACACGGAAATAGTTGCAACCAAAATTAACCTACATCCTAGCATACACATTTACTTTACAGAACTAAACAGCATCCTTGGAAAATTGCAAAAACCATTCATAATAACAGGAGATTTCAATTGCCATAACACCCTGTGGGGATCAGAGAAAACCGACGCTAGAGGAAGAATTTGAGAAGTATTTCTTCAAAAATCACACGACGCACCCAGAACAACTAGGGGCTCTAGGATCACTCACTCCCATTTTTTAACCGGGGAACCGGCCCTAATATGTGAAGAGTGCGACACGAGAACTACAATAGATCACCTTATTTTGTACTGCCCCAAATTCGACACGCCCCGACAGAAATGCTCACTAAAATCCCCCATCAAGGACAATTCAGAGGGCAAAAAAGTCTACGAGCTCCTAAAATTTTTTAAAGAAACTGGATTATATGATGGAATATTGTAAAATACCTCTTAGACGTCGCTAATAACCTAGTAGTTGTTGCGACGCTAAACACGTACAAAAAAAAAAATTATATTAAAAGTTGCGTTTTATATTTACATTGGTGCAATAAGTGTTCTGTGCCTTGCCATGTATCGTGACAATTTTCATCAAGTTTACATACGGTTACTCAACGGACATCTGCTAATTTGCTAATACATGTGTAATATGCTTCAATATATCATAGTGCTTAACTTTCTTACCTCCTTTCCACGTTAAAATTCGATAAACTATTACAATTCGCGAAAACTTGGAACAAATGCCGGTACCTGATTTAATATACCTGTCAACCTGTCACATTCGATGGTCACAGGCAGTATAATACAAAGGAAAGGTGGAAAGAATTTTAAAAAGTAAATAAAAAATCGTATTTTCTTCAATGGAGAAATTTGCGTAAAATTACTAATATGTAAAACATATTAAAAGTCTTCGAATGTTCGTTTGCTATTCCAACAAAACAAAATCGTGAAAGCGTTTTCTCGCTTTATCAGTTACCAGTAACTTTTTTCCATTATATTAGTAATTGGTCCTCGTCGGGCACGCGAAAATCAATAGGTTTCGAGTTGAAAAATGCACTGCAGCTATTTTACATGCACAGTTGCAAATAAACAAATACTTGCAACTGGTTCAACTCTTTGATAAATGATTATGTTAATAGCTTATTAATATTTCTCGCAGGTCGTGCAGCATTTGCGTGCTTATATGCATTTTGTTAATGCTCATTGTCAGTATCGATAATAAATGATACATCTTGAAAAATATGCATCTTCAAAAAGAAAGCCATACTTTTGAGTGACATCAAGATGAACATTTCAAACCAAACGCTACAAAATAATTGAACCAAATAGGCAAAGACATTTGAAATGACCTAACAATGATTCACGCGGTTACGAAAAAAAACCATTTATATCCACCCAAAATAAGTGATAGTTCCTCGTTATTCATCGCGATAGCTTTGATGTCTATGCAAATATGTGTCTCTAATGCAGACAAATGCATACATACTCCGGCAAGGGGTGCGACGTAAACGGATTAAATCGAAGGGCAAGTCACTGACATGAGTGTCACTGTTGCCGTCGCGTGTTTTACCAAACTATTTCGCTTGTATATTGAACACAAAAATGATTGTATAATTTCCACTGACGCTTTCCTTAGCAGAAAGGTCGGCTCTATCGCGTGGCATAGTTAGATTTTCTCCTGGACCCTTAGTTTTTTAAATAAATTGAAAGATATCAGCCAAAATGGGTGTATTTTCGGTGTCCTTTTCACTTTGATCATTATTTAAACACATTCAAATGTTTATAATCTAATAACTACATACATCATTTTATTCGTGAAACCTCAACGAATCATTTGGCACCAATCGCAACTGAATAACTAGTGCCGCAAAAGTACAAAACACTTTCAAAGTTGAAAATTTGCGATTTTATCCAAATTGATTTTTTCAAAAATGGTGCGTTCTGGGGAAAAATGGCTTGCAGATTCGTATTTAACAGATTAAAGTCTATAAGTAACGCCTATTGAAAGTAACAAAATAAAAAAAAGTTTCAATTTGTCGAACAGTGTTATCTACAACGGTTTTCAGCGAGTACCTTATAAACAAATATTTCCCCCACGCGATTAATTCAGTGAACTGCAATTTAATATTGACATTTGGTGACATTGCCGTTTGTGTTCATATAATATGTATACATAAAAAAGGATAAACATCTATGAATGCGTAAGTCTACACTATAAAAAGGGTTTGAACCATAAATCACGCAAAAGTTAAGCCTTAACGGTAATTCTAATTATTAGTACCTAAAGTAAATGAGAAAGGATGATGGTGGAAATAGACCGATTTTTTACATTTGCGCTAACGAAAATTGTGTGCAGAATATGTTTCTGGATGTCTTAAGCAGTTGGAAATGCACAATTATTTATCCGGAAGTGAAGGGAAAGTTGTGAACAATGTGCGTAAAGTTTTCAATATTGCCGCCTGGAAAACTCAGCCAACTGATACATATATCTCATCTTTTCCTTCTTCGAATTATGATTTATCAGGAAAATAAACATTAACAAACCAGCAGGTATGTTTAGCAAAGTGTGGTTATATCGGTATCAGAAATATCTGATAGATCAGAAAGTTGTTGCTGTACGGGAGAAACAACCTGCAGCCCGTTCCCAACGTATCACAGTGGGTCGGTAGGCCGCTTTTCGTGGCCAAAATTTCAAGTTTCATGTGGCGATACTTATACGGGGTGTCCCGTAACTACACGTGATTCTGAACAACTTTTTCCTTGGCCAAAATATTGTTTGGAGCTTCGTTTTTGAGTTATTAATCAAAAACGCTGCCCAATTAGAGCGCCCGTAAACCGCAGGCTCAGGTGCGTAACTCACTACTGTGCTCGGTCGAGTACCAGGGCCTCGACGGTATCGAGAGAATCGTACGGCAAATGATACATGGGCTTTAAGCAAGGATAATGTGGAATTTTTGGTTATTCATTCATAAGAAATGAACTAATTATTACTTTAATTCAGAGCCGGGCAACTGGCGGCCCGCGGGCCACACGCGATTCCTTTCCCCTCTTCTCAAGCCCAACCAGCGTCTCCCACTATGTGACTAGCATCTACAATTCACGCAAAGCCTATGGGACTGTTTGTGCTATGTATCTATATGTACTTGCAGTAGGACCGTAGGCGATAAAGACAAGTGACGAATAGTGCTTAGTAGTGGGAGAACCGACAATGTATGGTGGGGGTTCCGTAGTTACGGCGGGGAAGATGTTGCCCGGCTCTGCTTTAATTAATCGAGCACGGTCGTGGTTGCGAAAGAACGTATTGGGACGACGTGTTACATCGCCTTTAAGGGCCCCGACTCCTTTGAGGCCAACTCCGAATCGATTTTAACGTTCTTGTGTAAGGTGATAGTATATAGCAGGGACTGCCAAGCTTTTCTCCTCTACCGGCCACCGAGTCCCCACTACCAATTAAACGCGAAAATAATGTAACGTTGACATGGCATCTAACACAATACGCATAGGTGTGTGGAGCTTCATTTGCCTGTATGCTGTCATATGACGCGCGATCAGTTCGTTGGAGGTGGCAGATATAAGTAGGGGAAGAGGCCACGAGTGGCCCGCGGGCCACCGTTTGGCAGACCCTGGTATATAGGGCCCTAATGATAAGTGTCAAATATTAGCCGCAATTATTCAATATTTTTTTAGATATAAACAATTAAAGGTACGTAACTTTATTTCTACTATGAGTATAAAAATGTGTTATAGAATCTTTGATTGCGAAGAGAGATTTCGTTGGCTCGTAAAGCGAAATTCCTGAGTTCGATTCCCGCCATATTCAATAGTTTTAAAGATATAAACCAGGCCTCGGATTTAAGTGATCTTTTGGGCCGATTTTCAGAGGCAACGCCTCCTTTCCCCCACCGCGCGTCTTGGCCCTGCGATCGCCAATCGGCTCGAAGCTCCTCAGGCGCGTAGCATATGAACCGCGCGGGTCGCATTAGGGCGACACTCGTATCAATAGGTCTTTAGCCCCACCATACAATAGGAACTTGCCGTTGGCAAGCCCATATCGCAAATGGCATAAAATAAAAGCAGCAAATTGCAGTTCAAAATCATCAAGCATAATGAAGGTTTTTCTATCATTAAACCTCAAACGAGCAATAATCCATATAATCAAATGGATATTGATGCCCCGGCAACTAGGAACAGCAGCAGCGATCCAGTAAAGAAACGAAAAGTATGTCCACCTGACAATTTATTAGATGACCTAGGTCCAGAACAAAATAAATGGTTGAATTATATACCGGTTAGCAATACATTTAACGTACTGACGGAATTGGATAGTGAACCTGCAGGAAGTAATCCAACAGCTATAGAAAAAAAACAGTCCAAACCTCCACCGGTATACATCGAAGCTCAAGTTATAGAACCCCTGATGGACTTAATGAAAAACTTAACTAACGATAACTATACCTTAAGACAAATGAAAGATAACCATGTCAAAATTCAAGTAAACACTTCTAAAGCTTATAGGGAACTTACTCTGGCATTGAAACTGGAGCCTAGGGAAAATAATAAAGAAATTTACAAAATCGAACGGCTTTTAAACACTATAGTATCCTTTGAACCTCCCAGAAATAAAAGGGATATTCCGCAATGTCTACGTTGCCAAACATATGGCCATACAAAAAATTACTGCAATAGAATACCAATATGTGTTAAATGCGCAGGACGCCACTGGTCTTCCAACTGCCCTATTTCTGGCAAAATAACGGATGTGAAATGCTTCAACTGCCAGGGTAACCACCCAGCTAGTTACAAGGGTTGCTCAGTACGGAAACAGCTACAGCAGAAACTATTTCCTAGATTAAGACCTAAGACAATTATAGAAAATTCAAACACTACAAATCTCAAGATAATTCCAGAAATGACCAATAACACACCCGGAAAAATGCAACACAACACAAAAACTAATAACATGACTTACGCTCAAGCAACTAGATCTCAACAAAAAGATATACCAACCGCTCCCTCCGAAAATCAGAACTCGACATCTGACATCTCAGAAATAAAACAATTATTGGTATCCTCAACAAAAAATATCGAGCTAATAACCAATATGCTTTTACAGCAAACTCAACTGCTAACACAACAATCACAACAAATTAACAAAATGCTAGAGCTTCTTTTTAACGTCCTAAAAAATAATAGTAATTAAAAATGGATAATCTAAAAATAGCAATCTGGAATGCCAACGGGTTATTACAACGAGTGCAAGAGCTGAAAATCTTTCTACATATAAATAAAATTGACGCAATACTCATATCAGAAACTCACTTTACAATAAAAAGCTTTATCAAAATTCCATATTATAGCGTATATCAGGCCTCGGATTTGAGTGATCTTTCCGGCCGATTTTCAGAGGCAACGCCTCCTTTCCCCCGCCGCACGTCTTGGCCCCCGCAATCGCCTAGCGGCTCCAACCTCCTAAGGAGCGTAGCACATGAACAGCGGTCCATGGGACATGGGATGATGTGGAATCCTATTGATACGAGTGTCGCCCTAATGCTACCCGCGCGGTTCATATGCTACGCGCCTGAGGAGCTTCGAGCCGATTGGCGATCGCAGTGCAAAGACGCGCGGTGAGGGAATGGAGGCGTTGCCACTGAAAATCGGCCCAAAAGATCACTTAAATCCGAGGCCTGTTCTATGTTAAAAAATTTTCTCAAAATATTCAACTTCATAAAATTGATTTTTGGCCACGAAAAGCGGGTTTCTGGCTCACTGTTCGTTGTGCACACTATACATAGTAATCAATTTTCGATGCAAATATTTCTTTGACATGTAATATCTTCATAATAAAAGTAAAATCTACGTTTTAATAAATATTAAACACATATCTAACGTTTAATTGTAAAACAGTTTGTTTATTGAACATTATTAAATGTTGCAACATTGGGAACAGACTGCGGACTATTTTTCCCACGCAAGAACGATGTTATGAGCCATCGGATATTTCTGACATCGATATATGTACACCTTGCTGAACATACCTGCTGGTTTGGTAATGATTATTTTCCTTCACTTCCCCGAGAAATAATTATGCATTTTGAACTCATTAAGACTTGCAGAAACATATCTTTTAAACAAAATTCGTTGGCGCTTAGGTCCAAAATCGGCCTATTTCTACCAACTTTCATTCAGGGAGAAAAAAAAGGAGGCAACATATTTCTTTTACGCAAGCCATAATGATATATGTGTTTAAAATTAGAAGCCAAAGGGGGGCAAGTTTACAACGATCAATACACATTCTTCAGTCTGGCGGTATGGAGATCTTAAAAGACAATTGCGACAGTGAAATACGAAAATTTTACGCTGGGAAAAACATACTGCTTACTGGATGTACTGGTTTCCTGGGAACTCTTCTACTGGAGAAGCTCTTGCGCACGTGCGCCGAAATTTCGAAAATTTACATTATCGTTAGGCCAAAAAGAGGTCTATCAGCAGAGGAGCGAATTAAGCTATACTTATCGAAACTTACGAAAATATCGTAAGTACCGCAAAACGTTTACAGCAATTAAAATAATCGCATATCAAGTGACTATGATAGTTGACGGTAATGTACGTGAAAATTGCCAAAAAAAGTAGTTGGGCATGTTGTTCTAATAGCTTTAACTATACAAATTATTTCAACTTTAAATGAGCACACTGTTTAGTTACAACGCTACTGCGCGCTAGTTGGAAATCCGCTTGGAGAATTTTAGTTACAATATGAGCTAAGAGCGACGATAATTAGATATATATCTACCTATAAATTAGAAATCAATTGATAATTTCGGAAGCTTAATGATGAATGATGAACTACCCTAATTTTATTTTTGCACAACATAAATACGTAAATCATACACTAACATGGCAATTCAATATGCGCATTAATGCAAAATGAAATAATGGACGCTTTGTAAAGATTAATTAATTTAATTAATAAATAAATCACTTCCACCCCGCTTTTCGTTATTTTGTCACCTGAACTCTTATTTTTTTATTCTTCACTATCATAGTTCACTATTATACCATAGTGTAATTGTCCATTTGTTTAATTAATAAATAAATATTATTGAGATCCCGATTAATATATTTCCAATTCACCTTATTGTCTATAGCTATTTAACGAACTGCGAATGACAAATCCAAACTTTACGGAAAAGGTTGTGCTCATTCAAGGTAACCTTAGCGAAGCTTCCCTAGGTCTTTGCGCAGAAGATCGTCGACGTATGGTGGAGAACGTAAATATAATAATGCACATTGCGGCGATAGTGCAGTTTAAAGCAAAAGTGTCTGTAATCTTACGGGCAAACGTTATTGCCACGAAAGAAATGCTCGAATTAGCAATGGAATGCTCTCATTTGGAGGCATTTGTGTACATGTCGACGGCGTACTGTCATCCGTACATTAAGTATGTAGAGGAAAAATGCTATCCACCTCTGGCGGATCTCAAATTCGCAGAAGACATCATACGCGTCGATGAAGAAACCGCGGCTGGAATTAGGGACGAAGCTATGGACGATATTCTAAAAACGTATTTTAACTTATATGCATTTACCAAAGCGGCCGCCGAAGGTGTAGTTCAGGATTATAGCAGAAGGACATCCTTTCCGTGCATAATCTTTAGGCCCTCTATTGGTATGGCAGCTGTATTACAGTGGAAGTCCGTTTATACCAACACCATCCATATGAATGAAATTTTAGTAGTGCCCAATTAAGTTAACCGGGCTCGTATTATCTGAATTACCACGGAGCTTCGATCCACTTATAAATGTCTAAGTTTTAACAGTAAGGGAACGCGGTATTTACGAGCAAGTGTTTCCTGTAATCCTCTTCAACGAACATCTAGTTCTAGCCACTGTACGGCAATTCATGTGGTGGAGAAAATTATGCCGATTCCTATTATATGAACAACGCGGTTATACGAATCAACGTGTCCCGCGACAGGTTCATAATATAAACGGAGTTCTACTGCACATTTTCATTTAAGTAGGGTACAGGTTAACTAGAGAACACAAAGATGAAATCAATTAGCAATAGATAATAGCGATAGCTTTATTGTCTTTCCCGGAACTTTTCTCAGAAGTGAACTTTATCCGTTTCATACTGAACATTAAATTAAATTTTCCAATTTCGATGGCATAGTCCGATTGAACCGAGAACAAGGTACTCGCTCGACAGCTTTCGGGACAATGAGTGTTCTTAACTTTTTGTGTTCTTAACCACATTTTTAGTTGCTTTGTCATTTCAAATCTTAGTTTTTCTTCTTAATTAATAGTCTGAAATGAGTGGAATAATACATATAACTGTAGATTTCATTATCATGAATTTTATGAATAGTCCAAACGCCATACAAAGGGCCGACACGAGCATGGATAGCAAACTTGAATGGAAGTTCAGGACCCATCTCGTTGGTTTGTCTGGGTTTGGTGCATGTCATTCCAACCTCCATAACTATCGTACTAGATAATGTTCCAGGTGACATGACTGTTAACTACCTGCTCGCATTGATTTGGGATCACGTTACGAATAGGTAATTCGTTGTTACTACTGCCAAATAAAATGTACAAAGTTTCACCATTTACTGCCACTTGTTGCATCGTCTTATTTTAGAAAAATAAGAATTTCTTTCGAGCATAATTTACTTCATATACTTTTCAACTTTTCTATTATTTTCTTCGGAAAATCATGCAAATTAGAAGTGTATAACTACGGATCGTCTGATTGGAACCCTATTAACTACGAAATTGGAACGAAACTACTGCTAAACATAGTAAGCAAATGTCCAATTCGAAAGATGGTGTGGTATCCGACTGTGACGTTCATTCCTAATTTTCACGTATTCCTTGTGATTCACACGCTGCTCGCTATAATACCCGCAGCGATCTATGATTCAATCCGTATCATTGGAAAGAAAAAACCAATGTAAGCTTTTATTTTTAAAGATAATGGAGTTCCAGTTTATGATGCTCAGTTATATATTAAGTAAGCTTATGACGATTTTAAGATATTATTAGAAATTATTTTAAATTGATTATCGTATTATATACCTTTCCACAGAGCACTAAATATGACGTGGGCAGCAACTAATCTCATAAAATTGTTACGCCCATTCCTTGCTGCCACTTGGATTATAAACACGAATAAAGCAAAAAATCTTTTAAGTCGCATGAATGCTGCCGATTTGGAAGAATTTAGCTTTGATTTGTCATTATTAGATTGGCGTGACTATTTGAAGGTTTGGGTACACGCCTTCAGATTGTTTTTTAAGGACACGCCAAATGACCTCATCATTGCAAGAAAAAAGTATCGAAAGCTACAGATAGTGCACTACACAGTTTGCAGTTTCCTTGCGCTCTTTTTGTTGTTCGTGCTGTATAAAATTGCCCGTTGTATTTTTTGCGGTTCTTATTCAATCAACCATTGAAGGGCATGGGTGACATTTGTTTGACCCAACGAATTAGCGACTATTCGTACTACGTATTTCGACCCCAAACGTAAGTTTGGAACAATAAAATCTGTTCTATTCTACAAACTATGTGACAAATATTCTGTTATGTTTTTATTGATGCAAATAAACTAATTGTGAGACTACTGGGAGGCCGAGGGCTAGCCGTTGCAAGACAAATATACCCTGAACATTTTCTTCCCTGTTGCTCTGTTCGACAGTTTTCAACTTTTTTTTGATCTTGTAATCTTCAATAGGCGTTTCTTATAAACTTTAATTTGCTGAAGACGAATCTGCAATCCGTTTTCCCCCAGAACGTACCATTTTGGAAACAATCGCAAATTTTCAACATTGGAAATGTTTTGTACTTTTGCGGTAACGGTTATTCAGTTGCGCTTTGTACCAAATGATTCTTTGAAGTTTCACGAATAAAATGACATAATTAGCAATTAAATTATTAAGATTTAAATGTGTTTAAATAATGATCAAAGTGAAAAGGACAGATTCGTATTCAGCACATTAAAGTCTACAAGAAACGCCTATTGAAGGTTACAAAATGAAACCGGTGTTGAACAGTGTCATCTGTGTACGGGAGTCTGACAAATTACATGACCACTACATGAAGCGTTCGCAGACCAAAGCAACTGATTTAGCGTTTTTAATTTTGTCAAGTTTTGCTACCAAAGAGTTTAATTAGCACGTACTTAACATTCTATGTATGAAATAGGCAGAGCTTTGTATGGCAGTTGATTAATAAAAAATTTATTTCCGAAGCCAATGCAATTAACTTCGTACGCTAAATTAAATTGGATAATTCTACAATGTACGTTTGAATAATATAATCTATAAGAAGTTTTACAAAGTAATGTGTAGTATGTATATAAATTTATCAATATTCAGTAGTTTCTGTTTTGTGGACTCAATCACTTTGACAAATGCAGGGAATCATCCGCGATTTTTCCAACGGACGGTCAGGTTCGAAGTTAAATCTTTTCTTTGATCTAATACTTATAATATTGTCTGGAAGAATAGATCATGAATTTGCTAATAAAATAGCAGGCCAGTTTATAAGTAATATGCCCCTTATCATTCTTATTTAACAAATGAACATATCGTCTTTTACGAGCACTTCAGTGCCTTTGCTGTCTCAGGCATCCTGGTTCGGTTTCAATTGACAATCAGGACTGGAATCGTTTTTGTGCTACACTTTGTGCTCGAAAAAAGGCTACAACGTCAATGCTATTGCTCGAGAGCTGCACGTCATTCGAAGGGGATTCTTCGATGATCGTAAGAGAAACGAACCACTTTGATTTTCTAGAACAAAATCGAACTACAATTGCTGAATTTTACAGTCCGAAATTAGGGAGATCTCATCTCTGAAAATATTCCTCTGTTCACGATATTTTTTAAGCAATTCAAACTATTGGAGCTGAATAATATTTTGGAGAATGTACAGAATGTGTCCCGTATGATTAGCCACCACTTTTCTGGTATTTCCGTTAATCTAACGAAGAAATGTTTTGAACAAAACTTAGTTATCCTTCAGGCTGCAACACATTTCTGCATTCAGAAGTTCCAAGAAATGTTTTCTTCACTAAACGTTTATTATCCAAATGTATAGCGCACTGAAGGCTAACTACCTTGTGTTTGAAAGATTTATTTGGTCGATTATATCGGAAGTGCCTGAAAAATGGTGGTTAATCTTAAATAATACAACATGAAGCATGTATATGTACATACATCTATTCACATTGCACCGTTCAGTATTTCCACTATAATTTCAATTATAGTTATAAGAAAATTAAATTTTCCTGAATAATGTCAAGAGAAAGCAATAGAATGTTTAACAATATTAGTTTCTTTTTATGCGTCACGCAGATGATTTATCCAGTATACCGGCGCGTGTATGTCGAGTTTGTGCAATCTATAAAAAACTCGTGTAAAATACGCTACATTTGTAAGTATTATCATGTATCTCTGTACGAGGGAAATTCTTTTCAAACATGCGATACCCTGAGGAATGGCTAGACTTATTATATCAAAATGTAATATAATAATTTCCAAAATAATTGGTTTAAAATTTATTTGTCTCGGAAATAATCAAATATAAAGAAAGAAATTGTGAATATTTCCAATCACTTCAAGAATTTTTGCACAGACCTGTATAAAGTTAATTAGTTAAAGGTTCAATAAAGATGTGAACTTTTAATTTGCTTTATTTGTTTTTCATTTTTGAAGGTCAAGATCACCGGTTTTTGAATAAAGGTAGCAGAAATAATATGCGATCACTTAAGTGTTGCAGAATACAAAAGCGACCAACATTAATACATTGGAAAATGGTTCCCTCTCGCAATGACAGTGCTGGGTAATAGGATAATACGCATGATAATACGCGTACAGAATAATAGAAAAGAATATAATTCTCCAGATTTTATAAAGTGTCTGGAATGGCAGTTTGGAAAGTTTAACACAGTGGAGGATCTGATAAGAAACAGTAGAAAAATATTTCGCGTTGTAAACGCAACAGCTTTTCAATACAGAATTAAAAAATTATTAGCAAGGCCGGATGCATTCCTAGAAAATAATAGACAGCAAATAATGAATTAATAACTACGATCAGTCACTTTTTTGCATTTTTTAAATATTCATCTAAAAACAAAATTAGATATAAAACGACCCAATAATAACTTTCACAGCAAAAACATCAATCAAACGGATGTCTATGGTTTTTGACTGATCGAAGAAACTTTTTGCGATCAGGAAGAAGATTGCACACTAATTGCAAGAGTTGACGCGAAGTTTTCTAGATAATCGATTTTGATAACGTACTCTGAGAGACAGAAGTATTCCTAGACGTACAACGTAAGCAGTAAGAAGATTTTTGTATTAGGGCATGATTTTATCATAATTTGCAAAACAGTGCGACCAAATTCTGAATCTGAATGTCATTCTTTTATCATTAATATCTGTGTACACGAGGATAAACGCGCGAGCGTTTGAAAAAAATGAATAATGTAATAAATGCAGCTTATGCCATTTGCACATTCTTACTGTACGAATATTTTTGTCCTTCACTGTAACGGATATCGCGTGTATACACGATATCTGCACATTTGTCACGTGTGATTAATTTTAAGAAGACACGAGGAAATATTTCATCGACGATATTTTATCAATTAAATGTGACCGGCTGGTGTTTTATTTATGAGGTAGTTTTAAACCTATTGTTTACAATAGGGATATCGCAAATATTAATCAAGCGCGCAAAGTTTTAATTACGCGTCGCGTACGTGCACGATAGCTATTACAGGATCGTTGCAAGAGAACCTTGATAACCGGAATATTCTGATTTTTTCATTTTTTGTAAACTTTGTAGGGTTGTAGGGAACCTGAACAGAAGTATTAGATAATTATGTTTTCTGCTAATTTGTGGTTAAATTTGAATGTTGCGTGCTTCCCTACTTTGCATAAGAAAATTATATATTCTATATAAAGATATGCCATTTTATTGTAAAGAAAAATCGTTTCAAATCAAAATAACGGTATACGTTCTCTGCTTGAGCGACGAGTTTTTAAGGACATTATAGATCATAAAAATGTATTGAATTTCTATTCTATCATTCTATTTTTCTATATCTATTATAGCTTTCAAGATATACGAGATAATTGGAAAACACAAATTAACCTTTAGCCGATGTTTTCACCCTGAATAGCCAAAAAGTAACGGAAAGAAAACTTGTCTGATACTTAACTTTTAACTTTTTCTTGCAAATCTATCAATTAAAGAAACATCTGAATTAAGTACCGAAAATAATTCCGAATTTTCCCAACCTTCTTCAAAGTAGACTAAAACCACGAATGATAGAATATTGGTTCACACTGTTTACTTACTTTTGTGCAAGCATTTTCCTTATATTTCGCAATCACTTCCATCCCCTTCGTATCATCATTTCAGCCACACCCTGTATATTCAAAATCCAAGCCTGCATTTCCACAAAGGAAAATTTTATTACTCGTATCATGTACGTGGCATACAGATCGAATTACTTCCAATGATTTTTTACCACAAGATCAATAATATGTACAGACGCACGGATAATGACAGGAAGACACACTCATCGCAATTCCAACGGAGTGCATGTACAGTAATACAAAAAAGTGGCAGCTCGTATTGGTAAACCGCAACCTGACAATTGCCTTCGGCAAGATAAACATGTCCACGGAAAGCAACCACCGGGCTGAAGAACTGCTCGAAACTTAAATGGAACAGTGCGATTCATTTCCCATTTTTTTTCAGACGTGTTATTCTGTAGAGAGTGTAGAGAAAGCATTTCTGAATGAAGACGATGGAAAACCCCGCTGCGGGCATTCGCTTTATCAGATGGTAGAAAACTGTAAGCAATAATGTTATGCACAATATGTGACCGGCTTATCGGAGAACATATAAATATCTCAAAAACTATACACGAAACAATGTTTTAGACAATTGTTGCGCGGCGTTAGCGGGCCATATCATGCCGATATTTATTTTGCTTTGCAATTACTTCGAAAAGCCTTGTGAAGCTAACGTATATAATTTTAAATTGAAACTATATCTTTTTATTACATATCGTTGTAGTCGACATTGAATTGTCTTCAAAACACTACTAACAATAAGTTGTGTCCCTCGCGCAAACGACTATCGACCAATTAAGCTTTAAATTTAAATCTAAAAGCAGCTCTTTCTAGAGCCAAGTCCAGCCGAACGATCTACCCAGCGTGTTCGGTTTATCTGAAAGCAGCTAAATATATATCTCGAATAATATGAAAAATATGACAAAATGATTGAGATGAAAGTTGAAACGATCGGGGAGCACCTATTATGCTGGTATTCATTTGACCTTGAGATGACCCTGAAATAGTGTCTGAATATCAGGATTAGGCTTTTAAATTGGACTATAGTTTTTCTTACTTATTCTTGTAGCTGAGGTCGGAACCTTTTCAAGATACACATGCTTAAATCTGTATTTTGTAAAATCCAATTTCGTGATGCAATACACTTTCATAAATCGCTTTTACTTGAGTTCCAGTTATTTTCAACGTCTTGATATTGGATGGAAGTATGTACATCGCGTTGCGCTACTTTCACGCATACCCATAAAATCGGCTTTTTTTTAGGGCCACTATGATGTACAACGGTTTACCGAGCAACCTTCCGTCAGTATACATACATATGTACATCTGCAAGCGTTAATGTCGGCGAACTTTACGATGTTAGTTACAAGAATATGCAACAAAAGAATATAGTTCCTATTTAAAAATTTGAGCGTGACCTTCACAGAACCTTGAAAGATGATTGCAAGATGAAATACATATCGGCACCATATACATATGCACATATATCCCACGACAAAGTTTGTCCGAAATATTTGTTCATATCTTCCATAGTTTTCGACAGATTTACACGTTGCCAAATAAAACGGACGCGTTGTTCAAGTTTGTATCACGTAGAAAAAATGTTATCGAATGCACTGGTGGCTGCTTAATTAATGGAAGAAATTGTAATGATGATAAAATGTGCTGTCGTTGCATTGCGATAAACATTCTGGATTACCTACTTTGTAATATAATGTAATTACGGGTAACAATAACTAGGTACCACGTCCGTAGTAATTAATTATATAATAATAGTTATTGTAAAATAATAAAAATAGAGCGATGGTAATGAATAGTAATATGTTTATATTTACATATTTATATGTATACTATTATTATTATGCCGACGAGGTATCATCCCTTATGCCAATACCACAAATGCGTGATTCGATAAATTATGGACAGCCAGAACAGAATGTCAAATGTAATCGCATCGTCCTGGTCTCGCATCGAATTAAAATTATTCAAATTCTCTTGCAGATATCAATTTCCCCTTCAGACCTAAATTTTAGTGCAAAATAATAATTTTTCATCGGAGAAACACATTTGACCTACTTATTTGCTCAGACACAATAATACAAACCTAACTAAACAACGCTAATGTCACCGAGCCACAAAATGCTGTTGGGTATACATACTTAACTTTACATTCCCATGTGTCTAAAATGTACACTGTAGTATTGGGTTCGAAATATTCTTAACCAAATACGAAGCATATATCCACATTGCAAGATAATATATTTCCTTTATAATAAAATTTAATTGAATGTCTGTGCGGTTAATTTCAGCGATTTTTCATTATTTACCGAATAAGTCACGAATCACATCGTGAGCTATTTTCGTTCAAAACTTCATTCAATTGTTTAGTTTTCAGGGGAAGATTTCCAAGTTTAACATCAGATATCCACTTTATACAGGGTATTTCACCTAACTTGACCACCTTAAATATATCGCTTATTTTGTATGATAGAAAAAAATTTTTTTTTAAATGGGACTGCATATTTTCACTACAACAGTCTTATAGCTTATAAAAAACCGAATCCAACGAGGTGCAATATGTTGACCTTCACGTGACTTTTAGCGAGGAAATTATGAAATGTTTGTCAGTAACTTCAGTACGCGTTCGGGGACGGTAAATGAAGGAATATCAATTTCATTGAAACAGTCTTAAGTTTAATCTTTATTTTAGAAGGTGTTCAAAATGTGCACCATGAACCTGGATACATTTTTGAAGGCGGTAAATAAATTGTTGCTGTACATTTTTAAGTTGTTCCACAGTAATAGACCTACATTCATGTAGAATCCTTTGTCGCATGTTTTGTGGTGTTGTGGGAACATCATTGTAAACTTTACATTTTAGGTGTCCCTGCAGAAAGAAATCCAGTGGCGTAAGATCCGGCGATCGAGCTGGCCAACAAATTTTTGCACCACGTCCTATCCAACGATCGGGAAAAATAGTGTCTAATACATTGCGTGCGACGAGTGCATTATGAGCTGGACAGCCGTCATGCTGAAACCACATCGTTGACTAAAGGTCACGTGAAGGTCAACATATTGCACCTCGTTGGATTCGTTTTTTTACAAGCTATAAGACTGTTGTAGTGAAAATATGCAGTCCCATTTAAAAAAAATACGATGACCTTGAAATCTCGAAATAAAAATAACCTTGGGAAAAAATTCGGACCATCGCCGTAATGGCGCCTTCGAACAGAATATTTTCTCCCCCCGACATTTTTTTCTATCATACAAAATAAGCGATATATTTAAGGTGGTCAAGTTAGGTGAAATACCCTGTATAATACATACAGTATTCTTACCACCGATACCATATTTATAAACGGAATATGTATGTATATGATCTTTCGCCGATACAGGCTACCCCATTTCAATCGATAAATGCGAATTACTCCAAATCAACCCGCTGTAAAATGGTCCAGAGAGAATTTCAATGATTTCGATGGAGGAGGCTAATTTGATGTAATCATATTTTCTGTAGATGAGCGCATAGAACACATATAAATATTAGTTTGGGAGATATTTTATCTAGGAGTGCATGGTCCACCAAACATTGTGACTGCATGTGGGATGCGATATGATTGTCCTTTTCCCCAATAACAATACCCATTATCAATTCAGAATATGTAGGCGCAGATAGCTGTAGTTGTCAAGCATACATATACTAGTATTTCCCGAACGGGGCGTTTTGCGGTAGCCGTGACCACCCTTGTTAGACATATTAACTTGGACATATTATCCAGCGCGCTGCAGCGGTGTTCTGTGCACCCTAGTGGGCGTGCCCCTAAATGTGCATATACCTGGCAGCTTATATCTCACAATCAGTCAGTCGAACGCAAGCAGATCAGCCACGATATACCTGTGATCTCATACTACTGGAACCAGTAAGTACATATTAGATTGAACGGAAACGTCGTGCATTTCTCGCGAGGTGACACTGTATCGTTCGGTTGGATTTAATCAAATGGGATCGAAGGCTTCGCGGAATGCAGAAAGAAAGTATGTATTAGGTATAAAAATCAGTAAACCACCGTTTCTCTATATCAATTGTATTATTTAGCACTAACACATTTTAAAACAGTGCACGCATTGTAGTATAGTAATTTTCTGGACTTTTTACATTTTGTATGAAAAATTAATTTTCCTTTGCGACAAAATCATTTGATTTGAATTATTAATTTATTTCTGTAAATACACTCCTGTTTATTCAACAAATATTTCAGGTACGTCAGTATAGGAATAAAAGGGGTTTTGCAATCAAATAGCTTGTATATATTGTCTGC
Source organism: Nomada lathburiana (assembly GCA_963667235.1). Taxonomy (NCBI): domain Eukaryota; kingdom Metazoa; phylum Arthropoda; class Insecta; order Hymenoptera; family Apidae; genus Nomada; species Nomada lathburiana. The sequence goes on from OY763902.1 coordinate 2,929,946, forward strand.
GTGCAAAAATCAATGTTTCCATTAAACTGAAATTTCTAATAGAGTAATGTCTCGATACAGTAAGACATGAATAATTGCACAAAGATTGGGACACAAGCTGTACGTTTATCCAAGCAGGGTGTCGAATCTATTGTCAGAAGCAGCTCGAGCCGAGCGTGAACGTAGAAAATGACAGACAGTGGAGGAGAGAGAAGTCCAAAAAATCAAAGCGAGGGGCCTAGACGTATCGGTGAGACAATACTAACGCAACAATAAAACTTTTTGCTTTATTAATTTTTCTAGATGTAGCTTTTACCAATGTATTTGCGAGATTTTTCTGATTAAAATGAGACAAAACACAGTATAAATCGAATTATATTTACTTGTGGATATTGATTAAGTTCGTACCACAAAGTACAAAAACGCGTTGCTCTTATTAAACTAATAATAACAGGATAATGTAAAATAATAAAGTACACTAGAATAAATATAATAATACATTGAAATAAACAGGATACAATTTAAATTATATTTATTTATTAGAATAAGAATCAAAGGTTAATGCAAAATAGTAACGTGCATTACAATAAATACTGTAATACATTGGAATACATATAATAATAAATTAAAATAAATAATAATAGAGCGTGACTCTAGATTGTAACCGAGGTGTCGATTCACGCTCGGCTCGAGCCGCTTGTAAACGTAGATTCGACACCCTGCTTTATTAAATGCACCTCTGTGGCATTCAACCAAGCAGAGTGTCTAATCTGTCACATGCGGCTCCAAACCGAGCTTGAATCGACAATGTATGATAAGGACTGCGTACCGTCAGAAAGAGTGTTTGGAGGGTATGCATTCTGGGTGGAAGACGTTACTATTTTGCATGGTCCTTTAATTCTTATTCTAATAAGTAAATATAATTCAAATTATATCGCGTTTGGTCTCATTTTAATCAGAAAAATCTCGCAAATACGTTAGTAAAAGTTTCATTAAGGAAAAATAAAAAATAAAAAAATGTTCATGGTTGAATTAGTATTAGTTACACCGATATTCCGGGACGGACCATATTACACCGCTCCTTCGTCGAGCGTCCCTATCGCCCCCCCCCCCCCCCCCCCCCCCAATGGGATCAGTCAACGTGCGTTTATCCAAGCAATTTTTTTGTGCATTTATACGTGTTTTACTGTACAGGGTGTCCCGTAACTACCGTAACATCGGGAAATGGGAGTAACTGGGCAGATTCTCAACAACTTTTTCCTTGATCAAAATGTTGTTTGAAGCTTCATTTTTTTTGTTATTTACCAAAAACACTGCCCAATTAGAGCGCCCAATTAGGGCGCTCAGGCGCGTACTTCCCTGCTGCGCTCGGTCGTGTACCGGGGCCTCGAGGGTATCCAGGGAATCGTGCGGCAAATGTTACATCGTCTTCAATTCAGAATAATGTGGAATTTTTGCTTATCCAATAATAAGAAATAAACTAATTATTCTTTTAATTAATCGAGCACGGTCGTGGTCAGAAAGAACGCATTGGCATGGCGTGTTGCATCGTCTTAGTAAGAAAGGATAAGGTGAAATTTTTAATTATTCGGGAATAAGAAATAAACTAATAAGTCGTTTAATAACTGTGTTCGATACTTTTATTGGTTATCCGAAAGGAATAAAGTGTCTCCTTACTTATGAAAAACTTACCCATTCGTCCACGAATTAACCTGCTTCGATTTAACAGCTGATGTTACGGCCGGGTCGGTGTATTCTACATTTCTAACCACTCTAAATGAATAGAAGAGTCGCTAGGGGGCGAGTACGGCGATCAGGCTTGTGGGGATGTTTGCTTCGTCGTAGGGATGGTGGATGAAGGTAACGGGAGGAAGGAAAGGCAGAAGGTTGCGTTTCGTCCCAGGCCTGCTAGCGGACTCGTCACTAAGGCATGCTATCAGGCCCTGCCTTAGACACAGGGATAGTAGGGAATGGTCGGAGGTTACATATATAGTCGTGGGGACTTATATAACCACCTTCGGGAGCCGAATCATCGTGCTCAACTCCTAGCGGTGTAGGTGTGACGCGCCAAGACGCGCGGAGGGAGAAAGGGGTCGTAGCCTTTGAAAATCGGCCCGAAAGTTCACTTAATTCCGAGCCCTGTTCTAACTTATTGATTATATAAAAACCGTGTGGGACGCAACTTGTAGATTTACACAGGATGCATCTTTTACATTCTATTACCTTTCTTCGTACGACGGACAGTTATCGGGAAAAATTATAAAAAACCTAGAAAAATCTAAACAAATGTGTATTTCTTATTTTCGACCTGATGAGCAATTTTTTGGAAATTAAAAATCTTTCTTGGATTGGACAGAATATTTGTACTATATAAACTATTGTTATGAAAGATTATACATTACATCTAATAAGAAATAATATGGTTGAATGGAAAATAAATTGGTTATCCAAATTTGTATTTTGCATTCTGCGTATGCACAAATATTGACTTCCAGTCAAAGTCTCTTTTTTGTATGCTGTGATCTTTCGCCGCTAATCAAAACGTAATTTTTGTGTTCCTTACCTTTGTTAAATAATTCATTATATTCTTCTTTTAATTTAATTCCTTTCTCTGATGTATCATTCACTATTTATTTATTAATTCTAAACCTTGAAGAAGACTGTTATTTTCGAACACAGTGGAAGGACCAGTTTGTACTTTATGTTCTAACTCAAATCTTGTAAAGCAGGCCTCGGATTTAAGTGATCTTTTGGGCCGATTTTGAGAGCCAACGCCTCATATGCTACGCGCCTGCGGAGCTTCGAGCCGATTGGCGATCGCAAGGCCAAGACGCGCGGTGGGGGAAAGGAGGCGTTGCCTCTGAAAATCGTCCCAAAAGATCACTTAAATCCGAGGCCTGTTGTAAAAAATGCTCTAGTTCTGTTCGAAAGAAACGACCGACTGTTTGATATTTGGAAGGTTATGCAATGCATACTCTAAAATCAAGATACAGCGCTTTAGCAGCAGAACGTGCACAATTACATGTGCACAATGCTTATTACAGATTCCTCCCCCGGCAATTGGAAAAACTGTTGAACAGTTAATGGCTTTTGCCATCCATCTCGCATGATGGATTAATCCCCGGATGGCGAAAATAAAAATTGCCCGAGGTGGTGATTCTCCCAAAAATATGGCTGCTGATTCAAGAAATTCCCTGTAATCTTCGCGACGTTGTCGTTCGTTTAAAATACTATTTACAAAGTTGAGGATTCTTGATGTATCTTGTTTTATATGTTCCTGCACATTTTCTTTTTCATTCCGGATTTGAAACTTTTAGTATTACTTTGTGGCCAAGAGTTTTCAACTTGGTCAATTTGGTAATTATCAAACGCTAACACTTTCGCACAGCAAATATTGCAATTATACAAATATTGTAGGGCTGAGCCGGGCAACTGGCGGCCCGCGGGCCACAAACTATTCCTCTCGCCTCTTCTCGAGCCCAACCAGCGTCTCCCACTATGTGACTAGCATCTACAATTCACGCAAAGCCTATGGACTGTTTCTGCTATGTATCTATATGTACTTGCAGTAGGACCGTAGGCGATAAAGACAAGCGACGAGTGGTGCTTACAATTAGTAGTGGGAGGACCGAAAAACTAAACTTTAGTTACTAAAGGAAGGGTCGCGTAGTTACGGCGGTGAAGATGTTGCCCGGCTCTATTCTAGGTTGTGAGAAAAGAGTGCTTGTGTGTGAATACATATGTGAATCTATGATTGGATGTACCTGTGTGAATGAAATCGTTAAAGACAAAAAGAATAAACGGTGTTCTGTGAACAGTGCATTTTGCTATTGTTTATTAATGCACTTGGTAACAAGATTGCAAATTGAAAAGCGGTCGCCATTAAACGGTCATTCTAATAGTAAACGTTGTAATAGAAACATCTATATAATTCAATTGAACTTATAATTCCTAACAAAAGCATACCACTTAAGAATATTCCCACAAGATTAAAATAATATTACATTGACTACCGTTCCCATATTATAAAGGAAGAATACTACAAATAAAATATTTATTTGCTTGACCCTTCGACTGCGGAATGCTTCGAAACGAAACATGGCAATTTAGATTGTACTGAAAAGAAACAGTGGGCAGCACGCTAAAGGCAGATTGGATAATGTGCGTGGTTTTGGATTCATGCAGTTGAATCCTAACATGCTCTAGACTCTAGACTCTTCAGCGTAAATGTACACTGCCGGTCAAACGTTTAGTGCCATCGGACATTTTATGCTTAAAATTTCATGACCAATTAATAATTCTTAGTTGAAAATATCAGAATATATCCAAAATAGAAACTATCGAAAGAAACTGAATTACTATCAGTATCTATAATACCAATTTCGAATCAGTGAATCGTTAGCATTTCATTCAATTTTTGTACATCTATGGAAATACAAATTCGAGAATTTTACAATTGCTTTAAATTCTACTTCTTCTTTCCCTTATATTTTATTATTTTCGAAACAAATAAATTTCAAAAAGCAAATACTTTTGAAATGATCATTTATGCAAACCCCTTCGCGACTTTCGCACTACACTGTACTTTGGAGTCCGGTTGAGGCCCGCAGATGGCTGATCCTTGTCGACGTACTGTCCTTTCGGTTGACAACATTTTTATATGCGATCTATTTTCCGCCCCCCGCAACAATTGCATCCAAAAAGGGTTGACCTTTGCGCCAAGAATGGAAGGTAGCAGCTATCGACCCTTGGCTAGCCTTATTTCGCTCAGTAAGCTCACGTAGAACTCGTATTCCCAGTTTGCTCACCTTCCCTAATCTTTAGAGGTGAGGATAAATGGTTGATTGGGGTGTGTTCGGCTCCTCTATTAACTCCCTTGTTGTTTGTTCTGGGTTTTGCTCAATCGAGACTTTTAAAGCAACATCATCGAACGGTTCATCTTCCAAGGTCAAACCTCTGGTAAGAAATTTTGCGAACCACTTTCGAACTGATCCATTTGAGATCACTCCGCTGCGGTATACATGAAAAATTTGTTTGGGATGCTGCTAAAGAGCATCATTAGCAAGTTTATATTTACGCAACATAATATGTGGCGTACAGCGGTGAGCATACTGGGTACATACAATTACTAGCAACGTTATTCTCGTAAATAGTATGTATTAGGAAAAAATGAAAACGAAAAAAGTTTGGCAGCTTTGTGTAACCAACATAATAGCGTAGCTCTATGAATTTTTTATATTCCTAATATTTTACGGGAAACGAGTCGTGGCTATTAATTTTTTTTAACAAAATCATCATATGAAAGTGTGTATCAGGACGAATTCATCATGCACAATACAATTAACTTCAGAGTTATACAAGGTCAGAAATTAAACCATTTAATAACATCCTATAGCATATAGAATGTATCATTGTTCGGTAATAAAGAAACCATGGTAATTATTTGCATTGCACATTCCTCACTGATTTTGATGACCTTGAAATATGTAGTCAACGTCATCACTCTGAACAACTGTTTTCCTACACATGTCAGCGCCGCTCAGCCTTAGTTTTTGAGGAAATATTTGCAAAAACCGGCTAATACAACACATTCGATATAGGCAACTCTCCGTTATATCCACGAAATTACTTTTATTTAATACCGATAGTTCACGTTGCACAGGAAAAATTCGCTAGAAATCGTCCTAATATTGTTACTCTCCGGAGTCCGGAGAGCGGGCAAACACGCTGTTTCGATACTTCCGATTCCGGAGAAAAATTAAAAATGAATTTTAGAGACAACGATGTTAAAAAGGAAACACATGTATATATCGTTATTGCGGCACAAATAAATCGAAAAACTTAAAGAATATGACAAAATAAAAAAAATTGTGAAAGACAAGAAATCAAAAATAAACGAAAGAAGGCAAGCAGCTACAAAAACGTTCTACGCCTGCATTGATAGCTGGATAACGCCAGGGGAAAGATTTCTTAACTCTTGTATGTGTTCATTCGGTTAGATCGGGCAAACCAGCTGCGTAGGCCAAACATTCTTACAAACAGAGTACAGATTGGTAATCAGCAATATAAAAACCGCTAAACGTATTTTATTTGCGAAATAAAAAATTTGTATTATCGTTCCACACCGGTAAAGCTCCGCGTGGGGCCCTGCACAGGCCGTCAAATTCTAATAAACGTATACATACATAGTTGCCGCCAAGATATAGCGTGCCCGTAAAAGTCAAGAGGGACAAGAGAATTGACAGAATTTGCACTATTTGTATATGAAAGTAAAGGTTCACACTCGCGCTTCAATATAGATAGTAATTAATATTTACGTTTGCAAGAGAAATACCATTTTGGTAAATGGCAATAAGGTGGGTACAGACGAGTGCGCCGTGGCTGCAACGCGGCATTACAACGTGTGCGCGGTGTCGCTTTTACCACGAACACGCGCCACGCATAGAATGGACCATGAATTTCTACGCGCATTCGCCACCAGTCCAGTTTCGGCAAACCCGAAGAAAACCGTCTACACAGCGGCAAGGAATCCCTTTGTGTTCGCGCAAAAGACCGACAGAAATTGGTTCGCTGCGCGACAATACAGTATTGCCTCGTGACATGTTCGCGCTACCGTCCAAACCAGGCCTCGGATTTAAGTGATCTTTTGGGCCGATTTTTAGAGGCAACGCCCCCTTTCTCCCGCTGCACGTCTTGGTCCCCGCGATCGCCTTGCGGCCCGAAGCTCCTCAGGCGCGTAGCATATGAACCGCGCGGGTAGCATTAGGGCGACACTCGTATCAATAGGATTCCACATCGTCCCATGTACCATGGACCGCTGTTCATGTGCTACGCTCCTTAGGAGGTTGGAGCCGCTAGGCGATTGCGGGGGCCAAGACGTGCGGCGGGGGAAAGGAGGCGTTGCCTCTGAAAATCGGCCGGAAAGATCACTTAAATCCGAGGCCTGGTCCAAACGAACGACTATTCGCCCAAATAATTACGTTCGTTCCATGCCGCGGCTGCAATGCGGCACGGACCGAACGTGTTTGGGCGAATATTCGTTCGTTTGGACGGTGGCACGCGGCAGTACTGCAATGCCGCGCAACGAACCATTTCGAGTCGGTTTTTTGCGCGAACACAAAGGGATTCGTTGCCGCAGTGTGGACGGTTTTCTGTGGGTTTGCCGTGTTCGAGCCCAGGCACAGTGCGACATTTAAATAGGCGTCCGGAACAAAACTCAAAAAATGCATATAATGTATAAATAATGAACATTTTTATAGTGGAAAAGATCAAACTAGTTGTATGACATAACATCATCATAACAATAACAACAATTGTATTCCTTACCTACCGATAAATGATTATTTTGGATAAAAAGTTCAAAAATTAATCATGATTTTTTCGACTGTGCCAAGCACCGAACACAATAAACCGCTTTATCCGCGCACGTTTCTTTATTTCTGCGAGGCGGATCCTTTCCTGGGTTTTCCAGGATGGTTTCGGGAAAAAGCGCATCGGAGACACGAATGACTCGTGTGTTTTCTTCAGCCAGCGTATTTTTTAAAGACAGGAAAACTCATAACTCATTGTAAGCTAAAATTATCACTGCACTTCTAGTTATAATCAGAGGTTCATCGTCTTCGGCGAATGCGCGTTGAAATTCATGGTTTGTTCCAAGCGCGGTGCGTGTTGGTGGTAAAAACGGAACACCGCGCACACCATGCAATGCCGCGTTACTGCCGCGTTGCAGCCGCAGCGCGCTCGTCTATACCCACCTTTATTCTCCGATTAAGAATGCCAAGGGAGCGCTATTGCGCTATTTTCTGCTTTCATACGGTCGCCGTAAAGTCGCGCATCGACAGAAGCCGAGCGTGTGCCGGATGTCGGCTTCGCAGCCTAGAGCGCTGGCACTTTTCGAGCGAAACAGAAGAAGCGCAAAATCGCTCCTTGCCACTCAAACGGTTAAAACTGAATGCAACGCACTATTGTTAGTGCCGCAGCATCAATGGGTGCCGTCTCCCAAGTGTTTAAGTCACGGGCGCGATGTATGTATATATATGCTTGGAGGCGACTATACGATGTATATACAGGGCGAATCACCTAAGACCGGAAGTTCAAATACGCGTATGTATTTTCGAGACTGTTAATTAAATTGGAAGGTGTTTCTGGTAAAAGTTGAATAGATTCAACGAGGGTATTATTCGATATATGTAATTAGCATTTCTGTAAGTGGACGCGTAGAGGACATTTGGAGGCCGACATTCTCTTTCAAATGGAATCATATTATATATTTTAGTGAAAAATATTGTATTTCAACTATCAGTCTTTGTCGGTTCGCCATGAATGCGTATATAAATTTCCGGAAACATAAGACCACTATTTTCATGGAAACATTCCATCCTCTAAAGATTAAGCGATACTGTATAAATATGCGTATAAATATGTAAATACTGAAATGCTCGACAAGTAGATATAAATAAAGGATCAGCGAAAGAATCACGGATGTGATGAATGGGGTAATGAATTAAAGTCAGTGTTCTGGAAGTGAGCGAAAAAGAATAGGGGATGGAAAGAGAGGGAAATGGTCTGCGTCTGCGTTAAAATTTCGGGGCGGCTGCAAGTGCGATAGCGTCGCGGCGACATTAGCTTGGCCGACGTCGCGTCGCTTCGACGTATCGTGGCACGGCGTCGTTTGTTCCTCCGCATTGTTCGCTTGTTGCATTTCGTGGTGCGACTTTCGACAAATCTAAACGCTTTTAGACGTTCGAGAAGACGTGAAATTTAAAAAAAACCTACGCTGTAAACGAACTTAACTCGCCAGTAGTGTTCCAGTTATGGATTCTTGAATTTCGCTCCAAAAATAAAGGGTTATAATAACACTAATAAAAGTCGCTAAATTTTTATCAACTATGCGGTTTTAAAAATGAACTACCCAACGATTCTGTAAAACGAAGATAATATTCCAGTGTTTTTTATCATATCTTTTCTCTTGTCACAATTTTTGAAACCGATAATTGTGTTGGACGGTAGAAATGTAAATGCAAATAACGTGACAGTTCTTCCACGCAATTGGAGATACATAGAAATAATGTTCTCCGAATTTCACGAGGAAATGGAGTGGGCAGCATTCTCGATTAAATGAACGAACTAACGGAATCAAACTTTCTTCTGATCCAAAGGGCATCGTTAGGGATAAGGGAACAAGTTTCAAGGAAATACTCTCCGAGAGTTTGAGACGAGGACCGACGAACTTTTCTGCGAACGCATGAAAGAGCAAGGAATTGCTGAATAGTCGAAAATACATCTATGTTCTCGATGTTCGGTAGCGACGCGGAAATGTAACAAAAGTATTGTCGAACAATCGAAAACACATTCTCGATATTCCATAGTTATGTAAAATATCATGAAAGATGTTAATAATATTTATTGATACAAAATATACGAAATATTCCACAAACCTCAGTGTGCCAATATGAAGGAGCAAAGAATTGAATTCAAAGAGCTCGAATAAACGAGAATACTTATTCAAGGATCAGTAACGACACAAGATAAAATAAAATAAAATATATAAATAATATTTATCAATGAGAAATACGAGAAACATATTGGAAAACTAAGAAAAAGGTCTTCTTTCCTACGTTAGCTGTGCTCTCTTGAAGGCGATTAAAATATACAAAATATACAGCAAGATTTTTCAAACGAAAATTCATGGATTAATGTACCGAGGTATCTTTTGAAAAGTATCTTAATCCAGAAACCAGATTTGGTTTGCAAAGAATTATTGTGCGGAGCAGGGTATTCAAAATGTCAAAGATTCTAAAGAATATATTTTGCTGAAACAATTATCACTGCAAAATTATTCGACAAAGAAACAAAGACATAAGCCGTAAAAAAGAGGGAGGAAGATAAAGGAAAAGCAACGAGCGTTTGGAATCATCATGGATTTGAACGCTTCGTCGAACAACTATGCTTGCGACCTATCGTCGTTTCACTTGCATTACTCGCAGATGCACGGCTGGATCTCCCTTTTCGTTTGTATTTTCGGTTCGATTGCAAACATTTTGAACATTCTCGTTCTAACTCGACGGGAAATGCGATCACCGACCAATATAATTTTAACGGGATTGGCCGTGGCGGATTTACTTGTAATGATCGATTACATTCCGTACGCGTTCCACCTTTACTTGTATCGAAGATCAAGAAGGGACACCTTCACCTACGGATGGACGATTTTCGTTCTGCTTCATTCGAACTTTGCTCAGGTAACATACACTGTGATTGGAACATTTTACTTTCGCGATATTTTCATTACGATGGGACTGAACAACAAATATTTTGATTAGAAAACAGTAGCAAGAAAACTTTATCTTACAATTAGTAGAGAGAAAAATCGTAATACAATATTTTTGAAAATTCTTAAATTCTCGTCGATATTGCAGGCGCAGTTTTATTGTAACAAAAATTGAAACGCTATTGCTCAATTAATTTCCATAAAATGTGAAAAAATAATCATTTAATTATTTAAATTTTAAGTAATGAAACGACAAACATTTTTATCATGCAAAATTGGACGATTCTAGACAACTTTTTTATCATGCAAAATTGGACGATTCTAGACAACTTTTTTACAAATTCGAAGATTCCAGGCTGTATGGCATCATTTCACAGAAAAGTAAAAAAAAAATTGAAACGTTACTTCCAATATAATTTAAATAAAGGGTAATAGATATATCTATTTAGCTATTGAAGCAATAAAATAGCAAATATATAAATTGCTGGATATTGTAATTAAAAAATCATTCTTCTGCTAGAGCGAAAAACTATAGAAATGGCTTTTACAAAGTCGAAAATTCCAGTCGACGTTGCATGTGTATTATTAAACAAATTGCAGATTTAATTTAACTAAAAGGTTATAGATAACATCTGTTGATCTCTTCGCGGTCGTTTTAGCCTCTTAGATCGAAAAATTGCGTGTCGAGTACGTGTGAAGTGATAAAAATTATTGTGCCTTCGATCTATCGATTCGTTTTGGTATTTATAGTTCGACGCATTCTTACTGGATCGTCATTTCCTTGCTTTGTTTGACGAGAGTTGACCTACATGTTTGGAAACCAATCACTCCAACATATTGGATCTGCCTTCTTCTTTAATTAAAGACTAAATCGCAGTCCAACAACTTTATTTTACCCTAATGCCATTTTCTATAATTACAAATTTAGAATAAAAACACTGTACGCGACGGACAGCGAAATGCTCGTGCAGTAATAGTATGAAGATAGAGCATGCTCTATTTCCCACGTTAATAAATGTATTCAAACGTACACGTTTGGACAGTGGTAATCAAAATATTTAGGTGCAGAAGCTAATTGCATTACTCGATTATTTATAACAACACAGTGCTCGTATTCCAAAAAAAAAAATAAAAAATACCAGCGCAATGAACTTTTCTTGGAACCAAGAACAAGTATGCATTTCTTTTCATAGAAATTCATGGAATTCTAATTACATTTCCACAGGTTTGTCATACTATTTCAATTTGTCTAACATTGATACTGGCCGTGTGGAGATACGTGGCGGTGGCAAGGCCGCAACAAAATAGAGAATGGTGTAGTTACAGGAGAACTATTTTTGCGATTGTTATGGCGTATGTTTTCTGTCCTGTGCTATGTATACCTTTATATATTACGACCGAAGTGAGAAAGCAAGTGGAAGTTCTGGATTCCAATGGAATGAGCGTACATAATCGAAATGGAAGTATGGTCGGTAAGTAATTGGATGAGACCGCTCTTTTTAATTTTTTTGTTCACCTTAACGACAATTTATGACTTAACTATAGTTAATTAACACATCCGCATCTTGCCATTTCTTCGGTTCTCTGAAAACTGAAAGCCGGATGCACGAAAATTAAATCTATAACTGAGTCCTCGTAAATTGTCTTCGAATAAAACGTCATTTATTTATTATAAATCCAAGAAGATATAATGTCAAATTGTAACCGTGGCAAATGCTCAAATTAAAAAAAAGAACCTACAATTGATTACATTGCACGTTGAGAATTAAGAAATTTGTTTGAATTCTCGGATTAAAACCTTCGCATTAAAAGTTTCGACCAATTTGAGCTGAAAATATAAAAAAACGTGTACTTGGCCGTTGATATTATTATTTATGTAAATGCAATTTACCATCGTAATGGAATATCGCTTCACCATTGTTTAAACAAAAGACCGATAACACAATATGTATTTTATAGCACGAGAATACTATAAACTATAAATTATAGTTACAAGTTCTTTGGCGTCTATGAAACAGCTTTGTTAACCAAATGAAATTGCAACAGCTTGTTTCCAGTTGCTTGGTGCGGAAGTATCGCGAAACTAATTATACGAGATGTTTCAAATGAAATCTTATTATCTTGCATGGATAACGGTTTTTAAAGCGTTTCTAGATGTTTTTGTGGTTCAAACGATGGGAAACATTATTTTCAATTAGGGTAATTGAAAACGGATAATAATAATTTGTCGTTACAAGAATATGTGTTATAGGTTAAAAACGAATGTGTTTTTTTTGCATTACTTGTTGAACCGGTAATTGTACAATAGAAATAAATGAATAAATATAAGTACTGGTTTACACGTCTCGTGTTAACCCATTAGGGGCCCAGCGTCATATTTTGTTGAGACTTTCATTTGAATGAAATGAATGTTTAATGAATTTTGTAAAAGAGAAAAATAATTTGGGCGTCAGAGGGGTAAGTATAAGTAGGCATGTGAATTGAGTTCAACGAGAATATATACATTATTCAAGTGAACAATTATTACATGTTATTGTTGAAAGAAATAGGTTTGCTACCCCTTTTTAAGGTTTACAGATCTAATGATTGTAGGTTGCAAAATATTAAAAAAGAGTTTGTCCACTATTCTTTAAATGAAAAGATTCAAATGCTTCAAATGATGATACATATTAGTTAAAAAGGTGCTGACAAACTTTGGTTTTAATCATATTTTTAGTGCAAAATGTACGTTAAAGCTAGTGATGTTGTTTGCGTTTCTCCTGTGTAAAGAAAACAGTTGACGATCTGCAAACTGTTTTTAAACTTTCAGTCGATAAACTTTTTAGACCACATCTTCACTTCTATTCTCCGTATGACGATTGTAAACACGCAGTTCTTTGCAGTTCAGCAAAACTGCTAACTAATATCATAATGGCCAAAATTGGGCAAAAGTTAGCGTCCCATTTCTATACCAAATGAATGACGCATTTTTGTTATTTCAAACGAATACAGTTCTGGTAAAATAGAATTAAGTAACCATCCGTGAAATGGCAAACGGTTGTAAAATAGAATAGTCAATTAATCGTTTCATGAAGTTTCCTATATTAAAATAGAATTACTCTTGCTACGCACTGAAAATTCCGACATTACGTTTTGGTCAACCGATTATTTCTTCTGAACTTTATCTCTCCATTACTGCGCACTTTTATGTTCCACTTTATTAAGTCATAATTAATATATAATATTAACCCTTTTGGTACGCTCTGCGTGACAAAAGGGAACTTGTTCTGCTGCGAGTGCAATGTATACGAGCCAACAGGCCAAAATACAGTTTCTTTCCGAGTGCATGCATCCACCAGCAGTACACAAAGTATAACTAATCCGTTTTAATACCCTTTCGGTGCGAAATGGCGCGAAAGAAAAATATCGGTATTAGGTATATAAACATATTGTGGACGAGTATTCTAAGTTCGTGTATACGCGACCAGACCAAAATGAATTTCCTTTTTTGAGTCCATACATGCACCATCAGTACCCAAAGGGTTAAGAATTTAATATCACAGGCCCCCTGAAGCCACCTATTTTTCTATCCCTGCCTGGAATCTTCTTTCCCCGTTTCCCTTTAATCTCCTTCGTTTATGAACCGGTCTTATAATTCTCACATATTCTAGGAAATACGACAAATACAACGCTGTACTTTGTGAGACTAACGGAAACTGCGGAAAATCACGACATCTTGAACGAGCTAAACTTTTGGATCTACAGTGTCGTGATAAAACTACTTCCCTGCGTCGTTCTGACAATCGTCAGCTTAAGACTCCTTCGAGTTCTGTTAGAAGCGAAACGAAGGAGGCAAAAGTTGACGAATATTCAACCGGAAAATGTCGAAAGGAAGAAAACTGGCCGAAGGGTGGACAAAGAGCGACAGACCGACAGAACTACAATGATGTTGTTGGCGGTTCTGTTGCTTTTCTTGCTGACCGAATTGCCGCAAGGAGTTCTGGGACTTTTCAGTGTACTTCTCGGACCAGGATTTTTCCGGACTTGCTACTTGATGCTAGGTCAGTACATATATCAAACCCTTGGCCATTCTCTTTTTCATATCATCCCACTTGCGTCGGAATCACGAACATTATGGCTATTTTAACTTTTCGAGCAAACAAGAGAACTGTATGGGGTATATCAATAAATCATTATTTTCCAAGTAAATTTAAATCTGAAGGAAAAACTGATATGTGTAAGAGAATTTGTAAGATTTTTATTTCTATAATCGTTGACTGCATTTTACTGATTTACATTCAATTTTGAGTTTCCCATATTTTCTTGAGTCGCATGTTTTTGGAATCAGCAACTCGTCAGATTTGCTTTACTATTTTATATAATACAAACACCTGTATATTTGTATATTAACAAAATTAAGAAATTTTCCAAAATCTTGATTGCCCAAACTATTTGGCTACATTTAATATTCAATTGTGAATTTATGTAATTTATCATGTCGTTTGTGGTATTTAAATAATGAAAGAAAGAAGAATTATTTTTCCAGATATTTCTTTTCTCGATAAATTATGCATACTTGTAATTAATAATAATTGAAACCAAAAAGGTGTTTCATTTTACAATTAGTGCTTGAGCATTAAATGTCTATAATATATAGGTATATACATGGGAAATACTGGGCGAAAAATATTAGTTTATTAATTCAGGGTAAAAACTAGGTAGAATAATAATTTTGGTACAAGCGAAGTGTAGCAGTGTTTGTGTCAAATAATTTCCCTGCTTGCAATAACAGCTGGAGTTTACTGGTGTTATAAAAGAAATTAATTGTGTTTCTAAAGGCAGCGTGGGGCCTGGAAACTATAGACAGATATAGAATGGATAAATACACCATACTTAAAATCATAAAGCCAGATATGAATCATTTGTAGGAATCCTAACATAACGGAGAGAAAAAATAATCATGTTGAAAGTACCGTACCTGCGCAAGTAAAGCAAATGTTTGTTATGTATGCTTCATTTGAAAGCGAATTCCTTTTATTATTGCAACATACAATAATGTAAACTTAAACGCCTTTTGTTCTTTAAGTTATTATCTAATGTGTTTATATACACTCTATTTAAGTTATTATTCTTTGGAGGGAATATCATTTGCGTATAAAATGGCGTGTAAAGAGTTTCATCGCGTTTTATTCGATTTGTCTTTTATTTGAAATGACGTTGGAAGTTCTTCAGTATTTCAAAGGAAAACCATTGAACCGTACAATAAACAAGTACGAATTTCAGATCGCTTTTCTTTACGAGGTCATCTCGCGGCCAAAGAAGCGAAGCGCAAATATCAGATTTTGGAACGGAAAGTTGTGAAGAATGTATATACAAATACATGATGTACCAATAAGTAATCCACTATTTCTTCACCAATTGCATTATTTAATAGAAGAACATAATAATTCCCGTAATTTCTTTGCTCTTTTCTCCATTTCATTAATATTCATTAATATTCACGAAACGTGCACATGTATTATAAGCGTTTGCTGATCTTTTGAAAAATTATTTACAAGCCCAAATATTATAAACTTGTATTCAGCTGACGTTAAAAGTCTATTAGAGTTTACAATGAAAGTGTATATTTTATCATTAAGTCAGTTCAAACAGAAACGTAGTTTCAAGTTTCGAATTTGTAAATACTTGTTAGAAACCCTAATTCTGTGACTAAGTAAATAGTAGGTTCTGTAAATAGTAACGGTGTTGAATAATTGTATTAGATTGGTGCGTATGAAATGTCGGATTTTTAAATGAATATTGCAAAGCTCATATCTTTTATTAAGAGATGTTTTTTAAGCAAAATATACACCACTGGCCTCGATATACTTTTCCTAACGACATATTAATGCATAAATACCATTCAAAGAAGTTCTGATCTTTTGAATCAATAAATTCTGCTGTGGAGGTTTTAAGACTCCACATTTTAAGTCGTCTTTCCCGAAGTGTTTAAATGTGATAATCCGTCGGAGACTCGGTTGCAAAATTTCATACTTTAATTCAGCTAATTTTGCAATAAGATTTTTGCTCTGTACGCTGTCGATCGTTATTGTAGTGAAGTATTGGTTCATAGTATTGTTTTTGATCAATAGGTTAAAAAAATTGCCAAAATATATAATTTTGAAAAAATTTTTTTTTAGCTAACTATGTATCTGGAAATAAACAAGAAGATTGTAAAAAAAGTTTTGTCAGACGCAGCAACATAATGTTAACAGAGAGACAAACGTATACATGTATACAAAAATGGTTATATTTGCCTGTTGGTATATTTCTTTAAATTATATTTTGCAACACAGGATAATTTCTTACCTTTAAATTTCTTTAAAGTAACAAAGTTATTTTCCCTTTCTAAGTCAAGATGAAAATTTGATCAAATTAATATTAGCAATTTGTAATATCTTGTTGCTGCAGAAGAGTGTGAAAATAATCAACACTTGAACAACTTTCTATCAAAATAAAAATGTTGAATAAAGCTTTTATTTCTTCCGCGTACAGAAACACGTAGAAAACATAAAAGATACATGGATTTAAAAAAGAATAGAAAAGGATATTTCTTTTTGAAAAATATATTGTCCGAGCTTCCTTCAAGGAAAATTAAAACTATTTCGTATACGCTGTATTTTCTAAGAAAAATTTATATAGAAATAATATATGTAAATGCCTTATTTGTTTATAGTTGCTAAAGTTCAATTCAGTATTAAATGGTGGATTTTAATCCACAAAGAAAAATATTCCCTATTCACTATTTTTGCAAATACATGTCAAGATTTAAAGATTCAAAATAGAATTCTCCACACCAGAAATGCCACCTCGCATGTAGGAAAGTGAGTTATCGCCACTTTAATGCATAGATTGTATAGACTATTTCATTCGATGTGTGTAAAAGCGTGAAGCAGTCGGGAGAAAAATGAGAAAAAAGTAAAGTATTCGCTAAATATCTATAATAAAATTTTCAATATGTTCACATATTTTAAAATAAAACGCAAAACTAAAATCCCAGTGCAAAAACTCTCTGAGACATTCTTTACGACCTTTAATTGTTAGGCTTTTTGATATCGATGATCATAATATTCTTCTAATATTAATAATAATATTATTATACAGCTACAGTAGAGATTTTATTAGTCGCGAAAAAATAAGGAATAGTTTTTAAAATGAGCTACATATAAATTTAAATCGAATCAAAATTTACGCATTTATTCAACTTTCATTCTGCAGTTTAAAGTTGAAAACGTAAATAATATTATTACTAATATGACTATAACGTTAATCGAAATATCGTTAGTAATTAGTAATTATTATTTTATCAATTTCTTTTTAAATTTTACACATATGGGTAATTTTATGTATGTAATACTGTGGACATGAATGTTCCTCCCAATTTACTACCATTTTGTTATTATAGCATAAAATCGCACATCATATAACTATAAATGAATAATTGATTTTTTAACGTTAGCTATTAATGTGAACTTTTTCTGAATTTTCAGGTGATATTATTGATATGTTAACTCTTGTAAACTCGGCGATAAACTTCATTCTTTATTGCACAATGAGTAGACAATTCAGAAAGACGTTCAACGAACTTTTCTGTAAATGCTGGAAAAGCCGGAAAAACGGTGGAAAACAAATTTTAATGGAAAATAATGGACACACAGGCATGAACCATACCGTGACGCAAGTAACACAAGTATAGTTAAAAAGAAAAAGGTGACAATTTCGTTCTGCGATATTATCGTGTGCCAATGATGTAAGGATCTTTAAATAAATAATACACTTAAAGAAATCAAATCGCTAATTCTATACAGCCATTTTGATCTTACACATAAACTAATGATACTACGTATTTGTAACATCTTTCCTGTTTATACCTTGTAATCTTAATTTTTAATTTTAACATTAATTTCTTCTGATAAGGCAGCTTCCGTGAAGCTTTATTCAGTACACTACTAGATGGTGCTGCGACCGGATTTCTCGAATACTTTGAGTATGCGTATGAATATGAAATAATGATTTCAGATTAATTTTTGTCGAGGATACTACTGCCAAAAAAATCTATTGAATAATATTAGCACATGTAAGTGCATTTAGTAAAATTTGAAAAGAAAACATACTCGGTATTCCTAAATCCACCAAAGTTTACTTAAGTATTAAACACTTCATTTCTTTGCAAACTTCGAAAAGTGTTTCTCTGACATAAATAAAATATGTACATTGTCACCTTTAAGAAACAATAAACTTATATCAGCGTGACCGTAATGTTCACAGCATACATTTATTTGTTACGAAATACTGAATTCGATATATCTTAATCAGAAATTATAGCACTAATGATTAATATCACTGTTAAGAGTATGCGTATAATAATATAATGTGATTAAACGATTGACGTTCTGTAGCTTTAAGCAATGTAAAAATTGTAAATATTGATATTTATACGGGAACACGTATTTATTGATAAATGTCTGTTAAAATATAGCAATACGAATATATATGTATATGCATATGTATATATATATATATATATATATATATATATATATATAGTGTAAAGTATAAACTAAACCGAGTAGATTACTTTGTGCCATTCAATCGCTCAGTTTTATTTTCTATTAGAGCATCATCGTTTGCCATCTTTTTATACAGTCGAACCTCGGTAACTCGGACCACAAGAAAATAATGAAAATCTTCGAACTATGCAGATTTCGCTTTATCGAAGTTTTCGAACAAAGAGGGTATTTTAAACAACATTCCTCAACGCCAGGTAACTCAGCATTCTTTGTTTTACAACCTATTAAGACACGATACCTCGTGCGATACCATATTTCAGAGTTAAACTCGCAGAATCGAAGTTCTCTGAAATCGAGTTACAGATAAAAAATAAAACATCGAAACGTAGCAAATAATTAAAGGTGTAGGTAGTTTATATTTCGTGTCGCAGAGGTTTTTGCAGCGGAACGAAAGGGAATGAACAGAATTCTAGTATTAATTCGCATAGAGGTTTTCGAGTTACAAAGGTCTGCCTGTATATTCTTAACTTGGGTGAAATTGACAATTCAAAAATTGGAGGCAGCTCTGTTTACTCTTACTCGAGCACCCCCTACCGTGAATTCTATAAATTAGGGACGCCAATGGCGAATGTAGTCCGTTTGGGACGCTGAGATATACGTATCTGTCGAACTCGAATTGCTGCACAAATTTCATTACAAATGTAGATCAAGTGAAAGTAAAACCGTGATGCTCTTCGAAAGTCAATGCTTTGTTGGTGAAAACATTTGTGAAATATAAAAAGAGAAAAAATCGTTACTGGGGAGCTAAAACTGCATGGACCCGAAGAAGACGCTTCGAGAACAAATACAGAAGGTACGTTCACCTTTGTCGGCTTAAATGTTTATAATTATACAAATTTCTTGGTCTTTGGTGTATCATTTTTCTTATGGATAAAATTTACCCATGGGTGGTGACAATGTAAGCGAGAACTGAGGATAGACAACGTTCGTTGCAAACATGGCTTCCTCGACTATGTATTTCCGTTCGTGTTCTTTAAATCAAATAAAAATGCAGCTACTAAGTTAACCTTATGCTCATAGCACTAATTCATTACGTTTCGATGTTTGAAACAGCTCAGCGTTTCCCAAACGAAGAAGCGTACTCCCCACGAAGGGACAGGGGTTACAATTTTTAATATTTCGGAGGCAATTATTAGAAAATTATATTGCATTGGTCTTCATTACAGATATAGAAAAAATATCATGAAAAGATAACAGTAAATCACAAATTTCGATTTACATTTTATTATATGTATACAAAGTGTAATATAAAATTGATATTCATTGAAAACAGGCAAATTAAAAACTGTTTTGCCTATGCCACTTTCTTTGTTTATTTGAAGTATGTACATATTTATATTATACTTTTTTAAAAGTATTGGGTTATTGTTATGCTTTGATATGAAAATGTTTTAGACCTCCAGGTGGGGCATGATCTAAAAAAGGGTTGGGCATCAGTAAAACAATTTCTCCACTGTTAATTGACTTGTCATATAATAGAAAATCCCTTACATAATCAACATATATATAGTGCCCGTTAGAATGTTTAAAGTACATTTATTTCGTGTTTTATAAAATATTCAATAACTGCTTACAATATTTTTTTTACTAATTAAATCTATGATTAATTTTCTAATATATGTATATATGTTCAGGTCCATTAATTATTGTCTCCGTGCGTTTAATATTACGTTTGTTGAAGTTCATGCTAACAATCATTTAACTTCATTTGCACTGCTTCTGCCAATTGCTTTGCCTGCTCTGGGCTTTTAATATATTGTACCGATGAAGTGTCGTCCAAATGTTATTAATTGATAATTCGTGTTATTAAGGAGGAAAGCAATGCTCTTGGAAAATAATAGGGTGAGCAATTACGATAATGGTATCTTTAAAACCAATTAAAATCTAAATGGTATTTTATGTTTCGACATTTAGCTGAGTATTTACCAGAATATTTCTGAGAATTAATTACACACAATTTGCAGCCACCTTCCGTTCCAAAAACAATTTTAAATCTTACGAAACACTTCTAAACAATTCCTCCATACTTTTACGCATACGAATACATAGATGTATGTACAATCTTTCCGTACATTTCCCGTAAGATTTGTGTTCTGTGAACTGGGAATCATTCTATAGAAACAGTAACAATTAATAATTACGTTTATTACGTTTATCGTAGGCACTCAACAAATGGTTAATTGTTATCTGTTTACCGCGAATGTTATTATTAAAAAACGAGAGAATCTTCGAAGAAACTTCTCTATGTACCCTGCGCGTCGCTAAGTATCATATTTACAAGAGGAATCCCCGTGTAACACAGAATTCTTATAACACGATTAAAGAATGACGTAACCCAAGAGAGAACGTTACAAATTCTTAGCTCCATGTTATACAATTTGCAAAGATTTCAAGCAAACAGATTTTTTGGAGAAAGAGCATTGAAATCGAGATGCTACGACTGGAAGCTCAAATGATAACGATATTTTGTTAAGGAAAATTAACATGTACATATGTTGGATAATACGTATATTTGCATGTTCATCTCTTTCATCGCAGAGGTTCTCAAGTTATAGATGCACGATTGTATGTATATCTATCCTATAAAGAACGAGGTTCTAGAACGAATTACGTAGATCGTTATAGCATACGCCACTCTATACATATTTGCCAGTAACTTTTACATGTAAAAGGTAGCATTCAATACATTTCTACTGATTAGGATTTGTACCAAACACTTCAATTTCTATTTATTATTTAAATTTCAGTATAGACAAATGAAAGACTGGAAATATTAAATAAAACACGCTATTTCAAAATCATGAAAATCACTACAATAGTTCGAATTATATTTGCTAAAAACTCTCACATAAATTAAGAACGTTGTTTGTTTACCTTGATTAATCACGACTTGTTAAAAATGAATAGCACCAATATGTTGAGAAACACTGACTTACAATACTAACGGTTCTTCCTAATATACGATAGTATCGTAATATCTCGTAGAAAAAAAAGAACACATACTCCAATCTAAGAAACGTGGCTAGTTTACAAGCACTAAAAATGTTTCGAGCTACGGTACAATATCTATTTCGTTGAACCCATTGATAGGTACACGATAAGTGTCGCGACGAACGTACACACTTTCACGTTAAGAGGAAAAAAGGGACCTTCAAATTCCCGCGGTTGACGACGGAAAAAAAAAGCTTCCTTCCCTATGTAGAACCAGCTCGGAGCATCCCAGCAAAGAAATTAGTAAACACGAGTAAGGATCGAACGCGGCACAGGCGAATACGTATCGGGACAAGTGTAACGATAAGCAAGTGGTTATATAAAATAGTATATGCATATGTATGTATACATATATGTGCATAGAAGTCATCGAATGAAATATTTTGGACTCGCGTCGCGTCGCAGCGCGTCGTCCCGACCTTAATCGAAAGGCGCGCCCTTGGATGGGCGGTTCGGGGAAAGGTCGATTCGAGAGAACCGGGTGTAATCGTCATAAAGGAGTTTTATTTGTTTCCGATAAGATGCCAGGCTCTACCGCAAGGTAACAGATACGATAACAAGCTCTTATAAGGCCCATATACCCGACCAGCTGAAATGGGAGCATAGCGTGTCTCTCGATTTCTCCGCTCGAAACGTTCCTGGAATCCTCTCTGAAATAGTCCTCGATCCACCGATGAAAGACCCGTTCGTTTCTAGTAACCTCTATCTTTTCAGCCTGTAATTCCTATTCTTTGCCGGAGTTTCTAATTTACCCGCATGCCGGAACGCGACATTATAAAATCATTTGCGTTTCTATGAAAACGCTCTTTAATAATAATCGCTATCAACGACTTCGCGTAACCGAGTCTCCAGGAACACTGTTGCTCGAGGGATTTGTATGCAATGTGCGAATTACAAGCTTTGGCAACTTGGAGTGGCCAAACCACAAGTTTGTGGGGTTAACATGGAGAATTTATTAAGAGGATTGTTTGATTTCACTCCTCTATGGTGTGGGCCATGAAGAGGATTGACAAAAATGCATTTACACCTCGATTAGGACGATGCGATGATACATTGATCACAGAATTGAAGTGCATCATTCGGTCATTCATCACGTATTATTTTTTGTGGGAAGAAGTGATTCATATTTATGTCGCATATACAAAAGATCATCTGTTTTGTAGAATACAATTAAGAACGTTCCTTATTGCAAACAGATAATTATGTACTTGTGAAAACACGCTTTTGATTGAGCTACGCTAGGTTTTCAGTGTTCTCCATTCACAACGGACGATAACATCTTTGCAACAAAGAAGCAGAGATCGTGTCACAAATGTCCTGGAATAACAGGTTATAAATTCTTTGAATTAAATTTTTGTATACGCTCAAGATTCTGAATCCTCCCTGACTAAGCTGTATCTTTTGTTATTTTCACGCTGAAAAGTCCATCGAGGTGGTGTTGCGCCACTTATTACCCACCTTCTTTAATTCAATCGAGTGTGAATTTAAAATGCAATTGAATCTGAGATCAAATGCAACGCATATGTAAGTTGCTTTTTTCAAATTGAGTTACGCTCTGAATCGTATTGCATATGGATATAAGTGAGTGCAAAAACAGCACAAGTCGCATACAGCTGTAGGGTAAAATAAGGCCCAGCGGCCCGAGGGGGGGGGGGGGGGGGGGGGGTTGCAAAATGAGAAAACAGCACAAATACTTAACCCTTTGGTGAAGGACCATGTGTATATTTACTATAATGTTGACAAAATATCATAAATATAATAAATAACCGCTTTGGACACATCTACGCCGATTCACGTTTTCAATGATCACTTTTTGGTTACCTACACAAGGATGAAATACATTACGATGATGCTAAATGTTATATTATAACATTGTGAGTGCTTTTGTAAATGTTCATTAAATTAAAATCATATTAAACAAGCTTTCTTGCACTTATTGCAGATAATTGGTATGTTTCACAATCAGTGCAAAAACGACATGAGCCATAATAGTTGAAACAAAAGTATCGTAAATTTCCAACGATTAAGGAACTTGCATTTTCGTGCATTTGATTGTTAAAGATAAACATTTCCCATAAAATATTTCGAAAAATATTACTGTTTCCTTGCTTCTGGAAATTCACTTAAGAGTGAATTATGCTGTTTCCGATCTCGACGATTCAATTACTATCGAGCTATTGTCAGAACGGTTTTATTTCGCGGTAATTCGTGTTCCGTAATAGGGTTTCAAACATTATTGCCCGTTTCACCGTCGTTTTGATTATTGGGACGAAACAAGTCTCATTAAGGCGTCTCCGTCTCCATCGAAACGCAGAAACGCTGTAAAGATTAATACGAACAGGTCCCTGTCCTTGTTGTAAAACGTGTTTACAAGTTCGTCGGGGTTAAATATTCATAGAAGTTGATCCTCTGTCGCTTCCTGGAACGAGAATTTTGTAAGGATTTCAATATTCAAAGAAGGGGCACGAGTAGTTCAGCCTGAAAAAGAGCGATTTGTACAAAACCCGGCAAGTTATACCACGAAATCTCTCCCACTAGGGTCCCCATAAATGCACAATGGGACGCATTGTGTTCTTAATAACGGAATCGGCCTCCATCCATTGTTCACCAAGCACAAAAGCTTTCTGGAAACGCGCGAACTACGAGCGTACGTTTCGAGTATTGCCAGCCATTAGAGTTACATTTCTTTTTATTAGCCAAATAAATTTCATTGGGATATGGCATTAATCAAATTAAGGAAAGCTGTTAACAGTTTGTTTGGAATGTTGGCAGAGATGCGATGCAATAATATATAGCCTTTCAAAACTTACTGTGCGCTAAAATACAGTTGCAGGTAATAAATAAATTCCATTGGAAATACAGCAGAGCATTTACAGTCATATGTAATTGGCAATTTTTTTGGAGTACTAAAACGTGAAACATAGTAATACAAAATTTGAATTCAGGTTTATTCTAAAAATAATTACCGTGCATGCAAATACGTATACTGTAATATATATGTATGTACTGTTACTTGGACGCTCTGTATGCATTGTTCGACGTTTTAATACCAGCGGTACATACCTAGAGCGTGCCCCTATCGTTATGTTCTACGAATTCAACATTTTCATTTAAATATTTAAGCGGGTCAGTAATGTTGTTAGTTGTCGCAAAACGCCCCTGCTCCGCAGAGAGAGAATACGAACGGCTGCGTAAAAGAAACGTCACATGGCGTGGTAGGATACATATTTCAGAGTTATGACTCACAGCCAGGTGTTCCTCCACCGGGGCCCGGTGTATCTACCAGTTTAAGAACATTTTCCTGGTGGTTGAAGGTTCCTCGAGTTTCATGGGGTCCACGTGTAATAATAACAAAAAAGGCGGGCGACCGTACAAACATTTCGGCTAGCCTTTCACGCAAAATGCGCTTTCGTCGACACGGAAGTGGATGTTGCGTAAACTTGTTTTACTCCGCGTTTAATAACAGTGAAATATTTGTCGCATACTAAAGCGTCAGCTTTTCCCGTCGGACACAATTCTTTCCTGTAAATACTTTTTATAGTTACGCTTCCGAAATTTAAAATCAATCGTTTGTATTAGGTATTGAAATAGAATAATTAATTTAGTAATTAGAGAAAAGTAATGAATGGAGATATTGCAATAAAATAATCAACATAGGTAAAAAATAAAGCAATTCATATAGGCATTGGAATGAAACGATGAACCCGTATATTGCTAAAAATATGAATAATCAATACAAGTACTGAAATAAATTTGATCGTTATTTACGTAACGCAAATAACATGGAGTGTTTTCTGAAAGGAGTTACGTACATACTGTGCGTACTCGTGTATACAAAGTAAGTATATACATACATATTGCGTAGCTTGGGTGTCGATAAACCTTTATATCCTCGTTTGTACCTTTGTTTTCTGCAGTTCGTGTCAAGTGCACAATTTAATAAAAGTCAATTACAATGCCAAGCAAAGAAATGCAGGGAGGCTGAGGAGAAAATTTACGTTTCAGCGTTTCCTCGGAAATAAACATCGCATAGAAATTCTCGAAAAAATATTAAGCCTTCAGATAAGATTTCACTGTTTCCAGTGAAATTGTCTGTAAAAAACAAATGGTGCCAAAGTATACATATTGGATCTAGAGTGTATCGAGGTGTTCGCAAAATGTTTGAAAGGGAGAGGAGACGCGGTGGAGGAAGCGTATAAGAGAAACTCGTATTGTGCGACCAGCTGGATTCTTACGGATTTATTCTTGGAAATGAACAAGAATAACGTGTCTTAGGTACGCCTCTCTCGTTCTCTCTTTCTCCCAACCCCCTCTGTCTCTTTCTCTACCACTACCTCTACCCTTCTCCCTATCTATTTCTCTCTTTGTCCGCCTTCGCCATCTTTTTCCCTTTTCCCTCTTTTTTGGTCTCCTCCCCAGCTAGAATTCTCCATCAGCCGTCAAACACAACTATCACCTTCCTTTCTCTCCTCGAATCGTTGCTGAATATATATATGTATACCCCAACTTGACGTACCAATTCTAAATAAGTTTTTGAGAGGAAAAAAATCGAACGGACTGAATGAACGCGTTATTCCTGAACTCTGAATATGTATATTTATCATTTGTAGGCCCTTGCGAGGAAAAAGCTAACCCGCTATACTAAGGTAATCGTTTCTGATACAAATTGAATCGAAACGAAAATTCGGAAGGTGGGGGACCAATAAAAGGTAGCAAAAAGACAAGTATAACAGACACGCTGGTTTCCACGAAAGTCAATTAAAGTCATCCACGGCTGTCGATCGCGTGGTGCATGAATAAAACATCCGCGTACATAGTAATTAATGGTTGAATTATCGACGGGATATATAATAAGCGTTATTTTCTAAACATTGACCGATCATGTTATGCTAGAAAAAGCTACGCGATCCTAGAATAAGCGCGTGTATTTCTTGCGAAATGTTTTACATTCGAGAAATAAATTTTCTTTTTTGTCGCAAAAAATTGCTTATTAAAGATCGCGTAAGATCGAAAGGGTCGGCACTCCTGTTGCAAGGTGAAATACGAGCGTGTTACGAATTAGTAAAAAATCTTGTAAAGCTTTTCGTGTCGTTTTTGTTATTCTAAAAGGAGCCCGTGGCTGTATAACAGTTCGTGAAATGTTTGCCAATGTCTAGTGCGTCGGCGGGGAGGGGAGTTAGTCTGGCAAACGAGAATCGATTGGCAGCCAAGATCGTAAGTGTACGCCGTCAAATCGTCGGAATTCGTGACGTTTCGACGAGAGGCCCACGGAAATACGAACTCGTAAGCGAGAACGATGACGCGATAGCGCAGACGAGATCGCACGTAAACCAGTTAAAAGGAATCCATTTTTCCGCGAGGCTTGTGCGACAGAGCACATGCAGTAGGGATGTATATAACCGGGCAGCGCTTGTGTCCCAAAAGTTGCATTAAACTACCGTGTGCTAGTGTGCTGTTGTATGTTCTAGTAGATATATTTCGGCATATGGTTATTTTTGAAACACAGTGTATTATTACGTTCTATCTGTTTAAACATTGAAACAATTAGTTAAACAAATTAAAGAATAATTAAGCTAACAGTATTCGTTAGTAAAAATCTTGCTGCATTTCTCTTCTGATAAAACTTATTTAGTTGCTGTCGCATATTCCATTATGTATATTGTAGAATATATTTCAGTGCACGGTGAGTTTTGGTACACTCTGTATTACTACGTGACATCTCTTCCGACGGTTCAGAGAAATTGTTAACAGTATTTGATTGTAAACGCGGTGCTATATTTGTCTTTCAATGAAATCTATTTACTTCCTGCCATATATATATTCCAGTATGTTAGAATATAATTATGTATTTCAGTTCGCAGTACCTTCCGAGGCACTCTGTATTTAGTAGTATTTACCTCTGCTCGTGTGCAATATTTTTTCGTTGGCATGATTGTGGAAGTGTTATACTTGGCTCACCGTGATTTATGACCTAAGCGTAACATAATTATCGATTTATAACCCAAACCTAACTCAATCCTTATATTGTGTTTGGTTATACAATTTGGCCCAATCCCGATTTTACATTAGTCTAACTTTTTTTGATTTAAAACTATTAAATTTTGAGCTTGTGAACTTTGAGAATATGCATCAGGAATGTCGCCTTATCAGCTTTTATTTATATTGAACAAATTTTAAATAGAAAAAGATTGTACTAATCTAATACAAAATCGGATCGCATAGGCCCGAACACAATTTGAGGATTAAACTTGGAAGGATTTTGGAAGGATACAAAGAATTTGAAGGATCTGTTGCAGGAATTATTCAGTTGTGTATGAATTTTTACTTAAACGTCATTCATAAAATTATAAACATAAATTTATGAGTTATGACATAAGCGGTTGAACTCGAAACGATTTTGGAGCCCACAACGAATTTGAAGGATGTATAACAGGAATTCGTTACTTGTCTATGATTTATGATTTAAGCGAGACGCAATTATTGATTTATGGCCTCCCTGCAATGGTCTGAACTTGAAAAGATCTTGGGACCTCGTTACGAATTCGAAGGAGTAACTCTGGGGATTAGTTAATTGTTTCTGATTTACGACTTATACGAAATACATTATCCGTAGTGTATTGTAACAAATATTTTTGCACAGCGCTAATAAAAAATGAAAGGTAAACGACGAAATGTTATGTTTTAATTCGATTAAGTAGCCGACGAGGAAAATAAATTGTGGAATGTTATAACTATAATATTGTTTAATAAGCCCTTACAACAGGCTTTTGAACGATTTCTTGTTATTTTATGGATTTTCGTGAAACGAGTTCCATTTTAATATGCGTATTTATTTTGACACGCATACAGGACCAATGCAGGAATTTCATTTATTTTCATTTTGTTATTATTTACCTTTATCTTTTCTATGCGAAATGCATTATATATTTCTATTAAAATGAAAACATATTTATAAATTCTTCTATGTGAAATGAAAGGCCATGGTGTTTGTTTTGTTTATGCGCAACAATTTACTACTATTTTCTTTTTAATTGCTTTTTGCTAGAACATATAAAAAAAGGTCTGTTAACATCCCAAACAGTAAACTGAAACATTTTATAGATTGATCTCTCACCTTCCAAAGTATTATTTCATTTTGCTTCTTATAAAATCCATTTGTATAATACAAAACAATTTTCATACTTTAACCCTGGAAGTGTTGGATAACTCGAATTATTCTTTGTAACAAAATCCATTCATATAATGCAAAACATAAAAATGAAAATATCATTCAAATAGAAGATCCGACGTTAATGGGTTAACTCTTATTTCCGTGATCGCTTTCGTTTCATACCCATCGCTAGCCTAAGGTTCTTAATGCTCTGAACGAGTCTTCCACGATTTCCCCCACCACTCGCAAGCGATCACGTGCTTTCCCCCTCTACGTTTCTCTACGAAAGCAATTATAGATTCATTCAGTGGTAGCAGCGCCAGTACTGACACGACTTTCACGTTGGGTGGACTATCGTAGTGCCTTTTTCATACTGCACTCTATCAATCATTTTGTAAGTAAACGCGGTGTTGTCTGTGAGAATACTGTAACTATTTCTCGTTCGAGCTCTTCCTTCTTCCCGTTTCTCAATAAAATCAACGGGCACGGAAGCTTGAATTGTGTCTCGAAACGGGAATTATTTTTAGCAGTGCTTCGAGCTATTTTCGGGAGGCGAGGTGAAAGTGGAAGTGCCTTTTCGGAGAAAGTTTCGTACGCGATCTCAACTCGTTTTTCATAAAATCACGGAAATATTTCGGTAAGCAACGTTTTTTTTTTTTTTTAGATATTCTTAGAGTTCTATTATTTATTATTCCTCGTGGACTACCCTCGCTGTCGGAATACATATATCGCATGCTCGATCATTTGCATTTATTTGAACAGCACTTCTATGAATTTTAATGCGACCTGCAGTTACCTCTGCTATAGTTTACAGAGATTGTTTTAAAAGTTATTGCTTTCGGAATGTCGTAAACGTTCTGTTTCATTTATCGAAATTTATGCTGTTCCCTGGAAACGTGTTACAAAGTAAAACTAAAAACAATGTTCTTAGCACCAAGTGACTTGTTTAACAAGGAAAGAAGCAATGATTCATTTCGTGCCTGTTTTTTATTCTCTTTGCCCATTCTGACACCTTTCGTTGAAAAAAACGTTTATGTTTCGTTAACGAGTTACACAATTAAAAGGTCCACGATATTCTAAGTTAAGTCAAATATTTTTTTTTTTTGAGTTACACGGGAACTAACAATAAGAGTTTCTACTAGCATAAATAATAATATCTAACAAATATCGTTTACAAAATAAAATAACATCGTAACTAAAACTACGTAACGAAGAAAAAAAGAAAATAATCGTGTTCCTGGTAAATTGCGTACTTCGAAGAAGATTTTGATAGTTCACTTTAATACGTTCTTCTAATCAGATTAGTGCAATAATTAAATCTAACAATGGCACAAGAAAATATCGCGCTGAAGTGGACTTATTGTCGAGGATATATTGTTAATTCGCTAATGACCGAGGGTTAAAGCTTTAAATACTTGTAATAACACAAGTGGATCCGTTCACGGAAGCAGGTTTATTTCCCCGAAGGCTTGTAAAATAAAATTCACGCTTATCTGTAAGAGATAAAATCCGTGTTACCACTCATTCGAGGAACCTCTTCTCATTTGTACTTGCTGGAAATCTTGCCGATAACGAGGCCAACTACAGTATCATTCATAAATGGCGACTTGTCCAATTAGTTAACAGTTTTTAGAAAAATGTTCAATCATTTCGTGCACGCGCAATTTCGCTCAATATTCTTTCTTTCTTTTTACTTATTTATTCTTTTCCTCCACCTAACATTTCATACTAAAGCCTAATTACTGCATAAGTGCAGTCTTATTTTCTTCATTTCATGTTACGTTCCGTATTCACTGCAGTTAATAAAGGACCCTAAAAATGTCATAATAATTTGTAAAGAAGGAAAAAATCATGAATGTTGGACAGTATCGCGTTTTGTTTAGCGATTTCCAGCGAAAAAAGTTAAGTTTCGTATATTGGA
The DNA here is from genome assembly GCA_963667235.1 of Nomada lathburiana. Lineage (NCBI taxonomy): Eukaryota > Metazoa > Arthropoda > Insecta > Hymenoptera > Apidae > Nomada > Nomada lathburiana. Next base: position 2,960,845 of record OY763902.1, read on the forward strand.
AGCATTCGCTGATCATTGATGAAACATATTTCGTCATTGTATACGTGCATTTCTTCTATTTTAGTCTGGTTGCGTAATTACCTTTTCACAATTTTTCCAAGTAAATAATCGTCAATAGTTGAAATGCGTGTCGGTATAGGTGGCAATTGGGCGACCGTCGTTTTTGAAGAGGACTGTCTAACCAAAAGACCGTAGAAGCATCGATGAAGTTGACCAGTAAAATTAGCATTCGCTACGACGAACTGTATTTCGCTGGCGGTACAGGTCATCAGCCCAGTTCGTCGTTTTCCAAGAAGACGAATTTCTAGCCAGACCCCTTGTAACAGGGTTGGCCCCTCCATCCCTTCCCTCGATTTATGATGCTTTCGAACCACCTTATGACTTCGGACCTGCATCGTAAAACTCGTTCGTTGATTTTTCTCCACTGGATTTATGTACTCCATCGCCCCTCGGCTACCACCGTACACGTTGATCGTTTATTAACATTCGTTCCTTTATTCCTTCATTCTTTTTATTCGTCTGTCTTACGCGTACGTAAATTTTTCTTCTTTAATTATATTTCTAGTAATTTTGATTTACAGTGAAGGGCAGAAATTTAAGAATTCTTATTACACACAAAGTTAATTGAATCGCTCCGATGTCAGGTGTTTCGACATTAAATTAATTATTGGGGTTTGCTTTTCATTATTTTGCTGCTATTTATTTTGCTCGCTCGTTTTGCAAAGACCTGCGGTTGAAAGTATTTTAAATATTAATTGGATGTAGCAATTGACGATTACGTCGGTTGTTTGATAAAGTATACATAGTTGCTTCCTTTGACGAATTCGAGGGATATAAATCATCGTGGAGGGATAAGAAGAAAGCATTCCTATAGATTTCTTCTAATTTTGTGGCCCTCCATCAGGGTCCCGTTCTGTTTCCTCAAATAAAACTACGACATCCAATTCTGCGAAGTCCTCTCTGCTCGAGGAAAGATTTTTCTCTCCTCCTCTCTCTTTTGACCGTTCCCACTCCCCTTCACATTCCAACGAGAAGAGAGAACAGATGGTCGAAGAAGAATAAAGACAAGGGTATAATGAATAATAAAAAAACGAAGACAGGATTAATGAAAGTTAAACGATTATTTTATTTCGTTATATATTTCAAAGGTTTAATACGTTCCAATCGTACTAAAAAAATGTTTTCATTGTTTTTTTGTGTAGAATCTAACAAATTATTGAAATACAAGTTTGCTGATTTAATACAATCATGCATATACATATACAATATTGATTGGAAATACGTGCGATATAAAAATTATGATCGAAGGAAGTGCAGAGGTATTCCTACGCGAAAGAGAAAGGAGAAACTTTGTTATTCTGAAATGACAGATTAAAACAAGTTCTATAAATAAATCATTACCTACCTTATAACTGCATCTGAGGTTTTAAATATGTTTTTCTCACAACATTATCTTACAAACTGCTGGCGCAAATATCTCATAAACTATTGAACCGTTCGACTTAAGCTTTTACTATCATTGTGAATGCAATGGATCACGACATAACTTTCACTGCTAACAATTTATTATTGTAAACATGCTCTTCTTTTTATTTCCCGAGAATTAAAACAATACGTGGAACTTTACTTGTATCGTTTAATGAAAGGCTTAAATTTTGTTTAAGAAGAATGGTTTTGTTTCATTCACATTAAACTAAACTTTACACATTTTTTAAAAAGGAAAATAATATTTTAGATTCTCTGTAAGATAAACATTTATAGAAAATGAATAACTTTACAGTTAAATAAAAAAAAATTAAATTACTATAAGTACAGGAGTAAAGTACACAAAAGAAAGGGGAAGAGATAATTTAAGAGCGATAAGAAATTTGTAATGAACATTGAAGCTGAAATAAGTACATATTCTCAAAAAGAATTTCGTAATGGATAGTGAATGGAGGGGATATACAATGTAGCTCTCCTTTGCTACAGTTCTTTTAGTGATTGCGTGACTTCTACTTTCGTAAGATATTGTGGATATATGTATTATTTTAGTACAATGTAATTTCGATATCGTTTACGTGTCATCAATTGACGACTATTATTTCAAGGAAAACTCGATAACGGTTAGCTTGCGTCATAAAACGAAACAGTTCCTTATTTGATTACTTCATGCTTCTATTTGCCAATATCTGTAATTTATAATCGTGAAACATATTTAAACGCAATGAATTCAGTAGTGAATCAAGATAAGGTAGATAAGTGTTGCTAGTCTGCTGCGAAATTGAGTCTCGTATAAAAATTGAAAAAGCAAGTTACGGAATATGCATCGCGCATTTCACAGAAATCGAACATAAAATAAAGGAATACAGATAATTTGTCAATTCTATAATAATTTATTCTTTCCCTCGTATACAATAACAGTTCGAATATTATTAAATGGGGAAAGAATAAATAATGGGGAGCCACATTTCTATTTTTATATAAAATGCGAACAACACATTTGTATTTTATAATATTTATACCATAAAAGTTATAATCTATCTAGAAAACAGAAGCCGAAAGAAGCAGAGTGATTAAAATTTTTATTGATAAATTTCTAAATGGACGGTAAATATTTTCTCAAAAACAAAATATAACACGCAGGAAAGAAAATCGTTTATATTTCTTTTATAATCTTTTTGGCCGCTAAATTGGCCTTTGATTTTGCATTTTGGAGTAATGCATTCCTGGAAAATGTTATCTCGACAATTATCGGAATAGGCACCGATACCATATTTGCATTGCAATTTTATCTGTCGATAAAAAAAATTAAAGTGTTCTGGAAACGGCAATAATTTTTTGGTGGAAACGATTATAATGTAACGAATAGCTCCAATTTAGTTGATGACGTCACGCGAAATCGGTTCTCGAAATCAACATTGATAGTTCCTTTTATTCGAAACGATGAATATTTATCGTGACTGCAGGTCTGTTGTGACGCGACAATTCTGGCGAAAGTGTTTCGTTCGCTGGAATATTGCGTTACAAGGAAGACATTGATTCCTTTTTCGCGATGTTTACAAGGTCATTTATAAAATTCCATCTACACTGGACGAACATTCAACAATTAATTATCAAACCACTGTCGAACAAATGATTGTCATTCATTCGTGGGACAAATGTTACTCCGAGTTAAATTTTCTTAAGGGTGGAACTTTCACTGTTATACACAGTGATGCCGTCGCTTATATAAACGATTCTCAGTATAAGTCTCTACGTATTTCTTCTGTTAATTTAGACGAGGACCGATACATTATGTACTTTTATAATCGCGCAAGGCTTGTTTTCAATTATGTCCAAAGTGTTTATTTCGCGCGAGGCAAACAAATATTTGGAAAGAATTCTGAATTTGATTGATATAGGGAAAGCAGAATGTGTGTACATAGTTGTTAAAATCGAGGGGACAGGAGAGCGGAATTGTCAGTCGTTTGGTAGCGGTGGTGGTGGTAGAGATGGTGGGGGAAGTGGTGGGAAATGGTGGGGAGTTGGAGAGGCCAAGAACAGCTTCTAAATGGGGGCTTGGCCTTCTAGCGTTGCGACACGTTCGTGGAAAAGCGGCTTCGTGCCGCTTTACTAACACACGGACATCTCGCTGCCACGTGGCCCATTAAAACACAATGGGAAAAGAAGGCAGCTGCGATGCCCGCGCGAGCGATGTCGAAAGATGCGTCTCTATTCCTGTTGAGATCACTGGAGAATGCGACACCTGGTCTTAAAACTACGAATTGTAAACTCGTACGTGGAAGTTGCGCTTGACGTTTGGTCGATTATTTAAATAACCCGATGAGACGCGGACAAGGTTAACGGACTCTTATGTCAACGAATGACTCGACCGATCAGTTAGTAGGGGGATATGTATTTATGAGAGGTCGATTTACATTCGGTAGACAAATTGTTTTGTTCTTCCGATCTTCACCCCTGGCGCCTTCAGAGGTACATATTCTACTTTGCTCCATTAGATCGACCTTGTTCCGGTGATTAGACAGTTTTGTGTGCATGTATTTACATGGAACAGAAACGATGCGTTGGTCAATTTAGTAAAATATTATGGAACACTTTAGAACACGGAGGGGTCGTTTCCTTTACTTTCAGAAGGTTGAAACGCAATTTGAAAAGAAAAAAGGTAAAATAAGCAAAACAGTATCGCAGCAGTGGACAGACAAAATAACAAAATGATAAAGTAGGAATTACAAAAGCTTTCTACGTTTCCGGTGTTAACTTTGGCGTTAACTCAATTTTTAAAGAAAAATTCCGTGTTGTATTTCCGTATCTACTAGCATTTGATATGCAGTGCTAGTTTCAACGTTCAAAATTTTCAGTACACGCTTGACTCTGTAATCATAATCAGCACGCATAGCAAACATTTTAAGCACTACGTTCTCGAAATTAGGAAATTTTTGCATTTATTGTTTCCTTTAAGAACCGGTATATGTATGTAATGTATATGTATTATGCACATATTAATCTTTAAAACAAATCTACTGCCTTATATTATGCCATGTGCTGGTATTCTAAATGTTAAAGAGAAAACGGGTTGCCAAAATATTATGACTAATTAATAAATCTCGCGACAAGTCAAAATATTATGATTCCGTTGGAATTCCTTTGTTTACTACGCACGCGTAATTATTCATTGTTTTTTTTTTTACGTTTGTTGATCAACCTTGCAAGACCACAAGTTAAACGTGAAACGCTTTATTCTTAGAACAGTTGCATAAAGTGCATGATTATATTATAACTGAATTACCACATTTTAATAAATCAACGACAGATCAAAGAAAAATGGTTATTTAACTTCTTGTGCAATACTTCCGATTTAATAGAACAAAACAGCGTAAAGCACTTGTGTGTGCAAATATATCTGAAATGAATAAAGATTAAAGTAATGCAAGCTAAGTAATTTTTTCGTATTCAATATTTAACATTTTACAACTTTCACGCTGAACATAAAAAATGGTGACTAAATTCAATGGAAGTTGAATATAAGAAGCAACCGCAAGAATCAAAGAGCAACGTTTAAAGTGCCATACAGATTTAATGTAATTCAAGATTTGCCGCATGAAGTGAAATAACGAGACAAATAAAATTCAAGTGGCGTATTAGTATTTTTAGTTGGAACAGATTTTCATGGAAAATGACTTACGCAATACGGTCAATTACGTAAATTATACGAGTGATTTATAAATAATCGCGTATAGCAATTGACTGAAATGCAGAGGGTTATTTCTCAATTTTGTATACAAATGTATATTCATTTTAAATAATTTACGTAACTGTCAATATAATGCTACAATTGCATTCAGTAGATGGAACAGAATTAGTTATGATAATCTATTTCTCATTTAGAATGCATTGAATTTATTTCTGAAGCTGAACCCAGCTTTTATTTAATGTAATAGAAGTAAAGAAAGTTTCACCTTTGTTAGGATTGGAAAAATAATTTTTATCCATACAATTTTGTTTGCTTGATTTGTAAAAAAAATTAATGTTATTTTTGGTTTTTTGCAGATCTAAGACTGTGTTATGCTGAAAATCAAAAATCTCTGCAAAAAATGTTGACAGTGATGTGCCCAAACTGTCGTCATCGATTCCCAGCTTCAGGTTGTTGCGAATCTCAGACTATGAATGAAGATAATACGCTAATTCATCCAACAACCTGTTACTACGGTGGCTTGTTAGTTCCTAAAGGCTACGCCAGTGGCGGTGGTTGTTTTATAAATGCACCAACTATTATCCATAGTCAACCTATCATCAATTCGTTCAACTATCCATCAATGCCGCTTGATTTGGAGAAAGCAAAATTTGATAAACAAAAGGAAAGTGTTCTTCAAAGACCCAAGGATCCAAAGGATATCCAAATTTCTGGATTGCCGCTAATAAATAAAGAAAGCGAGAAAAATCAAAGTTCTGGGTGCCAAATTACCACTGGTTACGACTTAACTGGTGGTAGTGTAACTATAACCACACCAAGCATACAATCCGGAGGGTGCTTGATTCAGAGTACAGACTCTGGAATCCTCATGCAAATGCCACAAATGGAAATCCGTCCAAAATTATCCGGCGGTGGTTGCTTTGTACAAAAGGCATTATCAACTGAAAATCAAGAAACTCCTATTGTACTTGCTGCACAAAAGGGCCAGCAGGAAAGCATGAACCATGGTGACAGGGTACTTTTACTACCTCCGAGTGGATGCCAAGAGCTACCAGGAACTCGGAGAAATATTCTGCCCCAGAAAATAGAAGAGAAAATTCCAGTAGGCAATGTTGCGGATGGATATTGTGAAGGAAGACCAGGTTTTTCAAGTTTTCAAATGACAAATGTGCCAGTGGTGCAATTTCAGCAGGCTAAAATTTTGAAAAACAATGAGCAATCCACGGAGGAGAGCAGAGACTTCAATTGCTGTTGCAGCAACATTCAAAATCCTTATCATGTTAAATCAAATAATATCCCTGTTTCCGAAAATCGCAATTCCATGGTTCTGGATGCTAATCCTGGAGTACAGATTCAACTGAATGCAACTGTACAGCTTCCTGCAAGTTTAGGACAATGTACAGTAAATATAACTGCGACTACCACAAATTCCCCTAATTCTTCATCGGGTTTAACATCAAGAGCCAAAAACAATTTTAACGGCGGAGGTCTGGTACAGAAGAATGAAACACAAAACGACGAAGAATGTTTTCATGAAAGAAGAGATAGATCTCCTACGACACCAGTTTCTTGGCTGATGCCATGCCCGTGGAGTTTTAATAGTTACATGATGGACAAAGATGCGACTAGACTTAGCGAAGTGAAAAGACTTTTACAAACTTGTGGTTGGTACCACGAAGGCCTTAGTTGGCAGCAGAGTGAAAATTTGTTGAAAAATGCTGCTGTTGGGCGATGGTTGATGAGAGACAGTTCAGATAGTAGATATATGTTTGCAGTGTCTGTGCAGACAGCTAGAGGACCTACCTCTGTTAGAGTTCACTATTTTATGGGACAGTTTCGATTAGATGCTGAACCTAGGCTTGCTTTTGCAATTCCTCTTTTCGATTGCCCCATCAAAATGCTAGAATATTATGTGGAATACTCGAAAAGCGTTGATGAACACAGAAAAGAGGTTTGGGTAGATTATAGTGGACAACTTTATAGTGAAATTTATTTGACAAAGCCTTTGGTTAAAGAAGTTAGGTCTCTCAGTCATTTGGCCAGGTTAATTGTTAATAGGTACAAATTACCCACTGAAAACTTGCCACCTTTAATTAGAAATTATTTAACGGAATATCCATATGCTCTTTGAAAAGTAACTTGTAATCCTATTTCTGATTTCTGGATTTTCTCAGATACTTTGCAAAATAGAAATATATGTATCAAACGAATTAACGTGCTAATCTAAAATAAATATATGAAAGTTATATTTGTAACACTGATTAATTTCGACGTGAAATTAAAATAGCTATTCCAATTTGTTGTAATAAATAGAAATGGATAAAAACATTGAAAAAATCATGTTGAATTACATATCTATTTTAGTTTGTGTCAAACCCGGAAATCAGAAGTATCCAGGAATACCTTTATTTTTATACATTTGAACGATTTATATTATTGCGGCGAAATACCAGATATAAAGTTTAACTAGTGAGATATCGAAACCATCTTTCACGTATTAGACACAATTGAAAGTAGCTCGTAATATTTTATTAGAAAGGTACGTGACGTTTAATTGTTGAAGTAACCAACGAATTTGATAGTTAAACAGAGGTGTGTAATTTTGTTTCGTAGTCAGCAAAGCATAATATTACAAGATTGATTATTCGACCGAGTTCCTTCCTGTGTTTGAAATTTTCTCGGGAGACAGGGTACCATATACATACCCTGCACTGACCAATCGAAATACATTTGTCTTGATAAGTAATCAATGAAACTATTCGTGTTTAAGTTTTTATGCGATCTGAACCATCGTTTGACCACAAGTTTTGCTAGGGAATCCTTTGAGGGTTGAATCGATTGTATCGATTAATTAAATAACAATTAAATATAGTTTTATTATAAAGCTATTCATTGAATGCTACATCTTTTCGATACAATAGTTTTTCAGTGCGTCGAAGATGCATTAGAAATTATTCAAGTATCTATGAATAAATTCCTAGAAACGTTTAAATTTAGAATAGAACTCGGTCGGTTTTGATATTCATTGGGCAACGGTTAGTAATATTTAGCAGCTGAGAATTATATTCGGCGCTAGTAGAGAAGAACGTATTAATCATTGCTCCAATCTTAAAACTGATTAAGTATAATACAAATGATATTAAATCGGCTTCGTTGAAGAAATCGTAAGGCAGTATTAGGATTTATTGCGACGATTTGACTCTTCGTTTTATAATAACGATAATGGTTCAATTGCAAATCAATTTGCATAAATGCATATGCTGTATACATTAACAAAGCCAATGATGATAAATGACGAATTGAATTTTCTATAATCGCATTTCCGTTTGTAATCATTCAATTTACAAATTCCAAAACATATTTATTTGTGGAAAATTCATATTTTTGGCGATTTACAATGTTGTCCAATTGGAATGGAAGAAATAAAATGTTGTTTCTTAAAACGTATCAGGTTAATATACGCTATGACCGAATGCATTATATGTTCTCGAAAATACAAATTGAGATTAGATTAATTAGAAAATAAGTAGTTTCCGATTGTACGGTTATTTACTAATAATATGTTATTCGATAGAAAACTAAACATCATATTATTATTTCATATTAAATAAAGTCGGTTAGTGACGCTTGAAACGAAGAGTCAAACTTTGCAGAAGAATCAAACTCTAAATTAATTGAATTCTTGATTATTAATTATTAGCGAGTTTCTCCAAGTGCATATTGATGCGCTGCATGCGCAGCACGAGAGTAAACGAGAGTGCGTGTGTAATAAGTATGTGACTCTGCGTAGGAAAAGATTTCTGATGTGTGTATGCATGTATGTAAAAAGAATCTTTGAACGTGTATGACGCATAGTAAATAAGGAACACGATTCGAATGTCGATTGTTAGGCAAAACCGTAATCGGTATATTTTTCTAACTAAGAATCGGGGGCCTTTTCAAAGCAAACAAGATTTTTGTAACGAGAAGTATTATACAGGGTGTTTCCTGAACTATACACGTTTCAAATAAAACTACGATGGGATTGCATCGTTTAGAACTTTTGCTATGGTCATGATGCTGCATTTTTTTGTACTATTCATTACCGTTTATTGGGACACCCCGTATGAATCAGTGTAGGAACTGTTGCCCATTCTCTCTATATTAGAGATGACTTTTTAAGCTCTCGACGTACCTATCCTTCGTATACCATTTCGAATTAAGAATACTTAATGCGTGAGAGTTACTTATTTTTTCCAATTAATTGCGAATACTTGCTTTGACATTTCACAATTTTCCTATGACAACGTGTATTTTATTTGCAATTGACTATTTGGAAGTTAACGTTGCTTTATACTGCACATCTTTACTTCTTATTAAGGATTAAGTATTAGCTGCTGATATGCGATATGTGGGTTACTATATAAAATGATTGCGAAGGAATAGGTACATTCGATTTTTCCGATTCCAAAACTGAATCGATAGTATGTATGTTTATTGTTGGAAACTGCCACTCAGCGAATCCTACCATGTTTTATATTGCGATTCAAACAATGTATAGTGTGAAATGAGTTAAGTTATTAAAGAATTATTTATTATCAATCATATTGATGAAAGTTTATTCTTCTTCTCTTGTTACAATGCGTTTTACCTTCATTAACGCCGTGCTGAATGAACGACAAACATTTTCCTGTATCTAGTTGTATACATAATTTATTTATTGAATTAAATATTCGGAGCTATAACAACTGATTTAATCTTTTAATACTAAGCAATGTTTATTCCGTTCTCGATTTATGCTTTCTTTGATCATTATAGTAATTTTATACATGAGACTCAGGGAATTATTCATTCTGAGATGTAGTTTTAATTATGTGCAAAGTGTATTAAAAATATGGTACTTCGTAAATCTTATTTAATTCGAGTATTGGGAACCAAATACAAATAATTTATATAAAGTTCATTGTCTGTGCTTGTGTTTTCCCTATCGTTATGCTTGATGGAAGAATATGCATAAAAGAATCATTTAAACATGAAGTTTGTATAGTGAGTCCTGAATCATAGTCAAAAAGTAGTGGGGAGGAAGCACGTGTTTCGAACCCTACTGCACAAACTACAAAGCTCCACCGCCTCATCGAGCCGAGCAGGGCAGTGCGATGCCACTTTGAAATGGGTGCACATATACAGGGTTTCCCGTGGCATGTGTCGAATTCGGAAATGGGGGGTTGCTGGTGTGACCCTGAACAACTTTTTTCTTGACAAAATAGTTGGTTGAAGCTTCGTTCTTGAATTATTAACGAAAAACAGCGACCAATCAGAGAACCCGTAGAGCGCGCGCTCACCACGAGAGTGTGGCTCTCAACCTTGCTGGGTCGTGGTCGTGACCAACGCGCTTCTTCGCGCGCGGTTGGAAGCCACGTGGTTGAGCGCACGCACTACGGGCGCTCTGATTGGTCAGTGTTTTTCGTTAATACTTCTTAAACAAAGCTTCAGCCAACATTTTGGTTAAGGAAAAAGTTGTTCAGTGTCACCCCGCAACCCCCCATTTCCGAATCCGACACATGCCATTGGAAACCCTGTACAGTGCAGTATATCAGGGGTCGGCAACCCGATGCCCGCGAAGCACTTTTAAATTGCCCGCTGTTCAAATATCTAAGTTCTAAATTTTAGATATTTGAACAACAACCTCTCCTTTGGTAGCGGCCAATGAGGTTGAGTGGAGGTGGTAACATTTTCGCTTTTCGGTACGGACGTAGGGGTGTGCGCGCAAAGGAGAGAATGGGAAAAACCCGGTCAACGCGTGAAAGTCGCAGGGTAAAGGTAAATGGGGAGTCATGGAAAAAAACCTGGAAAAATACGCGAAAAAGTCGAAGAGTCTTACAGCGTTTTCTAAGAATACGCGTACAATAATTAACCGATGTATAGATCGGTGTAGCCACAGCCTACTCTAAGTAGGCTGTGGTGTAGCGCATATGTTCACCTGACTTTGAATTTCGCTCCCGAGTTCTTATCGTTATCGATAAGTGCGATTTTATTGTCGATCAGTGGTTCGATGTTACTAGACATTAAGCCTGACGAACGTGATAGCGTAACAACGGCAATGGGGAAATGGTTGGAGACAGTGTCCGTAGAACGGTCCCTTTCTCGAAGCTTGCGGCTCGCTTTTGTCGGTGTCGCTGGGCTCTAAAGAAAAATAAGGATAGAATGATGGTCGAGGCAGCCGGGAAATTTAAATGCCACCGTGTCGCGATATTACGTTTTATGTTACAATAAAAACGGCGGTGTAACTTCTTTATTTCTAGCATCTTATCAATTTTCTTGAACACATTGTTGAGATTTTTCCGATTAAAATGAGACCAAATATAATATAAGTTGAATCATATTACTTCATTTAACTCGTAGTCTTCTCATCTGGTCGCTTCGGATCCTACAACGCGAATCGCATACGGCCCTACCGATCGGCGGCATCAATCGGCAGTTCCCATTCCACAATTTTACTATATTTCTGGACTCATTATAGCCGCTTGGTGGTGAGCATGTTACGCTTTTGCAATAAATTATATGTATGATATACAAAAGGAATGATTCCAAAGCACTGGCTACGCCATGGCATAGCCTCAGGAAACCATTCAATACCTTAATATACATATACAGTAGTGTACACTTTGATTGGGAGGCTGCGTCAATACTCTTACTTCATGGTCAATATTGTAAAGTCATCATTCTATTTCACTTTGTCTCGATATCTTCGTCGTCGTCCCAATAACGACAATGCGTGTGATAGCAGCAGAGGGAGAACGCAATATGCTCTGACTAGCCATCTGCTGGCAAACGCTCTGTATAAGAAAGTGTAATATAAGTAGCGATGGGCACCATCGACTAATTTAAACTAAATTACTATTTAGTAACGACATATTATTGACTATTTAATCGATAGTTTTTAATGGACTGAAATTTTGCTTATTGGTTATGTCTGGAGTCTGAACTATGTCATGAAATATTCATACATCAATATTTCATTTTTCTATGAAATTCATCTTTTTGTAAATTTATTAGTTCATAATTAGAATTTATTATTATACATAATTAGAATTAAATGACTTTTTTAAAATTAAACGTAGCGATCTGCTTTATTCTGAAAAGTTTAAAGGATTACTTTACAAGATATTTGGGGAAATTACATAATATCTTTAATATAAAGTAAAATAGTGTCCTTTATGAATATCAATAAGTATTAAAAATTTTATTAACATCTGTTAATATTGCTATGAGTTTCAAATGATTAAAAGTGGTGAAAATCACAATTTCTTACAACGTTCGGTCAATAACTGTATAAATTTAGTAAGTTTGCATTAGTTTGCGTTATGCATACTTCAATATACACGTGCTTAATGAATTAATTATTCGATACCGCTATCGAAGGCATACATATATTTGATAGTGTATCTTGAACCTCATGATAAAATCTATTCAAAACTCCCGCCACTTAAATTCAGTTTATCAGTAGATTCTCACATATAAATTCAGTAAATAGCTCGATGGTCCGAAGTCCAAGCGGTTAAATTAGTCGTTAAGAGCTGGATAGTTTAACCACTTAACATCCAGGTACGTAATAATACGTTGGCCAACTATAGTGAAAAAAACCACACCCGTAATATTGCGGGTGTACGTTTACCAGCGGCACAGTGTCCAAAATAGTGAAGGGCACCATCGACTAAAAACTATCGATTAGTCGATAGTACCCAACTACTATTTTCAGTCGACTGATTTTTAAAACCATCGACTAACGACTGATTTAGTCGTTTAGACTTTGGACCATCGAGCTATTTACTGAATATGTATATATGTCATATGTTGGAGAATCTGCCGATAAACTGAATTTAAGTTGCGGGGGTTTTGAATAGATTTGATCATGAGGTTCAAGATTCACTATCAAATATATGCCTTCGTTAGCGGTATTGAATAATTAATTCATTAAGCATATGCAAATTAAATTATGCATAACGCAAACTAATGCAAACCTTTTAATTATTTGAAACTCAAAGCAAAATTAACCGATTTTAATAACATTTTCAACAAGTATACTACTTACTGATATTTATAAGATGCAGTACTTTAATTTTTATTAAAGATATTATGTAATTTTCCCAAATATCTGGTAAACTAATCCTTTAAACTTTTTCACGAATACTTTCGTTCTGCCTTTTACATTAATAAGAAATAAGAAATTTTAAGTATCATTAAGAAAGAAGAGGAGTCGATTGAAACGTATATGGGAACCAGGGGTGGGTTTATAACAGTCATTCATTAGTTCGTTTCGAAGTTTTATATATTTTATATTTAGTTGTCTTACATTTTATTGTTCATTATAAAAATAATTAATAATATGTTTATTATTAACGTTAATACTTTTCAACATGAAATAAATGCCCAATCAGCTATAGAGTCCTTAAATTCTGAAATTACAACATTATTAAGTAATGAACAAAATTATGAAAATAGATCGACAAGTTCCTTACATTCCTAATATAGCAATATTTATATCTACCCTAGGAAAAAGAAACAAACGACTTAAATTTTGATGCATAAAACATTAATTAATGGCGTCGTGTTAAATACCTGTCTAGATGATTTTAAAGAATATTTTCAAGAACTGAATATAATATTATATATAACCTAATTCAGAGCCGGGCAACTGGCGGCCCGCGGGCCACACGCTATTCCTTTCCCCTCTTCTCAAGCCCAACCAGCGTCTCCCACTATGTGACTAGCATCTACAATTCACGGAAAGCCTATGGGACTGTTTGTGCTATGTATCTAGATGTATATACTTGCAGTAGGACCGTAGGCGATAAAGACAAGTGACGAATGGTGCTTAGTAGTGGGAGAACCGAAAAACTAAAGGAAGTATCGCGTAATTACGGTGGTGAAGATGTTGCCCGACTCTGACCTAATTGATTCTCACAAAAAAATTTAGAACAGTCAATTTTTAAGTGCCAAAATAAAAAGTTTATGACAAATTGAAATATTAGTAACTGTTAGAAAAGAAACTTGTTTACCTTTTATATTTCTGAAATTCTAATTACGAACTAATAAATTTACAAAAAGTAAATACACCAATATTTCATGACATAGTTCAGACGCCAGACATAACCAATAAGCGAAATTTCAGTCGACTAAAAACTATCGACTAAATAGTCGATAGTATATCGTTACTAAATAGTAATTAGTCGATAGTTTAAATTAGTCGATGGTGCCCATCACTAGTCGAAAATGTTGAGTGGGGGTAATGTATTCGCCTTTAGTCAAGAACAAGATACATTGTAAGCATTCATTTAGAAAACAGTGACTTGCCTGCTTCGCGTTTTTATTATTTTTTAATTTTATATCGTTATTTCTAAAAATGAGTCCTGACGAGTCAGAGAGTGATTATACAGACGTGTCAGAAAATGAGCGTTTTGTTTTACCCGTTTCATGTTTCTAAATAGGGATGTTAAGTGGTTAAGCGACTGAATTTCGTCGATAGTTTTAAGTAACTACAATCAGTCGATAGCCCGATGGTCTAAAGTCCAAACGACTAAATCAGTCGTTAGTCGATAGTTTTAAAAATCAGTCGACTGAAAATAGTAGTTGGGCACTATCGACTTATCGATAGTTCTTAAAATTCAATTGTATGGTTCGTTTCCAAGTGTTCCAAAATGTATTAAATTTCATTTCTCTTTCCACTTTTTCCAATTATTCTAATGAAGTATCATTGGTACGCGATATACGATAAAGTCTATCTATTCCAATGTAGGATTCTTAACTATATAATCTTTTCAATGAATCTTTTATTATTTATATATTTCAGTTTAATAGTTTTCAGAACACTTTACATAGCGTTACGCAAAGTTCCCATTCCCTCCCACTTTTTAATGCTGATCTCAGATAACCTAACATTAGTTAGTGTTGATGGGTGATGGTACATCATCGGAGAATTAGACAAATTTTAATCCACGTATTGTTTACAGAATAAAAGCTCAATAGGGATGTTTTAAAACTGATGCAAAGAGCCAAAAGTAACGAAATAAGAGACTAAATATCGAAAGGATCTGCAATGACGAGCACTATGTTGTCAAGCGTCTCGGAAGCATTATATGCATCCGAGGCTGCGGTTCGTCTTCTTATCTCCATTTTACTTGGTAATTCAAATTTCTACAGAGACATTGACTTCCCTATCTCTTTCCTGGATTCCGCGGGTTTCTTTTCCATTATATACACAAATTTAACGATATAGAACATTAACCTATAACCTGAATTTCATTTGCCCTGTTCGATGATTGATTGCATAATCGCAATGTATTTTCACTGCATTATTACCTAATTTTGTATGCACATACGATATTGTAGATATTGGTTCATACTTAAAAACAAACGGAAAAGCGCTACCCAACGTATTATAACGAAATTGCCGTTGTACCTGCGTGCGCAATGCCGTCTTACAGATTGAAGTGATAGTTATAGCTAAGTATGCAATGTAATCAAAATCAGTACTTATTATTCCATTTTTTTGTAAGAATTTATTTTTATTTAGTTTGCACGTGCAAATAATTGTGGTCAATTTATATCATCTACATTGTAATACGTTAAATTTTGGTGGCTGATTTTATGAATAGACGAATGTATAAACCATTTACTAGAAATGGTAATATTAGAATTCGAATATAAAGATACGTTGTTGTATGTGCTTTAAATAATAACCAGTCATAATTGGAAGAATAAAACTACTTTTGATGCACTTGATTAGTAATCCCGTTTCTTGTCCTTTCCATAGTATTTTATAACACGTTCTAATTTGTATATGAATTATACGACGAAAATTTGTACGGTAAACAGCGAAATTGTATATTATATTATGGTTTATACACAAAAATTTACACCTGCTATAATGACTGATCGTTTCAGTTGTGCGATTGTAATATGTCGATAAAAGTTGTAACTAATAGCGACAAGGATATAAAATACTGATTACCTCAGTTTTACTTTTTCATTAACTTTTTCATTACTGTTGTTGGGGGAAGGTACAAGTCCGTAAAATTTTAAATGCAAATCGCAAATGTTATTAACATGTCATTGTAAGCGCTAAAAAACTATTTAATTCGCAACATGCATGCGAAACAGAGGAGTAATGGGATTATAATTGAACTTTCAGGTTTGCCCATCGCTCTTCTTCATTGGTACATCCTATACGGAAAATGTCCGACACGGCAAAACATATTTTTTGCGACATCCGGTATACTGATCTGTTTGTGGAATTATGGTAATTATTGTCGGCGACGGTAGCCAATACTCATAAAATATACAAATTAATGGAACTACAGTATTCGTGACAAACCTTATTTTCATTCGACTTTTTTTTATTGCATCGCGGTTAAAGAGAATCTGCGCAAGAGACCGATTTAAATTCATCGAGTGGTATGCCTACACTATAGTTTTCGTGTTATTTAATGAATAAAATGGCAATATACGTTAATGAATTACTCGTACATGTAATTTTTATTTTATAGTTTTCTTCAACCGGTCCTGAAATTTGTTTGTAATACTCAATTAAATTGCAAAACAATATTTACAGGATTCAATACGATTCATTCGGCAACAGCAACATTGGTAACTTATTCCTTCCTAAAGTGTTGTGGTGGTACTGCCTTCTCAGTTTTGATCACTTTTATCTTCAACATGGCTTATCTTTTATGCGGTATGGAGAAATCACTATACGCTATCGCTTCTGTATGTAACGCAACTATCGCATAATTGCCCCCATAGTACGAAAATTTTGTTTGATAAATTCATACAACACTTACGAAAAAGCCTGCGTTTATTTTGGTCCGAAAGTGACCATTCTACGAATAATTGCACAATGAAATTGTAGGAACCTCCAAGGAATAAGAATACATAATACCTACGTTAGACTTCATTTCTTACAAGGAAGGTTAGGCAACCCAAATATTCGGAAACGTATGAAACTTTGCATACAAGTACAGTATGTCATCCGTAATACAACCGTATTTTCCATTCGTGCCATAATTCGGTTTTAAGGGGTGAAATCAGCCCTTGAAAAAAATTCAGAAAGTTCTTTTCCGTGAAATATCTCAGGAACGCTGGGAGATATTTAAAAAAAGTATAAACAAAACTTGCATCGCTTTATTGCGTCTACAAAACTGGGCAAATTTTTGAAAAACCCACGGAAAAAAAAAAATGAAAAAAATCAGGAACTTTTCAAAAAATTTCTTTGTTTTGTTTAGAATTTTTTTAAATATCTCTCATCCTTCTTGAGATATTTCACGAAAAGGATCATTTTAAATTTTGTTCAAGGGCTGATTTCACCCCTTAAAACCGAATTATGGCACGAACTGAAAACGGGATTGTATTACGGATGACATATTCTACTTGTAGGCAAAGTTTCATACATTTCTGAATCTTCGGGTTGCCTAACCTTCCTTGTTAGTCAACTCTGGATGACCTTTTGCTCAAAGCGCCGGAATGCATTTCTTGTTATACATACAGTACATCGGAAGTATTGACATTCACTTGAATGATGTGTTTCTACTAATCTTGGCACCGCCGCACAGTGGTGCCATTTCTCGAAAAGCTGGCCACAATTCGTAATTCCACACGATTTTCATAAGAATTGGTATTCTTATGTTTTTGGGGTTGCTGAATTCAAATATCTTATAAAAAATGCAAAATTCATAATGGACGATCTAATATCAGTGGTATAAAAGTTAGCTTTCGTAAAAATTGGCTATTTTCCGATTTTTGACTAAAATTATGTAATTAGAATGTCTAATTTAATATGACGACGTTAATTTCAAAACTCGGCTGAAATCCGGATGTTGTTGAGTTCGTTCTGTCCGTTTTCTGGAACAGTTGAATACTGCTAAAAAAGTACAAAGGGTCTCAGTGGGTAGTAGCGACCAGATGACTTCATGACGGAGGTCCCAGGTAACTAACAGGGTTATAGTTTCCAGATGTGTGACAATAGAGAGTCGAAGGCATCCAACAGAAAGTAGAAGACAATAGTTCTCGCAACAAATACCCGGAAGGCCTGGTACCTCTGTCCATTACAGTTTGTATACTTTCCAAGTCTGAACTCAAGACTTCGTGATGTTGCCCAATTGACTTATGTCAAGGAATCATGTTATCCCGCTATAATCTTGGACCCATCATTATTATTATTAATTATTATTTATTATTATTTATTTATTTATTATTATTTTATTAGTGTTTTCGATAGATTTTTTTATATCATATTAAATTTTTCACAAATTTATTAACCTTTGCACGAGATATCACCACTACGCTCTAGTGGCACAGACCGTACATACCCCTACTTGATACTTTAAATTTAAATATCTTAAAAAGGGGCAAAAAGGAGCAAAGTTTCTCAACTGGATATCATAGTTGACATGCAACTTTATATCAAGAGACTTGTCCCAGCGTGAAACCCCGTGAATAACATCTTTATTTTCCTTCTTGTTCATTAAGATATGGCTAAGATTTATGATATATTGAAAACGGAATTACAATAATAAATTCAAAGATATGTTACTTTATTTCTGTGGAAAATTTATGTTTATAACACCTACTTTAATGGTAAAATCTTTCACATATCAATTTTGTTAAGATAAACTTTCCCTGACGCAATTAACAAGCTCCAATTTTCAAGATATGAAGGAGCATGAAATTTCTTCAACTTTGGCGGCCTATATCTCCGTAACCAATCAATATATTTAAAAAATTCAAGCGGCATTAGATGCATTGATATATATACAACAAATCTGCTATACTAAAAAAAAGCTACTATATACTCCAAAAATTGAATTTTGGCCAGCTTTTCGAGAAATGGCACCACTGTGCGCCGCGCCGTCCACGCCGGTCACCAGTCACCCCCACGGGCGACGCTACTGGCAAGCTGAGCACCGGTCACCGGTGACCTCGACGGCATTCAACGTGTTAAACGGGAGATTTAGAAATGTTATGCACAATTATAAGAAGATTCAAATCATTATTGCAAGTTAATTCAAATAATTCAATAATGGGACTCAATTATTCGATAGTTATATTTGAGTAGAATAAATACAGTTCTATGCTTAATAAACATGATGCTCGTAGAAAATTCCTGTGCAAACGTAAAAATATTATTAATTCTCGACAGGATATTGCATGACATGTTCAGATGATTACGATATAAAATGGACTATGCCACAATGTGTGTTAACTCTGCGATTAATTGGACTCGCATTCAATGTATTCGACGGCCGGAAGCCCGAAGTATGTGCAGAAAAGCGAGTAGTTTAAAGCGCGCAGCGCAAATATTTACTCGTTGAATAAATATATGATTTAAAAGAAACTAAAACAAGTTTCAAGTTAAATTTGGCAATTATAAAGCGTTAATAAGGATCATAATTCCTTTAAGAAGGAAGAGCTTTAGTTGGTTAATAAAATGATCGTTTTAGGAAAAATTGTCTGCATCGCAGAAAACAACGGCGTTGAAAAAGCCACCAACACTTTTAGAGATTGCAGCATTTGCGTATTTTCCAGGATCGTTCCTTGTAGGGCCACAGTTTAGCATGAGAAGGTACTTGGACTATATAAACGGAGAACTTATGGTGGATAAAACTCAAGCTGTAAGTAGCATTAAAATATTAATTAACCACTTAGGCTTTGCTGTCCAGACGGTCCTTTGCGTGCAGTGCTCCATTATACTTCGCACGTACATTGACGAGACTGTCTCGCTTCTTAATCGTTTATTGTTCATTATCAAAAAAATAAATAATGTACGTAGTACTGCTTTTTTATTATTAATACTACATAATAAATAAAAATATATACTAAACGAATATGACCATTTACTGAGTACATTTTGCGAATTCTGCAAAAAAATGTTAAACTTAAGGGGTTTGATAATTGAACAATTTACAAGATGGATGTTTTTTAATAGAATGGGCGTAATTTTGTATCACAACATATTGGTCTTATTAAGTTCAGATTTAATAAATGTAATTGAAATATGATTTTTTTCGTGGGAAAAGGAGTCGAGTGTAAATAGGAGAGAACTATTCATTGGATTTTTGTATTTGTAGAATCCTGAAAAAGATGCAGTGGTAAAGCATGATTGGCTTATTCCTGGTGTGATTCGAATGTTTGTCGGACTTATATATATACTATTCTACCAAATGGGGACTCTGTACATACCCGACGAGTATTTGTTCAGCTCGGAATATTTAAGTCAGCCCTTCCTGAAACGTCTTCTAATCGTTGGTTTTTGGGGCCACATTAATCTTTATAAATATATTTGTTGTTGGTTGCTCGCAGAGGGGGTAAGAAAAATATGTATACGTATATAATTTTGCATTGTATATTTTTTTGTTGACTGGTTGATAAAATGATTTTTATCCGATGTTAATAATTAATTGTTACTTTCACATGTATGTAATATAAAATTTATGTTTTGTTAGGTGTGCATATCTTTTGGTTTAGCTTACAATGGGAAAGACGAAAAAGGTCAGCCACTTTGGAACGGATGTGAAAATGTGAAATTAATCATGTTTGAAACGGCAACTCAATTTAACGATTATATTTTATCGTTTAATATAAACACCAATCATTGGAGCGCGGAATATATTTACAAGAGATTAAAGTTTTTGGGATCGAAGCTCTACAGTCAATTTTTTACGCTGCTTTTCCTCGCATTATGGCATGGATTTCATTCGGGGTATTACCTGTGCTTCTTCCTCGAGTTTATTATCACGTACGCTGAAAGAGACGTAAGTTTCATTTTAATTATATGCAAATTTCGTTTTGTCATGCATGTAAGCTTCATTCAAACAATTAGTAGTTCATTTAAAAAATAATGTCGTTAACGATTATTTGATGACTTAATAATTTCATGACTTATTATATGTATTAATCATCGTATCGTTACTATCTTATAAATATCTTCAAATTAGTTTTCTAGAAAATGCTCTTTTGCAAAGCATTCATTACATACTAACAATGAGCAAAATAGAGTTCCGAATAATTGAGCTGTTTATTTTGAAAGTGGCTTAAGTCCACTTGTTTTGAAGCCGAGATATTTAAGGGGCTGGGTTTGAATCATATTAAAAATATTGGTTACTAACAACATGATAGTATAATGTTCTTGTTTTTCTGAAAATGTGTAATTTACTATCCCAAGCAGCTTAATAAACATTATTCAAAACGTAACACGGTTCTCGCGGTCATAAATGAACCGAAATGCACTTTCAAAAGAAAAATTTGTATCATTTCGTTAGCTACCCAATTTTCTGTTAAAAAAATATCAGTGAATTTGAACATATTGGCTGCAAATTGTTTAAAAGTGGAAAGATCACGTAGAATTGTAACTATTATAAACGCTAACGGGATTTTTTTGGAAAATGGACTTAGGTCACTTTCAAAATAAACGGCTCAATTGTACTTCGTGTAGACTAGTATGCCCCTAATATGTACCTCTTTTCATTTCGTGCAAAATGGACTACAGTACTTGTATAAAAAGTATATTGTTCAGATTTGGTCGATTAAAGTATTACATAATCGGCTAAGGGAAGAATTCAAAATCCCTAGCATTTTTCGCATTGCAACTTCTCAGCGAATTAGAGTGCATATTACATTGACATAAGTTACTTCAAATAAGTTATCAGTCTAACTCGCCCTACTTCTATTAAGATAATTATCTGTTCAATGTACGATATCGTTTATTCGATAGTGAAACATTAAGATGTATTACTTTTTTTCAGTTTGCACAAATATTGAAGGGTAACGAGAAATTACAAAGTTTATTGAAAAATCATCTGGAACTTCGCATCATCTCCTGGATTCTTATGAAGA
This sequence comes from Nomada lathburiana, assembly GCA_963667235.1. NCBI lineage: Eukaryota > Metazoa > Arthropoda > Insecta > Hymenoptera > Apidae > Nomada > Nomada lathburiana. The sequence goes on from OY763902.1 coordinate 2,982,884, forward strand.
TCTACTTGTTCATGTTTATGGGCTACAGCCTTATTTCTTTTATCCTTTTATCGTATCCGCGGTATATGCAGGTTTATTCTTCTGTTTATTTTTCCGGACATATAATTTATCTGTCTTATCCTTTCATTTCTATACTAATCAAAAAGTTTCTCCTTAAAAGACGCCTCAAAAAGTTGCAGTAGCCACGTTCGTATGCGACAAAATTTTTAGCAAGGGGACACACACACACACCCGCGCACGCGGGCGTGTATATATCTATATATATTGTTTCTTAGTGGCCGTTTTTTGGCGATAAAGAGGTGCTATGGGGATAAAATGGTGAAAAGGGTACAAACTTCGTTTTCTGAATATTTAAAATCTTAAATTATTTGTAGAAGAACAAAAGTTCTTTGCAAACTATTTACGAAGTCTATAGCAAATAATGCAACAGATAACGAAATACATTTCTTAAGGGTTTCGAGAGGTTGTTATCTTTGTACAAACAGGCGAAAATTTTATCTCGATTATTTTATATATAAACAAAGATCTCTAACTTTTCGTTGGTTTTTATAACTTTATTAAAAATAGGAGTGTCAATTTTTGTTGTTGAAATGTTATAGCTGTAAGAGTTCCTTTAAATCGAGTCTTTAACATCAATTACGAAGATGCAATTTTTAAATCTTCGAACTAAAGTTAAAAAGAAAGGAGTTCTTATATCTTTGAGCGTGCGTTCTATTTACTTGCCAAAATACCTAATTGTTTATACAATATTATTGTGATTTGATATGATGCGTTGTTGTATCGTTAGATAATGAAGATTGCTGCATGTTACTTAAAGGAAAGTGGTCGCACATTTTCCGCGAATGCATGTAACTGAGGACTGATAGAAATTTAATTTACCTGTGGAACAACAATAATACGTTAAATTTAATGGAAATCATTACCTTTCCCGATTGAGGGATGGAATCATTTTTTTAAATTTTACTGTGGCGAATGAGAAAATTTGCTGATACTTTCAATGAATATTTTTTCCGTCGCCTTAAGATGTGGAGAATTAAATGATTGAGATAGCAAGAGATACAATAACTGTTATGAAAACTAGTCATGCAGATGTTTTTTTTATTTTAGAAATTGAGTCTTTCATTTTTCGTTAAACTATACCCCAATTGTACTTATTAAATGATATAAGTAGCATCTCCATGGTTTTGTTGGATGCATTAACTTGTTTCACACTTTTTACGGCATTCATAAAATAGTAAATTTTCAAGTCTGTTACTTCTTTAACTTAAAAAGAAAATTGTCTTTTTCCATTTTTTTGATGCCAACGGATACAAAGTCCAAATTTGTTTGCAAGTAGATAAAAGAAAATGATGGCTGTATACAATACGAATGATACAAAACAAGGTGTACGATTACGTAAATAACTGTGGTATTAGATATTTTTGGGGGGTCTGTGATGGTTTGTACGAACGTCTCGAAATGTGCGTAGTATCGTAACAGGTTGTTTATAAATAAGTGGCACAACTTTTTTGATACCAGACCGGTTGCCTTAGTAAATGTGAATTTACAATTTTTGCCACATGTACAGGGTGTCTGAGGTTTTTCCGGATAAATGTTGTCAGCTATGGCGGTGTCGGTCTTGCATCCGCATAGGCGGACGGTATGGTAAGTTAAGTAGAAGAACTAGGCGCTTCTACAATTTATGTGAAGACTTTGCAACGAAGTCTCGGTGGTCGACTTTCGAGTAACATTTTTGTATTCTTTTCGTGCATACAATATGCCGACAACGTTTCTCCAGAAAAACATGAAACACCCTGCATGCTGGCAAACATATCGAATACTTTCTGTGTTGCTAATTTTGAAACAGCACTGCATATTTTTATGTGTACTTGAACTCCGAATTTGTAAGATCAGAATTGTATTCTGAAATAAAAATAGCTCTTCCATATTTCTTTGCCCCCTTTTGTTTCCCATGTTCTATTTTCGGAAATCATAAAGCTGTAAAGCACGTAATAAGAAATTATTGAAATAAAGCAAAGTAAGTTCTGGTTTTCACAGTCATTGGTATAGGAAAATTAATTGCAAATAAAAAATAACATGGTATACGAATTCTACAAAAGTACAAATAACTTTATTAAAATATACATACATTTGTTACAATCGCTTTAACTCGCATTAATCAAAACTTCCCAGGCTCGTTGCTTTTCTACACTTAACAGATCTTTGTGTATATCGCTTCTATGAAATCGTCGATACTTGCACCACATTCGCGTTGTAATTCGTGCTTTTGCAAGAGCACCAATAGCTAATAGGAATTAAAATATATCGAAATGTCAACAGTATTAGGTATATAATAATTTGGTCCTTTACAGTCGGCTCTATACTTGGTGTCATCGATATAAAAATATGTCTTCGGTGAACGATCTGAGAATTTTCGAGAGCAGCTAAATACTGGATAATCTAATTGTAAAACCTATAAAACTTTGTAACATTAATCGTGTTACGTGCAGATTGGTTTTCTCAAAATCTCATAGATAATGAGGACTTTCCCCGAGTATTAATTCTTTAATTCACGAAATTCACGTGCTTTGAGTATTTGAGTCATATAACACCTATCACTTGCCATAAGACTATAGTACTCAGTAGGAGCCATCGGGACTTGATGGCGGGGCACCATAGTTATCTGATGGGGGTGACTGATGCGGCGGTCCGTATTCTGTGCTGTGTGATTCTTTCTGCAACATTAATAAACAATAATGTTTATAAAAATGGAAATATATTGAGTTTTGAGATAATGCTGCATTTTTGGAGCACATTTTTTTAGACTGACTGTTATGAAGGAGAACTTAATACGATTCCTTTATTCCCCTTATTTAATTTAATGGCCATTTAACTTTTTTTCTGCGAATGAAATGCAAGGAAGTTTAAGAAAAAAGTGTCCTATTGTATAGGCAGCAGCTTGAAACTTTTATAACATGCATTTGTGGTTGTAAGCAATACGGCAATGGTGCGCATATGTATTTACGTTTTTGCGTGCTACATCAAATAATTATAAAATGAAAGCAAATATTGCTAGTGCTATATTTATACCATAAATATTAGTTACAACTTAATTGAATAGGTATTAAAATAAACTGGTTTGTAAAAATGACTTACTTCCGAAGCATAACTTGTTATCAAGAGAGAACGTAAACATTCTTGTATCTATTTTATTTTTAGAACTCTTGCATTGGAACTTCATCTATATCGCAAACGATGTTCTTACTGTGACTCTTACATTCAATATTATGATAACTTTCTAACCATGAATCTAGGAATTTACGTTTATTCATTTACTCGTCCTACCAATGGGCACGAAACCTTTTGGCAACGTTTGAGAACGAAATCTGTGAAACACCATTTATTAAGCTGTCCCAAAAGTTCCTTTCGTCTTCTTACTAGAAATTAACTGCCAACAATTTTACAAAGAGTACAATGACGTGCGTAACGTTATGTTTTAACACTCTGCTTCATCTCCCCGGAAGCATCATGATACCAAATAATTGGCGTGACCGCCAAGATCGGAAGTACCGCCAAGATCTAGCTGTGAGATCGGAAACAAACATCTATTTTCGGGATGCTTTTTTTTAACTTGAAAATCTTTTTTAACTCTAGATAACTAACCATTCGTAAAAATTGCGAAGCAAGTATTGGAATTATGTGATATCGGCTGATCCGCTTACGCCGCCAGATCCCCCGACCTTGACTTTTTCTAATCCGTTGAGTTAAAACAATGCACTGGGTAGTGGCGTTTCGATAAGAAGTGATTGAGTTTTAGAATTACATACTAGTCGTTGTGAAAACAACGAAAGCTTAGTAATAGCGCAACTTGTTTTTCAAGGCAAGTGATCTTTACGTTTTATGCGTTTAATGCATTTTTATGAATTTGGTTAACGGTTCTAGCAATTGAATTCGCGCGAGGCATGCTCTATACGTCCTTCTACCTCGCGTAGAATGACCAAACAGGCTTGCAATAAGTGCAACGCTCCCATATGTAGAGAACATAATACGAATATTTGTTTCGAATGCTCTAATTAACACATTCAACACCAAATCTACTTATTTTTATTTTCATTTGCTCCATTTCCTTATAAAATAAAAGACTTTTCTTTCTGTTTGAAGACACTTCAATTCTGTTCGTATTTGTAATTGACGTTGTCATTACCAAGCATTCTTATAGGAATAAAGTTTCTCCCAGGAGAGCTTAGTTATCTAGGGTTAAACAAACGTTTTAGCATGTCTTACCTGTGTCTTGTATCTGATGAAGTAGACTTCCGGTTTGCTAGGTTGAGTTGGAGCTTGAGTCGGGAGAACCACTTCTGGTTGCTCTTCCGGTTTCTTCACTAGCACGTAGATCAATGTCTTCTCCTCGTCTTGAGGTGGCAATGGTGGCAAAACAGGGGCCGTTGGTGTTGGTGGAGTCGGGGCCTTTATGAACACGATTTTGTAATGTTTCTGTGGTGGCGCCACGGGTGGTATGTATTTCGGAGGTTTGTACTCCGGAGCTTCCGGGGGTGGTACATGAACGTAAACATGTTTGTGAACGATAGGCTGTTGCTGCGGTGGTCCGTAATGGTCTGGAATGGATGGTGGGCCGTAGCTTCCGGATCCGGTCGATAAACTAGAGCTACTCGACGGTGGGAAATACGAGCTTACAGGTGGCTCTGGTGCCGGTTTCGAGTATACGGTTGACGCTACCAGCAGTAGCGTGCTCTGAAAGCATAAATTGTATGTTAGATTGGTATTAATATCGCATAATTTAACTATCAAACATAAATTGATTGGTTGAAGTATGCAGGGTGTCTCGTTTTAATCTGCACGGAAGAATATCTCGTAAGATGTGAACGACACAGCGGTGGCTCGTAGTTACAATTAGTGGGGGTGCTGCCCCAGAAAAACTTTAGCTTTAAAATTGTGCGTCTGTTTCGCACAAAATCTGTTTTAAAATTGTGTAAAAGGCACTGCGGGCGCGACAGTGCTCTCTCTCCCTAGCAGCTCGCATGCGGCTTCCTATGTGCGCATGCGCATACCAGCCAAACACCACGCCGCTGAAACTGTGTAGCACACAGTTCCATACAAAGATTTTTATATCTTTTTCATAAACTGGGGGATGGCTACTGACATTAAGCTGAAGGATTATATATTGTACAAGTGTAAAGAAAGAATTAAAGAAAAAAAGATTCATTAGAATAAATGTTATCGATAAATTATCGACGATAATATCAAGTGGAAATTAGGGGGTGCTGCACAGTTCCACAGTGCCTATACGCGGGCGGCCACTGGAATGACACGAAAAAATGTTTCAAACGAATGTTGTACAATGTTGATTATTGCATTCTTCAAATCGCATGAATTTAATGCAGCAGTAATATTCAAGTAGAAGGGGTTACATTGTTTCAACCCACGTAATTTCATGTTAGGTACGATTCGCAAACGAAGGAAACAAGAATAAACGAAAGATAAATTGCTTCTATTATTTCTTCTTCATTATTTCTTCTATTATTGCTTCAATCGAAGTAAACGAAAAAATCAATTACGCGCTGCTACAATCAGCTGGACTAACTCGGCTAAAGACGGAAGTTACGTATTATCAGCTGCTAGTGCTCAATTGCACTTTCCGTTTAAGAAAACACGAGAAAAACATTGGCACCGTTTGAAACCAGTTTCAAATGCACTAGACATTGTCTACGATAGTTCCAGCAGTTGCGTATTCACTTTCAATTTTAAATTCAACGGGACAGCGTTTGCACACGGTTTAGTAACTTTCTTTTTGGAGCATGTACAGGGTGTCCCACGTAACACGTTTCACGATTTTTCAAGTACTTGAGATAATCTGACGAAAAAATATTTTAAACAAAAGTTGATCAGTTTTCGATTGGCTATACATTGCAATAAAAAAAAAGCACGAAATTTTTTATTATTATTATTGTCAAGGCCACCTTCATTTTTTCAAATGGCACTTTGAATTTTAGACTTGACAGTATTATAGTCCATATCAAGATGAATTGAATGACCTAGTATACCATGATCTTCGGATGACCTTGAAGGCAAAGGAATGAAAATTTGAACAAAAAATGACAATCTGCTTGAATGGGTGATAATAACTTGTGTTTATTATTGAGACTCGAAATTACATTCAATTCAGGAACCTTCACTAAATGAACGCAAACGATTTCGTGAAATAGTCACATCAAATACGTTACGCAAGTACGTTACGTGGAACACCCTGTATAAACTGTGGAATTACAATTTCCATATGTGTGCCTATGTATACATACGTACATATATCTGTACAGTTAAGAGTTTTTTGTTGTAAAACTATAATGATACTTCTTTTTACTGTTTTACATTTGTTGTTATCCTACGTAAATAGCATTGTTTTTTCCTTCTTATCATTGCTCATTTGTTAATTCTATTCGCTCTTGAATACAATAAATAAACGTTTCGAGTATTACTTTGAAAATAGTAGTAAGTCATATTCAGAAGAAATGTTACACGAAACTAATAAAACTATTCGTGCAGGCATGTTTTATATAACACAACACGGTTTGAAATTTTCAATAAATTATTGCAATTTAATTAAAATATAGCATGTTACAAATACTTCGAGTGTGCTAAAGAAAACTGAAATTCAAGTCGATAAAGTACATGAGGAAAATTGAAAATATAACACGTTGCATTGCATACTAGTAATTACATTTCCCGCGAATGTTTACTTAAACATTCGTTTCTGATGTATTCAGTTGCTGCATATAAAATAGCTGATTTCTCAATAGCTTAAAACTTCACAGAATTTAGTTACGCAAAGTTAACTGAAATTGAACGAATGCAATAATTAATGTTTTTTTAATAGTTTGATCTTAAAATGGTAAATAGTAAGGCATGTATCAAAACAAGTTCTAGATAAAAAGAAGACTAGATTAAATCGAGAATTACAACATTAAGTGCAGAAAAAACTGCCCTTGAGACTGCTTGAAAAAATACAGTTATTTTGTTTAATCACGATGATATAAATAATGTAGTTTTACAATGGCCCAAGTATATCGAATCCCACGGATTATACTCTGAATAAATGTTGGCGAAAATGTATGCAAGTCGGTTGGAAATTGATTTAGCGGAGATGCTCGGATAAGCATTGGATAATGAGTAATAGAATGATTTATGTAGTGGAAAAATCGTTGAACGTTGCGTCTTATTTCGATTTATCGCTGGGAAGTCCGTAAGAGCGATGGTAAATTTTAAATTATAATCGGGTATAAAACTGATTATCCTATTAATATGCTTAAGACGAATTCCAATTAAATTAGCTGGCCATCCTAAATCAATGCGCCACGACGTTAATACAAGCGGCCTACGACGTGACGCAGTGAATGAAAATAAATTCAACGGGGACGCATACATAAACCTGTCAGCCATAATCAAGTACACGTTAAAACGCCTCGGTACAAAGTGAAAGATTCCTACGGATGACGATTTAGCCTGTCCATGCGAATTAAGCAATTTGTCTTCCTTAAGTGTCATGATTAAAATTTCTCTTCGAACGAAATATTTCTATTTGAAGGCTGTAAGAGGCAGGGAACGGAGCTGCTGGAAACAAATGTGGTGTAATTAAAATGTCGCAGTGATTATTTCCAGTGACTACCTCGAAACAAAAAATTAGTCGCGCCTCTTACTTTTACTTTCGGTTTTCCCCTTCACAGTTTCCTTTTCTCGATATAATTTACCAAATTTTATTTTTGGAGCATATGCAATTATCTGTTATTAGGCGATTACGAAACCGAGTGAACAATTAATTGCATCGCAATTTTTCTGAATAGCACGAGAGTTTTTCAATGAAGCTCGTACGCTGATTATGTAAAGAACTAAGAAACATCGTTCAAATAAAATAATAATATATTCAAATCAGCAAAGTTAATCAATTAACACCTAAATAATCATTTCAATTGGGATTTTTTTTATTAATTTCCTGTATACAGACGTCTCACTGCTTGTATATTTCAATTAATTAAACAACATTTGTCCATAATATGTATGAGGTAAACAATCAGCAAAAATAAATGGCGCAGGTTGCTATTATGTTTTATCCTTACTGGAGATACTAGATTTTACGTAAAACTTGCGAAGTAAAAGAGTAAACACCATTTGTAGAATGTTGCTCTACTTAAAAAGTTTCAAATTGGACGATTAATTAAATGGTTATAGAAATATTAAGAAGTGATAATTATTATATAGATAATCAAATAATCATTGCTCGCAATATTTTCACTAAAGTGTTTGAGCCAAGTTTATTTTTTTAAATAAAACTCTAACCAATGCATTCTGAAGTAAAGAATTTATTACCCAAATCAGGGCTCGAAATTAAGTGAACTTTCAAGCCGATTTTCAGAGGCTACGCCCCCTTTCTCCCTTTTGGACCCTAACCATTAACTTTGTACTTTTGACTGGTGCATGCAGTTTGCTAAAATTAATTGCGCTCGCATATTTTTCACAACGGAATTAAATAACAAGCGAACTTTTAGTTTGAAAAGTCACTTGAAGACCCCCGATTATTAACTTTTGCGCTACAGTTTAAGAATTGCTAATCTACGGATATATATACGCGGTGTGCCTAAAATGTAAAGAGACTGATCTCGGAAAACATACATGTTTCTACTCTATGATAGTATCTTCGGTATAAACAACTCGGTTGAGCCAATTTGAGCCACATCGCATCGAGTTTTCTAAAAGCATGTTTTAGCAACGCGTGAGTAAAATTTGTTGTTAAACTTGGTATACGAAGATCTAGATTTGTCAAGGGCGCAAGTTTGGCAGAAGGAATTTTTTGATGGCAGTCCGTAAACATAGAAAAGTGTCGCAAAGTAAGGACTCCCCTTAGATGTGATCGTCGTTCAACAGTCGATTGGCGATGAATTGAATTACAATCACCAAAATATTGACTTACGCAATCATATTTCTGCTAAAACTATGGCAATCTATAGTGAACAAACGGCGCACTTGCGACATATGGTTCCCCTCAGATTTTCTTTCCCCTCGCCGACAAGAATACCCAGGAAGGCAAAGTTTGTGCAATGCTAATTTTGAACGTTCTAGGCAATTTCGCGGCGTCCTTCCGTGCATCAATTTCCTATTTCCGCCAAACCACGGAAATACAATTTTACAATTTTGTTTTCAGCTTCTAGAGAACCGGTGTCATTACTTTTTAGACGCATCGCGCATTTATAGCGATAGACCTGTCTCTACGTGCATTAGTAGTAGTGCGGAACGATGTTCCTCTTGCGCCATGTGCACCGTGTATTATAGCAGGAAGCAATAGCAGGTCTAGTTGCGTCGTCGCGTCGTGAAAATAATAAAACGGTCGTTGAGCATCAACGCTGGGCTACCAGCGAAATTTCCTCGAAGATGTACGAACTACTTAAACAGCCATCAAGATCGAGCACGAACGGCGAACGGCTCGGGTAGTTCTTACGAATTTTGTTGCGTATCACAACCGGAGAGGAGCGAGCACAGTTGCGTAAGCGTTACAATTAAACGTGATAGAAAATCGCTTGCGAAACCGTCACGAGTCTTCGTTCCCCGCGTTTCTAATGTACGTGTGTACTTACAAATTGGCCACGCGCGGATATACATACGCGGTCACATGCAGACGGAATACACGATCAACTTTCTTCGTGAAAACTATTTGGATACTTTCGAACATCGGATCATCTGCACGCGCCGTTCTTTTTTCCCCCTTATTCGTATGTACTCTCCGGGGCCCGGGGGTACACACTTGTTTACGAACTTTTCCCTCCTTTTATGTCCCCGGGATCGAAATGCAGCGAAATGTTCGTCGTATTCGATGTGCCGTATAAGTAATGGCGCAGCCGAGGAATTGGTTCATTATTTTACGCTTGGTCAAATAAATGTAGCGTCTGAAAGCTTTGCTCTCGATGCACTTAACATTAGCACTAGGTTGGTGTTGTCGTACAGCAAGTGAAAGTATAATTCGTTCTTGTTTGAACAATTTAAATCGGAAAACATAAATGTTGGATATTTAAATTCAAATATAGTATATCCGGCGCGAGCTTCCGGTTCTTGCCGATGCGACGAAATGCGTACAGTGGAGGGGATGCGACATTTTTGTCTTTGCGTCTTATTCGAAAAAGGGCCTGTTCGACGCCATATTAAGTTTGAAAGCGTTGCGAGGTTTTTACCCTAAAGTTTTATATCTTTTAATACGGATGTTCGTTTATCCGAAAAACATTGCCATTATTACTCTAATTATTCGTTAAGTGTAGATCTATAAATATTAATAAATTAGTATTACTAAATAGGGATTAATAAGATATTTTTGGATCTCACCCATTCTAAGAATAAACTTAAACGATTATTGATGGAAACGCGACAGGAATTATATTCGTTTGCCTAACGCGGGCTTTTTTCAAACGAGGTATAAATAACTTTGTTTCACTAAATCTCAAGTGTATCGAGCCTCCATGGCCTTCGACGGTTTCATTAACAATTCGAGTATTTCGTTTGCAGCAACTTAATTATTTAGTAATACATTCGGCAGATTTACACTTTTTTCCAAGCAATTGGATAATATTCAAAGTAAACAGTTTTTATGAGCATGTCGTTCGCGCAGGTTAATAGAAAAGAGCGTAAATAATTCATTAGATAGTAATGATATTGCGTGCAGCATTCATGATTGACAGAGGAAACAGGAAAAGCACGGTTAGTATTTATGGCGTGCCGGTGGCCTCATGTTCTAACGATTAATTCTCTTCTTTTAAATTATGATCACCAGAAGCCGTTCACTATGAGGAAAAACGTTTCCTTTTCGTTATGTCACACATGTTTGTGCGCTCCCGTAGGATCATTCAATCGAGGAGGAAAATGGAAACTATGACCCGAAACGACTAAATGTTTGTGTATGCAATACCTATGATATTTTAGATTATTATTTAGACTTTACACTTTGTCATAGCTGCACAATTTTTGGCGCAGCTGGTAACAATCCTACCCACTCTCTCCCCACGGAGATCAAGAGAAATCTTAAAACGTTAATGCACCGAAGCACAAGATGCGCCGGCCACGATCGTTATTATAAACTTTCGTGCTTCTACATTGCTGCTCGGAATGTACCTTTCAGTATTTTTATGAAACTGGCCGACAAGTACATATTTGTGGGACAAAATCAAACGACCAATTTCATGCGAACGTGTATCGTCCCACTTATGCCAGACGCATGAATGTGTTATTCGGCGAATTGTGGGAATTCACAACTGAATATGAAAAAGTAGCAGAATCGTTCTGGGGATCGAATTTGTTGAAATTTATATGTATATACTTACGTGTGCATGTTTTTTAATATAGGTATGGAACACGGGTGAAATTTTTTCCTCGGGCGGACAGTTTGTCGTTAAAAATGGTAGCAAAACATTCTACAATATATATAAAAGGGGACAGAATGGAAAATTATGGAACAAATTTAATTGAAATAATAGGTTAACATGTGCGTTACGTTTTGAAATTAAAATATCGTCTTCTGCTGTATGGTATGTTATGCAGTCTAGCTATGAGCGAAAACAACGATGAGGAAATAATTATGGTAACAATTAAGTTCTAACATTAGTTTGAAAGAAATCTAACTGAATAGGAGAAAAAGTATGACATCTATTGCCACGTGTAATACATTTAGTGTATGCATGTGTGTCCATATATGTATGTCTGCAATATTGCATTTAATTATTGCGCTAATCTTTTGCTACTTCTAGTATAATTATTTTTTTTAGTCGTGGAAATATAGTTGCGCAAAATTTGGAGGTGCGTAAAGATAAAAAACTGCTTTCTACATTTCTCCTACAAGTTCCTGAATTCTTTATTCAGTGTATTAAATCGTTCAGAAATTCTGTACATTTGGTATTCCACAAGTGCAAACGCCACGTTGATACGAAATAGTGACATTGTTGGCAAAAAAATCGGAGTGTACATTGAAATGTAACATAGTGTAATGGCTTTTATAGTGTAGTCGACACGGTGCTGTAGAACACAGTTCTTGTGACGCTTTGAATTAATTCTCAGCAGATTCAGAGCGGAAAATGGAGTTGAATGTTGAGCGGTATCCCGAATTATCATAAACGGAGTATCCCGCGTTCAATTTCTTCTCACATTTATAATCTAATTACACGAGTTTTCTTTTCTTTACGCATGTAAAAAACAATTATTTTTTTCGTTTTACTGAACTTAAAGATAGAATGCTTGTATTATAATTTATAATACATAGATTCCAAATATGTAAATCGTACTACCAAAATGAATTTTCTTAAAAGGGATGTCAAAGTAATGATAAAAATTACAAAATTTCTAATTAGGTACATATTACAATTAGATATTTAATAACGAATTAACATGACGTTATTGCTTTGAGTAGATAAATTTACGTCAACACTTGTCTTCGTTTTACTTTAATCCACTCTGTTCATTTTTGTATTTATAATGTTTAAGCTATGCGCAACCTTTCGAAACGTTGGACATTTTTCTCACAGATTTTGGTTACTAGTAAAGTATATTATTTTCTACGGGATATTAAAAATGATGCAAAAACGAAGGCAATTGGATATATTTACTTCCATAAAAATAGCAAACAAAATATCTTTGCATTATACACGCCATACATTTAATTATTATTGAGAGACTTTTAATAATAATACGCAGGTGGAAAAAACAGATAAATTCTCCCGTTAGATCTTTATACTTTAATAATATTACTATTTATATCATTATATGAATGGGAGAGTCCTATTTCATATCAAAAGTAATTACAAATTTATTACAGGATACATACCTGCCAAAGTAAAAAACAAACAAATGTTACGAAGAGCAGTGAATTACAAAAATTAGTATCAAAAATTGATACAATAATTTGGAAAAAAATTTAATGATTCACCGAATCGAATTTCTAAATCTGACACAGAGGGTAAGTAATTAAAAAGCAAAACTGTGACGCACGTAGGGAACTTGGAAATACAAGCCCCATGAGATATCGAGTCACGGAGACGGATTACGAAGAGCGAATTATTGATTCTGAAAAAATTGAACCGATGGTAGGAAGGTATCGGCAAAAAATATAGCCCGCGCGTACACACGTTACGAAACGTGTATCGAGAAATTGTTTTAACCTGACCGATATTTTCACTGCGTCTGCTACATATCCTTTGGCTGTATCGATACACTGAGACCTCATCTTCCGAGGGCAAAAATTGGAAAAAGAAAAAAAACGAAATCACACTCTGAAACCAAATAGCTGCACAATAGCAATGAAAACTTTCATCGTAAGAATGGCAAGGGGAAATGAAGAGAATGAAGTAAAAATCACGACGAGCGGGGGGGTCAAACAACTCACCAGATAAAAGAACATCGTTGAATTTCGCGAGGACCGGCGACCGGTATGATACGAGGCCGAAAAGTAGACGTCGCAAAGGAGAACGTCTTTCACTGGCGATCTTTCACAGTTGTGTCGGCTGAATCGACACATTCGGACTTTTATACGCACCGGCAGAGGGGAAAAGGAACATCCCCGATCCTCTTTCTTCGCTCATTCGATCAACGATCGGTCGTGATCTTTGTTCGCGGTACTACGTAACCCTGATCTTATTACGGATTAACGCCACCCCTGATTTCGTATCGATCGCTTAGAATGAATCGCGGTGGCGAAATTTGCACAGAAAATCCCTGAATTCTTACGCCGTTCGATTGTGGCGATCGGAATCGCCGACAAAACGATCATTTTTCTTTATCGAATACAGTCGATCGCGAAAGTGCGCATTGTGCAAACGAATACGATAAGCTTTACCGCGTTTGGAAGTGGGTTGAGTTTTAACAATAGATTATTTACCGTTCACACTGTCAGGTAAATCATTGTGCTTTCTTAATACTTGTTTTCTAATATTTTGACAGCTGGGTGTAGACTTTTGTGGCCGGCTGTGTACGATACTGGCCGTATGTACTCGGCAAATGAATATTTAAACATATTTTCATTCATGGTTTCGTGTTTTACGGTTCCATTCGTGGTATGAAGTTATGTTAAAAAATCATACTTCAAGAATACAAATATACAGTTTCGAAGATTTTTTGTTCATTTTCAGCTTTTCGGATTACACATTTCTAGAGACATTTGCAGATATTTGTAAATATGTCAAATTTTTAATTGAAAAGAAATATTAAAAGTAAATGCAACAGTTTATTCTGTCTTATTACAGATCATCATATACTGCTGCGACAATATCCATGTTAATAGTTTTGAGGCAAGAAAGCTCAAACCTGGCAGTTCCAGCGTTAATGTACGTCAGGAACACATTTTGTAATAGACACTGCTCAAAACAATTAGAGGATCACATATTGCAACCGGTGTCCCCATCAACGCGAACCGTAATTTCTGTAATTTTCTGAAATATGTGATAAAACCACGTGGATAAGACACCATCTGTTGACTCTAAAAAGAAAATTCCAGCAATGATGTGATCCTCTAATTGTGTCGACCAGCGTATTTCGTGCAAACACTTACCAAGATTTTTATGAAAGATATATTATCCTTAGGAATCTAACGAATGAAAATGTAAGTTTATTTATGAATGATAGATTCCGATTTTTGTATATTTTGATTTTTATAACGTAAATGATAAAATTACTGAAAATAAGTAAAAGAAAACTTAAATATTTCAATATGGTTTTGTTTAAAAATTTTGTTTCGGGCATTTAATATGATTTCTCGCGAAGCTATAACATCAAACCGAGAATCGCCATGACCTGTCATAGGCTACGTTCGAACAAGTGACCCAACCTGAAGCGCTACAAACAATTCAGCGCCATAGGTCGTCCGAATACTTATGGACGGTACTGTACTATCTTCATTACTTTCGAACTTGGCCAGATATTATCAACCTGCGTCGAGGTACTTGGGAACTTTCGTCAAAATGTACATATGTTTCACAATTTTCTAACGCAAACCTCCTCAGATTCTCTTCGCACATTTCCAAGGCGGCTTCTACCATGAACTGGAAATTATATTTTCAAAACTGTCGTATTCAATAAATTGTGCCTTGTTAAATTCAGGCCAACCTTTAAAGTATTTTTTATGCACTTACGTGCTGTGCGGGTTAAGAGCTTGCGAAGAAATTGCCAATATGAAGTTAAAAATGGGAAAGCTTCTCCAAGATTATATCCATGAAAATGAAATTCGAATTAGCGAGAAATTATAAAAGGATGTGCAATTTAAACTGAAGAAGCGATTATTAAGAGGAGATAAGTAAACGTAAACATGGGAGAGAAAAATGGTTGCAATTATTCCTTATTTAATCATTTGAATATTCTTTTAAATTGTAACAATTTATTTATTAAAAGTTTATATTTAAAATTAACATTTTTGAGTACTATAATATTGCATTATTGAACAACTTTAAACGTAAATGTAAATTTAAATATTAATATGAATGTAGATCGATCTGCAGGAAATGCATAGGAAGCATTCCACCATCTACTTCACATTTGTTTGCGATTACAAACTCTTCCCGATTGTATAACATGTGCCATAGATCCTAGACTAGTAGGTTCGTGACGAAGATAAATTAGCATTTCTCTTAAAGTTAAGCTCGCCAACGGAATGGCAATACACAGCGGTACCCCATTGCACTCACCTGGTCGGCCACCGTGGCACGGTATTTCAGCATCGGCCGTTCCGAAATTAAAATTCAGATAAAACCGCCTCGGCCGTAAATCCTCGTATTCGGCAACCACGAACGAAATATCCGTCGTTTGCAGCGAACCGTTCACGGTACAAAAATCACCGTGGGCGTGATCTCGGGATCGAAACGAAGCGCCGGAGAAGGAAAGTCCATTTCAGAGCGCGCTATTGAACGCAATCGAAGTTGCACTCGAACCGTTAGTCGAACGTTAGGCAAACGTAATCCGTATCGCAACTGGATCGATCGGAGATTAGAAGAAAAAATGCCGATTACATGAAAGTCAGTTGGGTAAGCGATCGCGGATGCTCGCAGCGTCGCACAGTGGCGTCCGTTCGGATTGAGATTTCGTTAATTTTCAGGATCCAGGCGACTGTCGGTCGCGGATTCGGGGATCACGAATCTTGCGAGGTTGTGAGAGAACGTCCTTGATATCGGCCTAAATTCCTGCGGGCGCATTCAGGCATTTTCACCGTAACGCAATTCCAGAGGCAAACGGCAATGGAGACGGGCATACATGAAGACGGGCGAAAGTGTGCCCGGTATGGTGGCCCTCACGGTGAAAGTCAAACTAATTACGAGGCGGGCACGGGCACGTAAGCTGGCCGGAGAGCTAGCGTTGCAAAACAATCCTCTTCGCTACGAATATTAACCCGGAACACCTGCCCGCTTTCCACTGCCGAACCCAACACCTTTTTGTTCTCGTGGAGGTGTTTGCTCCTCTTTTCACGCGATACTAGCGATGGGATTGAGACCTGTTTTGATACGCGTCGCGTCGATGTATGTAAATGTTTGCATTGGAAATTAAGATACACTCGGTCCCATAAGTACCCTCGCCGTCGATAAACGAAATTGCTTGAAATTGAGTTTCTGCGTTTGCGGTCCTGCAATTAAATTGTTTACTATCAAAGTTCATTTCGACCGAATTTTAAGAAACTTGAGTAAGGAATAACAACAATGGGACTGGCTGTATCTGGGCTGCCCGTATTTCCTTCAACGGGGAATATAAAAGGGTTTTTTGTTTAATGAACTGATTACACTCTGATACAGTACAGGATAATTCTGTATTCGAATTAGTGGACGCACCAATAAGTAATCCACTATTTCAATTCTATTTTCTTCTGGAATTTTAAGAACTTTGACTCAATGGAAATCCTGATTATTGTTGTTTGCAAAATTACCATCTTATTGTTATGCCGATGTTTCTGAAGTATGTCGGAGCCAAGACGAGTTACATACATTGACGTATGTACGTTGTTGCGTCCAGTGGATACGACGGACAATTTGTAACGTCCTATGCAAATTAAAATAAAGTGTCCTTTCACAATTTCGCCGTATTATTGCCACGAAATTGTTTAACTGGCAGGTCAAGCAAACTTGCAATTCTTAAGCAGGATTAAATTTGTTTATAGAACGGACCAAAAAAATTCACAGTTTAATTAAGTATTTAAGAACTCTACACTTTTTGGGTTATCAAGTTGGATAAATCTTTCGACATACGTAACTGCTTAGACCAGGATTATTTTCGAGCAGAAGAAAGTACGCATTGTATACACTTGATCTGTGTCGGCATTTCATTTTTACGGGAGAAGACTTTTGTTGCTAAAAAAGGATTTCTGTGAGAGTTATTGAAATGAATAATCGATGTACCTAAAGTAAAGTTTAAAAATTGAGTTAAGCATTGAATCATATTGAGAGAAATCACAAATGACAGTATAAAATGCAAAGAGTACAAGTGGTCTACGATATGGTATGACGATTCCTTCTTTGAAATTTACAGTTTTATGGATGGCCTTTCTGTATATTCTTCTAAATCAAATCATATTAAATAAGTGTACTTTCTTGTACTTTCAAATCAGTAGTTAGAATTTACTGTCACTTAGAATTAGTGTACAAACGACATAGGGTATAAAAGTTAAAATGCAAACATCGTGCACTATTATTGTAAAACTATTATACAACTCTACTAAATAAAGATATACATTTTGCACAACATTTTGGAAAAAAATGACTGTCCTCGTGTTTTGAAAGAAAGGCTTCCTCGTTTCCGAAAAGTTACTTAGTGGTATCTTATGTTGTTTCTGATCTGACAGATATATAATATTATCTCATTCTGAGCATTAACTATTTCCTTTCATTGTCATAAAAAATGAAAATGTCCTCGATGCAGGTTTTACTAATATCGAAGACCTATACATATGAACACTTTATGTACTCTATTACCTAAGGCCTAAGGTATAATTTCTATAAATAATTGATATAACGATATACTCTTTTGTACAGAACGTTTATATCAATTTCTAGGAAACAGTTGCAGAATATACGACGACGTATGTACATATTGTATGTATGTACATACGTCCTCCGTAGCGAAATGATTAATGAAATATTGTACACATATTTTATTACAACCTTATGTGTTTCCGTTATTATTAATTATAACTTGCTCTAATTCTGAGTGCTTGTGAATTTTAATTAAATCCTTATTCAACTTAATATAGGTAATTGATGTACACTGATGCGATAGTTCTTTGTTTCAATTAGCCTCAAAATGTATATGGAAAAGTATCTTACAATTGCTACATACTTATACAAGTATCAGTTTGAAACATAAGTATCTCGTCAGTATCGAAACAGATCTTAATTTCATCACTACCAGATACTATTCGTGAATCAATGCACGGCCATTTCTCCACATTCACAGAACTCGGTCGTTCCATTTCACTAATTTCGTGAGAACTGAAACTATCGGTTACTTAACTCGTTAATCGGAGAAGATGATTTAACTCACCATACTACTTGCGAATATTTTGAACGTACTTTACTCTTCCTCGTCTTTTCCCTCTACATCTTCTTCATCTTATTATTATTATTACTATTACTATTGTTGAATGAACGGGAAGATCCAATTAGTTTGGCAAATTTTTAGTCTTCATTTATTTTAATATGCTTACATTGTCATATTTGACTAACGATGTTTTTGTACTGATGTTTTTGTAAATGAAAGGGTGGAAATATGAAAAGCCTTAAATATTTCTTTAAAACGAAGTTGGCTTTAACAAACACCGAACCACGAATTTCGAAGCTGGTTACTCAGATGCTGGCATAACAATCACAATAAATAAGGTAATTAAATATATTAAGTACACGTGTTAAGATAATTCAATATTATTAATCTAGAACGATATTTTGAAATACATATTTTTAATGTGTACAAAATTAGGAAAGGTTTGCTAACGGTTTTGTTAGTATTGCTCCTATCTTCGCGTGCTAATATTTGAGAATCGATGCGTACCTACATATTTCTCTTCGTGTGCAGACCTCCTCCCTAACGCTTTATTATTTTTATGAAAATGGAAAACGATGGAACTCGTAAGTAGGCTCTATTCTTATGCGAAAGTCCAGCTTCGCGAAGGACTTTTTTTTCGAACTACTAAAGCCATTCTAATAAAATTTTGTCCGAGCACTCTATTAATACTGGATGTATCAAAATGGACGGTTTTCTATGTAAACCTTTTATCAAAATAATTATATAATGGATACAAAATGATTGCGTGGTAAGGTGGCGTTATTTTTCAAATTCTCGTATTCAATATCTTGAGGAGTTTCTTAGAAATCGCCTTAAAAAGTTTTGTATGAAAATAAAAAATAGAGTTCGTTGACTAAAGTTAATAGCGTACGATTCCAGTTATTTTCCACATGAGCAGCTGCATTTCTGGATGCCTTTTTAAGCTCATAAAACGTGATTTACTGAAAAGAGAGTTTTTCTGAGTATTCTATATCTTTCATGCTGTTCACAGCATGTAAACTTAGAAATTTTACAATCTACAATTGTAAACTTAGATAATAAATAATTGAAACCTAAGTCCTCCAATTTATCAATCAAATTGTACCTTTCTCGGATCAATAATTTTAGATACATAGTTAGATTATTTCTTACATTTATCATGTTCGAAAACGAACAATTCCTATAAAAATGTCTGCTAAGCGATAGAACTATGATCTACGTTCAAATAAACGTTACACAGAAATCAAAGTTGGACATTTCGAAATTGAAATATTATTTCAGACTATTGATACAATTAATAATTTGAATGATCGAACACAACATGCCGCTTTATTTAACACATCCTTTCGTACATTTAACACGGTATATTGCCACGTTAAACAATTATTATTCTTTCACGATATATGGAAAAGGAAGATTGGCAAACCTTTGTCGACTGAAGTCTAAAAAATTGGGTAGATGCTCTTAATTCTATCATAACATCGTAATTACATAAGTATTACACTACTCGTTGTACGTACGCAGATAAATGAAACGACATTAAACGAACAAATCGCAGATGCATGCCAAACAGTTAAATAACCGAAAGTGAAGCAACCGTCGCTCTCTATCTCCTTGCGGGTGGCGTTAAAATGTTTCGAATAGTCAGCATACTAACTTTCCCCTCTACCGTAACTAGCGTACAACCCCCTCCAACATTCCTGCTCATAAATGCATTAACATTGATACGCTAATCCACCTTCACTTTGTTACCAGGCAAACTTCTGGCACGATAACACAGTTTAATAGGATGCCGATATTTCGTTAGCATTACAATCTGTAGTAATTCCCACATAGACCCATTAGTAGCCCATGTCATACAGTTGGTCACAGAAGTGCACGTGTATGCGAACACGTTTGGTATTCAGTGAATTATGCACAAAGAGCAAAAATTAACGAATCTATTTGAAATTTTTGTAGTAAAAAAAAAAAAAGAATTTGTTTTAGAAATATCTTCAGGTAGCTTGGACGCTTTAGCGGAAAAGTTGTTCCATTTCGTGCAGTGTAGAGCTTCGTATAATTGACTTAGAACAAAAAACGATGTATTTTCATATTGTTCACGGATGTACGCTGTAGTTATACCTAAATTTGCAAAAAATTTCGCGCAGCTGATCAAAAACACAGAGTTTTGGAAAAATAAACTGATTTTTTTTTTTAGAAAAACTTGTTGAAAAGATGGAAAAAAGGTATGTTAAATCATTTTTTTTAATTTAGAATTAGGTATAACTAGAAGAGAATTTATTTATCTTCAAAATCCACTTTGATTCAAGTCAATTGGCCCATTAGTTTTTTCGCTATATTGCACGACAGATTGAAGAAAGTCGTTTTGAGAAAAACGCGTTTAAAGTTTTCGATAGAAAAAGGGTAAAGTGAAAATAGGCATTCGCGAAAAGGTGTTTCTCAAAGGGTATAAATACGTAGATACCTTTCATGATACATGTACTTGTAGCCGAAAGAACACTCTCTGAAAATATAAAAGCTCCACTCTGTAAAAAAATATAGCACCGCAAACGGACTGCGTGTTACAACTGCTTGCGCGCATAGCTGCGAGCGCACGGTACGGTAGTAGGTACTTGTTAAGGCGGGTACACACTTGTTACCTCGTCCCGTTACTGACACCCGTTACCTCACATTTTGGTAACGAGGTTCGGTGTGGGACCCATTTCCTATACATCTGCCCGTAAAAATACGTCCAAATTTGTTACCGTACCGGGATTCGTTACCTAGTCAAGTGGTCTAGAAAAGGTCTAGGAAGAAATGTGAAGTGTGTCCTGATACCTCATGGCGTTACTTTTTACTTGGTTCTGCCGTTCCACCCGCTGTCGGTATTGTGACCCGCTCCAAAGGAAGCACTTGAGTCGCTTTTGAATAGTTATAGCTTTCTTTAAATTTGTATCTTTTCTGGCCACCTTTGGCCGGATTAGGTTGATTAAAGTTGATGATTCTAGTATAACAATAATTTCTAAGTCGTATATAATAAATCTCCATTATTTATAAAAATATAAAAATACTTATAAAAATATTTGACGAAGAACTTTTTGTTGATATATTACGGCATTGATTTCTATCGTGTCTGTCGATCAATACTAATGGCGTTAATTGTATTAAAAAAGGGAAACTGATGTGTCGATTGAAATTGCATGGCTCTTGACCATGTGTTCTTTTAGTCTAATCCTTACCTTCTAAATCCTGCAATTAGATGGTCGAAAAGCTAAAAATTACTCCGCAAAAAGTGCGTTAGTTGCGACCGCGTCATAAACCTGACCGAGGGCCTAACTCGGCACGCACTCGCAACAGCCCTACGTCGCCAAGGGGGTCTGAACTATCTCATAGGCAAGGCCCAATGAGCCCTATCTCCCAAGACTAAACAGTCTACAATACATAGGAACAGCGCCGCACAGACGAGTTCACACATTTACGGCAGTTCATAGGGGAGCTAACACATTGGCAGTGGCGCAAGGACGAGTGCACACATCTACAGCTCCTTTGGAGCGGGTCACAATACCGACAATTCCCGATCAGCCGAACCAAGTAACGCGTTACGAAATGAGGGAGCAAGAAACACTCCACATTTGCTCCCAAACCTCTTCCAGACCACTTCACTAGGTACTTATCGTGGTAACGGTAACGGGCCGAGGTAACAAGTGTGTACCCGCCTTTACACGTTTAAAAACTTTGATTTCACTATCAAACTTTGTGTATAGTATGCTGTACATACAAAACTATTGATTTATGAGAAAAAAAATTCGACTTTTTGAACCAGTTAATTGAGTTGCTCCCCTTAACAGTAAGTAAACAATTGTAACTCCATTTATTCGTGAGTTAGGGTTGAATTAGACTGAGCACTTTTTGTCGTGACTCGTTCGACTATTCTTGGAATTTATAGCGTCTATACAAGTGAGATAACACGTAAGAAGTAGTGTGTAATTACGCAATGGAACGTAGTATCGAGCGCTGTTGTGACCCCATTTGGTATTTAGTGACTCCCGATGGAAAAAAGAGCGGAGACGATGAAATCATTTGTAAACGACTCGCGTTATACAGTTACGACTTTTTATGGCAGAGCTAATGAAAAGTGATTGGGCAAATTAATCGCTGCTTCTACTTATTTGTAGAATATGAATCCGCCACCCATCTTTATAAACATGCAATGTTTGATGTTCAGGAGCTGTATGTGGACTTTTGCGACCATGCAAACGTATGTTAACGTTTAGGTTTTCAAAAATATAACTGGAAAACAGTACTGTACCTTGAAATTAAGGTCGGATAAGAGAAATGTTATGTGAACGCTTTTTATTAGCTTTGCAAACTAATTTTTTCAGAGATGCCGATATCGCACATTTATTTTCCTGATGATCGAGCTACCTACGAGGAGCCAGGAGTTTTTATGATACATATTATAGTAAACCTTGCATAATTTAGCATGAAATTAACTGAATTTTTAACGTGGCCGGATACTTCTGTGATCAACTATATGTTTCAGCAGCAGTTTGATTATGCAAAGTCAGAGTCCATGTAACTTGCATTTAACTGCATTGTCCACATAAATGTATGTATGTATAACAATTTATTCGACCACTTAATAAAAGCCCATTTTTCTGTATGACCTAACTCTCTAAATGCTAATACATATTTACATATACTTATTATATCTTTAATTGCTATTGGATTATTCAGATATGTATTTCGTGCGTAACGAGATTTCAGCAATATAGAAAAATAAACTGTTTCTCTCTTGTTAATATTTAATTTAACATTTGCACAGTTTATCGCAGCGATTTTCCATGATCCTTTGAAGAATACAAAATTATTCATATGCTGAGTTATTATCCGAATTTCTTGGGATTACCAGCTCTGAAATTCGACCACCACTGATACACAATACAAATTGTATATGTTTAAATTGATTTTCTTTTTCGTATAATTTGTAGATTTGTACGCGTCAGAAGTGGGAAGACATTAGGGAAGACCTAAAAGTTCCAGGGGCGTGGAAACAGATCTAAAACTTTGCTAATCAGCCAGCAGCCAAAAGTAAGTTCATACTAGTGGGAAACTAAACAGTGTAAAACAGCGTTCGGGTTTGCATGCGTGGCGAGCCGGGATGGCTTGGGAGTGTGCGGTGTGAGAGAGACACGTGTGGGGAGCGATGGGTTTTTGTTTTAGGGCAGTCTCCATATGGCTTTCGAGACGATCGAATCCATTGTTCAGAAATCAAATATTATAATCCACGTTTTATCCAGACTAAATTAATCTCCTACAACAGGCAACACCAATGTGACCTAATTCCAGTCTAGAATTACAAAAAGCAAAGCGCGTGCAATAGCCATACATCTGGCCGTGTGTTTCTATTCCAAACCGTTAAAACAATTGGCCATTCGTTCCAATAGACAAATTGGTCACGCAAAATTGGTGGCTAATGAAAAAAACTTGTAGTCGCTGTTTGACAGACACAATTTAATCATTTATTATTTGTTATAAATGATCAGATCTCAGAAGTGATAACAATTCGAATTATCATTAAATATAATGATAATTATCAGAAACATTTAAATTAACACCTAATAAAATCATTATTTTGAGAAATCTTTCATACAGGTAATTATACCACTGTACCATTCTTTTTCTTCATTTTGATCTAAAAACTAGCAGCTACTGTGATTGCGCGATAAACCCTTATCCGCGAAGCCCGACGAGTGCTTCCCCATTTTTCTAACCGATATTACTCGATGGACTAATTTCACTAAAATAACAATAGGTTTACAGGATCGAAACGACGAAACGAAGACGATTGCAACGTCTCGCGCCCCGCAATTACGCTCTATCGCGACGATGTCGGTTGACGCTGTCTCTCGTGACGTTATCACTTGGGCCTCGTTAGTTGACCGCGGTGGTCTGGTACAAGATAACAAGATTCGTGTTATTCTATTCTTCGGAGTGCGGACAGGTGGAAACATTTTGGAATATTTTTTCGGAGCCGTTGTATGGCATGTTCGAAGGCTTTTCGTCACCCGGAAGACACGTAGTCCAACTCAGGAAAGGCCGGCCATAAAACAGCCCGGTCAGCTACGATGGCTGTCGATGTGTTCGGTTTCGGGACCGATGCTTCAATAAATGCTTACGAAAACGTGACAAATTTGAATTCGCGTACCTTTGCTAAACACTGGAACGGAATACTGCCAAATTGCTATAAATCAGTTGAATGAATTTTGTAAACTGTATAAGAAATGATCGAATTAAAATAATGGTGTGTTATAAGTTTTTGAGCGACTGGTATTCTGCGGCTCTCCGCTATCCGTAGAATATTTAATAGCAAGTAGCGTTCACTTAAATACCTATTTGTAACTTTCAGTTTGACAGGTAGGTTTGACATACCGTGAATTTGCCCGAGAGTAACGATCAGACTAAAGAGAAATCTCTGAAGGTGTCTACGTTCTACAGAAATCGTCATTTCTTTTTGCAAACGTAAAATACGAGGTATATTGATAATAATAGAAAATGCTGGATTTAAGCTAGCAATTAAAGGAGTAAATAAGGCAAAAAGATGGGGGATAAGAAGGAGGATGAAAGGAAGGAGGAGGATCAACGCCTGGAGTACATGTACAATTATCTTACATACTCAAGAAAGTTAAGAGTTGACAGATGGACGAAAATGTTGTCGAACGCAGATTTCAAGGTACATTAACGTGTTTCGAGCGATCAAGCTGGTTAACTTCTCGATGAAAAAGAAAATAGGGCAGCTTACACAATTCTTTTTTATTTATAAGCGTATCATTAGTGCAATTACACCGTGCATTCGCATGCCCCACCTGAATACTATCATAGACAAATTATTAAAATATTGTACCTTCTGTTCTTTAATACTCCATCATATATCTTGTACACTGTAATCCTTAGCTAATCACAAAAGGTGTTCAAAGATTTAGTTGATAGCACCTTAAACGTTGTTATCCACCTTTACCTCACAATTCTTGCGTTTACATTGATAAGATAAACAGTTTGGTGTTTCCGATTTTTCAATTTCATTTTATTTCTCCAAGATTTCTGTAGAAATAAAGGTCATTGAATGTATAGTTATATGTTGCTTTCTGGATAACCTCTCACACGGAAATGTCAGTTGGTTAAAATTAGGTGAACGAGCTGGGAAAGGCTCGGATGACCTCACCGCGTAGCAGATCGTTCTTCCTGGTTGCTTTACCTAAACTATTCAACCAAGTTATGACTTCTTATATAATTTTTGCTGTGGAATGTCGAAAGGCGCCTTTGAAATATGTTTCTGTCAGCGAATGCTGTTAAATGCGTGTGATTTTATTTCTGTTAAAGTAACGCGACGAAACGTATAGTTGAACCAACAATCAGACTGGAACAATAGAAATCAATTAAAAAACTCCGAATAGATTGTTTGATATTTTGCAGAACATTAACAAGTTTCACATGCAGTAAACGAAGATTGTGAATCGTTAAAATTGCGCATTCATTTTGTTAATTCGTCGAATGGTTATATTTTTTCGAGGAAAATAATTCGTATCATCCCTATTGTTACCATCTATATTAATTATTTTCTCCACTATTTTCACCCTTTGACACGTTCCGTGCGACGGGTACACCGATGGTAGGCGTTAAACTTTCCACTTAGGCCACGCGTACCACAGGTGGTACACGCTGACGTGTTTATTTAATGCGCCAAAAACATATATTTTATAATAAGATTAAGACTCTAGGAAATGTTTCCACCAAACGAAAGAGGCATTATAAGAAATGCAGTATAGAACAAGCTAATTACTAATCGATCGATGATGTGACGATATATTGTACGATAATATATCAATCTTTAGTCAAAACATCAAATGGCCTGATTGACATGTCGAGCAAAAATGGCTGGGCACAGAACGTGTTAAAGAAGAAAAAGTCAGATGACCGATGGCATTGCTCTTTGTAGTTTCTTTTATTTCTTTAACCCTCTAAAGCGACACGAACAGAGACTGAAATAATCGTAATAAGAATAAACAATAATCACGGTGTTCCTATAATATTCTCGCGATTGGACGGGTCGTCGGGCGAGTATATTCTAAATAGAATTTATCACTTGCAAACTAGTAAGGCTTAAATTGCTCAACCCTCACAATCAGGAGATAATTGCAAGGTTCTTTGGTACCGCATCAGAGATGGTCCTCGTGCTACAACTAACACCTGCCGGCGTCTTGATACCCTATCTAGGAATAACGCAATCGAAGAGAAAGCAGTCGTACTTCATGAAGAAGAGTCCCCAAACGGTTACCGAGAAAAATTACAAGGATTTATTGATACCGGGTGACATGGCGCCGAATCCAATCGAAGAATTGGCTGTGCTTATCGAAGACGTTAGTTTTTTACTTCAGTTAGCTTTCACCCCTTTCAGTTCTGTTTCCCGTGTACATATTTAAATTTACTGGGTGTCTTACGTAACCGTCGCCATTCAATTTCAAAGCCTTCCTTCAAAACAAAAAATTGTGTTAAATGGAAATTAAACTGCATTTGAGTCTGCATAACTTCTATTAATCAGAATTTTATGATATTCATCTCTTTCAGCCGGATGAAGGCCGACTTCTGTTTTCTAAATGAGACTGTAATATCTTTTTTATATTTTTGCTTAGTACAAATCGTTCTAATACATTGATTATAACTGCATTGGAAAAAGGTACGCGGGGCACCATGTATACGTTCAGGAAAAAAAAATACACTTTGATTTGTTGACACGTACACTGTCTGCCAAACGTTTTGGATCCCTTCCTTCGTTGCATAAATATTCAATAGCTTGCCAACTTGTCTTGAATATCTTCTTAAATTCTCAACTTAAAATTATAAATTAGTTATGAAATGTTCGTTATTTGTATTTTGAATTGTAAGCTCGATTCCTTTGCAGAATATTGTTCAATTCGCGGTTACACCGGGATTTACTATTTTCTTGAACATGATACTTCAGAAAAGTACCATCTTGTAGAAAATTGGTTATTAAAAATCCTTAGAATGTATAATAATGAATGAACTATACAAACGTTTAAAATATATCGAGCACATCAAGGCTATGCGCATTAATATTATTTTAATTTAACCACAGTTATGTTTTAATTGATGTATAATTTTCTGCTGGGTTTCAGGCGTACGTACCTATTTTATCCAATCCGAAGAATCACGTTGGTTGGCCTCAAGTTGTACGCAAAGATGTTAAAAAGCAAGTATATGATCTTCGAAGTCTAATGTGGCAGGTAAAACAATTTTTGGACCATTCTGAATATCGATGCGCAAAATCGCTATATTTAAACATGTATGTAGTAATAATATTTCTAGTATGTGTTCAAAAATCGATTTTGTTATGGAATAGAATTTCTGCGTTACAAAATGAATTCCTAAGTAGTTACAGTTTGACTTAAGTGGTTTTTTCGAATTTATGTTTTATTTTTATAAAGTGATTGGTCTTATTCCTTTGTACATTATATTATACTTATAACTAGTACTAAAAATTTAAAAAAATCACATTGCACTATTATTTGTACAACAATCAGGTAAAAGGAAAAACAACAGGACAGACTTTACTGCCAATGCCAATGGGTATCGAAGATATCCTCAATCAACAGTTTAATTCTAATGTAGACTCTTCTAAACAATTTCAATTGAAGAACAATATTGAGGAGATCGTAATAAAATGGGCCACTCAGATTAATGAGATCCTTAATGAAGAGTTCTCTAAATCGAAGAATGAAAAACACATACCTATCTCCGGTAATTCCATTACTTTTTAATATATTATATTTTGCTTCGGAGGAATAAGTTGTAAGGAATATAGTTTCAAATATTTACAAGTAACAAACATTATTCTGGATAAGAAATAATATATGGAATATTTGTGAGTAAGTAATTGCCAATAAATTTTTTCAACATTTTAGAATACAAAATTCTCTCCTTTTTCTTAGTTTTTCTTATTTACTTTTCCTACTACATATTCGAGTATTATGAAATTTTTGAAATAATGCAATGTTGTCCTCCAATGTTTTCATTAGAGTTGGAATATTGGAACAGAAGATTGAAAAATATGGAATCGCTTTATCATCAATTGAAAGATCCAAAAGTGGTACAAATAAACATATTTTTGGAAAAGATGAAGAGCCCTTATTCGGATTATTTCAAAAATTTGGTAAAGAACGTGGCTGCAGGTAAATAACAATTGCACGATGAAAACGAATAAGGAATCATCTTAGTTATCAAACACGTATTTTCATTTTTTTTAAATTAATTAACCATTTTTTTCGAACATTAGTACTATATAAAACGGGGCAGTAAATATTAAATTCTTAAGTATCACGCAATATAGGGTGGTGCTTATAATCCAGCTTTTAAAATATAGCTGACGCACCTTAATATTTTGTTTTCTATGCTGAAAATGGGTCTAATGAAAATTTGATTACAATTCATAATGTTTTAGAGGTTGCTACCCGCTTAGTAATATTTTCAGCTTCTTTATACTCTATAAATTTGATATGAGAATCGGATTGTCAGGCGTCATTATATCAATATCGCCAATGAAAAATAGAACATCAAGTTACACACCACGAACGAAGAGCAAAACAGTATTTGTTGTTATTAATCGAGCAATTCCGCCAAAAATATCCTCATATTAAGAAATTGATTTATTTAGTCAAATGATATTATGAGTTTGCAAAATCGATTTTTATAATCAGTATTAAGCAAATAATCAGTTTAAATGTCATAATGTTGTATTTCTTTACTTGAAAAGCGCAAAATTCAATGGCTGGTGGCAACCCCCCATACGTAATTGAAGACCATTGAAAAATACGTATTAGAGAAAACAAAAAAACAAACAAAAATTGTATTGGTTAAACAAGCACCATCCTAATGTACAAGAACCTTGCAACATTTTATTTCGTACGGTACTTTAAAAGTATACTAATTATGTTTGCTTCTTATATTCTGGATAATTATATTTAGACGTATATCATCTCCAATACATAGTAAAACTTCGAATGTTGAAGTAAAGTCAAACAATTGCAAGTTTGTCATTACTGTACTTTCTATATTTTCTGATTTGAATAGCTGTACTCTAATTTTCTAGCACTGTTAGAGACTAGAGATATCAGCCTTTATCTGAAACCTCTAGAATCAAATTTCCGCGAGATCGAAAACTCTGAATTCAAAGATATACTGTCGAAATTAAGAGCACTAATGCATTGTGTTTGTTTGATGTGGTCTAATACAAAGTACTATTCTATGGAAAGGATTATTGCTTTGTTGCGGGAAGTTACAAATTTATTAATTTCTCAGGTATTTAATTTATATAATTTATATAACATAATATAAGAGTAGCGAGTACATAGAATAATTCAATCTTGTTCTGTTCCGTGTTCGGCAAGTATTTTAAATATTTTACGATATTCATCAACAAATTACTGTGAGATATAAATGTATTCAACAAAAAGTTGCCTAGTAATTTGTCTGTTACCCACCATTTTTCCTGAAAAATTAATTGAATTAATCCTTTGGAGGGTAGTTCGGTTAAAAGGCATTGTTCCGACAACGGGTTGAAGATAAAATCAAAATGATTAGTTATACAATTAATGACTATAAGCTATAATTTCCGGAATCATTTCAGACATTGTTAATTAGAAAAAGTATGTATGTTATTCTCATTGTTTAGATTGATTATGTTACTGTGCTTTTTAAATTGTACTATATATTTTGCATCCGTTATGTATAAAAAAAGGTTCAAACACTACAAATGAAATATCAGAACTCTCGTTCTTCTTAAAAATCTGCTAAAGAGTTTTTCTTTTATAGATATCTTGCTTTACTTAAAGAATAGTACACTTAGCTTTATACTAAACATGCTATACACGTTATCGACGGGAAATGAAAAATCTCGTGAAAAATGAAATAAAAGAAAGATGCCTGAGATTTATTATATTGTAATTATAATAGTACACTCTAATAATATACTAGTGTGCACACTATATGTAGCACCCATATCATATACTGCTATACTATGAATCACTGAGAAATACCCGACACACAATTATCACGACAAAATTATACACGTCGTTAATGTGATATATCGTTTCACAGGCCGTGAAATACATAAATCCATCAACTTTGTTCGAAGGGGACATAGAGGAGAATAAACTAAAAATAGCCGATGTTATGCCGTACCTGTATAACTATCAAGAAATGTTTCGATCATTTAAAGAAAAAGTAGAAAGCTACTTTAAATCTCAGGAACCTGTGCTTTGGACATTTCACGAAAAGTTAATTTTCGAAAGAATTCATATGTTTGAGAAGAGACTCAGAGAAATAGAGGTTTGTGGAAAAATTACAAATATTTTAGGCGACTAAATTATTAATCTAATAATTCATAATATTTATTCATTAAAACGTAACACTGACTTCATTCGTTCAAGTAACAACTATATTTAGAGCACAGCTATAGCTTTTTCACGCAAGTATGAAAGTAATTGTATCATAGAAATGAAAGAGTATATTTTAATGTACGATTATCAATATACGTATTACTCGTATAAACAGAAAGGTGCAATTCGATAAATATTTCTTATGCGAAAGGAAATAAGAAACCATCTTTCCATAAGATTGCTCTTTAAAATAATAACTTTCAGTACTCTTTCCTACAATAATTATTTATATTCATATTAATAATAGCATACATATCTTTCTAGTCTATTTGCATTCGAGATGCTTATAAGTTGAAAGTTTCTATTTTACGTAAACCATATATTTTGCATAAAATACATATTTCGTATTACATAAACTACATTATCCTCAACAATTATCGTGACGTAATCACATTCCTAATGTTTTCTGGTAGCTGTTGCGTAGAGAACGTGTTTCTGATAGATAACGTTTATATTAAATTAAATTATTATTAGGTATTATATCGAAAACTGCACGAATGAAAATATACGGATACGTTAATCTACGTGAAATAGAGGCTTCTAATATCCGTGTACGCGGAGATTGAAATGCATAATTACCCGTGTATTAAGAACATGAATTTCTAATTGTCTAATGCACGTTACACGGACCTGTGTACACTGTGCACAGTACGGCGAAAGGATTCGTTTCGCACTACACACTGCCAAGCACGTAGGGAAAGCTCATTTTTCCACCTTGAGGCGGGTAGCGACGCGCAAGGAAGATGCGCATGAAATCATTCTGGCGGAAGCTGTTTACCAGAACAAGTTAGAGCGGTTGTCACAATCATATTTGTACGGTTATCGTGCATAACAGCTTATTTACACGCGATATTTTCTATTTTTTATGTTCCGACTCGTACTGTTGAACAGCTTCCGTTAGAAATTCTAACTTGAAATGATTTTATGTGCATGTTCCCTGCGGATCGCTACTCGTCTCAATTGGGGGACATGCAGTGAGTTTCGGAAGTATTCGTACTCTTCCAATTGTCGATTTCAAGCGGTTGATATTTTTTGAACGTGCAAGTTGGGCCATTGCTGTTTGGCAGTATCGTTTGTACCAATCGAAAGATAGGTTGATACGACATGCGCTCCAATTAAAAACGATTTTAAAACTTGCAATTAAAAAAAATCTTGGTCCTTCGAAATTAAGAATTGGAAGGGTAGAAATGAACTACGAGTACAGTTGCTAGTGGCGTTTACATGTACAGTTACACATATATGGTGCTTCTATGTTTTTGGGTGTTGCAGCATTTTAAAGTACATTTCTGCAATTTCGGAGTTCAAAAGTCTTTTAATGTTTACAATTATAATAAATGTAAATATCAGTCCCACAAGTATTCGTAGCCGCACTGTCAATAGAAGAAATTGGTTAAAGTTAAGTGATGCGTTTTAGAGTTTCCCAAATTATATAGACTAAATTTTAATAAAATTGAGTAATCAATAACCAAAATGTATAACTTTTAACCAACCCTGACGTATTTAATTTCAAATTTCTGGTATAGATAGCGAGGGTACGAATACTTATCTACATATGACGGAGTAGAACAGTGTTGAAATTTGGAAAAATTTTAATTATAATTAATATTCCGTCGCCATCTTTATTTATTTTTTATTTCGTTCAATTAAACGTGCACAGTGTTTAATGGAAATTGTAGTCTATACATTTTGGACGATTTCATACAACTTATTTAAAGTATTTTGTCTTTCTCGCTACTTTGTTTACATCACTCTACAATTATTTTTATCCGGTCTATATAATTCACGCCTAAAAGCTAGAAATTTTTAAAGAAATACGTAATGACTATCTTAAGTAAATACATGTTTCATCCACAATATTATTCTTTCTAACAAAATAAAATTTTGCCCGCATATGTACGAAAAGATTTGTTTCGTCCAAAAACAAAGGGTGCTCCAAGGTTTTTAGCGGAAATGTAGACATTAAAGGAAATTGCATTCTGTATCCCATTTTCCCTATTTATATGTTCGCCACTGTATGTGATTCATTGTGCTTCTGGTGGAGGAGTTTGTATGCACATGTAGCACAGGTGCCTCTTTACTACATTTAATTCAATCTTTTTGATATTATTGGACACAAAGATTTACGAGGACAGGTAAAAAAGAAAAGCTTCTATTTTGTTTATCGGTTTTCTTCTCGACCGCATCTCTGCCCCCATTCTACAACGTATTGTGATTTTTCTTTTGCACTTGCACGATATATTTGATGCTAACTGTTTAGATATTTCAGCTATGCAATTGCCATAATCTGTTTATTATAGTCGTTATTCGACATAGTACAAGATTATTTGAAACTGGAACGGATAGAAATGTCTGGTTTGAAAGCAAAATCGTTACTTTCCATGACTACTGGCATTTACGAAGAGTTTCTCAAACTGTACCAAGAACTTGGAGACGTGAATTATGAGGTTTTAATGCCCGAAGAAACACAATTTACCGAAGACTTAAACGCTTTTCTTGCCATGGTCAGTCATCTTCTTTGCTTGGTCGCTTGGTATCATTTGAATAAACAGCTTTGCTGTGCATTAATTCTAAGAATATTAACCTTCTCACTACTGCTAGTCCATACGGTACCGCTCATAAGTATTCGAACGCCTTCACAAATTTAAAGAATATGTTGTTCATGTCGGTAAATCAAATATTTGTTAAACTAGATTTAAATAGTGTTTATACAATTTTGACCGGCGTTACTCAACCATATCGACACATCACATTCGTTTGCAATGGTGCTGCGTTTCAAATGTTTATAATATCAAAGTTTGAAAGACTTTTTGTGAAAAATAACATCCAGTAAATGTCTACTAACACCGGTTTAGATGAGTTTGCATTTGTAACAAGCAAGTACTTCCGTTTAATCTTTTATTACTTATGGACCCTCTACACGATGAAACATGTTGCATGATTACTAGGTTTCACGATGCATGTTGCAATGTGTGTAGACCGGCATCTAGGAATCATCATCGGTGCAACTTGCATCGACGCAAGAATTACGACTCCGTGTCAGGTCCAGTGCAGACCAGTGGTTCACGGCAAATCAGTTTGCCTTTCAAAAGCGGAAAAACTTTTCTTGTCGAAAATCATATATTTAACCCTCATTCTTTTGCTTTATGCAATCTTGTCGGTACAAAATATTCAATATTTATTCAGTATTTTTTTGTTGCATTCATAAATTAATTATTGAGAATATTGGGCGAAATGGGAGATGCTTATTTCAAATTCTAGAATTTAATACAGTTATAGCTATGGAAGAAATATATTTTTATTTATTTTATACATTTTATACATTTTATACATTTTAATTTATTACAACTTGAATTTCTAGCTGTTTTCTATTTTTCTTCTAACATCGTACGCTACGCGGCGAGGAATGTAAACGACGAATAAAATGCTATTGGTTATTATTATTATTACGAGGGTATGGAAATAGTAATTTTTATTGTCTTAATAAGGGTGGAAGTGGCGCTGGAGAGAAAGTTTGATTTTTCGGAGAAGGGTATGTAGAAGGGTTGTCCTGTGCGTGTTTCGACAAAATTGAATATTACTAAAAAGGACGAACGGTTTCAATGGAATTCGAAGAGAATCCGACATTCTCACGCACGTGTTTCTGCGTTGCCGTCACACGACAAACTGAGAGGAATCGGTAGTGTGGAGGCTGCATGATGCAGAGCTGAAACTGATGCAGGTTTCATGAAACCTAGGAGTCGATGCACGCATCGGAACATGTTCCATCGTGTAGGGGGCCCTTTACACTTTACTATGAAAAAATGGAGGGCCAAAGATTTCAAACAAACGAAGCTGTTTCAAAGTATAAAACCACAAAAATAATTTGAATTATATTTTTTTTAAACTCTTATATAAAGTATGAACATAGGTTAATAAACGCTGATCCGGACTAACATACAGTGCTTCATATTTGACAAATTAATTCAGAAGTTTTATCCAAGTGACATTCGTCGATGTATTCACCTCTTGCCTTAATCACTGTGTTTCTACATTTATGCAGTTTCAAGTCGTAGAATTATGTAGACACTAGTTCACATAGACACATAGGCACATAGATACGTTCACACTGGTGTTAGTACAGAATGATAAAACAGGTCGATACCTGTAAGAAGACGCGGGTAAAGAGAATAAAGCGACGGAAATATCTCAGGCACTATTTGTCAAATGGTAATTGCAGTTACAGCAAGGGGTGATAATTTCATAAGTGAGAATAAAGCAGTTGCATTTACGATAATTAGCTAACAACCTAATTGTAGGATAACGAAATAAGGCTATCGCGATCAAGATTGCAAATGTTTTAGATAAACATGTATAAAGGTTGTCCATTAGCAAAATAATCCGCACTGATACTTGCCATATAGCCCACGCTGTTGCCTCGCAGGCCTCTCAATCTACATTGACTATAAAGCCTGTGTCGTTCGAATAATTATGAGCGACACTGTATATGCGCCAAAGGAGCTTAGCTGTAGGAGTCACATATTTTGTTACGCCATCTCTGTCTTTTCCCCCTAAATTATGACACTTCATCAGAAAATGGTATGTAAAAAATGTCAATGTGACTGGACACAGGGAATCCGTGCTGCATTTGGGTTAAACGTTTGCAGTTTCTATGATTTCATGTCAATCTCGAACGCAATTTTATTGTTGTTTGGTGACAAGATCCGACTCGTCATAAATTAGGCCGAAAAGATTGTCCATTATTAAATATACAGGGTGTCCCGTAACTACCGCAACATCGGGAAATGGGGGGTAGCTGGGGTGTTTCTTAACAACTTTTTCCTTGACCAAATGTTGTTTGAAGCTTCGTTTTTGAGTTATTAACCAAAACCACTGCCCAATTAGAGCGGCCGTAGAGCGCGCGCCCAGGCCCGTACCTTGCTACTGCGCTCGGCCGTGTACGGGGGCATCGAGGGTATCCGAGGAAAGCGCACGGCAAATGTTACATCGTCTTAAATTAAGGATAATGTGGAATTATTCGTTACTCATGAATAACGACCACGATCGTGCGCGATTGATGAAAAGATTAATTCGTTTATATCTTATTAATGAATAACGATGTAACATTTGCCGTACGCTTTCCTCGATACCCTCGGCGCCCCAGTACACTACCGAGCACAGTACAGAGGTAGGCGCCAGAACGCGCGCTGTACAGGCGCTCTAATTGGGCTAATATGTGATACTTTTAAAAATATATACGAACTTTGAGTTGTACGAGGGCAGTCTGAAAAGTTCTCAGCTGGACATATGGAGATTATATTGAAAAATAAAACATATTTCACGTCAAAAGAAATTTTCTTTCATTGTTAAGCCGAGAACTGTTCAGACTGCCCCCGTATCTGTAAAATTAATATTCCTATAACGCTGCGCCTAAGCCACAGTACACACCTAGGAGTGTCATAATCTACGAAATTTTTTTATTTACAAAAACTTTATTATTTACTATTTTCTTACAATTAACGCTCTGTGAATCACCCTTACAATTAACGGACTCGGATTCATGCAAGTGCTGAATCCGAGTACATTGTTAATATGTATATGATTTTATCAAGCTAGATATCCAGTACTGAATCCAGTACAAAACTTCCGGCCCTCTACTGAAATGAAAGTTTCTATAGATACCGATATTGACATAATTTTCGATATCTTTTAAAGCAACTTTTCCTCTTTGAGGATTTTCTAAACTTCAAACCATACACTTTTTTGTATTAAAACATAAACTTGCACTAAATAAAGATAACGTTGCGTAAAGATATTATGACGCTGTCGCACGAAATCGTTGTTTTCGTTAATTTTCTTCTCCTCGCCGAATTGCGTTCCGCGGTTCCCTTCACATTAAATTTCAATCTGCTCCCTCTTTGTCCTCGATGTGAGAGATAAAGTTTGTTTTTTCAAACTTGATCCAATTCCTATTCCCTCCTTTTATGGAATTCGCTTCGGTATTTTAGCTATTGGGAACGGCGAAGTGAGCTGGTTGGCTCGCGCACACATGTGAGAACGAGTGTGACTCCTTTTTGTTTTTTTTTCTTATTCCGAGGCGCAATATCGTGTCGTCTATCAAAGCGTTCATTTCCATGTTTCCACATGTTCCCTCTTCTAATATTATTCCGCGATACGCACACCTTAATCTCTCAACTATAAATAAAGGAAAGGCGGTTGCTGTTACTAGCAAGGGTCAGACAACAGTGTGGGATCTTATTCAAGGAAAATATCTAACGAGGGAAGTTCGGCTACTCGGAAATTCAGAAAAATTTGATACTTTGAACAAACGTAGTTTATATTATGATAACAACGGAACAATTTTGGTTCCCTGCTGAAAAACGGTCCTGGGGGTGAAAAAACTCTTCCAATCCCTGACTGTCCCTGAAGTCCCAAAAGTCCCCAAATTTACCGTAGCCTAAACTTTCACGCCATTTCACACACACGCGATCCTTAACCTAAGCAAGGCCCCTTTCAGTGGTGGCCTCTAAGCCCGAGCCACGGCCAAATTTATGACTCTAAATCAGTTTTCTTTATTGTAATAGAAGAATGGACAGGGGAAGATCTATAAGGGTCGGTAAATAGATGCCTCGATTTTACACCGGAGCTTGCTTACAAAGTGGCGAGACTTAGGCGCTGTGTTACATACATCCTAAGTTTTTGCTAAAGTTTTTACTAAATTTCAACGATTTTCAGTATATTGTTGGAAATAATACGTCCATGTTACTATTATATATTTAAGAAATTGTACTTTTATTCGAAATAGTCACTAATGTTTCTAAGGCAGTCGAAAAAATTATGTTCGTAATTGACATGAAATCATTTTAACTCAAATCCGGCAAAATTTCCAGTTGTCTGGAAACACTCTGAAATTTTGCAAATATTATTTCGTATAAAATTTCTTATTTTAAAACTCGGACGTTTGTTGGTCACTTCGAACGTTTCTTCATTGCGCCGTTGTACATTAAAAGGATTTAATTTCTCAACAAACTCACGAATATGATTCATTTTCAAAAATATAGTTTGCAACGATACTTCATAATACTAGGTTGATCGTAAAGTTGTAGGGTTTTCATTTTACCCCTTTGAAATAAATTTTTACTAAAAAATCTCCAGCATAATATTAATTGCTCTTGGAAGTAAAATTATTTAAAAAATGTACAACTGTCGATCATAATGTAGGCTGAAATTTTTCATACTGTCTTTGCACCAAAAATGTTGATACATACGTGGGCCACGAGTACAGGCACCAATTTTATTGCTATCCATTTGTACAGGGTGTATAAAAAGTAAATGTAAAAAGCATTGTACCGTGATTCTACAGTTCTAGATCGATGAAGATCTGCGAATAAAAGTTGGTGCGAAATTGTCCATAATCTACGATATTTAAGGTGCAATTCTTTTGGTCGCATCCTATTCTACTCATCGCGATGCATCGCAAAGATGAAAAGTCCCCAAGGGACCAGGGGTCGCAATTCAGCTGTCCTCTTGGAAAACAAATATTAAACTTTCAATAATTCTTACATTTATTTTATTTATTCTACGTCGCATTTATTTACATTTAATAAGATGTTAAGGTTAGGCGTCGATTAGGCTTATCGAGTTATTATATTAACGAAGTAGCAGGGAATTACAGATTAGTTTGTGAGATATATCAGAATACAGGAGTGACGGGAGTGCCCTTCGTGCAAAGAAGGTTTATACGTTGCACTACAACTTAGAGATCAAGAATGAGCAGAATTGAGATCGCAATTGGCGCAGTCGCCAGTTATGTATGCCAGTTCCATGCAAATTGCGATCTCAATTCTGATCATTGTGAAGGCTAGTAAATTGCATCTCCCTTTCATAAGTTACATTTCGGCAGTTGAAAATGATCATACTGTTAAGCTATCTAAACACTACAGACTCAACGTTCCGATCAACCTAATAATAAAATAAATCATGCTTTTTCTTTTTTATTTCTCTTTCATCCCCCATTTCATTCTCTTTTTAAGTATATCTTACGAAATATTGCTTTAAACTAATACTGGTGATTCGTGAAAAAAGATACAACAATTTGACCGACGATTAGCAAGCATTTTCGATCAAGCATTTGCCGAATGTCACAACTTAGAGTCGTTCTTCAAGTTTACTTGGATGATCGGTTATATTGCCAATAGACCTATAATCATGACCCAATTATGGCATAATTATGAAGAAATGATTCAGAAAGTGGATGATTACTTGAGCCATGTAAAGGTAACTAACACCGTTATACATATATTTAATTTATAAAGATGAGCTGGGACTCTTCTGGAAGGAACCACATGATAGTTGTCATACGGATGATTATGAGGGTACAAAGTAATAATTTGTTCGATGGAATAAATATGTTATTGAAATAAAGAACATTGTTTAGATTTGATTTTTGGACCAGCTGTGCGGGGTGCATATAAAATGGTGCTTTCAGCACTACTTCTTTGAGCATATTAGTTAAAGAAAAAGTGCTGCGAAATTGTTTATAATAATAACGATCGCTGTCCAAATTTGTTGACTTCTTCATATTCCTTTATGTAGAGGAAGGAGTAGCCAGTTTATTTTTTAATCTA
Organism: Nomada lathburiana; assembly: GCA_963667235.1. Classification (NCBI taxonomy): domain Eukaryota; kingdom Metazoa; phylum Arthropoda; class Insecta; order Hymenoptera; family Apidae; genus Nomada; species Nomada lathburiana. The sequence continues at coordinate 3,022,503 of OY763902.1, forward strand.
GAGTCTCAGGTCAGCTAGAAGTAACAAAATCAAGCAAATAACTGTAGCGGATTTTATATGAAATGTGCTGCATGAACATAAACATTGTAAATATTCCAGAACTACTGATTTTTTTACTTTTTCCAAAACGAGAAGTCGGACAAGCAGAAGTTAGGATAGTGACCGTGTTCCTTTTTGTGAAACTGTGTTAATCAAAAGTTCTAATATTTTATACAAGTGTCAAATATATCGATATGAAAGTAATTTATTTGGTTTTGCAATAATTGCATACATAAATTTCGCCATTCGGATCTGGACAATCATAGTGAGCCCATAATTGGCAGCACTTGAACCTAACTAATATACATTAGCATTGTATATGCATTTGCATTGGGTCTGAACTGCGCGTTTTTCATACTCATACATGGCTGATACCCATTTTATTATTTTATGGTAATATCTGATAATCAATTTTTCAATACGATGGTAACACGAGTCAGCCCCATATTGCAACCAACTCGTACTCTTACTTTTCTTATAATATTTCAATGTAAACCTTAATATTCTTCAAATCGTTATTAGCATGCTTAAACTACGATTACAATAAAATACCTTCTTTGATTTTTCGAAAATCACAAAATAAACCATAGCAAATTCCACTTCAACATGCACGAGCAAAATCTTTCGATTGTCACCGAAACGAAATATGTCCATTAAAGAAAAGGACAACAATGAAAAATAACGGCTGGTAGGGCAGGGCGTTATAGTCTTTATAATGCATAATATCCAATTATCGTCGAAGGTGGAAGTATTGTGTTCAGATCAAAACCTTGGTGTCTCATATTCGTATTCTCTCCTTTGCTCGAACTAAACTAACAGTAAGCAAATATAAAATAATGTGACCACTAAAGAAATGCAATTTTTTGTTTTAGACAATAAATATTTATTTCAATGCAGCAGAGTTCCGTAGGAGATGGTTGTTAATGTCTTTCTTTGAAAAAAATTCGACTATTTTTTATAACTAGACATTACTCCCTCAGTCAATCTAATAATAGCCAAATATAACACGATATACTGTAGTATAAAATGCAAAGGAATTGTATGAATAAGAAAATATCATGAGTAACCGCCTTAATGTTAAATTTGCATTCGAAACAAAAAAAAACAAAATCGTTTTTTGATCAATTTATTTAAAAACCTAATTTTTCTCGTAATTCTTAAACAAAATTTTCAAATTCTGTCACTAATAAATAGTACATTATTTAGAAAAACAAATAAGCAAATATGTATCACATTTAATTATGAACTCCTTTTCTTTTACAGATTATATTTGATGAAAATTTTAGCGGCGAAAATGACAAATGCTATTTACCGCTAAGTGCGTATCTACCTCCAGTTGCTGCATGTCTCTGCTTATTAATGAAATTAGGTGAGAGGACTCGATACCCAATTCAATGCCTACGACTAATCGACCATCCTTTAATTAATACTAAAATGGAAACCTACCTGAGAAGCAAATACGAGGAACTACATGTAATGCTTTATAAAATGATAAATAAATTGAGGGATTGTTATTTTCACACCTTATGCCGATTTTTACTCACGTTTCATATATTTCATTAGTATTATTCCTAAAACAATTTTAATTTTGTACTCTTGTACTTGCTGTTATAAACGCTGGATAACGATAAAGTAAGAATGTATAATGCAATATCAAACCTGTATGTTATTAAAAAGTTTGTACCAGGCTTTTATAATCGTACTAGAAGTAAACAAACATGATACGATAGTAATAATTTTTTTCCAAAAGGCAATTATCAATGAAAAAGAGGCGGAAATAGTTAGCGCTTGGGAACAGCAGTTGCCAGAAATTTGGGAAAACCACTTGACGAAAACACTTTTCGTAGTTAGAGACGACAAGCTATTGGAAATGAATTTTGATGTTCAGTTAAAAATCACCTCAAGAGAGATTCGCTTTATGGTTATTATGAAAAAGCCGAATATTCCACCTGAAGCTGTAGAATTTTACCATAAGTCACAGTTCTTTTTTAACAGCACCTACAATCTCAACTTAATTGTAAACTGGTAAATGTAATTTTCATTTCCTTCGACGCTTTAAAAGTTTGTTCATCACGCATCTGTTTTTATTTCCAAAACTAAATTATAGTTTTAATTTTCACTTCGACCGCAATCTTTCAAATTCAAAGTTTTAAGTTGAGGCAGCGCTTGCGGAATGTAACGCGTGTACTATAATTACACAAACAGGATCAATTCTGCAACTGCGATTAGGCTGCGGAAAGTTTGACATGAAAAGAAAATCGAGTAATTAAGTGGCAAAATTTAATTAGTTCTCTGCCATTATCAGTTCTGAATATATAAGTCGTTTTTTAAATCGATTTTGACCTATTTTTGAGGGAATACAATTTCCTTACATTTGATTTATATGCATGTTATTAAATAATACATACGAAATATCGTAAAGAGGAAATATATCACTTGGAGTTATTATTGTCATAGAACCAGAGGCAGTTGTCATTACTTGATGTGTATTAATTGACAATCTTTACCATATAATTTGTTTTCTACATAAAGTATGTATTTTAGCTATAATAGAATACGAAGTGAAAGCGCTCCAGTAGAATTTCAATTAGTGGAGGAGGAGATTGCAAACATTGACAATTTAATTCATTTTGGACAAGAACACTATAATTGGAATTCGGAAGGTAAAAGATTCTGAATGTTTGGCTAATTGCGTAAATTATCAGTTTGATCATTTAAAACATAATAAACGTAAAACGCGTTCCAAAATGGATTTGCTATTCAAAAATTAAAAATTTTTATTATAGTTATTTTTGCATTCCTTTGTATACAAATGTTTCTTCACTTCTTTATCCATCTTTTTTTTCATAGCATTTAATATCATTATAATACAATCATTGCATGATATAAGAGCACAGTGTCGTGTATAGTGTATAGTATAATGTAGTATGACCAGAGTTACATGCAATCGCTCGAGCAGCATTTTCCATTTATTTTAAAGTTTTTAGGGAAAATCTAATTGAATGTCCAATTTATTCGTTCATTTATCTGAATCTTTCCAGAGGTTCCGGGTTACATCAGCGATCTCTTAGCGCTTACATGGAAGCTCCACGCGAGGGTGTTTCGAGCACAAAATAATTTGAAAGAAATTTTAGACAGATTGTATAGCTGGGCAATGATGCCGGTTATTTATCGTAAAGATGCGAAGGATGAAAATTTATTGTCTGTCACGGACAAAGACGATAAATTTGCAGAACGATTCGCTGAAATTGAAGCAACAGCCGAAGAACTGGATCGCGTGTTAAAAGAAAACTATAAATTGTTCTTTGACTTACTCCCGGATCACGCTTACGAGAAAGAAGACTCAATGTTACTAGATGGTGTTTATTCGACGATTTTCCTAACAATTATTCCCCAATGATTGCTTCATAAAACGTTTCTTGCCATATTTCACCATATTGCTAATTTGGAAAAATGTTTACAGCGCGTTCTGAAAAAAACCAGGGACACGAGGCGCAAGAAGCAGAGCAAGAAGGAGAAATGGAAGTCGAAGCTGGAAGGTATGTATAACGAATATTGCATCCTATCGTCCCTTTTAAAAATATTTCCAAGTCCTACAAGAGAAGTAACTAGCGATGAATGATAATATATGATAACGGTAACTGATAATACTGGATAGTGTATTGTTTGCTTGTCGGGTAAGGCGTAAAGCAAGGATTAGAGCATTGAAAGGCAAGAAGAAAGAGAGTCTTATAACAGGGAACGCAATATAGAGGGTGTCGGGTAACTGGTGGCACAACTGACAAAAGAAAAGTGAAGAAGTGAAAAGTTGCTACGTGAAAAGACAAGACACCACTTTTTGCATACGAGGCTTTGTTTCTTTATATAAAAAATAATCAAGAAAAAATAATTTTATATTTTTGTCTTGTCAGACTGTCTTTAGGACAAGCGATTAGGATATGATTGACAGGAAGCTGAACCAAAATAATAGATTCATAAAGCCATTGGAATGAATCTCGGATGAATCTACGCACCAGTCAGATTCACCAGTAACTAGCACGCAACCGTTAATCCGGTGTGCGCCAGACATATTTGCATCAGTATTGCTTGGTATTTCTATTTAGCAACATAGCCCGGCCGGAATCTAACTTAGGTAGTAATTCGATTCCTGATCGATCAATTTTAGTGTTTGCTTGCGCAGGTGTAACGAGTGACAATATTAGCAACATCGGCGTCACCCTATGCATGTTTTGTGTTAAATGCCCTGGAGCCTGTTCACTTTGCTGCTGCGGCAGGTGACAAGGTGTGAGAAGACTGAAGAATACAATATATCTTCCTTGCCACATTTAAGCATTGTAGTCATTTTATTAATGTCCTGGATCACGGTGTCATCGGTTCACAAGTTTTGTAAAGCCGACACGACTGCGAATACTTAATTCGTTGTGAGCCGCTTTTCCTGTGCATGTTAGGGCTGCTAGAATGACAATTGCTTGACTGCTGAAAGCCGTGAAAGTTTCTGGAAGTCTGAAAAGCAGCTTATCTTCAGGAGTGTATACGGTACAACCTGCTTCCTGTTTTTATCTTGAGGCGACGATAAACAGTTATTCGTGACTAGGATGCTTGCTTAATAGTCTGGCGTACAGAGTTTGAGAACGCTTTGGTCAGCGTCTTTGGCTGTTTTTAAGAATTTGTCGTTTATGGCGTTTATGGGAGGTTTTATCGTCCATGGTGAGTCAGTATTGTCTTCTCGACATAGTAGGAAGCATGTTGATTTGAAATCTCAGTAGATATTTTTCTAGCCGAAAGTTGCAGTCTTTTTGCAAAATCATTCAAATATGTGTCTGCAATCGCGGATGAGGCTCGAGAGGTTGTTTTTGGAATCTGTGTATGACAGGGTCAATTGTTTCTTTTTAACTTTGAATGGTGGTGAATTGAGGTCGCATAATATTGAAGTACTTTGATAGGCACGGTCTAATATTATGTGGCCTGGAGGTTTTGTTTAATGCATAAGCGCAATCTTATAACTCAATCCCGTCTTTAGCTTCGATTATTGTCGCCTGCTTCTTTTTAGGGAAACATGTACCGAGTACTATGTTGGTATGACTTCGATGTTGGTGTAGGTTGGTATCATTATTATTTGTTTGAGGTGGTAAAGGTTTCCAGAGTCGGAGACCATTTCGGTGAGTAGATAACACCGAAGTGATCGTAGTCTTGGGCTAACTTGTCTAGTTTTCTGATAACTCACTTATATTTATCGAATAATCACGCGAAAATTACACGAATTAACCAATTTGACTAATTGCTGTGGATGGTTCACAACGCTGTTAATAAATACGTTCGATCGCACTATCTCTCTTTGGTAATCGCTAGAAAAGTTCATGACCTTGAAAAATGTATTAGTCGTATACTGTAATAGTTTTATTGATTTCTGTCTAGACCTGAAGCGCAGGTGCATGACGAACACGCAGGATCACCAGAAGAACAGGAGGAGGAAGAAGTCGAAGAAGCGGAAGAAGAAATAGAGGTTGACGAAGAGACGCAAGCATTGAGACGTGAAAAATGGCAACCTTATCTATCCTACGTTGACAATTTAATATCCAAAGGTTTAATTCAAGCAGTCTCGACAAGGTTACTATCGACAGCTTGTATTACAGTACGTATGTATGTGGGGGAAGTTGGGGCAAGGTGGTGATGCTAAGCGAAAATAATCGTAACTGTTTCCATTGTTGCGCAACAAAAGAAGGATTTTACTAAATTAATCTTACATGTTTCAGTAACACGAATATAACTAAAAAAAGAACATAATTTTAAAGGTACCTTTCCTCAAAAAGTAGAACCTAATTTGTAAGTATAGAGGATGAACAAAAAAAGGGTCCAAGACTTCAAGGGCTTATAGTACTCACCAAGGGGAGCAAAAATGTCCAATCAATATGGGTCCTTAAATCAATCCTTTCGACGGAAAATCAATTTTTACTGATTACTGAGGTTTATCATTGAACGCATGGGAATATGTAGATCAAGACTTCCTTGAAAGATGGATAGGTCGAGGACGTCAAGTAGAATGGCCTCCTCGATCGCCAGACTTAAATCCCATAGATTTTTTCTATTGGGGCACGTAAAATCATTAGTTTAGTCGTCATTGATGATTAACTGGATTCGGAAGGAATATTTGAAGATGCACGACAACTAGAGGTGTATCGGACGTCCGAGTGATCGGTTCGTCAGCTTACCCGGCCTATATTAAACCACTATGCGAAATTCAATTCTGTACTTTCAACGATGCCAAAATTTAATTCCCCTGCAAAACTTACCTCGATTCAAGCTTCTATTCACTAATTCAATCTGTCAAAATGTTGTAAATCACACACGTGCAATCGTAATTTGCTACTATTTTTCTATTTTATCATTGAATTTCTACTTTGTCATGCTAAATTGAATTACTGACTCATACGTAATGTAACGAAACAAGAAAACATTCTATATGTATTATCAATAGGAGCAAAAAAATAGCACTCGCCAACTTGCCCCGGTCTTCCCTACAGTAGAGCCTCCTTTATACAAACACCTGTACAACCAAACGTTCCACTACCCGAACAGTATATTTCCTGTTAGAATAGAGTACGCGAATGATGTTTCTTATACAATTTCCTTATATTATAACACGAAGCTAAACTTGCTTACAATGATTCAGAATAAAATTGTCATTGCACGAATTTAAAGTATAGAAAAATCATAGAAGAGATGATGCACCTTATACAAAATTGTCGCCGTGCCTAAATACCACCTGTATATGCACTTTACAAAATTGAAAATAAAAATATTATCTATTCGGGAGAGACGTCCCTTCTAGGAGTGATGCCGCGTTTCGAAGCATTCTTATTGTTAGGTTTTTATTTATATTTGCCAGTAGCAACTTTTTATTTAAGACGTTAGTAAAAGCAAAATAACACGAAATATATTTTTATTTTATAAAGCTATGAAGTGCTATAAAATATTGGAAAAATAACATCCCACTGCTTCCCTTTAACGTATTACAGAACTTAAATTGTCAAAAACTGTGAATTTTCAATTACTATGATAGCTGAAACGAACACAAAGTGTAACTACTCAGGCAAAATGCGATAAGCTTGCCTCGAAAAAGCAGCAAAATCTTTCAAAGTAATGGAGCAAGCACGCTCTTGCTTGATTAATATAAAAAAGAGGCAGCCTTAAGCAAATGAAATCGTTAGTGTCGTATTTTATTATCGGTGTCCCCGAAATGTAAAAAATTGCGGCGTCTCTCCCGGTGCGGCATCTCACAGACTTAATGTAGAAATAATTATAACTTCAATGCAATCAAGTATTGTATATACAATTGAATACTAAACAGCTGTTGTTCCATTATGCCAAACTTTCCTTGTCCGAACACTTTTGTTACTCTATTAATTCGAATAACAGAGGTTCTACTGTACTTGTGAAATTTGTAAGATTATATATTACTATTTCCTCAGTATTTGTTACATTCTCGATGAAACTGATCCTGAAGGGGAGATACATCCTGCATTTGAAATCCAATTGTGCCTAGAGGTAAATATTCATAGATATTCATAATTTATTTGTAATTTCTTGCCTACCGGCTACAAAATGCTTTTTCTCGGCTTATGCACTTATTTGGTGTTCGCTTATATACTTTTCATTTAACAGTTAACACTTAAACCAAGATACGTGTTATTTAGAATGGCTATGTCTATGCTGGCACTAAGCAAGCTTTTGGTTCTAGAAAATAATAATTCTATTGAAAAAATAGATATAACGAAAAAATGTGAACGAAAGTATTGGCACAGTACGGAATTCAGTATAAATACGCATATAGCTATTAAAATATTACTATTGATAAGTAGCAATATTATTTGCATATCCCTTTTCTTTTATTGAGATCCTTAGACTTACATGAACAATGTAGACAATGTTTAACTAATGAGAATGCATTGAATGCTATGCAGGCTTTCCATGTTTGGCGCATGAGTAATTATTTAAATTACTGCACCAATACTTTTTCTCCACTTCTGTATTTGTAAATTCCGTTTTCATACAGCCTACGTTTACTGGTTTGAAAGTTTGAAACCTTTGTGTTTTCTCTTTTTTTTATGTCAAATTTATGTCATATTTTTCATGTCAAAAGAATCCTAGTATCGCCTTCCGGCCATCAGTGGAAGTAGAGGATCCTGAAGGTTTCTATGCTTTCTTCGAATCGCTACTGCTTGACATGATGAAAATGGGTACCTTAATTCCACGTGTCGATACTGAAGAACACGAAGAGCAAGAAAATTATGCGGTATATTGTGTCGAATTAATGTTCAATAATTAACCCTAGGAATATTAAGATGAGCTCCGCGAATCCATAACTCCAAGAATGCAAATTTTCAGCTACTTACATTCAGTAAAACTTTCCCCAACAATTATTTATTGCCATGCACGTCGTCGCGTTTGACATTCAAAAGCCCCCCCTTGCAATATTATGCGAACAACACTGTCCATAAGAAAATGAAAAAGTACTACGCGTTGTGATGCCAGTAATCATGCGAATGGACAGTTACGTTCTTTTTATTTCGTAGGAATAACAAACAACGAAACAAAGTTGTTAGAAATGCAATGCCATGCCTATGGCGAACATTCGACCAATATAGTAAATCAAATTCAGCGTTAGACTAATTATTATTGCATACTCTTATTGCATACCTATGTATAAATATAAAAAAACTAACTGCAAGAATGTATATTATCCTTTCCTCCAAAGAACAACGTACATAAATATTTTAAAACATTCTGCAAAACATGTGACAGCTTACAATGTATGTAAGAGCGCAATCACTTCTGCTTTGAACTTTGAACGCACTAGAAGACACACACTAATCCCTTTAACTTTTCCTTCCTAAAATACCGGTCCCACATAAATGAACTTTAATTTTTAATAAAATTTTATTTCTCGAAGAATGATGTCGCCGAGGAGAGAGGAATTGTATTTATGTTAGAAGAGACTTGCAACCGTGTAAAGCTTGCCCTGATAGAAGTAAAGGAGCACGCACAGGTGACATAAAGATTTCATATTCAGCTCAATATTCAGTTGGCTAAAATATATTGTCAGACTTGTCAGTCAAAATAGTAGTCATTTTTTAAATTCGTGAAACTTCATTAAGCAATGTAGAAACTAATTTTGTAGGCAGCCTTTTGCCATCCCATAGGTAGCTGCATAGTTTCATCCTTTAAGAACTATGTTCGTTTTGAAAAACACAAAATCTTTACTCACATCATTGCAGAAACCCAGCATTACTTTTTACACAATTTTATCGTTTAAACGGACTGGCTTGAATAGAACTGTATTGTTAATAACATTTATTTACCACGACAAATAAAGGGCCAACTTTTTCCCGAATGCCGGGAAACTATTCAATCACATCAATCAGTACATCATAATCAGTCATCATAACAGTACAATCATTTCAAATACATATTTTCAGAAATACGATGTCTATTCGTGGCTGTGGATGGACGACAGGCAAGATTATTTAACTTATTTTCTGCAATTTTCCCAATACCTAAACTCCGAGTTGATAGAAATTCTTAAGCAACATCCGGATTACGTTCCGGAAAATTTGAAACAAAAGAAGCCGGATTTAGAGGATTTCAAGCGGGAGATCGATTCTTTTATGGATCTTTACAATAAATGCGATCACCTAGAGGGCGAGGACACATTTTGCCGATGGCTCAGACTCGATATAAAGCCTTTCAAGCAGGCCCTTCTAAACACAATTTGCAAGTGGGCTAACGTGCTGAAAGATTACTTGCTCAACCGCATTACCACAGAGTAATTGAACTTTTCTATTTTTAATTGCAATTTTATGAAGTTTCTGATTTATTTTCTTGCAACTGACACTGGGTGTCAATTCTGTATTATCGAGATGTCTGGAAAGTTCTACTGATTAGAAAAAATACTGCTTTTTAGGTATATGATTACGCTTTAGTTTAGGTCAGCTTAGTTTAGTTTCGACAGAAAGACGATGCCACATTGATGTCGGGGGGATCAGACAGCCGTAACACGAGCTTCAATTAATTAATAATAATAAACTTACGTTTTCAAGAACTTTTACAAGTATCAGATCTTTAATGAATAATCTATCAGACTTTCTGGCTAAATGCCGATTTTATTGTAACTGATATACTTTCCAATTTGTATCCTCCTAAACAAGGCTGCATTGTTCGTTAACTATTTCAATTGAGATTTTAATTTACGATTTATGAAGCACAAGTGTTCAAGTAAACTGTAAATCTGTCAGTTGTATGTACAATACGGTGATAAGGCGAGTTTTAAAAGCTATGTTTAGTGTGTTTAATTTGAATAGCATAACAATTATTATCTGTTACTGTTATTTTCAGTTAAAATCTCACACCAAAATATTATGTTGAGGGTTCCAATATGAATTCAGAGGTTTATGACATGTTCAAAATTAATGCTATTTTTGAGGACCAGTTTTTAACTCTTCAACCATTTGGGTACTAGCACTCAGATGACGCTAAATTAAAATAAAATCGACACTTTACCTTCTCTTCTTTGAACTCAGTAGCAAAGACCCTGCCATAAACCCCGAAAATTCCGATCGGTTATACCAGGCCTCGGATTTAAGTGATCTTTCGGGACGATTTTCAGAGGCAACGCCTCCTTTCCCCCACCGCGCGTCTTGGCCCTGCGATCGCCAATCGGCTCGAAGCTCCTCAGGTGCGTACCATATGAACCGCGCGGGTCCCATTAGGGCGACACTCGTATCAATAGGATTCCACATCGTCCCATGTCCCATGGACCGCTGTTCATGTGCTACGCTCCTTAGGAGGTTGGAGCCGCTAGGCGATTGCGGGGGCCAAGACGTGCGGCGGGGGAAAGGAGGCGTTGCCTCTGAAAATCGGCCCGAAAGATCACTTAAATCCGAGGCCTGGGTTATACGAAGGCCTAACTAACGGTTCTCATACCAACCCTTCAAAACTGTACGACACCTCGCGGTACGTCACCTTACGCTCGAAACATATTGGTACCAGATCGCGTGTAAAGACGTTACGTCTTTATCTTACATCAAATAGAAGACGATATAGAATAATATAATCCGTACACTTTAGTATTGAAAACGATATTAGTAGATAATACTAAAAGTACATGGAAATGTTTTTAGGTGAGGGTCATTTTGCACTCACTTGTCAGATTGAAGTACTTACAGGTGAGTAGGGTGGGGCCAAAGGTCCCGTTTTTTGGTATAATCTTATACATTTAGTAATAACAAATCTAGAGGTACATCTTTTACTGTTTTACTTTTACAAAGTTTTTTGGCTGATACCCTTATTTTTTGTTAAGTTATATCACAATATGTTTGTCAATTAAAAATGGACTTTCTGCTCCATATGCGGGGTAAAAAAGTCCCCAATAACTTGTCACGTATGGCGAATATTTCTCATACGCCGCTCGAACACGCGTTTCTCGAGCTTGGGTCTGCAAGGGAAGACGCCGAAAAATTCAATTCGGTTATCGTATACAAATAATAGGGGGCGTAATCACGACTATCTGCATCGCGACCGATTAGGAATGAGCGTGACCAGGCGAAGACTCATAGGTTTACCTTATATGGTAACCTCTATGAGTTCCCATGCATTTTGGGGCTATACATACAGGATGGGCCGTAACTAGGAACATAGGAAATTATTAACGATAATCACTGGCCAATCAGAACGTCCGCAGAATGCACGCTGAAGCGCGTGGCAACTCACCAACACCCAATTTCCCGTTGTTACCACTAGTATATGGCCCACCATGTATAGAGCGGCGTATGGGAAATATTCTCCATACGTAACAACCTTATAAGCAGCTTCTCGTGTAATAAAAAACTAAATAAGTAATAAGTAAATCTCCTTCCCAATTAACAAATATTTATTAAACCAATTCTCTTTCATATACAATACTGACAAATATTACGGCATTACATATTTCTCAAACGAAAGAATGAAAATATACAGGGTGTCCGCAAACTCAGAGAACATCGGGAAATGGAGGGTAGCTGGGGTGATTCTGAACAACTTTCCCATTGGCCGCAATGTTGTTTGCAGTTTCGTTTTTGAGTTATTAACGAAAAACACTGGCCAATGAGAGCGCCGTCGAGCGCGCACTCAGGCGCGTACGTCTCAGCTGCGTTCGGTGGTAATGGGGGCGTGGAGGGTACCGAAGGAATCGTGCGGCAAATGTTACATCCTCTTAATTAAGAATAATGTGTATTTATTCGTTATTCATGAATAACAAATAAACTAATAAGTCGCTTAAGAACTGTGTTCGATACTTTTATTCCTTATCCGAAAGGAAGAAAGTATTTGATTGCTTATGAAAAAAATGGTTTTTTTAACAGCACGTTTTTAGGTCGACAAATTATGTTTTAAGAAAAACGATTTGCATAACTAATGTTAGAAAAAGCTAGATAAACTTACCCATTCGTTTACAAAATCGTTCTCGATTTTCCCTGAGTTTTCGGACACCCTGTAGAACAGAAATCCGGCTTGAACAAAAAATTGCAATCTTGCTTTCTTTAATAAAAAAATAAAAATATATGTAAGCCAGAGACTCCCAGTTTGAACTATAAACTACTGAACTATAAAACACTGTTTTAAATACTTTCACCGTAATTAGGGACTTTTTGCCCCAATAGTACCCCTATAATTTGGTCGAAATAAACATTAAAAAATATTATCATTCTAAAATAAGCATTATCATCCATACATTACTAAACGAAGATACAATCCTCATGCACTAATAGCTTAAATAGCATAATGCAATTTGTCATCAATTGTCTAATACCGAAGATTTTGAATTCTGGACTTTTAGCCTCACCCTGCCGTACTCGAGACATATTTCATAGAGGTAACTGTCCAATCCTTTTTTTTCGTGTTGAAGCAGAGAGTAGCATTTATTGCGATTGCGCGACAAACCCTTGTCCGCGAAATCCGAACGGCATTCCTCCGATTTTTTGACCAGTATTGCCCGATGGACACATTGTGTAATTGATTTAAAGCAAAAAATCTGAAACAATTCAGTTTGCCTTGCTTGGTAGTTCTAGTGTTAATTTAAATCCTGAAGGATGAGTCCTCTTACATAAATTGTTTTTATATACCAAAAATCATTTTCGCAGCATATAATTGCAATTTGCATCTCCGGTAAATATGTATGCAAAATAATGTCCATAAATTATCCACATTCTCCGAATTTTCGTCTACCGATCCATTGCTGTCATTTACGGTCACCCTATAACTCTGACCAAAGCAGGACGAGAAACACCAAAGTGTGCCACGCCGCAGGTATAATTTAATACCTGGCCTTTCATTCAAGGACGACACTATTTTCGGAATTATGCAGCATTCTATTGGATACAAGGCGATTGTTCAGGTCAGGAAGATTAAGTCCAACAGCGTCCTAATTACCTTCGACTATTTCAAAACCTTTGCAGTTTCGGAGGTGCAGGTAGTTGGTGTTTATAGGTATCTATAACATTGTCATAAAGCTTTCAAATGATCAAGGGTGGAACGACAATTAGGCCCGACTTTGCTTTTTGCTTTCGTCTCTTTATCTTCCTTGCTGTGAATGAAGAGTATACTCGTCATTTCGAGAAAAGTAATTACCATTTGTTATTTAAGTTAAAACATTTGCGAAAACTAAACAACATTTGCAAATTTTAGACATTTTAGAACATTTTGACACAACGCACATACACACCTTTAAAAAGCGACACCACAGCTAAGATGTTAAGACTCTAGTACATAGGGGTATAGTAGTTAATATGCGATATTTGAAAGTTAGTTTATGTACAACTTCCATTCCACGGAATGCTTAATTTAAAGCATTCTGAAGTAGTTCGACCAATAAGCTGTAATCCAATTAGTTAAACCTCACTACCTACTAACTAAACTAACGATTAACATTAATACTAGAACTACGAAGTCCTTAAACATGACGGGTTTCAGATTTCTTGCTCTTTGAAAATTATTAACATATAGGTATTTATTAAATTACGCAGTAATTTATGATGATTTTTATTGAGATAGAAGGACAATTATATAAGTTTATTTAATGTTCATTCAACCACTTTTATTTTAACAACTTAACATACATGTAGGCACTGCCGAAATAATATCAATACTTAACTGTAGTTCCAGTGTTAATCCTCGATAAAAATGCTACCAATATTTGGAGCAACCCAAGATATTTCAAAGTATCGTTGTAAAGTACCAACAAAAATATAGTAAAAATTACAAATCTAAAGTTAAAGGTTAAACATTAAGCCATGCGAAACTCAAATTGGAACCGTAGAAAAATTATTTATGTGTGTCGCATGGAATTTAAAAATAGATGCTTCAGCTTTATAATTACTCGTGAGAAAGGTCAGGATAATCATACAACATTATTAGAAACTCGTTTCAATGTGCCAGAAACTATTAAAGGCAACAGAAACTGCCACGGCTTTGTGCCTATTTTCGGCGAGCATAGCTCTGCGAAAATATTTTCAACGGAACTGTTCTCAACGTCACGAAAGATTATAAAAATCAACCAACTGCATCTGTTCAATTATACGGGGCTGGTATGACGGAATTAGAATAAACGGAGGTATTTCAATTAGAAAACTGTTGAACTTTTTCCTCGGATTTAATAGATAACAGACCCTCGTTTAATACAGCACTGTACAATTTAGTTGTAATAGTGCTTACTCTAAACGGCACTTCGAATCTTTTGTTCTAATTTTGTGTAGTCGGCAGACAATGAAAATCCATCATGCTTTCCCCTCATTCCGTAAAATCTGTGACACCCCTGTGCTGCATTATTCTAAGAGAAACTAATGGCACTAGGCCCTAGTGACTACGGCTTAGCGGTCGAACTATTTTACATAAAATGCTTTCATTTCGGCCCTCCGTGGAATTGGAATTGTACGAAGACGAATTTTCAAATGTTTAATATTCCTCACTATAGGGGAACCTATATCTTAAAGTGAGAAAAACGAAATGCAAAGAGTGGTGTTAAATTTTTCCACCCTCGATGTATTTGGAAAGTTTATGACGGCGTTATAAATGACTACAAACTCCAAGCAATGTGCACCCCTCGAGCTATAAAGTAATTTAAATGGGCGAATGTAATTACGATGCTGTTGAACTCAATCCTCCGGCCTCAATAATCGTATTTTATCCAATACAATAGAGTACAATTCCGTTAACTGTGTTCGCCCTTAGAAGAAAGGGCACGCGTTCTATTACACCTGTTCTTGGAGGTCGATTAACCATAGCTAATACCTGGCGCGTGACACACCTTCGTCTTTGTGATCCTACCCTGGTCACAATTATAGAGCCATGGTACATAGCTGAAAATCGGTACAGCAAGTTTCGCAGAACACGGACATATTTCATTAAAATAAGAATATTGTTATAAATTGTAGAGGAGTTGTGGGAGAGACGCTGCACTTTTGGAATCTTAGGGATACCGATAATTAAGTACAGCACTTTCGATTTCATTTGTTTCAGACTGTCTATTTCTTTATGTCATTAAAATAACAAAAGATTTGTAATTTTTTATAATCCTACCCTTTGGAGAATACGTTATGGAGAGTCTGCGGAATATTTCTTTGTCATTGTAGATTTATCAATATGGCATGTGGCAATAGGAAAGTGTATCTCCCACACACTGTTGGGATTAGATTTCGCACTTTAAATCAAGTTTGATACCGTACTCGTTGTCAGTACGGCGTACTGTATCAGTGGAGGCTAAGCCGATTTAAATGATGCGTTCGGTGTTCAAAATACAAAAAAATGTCTCCTCAAACGAAAAATTATTAATTTTTCAATCAAAATCTGATTCTACATTCTTGCAACATTTTATTGTATTTTAGAACATTATGAAACAAAAATGAGTTTCATTTTACTTTGTTTTTATTAAGGTTTTAAGTAAAAAGTAAAAATGAGTAGAAATTCCATTGCAAAGTTCAGACATGGTTAGAATTTTTCATGAAATGCGACATATCTCGCGCAATTCACCTGTACGGGAAGATTCATTCTTCACGATCGAAGATAAAGAGAAAGTAAAGTTACTATGTTCAATTGTTTTGGAGATAAAAATTGATTTATGAGGACAGTGTTCGTAAAAATCCGAATGGATGATCAACTTTGATGGGTCGTATTTGGAAACAATTATGCAACGAGCGAAATAATGATTTAACCTCCCGTTAATTTCGTTCGGATTGCAATATATTTTAATTTCAACAAAGTCCCTGACATAAAGGTAAAGAAGTGGTACGCTTAATTTGCAATACTTGGTCATAATATTTTTGGTTCAAGAAGGATCAAATAAGACTCTTTGACTATTGACTATAATTTTGCTGTCCCTTTCGTTTTTTCTGGCCTTCAATTAAAAATTTCAATGAAAATTAATATCTTTAATTGAAGCGCCCTGTACAAATAATCTATAAAACAGAGTACTATGAATTCGAATCACATTTTGACCTCTAACCGCAAATAGAGCCGATTTCTCTGAAACCACAATCGGAACAGACGCTGTTGGCATTAATCCTGTATATTTGCGCAACTGAATGGCAAACGGTGCATTTGGCTGCGAAACACTATTTCGAGTAGCTATCAAAGCTGTCTATTTTACAAGCAATTTGTGTGATTTAAGGGAAGCTACTCCTTCATATATTACCGAAATAAGGTACCTATTGAATTATATTTTTCACGAATCCCTTGTCCATTGATCCAATATTTCATTTATGTACTATTTTATTCTTAAAAATTTGTGGCATAATAATAAAGTTCAGAGAATTAGAAAAAAAATATGCAAATATAGGCACACAGAGTGTCTGACGTAGGTAATTGTTGGCGCGTAATTTCAAGACATTCCTTGAACTTTACGAAAAATGTTTTTTGAACAAAGAGTTGAACTGTATACTTCATTTAAGTGTCTCTAACGTTCCTGACAAATATAACAATTATGCATAAGTCGTGAAAACAAAACAATGAGAAAGAAGAATGCAAATAACGTGCATAACTTGGACAGAAGTTGTGGAATGGTGTGGTATACATACATACATATGCATACGTAAGCCTATATCAAGGCGTTCGTTTCAGGAACAAGGTATAAATTATCACATGACAGGGCATCAAGAAAACAAAAGATTATTATTGCCAAGGGCATTTCAAACACTTACTGTAATGAAATACTCAAATATAGCGTGATGCTTCACAATTTCAGTTAATTTGTGATTTTTTTGTAACTTATGCATAGGTGATAGATTATCCATGTTTTGTTTTAGTAGAAAAAATAAGAGAATGCTATATAGATATTTACTTAAATTGAAAAAAACGAAAGGTTAATTCTAAAGATCAAGAAACTATGGTTTACGAAAATTGTCCACACTTAATATGTATGTGTATGTAGGAACTACATAGCTACCTATATATTTAAATAGTTCAATGTTTTTTTTATCACCATTTTTGTAAAGTTCAAGGAAATTTCGTAACTCACGACATTAATTAAACTTCCTAATTTTTTAATTTTTAAGGTGGGTAATTAAATGTTTAACATGTTGCTTGGTGTTTGACCACTTCCTTATGGTTGTAGGTGTATTGTATTGTATTCTGTTATTCTGTCTGCATTTCAATTATACATATACTTAGATGTTTTTTGCTATCGAACATTAGTGTTACATATCGTAATAAAGTAGGCTGAACCTCGTTCCTCAATAAAAAGTCAAGTTTTACTTATATATTTCAGTTTGGGGTAAAATCTGTTGTCTGTAAGAAAATTTACATCTCGAAATATGAATTTCTATTCTCTAGGTCGTATACGGCCCTTGATCAGTACTATTTACCATATTATTATAACAATAATATTACGATATACAATACGACATCATTAGAATTTTTGAAATTTTCATTTTTTCTTGTCTCCAGACTGGAAGATTTAGCCGAATTTTTAACTGCGGCAATGCAAAACTTTTCGCAGCCCATTCACGAGGACGACTACGAGGCTCTTCTAGTAACTATATATTACTTAAAAGAAGTTAGAGATCGTCAGTTCGAAATCGAAGATATGTTTGATCCTATTAAGGTATAATATTCACATCAACTAATTTATCAATCGATAGATAGTCCTTTCGAGGTATTATCAACATTATGAAACCTATGTAGATTAGCTGAAAAAATTGTTTCAGCTTGTTTGCATTAAATACTCGTGTTTAATTACAATTATTAAATTGTCCCCAGAAAACCATAGAACTTCTACAACAGTATAACGTGACTATAGATCAGAAAATTTTCGATCGTCTCACAGAATTGCCTCATAGTTGGGATACATTGAAGAAAGTAGCCGCACAAGTTAAACAAGTCGTGCAACCTTTAATGACTCGGCAGATCGATCTTCTGAAGAGGAGACTGAGCTACTATGACTTCAAGCAGCAACGTTTCTTATCTCAATTCCGCGGGAATGATGTTTTCAAGTATATTAACAACACGAACCATATTTATAACCGTAATTGTACATGATAGTTATATTTCTTAACATGCTCGGTACATTATTCTATTATTTTATCTCTTATCTCAAACCTTGTACAGAAATTCGGTCAATTTACCAAGACTCGGGGCATCAATACTCCTTTTTTCTTAGTAGTTTAAAGTAGTTAGAAAAAACAAAAAATTTTTAACCACAGGTTGTAGGAATATCATAATAAAATATGGAGATATTAAATTTAGTTCCTTAAATATTTATTGTGCACTATATTTTATATATTTACGTGCTCAGTTTTTGTAAATATTTCATGTTAAGTGGTTTTCATTCCTAACCGTTTAATCGTAGGGCATTTCAAAGTTCAGTGCAAGAGTTAAGATTTATTTTACTGCAATACAAAAATATTGTTCTTTTTTATGGAAGTTTCTGCCCAAATAATCATTCGATAAATTTTAAAGGATTCTGTTTTACATTAATTTTACATTAAATTACATTTGTATAAATAATTTATTTTATGATCTGTATATGATATCATGATCTGTACAATGATCTGTACATGAAATATAAGGTAAAGATATTGCTACAGGATGGGTGATAAGTTGTTTAATACCAGTGCCTAATTGTTTTCTTCCTCAGTAAAAATTTATTCATTCTGTGAAAATATGCGAAAAACCTGTACTGTGTGGAAATTGGTAACACGATTTATGGTTTCGCGTTGCAAATATGCAATTTTAGCATTGCAAACAAAAGAAGAATACTTTGGCATATGTTCACATTACATACAGGGTGTGCCGTAACTCAAGGAACATCAGGGGACACCGTATACATTATTCTTAATTAAGACGATGTAACATTTGCCGCACGCCTTTCTCGGTACCCTTGATGCCCCTATCACGACCGAGCGCCGCTGAGAGGTACGCCCCTGAGCGCGCGCTCGACGAGCGCTCTCATTGGCCAGTGTTTTTCGTTAATAACTAACAAACGAAGCTTCAAACAACATTTTGGTCAAGGAAAAAGTTGTTCAGAATCACCCCAGCTACCCCTCCCCCATTTCCCGATGTTCAAATGATCCAAATTTCTTTTTTACTTTTTCCGTTGTTTGGTTGATCTATTTTAATATATTTCGCTAAATCGATATTAACAGTATACGTAAAATTTTTTATAGATGCAAAATCAAAAACATTAATTCTTGTACAGCAATTTTCCCTTGGCGTTCGTATTTTGCCTCCCCCCCCCCCCCTGTCCATATCCTTTTTCGCTTTTTGATGCAACTAATAACTCGCATGATCGTCGTAGATCGAATAGCGGTTATGCCCCTTCCCCTGTCACCTCCCGTTGCTTAAATAGCATAACGCAATTGTCGATCAATTGTTTAATAATGAAGTTTCTCAATTCGGGACTTTTCCCTCGACGATCTTTTAACCTCGCCCCAGCCCGCAGAAACGTATGCAACCTCGGCCTCTATATGTTCTGAAAAATATCTCAAAAGTCTTAAACACCTTTTCATTCCCAATCATTTAAATCAGGCCTCGGATTGAAGTGACCTTTCGGGCCGATTTTCAGAGGCAACGCCTCCTTCCCCCCACCGCGCGTCTTGGATTTAAATTATATTATGCAATATATATTATATATCATAAATTAAATTACAATTCAAATATAAATAACTTCTGTTTCACCGAAAACAATTGACGATTGTTTATAGCCCAAAATGCACGGACCCTTATGAACTACTCAACAACATACACGTAGAAGTTTTGGCATTCCTGAGCGAGGAAAATGACCTGCGCGATCAAACTGTGATCTTCGAGCAAGAGATGCCAGAATTTAAAGTGCTGAAACAAATACAAAAGGAGATGCAACTGTTGAAAACTGTATGGGATTATGTGAACGTGATCGAAACTTCCTTAAGCGAATGGAAGACAACCACGTGGAAAAAGCTTGACATCGAATGGATGGACCAAGAATGCAAGAAACTTCTCAGAGAATTAAGACGTATGGCACTTGTTATTTTGTTTGATCTCCTTTATTTTTCAAAGCAGTTTAATTCTATATACACGATAAACGCGGCCACGATTCCGCAGTATACAGGACGTTAAAAAAAGGGATTAAAGTAGGACCTCCGTTATTTGAACTACTTAAAAGCACAAAAGATTTCGGGTAAGGGAGATCTTGCATAATATTAAACTATGTATTAAATTAAGACCTAAATGGCGTGGAACACTTATGGTCAGTGTAAACTGTAGAAAATTCTGCATTTTTTCGTTCAACCGTTAGAGGCCACGCGGCATAAAGTAATATTACACCATATTTTTCCTGAACAAAATTTTAATTACGTATTATTATTTCAATATTTATACATCAGAAATAGATTTTTTCAAGAGACTTCACAATCAAGTAGGTATTATTCTTGTTGTTCCAAATGTTCCAAACTTCGCGATACATTTCCTTTCAGGGAACTGAACCACTTGTAATCAAATAACAGAATCTTTTACCGAAAGATCTAAATGAATACAACAGAAGGCTTTTTTAAAGAAATCTGCGAAAAAAAATTACATGGTGGGTCACAAACTATTCAAAGCCTGATGAATAATAATTTTGTTATGAATTTAATCATCAACTTCTTATAAATCGCCATAAAAAGATTGATCGAACGAATTTTTTAGATTTTGAGAAAAAGATCAAAGTGGGTAAAAGAACGATGTTATATGAGAGGTAGTTTTACAAAAAAAATGCAATTTAATTTTCAAAACAAAAATTCATTGATCTCCAATGCCTAGAATTAAATAAAATGCTCCAAAATATTCGGAAACACTTTGTAGTTTCAAAATTGACATTTGAGAATTTTCTTTAGTTGTGGTTTCCCTTAAACCATTGTTTGTTATAACGCGGTAAATCCATTATTGTTCTTAATAGAAATGGACAAAGACGTGCGTTATTGGGAAGTGTATAATAACATCGAGGCGCAAGTGAGAAACATGATGGCGTCGTTGAGAGCAGTGGCAGAATTACAAAACCCTGCAATTAGAGACAGACATTGGAGAGAATTAATGGTTGAAACAAAGGTAATTAAGCATTATTAATTAACTGCAATTAATGCACGTTGCAAGTTAATCCCCGATATCACAGTATCGTTGACATTTGTTATTTAAATAACGTCTAATTTTGAATAGGTGACATTTAGTATGTCCGACAATACTACGTTGGAAGAGTTGCTAAAGTTGCAATTGCATAAGTACGAAGAGGAAGTTAAAAATATTGTAGCTAAGTCAGTTAAAGAAATGGCAATGGAAAAGGTACTAAAGGAACTGAACGACACTTGGAGTACACTCGAATTTGGCAAAGATCCTCACGAACGTACGAAATTAAACGTCCTTAAAATCGATGAGGAAACTATTGAAATCCTTGAAGATAATCAGGTAACGTTCGATGATCACATTTTATTATTTAATAATTATTATTTTCTAATACAATTTTCTCATAATTATTATTTTCAGTTAATAATTATTAGCTTCTAAATGTTGAATCGCCCAATTTTAACTTTAATTCGCAGTGGTTATTTTGTAACATGAAAATTAGATTCTTAATAAATTAAATTCTTATTATTGTGATTTAGCGAAATATTTTAAATATAAGAGCACATATTTTACGTTACCTATTACTTATTTTAATTGGCCGATTTATATCTGCACGAGACACTTTCCTTCTTTACACCGTCAATACCTGCATAATTATTCATTAATATCTTTTCAGCTTCTATATAATGGATTATTTTTAAATGTGTTTTTATAACATTTTCATTTGAATTTCTTCAAAATTTCTATCCTTTCCCAGATATTTTGTTATATGAACGATCTAATAATTTTTCAAACATTTATTTCTGAACTACATTTACCTGTTTTTCAGACTATTTGGCAACTTTATTTATTTAATCACTCTGACATAAAAATAAATTGCATATATTTAATTATACATAATTGTTTGTTGGGCCCTTTGCAATATTTGATAAAAACAATATGTTTATAATATTATATAACAGGCCTCGGATTTAAGTGATCTTTCGGGCCGATTTTCAGAGGAAATGCCTCCTTTCCCCCACCGCGCGTCTTGGCCCTGCGATCGCCAATCGCCTCGAAGCTCCTCAGGTGCGTACCATATGAACCGCGCGGGTCCCATTAGGGCGACACTCGTATCAATAGGATTCCACATCGTCCCATGTCCCGTGGACCGCTGTTCATGTGCTACGCTCCTTAGGAGCTTCGAGCCGCTGGGTGATCGCGGGAGCCAAGACGTGCGGCGGGAGAAAGGGGGCGTTGCCTCTAAAAATCGGTCCGAAAGATCACTTAAATCTGAGGCCTGTTATATAAAATGTATGCAAATATGAACTTAATAAAAACGTGCATAATTTTATACCTATTTTTCAAAGACAAAAAAGTTAAAAAAACCAAAAATGAAAAATTAGTAAATAGAACAATTTGGCTAAGTAGGGAATTATGTATTGAGTTAAATAATTACAATTATGTAGCTAAATAACGAACGGAAAATTATGATACTTCAATTGGTCCGAGACAGGTGCAACTGCAGAATATGTTAGGATCGAAATACGTTGGATATTTCTTCGATGAAATTCTCGACTGGCAGAAAAAATTGAGCAACGCAGACGCAGTGATTAATGCGTGGTTCGAAGTTCAACGGGCGTGGATGTACCTGGAAAGCATTTTCATCGGTTCTGAAGATATTAGGAGCCAGCTCCCGGAAGAATCGAAGCGGTTTG
This sequence comes from Nomada lathburiana, assembly GCA_963667235.1. Taxonomy (NCBI): domain Eukaryota; kingdom Metazoa; phylum Arthropoda; class Insecta; order Hymenoptera; family Apidae; genus Nomada; species Nomada lathburiana. The sequence continues at coordinate 3,045,833 of OY763902.1, forward strand.
AAAAAATTGACAGAGAGTTTAAAGTACGTCCTATTTCTTATAAAAAAAAGTTTCCAAGTTAAACATAAAATATAGAAAAAATAATTTTAAACGTAACGCCGATGCATCGTCTTGAGCCATACATAAGTTTCGAAACTTTCCCATAAATATAAGGCTTGGTTATAGATTCCCTAAAACATTAAAAACAAGGGAACATCGAACCAGCTCAATGTTTTAAATGCTGATAAATTTTTTAAGGATTTGCTGAGGGAAATGTCAAGCAATTTAAATATTGTAAAAGCAACAAACCGTCCAAAATTGTTGGAAAAGCTGGAAGAGTTGGAAATCCAGTTACATGTTTGCGAGAAAGCCTTGGCCGATTATTTGGAGACAAAGCGATTAATTTATCCGAGATTTTATTTTATCTCTTCTGCGGATTTACTTGATATTTTAAGCAATGGTTAGAGTTTACAATATTTATTGGCAACTCATATATTTTCTTAGCTCAATCAATTATACATAATGGATAATTAGTACATTTTGAGAAAAAATACAGCCCACCGAATTACTGGCATTTTTGTAACTCAAATAAAATGTTTATTTCGCGCTTCCGTTTGCAATTAAATGAAGTAACTAGAATTGTTATTTAAGGTAACAATCCTGAAATGGTTTGCAAACACTTGTCGAAGTTGTACGATTCTATTGCACAATTAAAATGGAAAGTAGAAGGCGGCAAGGCGACGAAAACTGCAATTGTCATGATTGCAAAAGATGGAGAGGAAATGTCTATTTACGGACCTTGCGATTGTAGCGGAAAGGTATTCTTTTGCAACGAATATTCAAACAGTCAAAGTTCGAGTAGCTTAGAATGTTAATAAAATTGATACAGTATTTATACAATAATGAAGAGGTCAGCTTAACCGTTATCATGATACAATATTATATGCGTTATGATGTATAATTATTGATTATATAGGTAGTTAAATCGTTAATTATTAATTAGATAAATAATTGTAATTGTGTAAATACTCTTATTTCATGTTATACAGCTGTGCACGTTGGACATTCTTTTACAATCATCGAAGCCTGTATTGTATTTATATTTATATTTGTTAATATACACAGATTGTAACTCCCTAGACATAAACAGTGTATCTATGGTTTACGAAATACTTATTCATGTAAATAAGTAGTTAAATCGCCAACGCGATGACTTGTGAAAAAAAGAATTTCACTAAAAATTGAATTTCACTAAATATTGAGTTCCTTGATCTATTGTTCCGTTTATTTATTTATTTATTTATTTATTTATTCAATTTAACGGGCTGAGACCCTTAGTGTATACAATGGTAACATATGAGTAACGTTATAGTAAATAATCTTAGTCGTAATCGTAGTCTTTATCTCTTATCGTAGCGTTTACATTTGTGTTATCTCCAATTATTGTATAAACAATTAAAATGTTCACTTCCTGCGTCTAACTGTTTTTTTCATATTCATTATACATGCTGTGAAACGATCGGGCTGCAGAAGACAGCACTTATTTTCGGTGGATATGACACCTGCTATAACTGACTAAACCGATCACTGTACAGTACTTGAAATTTCGATAATTTAATTCGATTTGGCTAGCTGTTAAGAAGTTCTGCAGGGAGGAGGCAATATTGTTCTCTTTTTTTTAAACAAAACTCAATGGTATTGACCATGTCTTAAATATTGATTCAAGTTGTAATACGAACTTTATCATGAATTTGTCGGGCGACTTAATCGTAAACCAGATACAAATTTTAAAGTTGTATTTATTATGTCGTCAAAAGAAAAGATACTATCTGTTCAGGTGGAAGTGTGGCTGAATCATGTGACAGATGCAATGAAGAGAACAGTGAGACATCACATATCTCAGTCAGTAGCGACGTACGATGAAAAACCGCGAGAGCAATGGATTTTTGACCATCGGGCTCAACCCACCCTGTGCGGAAGTCAAATTTGGTGGACCAGCGAGGTGAACATGGCCTTCATGCGGCTGGAAGAGGGCTTTGAAAACGCGTTTAAAGATTACCAGAGGAAGCAGATAAATCAGCTGAACGCTTTAATAATATTACTCTGCGGCGAATTGAACGAAAGTGACAGACGGAAGATCATGACGATTTGTACGATCGATGTTCACGCCAGAGACGTTGTAGCCAAAATGATCGCAATGAAGGCAGAGAGTTCCTCCAGTTTTCAGTGGCAATCGCAACTGAGACACAGGTAGGAATATCGATGAATCGTTAGTTGAATCGGGCGATAGAATAAAAGAAAGTTCGGCGTGAATTACTGAAATCTTTATTAAAAATATTATCGGGGAACTCCACAAGCTACCAGTATCAATCAGTTCTCTTGCATAACATTAATGAGTTTCTTAAAGAAAGAAGTAAATTTTAAAAATTGCGAGACAACTGACTGTCCTGTTGGACATTTTTGTTCTACGTACAACGATAGGAGTAAGCAAGTTAGTGTTTTATTGATTACTTTCTTTCTCAACTATTGATTATTCATTCCTGTGTCATTGTTTTATTATTATTTTCTATACTACTTTACTTTATATAGTTAAATGTGTAGCTCTTCCATCTTATAAAATCGCATTTACTATGCAATAAACATTTGCAAAATGTACTAATAATAATAGTGATGTTACTTGTAATTTGTTTGTGCAACCTACAACTTATGGCTTGCAAATTTGTTAATAATATTGTTGGTAAATTGTTGTACAAGCGGGCCAAATTGCAACAATCGCTGAGCTATGCTTATTTTTTAAAATTATTTATTCAGATCCTGTGAATGGATAAATATAATTACTCGAAAATGGAACTCTATGCAAGTATTATATGTATGCTGCAAATATACATATAAAACGCACATTTGTCAAACAAATGCCAAATATTATAATATGCACAATATATAGGGTATCTCGTAACTAGTGAAGTATCCGGAAATGGAGGGTAGCTGAGGTGATTCTGAAAAACTTTTTCCTTGACCAAAATGTTGGTTGAAGCTTCGTTTTTGAGTTATTAACAGAAGACACTGGCCAATGAGAGCGCCCGTATAGCGCGCGTTCAGGCGCGTACCTCTCAACTGCACTCGGCCTAAACCAGGGCCTTCGTTATCCTAAACCAGGCCTCGGATTTAAGTGATCTTTCGGGCCGATTTTCAGAGGCAACGCCCCCTGTCTCCCGCTGCACGTCTTGGCCCCCGCCAACCATGGGTCCATTGGACATGGGACGATATTCATTTCGGATAACGAACAAAAGTATCGAACAGTTATTAAACGACTTGTTAATTAAACTGTTATTCATGAGTAACGAATAATTACACATTATTCTTAATTTAAGACTATGTAACACGCTGTGCCGATGTGTTGGTCACGACCCCGGTCGAGCGCAGTTGAGAGGTGCGCACCTGAACGCGCGCTATACGGCCCCTCTCATTGGCCAGTGTTTTTCATTAATAACTCAAAAACGAAGCGTCAACCAACATTTTGGTCAACGACAAAGTTGTTCAGAATCACCCCAGCCAGCCCCCTTTGCCTATGTTCCCTGAGTTACCGGACACCCTGTATAGTGTTATTTCAAACAACGATACTGCTATTGAAACTTGACATAATGAATTTAATAAGAAATTGAGTTAAACAACTTTTAATAAAAAATTGTCTCGCACTTTCAAAAGCTACGGAAATAATAGCGTGTAAACGCTTAAACCTAGTAGACTGTAAACATTTTATTACGTGCAATACACAAATTATTACATTATGCAGGGCGCCCCGCCAAAGGCAGTCACGTAAATTGTAATCTATAGCGATACGTTATCCGCAAGGTCACTTTAAGGTCACGCCATTATTCATCTTTAAATGTATTTTAATTGGGACAAAAACATTTTTTTCCAGGAATTCGCCCTTTGGTGCCATTCGAAACGCAAATAGAAATGTTTGTTCTATCTTCAACATTGAAGGAGATACTTAGGTGGCTACTTTTCGGTGGGACACCCTGAATAATGTAATATGTAGTCGGGTAATTGTAGAAATTTTTCTTGGCTTTTCTTTGCAGATGGGACGACAAAATTGGCGACTGCTTCGCCGACATTTGTGATGCATCCTTTAAGTACGACTACGAATATTTGGGAAATGTCCCGCGTTTGGTCATAACGCCATTGACCGATAGATGTTACATCACTTTAACGCAATCGTTGCATCTTGTAATGGGCGGGGCACCTGCAGGCCCTGCTGGAACAGGGAAAACGGAAACAACGAAGGACTTAGGGAGAGCCCTTGGTCAAATGGTTTATGTGTTTAATTGTTCCGAACAAATGGACTATAAGGTGAAATCAATAATTTATTATATATAACTTATTCATATAATAATTTCGTTTAAAAAATAGTCTGGCTTCATTCGGAAAAGCACACAAGTTATACATACATGGTGGCGCATGTAAAACAGGCCACCTAAACATGGATTTTAAACTAAAATTTTTCGACTCAACGATAGAAACAAATTTTTGCAAAAAAAATCAATGGCATCCCGGGGGAAATTCGTTATACAAAATTTTATTTCAAGGTCATTTTACTGGGCGTTTTAAGATCACTGATATTTTTTTTACAATAAATGTATATTTTGTTCCTTCGATGGTTTTTGTCGTCATAAAACTGCGGCCAATGATGTGTAATAAAGGCACCTTTGTATGATATCTGATTCGCGTAATTAACGTAAATAATGTATGCTTTCATGGAGACTACAGGATTTAAATCTTGCATAATTTTTTTTCTTCGAAGAACTACTATTACACTTATTTACATGTAACTATAAACTAATACAAATGAGTTCATACAGCAATTACCAGATCAACAACTTTTTCATTGATTAAAAACAAGTTTTTTCAATTTGTTTCAATGAATGAATTATTACTGTTACTTTGGTTTGTCTATATTAATTACACTGTTCGACAAGTTTCAATTTTTTTTATATTTTGTAACCTTCAATAGGCGTCTTTTATAGACTTTAATTTGCTGAATACGAATCTGCAATCCGTTTTTCTTCAGAACGTACCACTTTTTAAAAAATAAATTTTAAAAGAAATTAAAAATTTTCAGCTTTGGAAGTGTCTTGTACTTTTGCGGTTATAGTTATTCAGTTGCGCTTGGTGCCAAATGATTCTTTGAAGTTTCACGAATAAAATGATATATTTAGTAATTAGTTTATAAACAATTAAATGTGTTTAAATAATGATAAAAGTGAAAAGACACCGTAAATACACCCATTTTGCGAATGTTACATCGTCCTAAATTAAGGATAATGTGGAATTATTCGTTACTCATGATTAACGACCAAGACCGTGCGCGATTGATGAAAAGAATAATTGGTTTATATCTTATTAATGAATAACGATGTAATATTTGCCGTACGCTTACCTGGATACCCTCGACGCCCCTGTACACGACCGAGCACAGTACAGAGGTAGGCGCCAGAGCGTGCACTCTACAGGCGCTCTAATTGGGCAGTGTTTTTGGTTAATAACTCAAAAACGATGCTTCATCTAACATTTTGGTCATGGAAAAAGTTGTTCAGAATGACCCCAGCTACCCCTCATTTCCCGATGTTGCGGTAGTTACGGGGCACCCTGTATAAGAAGGCCTTAACCCTCGCTGGCGAGGGGATGTCAAACCCTCGCAGGACCATGTGCCCTGATCGCCTCACGCATAAACAAGTCCGACATCGCACCAAGGCACTGAAAGACGATCTCGTACTACTGTACACGGACAACCGTCTCCTTGCACAATAATTATGTTTCAAAAACAGCCTGCAGAAAGTTGAATTCGACGTGTACATTTTTAAATGCGTTTTCTACTCAAATGAATAAAGGAAACGCAGTTTCTTTTGCATTTTTGTTACGAAAGCGTCATATACCTCAATTATAACAAAGTTTGATTGAAAACAAATACATTTATCGGTTAGTTTTTGTCAGTCAAAGTAAGATATTGGCGAGTAAGATAAAGTAAGATGAGGCATGTCAAGAACGACAGATGGATTGACATATTTACATTTTACATATGTCAAACCTAATTGGGTTGTTTATGTTTTTTCAGTCTTGTGGAAGTATTTACAAAGGCCTCGCTCAGGTAGGAGCATGGGGCTGTTTCGACGAATTCAACCGTATTTCCGTGGAAGTACTCTCGGTCGTAGCGGTACAAGTGAAATCGGTTTTAGACGGGGTGAAAAGCCGCAAGCCGACATTCCTGTTCTTTGGAGAAGAACTCAATCTCGTTCCCACTGTTGGAATGTTTATTACTATGAATCCTGGATACGCGGGGAGAACAGAATTGCCGGAGAACTTGAAAACCTTGTTCAGGTAAATTGAATTATTTAAATATGAATAGGTATATGAATAGTATACATTAAATATCCATTAATTATTATTATTAGTAAGTTATTATACGTAAACTTCAAATATTTCATTTACAGTAAATTGAGGGGGAATGTTAAGTGTAGTTAGGCAAACGAAAGGTTCTCCAAAATTTGAAAGTAGTTATAAAATATTGTTACTGCTAGGATATTTATTTTTATTATTATTACTGGTGGTACTTTGGATTGTATTAATTTTTATTTACGTTTCGAGGCATAGAAAGTTATCATTTGCTTGTTCGGCGTATATAAGTAAACATATTTAATATTATTTAATAATGAAACTGTTGAAAAGAGAATTATGAAAATGAATAACGACTCAGTGACTCATGAAAGCATTCAAATACGAATGTACATGTGAAACATTTAAATAAAATTACGTCTTCGAATTAATGAACTACTTATGGTAGAGAACGATTCTTCGGAATTATAGAATGAAATTTTAAAAAAACAGCTAGACTACATGAATCCACATGACATACTTCTAATTCATTTATTAAAAACATTACTCGCGGGGCATAAAAGTATTCGAGTATCGCAAATGTTAATAATGTACCAAATGTGTTGAGTATATATGATCTATCTGTGTGTGTAACCGATGTAAATAATAAAATACAAGACATCCCATAGACGTTCCCGTCTATTCGATCGATGTTTTTAAGATATTATTATAGTCACGTTGTTACGTGGTTGGGAGATGAAGTGAAGAGTCGCTGTTGGTTTTTCTTCGTTTAACGTCCACTCACGAAATATGTGGTAATACAACAATAATAGTCGAGACACGAGTGCAATCCTCGAACTGCACTTTACAAGAAGATAACTATTACAGACGAACTGACAAGACGAACAGCGTGACGGTTTCTAGATAACTGCCTACCCTAGCTTTCGGTTTCCTATAGGGCGGTTTCTTACGCTTCGGGACTTGGATGAAGGAGAAGCGGTATGACTCGTCGCTGGGTCATATGGTCAGTCAGTTCCCTTACTCATTCTTCTATGTTTTTTTAATAATAAAATGAATATTTAAACAGTTGTATTCTTTTTCTGTACATTTTTCCATATCGAAGAATTACATAATTAACAAACGATAAACACGATGGAAATCACGGTTTGTAATTATTGGTACAATAATGATATTCCTCATAGAAGTTTGAGAGGGAATGGTGTATACTCGCCACACAACGCTTTGTGACGATAATAATTTGAGGAACGAAATTTGGTGAAAGAAACATTGAAAATTATCATGAAAAATGGGTAGGAACTTAATAAAAATGAAGGGGAGTCATCGGAAATCGAACCCGATGACCTTCGTATTTCTAAGCACTGATCAGTCCATCTATCGTTGGACAGTGGGGCAAAAAAAAAAATTCGAATTTGAAAATTGAACTTTATAGGCAAGAAACTATGAACCTTTTCCTACTATGTACAACAATTTTTTTTCATTTTTTCGCACTAGATAATCCAGGATAACCAATAATAGATAGCTATGCAACATATATTTTATTCCTTATTTGTTGTTAAGTACATCTATTTGACGATTTTACTGAAAACTTTTGTGCAGTACATAATCTTGCAGGTATAATAAATCCAAAATTTAAAAAAAAACTTTAAATTGAAAATGGAGCTTTGTTTCACTTTATAATAAATGTCATATAAACATTACTTAATTGTGCAAATCGCCTAGGATCGCCCGGAAAAAACTCTTCGCCATTATATTCTAGAAACTATATAGATTATAGTTATCCAAGCACTTTTTGCTGTTAGCTGCTTTTTCGTCAGATATTTAATGTAATTCTCATTGTTGCAGTAACTAGAGACCCGAATCTAATCAAACGGGGCGTGTTTATCATATTTTAATAAGTAGGATGGCTGGATATTAATATATCTACAACTATTAAATAAATAAAATATTGTTATGTTGGAGGGACAATGGAACTTTATTTTTATAAATAATGAAGATTTATTCGGCACGGAAGTAGCCAAAAATGCAATAGTGCCGATTGGGCAGTTATCGGAAGATGCTCAAGAAGCAAATCATAAAAGATTCATTATTAGAAAATCATTAGTATAAGAGCAATTTCTAAGTTGTGTATAATAAATCTTATCATAATTATTATAATGTGTATAATATAATAATATAATCTATGTGTATAATAACATATCATCTAATTGTAATGGTACTTACAAGGAAGATTAGGCAATCCAAAGATTCAGAAACGTATGAAACTTTGCACACAAGTACAGTATCTCATCCGCAATACAACCCTATTTTCCGTTCGTGCCATAATTCGGATTTAAGGGGTCAAATCAGACCTTGACAAAAATTCAAAATGATCATTTTCGTGAAATATCTCAAGTTACCACCGTTGCTCGAAAGCGTACCATTAGAATACTGAACAAGAGTGTGGTTTCTTCTTTCAATTTTACATTCAATTGTGAATTTCCATAGTTTATCAAAACACACATCCGCATATTGATAGTAGAGGAACCATAAATGTAAATTTAGTAGGGATGCGCGGGTACTCGAAAAACCGGGTTCCGGTCGGGTCGGAAAAAGTCGGGCGGGCTCCGTTGATGAGTATAGCTAGTAATTGATTAGTGAATGATTAGTATAGCTAGTAATTGCCTAAGAAAGTGGGTATATGAATATCAAGGATGTTGAAGTATGTATATGAAGTAAAAATGATTTCCGAAGCGGATATAAAATATCGAAGGAACTTGCCCGAGACTTTTCCCGATCAGTCCCGAATGCGTCGGCCTGCCCGGCGCGATCGAGTTAATCCCGTGTTCGGGTTCTAGTTCGAGCCCGCCCGAATCTAAAAAAAACCCGACCCGACTTTCGGGTAACCGCACACTTGTAATATGTAGGCAAAATAAGCGTTACACGATTCTTCTTTCTCAGCTCGGCACAATCATGCCCGAACTGTTTAAAAATATACCTCAGACAGTTAAATTACTAAATACTATATTACCTTGAAAATTTGAATGTTTCCGCAGTTTTTAAGTTATTTGATTTAGATATCATGCAATTAAGGTCTTGATTAGATACAGGGTGCCCCACGAGCTCTGTTCACCTGAAATAGATGCGTTATGTCAAATAATAGGCGAAAATGTTTCTGATGAAAGTTATGGGATTTAAAGGAGTACATACATGATATGGTAGTAGCGGTTTCTTGTTTATTTCAATGGAATGTCCCGTTTTTTTATGTTTGTTTTCTAAGGTTTGTTTATTCTAGAACTTAGCGTTTCTATAGATAATTTACTTTGTTCATCATATTACTTTCAGGTACGAAAGTGTTGAGGATAACACTGTGCATAGTTTTGATTGTTTCATAATGAGAGTAATGGGATCGAACGCTTTCGCGTATTCCTTGAAGTAACGAACATATTTCAGGTGCACAAAGTTCGTCAGATACGCTGCATATTACAATACAGGTATAGATATTATTTTGTTCGTTGACATTCGCAATTATTTTGCTCAAAGCGACGATGGAATAGTTTCACTTTATTCAGCAGAATTTCACGTTCTGCATGCAAATGGGAAAGCGTGATTTTATACTTCTAGCGTTTCATGCTTTCAAATTGGCGCTTGAGAGAGTGGAAGAGTGGTTTGATAAATTCAAATCTGGAAATGGGATCCACGAAGATGTCCTACGTGGCGAATAGATTTCGTGACGATCTTACCAAATCATCCCGCGTATCTACCCACCTGATCTATTGCCAACTGATTTCTACATCTTCCGTTCTCTAGCCAACTTCCCCAAAGAAAAATTAAGTAAAAATGCTTTCGAGGAAAAGAATGTATAAAAATGCTGCCTTGCACTTTCTAAGTCTTAAAGATTTAAATTTTCATGCAGGTCGATTAAATGGACTGGCATCTTACTCGTAAACGTGTTTTGAACAGAATGGAACTTATTTTCAATAAAAATAGTACCTATATTTTGTGGCGACAGTTACAGTATGTGGGGCAACCTATATACAGGGTGGCGCGTTTAAATGAAAACACACTAAATATGTATCTCCGTTATTATTGGTCGTATGAAGAAACTCAGGAGGAAAAAGTTATACTATTTTAAGTGGCAAATCTGTTTGCAGAAAGAATTTCTTCTCAAGGTCATTGTCCTACGAGATATCAAGGGTATTGATATTTTTTTAAACGAAATCCTATATTTTCGTTTCTATATGCCTACCATGGCGTCCATTTCTGCTTAAAAGTATTAGGGCATATGCTTGATTGTAACAAATGCCTGCGAAAAGTAAAGAAATTATATTTTACTAAATGTATCACACTAGAGTATACAGTGTGGTCATCGTAACGGCCTTGACGATTTTTCAGCTACTTGCAGCAATGTAATAAAAGAAAAATATTAACAATTAATTGACAATTATGAACAGTGGATAATCTATAAAAATAAAAAACAATTCGAAAATATTTTCTTTCCATAATGAATCTGAGATAACTTTGAATTTTTTGAATCAATCTAATATGTAAGGGAAACCGGGGCGAAGTCGGAATGCTTATGTTAGGGGTTTATTAAATAGAAGCAGGTCTTTATTAAACAGTCGTTTACATCTCATTTTATTAAATGAAGAGGAGATGCAAAACCTTACGTTTTTAAATATGGTTAGTTTTCATGGTTTTTGTTGTTCATTAAACGAATGCAGGAGGTGGAAGTGTCCAGTAAATGTGAAAGACTAGTGATGAAATGTAAAGATACGTTTATTTAATATATGTATGTGACACTTGTTGGCTATGGTTTGTCTAAGACCGCTTAAATAAGACTGGGCCCTTCGAACCCTCGCTGGCGACGGGATGTCGACCCCTCGTAGGACCATGTGCCCTGATCGCCGCACGCATAAGCAAGTCCCGTATCGCGCTAAGGCACTTGACGACGATCGCGTATTACATACTTCGAGCAAGATCGTCTCCTTGCACAATAGTTTTACACCATGGCTTGGGTAAAACCAATACTGGCTGTAACATATACATACATATATCAATGGAATTCGTTCATATTCAATTTTTCGCTAATAGAATAACTTATTTCTTATTTTGTACTTAGAAAATGTATATACTTTACCCACCTCTGCATTCGCATAACTGCTTCCTGTAAAACTTTTAGAACTTTGATCCTTTGCGCGACAAAAACTTTTAATTCTGTAATTGGCTCAATGTCGATCCTTCTATTCATCACGTGAACCAGTTAATCCAGTAAAGTATAAGTTTTTAGGTAAAATTGTTAATTCCGCGCAAGATATCCACTTAACTCTCAACAAAAACATTATCATTATCATGAACTCGTAGAGAAAATAATTTATGCATCTCATATTTTTTCGTCCGAAGGCTGCCTAGCTGCGTAGTTCAACTCCTTCGGTGACCTTGAGCAATATACTGATACTATCCCTGTCTGTGCAAGTACGCACCTGGTCATAGATATATGTATTTCAGTTTCTAAGTAATGGTACAGGGTATGGCATATCAATGTTTTTATTTGCTACTGTTTATCACTTAAAGTAATAGATACATATACATATGTGCTTACATGCATTTGAGATGCATAGAGCTTGTGTGACTCACCGTATGTGTATATATTTGTACTACCTATACCAATCGTTTAAAATGACATCATACCTGCGACTTGTAATTAAAATACATATACATTTTTACAAGGCTCCTTTTTGTACTTCTACTCCCGGATTTTTTTGTTCTTTGCTTCAATTAGCATAGCTATGAGACTTATTATTAGAAATAAATCCAATGACACTTCGTATATTAGAGATTGACTGTCAGTCCGATTTCAGTTCATTTAATAAAAATATGGTTGTGGTTTATTGTAAATTTCCAACAGTGTGGAAACTATCTCTGCTAAGCAGTAATTACCTAAATGTGCAATATATGATGTTATACATCATATATCCTTTGTTATACAAGCAGGCACAAGTGGTTTTCATTAAATAAAGAAAATTGCAAACGAAATGCGTACATCTTTAGTTGACAGAGGATAAGGGTACAATAATTGCATATTTCGAAAACCTAGTAGCATGGGAACGAATCCGTGCATCACTGCACACATTGTATATTAATTATACTTGTGGCATTAAAATTGTTAAAACATTAATTGAGAAGTTAACCGCGAGAGGTTGCGGTGAGTAGAGATGCTGGTGCATCTCATTAATTAAACATATTTAATAACTAGTTGTAAGCATCAAATATTTGATATTAATATAAATAAATATTCGATCCACTTTATCATACGAATATACCGGAGAAAACAGTGAATATAATTAACATTTCGCATGCTGACATTTTAAAATACGTGTTTAAAATGCCAACATAACGGCATTACAAATTAACCAATGTTATAGTGCTAATACATTAAAAAGATTTACCACTGCTATTTATTTTCAAGGCCCTGTGCCATGGTAGTTCCAGACTTCGACTTGATTTGCGAAATAATGCTGGTGGCCGAAGGTTTCCAAGAAGCTAGATTGCTCGCGAGAAAATTTATAACACTGTATCAGCTCTGTCGGGAACTCCTGTCCAAACAAGATCACTATGATTGGGGTTTACGGGCGATTAAATCGGTTTTGGTGGTTGCTGGGCAATTGAAGAGAGGCGACCCTCAGAGAGACGAGGATCAGGTGTTAATGAGAGCACTCAGAGATTTTAACATACCGAAAATTATAACCGACGACGTGCCTGTTTTTATGGGACTTATTGGTAAGTATGTTGCGTATTTCGGCACCTTTTTAAAATAAAATTAGTAGAATAATTAAGAATGCGTCAATGTAGGTCGTTCTATGCCACATGCACCATAAACGGAAAGTAGAACTTTCACTATGTATATAAAAATATTCTTCTATACATTCATTAGATGAGATACGTGTAAAAGGAAGATGAGAATTCATCAGAATTGTTAATTTTTTCTGTTTAATAATTGAATGCAATTCTTGTACTGAAATTTAAAATCTAGCGAAACGTTCAATATCTTCTTTGGGCACTGAATGCGTGAAACAGTTGAATTTCATAAAAATTGGACGATATACAAGATTCAAAGACTGTCACGAATGTCCAGCTGCCAGAATATTCGAGCTGCTCGATTTGTTCAAGTAGTTCGCACTTCTTTCGAACAGTTCGTCGATTTCGAGTAGCTCGGAAAATTCAAGCGCTCGACTCGGATCGACCGACCGAACATTATTCGACTCGAGTGTCGAGTACTCGATTTATTCAAGTATATACTCGCACACCTCTAGTATTTTGAGTTACTGTGTGTTGTTCTGTGTTACTATCCCTGGTCTACCGTGCTTCTACTCGCCCTCGTCGAGTGTCTCCTAACATCTCGCAGTGGTATAAAATCCCCAAAACGTGGCAAAAATTCCAAAAATGTTTCTGCAGTAGTAATTATGATATTTTTTCATTTATTATATAAAATAAAGTGCATACATGGACAAATTAAACAATGAGATAAACAGTATGTATGACAAAAAAGAAAAGATTTATTCTCATATTTTTTTTCGGTAGATTAGATTATTTTTAATTGTTACTTAACTTTGCTGTTCTGTCATTTATCATCCGGTTTTTTAAAAAGACTCAAGGACATCATTCGGACACTGTTTTATTTCTTTTAGTTTCAAAAATCTTAAGTTCGATATATACGGGTCCGAAGAAATCAAAAGTCCATGAAGCACGTCTTCTAGGTTTTGCAAACGAGAAAATTTTCTGGTGTTGAACTCCCTTAATTTCTTCAAATCCTTATTTCTCGTTTCTTGGGCTTTCTCTCCAAGTTGTTCTATTGGCAAAATTGCTTGAGAAATAACTTGTACACTATGGATTAATATCTTATGGACTGTTGTGCTCATATTGTACTACTCGTAAAGGCTCACGAATTTTGTTGAAAAAGACGGGACATCTATATTATATCCACTAGAAATAGTCAGAAACAGGTAATAATATCTCTTGATTGAGATAAGATAAGTCTTCAACTATAGCAGTTAAGGAAAGGTAATCGAATTTCTAATTGGAAATTGTAACCTTTACGAGAATAAATTCTTTTCTAATCTATGGTTATTTAGATGTATGTATGTATAGGAGCAGTCTACACGATGAACATTTTAAACGATGTACTTTGTTGCATGCATATACCCGTACTTAAACTACAAATAAATTTACTATGGAAAATATTACAATTTCCTGTATTATAATATACTTTCTCCCTTCAACTTATTTTCATTGCAAGAAAATATTCGAAATGCAAAGTTAAATTATCTTATTTTATGCATCAGGTTCCTAGAATAAAAATATTTTATTTACCGAAATTTCGTGTTTGACTTCAAATATGTATTCCTTTATTAGAACTATGTACTTAGAACTTATTATTTCATATATAGTATTTGAACGGATCTTGCACTGAATGGATCTTGCTTTGATAAATAAATATTAATATTTATCTTTCTTCCTAATATTATTGTCTACAAAACAATAGACGCTGACAGTTTTATTACAAATTCGTTATAATTTCTTCTACACTAACCCAATATTATTGTATTTAATTGTAAGATGTATAAATTCAAATTTAGCGACAGCAAAGCAGTCATACTTATAAATAAGTCATATAAATATATATGATATTCCCGTATTAAAACTTTCATATTTTCGGGGTGTCTAGGTGATTTGTTCCCTGCTTTGGATGTGCCACGAAAGAGAGATTTAGATTTTGAGAAAACGGTCCGACAGTCTGCTTTGGATCTTAAACTGCAACCAGAAGATGGTTTTATTCTAAAAGTAAGTATAAAAACATCTATACACTAAATGCTCCAAAAATACATAAATCGAGACATTGAATGTTAAGCAACTAATTATTAATCGAATGAATAAATTAGGAAATTCTCTTTCATATTCCTGAAATAAATAATTAATAGTTGTTCAGGTTGTCCAAGTGTGCTAAAGTTTTATGTTGTATAGTATACATACAGTATTAGTCAGAATGATTTCTCTTATTTTCCGCCTTATGACAGGCCCTAAAATTTTACGTACATGTACATACATATATTTTATGGAAATGTAAATATAATATTTAAAGATATATATATATATATTATTTTAATTATTATTATAAATATATAAATACAATATCCTATAAATAAAGGCATCATTACAAATATATAATTGTTACATTAAAATGTGATAAAAAAGACTACTTAATTCCTGTATTGGATAGTTGCATATTTTTGATCATTCATAAGAGTTGAACGTAGTGAAAAAAAATAACCATGTCACGCTTATATTTAATTATACATGTGTTTCTGAATTTTCCTATGCAATACGAGGACCACTTGTTACTGCAAGGTTAAGGATTCATAAAGCATTTGTGTGCCTGTGCTTATGTAACATACTTTATTTTACTCTTACTCATATGACATAATCGAACTGTTTGCTGGGAAATACCTGTACCACCCTGTATGCCATACTATGTTATATTAATTAGGTTGTACAACTGGAAGAATTGCTTCACGTTCGTCATTCCGTGTTCATCGTTGGCTTGGCAGGAACGGGAAAAACTCAAGTGTGGAAAACGCTTAATCGAACGTATTTCAACCAACAATTGAAACCACTCTACACTGATTTGAATCCAAAAGCTGTAACAAATGACGAACTCTTTGGAATTATTAATCCAACAACACGGGAATGGAAAGACGGGTTAGGGATATTCTTTTATACATATCTGCCGTAAAAGACAGAAGTAATCGTCCACTCACAATGTGGGAATTATTAAATATATTATTTAATGTCTGTTGTACACAGAAATTAAATAGCATTATCCATTCATATTATGCTGCGAGGTTTGAATTTACTAACTGAACTACCCATCCACATTAAATGAAACAAATTTTTAAGAATAGAGATACACCTATAATATAACTAGAGATGTACCTATAAGTCTTGAAACATTCTTCAGATCATCTCTTACACACAGATGTCAAATAATAAAAGAAATATATAAGTGCAGTATTTAATTGCACTATTTTGTAATTTATTATAGCACCATGTTATAAGTTATAAGGCAGCGGCCTTTTTCTTGTACACGCTACTGTACACGCTGCAATATTTTCGCGTCCATTGTACGATAAAATCATTGTGGTGCAAATAAGTGGGCACCTTTTTTCCAACAAAAGAGTATTCTATAATTAAAAAGGCTAAAATAGAAGCTGATATCTGCAAGATAATTCATAAACCCTTTCATTATATGTATTTTATTTCTGCTATTGTTTGATCAAGTGTGTAAACAATTTTTATAAAATTTTCTTGATGTACACTCGCAAGTTCTGCCAGTATATTATAGTACATATAGTTTTGCAAAATGTTCTGTATCATTGAACAACTTATCGACATTATAATTCGAACGATTTTTTTACACGGCTTTTTCCACCATTATCTATTTTATGCAATTCTGTGACAACTTATCGTGTACTTTTTCTAACTAGATTATTTTCCGTCATAATGAGAGACCAGGCAAACATGACAGGAAACGATCCAAAGTGGATTATTTTTGATGGCGATATAGATCCAATGTGGATCGAATCTTTAAACACCGTCATGGATGACAACAAAGTATTAACATTGGCTAGCAACGAAAGAATTACTTTAACAGATCAGATGAGACTCATCTTCGAAATCTCGAACCTTAGGTAACAATTTCATTTTAGTATAATACATAATTTGCGGCAAACTTCTATTAATAATTCCCTCTTGATCTTATCAATTATGGCGCAATTAATTTTTTTTAAATTTTCTACATTAATTATCGTTTAACCAGGCCAACAATTTGCTTTCCTGATTGTGTAAAATTTGTATTTAATAATAAGGCGTTACTTATTCTTCGTTACTCTTTTCTTAACTGCTGATTTCAGTCACAGTACAAGTAAATAAATATGTGTTCACTAATTATGTATCTTTAAAGATAAAATTGGTTGGGCAGGGTGTAAAGAAAGTGAGTATAAAGAGTATTTCTCGTCTACCCACATGCATTTGTGGTGGCACGTTACGTGTGCGAGCGCCCCATCGCAAGTTGCCAACATTACTTTGAAACATAGGAAAATCTAATTCTGTTTTCGGCGCTGTTCCTTTACCTGCCCGCTTGCTTTTGTACTAGATTATTCCTACGTGTGACTTACACAATCTAATTTATGCGAACCTTTAACAATTTATATTGGGCAAACGTTGCAGTTGCGACTTATGGTTCCTTTCACACTTTTTATCCTTGCGATGGATAGAATATCGAGGCAACAACAAAAATGTGATCTTGAATTTCCAGGTACACTTACCTTCTTTACACCCTACACATACAGCATTGGGCAAAAGAAAGTTTAATGTATCAGTTGAGGCTCATCCAGACAGATAAACATTTGTCTGCAGACATTTGCCTTTCAGTCTGCACGAGCCTTTAACAACAGATTTATTCTGGCGTCTTGACCTTTTTGTATTTATTGTAAATTGTCCAACATTAGATTCATAGTTGTAGAAAGGAAAGATTTTTTAAAACATGTGTAGCACGCAGTTTTTTATTTAAAAATAAATTCCAGGACTGCAACTCCAGCCACAGTTTCTAGAGCTGGAATCCTTTACTTAAATCCACAAGATATTGGATGGTACCCGTAAGTAAACACCCTAAATACATTCAATTTTTTAAATACGAAAATTGATGTTTAAAAATGAATTTGTTCTCCGCTATAAACTTGCCATAATACTGAATATGCATAAAATGATTTATTGAAAAATATATAGTATGTAATCTTCACAACAATGACATAAGTATAGTACAAGTATAGTATAAAAGAGTTTCTTTTACATGTACATTATCAAACTTTATCGATTTATTATCACTGGTTATCCTCAAATTAAATGAATAATTAATTTAGCTTTGCAATGAGCTGGATAGAGAAGCGGGAGGCGTCTGAAAGGGCAAATTTAACCATACTAATCGATAAATACGTCCCGATACTTATAGAAGGCATAAAGCATAAATTTAAAAAAATTACCCCGTTACCAGAAATTTGTCACGTGGAAATGCTCTGCAAGTTGTTGGATCATTTCTTAACTAAAGATAACGTACCGCCCGATTGTCCGAAAGAATGGTATGGATACAAATTTTGTTTACTGTTAAATAAAAGGAACTTGAGCTTTCAAAAATAAAGAATAATTATAATGTTTATTAGATGTATACAAAAGTAATAGCCATTGTTCGGTTGGATATCTTAATGTGTACCTACTGGTAGCTACAATATCGGTTAATTAAAATTAAAATGTTTCTTTATTGTCTGCTGTTATTTTTCTAATTATATTAGGCTGCCCGGAAATAAAATGCGTCCTTCGTAGCCTAGTATTTAAAACTTCTTGTACTATGAATTTGGAATTTGTATGTATTATACCATATTTGCAATCGAAATAGTTAATCCAAAACTAAGTCTCAACAAGAATCAAATTCGTATCATTTTGTTGTAACAATTAAAGAATCCAACAGAAACTACGCAAAATAGTAATTATGCTTTTGATAAAGATACAATTATTCAACGCACAGTGAAAAATTCGTTTCAACCCTTTTTAGCATCAATAAATGTCTCGAATGGAAAGCAGATCAACTATTGATCGACTATTGATCTATAATGGAAAACTCAACAAAGTTGAAGATGATCCACGCCAAACGTTACAAAACTCCGTCCCTCGCCAAACAAAAATGTCGATACGTTGACACCACGCCAAAAAATCGCAATTTATTTCCGGACAACCTAATAATACAATAAAACGAGAGTTATATAAAAAAAAATCTATAACTAAGCACTGCACAGAATTTGTAAATGTACCACATATCAAAATGACCCAATCTCACATATTCATAGAAAACGAACATAAAGTAAAGACTATAGCATATTTGAACATTTCTGTCTAATATTCTAACATTATTAGAGTCGTGTTTTCTACGATTTGAGTTAGACTGACCTAAATTTGCGTATAAACCCTAGTTTACGCCAGCAGACATTCTCTGCGGACACGTGTTTCTGGAGGCCGACAAAGGACCACAAGCACCCTTGTTTTGCTGTCCAATGGAACATAAAATACAGGCTAATCCTTCTCCATGGATTGCCTCCGTGCACCTATTTTAACAGTGCAAACTGTGTGTTCACCGTTTGAAGAACCGTGTCTGCGGACAATTGTCTGTCAGTCTGAACGAACGTTAACAGTTAAATGCAGTGGCTTATAATTTTACATACATCTAATAATAATTCTGTTGTTCAACTTTATCATACAATTATTTTCTTCATTGGCATCTTCCCCGCACAGGTACGAAGTATATTTTGTTTTTGCGTGTATTTGGGCCTTCGGATCGGCTACTTTTCAAGATCAATTAGTCGATTGGCGAAACGAGTTTAACAAATGGTGGCAAAATGAATTTAAAACCGTTAAGTTCCCAGCTGGAAGCAATGTGTTCAATTTTTTCATCGAGGACGAAACGAAAAAATGGGTTCCATGGTCGGACAAAGTAGTGCAGTTTGAACTAGATCCTGATATACCTCTTCAAGTTCGTTCAAATCATTTTTCATATATTGCTAGAATAAATCACTTAGATGTATCGTTAGTTTAAAGTATATATGAACCATTAATTTGCAAATTAATTAATTGGGTATGGTTGTTGAATGAACAAAACGCAATGCACGCAAACTTATTGCATTTTAATGTTAGACAGATTTCATATTAACTATTCTCCATTAAAGTTCTCGCAATCGGTAAAGGTCGACAATTTTCTTCTTTATAAAAGAAGCAAACATTTAATGCGTATAAATAATTTTGTTAAGAGTGGATTTAGTTCTTCATGCTTCCACAAATCGCATTTGGCCGGCATGTGAAGTAGCATTTTTGTGTTAAGTAATGAGGCAACATATATGCATGTTGTTGTTTTTGTAATTGAAAATTACATTTCCTTTGTTATATAAATTTTCTCGTTAACTCCAGCATTTTCTTTTAACATGCCAAAAGCCGTTCAATTTTTTCCAATCTATTTTGTTCTCTGACTTTAACCGTTTCCGAATTAGCCCATAGGGAATCGAACTTCGAAGGGTGGTTTTACCTCTTAAACTTGAGTTACCGCAGTTAAAAGAAAAATACGTAGGATAAATGAGCCAATTATCGGACAAACAGTGATGCGATTATTTGAAAATAGTTATTTCTTATTAATGGGTAATGATATTTTCATGAGATATCCATTATTGAAAGTGTTCATCCTACTTCTCAGTAAAAGAGTTATCGAGAGTAATAAGCGTTTGCAGGATAATTATTAGTGAAAATGCCATCTGCCATGTCCTATTCCTCGTCCTACTTATGCTACCCGCCGACCGTCTTATGTCCCTATTACCGTTCAGTAGTCTCACAATCAGTTATGATGCAATATACTAGATCTGGCTAACACGCGGCCCGCCACGTTAAATTGTGCGGCTCGTTGGCTGATTTTATATTTCTATTGAAACTTTTGTTTCTCGTTGTATGTATTCAAAATATTAAATAAATGAAAACTTGCATGTGTCATTGTTGTAATGCACAAGTGCGACTACGAACTTATTCAGTTTGCATTTGTATTACATTTTTTAGAAGCATGTTTAATTAAAGTGCGGCCCGCTGTAACGTTTAGCGTCATCAAAGTGGCCCGTGGAACCATTTGGGTTGGCCAGGCTTGCAGTATACTAAACAGCTTTGTCTGTTATTAATTTTTTTCTCTCAATACAATACCGGGAAAAGAAAAGTGTTTACGGCGCTCTTATTAACATTTAGTTATACATAACATTTTTAGGAGTGTCTTATTGATTGTCCGCTTACTGATACAAAACCCATTTTGTTCCACCTATATCCGACCACGAATGTACGCAACCAATTTCCGTATTGTCACTGATTTACACTGATGAACTTTTTACCCTGATTACTCGGCGGTGTAGCTCCTGTATTCAAGTACAAACGGTACAGTTTGATGGCATATTATGAAGTTGAACTAGACAAAAATTATAGTTTTTCTTCTTTTTTTTTTTTGGGTCACATCGTACAAAACTTTTTATTACGATTTTTTTATGATAACCCTGAAATTTGTAACTAGAAGTGTTACAGAGGTGTTATCAAAAGTTTTCCAAATCGCAAGAAAATAATGTCTGGAAAAAACAATACATATCGTTTTAAGAATTGCGCTGTAAAGTATATAAAGCTGCGCGAGTTCTTATTTTATGGATGGAAACAGTAGTGGACGGTCAGAGAACAAAATTGTCGGAAGTATTATAATAAGAAGAATCTGTTGAAGTTTTTTGAGATATAACACTTGAATGTACAGTGTGTTCCACGAACTCTGTGCACCTTTAATGTCTTTGTTATTTTAAACGTATTAATTTCACGTATGAAAGTATCGGGGTAGTTTTGAATATGCTTGATAAGGCGAGTAATAGAATTAACAAAGTCAAATATCTGAGAAACGGTAAGTTTTAGGACAAATGAACCTTAGTACTTTTTTTTTATTAAGAATTGGTAAAACTTACGTTTAGGGGAGTCAGCTCCGATGACCTTGACCTTGACAAGGCTGTTTTCTTGGAAAGACAAATTGAAAGTTTAGAGTGTGGTTGTTTATACAGACGATATTTGCAAAAATATTTTCGAAGTATACCAAAATATATACCAAAATATACGTTGGAAATATGCTAAAGTTTTTCTATTCTTATGAGTTAAATTGTGTCACAATAATCCTTTCAATATTAATAATCGGAAATTGAAATAATTAATTTAAAACGATGTACATATGTTCGAAATTTTTATCTACATTCCGCAAAAACAGTTTACAGTACTATCTATATAATCATGAGCAATCTACTTACAAGCAATTTCACTTTGCAGTCTACTTTAGTGTCCACTGCTGAAACGGCACGCCTACACTTTTTCTTGGACGTTTTCATACAGCAACGTGTGCCGGTAATGTTTATAGGCGCAGCAGGGTCAGGAAAGAGCGTAGTTGTAGCTGAGAAACTAGCATCCCTTCCAGACAGCTATAACATTGCGAACATACCCCTTAATTATTACACGACGTCTGGTAATGAATATTCTTATACTTGTAATAATACCGGTTCCTGCGCATCTTTTCATTAGTTAATCTAAAGCCAACTGACTTTTCGCTAATTGCAAGTGAGGGCATATCTACAGTAAGCAACAAAACTATTTGAATGATGCGATAGTTAAATTTGTGTTGCTCATAAATGGTATAAAATATCGTGTTTTTAATACGTTCTACGTGTACAAGCAGATTTTTTTGTTTATTTATTTGGTTAGAATGGGAAAATAATTCAACTTAAATATTTGGTTTTTGCCTGACGTTTCGAACCGCAGTTGGATCCTTCTTAAACAAAATTCTTTATTCTATAAGTGTTACAAAAGATAAGTGAATTGCAAACAAAAGTGTCATTTTGAACAATGCATTTGCCTTGAACCCAAATATGATTGTTTATCATATTTCCTATATATTTATCATATATTTTCTTACATGTTGTTCACGCAATCTTATTTGGGCAAAAACTTTGACTAATTTATATTGCCCATACGGTGCAGTTGCGACATACGATACCTGTGAGAGTTTTTCTTCGCGCATCGAGAAGAATACACTGGGCAAACAAATTTCAACGTCTCTATTGTTTAAAACAATTTTGCACCAAATGCTTTTCCAAATGTCCACCGATCCAAAGGTGTAGATTTCCACTTTGGGACTTTTATTCATAATTGCAATATTGTGTTGAGTAATATATATTTTGTAAGAGTAAAATTGTTAGAAAGATCGTTCCCTTTCACTTAAATAATTTTGAAGGAGAAGGGCCAAGATGCGAGAGAAATAGTGCATTGCAATACTTAAATGTAATTAGTCCGTTTATTGTTCATTTACCGATATAATGTTCGTGACAACTTGTTCTTAAGGGGATAATTAAAAATTCATTATTTAAGAAATGTTACAAAGAAACATGGAGAAGCATTTGGAAAAGAAAACTGGTAGGAATTATGGACCACCTGGTATGAAGAAGTTGATTTACTTCATCGATGACATGAATATGCCTGAAGTCGATACATATGGAACTGTTCAACCCCATACACTTATTCGACAGCATGTCGATTACAATCATTGGTATACAAACTTTTATTCTTTTGTAACGAGAATAATTTCGTTCCTTCTTTAATAGTATCTGAACGTTCTGAAAACCGAGTTTTCTATGGAATTATATTTTATTTACCTTATTTTGATGTTTCATTATTCATTTATCGTTCTAAAAGTTTTGGAATACAATATGGGCTCGAATATTCAAGTCTTTAAGTATTTTTTTAGCAAGTTAGTAAAAAATAAGTATATCGCCATTGTATAAATTTGTTTAACCCTAATTTGGATTACCGGCTTCACTGCTACTTAAAAATTAGTTACAAAAAAGTATGCATCGGTATAAATATGTGGATCGAATTTTCAGAACTTTTTTAGAACTCTTAGAAAATAGCGCGCAGTGATTGTTAGCAAGCATTAATCCTTGCACTTTATGGAGAAAGTTCGAGTTTGTCTAATATTTTCTTAATTTTCAACAATTATATATGTATAGTTGTCTGTATGGATTATATCAAATAGTAGACGACAATTTAACTCTTTCGGTGCGAAACAGTGCAATGGAGAAACATTTATTGCAATAACAGTAAAAAGAGATCAAAATTGATCAAATAATTTTAATTCATTTAATCACTTTTATTTCATTCTTTCTTTCATTTAATTCATTTGATCACATTTGATCACATTTGATCACTTTAATTCTTTAAAAAACTACCAACATTATAAACTTCATATTTGGCCAACAGGCCAAAATAAACTGTTTTTCTTCGGCGCATAATAGCCCGCATCGGTACTCAAAGGGTTAAAAGAATATTTATGTAAGAAATATAATGAAGGAAATTCTAGTTCTATTCTGTGTGTGCCTAATGAAAAATAATATATTGGAAAATATTTAGGTACGACAGAGTAAAATTATCGTTGAAAGAAATTCACAATACGCAATATGTGTCCTGTATGAACCCCACAGCAGGAAGTTTCACGATTAATCCTCGCTTGCAAAGACATTTTGCCGTTTTTGCAGTCAGGTAAGCCGAAGCTAAGGCAAATTAACCCTCTATTGTACAATGTTGCATTCAAGTCACACATCAGTTTCACCATTATTTAAGTAAAGGAGAATGTCTTTTTCGCTGTTCACTTGGAAATCCTATAAATAGCAAGCTCGCCTGTTCGAAAAGCAATAAACTTATAACAAACCTATAAATTTATTTTGCCTAAAAACTTAAGAAATTTACATGTTTCAACTGTTCAATAGTAAACAGTATACAGATACACAGATAATAAATTTGTTGATAAAAAAATTTAATTAAATTGATATAAAAAAGAGAAATTAATTTTCGTAACAGAGGGTTAACAACGCACAGTGGTCCGAAACCGTGAAAACACAAACTAAATTCAATTTTTCGACCACCTTGGAAATGTATGAAATTTTAGGCATAGTTTTTCTTTAATAACAGCGACCCTGTTATAAACCTCGAGAGGCTTGACTCTGGTTTAATCCTGATAATCATGCACCCCGCCCTACAAAGGAAGTTATTTGTCCCTCATTCTTTACACGCTAAGCGATTAAGGTAATTAAAGTGTTAATCACCCCTTCCGAACAAATGGAGTATTAAAATTAATTTTTCAAAAATGTTTTATTTAATTTAATTTTTTTAAATAATTTTGTATATATTTTTTATTTTAAATCTTTTGGTAACATGTTCGTTCAATTAAATAACATCATAAACGCGCATTTGGATGTGTAGATTTTACTATTTCCATATTAACTATATAATTTCAAATAAGTTATTTACTTATACAGAAATATTTTTATATTTCGATTCTTCACAATAATGAATAATGTGTAGATAACAGTGCTATGAATTTAGTTTGTGTTCTTACGGTTTCGGACCACTGTGCAAAGTGTCAAATAATATATAATACAGAATTATTTTACTTCATTTAAGTTTATTACGATTATGTACAAAAACGAATTTATTTTTCGTCTTGTGCAGCTTTCCGACGGAAGAAAACTTAATAATGATCTATAGTCAGATGTTGGAACAACACCTGACAAATCCACTGAACAAGTTTAATTTGCAGCTAACAAAAATTTCGGAGTCGCTATTAGCTGCAGCATTGTACTGTCACGACAAAATCTCAACAACATTTTTACCCACTGCTGTTAAATTTCATTATGTATTTAATCTGCGTGATCTCTCGAACATCTTTCAAGTAAGAATTGTTTAAGAAAGTGATCAACATAGCTAAAGTTTAATTTAAATAATGTTTTTTGTGTCAATGTCAATTACTGTCATTGGCACTATTAAAGTATTAACCCCCTGCCTTACAATTTTGTGCAATATGACGCACGCCGGAATCGAGCATTTAACGCCTGTATTAGGAAATTGCATATTCTTGATCATTCGTAACAGTTAAATATGGAGCAATATTGTATTTCCACGTCTCACACTAGTGTTTATTTCTATTTCATTTGTGCCTTACATTGTTTTACGAGTTATGCCCGCATTTTTCAAATTCTTTATGTAACGTGCAACACGGGGGATAATTGTCGCTGTAAGACAAAGAATTGAATACTGCTCAAAATTCAAGTGTTTATTTCATTTGCTGAACACTATAAACCAGTGATGAGCAAACTGAGGCCCGCGGGCCACATTGGCCCTCCGACCACAGACGTGCGGCCCGTGAAAACAAGTGACACGCGGGCCACGCGTGATTTTTGAAAAACGTTTGGCCAAAAGTTAAAATCTAATATCGTATCCTAATATTGACAATACGAACAAAATCAAGGATATTACTTCATTTAATTAAATTTCAATAATTAATTAACTGCATTTAATTAAAAAAATATGTAAAGGTATACCCCTTTACACTATAAAATGTATTGTATATTAGTATGTATATGTTAAAATTGTTAAAATTTGCGTCTTCAAATTGTTTGATTAATATATTTGAGTATTTAATATTGCGGCCCGCGTAAAGTAGTAGATTTTAACCTTTTGGCCCACTGCGAGCCAAACGTTGCTCATCACTGCTATAAACATTATTCAGATTGAATAACAAAAGAAGCATACGAATAAGTTTGCTTATACAAACAGTAACTAATATTACTACTGGACATACTAAATATTATTTATGTAGGTGGATTAAAACCAACGCATACGAATTAACCCTTCTGTTCACCTCAGGTCTATATTACTCGTAATGAAGATTATGTTTCGATAGATGCTACGGTTTTAAGAATTTACTTTCGGACATTCAATTTAAAGTTTACATCCGTTTTTTGTATATGTTTTTGATGAAAAACGATTTCAGAATTTGGGAATAAATCGTTTATTACATACGTACTCTCGGGTTCATATTACAAAATTGCAGTTACTGTCAATCTGATGATTGTTAAGCTAATGTTTACATTTTAGAAATTTTGGGTATGTGATATGCAAGTTACATGCTTTTATGCACTGTGACTGTAGTCTAGTCTTTCCCGAAACTGTTTTGGGTCGTCCTGCTCATTGTCAGCCAATTATTTTCCATCCACACAAAATATTACCTCCCCAATTGTCTGGCAGTCAAAGGAGCTCAGTATCATTTCAGAGCTGGATCGTGTAGCCTTCATATACATATGTTCGTTGCACAGTTATTCTGTTTTCCACATTTTGTAAATACATACATCGGAACCAAATGAAATCCCAACATATGCATATTGGGGCCATAGTGCTGAAGGGATTGCAAAAGAAGAAGATCACACGAGTGGTAACAATTAGGAGAACACATCGCTATAGGCAGTGCAGGACACGAAGCAATAAGTAAAAACAACATAAACGTTCCAATAAGAATTTTGTATTCAGCAAATAAACATTACGTTTGATGCGTATAGAATATAATATTAATCATATAAAGACAAAATTACACCTACAACGTTCACCGGATCAATATGACCCGAAGATGTACGAATGCGACGTACAAATAAAGAGTACAGCAGGGTTAATTCAACATTTGTAACGAAAGTAGTAATATTTATTCAAGCAGCGAATAATATTATTATCATTATGCGCAAAATATGTACCTGCAGCTTTGTTTTTCATTTAAGGGTTTGCTCTTCGCAAATGGCGAAACAGTTCCCACAGCGAATCATTTGATAAGATTGTACGTTCACGAAGCAACTAGGGTGTACTCTGACAAATTAATCAACTCGGATGATAAAAAGACATTCCAGGATCTGATAAAGGAGTCGCTCCGCAAGAATATCTCTGTAAGTCATACATAGTATATAGTAATAATAACAAACTAATTAAGGAAATAAATTAATTCGTCAGCTACATCTACATTATTCAGCCCCAAATATTTGGCCATCTTACAAGTAATGTGATTTTTCCGAAAGCTGAGTATGAAATAATGAAACTCATCGCTATTATCACTTCTCTATTAATCAGTGGGTATTTGTCAGGGTTGGGCGTCATTCGAATACATTTTCATACGAATAACGAATAACGGATGAAAGTTAACTTTCCTTCCATGCGGACGGAGAGGATTTACGCAAGCCTCTACCAAAGTGCCTGAATATTTCTTCCTCACATTTACAAGGACGGGCCTCCATACATCTATACATGGACCAGCATCTCCCTTACCTTTTTACTCCCTACTCAATTCTTGACATCAATGCTTTCAATTCTCCTTTCGGCAAGAAAGTATAGTATAAAAGATGGGTCTCCATCGTTAGATGGAGGATTACTATTGCGACCCCCCACGAAAGTGTTGGTAAAAGTCCCCAAACGTTTGATTCAACTCATTTTTTATTATCGACAAATAATTTTACCTGATTATTATCGCGTATTATATGGATGCCCCTATAAAACACTGCTTATTTATCCGCCAATTCACGTCGCACACACGAGCCCTTCAGTTGACAAGGAAATCAAGTACCTTTCTTAATTTTGCGAAACTGGGACCTTTGTGTAGCACATCTATTACATCCTAGATGTAATACTGACTGCTATTTTTGATTAGCATAATAGAAAATATACGCGTGTTAAATTGGTACATGAAAGAAGTATTTTTCTGACCAGTAGTTTTGTAAGAGAAACAGAAGAGGGAAAGTTATAGAATTTTTCGTATGTGCGTGCACAAAGACTTTCACGTACTGACGGTAACGTGAATTTTTTAACATGCTGTTTGACGAATAATTCTTAGTATCATGTGGGCTTGCGTAACATATTCAGTAAAATAATTGAAAAATTTGATGGCTGATCAAGAATGTGCCTATTGTTTCTCCATGTCAAAAACAATACAATTTTCTGATCTTATGCAATAACAGTATTGAACATAGTGTTATGTCTTTTAAAAGTAACAAATTGTACGTGTCCATATAAAGAATTTACATTTCCCTTCCTATTTCAGTCAAAAGAAAGTCTATTTTAAACAGTAATCAGTAAGGAGCCAACAACGAACAACTTTTAATTAATGACTTCGACGAACCCATTGGAAGGATAAAGCTATTCGTACAGTAAAAATGTGTGAATGAAGCTAAAAACTGTATTTTCTACATTAATAAACGTATGCAAACATGCACATGTTTCAACGTGTTCTGTCCACATAGATTATTAAATAATAAATATTCACATGTAAAAGTTAGTTCAATGATTTGATAATTTATTATACCTACATAATAATAACAACACACAATGTTTATATTCTCCACATTGCAACCGTACGAATAATTTTTGTCTGCCACTGTAGTTCCTCAATAATGAACGAGACTTAATTTTGTATCATTTTGGAGATAATGCTGAGATTTTGTTATTCCTAGGAAGTGGATGAAAATATTGTATTCGCTGAACCAATAATATTCTGTCATTTCGCGGAAGGAATCGGCGAACCAAAATATATGCCAATAAAAGAATGGCAGCAGCTGGCAAGATTACTGGATGAGGCCTTGGTTAATTATAATGAACTGGTAATTACAATATACATATATTGCAAGCAAATATTCCAATGAATCTGTCGACGTAAAATTCATAGATAAGGACATCTGAATTCTCCAAGGAATTCTTCCCTATTAGTTCTTTTTTTATATTTATCCAGTGAAAGTGCTGCTTGCATCTTGTATTAGGTGTAGCAAGAAGTAATCTCTGTATTTCTTGCTTACTGTACTGAACTGTAAAATAATTCATATGTCCAAATAATAATTGTCGTTTTTCCAGACATTCTTTTATTTTTTTCTGGGCGGTTAGAAGTTTCAGCTCGTTAGGAGACATTGATATTCGTTCTCCGTAAAATTAACCGGTCCTTTTATTATAACGTCGATATTTACAAAAAATTTGTCGAAACGAAACACGCTGTCGATGTTGTTATGTTCAATATATGACACATATTGGGTAGTTTGGATCGTCCCAGGCTGATTGAAATAGGGTGGCTTCCGACAATTTCGCCACGTGGTGCCCTAAAATTATTGTGCAATGAATTAACTAATTAACTTAACTAATAGCAACAACAAAATCAGTTTCGGGCAAACAACGATCAATTTTTCTATACAACTAAAATAGAGGAACAAGGAAAAGTCCATAAAAGTTACAGCGGTTACTACAGCGAGTGAATTGTTCTAGAATGGGTAAAATAAATAATGGATTGTATGGAGAAAGTACGAGAAGCTTTTACTCCAAAATTCTTTATCCGAACGCCCATTCTGAATTATTTGTTGCTCCGCAACATCTATTCCTCTTGTAGTTTGTCATCAGTGACACTGGCAGACTTGGATTTATTTTTTGTTTTGTTCTTAAATTATTAAAATTGATTTCATTTAAACAAATCAAATTGATGTTCCATCTCCTTTATGTCTTCGTCTGTAAAGAAACTATTTCCAGCATTTTATATCTCTATTACAGCCATACAACTTTTTTAAGCAATATTTTCGCTTATATACTACTTGAAATATTAAAAATATTTAAGTTAGGCAGGGTAGATGATAACTCGCTATATGTTACAATACATCGCCTAATCGAGCTGTTTTTTTCACGTTTAAACAGGTATCCGCCATGAATTTGGTCTTATTCGAAGACGCCATGTATCACCTGTGTCAAATAAATCGCATTTTAGAATCACCTAGGGGAAACGCATTGCTTGTGGGTGTTGGAGGAAGTGGCAAACAATCTTTATCTAGCCTTGCGTCTTTCATCGCAGGTTTAGAGGTATTTCTGCAAATATCGCTTGTGAAACAAACCATAAGCAATTGTTTAGTATGACGAATTATTCCAAAGAAAATGCAAATTGGTAATCTACATATTTCAAAGTATTCCAATCGACTTTGTCAAATGTTGTCAGGACCTTAACCTTTCCTTATAACTTAATCGGCGATTATTGTTTATGAAAAAGAAGGTTCAGAAAATTCGAACGCAATTTTCATATCCAGGAAAATAAATTTTAATACTTTATATTTGTAATGAGTAATAAGTTGGACTTCAGATGTTATAAGCTGAGGCATTCCACGGATCCGAAGGAACATTCTTTTTCTCATAAATTTTTAATAAATAATGACAGCCGTCTAAGTTATGGGGAACAGTTGCTTAAGGTCATGTCCTTGACGGTATATATCAAGGTCAAGGTCGTCAGCGCCTCTTAAAGTAAGTAACTTGCAAAGTTTGAAGGGAATATTTCAAATAGTTGAGGGAGGTAGACCTATGTAATTTGCTGCAAACTTATACATTCAGAATAGCAATTAGCTATATAAAATATGTGACTTCAGAAATATTTTGTAAGAGCCAAGCTAACCTGTATGCTTTCACAAATGAAATGCTATCATCATGCTAAAAATCCCGTGCTCGAACAATAATTGAAAAATTAAACTAAGTCTCAGTTTTTTTTTCAATGTGTCATTTTATTTTCATTTAAAGATGGGTCGTTTTAGGTCTTTCAGATGCAGTTAAAGACTGGTTACTCGATGAATGACTTGCGGACCGATTTGGCAGGTTTGTACACGAAGTCCGGATTAAAAGGAATAGGTATAACTTTCCTGATGACTGATTCTCATGTCGCCGACGAAAGATTTCTGGTTCTCATAAACGATATGCTTGCCTTTGGCGAAATTTCGGAATTATTCCCCGATGATGAAGTAGATAACATCGTAAATGGCGTTATGAATGAGGTAATTAATTACGTTGTCAAAAACAAAACTAAATATTTCGTCGTGCGCGAAATTGTTTGCATTCCTGAAAAGATCCATTTCATACTTTTCAAGTAGATATTTTTATTCGACTTAACTTTCACATATTTCCTGCAACATTCGCAGGCAACTGTTTCAAAACGTTCTAGAAATAAATATGTTAAACATAAATGTCCTTCGCAACTGTTTTAAAGTATATATGAATATCTGTACTTGTTAGACCTCAATTGTTGAAGGACACCATTTTTGTAAATATTTTATATTCAGGCTTGCTCAAGTTCAGAATTATCTCAAAATTATATATATAATACGTGAGCCTCGAAATATACAATAGATATGTTCGATGTAAGCTGCTTAAAAAAACTTAGCAGTTGTATGTACATCCTACACAATGTCTTCGTTCACTTTATTCTTCTCTTGAACTAAGGTAATGAATCTGATCTCTTGGCGAAGGGTTAAAAAATGAATAAAATTCAGATAACTTGAAAAATCAAATACTTGTTTTTATAAGTACTGTACACAAATCAATGCCCATGCGCACCATCGCCCGTTTAATGCACATATTTGTGTTCATAATGAAATTCCCAGTATTTCTCGCTAGTAAGTAATCACAATTTTTTAAAATAACGGAGACGCAAGGCGATTTTCTTTATTTAAAAAATAAATTTGTTGCAATTCCAATTGCACAATTTTATTGAGCATGCAAAAAAGCAAATTCAAGATATACATAATTACACCTCAACCTTTAAGGGTTGTTTTCACCCCATGGACCGAAAACCAGCACGAAACCAAACTTGCCTGTAGCTTCCGTTAAGGTCTTCTAAAATCGAACAAAGTTTCATCGAAACTGAAATTATTACTCGTACAACGAATTTATGTACTTACATATTGTTACCATTATGTGATAAACCTGTCAAAAGTTAATAACTTTTATGCGCTTGGTCAATATCAGGCAGTAAACAATTTTGAATGCTGACCAACAGATAGAAATACTTCCTTTATTTGTCTGCTTACCATAGGTAAAGCAAGCAGGAATCATGGATACCAAAGAAAACTGTTGGAAATTCTTCATTGATCGTGTTCGAAATCGGCTGAAATGTGTCCTCTGTTTTTCTCCCGTTGGCACGACTTTACGAAACCGGGCCAGACAGTTTCCGGCGCTTGTAAATAACACATCGATCAACTGGTTTCAAAGTTGGCCACAAGATGCCCTGAGATCCGTTTCCACTAGATTTCTTGAAGTAAGACAATTTGACATACTTTTAATGAAACTCGTTGGTTCACTTGTCGTTAAAAAATTTAAAGAATTTCACACGTATGCACCTTAATACATTGTTCGAAATTCACGGCAATTTAAATTTTTAATGGGGCAGGCATCATTAATCGTACTCTCCGTCAGTTTATCATAAGCATCTAAAAAATCGTGTAGCTGATCATGGTGAAAATGCTGTTTGGATTCCTTTCTCCTGTTATGTATACATAAACTCACGAATATTTAAATTTTCTGGAGACAAAGGCCGCATGATTGACCATGGTTAATTAACTATGAAGTGCATGACTGTTACATATTAAATGAACCGGTATATTAATTTCACTTCCTTAATTATGTTCTTTGTAGTCTCTGTGAAATCTGTTGCTGTCACATAGATTCCAGTTAAGTAAATAACGCTAATAGCATGGAAATATATTATACTACCGCGTACTCAATTAGCAATTTCAGTTACGAGTATTTCACTGATTTATTGCTTTCGAATAATATTCTTTCCTGCTGCCAATTTATTTTTGTTATTGACACGTGATTTGTATTATGATACGTAGGGATGTATGTACAGATGATACATACAGTGCATTCGTTTTATCTGGAGACGCATACATATCTCGAAAGCTACGAGAGATGCGAAATATATTTTAAATAATAATTGTACGATGTCGAGGGGGACATACGACGATGGTACATATTTGACCTTACACTGACCTTCAAAAGGACTGTGAAGGTCACGTACATAATTTTAAATTGCAATTCTATATTTTTCCCTTGTATATTCGTTTAGTGTACTCTGTACCGTTCCCAAAACGTTACTAACACGTGTTTTTTCTGAAACCGCTATCGAGATATTAAGTTCGAAAGTTAATTCCAAATGGAGTCCTGTCTAAGGCCTAGTCCGCCCGAACATACTTACCAATGCATTGCAGTCCCGTGTATTCGCTTTAATAACGCCACACGATTGTAATTTGCCCGTTTGCCCAATTTTCAAACTCCCATAACGTTGCCCAAATTCATCCGACATTGGTGAACAAAATCCATTTTAAAGTTTTACTTTTTGATGATTTAAATCACTTTCGTCGATATACGTGCTTATGGGGTAAAGTCTGCATACAATTTTTGAAATCGACCTTTTTTCTACTCTTTCTGTTTAAATACCCCACGGTTGCGCCCGCTAGACACTTACAATGCAATAGGAGGACGTGCAGACGATTCATGTCACAAACACAGAGATTTGAAAAAAAATAAAAATTCATGGATCGGAACTTTTATACATATAGAGTATTAAAAAAAGCTCCAAAACTTTGTGAGATTATAGCACTCACCGAAAGGAGTAAAAAAAATGGGCTGCAGTACAGTATTTAGGCTCACGCTGATTGGGGTGTACAGCACATCGTTGGAACATTTGTCAGCAATGGTATCCAATACTTAGTTTCGGCTACCGTAAACGTCCTATTCAGGAAATGTAGATAAAAATGTGGAGGTCCATCATTGGCATAGGTGGCCGCAGAAAACACTTCCAAAGATCAAAGTCTACGATTTTGTTTTAAATTGATATTTTCAAAAACAGTGGGTTCTGGAAAAAGCCAGTTCGCAGATTCGTATTCAGGACATGAAAATCTACAAGAAACGCCTATAGAAGGTTACAGAATCAGATGCGCTTTGAACAGTTTTATTAGTACGAACTGGTGTAGTATATGCGTGTGTGTGTGTGTGTGTGAGTGAAGCCTAAACCTCGATGTATATGGCCGGTTGGTGCAGCCATCGACGTGGCTGCGTAGCGATGCACTTTTGTTTTTGGGGAGAGCACTGTCGCGCTACGACAGTGCCTCGAAAGGCAGTTCGGTTACAGACTTTGTATTGTAAAGGTCTAATAAAGAATACTATAGCTTACACTGGGTTTGAGTTTAGCATTGATAAGAGATTTCTAACACTGCGACAGTCTAACACCTTTGCCGAATCTACACATTTTAGTCTATATTTCCTAAAGGAGACGATCGCGGTTGCTGAGATCACTCTTGCTGCATACTTTTACTGATAAGCTTCCCAGCGGTGTCATAGATGCCAATGGGCGTGGGTCCAAATAGCCCTGCCAAAAAATGCCAAATTTAAGGACAATGTTTAGATATTTGTGCACTGTTTCGCACCCACGATGTACGGTATGGACAGGACCAAGCAGGTAAATCGAAGATCGTAAATCTTCGTTCCGACTAGGGTCGCATGGCGTGGTGGACTATTACCGGAAAAGCGCAAACCGCTTCCAAAGTTGAAATTTTCGATTCTTTTTTAAATTGATTTTTTCAGAAACGTACGTTCTGGAGAAAAACCACGAGGATAACTATTAAACTCAGGTGTTGGTTCCGCGGGTGCGCCGCGAAACATGCACGGATTTAATAATCAAGCTATGCGTCACTTTTCGCCGTTTTTGAGACAGCTTCATGATCTTGTCCTCCTAACTTGGCATCTTCCTGGTGGATGAATTGGAAAATGCTACGAACTTTTGTTCCAACTCAATATTTACTAATTGCAGGGCTTGGAAGATCTTCCTAATGAGTATAAGACATCAGCGTCGCTGTTCATGTCATTCGTGCATACCAGCGTCAATGACATTTCGGCTATGTATTTACAAAATGAAAGAAGATATAACTACACGACTCCAAAATCATTCTTGGAGCAAATTTCTTTGTATTCGAAATTGCTCGTGGAAAGGACCTACGATGTTAAAGCGATGATCGAGAGGTTGAAAAACGGCTTACTGAAATTGGAATCTTGTGCTGGTCAGGTAAAGACTCAATTTTAAAGCTTATTATTGTTCAATAATTGCAATAATATATGTTAATATAGCAGTTAACAGTAGCTTCATACAGCATTTGACAACAATTTTAAACAGCTTTCAAATGCAGTTCCTTATTGTATTATAGTAAATATTTATTTACAACTGGCAATTAGGAGGGATGCGTTATCTGGATAGATTTTTGTAAAATTTCTAGACAAACTAAGTACGTACGTCGTGAAAGAATGAAGCTGACTGGTTGGGTTATTTATTGTCAGAGTAAAATACTTGTTTAGCGTATATTTCATACTTATCAATATTTATTATAAAATTTGTTGCCTTAGGAATATTCAAAATTTTTGTCAGGTATAAATAAACATTTAGTTAAACTAAGACGAGATTGTGCATCGTGTTGAAGACAATTGCACAACTCAAGATCGCATATTAATTTAACATAATTTACAAAGGAATAGTCCGGACAAACTAAGTTAATTGTAATCTATCAAAAAGTTGAATTAGTAAAATATGAATATTGATCATAATTTGTAGGTGAGCGAATTAAGAGTTATTCTAGCTGCCCAAGAAATCGAATTGAAAAAGAAGAACGAAATTGCGGACAAAATTCTTGGCGAAGTTCGAGCAGAAAATACGAAAGCTGAAGCGGAAAAAGCTATTGGTACAATATTCAATATTCTAATGAAATAATTTATATTTTAACTGGTTAGATTAAATCAAATACTCGAAGTTATTATTCGCCCAATTTTGAAATGGGAGAATACATTATATTTTATGAAACGCATACTTCTAGCAAATGAACTTAATAAATCTTGTGTATAGCATGCTTGCATTGTACAGTATTTAAGAACATTTGTAATTAGAGAACTAATTTTTCGTTCATAGTGTCTGAGGAAGAAGCAAAGGTAGCAGAAATAAAAGAGACAGTAGCAGAGAGACAGAAACGATGTGACGAAGATTTAGTGAAAGCAGAACCAGCAGTTCGACAAGCTGAAGCAGCTCTGGACACTCTAAATAAGGTAAGACATTCACCTCAATTATGCCATGCATACAGAGTGACTCATTTTAATCTATTAGGTGTAGCAAAAG
Organism: Nomada lathburiana; assembly: GCA_963667235.1. Classification (NCBI taxonomy): domain Eukaryota; kingdom Metazoa; phylum Arthropoda; class Insecta; order Hymenoptera; family Apidae; genus Nomada; species Nomada lathburiana. The sequence goes on from OY763902.1 coordinate 3,082,686, forward strand.
TTAATCCAATATTTCTTGATCGCTACCATGCCTTACTATGAACACGTTGCAAAAAACAAATTACTTTGTCAAATTATTTGTTGCAATTTTTTAGACTTTTTATCTATTCTTTTCTAGAATGGTAAAAGTTTCAGCCAGTGGAAATATTAATTTTTCTTTGCAAGTGTAGTCATTAGTAATTTATATCATTACGTTGACAAAATGCGTTGCTTTAACATAAATAAATGATGCAATATTATTACGTTTCATGGACATTTCGAGTGATTTAAGATGCCCTGGGCAAATTGAACTAACAATAAGTAAATCTTTCCACCTAAAACTGTAGATCTAAATATAAGTTTAAAACTCACTGATCACGATTCCACACCTTATTGGAGTCGCTAATAAGCATTAGCAGTCGATGCGACTCTAAATAAACGGATTAAAAAAGAATATATATATTATTTAAATTTCAGAACAACTTGACCGAATTGAAATCTTTTGGGACGCCTCCGGAGCAAGTATCGATGGTGGCACAAGCTGTGTTGGTTTTGTTCGCTCCCAGGGGACAAATTCCAAAAGACAGAAGTTGGAAAGCCTGTAAAGTAATGATGCAAAGCGTTGACAATTTCCTCACACAGCTCCGTACTTATGACAAAGAGAACATTCATGCTGAAGTGGTCAGAGCTATTCAACCCTACATCAACAACAAAGGTTTGCAGAAACTCACAGTTTTGATTAAAAATAGCACTTAATCATTAATTAAAAGTAATAGGATATTTGCAATTTTATAATAAATCTATAACGAAATCCTCAACTTTCTTATGGCTATACTGGAGAAGCGATGCAAGTGCAAACTTTTACTCAAAAGGATTTGCAAGAGATTTTTATAGATATATATTCCTTCTTTTCTATTGAAATATATTACTAGATATTTTTGAAACTATCCTATTCACGTTGCATATTTTGCATACTCCATGTTTATACATCTGTATGTTGCATACTTTTAGCATATGCAGGACGTGCTTGCTGCTCGAGTAATTGCGTTCGTACGATACTATTATTATGGAAAAAAATAACGATATTAAAAACCTAAACAAAATCGGACTACCGTTGGTACACTTAAATGACATTCTAAAATGCTATTAAACATAAATACCTTCGGCTGCAAATATAAACATATGTACAGTATGTACATTGAATAGATCGAACTTATTTACGTTGCAACACAATAGTATTATCTAGAAACATCGTATGCCGAGAAAGAGTCATTTTTAGTGTTAAAACATGTTTTTTTCTTGGCCTGCATTACCTCGCTTGATAATTTAGAAAAACGAATGCAGCTTATGTTCTGAAATTTGCATTATATGCATACGAAATAAAATCTTAATAATAGTTTCTATAATGTTATAATTGTCCGTAGAATACACGCGTAATGTAGATTTATTGATTATAGAATTTTATACATTTTCTGATTATATGTTTGCTGCATACATTTGGGACTTGCTTTGCACGTACGTTACATGTTTGTAGTGCAATACACTTGCATAACTCTCCGAGTCTACTTACAATTAAGAGTAACAGAAAGCATAATGGCTTTTTCACATTGCTGTTCACGAACTCCAGTCTGAACACGCACTTTTTTTGCATCCTTTTACTGTTTTTGCTCACGAACAATTCCGACCATTGTGGGCCCCATACGGGGATATTTTCTTTTTTAAGCCGCGAATTTTAAAAGTGCCACGCATTATTGATTTCTAACATCAATTTATCCCAATTTAGGCAATCTGTTAACATAATCTACAGAACTTTTAAATGTAGTCCTATTTTTTGATACATCGACCCATGAGCGTATTTAAGTTTGGTTAAAGGGACAAAGGCTAATAAATAATTAATATTAAACATTCAGATTTCGATCCAGAGATCATTCATTCGAAGTCACAGGCAGCTGCAGGTCTTTGCAGTTGGGTGAGAAATATAATGGTCTTTCATTATATCAACGAAACTGTGAAACCTCTAAGAGCTGCACTTGCACAAGCTAATGCTGAGCTAAAATCTGCTATGGACCACTTGCATTCCTTGAGAGGACGATTGGCGGTAAATTTTTGTTAAATATAGTGTATGGTGTAAGAAACGTAAATTCAAAATTCATAGCACACGAAGCTTTAAATATTAAGCTGATTATTGAAACTGATTCTTCTGCTTTTAACCGAGGATCCGGGAAACGTTAAATATTGTTTCTTATTCTTAACCAAATCTTGAGCAAGAATCGTCTGTGGCAGACACTCTCTCGTATGATCATCATATGATTCCTATAAAAAAATTAGTCGTGACCTTTATTATGCTGTGAAAAAAATATTTAAAAAATGATTGTTATTGCTTTGTACTCTCTAGTTTACATAAAAACATTTTTTATTACACTGGTGTTAATGAGTGAAAGATCGTCCTAGATAAAAGAGAGCACCTGAAAACACATATGTATCTTACATCAATAGACTTTTATCAATGATTTTAAAAGTGACAAATATTGCATTTGTAAAGTACCATTTTTTTTAACGGATTAAATATCCTACAGTTCTTTTTAACGCCGCGTTTCCGCTTCGAGACATTTCGCCTTTTAAAAAACAATTCAAATGTTTTTGAAAATGAAAGACAGTATGCAATATTAATAATAGAGTACAACGAAATAGGAAAACAAAGTAAAACTTTAATACTACACTTTACACTTTAATACTACTAATAACACTACACTTAATTTAACGCATGACAAAATTGTAGAAGAAAATATTATTAAATATTTGCTTCAATTGATAGGAATTGCAAAAAGTCCTCGATGTCCTGGGGGAAAGAATGAATGCAGCCTTGGCAGAAAAACAAAAATGTCAAGACGAAGCTGATGCCACTGCATTAACGATCGATCTGGCAAACCGTTTAGTAAATGGTTTAGCTTCTGAAAAAATTCGATGGACGGAGACAGTGGAGACGTTAGTTTTTCTTAATATTCATTTCGGAGCTTCTCGTTTCAGAAAACAGCAACTTTATTACAAAAAATAATTGGAAATATTTAAAAAGGTAGAAAAATGTACAAACCCTTTCCAGCTGAGGGTCATTTACCTTGCTTGTTATGTGGTTCTCCCTTTTGTTCTCATAGTAGCCATCCCTTAGTAGTCACATTGCTCATGAAGTAATTAGTCTTTCGGTTCTATTATTAAAAAAAAAATAATTTCTGCAAAAACACTTTGCAACACTTGCAACATTTTAGTTGTCTCATCTTGTGGATTAAGTATTTCTGTATGCTAGAAATTGATTTACGGATGTTTGAAGATAACATGAAAGCAACCAGTTGAACGATTTATATTTCTTGTCATTAAGATTTAGAGACGTCGTATAACACATAATGCGAATGCCTTTGTGCAACGTATTTTTATCTATGCTAATAAATTTTTGCCCCATTATATAAATAAAATTGAATCACTTAGATTGACGAATTCTTGTGTAACCGTACCGGGCGATGTTCTGCTTGTGACAGCATTTTTGTCATACATGGGATGCTTTACAAGAAAATATAGAAGCGACTTGCTGAATGAAAATTGGTTACCGTTTTTAGAAGATTTGGAAGTAAAGATACCAAAAAGTGAAAATTTGGATATTCTATCTTTATTGACGGACGATGCACAAATTGCACAATGGAACAATGAAGGTGAACACTATCTAACATTTTTATCTTATCTTAAGTTTTAAAGAGGGATGTATAGTGAGTCCAGAAATATAGTAAAATTGTGGAATGGTGTTGTTCATTAAACGAATGCAGGAGGTGGAAGTGTCCAGTAAATGTGAAAGACTCGTGATGAAATGTAAAGATACGTTTATTCAATATATGTATGTGACACTCGTTGGCTATGGTTTGTCTATTTAAGACCGCTTAAATAAGACTGGGCCCTTCGAACCCTCGCTGGCGACGGGATGTCGACCCCTCGTAGGACCATGTGCCCTGATCGCCGCACGCATAAGCAAGTCCCGTATCGCGCTAAGGCACTTGACGACGATTCTCGTATTACATACTTCGAGCAGGAAGATCGTCTCCTTGCACAATAAATGGGAACTGCCGATTGATGCCGCCGATCGGCAGGGCCTTATGCGATTCGCAGTTGTAGGGTCCCAAGCGGACAGATGAGAAGAGTACGAGTTAAATAAAGTAATATGATTCAACCTATATCATGTTTGGGCTCATTTTAATCGGAAAAACCTCCGCAATAAGATCAAGAAAATTTCATGCAAAAGAAGCTAGAAATAAAAAAGTCAAACCGCCATTTTTATTGTAACATCGCTCTGCATTTGTGCAATCACACTGATACGCTGGCATTCAAATCTTTTCGTTTGCGACCTATTGACACCGACAAAATCGGGCCGTGAGCTTCGAGAAATTGGGGACCGCTCTTCCGACACTATCTCAATCCACTTCCGCATTGTGCAAGGATGTACGATGTCCTGCATATGTGCACCTAATTCAAATTAGCATCGCACTGCCTTGCTCTGCTCGACGAAGCGGTCGAGCTTTGTAGTTCGTGTTTTCGGGTTCAAAACACGTGTTTTCGCCCCACTATACTTATTACTTGTTTACTATAATTCTGGATTCGTTATATACATGCAAATAATGTATACGTCTATTTACTCACATATGTGCATATTTACATTACTGCTCATAAGTATTCGAACGGCCTTACTTAATACTTTCGAAGAATAGTATGGTCGAGGTGGTAAATGAATTTTCAGTAAATTGTACAAAATAATTATGAAACAAGATTTCATGAAATAACATTTTTATGATCGAAACTAAAGTAGAATGTTACACACTTTGTGAATTAATTATTAATTTTTGTCTAAACGTCATTGCCCAGCTTTTGCGTTAATGGCTAATTGGAATATTCGTGGCTTTCGTCTAATTAACTTTAATAGCGTTTCTTTAAATGTAAATGTTTCTCAGCTCGTCTCCCACATAGCTTCCATATTGTAAAGAAGCACAGTCTTTACTCCCCTATTATACACTAGGTAGGAATGTGTTATTCAAAATGTAAAATGTATTGCACAAAGAAAGAATCATCTGTGCCGGAAATAGCGGGGCATATTTGTCTGTATGCAAAAATAAGAGTAGTGCATAAAAGTCAAAATTGCTCGAATAATTATGAGATGTACTGTACATATGTATACAGGGTGGCCCGTAACTAGTGGTAGCATCGGGAACAGTGGGGTTGCCGGGATGATTTTGAACAACATTTTCCATTACCAAAATGTTGGTTGAATTCCATAACGCTTTATTAACACTTTTCGTATTAGATACTGGCGTACAATGATACTCCTATTAAAATTACTAAGCGAATTAAAATTAGACTGGTGTAGTTGGGGCATGATAATATTGAAACATCCTGGTAAACGACTTACACAAAAATAATTAAATATTTGTTAAGGTTTGCCAACTGATAGGATGTCCTCCGAAAATGCAACAATCTTAATGAACTCCACAAGGTGGCCTTTGATGATAGACCCACAGTTGCAAGGATTAAAGTGGATAAAAACTCGATATGGAGAAGAATTGCAAGTGCTTAGACTTACACAACCGAATTACTTAACTATGATCGAAATCTCCATTGCGAATGGAGGGATTGTCTTGATTGAAAACATTATGGAATCCATCGATCCGGTTTTAGATCCTGTTATTAAAAGAGATTTAATTAAAAAGGGAAAGTACGTAGTTATATCTAATAATATTTTGTTACACTAATGCAATTCACATTTGAACCACTTAAATCAAATAAAATACTCGAATCATTCTGTTCGCTATAAAATATGCACAATTTTATATTGCTGCTATTACATTTCGGAAGCCATGGTTATTAATTTCACTTCAAAATTATATTTTTATTTCTTATAAATGCGATTGTTTTATATATTTAATCATTCATTTTGCAATACTTCTTTCTGCATATATACCATGCGGAATTTAAAAAGCGGTCTGCCCAAAACCAATTTTCTCTCATTTTTTTCATGCAATTAATACATTTTGCTGCTCGTTTGCCGATGTCAATGCTAAGTTCAGTAACTTGCATTGATTTTTCTTCGCGGGTACTTTAATTTTAAATGTAGCAACAGAAGATAAAAGTTAAATAAACATAAACTTATCTAAAAAAATAATAAGTACTTTACAATCAGTTCGAAATTTAACTCCACCGTTTCGTTTGTTTCGTTTGTTTCGATTGTACGTAAAATAAATTTCGTTTCTTCACAAATTAGTAAGACGTGATTTAGCCCCCAAAAATAGCGTAACTTTATTCAACGTGTGCTATGCGTCAAAAATTCACCTAATATTCTGGGACTCATTAACTGCAGTAGTTTCATTACAAATTAAAAATTGGATACATTTTTTACATTTGATTTATAAATTTATATAACATTGCATACAATCATTAGGTACACTACTCCAATTATTAACGAAACAATAGGTTTTAGTATTTAAATTCAAATATACGAGCTGCAAAAATAGCAAGAGAGATTATTTAATTTATTTACTGCACTGTATTGTGCAAATCCGATGTTGCGTTTCATCGAAAACTGTGTTGAAGACAAATTATAATTTGAACATCTTCTTTCGAAGGGCGATCAAAATTTGGGATAAGGAAATAGATTACGACAATCGTTTTCGTTTAATTCTACAAACGAAGCTGGCCAATCCTCATTACAAACCTGAAATACAAGCACAATGTACTCTTATCAATTTCACCGTAACCAAAGATGGCTTAGAGGAACAAATCCTGGGGGACGTTGTAAAAGCCGAGAGACCAGATTTAGAAACGAAGAAAGCAGAATTGACTACTCAGCAAAATACGTTTAAAATTACATTGAAACGATTGGAAGACGATCTTCTGCACAGGTATAAGATTCTGCTGTGTGGAATATTGTATGCTGGTTTTAACTAATTGTAAGACTTATTCATAAGAAACATCATCCAATTTCCGATTTTCATAAAAAGCAATAACAAATATTCCACACATTTCTTGCACGTATACAATATGTCCGTTTTAAATATCTACGCGTGATTATTTTTATAGTGATCAGAGGTGTCATCATCATACATTTCTGTAACTTGTTTTGGAATTGCCTTCCACCTTCCTTAGCATTTCAGATGTTTTGAAAACGGCTCAGTATTATTTATGTTTGGTGCGTCTAATTGCACCGTGATTTACTGGCCCTGCAGGCCAAGAAGGATGGACAGCGACTTTTCCGAAATAGATACATAAAAATTATATCGATTTATTCAACTTAATAACAATTACATGAACAATAGAAAAATGCAAACCTCTGACAAACATAAATACATAGAACAAAAACACAGAACTCGAAGATTAGTAAATTAAAGTACAAAATCCGAGGAATATATGGTCCACGAGCAGTGGCCGGTGAACAACGATTGACTTCGAAAACATTTGGCGAAGACAATGCGACGAATATCTACGACGAAGGTTTTCGGGCGCTCGAAGTATTGTTACATCGTCTCGCACAACTTAATGACTGCAAATACGTGAACGTCAACAGTTTACAAGAATCTCCAGTACAAAAATATGGTGTTCCATTTGTAAACTTAAATGTGGCCTTCGCAAGACACTCCAACATTATCTCACGGTCATATAATTATCATGTCCTCCACGATACCATACAACTTTCATCTGAAATATTTGTTCGCATCTCTGACAGTTATAGAAATAATCACGCGTAGACTCCAGTTTACCTATTGTAGGAATTATTCTGGGGACCGATAATACGAAGGCTTCGAATACTTTCCAAAATTAAAATTTATTTAAACTGCCGACCCTAACTCTTTCGCTTCTATGCTCATTCTAACGTTCATCCTCACGCTCGCTCACCGTCTCTCGCATTCCCTGTCTCTACTCACAGTCATTCTTCCACGCTCTCTGTCTCCATCCTTACCAATCATACAATCGTTTCCAAACATTCCATCTATCATGCTTCCTGATTCGCGTTTTCCAAACACACACACATACACACCTCATTAGGCGCATCACCTTCGCGGCTGGCGGGTAAAATTAATCTCGCACTATTATAAATACCTCCAAATACCTATTAACATTTTTCTCGAATTTGATTAAGATAGTAGTTAAACACTTTTCTCAAGACTTTATGTATCTCTTTAAGGCTGTCGACGGCTGGTCCAAACATCTTGAGCGACGTGGACCTCGTTGTAAATCTTGAAACCACGAAGAAAACAGCCGCGGAAATAGAAATAAAGGTAGTCGAAGCTAGAGTGACCGCAGTGAAGATAGACGAAGCCAGGGAACTGTATCGTCCGGTTGCAGCCAGAGCCAGCCTTTTATATTTCGTCTTAAACGATTTAAGCAAGATAAACATGCTGTATCAGTTCTCTCTGAAGGCTTTCAGCGTTGTCTTCATGAATGCCATTAAGTTTGCTGAGGCATCGGATGTATTAGCGAAACGGGTCGCTCTGCTAATCGACAGCATCACTTATTTAGTCTTCATTTATACCAGTAGAGGATTATTCGAAGTCGACAAATTAACTTTTCTCTGCCAAATGACTATTCAGGTAAATTTTCAGGCCAACGTAATAATAAACATGTAAGGTGATAGTTTCACAAGAAATATTTCTCCTTCTTTGGGAAGTTTTAATTATTAAAAAGCTTGTGAACTGAATAACATTGAGAGTTCGGCATGGGAATAAAAATTCAGGAGATTCTTAATCTTGGCTTTTCGTTTGCCAACGACTGCAGGATCAACAAAGTTTCGCTTGTGATTTATTTGCGAAAATTGAACAGGAAGACATTTCATTTAAATCCATGCAACCATTGTATAATAAAAACTAAATCTAACGAAATCCTTCTTCGATCAATAATTCAATTAATGAAGTTTAAAACTAAACAAATTATTTCTTAAAAAAGATATACAGAACAAGCTGTTACGTTTCAGTCAGCTGCTTCCAATTTCGTCAAACATTTTAATTTATTTCAGATTTTTATGGAAGCGAAAGAAATTACCCAATCCGAACTAGATTTTCTGCTGCGGTTCCCACATATCCAGGAATTGACCAGTCCCGTAGACTTTCTATCGAACGTTGGCTGGGGTGGAATCAAATATTTAAGTCAGATGGATGATTTCCAAAATTTGGAGAAGGACATCGAAGGTGCTGCGAAAAGGTGGAAAAAATTCGTAGAGTCGGAGACCCCAGAACGAGAAAGTTTTCCACAGGATTGGAAAAATAAGACTGCCCTGCAAAGACTATGCATCATGAGATGTTTGAGATTGGATCGAATGACATATGCTCTAAGGTTTGTTCGTTTTATATTAATTCATTTAATATTTTGAGCGCCTGTGATCATTTCACCGTAGATCCGAAATGGAGGTAGTAGAATTTAAGTAGCGCATGCCAGCGATGTGGCGCGTCATACAGTTTAAGTAGTATAGGTCAACGGTAGGGTTAGATGCGCTTTTTCACGTACCGCAGTTCAGTTACGCAAAAATGTTTCAGATGAAACTTGTATGATATCGTAGGCGACATATCGCGATGATAATTGTTTGACCGTGAGACGTCGGAGTGTCCTGTGAAGGTGACATATAAATTACAATATGGAGCCCCTATATTTCTTACTACATGTTCTTGTATCTAATATTGAGGGGATTACAAAACACTGCCTACCCATTTACTTTTCATAAGCCGATATTGATTTACTTACTTACGAAGGTTGTGTCGGCGGCATTAGCGTTACCGGAAATCATCTAAAAAGAGTGGATTTATGTGTCTTCTGATCGCCCTGTCATTTATTAATTATCAAAGTGTTAAGAAAAACGTGGTTTTAATATTCCTTACACTCTATTTCTTTTATCTTGTAATAATCACAAAGCTGTTTGCATAAAACTATTTTGGAAAAATAATAATAAGAGTCCGCCCAATTTGTGAACTCCTAGCATACAAGCAGTTCGTTTATTATAGGTACTTTACATGAATATACATAGATGTACAAATTTTTTTACCGACTACATACAAAATTTGTTTCAAATATCGTTTGCTATAATTTAGATGCTTCGTGGAAGAAAAACTTGGATCGAAATTTGTAGAATCCAGATCACCCCCGTTTCATAAATCGTTTGAGGAAACCAGCTCAATTACACCTGTATTTTTCATCTTGTCACCTGGTGTTGATCCTTTAAAAGTAAGAATACTATTACAAAGTATATCTTTATACATATGAGCAACTAGAATTGCTAATTGATAAATATTATGTTGTCCGAAAATAAATTGTGGTTTTTGGGCGTGATGTTTATCACTTATCGATTGGGAGGGTTTCGGAGTGCTGTTCATGGATCACCTTTAACAAATTTTGTAAATTTCTCGTTTCAATGCTCGAAAACCAGTCTTGATCTTCTTTCCCTTCGAGACTCTTATCACCGCTATGAAATCGTTGAAACAAACTGTTGGATTGCGCACCCTTTTAATCGATACATACATAACAAAATTGTACGAATATCTTTCTATTTTTTCTTATTATTTGATAAACTATTCCGATAACAAATCAATGAAAATAGAAAAGAAACCAAAACGATAATGCGACGTCTTCAAAGTGGTGTATGGTATAATAAATGTAATTTGAAAACTTGTAGTACACGAAACTCAAATGTTGAATTCATTAGTACCGTTTATTACATTAACTAAATTGATTTTCATATCCACTTTTCTAAAAAAATGAGCCTCCAGCGCAATTTTGTTATTCGTGATTTTCGTCTTATGTTTTTCTGCACTATCACCCTGGCCTCATTTGTACACCGAATTTTGGCCACACGGTATATGTGTGCATGTATGGTGGGATTAGTTGAAAGGATTAGCTTTCAATTCGAAAAATAATTTTCAATTAGGATATTGTGCAAATTGTCAGGGAATATTAATATTGTACTTACTGTTTCAAAAATTTAATTGAAACGTGTATTTACATATTTCTCTTTTACTCTTTGTTACTAATTTCCATCACATTTTCCACTCACTAGCGGCGAAGGCTAAGCATTTCTAATAGCTTGTGACATAAGTAACAAAACAAACAGCACAGTCGCATGTAACGAACACAGGTTGTCCGAAAAGTTGCAGGAATGATTAAATCGAGCCATAAATTTTACAGATGAACAAACGTTATTAACTTTATTATTTCCACACACTTCTCCTCCCTTAACACATACTTTAGAGCGGTCCCAAATTCTTTGTAGGAAGATCTTAGTAGACACGAGATTGTTATGGCCTTTTATCTTATAGAAGGTACCACTGCTCTTCAGTAAAAGCGTCGCACTTTCTCAGCTGACGATTCACTGCATCTTTCTAAAGTGATCCAATCACAGTCTGTTCTCCGGATGCATATTCGTGTGTCGTCAAATAAAAGAAAGTGATGAGTACCTTTTGAACGAAAGAAAATCATTCCAGGCACTTTTCGGACAAATTGTATATATAATTGTATCGTATATTTATGAAAGCAATAAAAATTCAGGACGTGGAGAAACTTGGGATTCAATTGGGTTTCACTTTGCAAGGAAGAAATTTCCATAACGTGTCACTGGGCCAAGGTCAAGAGCCCGTAGCCGAGCAGGCTGTAGAAATTTCAGCGGCCGAAGGACACTGGGTGATTTTGCAAAATGTTCATCTGGTAAAGAAATGGTTACCCACCCTTGAAAAAAGAATGGAACAGTGCTCGGAAAATCCGCACGATGATTATCGACTGTTCATTAGCGCGGAACCTAGTGCTGATCCTCACGAATCAATAATACCTCAGGTAATTAAAAAAGCTATTTTACATACAGTAGGAAACAGTGGCACCTGAACTAATTTTGTCACGGATCGTTTTCAATGGGTTGCATACAGTGATGGATAAAAGAAAGTTTAAAATTGCAACTTATGCATATCGTTGAAAGAAATAAAGAAACTCTGGGTTAGGAAAGTTGTGCACACTTAAATATAGTTGCATCTGGTACCAAAACAATTTTTCTGTCCTGGAAGTACCAAGCAGCGCCAGACATACGCTATATGTATTGCATTTATAAAATCTTATAAATATATCATACTATAGGGGAAAGTCGTGCCGCGTCGACCGGTATACCGAACCGACCAAAGCTGATTCTCCCTTCTTTTATCAGATATTAACATTTGGTTTAGATTAACAAGCGAATAAAACAATTCTGTGAAACATATTTTGGGGTCACATTGTCCATTCCATGGTTCTCGATAGTCTGTGCCGTTAAACGCATTCGCGGATATTCAGTGTGTTAAAAGTTATTTTTGGGGCTGACCGTTTGTTTTTCCGGTAGGTAAATGATTTTGTTCTGTTGCATGTATGCATGTATGTATGTATATACTATTTCTAAGCTATTAAGTATATTCAAAGGACCTAGTTTTGCAATTTTTTCACGCCTTTTATACACCATGATATCAAATGTTTAAACATATTGGACCACTCAACTGATGTCCAGTTTTCCAGTAAAGAAAAGAAAACAACGAACGCAAGATTCTGAAGTTCTAACTTCTAGATCTCTTATAAAAGAATCTCGGGGCTAGGGGTCTGATTGAAGAAAGAATGGAAAGTGTGCACTAAACAAAAGCTGCAAGAGAATTGAGTAAAAGTGAAAGAAACGATAGAACAAACGAAGCAGAAAAAAGAATTGCAGGACAATTAAGGGGCTCGGTACGAAAAGGGTGTAATGAGTATGTAGTAATGATTGTCTTCTACGTACCGATGTTTTGTATTCTTATTTCTCAATTTATTGAAGTCTAATGTTGGTTACAATATTGTAAAAAAGGTATGTATGAGGGATGGAAGCGAGCGAGAAGCGTGGAAGCGTGTGTGTATGCGTGAGTGCGCGTGTGTACATGCGTAACAGAAGAAAAGCGATGCAAAGGCAGAGCGCGTAAAAGAGCGTACAGAAGAGTCAGTATTTGCGTAATCGGCACAGCGAGTGTACCATCGACGTTATAATCAAGTTAAATCTCAAGTCAAGTCTCATCCCGCTCTTTCATTTGGTTTAGGAATGCTCGAACTATGTTGCATGTTTTTAGTATGACGGCTTTCTGTATCTCTGTGTGTATGTTGGCTGGTAATTGAAGTTGGGTCAGGTGTTTCTTATATGCCTTTGGTGTAATCCCTGTGGTTGATATCACGAGTGGTATTATACATATATACTTTTTGTTGTTTCCAGATTCTCTGTACCTTTTGTGCTAGTGGTGTGTATTGTTCTATCTTTTCGTTTTACTTGTTCTGTATGTTTCTGTCGTTGGGTATTGAGATGTCAATCAGGTATGTTATTCTATCTATTTTTTTTGTGAATGTCCGGTTTATGTCCGGTCGGTTGAATTTGACGGTTTTGTCGGTATGTATGGTTGTGTCCCAATATTGCTCGTATTGGTCATTTTTCATAATGGTGGTTGGTGTGTACATATAGTATGGGGTGTTGTTTTGTTCAATGTTGTATTTGTTGATTATTGCCCTGTGTATTATTTTGGTTGCTATATTGTGTCTGTTTATATATTCTTCGCTTGCTAGTAATTTGCATCCTCCTGTTATGTGGTCTATTGTTTCTGGGCACTGCTTGCATTTCCTGCATTTGTCATCTTGTACGTGTGGATCTCTCATGATGTGTTTTCGATAGTTTTTGGTTGCTATCACTTGATCCTGTATGGCTATTGTAAATCCTTCTGTTTCTGGGAATAGTTTACCTTGTTGTAAACATTTGTATGTATCTATTTTATTTATGTTTTTATTGTTTATTATGTATCGGTGTTTTCCGTGTAAGTGCTTTTGAGTCCATGCGTTCATTTTGTTTTCTGTGTGTTCAGAGCTATTATGTGTATCTAGTATGTGGTTTTGTGCGACGAGATTTAGTGGGGTGTCATTTTTGTCTGCTTGCACTATTGCTTTGTATAATGCCTTTTGTTTGCCGTGGAAATATTTCTGTAGTGATTGTATCTGTCTTGCGTGTAATGAATATATGTCTATAAGTCCTCTGCCTCCTTCTTTTCTGTCTATTGTTAATCTTTCCTTGCATGATTTGGGGTGCATGTATTTTCCGCACGTTTAGTTTAACGCGAGGTGGGAGGTCAATGGTTGCACTGAATCCCAAATAAAACACAACGACAAGTACAGCTCGTAGATGCAGATAAATATGTGTATTTATAAACTTAACAAACTGTAGGATGAATACCTATATATTTGTGTGCATGTGTGTGTGTGTGTGCATGTGTGTGCGTGCATATGTGAGACGTTGTGTGTGGTGCATGTGTGAGGCGTTGCGTGTGCCACAAATTGCGTCAGAAACGTTGAACAAAAGACGCGATTGACGAAGGAACGTCAGTCGAAAGCAAGGTGTGAAGAGCGACAGATGAAGTGCAACGTTATTGTAATAGTCTTGTAGTCTAATTCTTCTATAATAAACCACTTGTTTTCCTATAAATTGGGGGCTCGTCCAGTGCATCCAGCTCGTCCAGTGCATCCAGCTCGTCCAGTGCATCCAGCTCGTCCAGTGCATCCAGCTCGTCCAGTGCATCTAGTGCGTCTAGTGCATTTAGTGAAGCGTGGTGGTGGTGCAAGGGACCGGAAAGTCGAAGAAGACGGTGAATTCTGAACTACGTATTTTTAGTTCTCAGCAAGATGGAAAGTTTAGGACAGATTACGACGATAGAACATAAAATTAAAACAGCATCTTCCATTTCTATAAGGGCTCTCCATCGATTTATATTCGATATCGAAGGCGATAGACAGAACCGCAAGAGATTGCGTGCATTTGGTGGATTTGCGTTTTCCGATGGATCTCGCGAACACATAACGAAATTGGAAAAAGTAAACGCAATGACGTTTGGCGATTTAGTTTCTTGCTGTAATATGCTTGGATTAAACTATCAAGGGACGAAGGAAGAATTAATCCAGAAGATATGTAGTGCGTTGATGGATATAAATTCGCTTATGATACACGATGATGCAACAGAAGATGAAGACGGAGACGACCATCGTAACGAAGAAGACGGCAATGATCATGTATCTATTTCGGCAGGAGAACCTAATGACGATGAGGCTGACGATGAGAATGACGATAATGTGAGTTCTCGAAATGGATATAGGAAAGCCGCAACGTTTGCGATGAATTATCGAGACGTACAAGATTCCATTCGATCATTTGACGGTACTGGTTCTTATGCGGTAGAACGCTGGATCGCAGACTTTGAAGACATTGCAACTTTGTTTAATTGGTCGAATTTGGAAAAGTTGGTATTTGCAAAGAAGTCGTTGAAAGGTTTGGCAAAGTTATACGTGCAAAGTGAAAGTGTCGTTAAAACATGGACGAAATTGAAATCGCTCCTGTGCGAAGAATTCTCAGAGAAAACGAATAGTGCGGAATTGCATAAATTACTATCGCAGCGGAAAATTCGAAGAAACGAAACCGTACAAGAATATTACCTTATTATGAAAGAAATAGCATCGCGAGGTATGATCGAAAACGACGCGTTAATACAATATGTCATTGACGTCATGCCCGACGAATCTAGCAACAAATTGATTTTACTTGGAACGACAAAACTGAGTGAATTCAAAGAACGATTAAAAATTTACGAAACACTTCGAAAGAAACAACAAGAAAGACCAGTAAGAATGAGAGATAATACAATGAGAAGAATGGATCCAGCAAGAAGAGGCGAAAATTGGGAAAAGACGACATCATTGAAAAAATGGGAAACAACACCAACGAAATTCGAATCGCATTGTTACAATTGTGGTGATAGAGGACACTTGTCTAGAAACTGTAATCGAAAAGCGCTTGGGAAAAAATGTTATGAATGCAATTCTTTTGGTCATACAGCTGCTGAATGTAAAAAAGACGAGGGTAAGTCACCTGCAATCACACAATCTACTCCTATCGTGAACAGTATTGTAACCACAACGAAGCATGAGATGCAAAAAGATATTTTTATTAATGATGTACGCGTTAAAGCATTAATAGATACTGGTAGTTGTGTAAGTTTGTTACGCGAAGACGTTTATAAGAAAGTCGGCATTGATAGTTTACACGCGTGTACGACAAAATTAACGGGTTTCGGTAAAGGAAATGAAACTAAACCTTTGGGTTACGCACAAATACTTATTAAAATAGATGAAGAGGAATTCCCAGTTACTGTTTATGTGGTACCGGTTGAATCAATGAAGATGGAAGGGGTAATTGGTTCTGATATAATAAACTTAGCCGAATTAATAATTGATCCGCAGAACATTTCTTTCCGTAAAATTCCATTATCGATGTTTTTGACGCAAATTCCTCCCGACAATAATCAATTAGATTTAAATCATATCCAAAATACTGAAATACGTGACGAATTACGAGAATTAATACACTCGTATAAACCCGACAAGAAGAAAGACACAAATATAAAGATGCGCATTATCTTAAAAAATGAAAAACCGATAAGTCAAAAACCGCGTAGACTGTCCATACCGGAAAAGGATATCCTACAGAAACAAATCGACGAGTGGCTGAAAAATAATATCATTGAGCCGTGCGCTTCCGAGTATGCAACTAATGTAGTAATTGTAAAAAAAAAAGACGGATGTCCTCGAATATGCATTGATTATCGCAAACTAAATAAAATAGTAGAAAAGGATAAATTTCCGCTTCCGCTAATTGAAGACTTACTTGATCGCTTACAAGACGCTCGTGTTTTTTGTACCATAGATTTAAAAAACGGATTTTTTCATGTCGAAGTGATTAAAGACAGTAAAAAATATACGGCGTTTGTAACACACTCCGGGCAATATCAGTTTACTAAAATGCCATTCGGACTCTGTAATGCGCCAGCGGTATTTCAAAGATTTATTAATAGTGTGTATCGTGAATTAGTAATTAAAGGTA
The DNA here is from genome assembly GCA_963667235.1 of Nomada lathburiana. Taxonomy (NCBI): domain Eukaryota; kingdom Metazoa; phylum Arthropoda; class Insecta; order Hymenoptera; family Apidae; genus Nomada; species Nomada lathburiana. The sequence goes on from OY763902.1 coordinate 3,099,609, forward strand.
TCGTATTAATATATATAGATGACATAATCATTACAGCTAAAGACGAAAAGGAATGCTTGATGCGATTGAAGTTAGTTTTACAGATCGCTAGCGAATATGGTCTGAGTTTAAATATGAAGAAATGTAAATGGATACACAAGCGTATTGAGTTTTTAGGTCACCACGTCGAAAATGGAAAAATCTATCCATCTGAGGAAAAAATAAAAGCCGTTGTAAATTTTCCAGAACCAAAAAGTATAAAAAATGTACAAAGCTTCTTAGGCCTGTCAGGTTATTTCCGTAAATTTATTTCACATTATTCAATTATAGCAAAACCTCTTAGTGACATGTTACAAAAGGATAAAAAATTTGAATTTAATGATTCGTCAAAAATCGCATTTAACGAACTTAAAACAAGGCTTTGTCAAAATCCAGTGTTAAAGATTTATAATCCGGAACATGAAACCGAATTACATACAGACGCATGTAAAGAAGGGTTTGGAGCTGTTCTGATGCAACGATGTCCCGAGGATAAAAAATTACATCCCATTCACTACATGAGTCGTAAAACGAAATCAGAAGAAAGAAATTACACCAGTTACGAACTCGAAGCTCTCGCTATTGTTAGAGCTCTTGAAAAATTCAGAACTTACTTATTAGGAATACATTTTAAAATAGTTACAGATTGTGCCGCGTTTCAAAAAACAATGAGTAAAAAAGAGTTAATCCCACGTATCGCTAGATGGGCTCTTTTCCTGGAAGACTTTAATTATTTAATAGTACATAGACAGGGAATAAGAATGAAGCATGTTGACGCTTTGAGCAGAAATGCTATTATGACGATAAATAAAGAATCAATTAATCCAAAAATTAAGAAACTACAACCAGAAGATACAGAAATTAAAGTAATTACCGAAATTTTGAAAGATAGACCGTATAAAGATTTTTGCATACGAGACGGTTTAGTTTATAAATTTGTTGATGGGCGAGAATTATTAGTAGTGCCGCGAGTTTTACAGAATGAAATTATTCAGGAAGCTCATCAAAAGGGACATTTTGCAGTTATGCGAACTGAAAACATTATTAGTCAAAACTATTTTATCCCAGAATTAAATAAAAAGATAGAACGATACATCAGTAACTGTATTCCATGTATTTTGGTGAATAGAAAATCGGGTAAGCAGGAAGGATTTTTACATCCTCTTATTAAAGTAAACATTCCATTACATACTTATCACGTCGATCATTTGGGACCTTTGGATTCCACCCATAAAAATTATAATCACATTTTTGCCGTAATTGATAGTTTTACTAAATTTGTCTGGTTATATCCAACAAAGTCGACGACGACGCGCGAAGTTATAAGTAAATTAGAAATTCAAAGGAATATATTTGGAAATCCATTGCAAATTATATCCGATAGAGGGACTGCTTTTACTTCCCAAGAATTTAAAGACTATTGTACAAGTGAAAATATAAATCACATTCTAATCACGACCGGTCTGCCTAGATCTAACGGACAAGTAGAGAGACTTAACAGAACTATCATTTCTACACTTTCAAAATTATCCATAGAAAACCCTAGTAAATGGTTTAAACATATAAATAAATTGCAAAGAGTTTTAAATTCCACGTTCCAACGGAGTATCGGGATGACTCCTTTCGAATTACTATTTGGCGTTAAAATGCGTGACAAAGACGACTTGTTATTAAAAGAAATAATTGAAAAGGAACTTCTACTTCAGTTTGAAAAGGATCGTGATGAACTGCGAGAAAAGGCTAAAACACAACTAAGTAAAATTCAAGAAGAAAATCGGAAAGTATTTAACAGAAAACGTAAAAAACCATATAAGTATAAGTTAAATGATATTGTGGCGATAAAACGCACCCAAATGGGTCCAGGTCAAAAATTGCGTGCGAAATTTTTAGGACCTTACCGTATTATAAAAGTTAAACCTAACGACACGTATGACGTAGAAAGGATAGGTGTAGGAGAAGGTCCAAAAACAACATCGACATGTGCTGAATTTATAAAGCAGTGGCAAAAACAGGATTCATCCGAGGCGTATGAATTGCAGGATGGCCGATTGTAGGATGAATACCTATATATTTGTGTGTGTGTGTGTGCATGTGTGTGCGTGCATATGTGAGACGTTGTGTGTGGTGCATGTGTGAGGCGTTGCGTGTGCCACAAATTGCGTCAGAAACGTTGAACAAAAGACGCGATTGACGAAGGAACGTCAGTCGAAAGCAAGGTGTGAAGAGCGACAGATGAAGTGCAACGTTATTGTAATAGTCTTGTAGTCTAATTCTTCTATAATAAACCACTTGTTTTCCTATAAAACTGTACAAAAGGATCCAACGTGTTCGTAGAGTAAAAGATTGTTGATTTATATTGTTCGGAGCAGTTCCGTTCGACACGATATTTAAAGTACTGGAGGCTTTTGGTTGTTACTGTTTCGATGATTTTTGAATTCTGATCTTCGTTAGCAGTGTAGCTTCCACGAAGATTCGGTTTTGGTAATTCTCACTCTGATTGGTTGACATTCGATTATTGCAAATGCCAATCAGAGTGGTTAGTAAAGGTAATCACCGCCCTTCCAAATACGCCCTTAGCGTGCTGTCTTTTGGAAGGGATGGAGATTACCTGCTTGCCCTGGTGAGGAGAGGTGACCGTCATGGGTATTTCCGTCGGCTGATGTTTCGGCTGTCGAACCGTTCCATCCAGATGTGCCTTCGGAAACTCTTCGGTTTATGGCATGTTTTTAAGCTATTGAGGTAGGACCTACTCTAAAGTGGTAAATGCAGTTAATATAAAAAATCCTTATTTTCAAAAATAGCTTTAGCTTGCGACCGTGCCATAAACCTTTGCCCATGGGCTCTAGCCTCCTCTGCGGGGTGCATTATTGCGACGCGACAGTGCAGTTTGTTGAATTTGGTGAGTTCTGTTCGTGTAAGTATACTTATATTTTGCAGGTCTGTGTTTGTCCAGTTTATAATTCCGAATGAGTATGTTAATAGTGGTATCGCGTATATGTTTATTGCTTTGAATAGATTTCTTGAGTTGAGTTTGGTTTTCAGGATTGTTGTGAGTCTATTTTTATATTGCTGTTGTAGGTGTTGTTTAGTTTCTGTGTGATCAATTATTGTGTTTCGTTGGAATCGCAGATATTTACATGTTTCGTGTTTGTCCATGTTGTTGAGTGCAACTTTATTTAGCGTTCGTTGTGTTTCATTTGTTGTCCATTTCCCTCTTTTAATATGTAGTGTTTTGCATTTTGTGATGCCGAATTCCATGTTGATGTTTTTTGTGAATCATTCTGTGATGTTAAGCATTTCGTTTAATTGTGTTTCAGTTGCTGCGTATAGTTTTATGCCATCCATATACATGAAGTGGTTTATCGTGTATTGTTTTATCTTTTGGTGTTTGATGTTGAATCCATATGTTGTGTTATGTAATAGGTTTGATAAAGGGTTTATACACATGTTGAACCATAGTGCGCTGAGCGCGTCGCCTTGGAATATGCCTTTTTTTATTTGTACTTCATTTGTTTGTATGATTTTCGTTGCAGTTTTGGGGTGTATTTTGGTTCTCCATGTTTGCATGATTGTGTTGAGGAATGATTGGAGTTATTTGTTGATTTTGTATATTTGTAGTATTTCTTGTAGCCATGTGTGTGGTACAGAGTCGAACGCTTTCTTGTAGTCTATATAACAAGTATGGAGGTTTCTATTTTGTTTTGTTGCTTGTCTCATGATTATGCTGCCTATGATCAATTGTTCCTTGCATCCCTGGCTGTTTCTTGTGCATCCCTTTTGTTCTTCGCTGAGTATGTTGTGTTCTGTGAGGAGTCAATTTTTCTGCATATGGTTCCGGTCATGAGTTTGTACAATGTTGGTAAACACGTGATGGGTCTTTGTGATGGGTAGTTTGATGGCTCTTGGGTGTTCTGAGTCTTTGGTTTTATGTATGTTATTCCTTGTGCGAGGAGCAATGGGAATTCTTGTGGGTTTCGTATTGCTTTGTCTATTAGTTGAACAAGTTGTGGGTGGGCTGTTGTGTATTGTTTGTACCAGAAGTTATGGAAAGTTATATCCAATATTGTGTAATCTGTTCTTTTGTGGGTGGTGTGTTTTCTATCTTTTGTTTTGTATGTATTTTCTGATAGAACAATTTTTAACTGTTTCTGAACAGTGTGTTTTCTTCTTTCCTGCGTTGTGATTCTTTATATCGTCTGAGGCGAGCTGTGTAAACGGCTAGTTTTTGTTTGGGCGTGCCGAGCATCTGTTGTACAGTTTCGTTCATGTCGTTGCTGTTCGCAAGGTTGTTTACCATTTTATTAATCTCTTTGATGGCTTGCGTAAGTCTGCCTATATTTTTTCGTAGTTTATCTATCTTCTGTTTGAGTCTTATTTGCCAGTTCGGTTTTCTGGGTCTATGCGTGGGGTAGTACTTATTGTTCGGTATTTTTTGGTTATTGTATTATATGGTTGTTGTCGCCGCTGCATATATGATGGTGTGTATTTATTGTAGTGTAGTGCTGTTGTTTATGTGGTATTTTACCATTGTGTTGATTGTTTGGATTATTTCCTGTGTTTCTTTTTTGTAAATTAGTTCGGGTAGGGTGTTTCTCTTGGTTGGATCGCTTCCAACCCAGATGGCTATGTTTGCTTCTAGCATGGTTTATACTTTCTTCTCTTCAAGTTCTTGTATGTTTTGTTACGAGCCGAGGGCAAAGAGGCACGGCTGCGGAGCCGAGGATCGGTTATAACCGGTGGTTATTTCGTCACCGGGAGCCGCTTAAGATAGGAAGGGCGTGAACTAGCCGGTGCCTGTTTCATCACCGGGTGTCACAGGAAGGTAGAGGTAATCGTGGACAAACCAGCGCCTATTCCATCGCCGGGTGTCACAGGATTGTTAGTATGTGGGCTCGTAACTTATAACGACACACCTTGAGCGGTTAAGATGTATCTGTCTAGTGGAATGATACTGCCGATGACCGGTAGAGGAGACTGAATAAATCAAATGTGTGTAATTGTAAAAATAACATATATTGTTAAATCTTTGGCTTTTATACAAACGTAATACTCCAAAACCCACGTTTCTCCGTCTGTACGGTCTGAATTGTGTACTGGCCAACAAAAGGCCTAACGATATAAATAAGGTATATATCGTTAAAAACTAACGATTAAAGATACTCGAAAGGGACTGAAACCCGTTCTCGCTGAGCTAAATATCACTGTACTTGATTCGGGCTCTGTTGTATCTTGTTCTTTGTTCGCTGTGTTATTCATGTGTTGTGTTTCGTGATTGTTTAGTTCTATTGCTACTAATTTCTTTATACGTTGTAGTTCTTGGGGTGTTAGTCTATTGTTCCTCATGATGACTCGTTTCTGGTCTATTAGTCCTTGTTCGGTTATGTGAGCCTCTAATTCTGTGTAGTGCGTTAATAATAATCTTTTGAATTCGGGTCTGCAACCTGATGCTATTGTCTCTAGTTTTGTGGCAATATAGTAGCAACGCATGACCATGATGTTCATTTCATCTGTCCATTTCATGCGTTCCCGTTGTTTGCCGTCTTTGGTGGTTGCAGGCTGTTCCCACAAAACATCTTCGGACGGCGTTGTATAACTTGTGTGTGGCTGTTGTGTGTCGCCCCTTACGACAAGCAGGAGTGACTGTGGGAGTATTCTGACCCGCGCCTACATTATTATTGTTATTATTAATGTATAGTATAGTCTGTAAGTGTATATTTGGTAATAAATTAGCTCAGTGTGATCCAGAGAACCGCTTCAGTCATACATGTATTTGAAACTATTACCACGACTGGTTTGTTGCTTGTTCTGCGGTAACTGACTACACGTCCCTTGTCGAACAAAGCCCGTAATCGTTCACGAAAAACAAGCGAAGGTTGGGACACAGCCGAAATTCCTTGCCTTCCCATTGCGTCTGCCTTTTTTTTTAACGTGCGGTAAATCTTAGACATGACACCCCGGTCAGGGTCAAAGGGTAGAGTGGGGTAGTGTCGCATTCTTACCGACCATAACCCTCACGGTGGCCGTCCTAAGCGAAGCTGGGGGGCACGAAGGCCTCTGACGAAAACACCCCCCCCCCCCCTTCGCAGTGCCACAATAAAATAAAGACCCATCCCGGGGAGGGGTCAGATGGACCGCTCGCCATACTTTCCTTTGGAGTTTGGCGGAACCGCGCAGCCACCACGTAGTGCCGTCCTTCGCGTGGGTCTTTCACGGCCGACCGAGGCCTGACCGTCATTGGCTCAAGTCAGTGGCCACATGAGCGGTCCTACCACGTTTAACTTACGGGTTGACGGGATCTTTGCCGTACTTGTGGGACTTACAGTTGCCCTTATTACTACCGCAGAGGTCAGGTACTGAAATCGCGCGCCACCACGGTCGAGGGGCAACTCCCCCCTTGGTTAGTCTGCCGGGAACATACGTGAGGCACCAACCGCAGCACACTCTCACACCATTCACACACACATTCATTCCACGAGCCGCTACTTGGTTTTCACCGTTCAGCCCAAGCCCGCCCGGAGATCCTGCAGGGATTGAATCTCCAGCCGGCATGACGTTAGGCCTCTAGCACGGCCCCTACACCACGACAAGGTGACGGCTCCTAGTAGAGGCCTATTGCGCCTACCTACCGATTCTACAACATAAGGAGACCTCAACAAAATAAAAGAAAAATGAAGTTAAGGAAGGGAAAGAAACACTAGGAAAAGTGTCAGAAAGCAACAAAAAGAAAGCTAGACTTCGATGAAAAAGCCAGCCAGGGCGTTATTTGAATGAAATATTTATTGAAGATTGAGTGCAGTGTATGGAATGTGGAGGTTGGGCACACGTTGAATGTACGGATCAAGAAAAGATTCATTATTTCATTACTTGCAATGTTTCCAACATTTATGTTACAACATAAATCCTATGTTATGACATTTAAGTGTCCATTTATTAACATTATCAATCATTTAACCCGCAAAATTTATAGATCGTATTATTGGGCGGTACTGGACGACAATTTTTCATTGTCTACAAAACACAACCTTCTTACCTTTGCGAATTATCTATTCTTATCATTAAATTACACACAAATGATTTCTCTCTTTTTATTGAGTTAGATTTATACTACAAATCATGCATCATAACTTTTGTAACCAAAATTTTAAAAGTTACGATATAACAGTTAATATCTTAGTTGAAATGATTTTGGTTGTGAATAACAATTATAAATGTCTACAATTTCTTTTGATAACGAGTAATCATTATTGGCGACTGAAATTGTTTTTGGTTACGAGTAACCAATATCGACGCCGTGAGTTTCATTTTGGTCACTTCGACTGTAGTTCTGTAAGGCCCCGGTCGCCAAACGACTCGAAATATGTGTCGAATAGTGGGCCTTAGATCAAAAATTTTAGCCAAGGCTAAACGTATTTACTATTTACTAGTTTGTAAGATATTAACCCCTTAACATCTCACTGAATTTTAGAAAAACGTACAAAAAATTAACACCATTCATTATTTTTCTTATTGCTCTATATAAATGTTTATAAACTCGGATAAAACCTCATTTTTCGAAAAAAGCTTTCATTTTTGTGCATCTAATCAGAAATTGTTCATGTCAAATCCAGCTACGTAATATTACGTTCACAAATGGCATAGAAAATGCGAAAAGTAAAACAAGAAAATTCTAATAAAACGATACAATGAATAATTAATGTAAAACATACACGAAATTTCAAACACTGGATGTCATACAAGTTAGAAGTCTTTCAGAGTGTGATAATTCTTGAAACATGGAGCTACACACAGCACAAATTCACATTCATTACAATGATTACCGTGATTCTGGCGTCTACGTCTGTATACGCAGCTTTCAATGTATAGTGTTGCAAATTTTACGCTAATAACTTTTTGAGCAATAACGTGCGACGGCTGAAACCTTTTGGGATTTATTCAGTACAGCGTCCCCGACGACACGTGTCAAAATCCAGGTGATCAGAGCAGCGTCCCCTAATGTAAATAGTTACCAACATTTTAGCTATTTGTAATCGTTATTTATAACCAGGGATGTACAAAATAAAAATTTTTTAATCGCTTCATTTCTTCAAAAATTTAATGATGAATCACTTCCTTTACAATAAAAATTAACTTTTGATTAATGATTTTTTCCTACAAATTTTCAAAAATAACTCTTATTTTTATCTCGGCAACAAATACTATTTTACGGTTCGGACTATTACTAACTCTAGCGCAAAATATAACGACACTGCACAATTTTCCCCTAAACATTAGTAATTCCACAAAACTGTTCATTTATTCATAGTAATAATTTTAACGCAGGGTATACTAGAGTCTGCGATAAAAATAACAAACGAGCCACCATCGGGAATTCAGGCAAACATTCACAAAGCGTTAGATAACTTTACCCAGGAAACGTTGGATTCCTGTAGCAAAGAATCTGAGTTTAAGGCCATATTATTTGCACTTTGCTATTATCACGCAGTTCTTTGCGAACGAAGAAAGTTTGGGCCACAAGGATGGAATAGAGTATGTCGCTAATTCTGTTTTACTTAATTGTTAGCAGCATTTGAAAATGTACAAATAATATGCAAAGAAAGAAGAAAGGGAAACAAAAATTACAAATGAAAAGGTTTTAATAGAATCACTCATTATAATATTTTCCGCATCTCAAGTCTCTCTATTAGTACGCGAAGAAAAGAAAAAGAAAGACCAGCAACTGAATTACAGCCTTTTCTATGTATTAATTTTTAATTAAATATTAGTCCTTACAATATTTTCGTTCCTTTTTTTCTTTCTCTTTTACATTGTATTACTTACACTATTACATGACTGTGATTCCTCATAGTAATGAGTTGTTTCGAAAGTTCCTAGCAAAATAAGAAAAATATTAAAACATAATATATTTCTTCCTAGTTAGCTGAATGTTAATATATTTTCTTTCAGTGATTTCTCATGATTTATCGAATAAGCTACGATCCATGCTAGTCATTTTTTAATAACATTTAATCATTTCAAAAATGTTTTCAACCCGAAAAATAAACTAACTACATTAATTGAAACATTTCGGTCTATATACCAATTTTACTCTAATACAATACTAATTACGAAAACTGTAAATACTAAAAATTAAGTTCCTTGACCTACAACTTTTAATTGCTGTTCAACACATATAATTCAACAGTTTATTATCTTTTAGGTTACATTTATGTGGTGTAATATTAAATACAGTAATAATTATCAAAAACATTAACATCAACACCTGACAAAAATGCTACGAATAGTCAAATGTCTAAACAATCCAATACGTATATTTGATTGAACGTAAAATTGTTCTGTTTTTCTTTTAATAAGTATTCCTATATTATTTTTATACAAATTTATTTAATCAATGATAAAATCCAGACTATTACTCTTCTTGAATTTTCAACAAACATCTCAACCCTTTTTACTAATGTCGTTGACATCTACATGATTGAATCATTTCTCTTCATTAGGATAATTTTTTAACAATTTGAATAAATTATATTTTATTGGTGCTAAATCAGGTGAATATGGAGGGTAATTAATTATTCTTCAATTTTGTTCTGGGTCACGAAACTTGCATGCGGTCTTGCATTGTTCTTTTGAAACTTTCAATAGAAAGGCGGTTACTTTTCCACTGACGATAGATGACTGTTCTTCAAATATTCGTTTACGTTTATCAATTATCGTAGAAAACATCATCGTGAGCTTTTTAGTAATAACGCAATGATTAATTTACTTTTCTCCTGCTCTTTATTAACCCTCTGCACTATGACGACACATTTATCGTGGCAATATTTACTATTTTTCCTGAAAACTCTTGAGTAGCCCCTGACGTGACGTTTCATATAATTAATATAACAAATCAGTGGGAAAATAAAATCAGAGCTGGCCGGGAACAAAGTGGGAAAAACATTTATAGGACAAAGGGTTAACTTTTTTACGAGAAGTTACGATGGCATTGAATAGAAAACGCAACAATTTCCAAACAACCCAGTACAAGTACATACATATATTGAAAGTTACAAGGAATTCGTCTTCTTAAAGTTGACAATTTTTAAGACGTAACATTTACTTTTCTCTTACAAAATATTATTTTCTGTGCCCAGTCTTATCCATTTAATTTCGGGGATTTAACAATCAGCGTATCCGTGCTATTCAATTACTTGGAAAACAGTATTAAAGTTCCTTGGGAAGATCTTCGTTATTTATTTGGAGAAATAATGTACGGCGGTCATATCACAGATGACTGGGACAGACGGCTGTGCCGAACTTACTTGGTAGAATACCTTAAACAAGAATTAGTTGAAGGTAAGAAATTTTTCGCAAAAAGTAACGAAGTAAGGTCAACGTTCGATGTACATATGTACATTGAAACATTCACAGCTGTTCCAAAAATGGTATACGTGTGTATATGTATAGTGTCCCGCCTAACGTAAGCACCTCAAATATGTCGCATACTTTTAATGATACAAAAAATTGTTTTATTCGAAGGGCAAAATATTATGGTACGCCGCAATTTTTTCCCATGGCCATATGCTTCAGTTTTCACGCATATCGGACCTATACTAAATACTATGACACGGCCAAGAGTCCGAAACATTCAGAACGAGATATTTGAGGTTCGTGTCATCCCACGCTAAGTCAGACACTTTTTGGAGCAATATTTTTGATTTTTCGGAAACTTGAATATGTTGAAATCAGTAGTGATATATAAACATATGTCGAAGTATTTTCCAAAATTGTTTAAACTGTTAATTTTACGACTTGTTAATTGTACAACTGTAACTGATAAACGAACAGGAATGAACTTTCAGGCTTACAGTGGAGACATGAGAGGGTATACCAAATTAAACTTATTTGAGGTAAAAATGTTTTTCAATCATTTGTTTTACAATTGTTTTTAATGGCAAGTTTCAGCAAAATCCGAATTCTTGCCCCTAAATGTGCGACTTAGCGTGTAGCGAACCGCACTCAAGTTAAAAACGACACTCTGTATGTCTCGCTCGTGCGTTGTGTATTCAGATTTTCAGTGCATATTTCATTAAATAAATTCCGACTAATATTTAGCCAATTATTTTTTATGCTTATAGTATATTTCAAATCATTGTTATACTCAAATAAATCTTGTTCCCCATACGAATAACAATACTCATAAAAAGTGGCTGGAAATATCGTCTTGTTACGTTGTACAATAGATAGTACAATATCGTCTTGTTACAAGGTTGTAACGAAAAAATTTTGCGGGCAATTCTACATAACAGTGTAATGAGAATCAATACTGTAAAGTGGAAAGTTATTCGCGTTCGATGTATAAAATCTTTTATAAATACGTACGATACCAGTGAACCCTTTTATATCGTTATCCAGTCACCACTCATACTTTCGTAAATTCATAAAATATACCTTTGACTGATTTTTACATTCCTCGTAAAATTTTCAAGCGCTAGCGCACGTTTCATATATTCGGACGATAATCTTCCAGCTATTTTGATGTAATGCAACAGCTCTAACACAAAGATCGAAACGCATACTTTATTTATTTCGAATCGAAATAAAACGAAAAAAAGAATAATACAAATATTACAGAGAAATTTTTCTTTACCTGTTTTGTAGGTGAATTGTACCTTGCCCCAGAATTTTTGGTCCCAGCTAATAGTGATTATTCTGCATATCATCAATATGTGGACGACTACCTTCCTACCGAAAGCCCTGTCCTTTATGGACTACATCCAAATGCGGAAATTGGTAAATACAGACTCTTACATACACTGCATTGCACAAGTATAGGACCAATCAAAACTTTTTAGTTCTAGAATGTTACGAGCAAGTTTTTGTAAAACCAAGTATAATATGTATGATTGCATATTGAAAACCGATATTTCAATCCAATCGCACATCTTTCTATGAATATGTACAAAAACAAATTTCAAAAAACGGGATCACCGCTGTCTCGTCACTATAGAATCAAATCTCTTAACACTGTTTTGTATAGCTATTTTATCAGTTCTGCTTTGGTGCTTGTTGGCGTGGAGGTAGTACAATTTTCAAGCTTCGCAATGCCAGGTGAAAATTATCTGTCTGAGCAGGAAACAGAAAGAATCTTAGCTTACCGTGAACGTGATGCATATGTACGGAAAATTGCTCGTAGATTTAATAAATCACACAACGTAGGGGTGAATTTTTTAAAGGGCTCGCATATTTATAGTAAAAATAAAAGAAGGAGAGCCAAACACTGAATTTTCTGACTGCTCGAACAGTATTTCGATTGGAAATGTTGGCTGCACAAAACTCAATTTCAGGGCTCTTCTCAAATTTTACAAAGAATTGTGTTAAACGAAAGTTACACTGCATTCAAGTCTGCATAACTTCTACTAATCAAAATTTTGTTACCCGAGTTTGTTTCGGAAATATGAACGTTAACTTTTCTTTTTTAAATAGAACTATAATATTTTTTAAATATATTTTATTAGTAGGAAAAGAAGATATAATTAACGTAAGTAAAGCATTGTAACTTGTGGAGAATCGCGGTATACTATTATCATATATTATTATAATTTTGCTTTCAATCAGATTCAGTTGCATTGTATCATATAGATTCTATATTATAGAACATAAAAATTTCAGGATGGTTTTATAGTCGTGAAACGCAGTGTATTCACAGTGATTGATGGTTTTTTCAGTACTGATACGATTTTATTATCGTATTATTATATTATAGCTGATAATCAATAGATTTCAGACATGTGTGATGCACGATAGTATTGGTTGTTAAAGAGATTCTTAGAATGGATGTTCTAGAAAATTAAGCTTAACATTAAATATTTGTATTTTGCTTCTATTCTTTAAATACTTTTTGCATAAAGGCCCTTGCTCTTTCCATTTGTATCGCAATTTCGTCCACGTTCCGCATTATAATTTTGTCCTTTAAAACCTCTGAAGAAGGAACTTTATTCCACACCTTTAAATTGGTTTTGTATTAAAAAAACCCATTTTTCCCACCTGTATCGCCCACATAATCTGCATTTGTAACCTTTTCCTTGAACGACAATTTTGTTATACCTCACTTTTGAATCATTTTTGCGCAAAGAATCTCGTTCCTCCCACCTGCATCATTATTTCGCCTACATACTAATTATATATTCCTTTATAATCGTCGTCATTCTGTTGCTTATATGAAATAATCAAATTGTTCAGACCTATGGATTTATAAAATGGACTTGCAGTGCCGTTACTTTCTACTATATTTATACATACTTTCGCTATAATGATTATACGATTGCGCCGGTGACACACGCTGCCAGCGAAAAAATTTCCACTTCTTAGATACTCGCAATGAACGCGCAGTGAAGTACATATTAGGCTTCAAAAGCTGGCCAAGATAAAATTATATAAAACCATGGTCAAGAAGAACAAGTCTATTTGCATAATTTATTTTATGACGAAATTCTGGTAATGAGATTTTCGCATTGAGAGTTACGTATACATAAAAAATGGAAGGTTTCGATGTGGGAAAATGGTGGAAAATACTTCGGCAAGTTATTAAGAAACATATAGATCTCAAGTATGTGACTTTGGGGTCCGATGCAACTGGAAAAATATTTGAGCTCGAGAACGTATAATTTAAAATGTTTCCATTAATGTCAACGGACTATGTGACTTTGAAGTTGCATGAGTGTACAGCGGGTTAACTAACTCTAACAGTTAGTGCTTATGGCAAAACACCTTCAAGCTATCAAGGTGGGCAGATGGCCGATGGATGTAAAATTTAAAAGAACTGCTCAAGTGTGTAGGTGGCCTCCGGCTTGCCAAAAATGCCAAAGTCCAACAGAACCCACAAGTATTGTATTATATACAGACAGCCAACTCGTTTTTAAATAGAACCCTTTCTCAAGAAACGCACTACCATTTTCTAAATTCGGAACACTGATTGCGAGCAACCCCCACACAGTTATTATCGTAAATATTTATGCTCAATCAGACAATACTACATATTTTGAAATGCGTAATCTTACATCTTCCACTGACTTATTTAAATACAATTACGTAGATCAATAAATTACGTTTTTATTCTATCACTGTCACTGTGAATAATGTGATTGCTGGCAAAAAAATTTGGATGCTCTGAATATTCTTCGTATATTCTGTAGATTTACTTCAAAAAAATGTTACTAAACTTGAAGTAGCTGTAGCTATTGTTAATCGTTTGCAAAATCTATAACAAATCGTAAACACATAAATGATACTTTAACTAGGATTTCTAACTTCAACTGCGGAGAATTTGTTTAAAACATTGCTGGAAATGCTGACCAGAACTACCAGCGATGCTGCTAGTGGTGAAACATCAAGGGAAGATAAGCTTAGAGGAATTATAGAAGATCTATTGGACAAGCTTCCAGGCGAATTTAATATGCAAGAACTTTACAGCAAGGTTTTCATTGTTTTAAATATATAAAGATTAATTTTCACTAACATTGGTCATGACATACAGCAACTACAATCAGGTCAGAAATTTTAAGTGCTTCAGAAATCTTTAAATACCTGTTAGAGTACGTACAATACTTATACATATATGTAAGTATGTATATACAGAGGTTACCGTGACATAGTGGCACAACTTCAGTAGTAAAGTCAGCATGTTTTGTGATAAATCAAAATGATATTTATTAATTAACATATACTTATTTGACTTTCAGTAATTTGTAGTGGCACTTTCTACACTTGCAGGAGAAAGGGGGGCACGAAAAACTTGCCGACGCAAAAACTCAAACGTGATGACAAAAACATTCTCACCTACAAATGCTATCCTATAACATGTCCCAACAATCACCGCGTCTAATTGTAAGACAGGCCTGCTAGAGTAGGAGATACCCTTCTGGTGAATTTAGATTTCACACTTTGGATCAGCATCCCGGTTGATCCATCCATAGCGAAGGGCATAAAGATTGTTCTCATCTGCATTTCATCCAAAGTAAACTTGCAACGAAGAAGGTACAGGCAATCTCTGCTTTGGATGAATTGTATGGATGATTCAACACTTGTAAGCAAAGCTGATCCGAAGAAGGTATCGGTCTTCCGCATGAAAAGACTACCACTGCAGTCATGCTCACATATGATACACTCTGTAAACTGATAATTATCATAGTGTATAGTCTGTTTTGTTGAACATTTTAAAGAATTGCGCATCGTTCACGCAAGCATATTATTGATTTAGGCATTAAATAGTATGTTGCTTAGAAATTGTTGTAGTTAATGTTTTTCGTTGAATATCTTAGATGGAGGATCGCACACCGTTTGTTACGGTTGCGTTACAAGAATGCGAACGAATGAATCTACTCTGTGAAGAATTGAAAAGGTCTCTGCAAGAATTGGAGTTGGGATTAAAGGTAAACGTTCTGGCTTCCTGCGCATTAGGTCGTCCAACAAATTCGTATCGATTGTTGTAAAGATACAAGAACGGGTTTCAACCTGGTGGGTCGCGGGTGGACCCCAGGTGTACACCAAATTGTTTAATACAAGTTAATGTGACATGGCAACACCGAAAATTACAAATAAAGTCCAAAGAATTTTGGGTACTATTTTTTTGTTACGTAGTGACACAAATGAGGTATATAAAAATATTTTTCTTAAAAGAAATGCACATAAGTACTTTAGATTGGCTATAAAATAGTTTTAATAATTAGTTTATGTGTGCCGTGAGATGGAAAGATTGAAAATCGTTGATGCAGAAGATTATTTTTGTTGAGAAATGCACCTGATACCACTTTATCGACATAATTTTCGTAGAATCGACTCTGCTATATTAATTAGCAGAGTTTTCGACAGTTCTTCCTACGAGTTAATCCACTATTGCCAGTTAAATAAAATACTATATGCATAATATGTATAAACTATGGTATAAACAAAATTATAAACTGACAACATGATTAACAAGGAAATCAGTTAAACACTCTCAATCATTCGAAGCTACTAACTAATTTATATGCTTGCCTTATAAAAGGAATAAAATAAAAGTATTTACACAATAGCCTACTATACTTACTATACTGATATTACTTCTCTAGAATTCTATTAAAGAATAAACAATAAGACCAAACGTTTTATATGAATCCTGACAATTAATTAAAGATTTTCTTCAAAGGGAGAGTTAACGATCAATGCTGAAATGGAAGATCTGCAAAGCTACATAATGATGGATTCCGTTCCACCATCTTGGACAAAAAGAGCTTACCCTTCAAATTTGGGATTGAACAGCTGGTTCTCTGACATGCTGAATCGAATAAATGAATTAACAAATTGGACCGCAGACTTTAATGTAAAAATTTCATTTACCATTCCTTAAAAGTATTTTAATTCAATGAATATAATTATGATTACATAGAAATTTATTAATCGCTGGTAGGTGCTTCAAAATTATGATCTCCTCGCTATAATGGAATCGTTAAAATCTGTATAAATCAGTTTCAAGTAACTTTTATGTTTCCAGTAACATAAATGAGAAAGAAATAGTTTCCTCGAAAAATAATTGCAATGATATTTCTTTCAAAATATCTCCGGATATGATTTTTGCTGTACTTCCAGTCGTTTAATGTAAGCTACTTTGGGGGAAGATGCCTAAGGTGTCTTAATAAAGTAACAGGACTGCTATATATAAGAGTAAACAGACTATCGTACAATTCGCAGGGGCCAACGGACGCTCACGCACACGCACACAGCATTCTTACTGCAGGCGAATCTCACACACACACACAACACCCCAACCTCGCTCCTACATATGTATATATATTTCTATCAAATCAACAAACTTTATCTGCTATGAGACAAACGCTACTAAATTAACAAAAACGACATGTTGACGCATAAAGCAACAATTTTTCTCATGCACAATTTTACCTCAATGCATTGGATTAGGTTTTCATTTGCCATATGAAAGACTTATTCGTTACGCGTCCTAATCTCATTGCGATGCCACTTCAACCCGAATTAAACGTTGCAAACGAAACAAAAAGTTGTAAGGTAATTTTCATTCGCTTCTACCTTCATCCTTCGACGTTAATGCCGCAGCTCCAAGATCACCGCATCTCCATTGGCCTCCTCGATTCCCTCGCTTAGATTCGCATTGTTTACTGAACTAAATAAGTTGGAAACTCTATACTAGCACGGCATCTTACCCCCATGTATTGGGGAAGATGCCAAGTTCGTTAAGCAATTCAAGCCAATCATTTGTGAAAAGGTCAGAATTAATCAGAAAAATGCGTTCTTTCCAGCAAACAACCTGCCGCTGTTGATAACACATTCTTTTTTTTATGAAAACACAATGTATATCGAGCGGCAGTCAAACGAATGCTCCAGCGTAACTTTCTACAAAATATACCAAAATCGCCTAGTCTTTTTTAGCAACTGACATAACAAAACATAACAAAAGAACTCGTCAATACGATTTTTCTAACATCTACTGGATAAACTCTGATGGTTGGCATTTCCCCCCTAATCACCTTATTTAAATGTGAACAACATTATTCGATGCACAATTCAATTTAAAGAACGGATATCATTTATTTAATTCAAGCTGGCGAAATAATTAATAAATTAAAATTTCAATAGCTACCGCCGTCCGTGTGGCTTGGAGGTTTTTTCAATCCGCAGTCGTTCCTTACTGCCATAATGCAACAAACTGCGCGCAGAAACGAGTGGCCATTGGACAAAATGTGCTTATACTGCGAAGTTATGAGAAAATACAAAGATGAAGTCACGTAAGTGCGAAAAACCTTACATTTCTTGTCTCTGCAAACATTTTCAGTTCTTGTATTTGTATACTGAATGATTGTAAAACTGAATTCAAATTGTTTTCATTGTTCTTCAAGTACAAAAGTCGCAAATGAAGGATCCAATTTTACAACCACTGCCAAAAATTGTACACGCGTAAACATCGGGAAATCTATAAAAGATAGGAAAATACATTTCAAGTAAATACTGTTAGATGTCGACGGGATAATATGTATTTGACCTTGAAATGGCCTTGGAAAGTTATGTGACGGTCGAGTATATCACTTTACATCGGAACTATGTCTTTTATTGCATATTCTTATAGCCGACATTGTAACGTTTTTAAAACACTACTAACTCATGTCTTCTGCACAAACCATTATCGAGATATTAAATTTCAAATGGAGCTGTTTCTAAAGACGAGTCCGACAGAACAGCCTCCCAGTGCATTCGCTTTAACCGCGAATAACTATGTACATATCTGGGGAAAAATAAAGATACGAAAAAAATGATTGAGGCGAATGTTGGAGGATATTAGGGAACACATGATGACGCTGAAATGACCTGTGATCATCAGATTTAGATTTTTGAATGGTACTCTATACTTGTTCTTACATATTTTGGTAGCTGCCATCAAAACATTTACAATACCCTACTTAAATGTGTATTTTCGGACAATTTCTGAATATAAAATGCTTCAATGAATGGCTTTTACCCGAGGCGCAGTCATCTCCAACGTCTTGCTATTGGATGAAAGTATGTTATGTTCGACTGTTTTAGCATACGCAGACAAAAATTCGCTCTGCTTAAGACCACTATAATGCACAAAGTCCGACCGAGCAACCTCCGGGCAACATACAACAGAAAACGCTAATGGGTGGGAATGATAGAGTCCTTTGTATTGGAGTTCTACGCTGGTTATATTTCATTTCTAGTTGAGTTCTCCCTGACTTCTGACTGAATTGTATCCTTAAAAAGCGTAGGTCAGTGCACTTTAAAACCTCGTGTCCTCCCTTCTATTACGCCCTTAGCGCGTTGTGTCTCTTCAGGCCCAGCCCTGAATTCGCGTTGCAACTCTTCAGCAGAAGATATGTACGTGTTAGAAGTGTTTTGAAAACGTTACAATGTCGGCTATAAGAATATGTAATAAAGAAATACAAATTATATACGTGATCTGTACAATACTTTTCAAGGTCATTGCAAGATCAAATACATATCGGCGTCCTATGTACCCCTCGACATCGTACAATATTTGCTTGAAATATATTTTTTATCTCCCATAGTTTTAGAGGTATCTACGCGTCTCCAGATAAAACTGACACACCTCAATTCGGAATCGATTCATGCAAATCTTGTTACACGACTATAAACAGTTAGTAGCGCAGACGTCAGTATGTACGACTAATAGTTATATTTTGGCTAATACTATTGCAATTAAATTGTGCGCTTAATTTTAAAAATAATATACTGTTTCATATTACCACCTCATCCCATATTCAAAATTAGTAATATTTTTCCCAACACAACTTCTCAGGTCAGCACCAAGAGAAGGTGCTTACGTAGACGGGCTGTACATGGAGGGTGCACGATGGGACATGCAAGCAGGATGCATAATGGACTCTCGATTTAAAGAGTTGTTTCCGTTACTGCCAGTACTGTATATCAGAGCTATCACGCAGGACAAGCAAGACTTTAAGAATGTGTACGAATGTCCTGTATATAAAACACGATCGCGAGGGCCCACTTTCGTGTGGACCTTTAATTTAAAAACTAAGGAAAAGGCCAGCAAGTGGATCCTTGGTGGTGTTGCGATTATATTGCAAATATAGTTACAAGAGTGCTACATAAATTATTAAGTAACCGTGTAATTTAAATAAAACATTAAACGTTGGCACAGCTCATTGGAAGTTTAACTTTATTTATACTAAGGTCTGTTGACGGCTTTTTGAAATTTCTGTGACTATTTTACAACATTTTACAGGCCTATACATTTCACGAGTATAAAAGTGATGAGTAGACTGCGGAAGTTTATGCACGATAAATATGAAAAATATGCACGAAAATATGCAAAATATGCAAAGTATCTAGGTATGTATAACATGTAGTACACCAATTTTATAACACATTTTATAGGGATTTTCAAGGAATTAACAAGAGTTACTTATCTAATATACTGATATAAGACAATAAATTACAAGCATTTTTTCTAAATTTAACGTTGTTAATTGGTGACGTTTGGCTGTCAAAATTAATTTATAAGCGAAGAATGACCGCTCTACGTCACACGAAGTAATCTGTGCGTACTTAAATTTACTCCAATATCGTGTTGGCACACTTATGGATCCTTGAACGCCCTCGTTATTTAAAGTACATACTTGAAATCTTCGATAATGTAGAGAATCCTAAATTCATTGAAACGTAGTATTAATTTTTTGTCTAATTTTTGCACCGCAATCACCAGGAATATTGTTCGGGCCGAACAGTAGACTCATAAAGCCATCGAGTTCCTTAAAATATAATTATTTACTTGCCGGGTATAATTACTACATTCTACAGCTGGAAGCTATATATCTATAAATTCGTACATCGCCTTTTCTAGGATTAGTAGGTTTTATTGAAACTCAGAGCGGTTTATGGCTTTATGATCCGCGAACCTTTAGCTGCACATGTGGACTTCGCGCAAGGCACCCTTAGGTCAGTCACTACCTGAGAGTGACGGGTAATTAGGGGCGGTTAATTTCCATTTCTACCAGATTTTGGAATATCCCTTCCGTCACCTTCAAGGTCTTTACACCACCTTGCAAGGGAGTCTTTCCATCACCTTTGACTAGTCGTCTTACTAGCATCAACAGACACACCTCACCTTTGAGTAGTCACATGTAATTATCATCTTGTACATTAAACTGTAAATATACGACTATTTATCAAGTGACATCAATTCTCATCACCTTACACCATCTATCATAACTAGCCCTCACGGCATTAGTTTGCCGTAGAGCGCAACGGTCATCGTGCTTTTGACCAACAGTCAATTCGCGAGCTGAGAACCGTACAAATATTTTTTAAACGTATTATACTATTCATATACATCCCGATTAATTCATTTAGCATTAAACCAACAGTTTCCAATTTCCGCATTGTTGGTGGCAAAGTGTTTAAGTGAGCTTTAATGTACATTAAGTTTTGAGCAAGCTGATCTTGCTGGAGCACTTCTTGTGCAATTTTAATTGCGGCAGCATCCTTTGGCTTGAATGATTGAACTACCTATTAACGTGAATGAAATTTCTGGGTAAAATTTTATTTAGATCTAAAGAAATTCTGTATCACCACTTACGGGACTTGAAAAATCTTGACAAATCTCTTTAATTTTAAACCAGTGCAACTGTTGCACTGGTTGCATTTTCACCAGTTTTAAGTAATCTGGGCCGTTCTTTCTTTAGAATAAACATCTTTCACCGATAGCTTTAATATATCTTTTGTTTGGGTTTAAATGTACATGTTTAGGCAACTTGTAATTGTAATTCTTTATTGCACATGGACCTTTCATCCATTAATTGGCATGCAGAATTTTTTGGAATTTCGTGCCATTTTTTTTTTGCTTAAATTCGTGAAGTCAGATGGCTCCAATTTTTACCTGCTCCCTTATTATAATAATTTTGAACACCGGCCATATTTCCGTTCTTTTGAAATACAGTTAAAAATGTTACAGGATAATAGGTGGTCCAATATTTCAAGGTATCCCCTATTTTCTTTTTATGAAACTTTTTTTATCTTTAGTAAACTGTGGTTGGATTATTATTATTATAACATGCTTGGATTATTTGATCGGTCTTTTTTTGCCGAATCAGATAAAAGTAATGTGAAGCGAACATGAAGGTATAAATTGTAACAATAAGTGGATTTAGATTGGATTTTGTTAAAGGGAAATATATATAGAAGAACAACAATAATCTAAACACAACATAAGCTGTCCACCATATTTTATTCCACAAACTTCCGAAATAACTTACGTCCGTTATTACCGTTCATCGATTACAAGTCTAAAGCTTGAAATCATTTCATTTAACCGAGAAAGGTTTTTGAATTCTTAACATAAAATTAATTGTCGATTCTTTTGAATAAGTCTATCCAATTTGCAAGTTCAAATGATTTCAAACTTTTGTCTGATATTATTACATTTGTATGTATTCTTCAAAATGTATACAACTTTATTTATAAAAGAAACAAAGTATAAAATTTGCACACGATTTGTTGCAGTTATTTTTCATTTCTTTACGACGAAAAAAAGATAAAAGTTTTTGTATGTGCTTTGTTGAAAAAGTTAAATGTCTAAACGCGTTTTTTAATATACTAAAGAGAAGAACCTATTACAATGATACAAAGTGTTATTTATTCGAAACATAAGACAAATTCTTTTATACAAATAAGAAATTTTCGTTATCTACTTTTATCTTCTTTTAAAGC
Source organism: Nomada lathburiana (assembly GCA_963667235.1). Taxonomy (NCBI): domain Eukaryota; kingdom Metazoa; phylum Arthropoda; class Insecta; order Hymenoptera; family Apidae; genus Nomada; species Nomada lathburiana. The sequence goes on from OY763902.1 coordinate 3,121,878, forward strand.
CATATTTTTTCCTCTCGTAGAACAGATCTGTCTTCGAGCTTCCGAGATTTACAATTTTCGGACAACCGTCTCTCTGTAAGAAAGAAATTAAGAAGGCGTTTAATAGTAACATAATTTGTTAACAGTATTAGAATCGATACATTTGATATTAAATTTTAGTGGGACAAGATAATTAAAAATGTGATATAAGAAATATTAAAGAGGTATTAACTGATAAAGTTCTTTGTATCATCAAAATGAAAACTGTATACAGGGTGTTTCATCAAAAGTGTTGCAAGCCGATATCGTCGAACCTACTAATGATATCGATGAAATTTGTTTTTTAAATTACAGGCTACGAAGGGGAACTTTGTAGTATGGAATGAAAAAAGGTAGTTTACGAAAAGTAATAAGAAATAAAGGAAATACCAAATTTCTTAAAGACTTACATCTTTTTCCTGAATTGTGCATTCTTTGCAGTAATAAGCATCAGAAACGCCAGGTCCACCACAGATAACACATCGTCCTTGATAAGAACCGTAATTGCATTCGTCGCAAATTCTAACTAGGGTGCATGGTCTTACATAGGAATCGCAAATCACACATTTACCATCGCATTTTTCGCATAATCTCCCAATTGCTGAAAAGATAAAATTTCATTTTGTCCATAAAACACAATTATATATTTTTCCAGTTACGAATATGTACCACCCCGTAATATTTTCTTTAATCAACTTTTTACACTTTCTATCTACGTTAAAACTGATATTGCAATTTTATTCCATTGTAACACGCAAATTTGCACATTACGCGAGCATACAATAATATAACAAGCTAAACTTTGTACAAATTCCAAACACTTTTGTTATTTTTTGTATCTGTTTAGTAAAACACAAGACTTGGGTTCAATGTGTTCTCTGTTTGCAAGGAGATAGGAGACAGAATAATTTTGACTTATACAGAGTGTCCCACTCTAATCTATAAATGCGAACCAATCATAAATTATCCGCTGTAGGAAAAAAATTGTTCAGAGAGAAATTGAGTAGGATCGCAGGGACAAATAATCTGGTGTAATTAATGTTTCTACAGACGAACGTGAAGGGGACATATGAAGATGGCATACTTTCTTTAAAATGAAATCAGATAATTTTTAAGGCATCAGTGCATGTAGTTACTTATCTCCTACAAATAAAGTATTAAGATGTTTATGTCAAAAACATTTATGTATTAATCAATGTAATTGTATAAGGAAAAGATATAACTTGGCAGAATAAATGTCACTGTTATGCGCCCATTTGAATTTGTTTATAATTCTAACAGGGAAAAATAAAAGATCTATGTACATTAGCGAAATACAAAGAAGTTATAAATAGACTGACTATAATTTAACTCCTGGGCAAGGAATAAAAGTGAAGTGTCTACATAGTTGTTATATTGTAACTGCAGAATTATAGAATTAATAACCTGTTAAACAAGGTCTAGAAGAAAAAATAAAAAACACTATTAGTTTATAGAATATGCTTGTTAATTTCATTACCCTGGCGATATATTTTAAATTTTACACATAATCTGTAGAGAATAATTGTAAAAATCGTAGCACTTAAGATACTTTGTGCTATATTTCCTACTTGGCATTAATTTCTTCGCAAGTTAGTATTAAATATTGCAATTTCATGTATAAGACACCTACTACTATGTATTTAATGGTCCCCTAAATTGTACCAGTAGCAGTTTATTAAATCGTACTTCCTCTAAAACTATTACATTTATGAATATATTTTGTGTTTGCCTTAATTGTCTTCTTCATATTATCTTTGCTCCATTCGTGATAAATTCTTCCTGTCATTTCGAAATACAGTAATGTCTCGATAAGCGAAAGTTTCGCTTATAGCGAATATATACTTCATGCATTTCTTTAGCTTCACTAACAGAGCGGAACGTGGAATAGGACAACGGGTAAAGAGAAAATGTTAATGCAACGATGAAACTTTTTGATCTTTTTGTACGAAACCTTTACTAACAGATCTGTGACATTTTTCTAATTAAAATAACACTAAAAACTATACAATTTGATCCATACTTACTGTTCACAATGCATTGTACTTTACTCATTAAATAATGTAAATTATCATCAATTAACTGTAGAGGTAAAAGTTTTGTAAGAAAAGAATGAGAAATAGCTAAGTTTCATCATTGAATTAGTATTAATTCACCAAAATACCCAATCCAGGATCACGTTACATTACTGGCAATTGAGCTTCTGGGTGTTTCAAGGGAATATCCCCCAGTGGTAGGGACAAACTCTTCGCCTAAATCGAAGACTTCTTTTTTGCTTATATCAACACCTTAATGTACTGAAAAAATTTTATATATATAATCACATATACTTCAGCAAGCACTTTAGATGCAACCAAACATATATATATATATTCCATATGTCTGATATTGTTCTCGTATGATTTAGGAAACATGTTCAATTTATCGATAAATATCGATGTTACCATTATAGTGAATGGATTGTATAAAATAAATAAATGTAAAATATTCTACATTTAGGAAAGTATAAAGTTCTACATTAAAAATGTATTCTTATAGTATAATTAGCTAAAGAAGCTTACAAGGAAACATATTGAACTGTCCGCCTTCGATTTTGATCAAACTTAGTGGATATATTAAGCAGGTGAAAATAAGGGACACGTATTTTTTTATAGCGTTTCAGCAGAAAAATGGTATCTCAAAAACTGTTGCAGATATAAGAAAACTTCTTAAGGAAAAGTTTCATGGTTTTTTAAGGTAAAACAGAAAGTGGTCACAGATTTTGTAAAAAGTAATTTGTTTATAACAAACAGATTTATTGTTACGTTATTTTAAGAAATACAACAATTTACATAATGACAAAAAAGAATCGAAATTTTGTTCTGAATCCATTGATATATAATATGATGGGTTTGCCTCCTACAGTTTTGCAAATCATGTAATACGCAGATGGCGCGAGACCACTGGGCTGCGCCCGCACAAGGTATACATTTATAGGTATACGGGCGGCTATTATTTTGAGATATGCATTTAGTAATTATAACACGGTCATCTAATATCATCTAATTCGCAATAGTAACATTAATTACATTAATATGCATTGCAGTATGATATTGTTAGGAAGTAGTTTCTTGCTTGGAAATTAATATCTGTTAATAACAAAATTGGTATAAGAATTATTGACGTAATGGTTATTAAATTCGAGAAGGCTACCAGTGTCTTTACTTTCATGTATATGATTGCTATTGGACGAGAATGATTTCGCCGAATTAGATTACTAAATGCGTATCTCAAAATAATAGCTTCCCGTATGCCTATACATGTATATCTTGTGCAGCCGCAGCCCAGTGGATTCGCGCCATGTGTGTATATTATAGGAAAATTTACAAAACTGTAGGAGGCAAATCCATCATATTATATATCAATGGATTCAGAACAAAATTTCGGTTCTTTCTTGTCATTATATAAATTCTTGTATCTCTTAAAATAATGTAACAATTAATCCGTTTCTTATAAACAAAGTACTTTTTACAAAATCTGTGACCAGTATTTGTTTTAGCTCAAAAAAACCATGAAACTTTTCCTTAAGAAGTTTTCTTATATCTGTGACAGTTTTCAAGATATCATTTTTCTGCAGAAACTTCAAGGGGTGAATTTAACCCCTAAACTTGCGATTGGGCCACTATAAAAAAATACGTGTCCCTTGTTTTCACCTGTTTAATATATCCACAAAGTTTCATCAAAATCGGAAGCGGACATTTCGATGTTTCCTTGTTAGTCAGAAGTTACATCTCGTCTACCTAATTTATTTAAATATCTGTAGCATACATAAAAAACAATTGTTGTCTTGCACGTGTTTATCTTCTAAAAATATTCCCTTAATTGCTAATAAATTAACAAAACATACATCACATAACCTAGAAAAAAGAACCACAATCAGCCGGCTATAAATGCAAGACTTACCAACTCCTGGTTGTTTTCTGCAAAAAATCAAATCAGGATGATGCTTTGCCATGTCGCAGATATAAATTTAAGCAATACGAAATGTAAGAAACTATGTAATACCTAATTAATGCTGAAACATTTGTGAAGGTTCAATTTTGTTTACGTTTTATGGTTCGTTTCAATGTTACGATAATTTACACATATGGGCAACCTTACAGTGATAATATTCAAAAATTTTCTATGACATTTTATTTACTTAGTTTTCTAATAATTTAAAACTTTTGAGATGTGCACGTAAAATATATATAATTTGTAGAACGGTACAATATTATTTTTATATTTTATTCAAACTTCGTCAGAATTATATTTTATGTGTGGATTCTTTTAATTATACGTTTATAATTATATTATGCAACTGCATTATTTTAAACATTAAAAACACAGAAATACCGCTATTTGAAGTAAAAGATACATTTTTTTGTTTTAAAATATTACGTTATCGCGGAATCTACAGTCGGGACTGTAATTGTAACTATCGATAGCGATAATAACTTAGGAGCGAAATTCAAATCCGGATGAACGTACGCCGTACGCGATACATAAATTGTATACAGGTTGTTCCGTAACTATGGGAACTCTCGAGAATGGGGGGTTGGTGGGGTAACTCTAAACAACCCTTTCCATTACGTTGGTTGAAGCTTCGTTTTTGAATTATTTACGAAAAACACTGGCCAATCAGAGCGTCCGTAGAGCGCGCGCTGAACACCTGGCTCTCAACCGCGTTCGGTCCCTGTGCCGATGCGTTGGTTCAGGACCAAGGAACAGTTGTTCAGTCACCCCAGCAACCACCCATTTCCGAGTTGGACAGGGGTTACGGGACAGCCTATATAAAATATAAATTTGTATTCCAGATGGCGCTTACCATACCTTCAGGCAGATTGTTATCATTGATGATCTGATAGATTGAATATAACACAAAACAACAAAAATGTCCGAAAATTCAATTTACGATGTGGCTTATCGTGGTAAAACTGCAGAAGTGAAAAATATGTTAGATGAAAACGAGAAACTAAAAACAGCTACGGACAGTGTGGGTACCTGCATATTTTGTGAAATATTTTTCGAGGGTATGTTAACAGTCGAATGTATCTTTTCAGAATGGACGAATGTTAATACATTGGGCAGCACTTGGAGGGCACGATGATTTAGTCAGATATTTATTATCTCTGGATGTGCCAGTTGATCCTACTGACGATGTGAGTAGAATAAGTCATCAATGAATCTTTTTCAATTAATTTTTCATTTGCAACTACATAATAATACTCAGTGTTACCTGTATTTATTTTATCTACTTGTTAGTACAACTAAACACCAAAATGCCGATTTTAACAAATTCAATATTGTTAAAAACTTTTATAATTATTGCATAACTCATACGAATTCTACTCATTTAATTCTTACTTCAAACGAAAATACTTTTAGTTTGTCACAAAACTATTTATAATATAAAACAATGTTAATATTATAGTTTGGAATAGTTTATATTATCTTTGATATCGGATGAACAGTTACAAATTATTTTGTCATAAATACTTGATAGTTTTAAATTAATATCTAGCAAACTTTAAAGAAACTTATACACCTGAGTAACCGGCTTATATTTTAAAATTTATTTTATTATAATTTTCACAAAATATTGTTAGATTATAAGAATCATTATACCGTTTATGCTAATATACAATTTTGGAAGTAATTACTTTAGTGGACAAGATATTAACAATGAAAAATTGCATAGCAATTTATGTTCAAAATTATGAATCATGGCATAAAAGAATTTGGTTTCAAAGTGACTGAATCTTTGAGCGTCATTCGAATTTTGGCAGTTCTACATATTTCTACACACATCTACATACATAGTTACAGAAATATTTATGCTTGGGCAACTTGTACACTTTATTTTATTTATACAGTTATTTTGTCATTTTGTTTTTAGTTATTTGTTTCTGTGATAAACAAATCAGTAATCACCAAATGAACATATTTAGACAGATATGACACCATTAATTTTGGCGGCATCAGCAGGACGAGAGAAAGTTGTCAATACGTTATTAACCGAAGGTGCAAATGTTAATGCCAAATCACAACAAGGGCATTCGGCATTACAATACTCAGCATCAAAGAACTGGAAATCCATTTGTGCTGCATTACTAGAGAAAGATGCAGACGTGAATGTTGTTGACAATCGCGGTGCAACTCCGCTGCATAGAGCCGCGTCAAAAGGCAATATAGCGATTGTAAAACTTCTGATGGAAACTGGAAGACATTTAGATATTGGTAAATATATCCTTAAGCCTTACTTTTTATACAGTTGGAAAATTCTAGTTATTATTTTACAATAAATTTTCTATAAACGTATTTATATAAATTGAAACCTGACAGGTTCAATATTATAAATTATTAAGAATTTTTAAAAACAATCGTACTTTTGATAGATTTTCAATCATAATTGGTCTATTTACGGTACAGTTTTCAGAGAAGTTAAGTCCCTCTAAAATTCGTGTACAAAAATTCTGAAAAATTAGACATATGTAATGCATTATGAGTGTTGAATATTTCTATAAAAAGAAATTGTTTTAATTGGTTCCAGATAGTAAAGACATCGATGGCAATAGTGCGTTGCATTTAGCATGCGAGGAAGATCGTGTCGATGAAGCTAAGTTATTAGTTGAAAATGGCGCTAGTATATCTTTGATGAACAAAGAGAAGAAAACGCCATTGGATGTTGCGAGTCCAGGATTGGTGCGACAACTGAAAGAAATTCATGAAAAATTATTATTGACAATCAAATAAAGCTTGATGTCATTGGTTCAGTGGTGTTCGACCTATCTTTTCATACTATTTAAACTTGAACTGTTTGTAACACAACAAATGTTTTGTATGATTTCAAGTTGCAAACATAATAATTTTTCAAATTGTACCAATATGTTTTAAATCAAAATTTTGTTTTTTTAACACATGAAGAATATTCATGTATTAGAAGTTTATACCATTTCTCTAGTACAGATGTATTGAAAAAGTAGAAAGGGGTAAAACTTTAATATTTTGCATAAACAATATTGTGACAAAAACAGATTTTGTATACTTCTAGTATATATTGAATAAATTATGGCAAGTTTAATGTGTGTACCTTTTTCTATACCCTATGAAATCAGCTATCAAAACTAACAAAAGTATATGCAGAACAATTGTGTAAAATAAAATTAGTTTCTGCTTGTACTAGATAAAACTTGAATTTTGTTTTTCGTTATAGATAATAGGTTATTGATACATTTGAAACCAAACTTTTAGTTTACAAATCTGTTTACTTATTTATATCTATATCTATATATGTCTATAATATTTATATTATATCTTTTTGAAAAATATATGTGCTAATTTAAATTAATGGCTTCTGATAATCAAGAAATTATTTTTGCTTCTACACTGACTTGTTCTCATAATACTATGGTCCTTTTATCTTTATTATTATATTTTGATTGTATCATATAATTTACCCTGTCGCTATAATTGTATGTCACATTAAATTAATAAATTTTGCCAAATTTTAACACGCTTCTGTGTAATGTTACTAAATCTTTTTAAATACTGAAAAATAGTAATAGGGGAAAATATCGAAATAATATGAATGATCAATTAAACAGTAGATTGAAAATCACTGAACATGGCAATGTCCTCGTTATTCTTAGTTTTCAGCATTTATTATGCCTTCTTCTTAATAACATACTTAAGTGTTGTTAATCTTTGATTTATATATATAAAATGTATCAAAATGCATTACTATTTCGCTTGTCAAATCTTAGTCACATATTCTTTTTTCTTTTGCTTTCGTTCTTTCAGCTTCTTTTTCGTTTATTCAGCCATTCCAACCCCGTTGATTTGGTATTTCTAAACAGTGACAACGCTTTAAACTTCAAAGCTAATTGCTTAAATAAAACGCACCAAAGAGTTAATATTTTCTGTGCTTATTTACACAAATTCACAGGGATCCGTGGGTAATAGTAGATGATTCAGATATCTTTTTTTCAGAGAAATTCTGGATGGTTTATAAAAAATATGTTATTGAATTTCTAATGTTCAATTGATTTTTAAGCATTTTTTTTATGTCACTTGTTATTTTGCGTAAACAGTACTTTGTCGACAAATTTTTAAGATTTAAAATACATATACTGCTATAACTTTATTTGTATTTTCCGTATGTACTTTCCGTGGCACTTATTTGTCTTTAAGTTTCTTAACACATCGAATATTTATATTATTTTTTAATAATGAACGTGAAGAGTTTTTTAATTTGTCAGAAAATTTCAATGAAAATGAGAGAAAGGTTTTCCTAATGATCAAAAAATTAGTTAAGCAGCTGTGAAAATAAAACGAGAAAAAAATTTTGTTTTAAATTTTATCATGATTGTATTCAAAATATTTCAGTATAATAGTAATGTTTTTCATATTTCTTTTACATTAAATTCATTAGTTGTAATACAAATAATAATTATCCTAATGGTATGATTTTGCATAATTAAGCAATTATATTTTTTACAATCATCCAAATTTCCATAAAAAAGAAATGCCTTTGATAAGAAGGTTGTCGACGTTTCAGCGTTCGGTGTTCAAGCTTTCTACAATGTATAAAAGATTCTGAGGTTCAGAGCTTTCATTTATATTTCTGGACCCAATAGGGCTACAAGCAGGAATATTCCCTTATGTTCCACTTAAAATGCATTACATTAACGCATTGTCGACATCTACATTTTCTTTAAAAGAGGCATAATTCATTACCATTTCCCCTTTTTACAAATGAAATGATATAATTTGCTTCTTCTTATTAAGAAAATCCGTTGAAAATTGATATACAAAGTTTAATAAATTTATTCAAAAGATTTTCTGATTTATTTAATAGTTATTACGTGGAGTAAATAATGGTCCACGATGTGTTAAATGGCAGTTCAATTGTAAATTTAAAAAGCCCGCCTAAAAATCACTAGAAAGCTGTTTACCGTAAAAAACAGGCCGGTTTCGTTCATGTACAATCATTTAGCCGTATCAAAAAATAGTATAACCCTGATATATGTAGAGCGTACAATAAAGCGTGTTGCACTCGGAAAACAATGCTTTTATGTCAGGCGTATGAAAAGTATTCATGTTCCATCAGGATTATTGATCACAAAATTACCGAGTTTTTTTAGTACCAAAATTGACTGCATATGTAGCCATGTACATATATACCTAGAAAATTTTCGGTACTTACATTTCGTTTCAGTCTTTAATTTAAGAATTAAACAAACTGGTAGAAAATACATCGATTATGTGTAGGCATTAATCCCTTTAACCGAAGATAGCATATTAACTCGTCATTGAAAAATGTTTCTCCAGCGTACAAGTTTCATCCCCGGTTAAAAGATTAAAAACATTACTCTTAAACGCAAGACTTGTTTACCAAATGTCCCATACTTTACAGTATACACTCTGTACATGTGTACATATGTCGCGTAATATGTATATCGCCTGTTAACCTCTTTTTGTCTTTCATTCCAAGCCATGAACACCTTCGAGAATACCTACATTCGATCAAGCAGTAATTAAAATTTTAGGCTAACAAGCACAAAAATGGATTCTACCACCTACTTTTGAACTGTCTGATTCAATTCTGGTTGATATTAATTACGTTCCTCTGTTACATGTTTACACTTTTCAAAATAAATAATATATCTTCGTATAAACTCTATTCCGTATTTTTAACTCCCATTATTTACTTTGCCTAAATCATGGCAAAAAGAGGTTAAAAATGCGTTTCTGTCGAATGCATGAGAAATGCACATACATGTAAAATATGTATGCATAAAAAACATAACTGTTTCCATTCTCCTCTTTCTTTTATTCAGTTTCGTTCTGCGATTATTGAAAATTTAATTTTAAATGCATCAAGAAGTTTGTCGGAACATTGATTTTCTGTTTATATCGCAATTAATAGAAGCAAAGAAATGCTCTACAATCTAGAATATTTCGCCACACGTAATATGTTTTGAAGGAAATTAACCTGCAATTTGATCATAAACTTAAGCACAATCGAGTAATATTGGCCTGAAACAATTCATACAATTCTTCAATGCATTTAAAATTGAATAGTACGAAATGAGTCTTCGATCTACGATCGGCCGTAAGTACCAATTGATAAATCTCTCTCGTCGATTTCGGGTTCGTTCCGATAGGCGAGTCAGTTTAATCGAAAACAAAAAAATGATTACATGGAAAGAAAGTAAGAAGAACAAAATAAACTCCAATTAAACCTAAAATGCCAAATTCTTCTTAAAAATAATAATACTTTTCCAATTCCCCTTGAAATTTTTACATACCAAACCAGAACCCCCTCCCCCCACCCCTTGCAAAGTGTTTGAATATAAGAAGATACCCCTCACTTTTCTTAAAACATTATTCGCTTTCAATCGTTGCGATGCATAGAAATCTTGTTCATCTAGAATCGTCTTTAAACATTTTTTAAACACAAACCAATTACCGTAAAAGAAGATGCACGTTTACCTTCCTAATCGCATAATTGGACATTGTTAGATAACATTTAAAAAAAAACTGCTCATTTTTAACACCTTATTAATAGAAAGTAGATCTCAAACTTTCGATAATTTCGTGCTCTCAAAACCTTTCGAAACGATGCCTGAATCGTCCGTAATTGGCTCGATTATTAAAGATAATTACAAATAACATATTACGATGTTTCTCGCGATAAAAATAATAATTAATAATAATAATAATAATTAATAATAATATAACTATAATATAATTATAATAGATATTAATGCTGCCTAAATGCGGTGTTAATTCGTTATCGATTATGCAGCCCCAATAATATATTTCTAGTCTCAATCTTACCCGACGAAGTAGTAGCATTGCCCACAAAAAATGACGAAAACGTTAAAAAAACAATAGACAGTTAAAAGAATGTCTAACGTAAAGCTTGTACTAAGTATGGCATTCTAGCATCGTTAATGCTTCAATGGCATTAACACACGCATTTCGTACACGTATACCTCTCAGGGTTGTACGTATTCGAAGGGAAACACGGGGAAAATTTACTTGTACAATCTCTTCTCGCTGTATAATTGATAACAATAGAAGTCGCTAATAAAGCTTCCTCCAGAGCGTCAGGGAAGAATTGGTTGTGTCGAGATTTTCAAAGGATATTCGTCATTTTCTGCGGAATTCCGGAAGAAAGGAGATAAAATACTACTTGGAACGGCTCTGCCGGGTCTCTTATGTACAGAAGAAAGCCGTCTTCTCATCTAATGGCATCATTGGGTGCATAGGAATCGATTCCTGAACTCATGCAAACGAGCTCCCCGTTTCGATTACAGTTTTCGTCGAAGCGGATCTTGCGCGCACCTCTTGGACCTGGATATTTTTTTTATGGATTTCCTGCGTTGTGAAGGTTCAATAAATGGTGTGTTTTCTCGTTCAGTTGACAGTTTCCTCACCATCGATGCTTTCGTCCTGCGTCGTCGAATCATCGCCGGAGCCACCGGTTTGAACAGAACCGCGCTTTAGACGCGTCGAGCTAAGGCTTATTGGTGGCCCTCCTCGTCTGCGAAAATATATTATGCAGGTTTAATAAATCTGTTTATTCCCACGAATAATTCAGTGAAGATAAAGCTATCTTCAAACATTCGTAATTTAATGCCGTTTTGCATGTAATTTTTACCCAGAATCAATTCACCAGATTATTATTTAGCAATAAACATCTTAATGTAAATCTACCAAGCATTCTAAATGCTCTAAGTTGCTTGAGGAAGGTGAGAATAAGCACGGAGAAATTAAGTGAAATCTGGGTAAATGAAGAGCAGATGAATGCAGTTAAAATAAAGTAAAATAAAGTAAACACCTTTGGGAAAATAGAAAATGCAGAAATGAATTTGTACCTCTGAAATAGAAAAGTAGTAATATCGTTGTAATCAGGCATATAATGAATAATCACTTTTGGGGTGAAGGGATTGCTGTATGGTTGATACAGTTAGTCGTATATCATATGTAGAAAAGAGAATAGGAAATGCAAATCTATGGAGAAAGTGAAATGTAGGAAAAACTCCGATCATGAACATGAAACATATACGATAATACACAAAAGAATAATTTAAGAATTAAACGGAAGTTAAGTAATAAAAGAGAAAATATATTTGATAATTCTAATTAACAAAAGATACGAAAACACTTATCGGAAATATGAGAATTTTCAAGGTATGTAGAGAAAGGATGAGCGTTATAATATATGGCAAATATATCTTATCTAGTATCTAAAATACAATTCGGATATCTAAAATTAAATTAATTCATAAACTAACCAAAAGGTCGTCGAACTCTTGAAACTGGGAGAATTTCAGCTTTTTCACGTGGGATATGAACTATTCTTTTTTCCTGGTCGCCTAAATATTTTGGGTATGAAATAATAATTTCCTGTTTTTAAAGTAGCTTCCAATAATTGTAATAAACTATAATCAATCAGAATTTGGCATCAAATAGGAATCTGTTTCTTTTCTGTTTACAAATACTGCAAATATTGTAACTTTAGCTTTGTATAAATCCAAAGTATTTTAATAAAAAGTTTACTCGTCCAAACACAGAAGGAATAAAATAAAACAAAAAGAAATATGGAAAAAACTGAAAGGTTATTATGCTCACCTTAATTTATTTTTAAGATTTGCCACCTCCCTAGTTAGCTCTTCCTGAGATTCAAGCATGTCATCCATTTCTCTTTGTGCTTTCCTCTTCATTGCCTTATGCCTGCTAATTTCTTCTTCAGCTTCGTCCAGCTGTCGCTTCAGAGCCTTCATTCTAGCATTCACTTTTTCTGCTTGTTCTTTATATTGGTCCGAATTTCTTCTTTCATCTTCCAACTGTAAACTCAACTCCTTCAATTTTTTCTCCAATTTTCTATTTATCTTTTGCTGTGCAAATCTTTCCTTTGCTTCTGTTTCTAACTGCTCGTCAAGATTATTAATCTTCGACTCCAATTGCTGAATAGTCGCTTTGGTCTTCGCCCTTTGAGCTGTTTCCAATTCTGTAAGTTTCGCCTTCAGTTCCTTGTTTTGCCTTTCTAACAACAATTTGTGCGATTCCAATTTCTGTGTTGTTGATCGCTCTGTAGTTAGATCGTTCGTCAACTGCTCAATCGTTATTTGGGCCTTTCTGGCTCGATCCATTAGCAACTCAGCATTAGATTGTTCCTCTTCCAATTCCTCTTCTAGTGTCGCGATTCTTGCTTCCAATCTGCGTTTTTCATCCAACATCAGAGTTCCTTTGTTGGCGTTGTTGTTCAGTTCTTCTTGTAATTCGTCTCTTTCATTCTCCGCAGCCCTTCTGGCTCGTTCACTGCTAGCATAGTCTTCGGTTAACTGCATCAAGTCTGCCTCTAAGCTCTTCACCTTTCTCTCAGTTTCTTTAGCAGTTGCTGCCAGCTCATCTCTCGCAGCTCTAGCCTCTTCGGTTTCCCTGGTGCTATCTTTTATCTGCGCTTGAAGTTTCTTCAGTTGTTTCAGCGCATCTTCTTTCACCTTATTGTGCATTTCCAGCTGCTGCTCGATATCTTTATAATCTGCCTCCATCTTTTTGCGTTGCGCAATAGCAGCAGCCCTTTGTTTCCTTTCGTCCTCCAACTCGGCTTCGAGATCGCGTAACTGTTTCACCAATCCTCTTCGTTTCTCCTCAGCCTGTTCCTCTTTAGCTTGCAAATCTCGTTCAAACTGAGCTCTTAGAGCTTGCATATTCACTTCCAGGCGTAATTTTGCATCTTCCGTGAACTGTAATTCATCTTCAAGCTCTTCTACCTGAGAACGTTGCTCTGCCAATTGCGACTCTAGCGCTCGTTTGGCTTTTTCAAGTTCATGCACGTTTTTGTCTGCTGTCCCTTGATTGTTCACAAGCTCGTCGAGCTCTGATTGGAGGCTGCGACGAATTCGTTCGAGTTCTTCGACTTTTTCATTCATCTCGTCAAGTTCACGAGTTAAAGATAGAACGCGAGTTTCTTTTTCACGTGCCTCGCGTTCAGCAGCATCGCGCTGTTCTGCGTATTGTTCAGAAACCGCCTTTTCTTCGGCCAGCACCTTGAAAATTATGATAAAGTTCGGTGGAAAAGTTTGAAAAACAGATCGTGTTGATTCTACGATTGCATTGGAAACTTGGGAAAATTTTGTGGTGTCTAAATATCATGTAGGGATAAGTAAAACTTACTTTACTAATAATTGAACATGTTATGAACCGTGATTAATATGTGAAAGTGTGGTGAACACTATGATACACTTATAATTGAATGATGTTAGCAATTGTGTTTTTTCTCATGTGTTTGTGCAGGTCGAAATTTTAGTGCGATCAACAAGTAGAGGATACAACAAATTGGGCAATGATAGTTTATAATCGTTATTAACGGCAAAGTATCTACGTGAAACAATAAGACTGATCGATGAATAATGGTAATTATAAGAAAAACTCACAGAAAATTCCTCAAACTATTGTTAATAATTAAAAAAAAGTAATAATTCTATTAATCTCAAGTTAGTATAGGATCAAAGTATAACAATAACAATAAGTGTTTCATCGAAAGAATTGAACAAATTTCATTAATAAGAAAAAATGAATAACATAATTACTTAATGTAAACATTCAAAAATAATTTCTTTTCAATCGTCAAATGAAAATTAATCAATTGAAATCCAAAAGGAGTATTTATTAGTTTCAAATTTAACCCTTCTATTATGATCAGAACTATACATAGGGACCAATCGCTTCTCTATCTTAATCTAACTTTTATTTTTCCATTTGTTTGAATCTCGCGGTTTGTCCATTTTTTCATATTACAGTATAGTAAATAAATTTTAATTTCTGTAATTGAATCAATATGAATCAAACAGAATTAACGTAAGTTTGTATGGCCACAATAGGAGGGTAGAGATAAATCTAATATCATTTGAAATTTTATTTTATAATTGTAGTAATAAAAACTATGAAATCAATTACCTTATCGAAATTCTTCTGCTTCTTCTCCAATTCCAGCACTTTTGCTCTTTGCGCTTCGAGCTCAATGATACTATCTTCCAATTCAGCTTGAACTTTCTTTTTCGATTTATCTAACTTATCATTAGCAGCTTGTAATTCTTCCACTTGTCTTTGAAGTGCTTCGATATCTTTCATACACCTCTTTCTAGCTTCCTCTAATGCCGCAGCTGCTTCAGTCTCTTCCTCGGCTCGTTTCTTCGCTTCAGCCAATTGTACATTCAAACCAAGTACCTGTTTCAAACACGGAAAATCTTTAGTCTTTAGGTTCCTTTTTTAGTTTTTAAAGTCATAAAGGTTAATGTAATAACATGTTAAATACGTCGATGATCATTTGTCTCGAAAGTAAAAATATCGTGCGTGACATATCTACTGATTCTGTTAACTAATTTCGATGCCAGTTTCCTATACAGAGAAGTGCGGTTATTCCAAAATTGTTTCTTTTTTCTATAGGTATATATTTATAACCATTTTAAGCCAGCGCTTACTAAATTACCGTGGAGGATTAGATCACGCGGCTGAGAGAAAGAATTTTCAGCGCGAGAGGTTAAATAGTACAAAAGAAGTACCTGTTTGTCTAAGGCTCTCTTTGCTTCCTCCTCTTCTTCTAATTGGTCGTGTAGACTTTCCTTTTCGCTTTCCAGCGCCCTCAACTTTGAACTTAACGCTAATTTCTGTCTGGTTTCTTCCTCCAGTTGTTGCTGAAGTTCTGTGAACTGAGATTCACAAGTTGCAGACGCCTTCAGTGCCGCAGATGCCTTCAATTCTGCAGATTCCAATTGCTGCATGATACTTTCAGATTCTTGTTGCAATTTTGTAACTCTCTCAACCAATTCTTGTCGACTTCTCTCCACTTCCGCAAGTTTTGCATTTACTTCGGCCAGTTGTTGTTCGGCTTGTTTTCTTCTTCTATCAGATTCCTGTCTGCTGGCACTCACAGATCTCAGTTCTGTGGCTAGGTCAGCATTCTCAGCCTCCAAGGTTGCCTTTGCCTTTTCTAAGACAGCCTTCGTCTTTTTTAATGCATCCATTTGCTCATTTAAAGCAGTCAATTCTTGCGTATGCTTATGGCGCATATCAGCCAACGTTGCCTCGTGCATCGATGTTTCTTCTTCTAAGTTTTTCTTTAATGTTGCCAATTCCTGTTCTCGTTTACTTCTCAATTCTTGCTGCGCAGCAGTTGTATCTAAGGAATCCAGTAACTCGTTTTTCAAGGCTTCCAATTCTTCGTTCAGATCGCGTTTCAACTTTTCAGCTTTTCCTCTAGCAGCTTTCTCAGCTTCTAAATCTTCTTGTAGTTCAGCCAATTGTGACTCCAACTCACGGAGAGCTTTCTGTGCTTGAGCTTTCGCGGCTCCTTCTTCGTCCATTTTTGCCATTACTTGATTCAATTCTTCCTCTCGCTTACCAAGCTGTAGTTGCAGTTCCTCTACCTGCAAAAATTATTAATGTTACTTTTGCATTATAAACTGTTTAAATACAATCGAATGCAATATTGTTGTAAAACGAAGTTACACGGACTGCCACCGTTGCTTTCTTTTTAGAGCTTTACCTTGTAATTGTAATATTTATGTATTCAGAATTATAATGTTTAATAATATTGAATATTTGTCTCACTCACTTCTTCGAAGACACAATTACTTTAATTTTGTCATCAATATTTTTCAGTTTTATTGCAAAAATATCGTTTATTACTGCCACATTGAAATATGACTTATATTGTAGAAGAAAAACATAAAAACAAATTATGACGGACTCGACTTGTGCTAGATATGACTGCGGACTGAGAACTGACTAGCTTCTCTCGAAAAATTAGCTGTTATTGATGAGAAAAATTTGAAACGAAGACTTCGATTTGTATACATTATCGTGGGCGTTATAGACATTGCATAAATAAAATAATCTTATGCACTAATCCGGGATCCATGCTTTAAAAATGCCAGTGAAATATAATCAGTCTTGTAGTAGGCAAGGTATACTAGAAATCTTAACATTATACAAAATACAGAAAAAGAATGAATAAAAAAAACTGATTCCCTGGACTAAATAGACACATCCATTATTTTGCGAGGGTTAACATGTAAGAAAAAAGAAGAAACAGTTAGAGAATTCGCATTACCTGTGTTTTCCTTTCTGCAAGCTGCTCTTTCAAATCTGATACTTCAGTTTCTATTTTCCTCTTCGATCTGTCTACCTCTTGTCTCTGTTGATGATCTTTCAATAACCTTTCCTCAAGATCTGCGATTGTCGCCTCGTGTTTTGCTTTCAACTTCGACAAATGTTTCGCTTTCTCCTCTTCTTCTGCGAGTGTCTGCGACAAATCGTTTGCCCTTTCCTCGAGAATCTTCTTCTCTTTCAACAACTTTTGATTAGTGTCGTCTGAAAGAGCAAGATCTTCCTCCAGTTTCTTAATTTTCGCGTCGCACTGTACTTTCTCTAATTGCAACTTCTGTCTAGCAGCTTCCTCTTCTTCCAATTGCTCCTCGAGATCACTGATATTTAATTGCAATTTCTTTTTCTCCTGAGTCAACGCCGCGCTTCTTTCTTCCTCTTCTTCGATTCTTGCCTCCAAATCGTGCAGAATTTCTTCCAGTTCTTGCTTTCTAGCAGCCAATCTGGCACGCATTTCTTCAGCTTCAGCACATAACTCGACTTCAGCTTGCAATTGTTCTGCCAACATGGTTTTCTCCTCCATTGCTTGCTGATATTTCCTTTCATACTCTTGTGCAGAATGTAATTGCAGCTCCAACTTGTCCCGCACTTGTTTCAATTCGTCCTCCTTCTGCGTTAACTTCTCCTCTTGTTTCGTTACCTCCAAAAGCGGTTTCACTTTAGTATACAAACGCCACCACTGCCAATTTCGAAGTTTCAAATAAGCTGCACAATTTCTTTGGATGATCCTAATGGCATTTAATTGTTGCAGTCGTTTTTGATAGTTTCTACGGGCAAGAAAACCACGACAGAACGCTTGGAAATTGACAATTATGTCGGTAATTTTATAATCACGTTCCTCTTCAAGGTGGGCTAGAACACCAGCACGGAAGAAAATTTTGGATTGCCCAACACGATAGAGATTGGGGTCAAGTTCCAGAGCTTGAATCTGAAAAACAAATTTCGCAAAATGTGTGCTTTAGTATTTGTAAGAAATAATTAAGTGTAAATGATAATAGTTTGCTTTACGAATATAAAACCGATATAGTTAATACGTTGCAGTACTTAAGAGAAGAAATTAGTGTGACAGTTTGAAAAATCGTACTATTTTTTATGTTTTTAAATATTTAAGGTCTCAAAAATATCCCTTTGAAATATTAGTGTGAAATTCGAAGAAATAACGAAGTTACAACATGTTTTGTGCAGCAATGCAAGTCTTGAAAACCTCATCTAAAAGCTTTGGAGACATTACCATTTTCTCGCAAGCCTTCTTTCCATCCATGAATCCTTTAGGAATAGCGTTCGGTGTCAAAAGTTCGTATCTTTGCCTGAATTCCTGGAATGGTATTCTATTTGGGAATCCTTGCCTGCAAATCCTAATTCCTTCTAGGACACCGTTACATCTCAGTTGGTCCAATACCAATGGAGCATCGATCTTTCCTGCCTTCTTTTCGTGGTTCGGTATAATACATCTTACGAAATTGGGATTGGTATTTCTCAAAGTAACCATCAATTTTGCCAGCTGTTCCTTGTACAATTGAGAAACTGTCCTGAACATGCCCTTCCTTGTTCTTGCACCGAACTGCGTATCGGTTAACGCTTGCTGAGCCATTCCCACAATTTCTGCATCTTTCCAAATATGACAAACGAAAGGATCTTGCGAATTTTGCAGGAGGCTAACAACGTTTTCATTTAAGGGGTCCATATTTTTCATTAACCATTTTGCGGCTGAGTAATCAACTTTTCCAGCATAATGTATAATGGCAAAGTCTGCAACACCTCTAAAATCTGTTTTCATGAACTTCGGATGTACACTATGAGCACCCACTAACTTCTCGACGAATGTTTTATCTGTAGCTTTGGGGAACCAACATTCTTCGTCCAATAACGCCATTATACCTGTTTCGAAATAAAATTTCCTTAGGTTTTTTTTCGTAATAAATTTTAAGATACTGAGAATTAAATGCAATTCGAAAACCTATGTTAAATAAATTAAGGACATAAGTGCATTTTATTAGGAAATGTCACAAATTATTGACGGAAGACGCGAAACGGCGTTATTCAGTTTCCAGATGATCAAGACACGAGACAGCAATTCACATCACTATTAATATCATTAATAATTGTACCGAAAAGTGCAGAAACAGAAGCTCGATCCGCTTCGTAGGATATAACATTGTTTCGTCAACAATACGTTAAAATAAAAGTTTACAACATAGAAGAAGGACGAAGTAATTTACAAATACTGAAAGGTAAGTTGAAATTTAAAATCAATGGGAGAATTTCATTGGAAAAGTGCTGTTTAATATGTGGAGTTCGATAAGAATAATGCTTAGTCATGAACGTACCCATTGGTTTATCAATCAAATCAATAGTTGGCTGCAAGTCTAACCCAAAATCGATAAATTTCCATTCGATTCCTTCGCGCTGATACTCTTCCTGTTCCAAAATGAACATAGTATGATTGAACAACTGTTGTAATTTCTCGTTCGTGTAATTGATGCACAGCTGCTCGAAACTGTTCAACTCAAATATTTCAAAGCCAGCCATATCAAGGATCCCAATAAAACTTGCTCCTTGTCTTTTCGTCCGATCCAAAGATCTGTTGATTCTGTTCACGAGCCATCTGAACATTCTCTCGTAACATGCCTTTGAAATTGCTTCCACGGCAAATTCAACTTGCTCCTTGGTCTGCGCTTTCGTTACAAAGTCTCTGCCAACCTTAATTCTTGGTTTTAGAAACGCCTTCGTCATTTCTGTTACGCTCAAACCCAGTAAGTGTGAAATTTTTTGGGCGACAGTGTTATCCGGCAATGTAGCTTGATCCGAGTTTCTTTCTTGTCGGAACTGCATCGAACCGAAGAGCATTACTGCAGACACGATGCGGAAGATTGAAGAAAAGTCTTCATTTGTCATGCCCATAATGTGCATGGACTTCACGGTTGAGAAGAACTCGGCTGAATCGTCTACTCCTGGAACTGGTAAGGCGCCATTGGACAGGAATGGGTAATGCTTGGGGTCCTCCAGTATAAATTCCTCTGAAAATTTTAAACGCTACATTATTCCGTTGATTTTGTTTACTTTGAAACGAATTAGCACATAATTGTCATCTACGATTATTTTGATTGGATTGTGCATAACCTGTGCAACAGAAAATGTTATCTTTTAAAAGATATTAATAATATCTTTTATGAGGAAGTACAAAATAAAAATAAAGTACAAAATTGTCTGGGAACAAAAACCAATTCGTGACTGAGATAAAAATTCTTGCTGTAAGAAATACAGATTCCGATATTTCTGTACTTCGACATAGTATCGATGCACGGAGGTACATTTCTTGCAATTTTCGAGTATCTTATATTGTAGATATTTGTAACTGAATACAAATTTAATTAATAACATTGCTGCTCTAAATCTAAATTCGGTTGACTGAAAAAGTGGTGATGTATTCCTCATAAGCAACTTTATATCTATGGAACGATATCCAAAATCATTAACTGCCTAACATTCCATGCGCCAATAATTGAACTTCAAGTCAGGTAGCACAGCTGAGTCATCTATGAAGAAGGTTGTTTTAAATCGATCGTATCCCGAAAGGCTAAGCGTAATCGAAGAATAGTAATTCGAGTGTGGATCAAAGTATCTCTGGCAATTACAACACGTAATGAGTGAAAACTTTCAGAGTTTCAGAGCAGGAGTGTCGATATACATCCTAGTTTCGAATATTAATAAACAGTGTGCCTTGAAGATATGATTCGGGGCTTCGATTAAACAAAGCTCACAACTCCATTGAACGTAAAGTATTCAACAAGTTTTTTTCATTCTAACAATAACTTTTCAAAGCAACAACAATATTCTGCTATCTTATATCTCTCGAATAAAACTGAAAATTATCAAGCGTATTACTCCTTTCGCCACGGAGGGCGTAAATAAGTCCTTAGATATTCAGCCACTGTTTGCTAACCATTTACATAAAAGTTTTCTGCAACATTATATCATCATTGCAATTATTTATATTACATAAACCGTGGGTAATTAAGCAGAGTATCTAAGTGTTTAGACTCTTGAATATAGTTGTACAGAGTATAGTATAACTCTTGAATATTTATAAAATCTATCCTATTTTTGGCATCGAGAATATTTTCGTTTGTTATGGTATCGGAGCGAAAGGGTTAGAAGCAGCAGAATACATTAAAACACTTTAAAATGCATGGCTTGGGATTAAAGAGTAACATCTCTTATTAAGTTGCGAACGAGTTGGAATAGAAATTGCAAAGGGACCTGAAATAACTTTGCAAGATCTTCTTTAACATTGAACAAAATTTGCTTACTCTTTTGCTCTGGCGAAGCACCGGCGAGGAGCTGATAAAATATGTGGAAGGTCCTTTCATCTTTTGCTTGTCGAATTGCTCTTGACTTTTCCAAAAGATACGTTTCGATGTTTGCACCGGCGATGTAGCCAGAAGCATCGAAGTTTATTCGAATAAATTTGCCCTGTTTCGTAAATTCATGATTATTTATAAACATGTTGCAACTGGTGCTTGAGCAAATTGGTTTTCATTAAATCTATCATTATTTGCGTTTAAACGCCTGTCAGTTAATTTTTTTTCACGTTTGCAAATATGTATTGCAAATAATTTATCATGAGAAAAAGCTTGTGACTCTCATTTCACGATGAATCACGGTGACAACAAAACACATTGATAATAGAATCAAATAGCTGCAAAATACTCTAGCAAATAATTTAAACAAATGTAATATGATTTAATAAATATAGATATAGCGTACGTAACTTCGAAGTTCCATGAGCTATTAGAGATTCAATTGATTATTTGTCTTTTGAAAATATTATGATTTACATATGTTATACATATAATTTTTAATGGAAAATAAACTGAAAATTGGCGTTGTTCATTATTAACTAGTAAGGGAATAAACTTTGTTTCTGCGAAATTGTATAGCAATATTCACTGATTTTTATGACAAAACGTCAAATATTTTGCATCCATAAATAGAAAATATTGGGTTGTCCGGAAAGTTCGTGCCGTTTTTCGGCAGGTGGAATTAGGACAGGTCTGAATACTGGATATCAGAATGATTGAAAACATTGCATGTGTAAATGTTCTAAAAGGTGATATTTCAGACATATTTAGAAAAAAGTTTAATTAGGATACATTATTTTTCGCATTTTCGCCGAAAAACTTGAAAAACTTTCCAATATGATTTTTTATGTCGACCAAAGAGTTTGTCATTAATAAAGTTTTTGGCATTAAGGGAATATTGTAAGTACCTAGAAAAGTGAAAATCTGAGGTAGCACATCCCAAACCAAGCTCCAACAACTTCCGGTAAAAGAAAAGCATCAAATGCCTATAATGCACTTGGTTTCCTTCCATATTCAAGGGCGTATAAAACTGACGAAAAATAATGTATCCGAATCAAACTTTTTTGTAACGATGCCTGAAATATCACCTTTTAGAATATGTACACATGTGATATGTTTTCAATAAATCTGATGTATTCAGACCTGTCATAAATCCACCTACCATAAACGGCACGAACTTTCCGGACAACCCAATAAAATATCCATTCAAATAATCACGTAAGGCGTAATCTTACGTAAGAAACTTACAAATCGAGATGAGTTGTCATTTTTCACGGTCTTGGCATTTCCAAAAGCTTCGAGGATCGGATTCGCTTGTAAAAGTTGTTGCTCCAATTCACCCTATCGTCAAAAATCATCATATTAAACAAAATAGAAATTTATTTTCTAACCTTTATTATTCATTGTTTTTAACGAAAGTATATCTTTTTCCTCTATGATAAAACATATTGCATAATAAGTTATGTGTAATTGTTATGTTAATTGAAGTTGTTAGTCGGCGAAACTGTTAATACTGGCGAACCTGGGGAAACGTGTTTTGCAAAAAATTTCAGTTATAACGGAACGTTAAAATATTACATGCAAATTGTAAATAAATCTATCGCACATAGAACATTTTGTGCGCAGCTGTGTTCAAAACAACAAAATTAGTTCTTCTGCTAAGTTTGCAAAATCATTGCAAAGTAACTTTTCTAAAAAATTATCATTATAACAGCGACTGTATTATATGTAAGTAATATAACACATGGTGTCCATTTTTCGGTTGAAAATTTTCCGAAAAGAACAAGGAGTATTGAAACAAAACGTATGCAAGAACAAAGTAAATTCTACGTTGATAATTATAATTTAAATTTGCTTTTAGATTGTATGCACCGATTTTAACGCTTTTGAAAGAAGCTGCAAAATGAAACCGGAACATTGTATGCAAATATGTGCCGCTTTCACTTATCATTTTCACTATTATTAAACAATTTCTTATTTTACCTAAAACTGTACGTAGTATAAGCGTAAAATAAGATGAAGTAAATATATAAGAAGCATACAATACACGCATACACGTACAAACACGGCACAGAATATACCAATGAATAATTAAATTAGTTGACTCTCACGTTAATTACCGCAAATTTATCCGAAACATTTCCGGAACCCTGAATCCAATCGGGCAGCGTAAAAAATGAGGAGGGTGGAAAACTTGTTAGAGATTCAGAATACTTTTTTCCATTTCATAAATTACCAATAAGCTATTACACGTTAACAACAATGTTTCCAAATTAATTATTAATTAGTTCCCATTTGGTTAGTGCGGGAGATCAAATATGGATAAACGGATGGAGCCAGGTTACTTTTCTGTGGGAGGACAGCTGAACGTGATTAATTCCAAACTCCGTTAAAGAAAAACAATGTTCAATAATATCCAACAGACGAATCTGATTATGACTATTCAGGCGACACAGATCGAAGTAATTGACATTTTTACGTGCATACAGAATTCGGAGGATGTTAACGAGGCGCCGTTAACGTTAACGACGCGCCGTTGCGACGGTTAATGGAGAAATGTTCAAAAACTGGGGAACACAAAATACATAGCGTACCAAGCTGGGAGGAACGGGAGCAAGACAAAATGGAAAAGAAATAATAATACAGAGACACAGAGGAGGCAGATAGCGTACATATCGCGTGAACGGTATGTTGAGCATTTTGTTGTTGACTTACTATGATTAACGCCGGACTTGGTGTCTAGGTGTGTCGTGGCCGCCGAAAGTCAGCACCGGGAACGAAAGAATTTACAAAATTAAATTCACGAGCCTCAATTCACGCGTCCAATTTTCATTCGAAATTCTCTCTATAGTTTTATTGTAACCGACACCTAGAGCATATGTTTTTTGTTGCAAGTTGAGTTCGATCAGCAATTCAAATATCCATTAGAAATTCACGAAGCCTAGAATCGAACGTTAATAAATTATGCGCAAATAAAATTAGAAAAAAAGTTCAACGTTCATCCATCGGTAGTTGGCTGTATTAAGGACAACTCGAATTTGGCTCGTCGACGTAACGAATGCCGATGCCAATTCCATTATTTTCAGGGCTACTCGTATTAAATATTTTTAATTTAACTATATTTAATTTAACTATATAAAATATTTTTGAGTTTAACGTTTCGATGACATACTCGAACACGTCATGGATTATGAACGCTCATAATCTGTTGATCGTAATTTCGCAGGTTCTTACTGTTTACTCAAAGCTGTTAATCTCGAATTATGAAATACATGAAACGAGAACGATGGTAATTTTTCCTATATAAGAGCACAGGTTTCCAAGCACGCGGTGACTCAGAACAGTCCAACGAGAATGACTCAAGCCGAGTTAGGCCGATAAGTGGATCGTTTCACTGAAAAAGGAAAGATCCTTCGAGAGGCAGCAATCTACGATGGCCTATCGTGATCTATCGCGATCGTGGAACAGACTTCCAGTATTTGACGATCGACTTTACAAACGATTCACGCAACTCTTACCACTCCGCATTTCATTCATGCGTTTATTTAATTTTTATTTTCCTTCTTTTCAAACGTATCTATTGCAGCGCATTTACTGTTTGCAAAACAACAGTTGAATAGTTTTATTTTTTGAAAGAATAAGTTCTTTTACTTTCTCTACCGTGCCTTCGGATTCTAAGGAAATTAATGAATCACGTTATCCAATCATTTCTTTTCTTCGAGCCATAGATTTTCCTCCTTGTCTTAGGAAGCTCTGTATAATATTCTATCTTCCTTTTTAGGTTCGAATTCTGCCTAAACGAGGAAATTGAGGTCGGATTTCCGGCTTCTGTTATCGTCCATTATGCTGATAATGTGCATAATATACATTTGTAGGAATTTCTAAGATTTTTTAGAGAAATTGGAAAATGAAATTTAAGGATATGATTAGAATTGTTTTACATTGAACTATTCAACTCTGTATGAATTTGTGGCAGCTATTTCCCGCTAAAAAAAGAAAATGAGTTCAACACGACAGGTCCACAAATGTGAGGCGTGTTTTAGTTGCAGGACACTTCAGAAAGTTGATTTGGCGAATTCGAATATCTTCCACCTGCAATATACACCTTCGCTTGTTATCCATATCTTGTGTTGGCGTTCATATTCACCCGCAGTTTACGAAGCTTCATGGACGAAAAAAGTAAAGAAAGAATATTTACAGAATTTCTCATACACCGGAAATTTTGTATTCAATATTTTTTTTTACTCAGCTTTCGTATCAATGTTTGTTCTTAGATTTTACTGAGAAACATCTTTGCACATATCTAATGTCCAGTCACTGCCTAAGAAATAAGTCTACTACATAAAATGGCATAGTTATGCTAATATAAACAATCGAATTATAATTGGAAAATTCTAATAGTAATTCGAAATATTTATGAGTGAACAAATGAGATGATTCATTCATCTTGTCTGTACTAGTCTGCACTAGCTCTAATAAATTAGTCAGTTATTGATAATGAAAAACAAAAACGAATACGCACACAACCACACATTTGTTTGTGATACAGATACAAATCGAATGAAAAGCTAACAAGAGATGAATTTGTTATTATTAATCACTTACTATTTGCGTATTCTAAAAGCGATTTTAGTATTCAGCAAAAGGCTCTGTCGACAGACTTACACTCTCTTAATTTTTAGGGCAAACGGTGTAACTTCAACTGCCAATAATTATGCTCTACAAAGAAAGTGAATAGAAAAAGTAGAATATCAATTAATAATTACTCGAGTAATTAGAAGTGAATAATTTCAGAACACTTGCTATGAAAATCTCAAATTTGTCTCTATAACATGTGTAATTACAGCTATTATATTTTATATTATAATACGATGTAATAACTACTAATAATGAGTTTGAGTTTATCACGATCTGCAACTTTTGTAAGAAATTTAAAGAAATGTAACTTCAACTCACATAAACAACCATATTAATTCTAAAATGATAAAGAACACTTTTTGCAGGTACAATTGAATGCAATTATACAATCACCAGTGAATAAGTTGCAAAGTAAAGCCATCTGTTAAATTCCAATCTTTGTAAGGTATGTTTAGAACGAAAAGATAAATCCCCTTACATATGCTGCTGGCATAAAATAATATTTAATATAACGAGCACTCATGTGCCTATCAATTTGTCAATTTGGAGTACAGGGCGGGGCACCTAGAACGATACGGATAAAAGTTTCTCTCTCTTTCCCGACTGTAGAGACATTGTTGAAAGTAATATCATTCAAAATACGATACTAGAAAACAAATTACCTTGTTCACTCAAGTTAGAAGGTAATTAAAATTTGCAATATTAATTAAACCGTAGTGCATATTTTTGTTCTCAGCAATGTATATGTATACATTTTTATAATAAAAACTCTCAACAACTCGATTTCGTGCACACACATAGATTTGAGTGTAGCAGTAACATAGCTGACAATATTTTAGAAATTCAAACGAATTCGAATGATGTGTATCTTAAATTATCAAAGAAATTATATACCCTTAAGTAACATGAAAAAGGACTGCTTACTTTCCTTTGCAAGGAATCGTTTTTATATCATATCATTTTGACAGTCAGGAATGTTGAAAAATTTTGTCCAAATCGAACATCATCAAGAGCTACATAAATTATATAGTTATTAACTTACCGCATTCGATTTTGGTTTCGACGCAGCAACGTACGCCAAGTATTGAATCACTTTCTTTGTGTTTTCAGTTTTGCCCGCGCCAGATTCACCGGTGCACAAAATTGATTGATCTTCACGGTCTATAAACAGAATTACGAACGAATGTTTCGGTAAAATAGTATGCAAATATTTCTGCTCCAAAAGTGGATTAGCAACGTTAGGAAATAAACGAGTATCGTTTTAGCAGGAAAAAATAAAAAGTAAAATATATTGTCATCCTTCCTTATTCCAAATCCATGAAATCCGAATTTCATTAACCAAAAAGTAGAGAAAGTTGATAAACGTAAAAACCTGATTTTATTTAAAATTTCGGTGGAAATATTTTAAAATATGTTAGTAAATGTATAAAGTTATCTAATATTTATTAGAAATAAAGAAATACTTTCAAATGGAGTTGATCACAATGACTTTTAACATAAATGAATTATTATTGTCAGCAGGATTATCAAATCTTGCACACCATGATAAATAGAGTTATCAGGGTAATTTATTCTGTTTGTTATTATAAAAAATTAGGCACTGGTTTCATATTTTGGAAGCAAAAATCGAAGAATTACAAAAAGTGACGCTAAATAGATTACATTCTGAGTGGTCCAAATTATGTAACTTCACAATTGAACGCAAAATATATTCGTACAATTGTAGAGATCAAAGCTATGGAAATACTTAGCTCTTATACTTGTTTAACCCTTATATGGAAATTTGAGTCAACACCGAGACAAGACAATACCATTGGAAATATTACATTTTAGAAAGAATAAAAAATAAATTATCTCAAAACTGACGTGTTTAAGAATTTCATTTAATAATTGTTCATTAATAACATTAATAAAATGTTCGGATATTAAACTGGAATTTTCAAATAAACTATATTTTATTCGCGTTTTCTGGGAATGCGTGAGGTTGGGTTACCTCGACCCAAAATTACTTGTTTATGGTATATTTACAAGTTTCGTACAGGAGTTCAGACTTAAAACTAATAATAATATAAAATATTTTATGATCGAAGAGAGACATCCAGCACGCTTCATTACTCAAACAGTAAAATTGATTAGATTTGCGCATTCTTAGTATTGCATAAGAAGGATGATATTAGGTTGCTGTATAATCCCCTAACCGCGAATTTTGTTCATACAATTATTTCAGTGTCAGCGGTTTGAAGATGCAATCAATATAAACCATGCCTCGAGAATCTCTAAATGTCCTTGCCAAGATATCTTTATTGCTTTCTCGTGTAACAGGCATTCGTAAAGATTCTTACAAACGTTCGAAACGACCATACGTGTACTTTATGTAAAAACAGTCCATGCCCTAGGAATTTCAACTCCGATTTAGTGCTTTATTCGCGTGACAACGGCGCTGTGAGTGTTCACAGCTATTGCTGATGTTTTGCAAAATTTGTAATACGAACAGCATCTTCCGGAAGGTGGCAAAAAGATTTAAGGTTGAAAGAAGCAATGTCGTACGTGTAGTGGAGCATGCGTGGTATAATTTATCATGAGTTACTTAATCCTAGTGTACCAATTGATGCTGATTTATATATTTAGCAATGCAAAGGTGTGCAGGAAGAATTGGAAATGAATCGATCTTGTGAATCGAAAGGGCGGTCTGTGCCTACGAGACAAATTGACAATAAGACTACGCGCGACAACAGCAGCGTAGAAATAGCTGCAATAATTGCAACGGGAATTGATTTTTTTTCATCCACCTTTTTTCAGATTTTAAAATTTTTCACTTACTACAGCATAGAAGTAACATGAATCGATAAAACTCAATAAAACGTTACTGACTTTAAACGCGCAAAATACATGTAGTAACTTCTCTTTTTAACGATTTTGAAGATTTTTTTATAAATACTTTTATAAATACAACTTACAGGTAGATGAGGGATTATTGTATTATGATAATGACAAAAGATTTACAATTTAAGATAAATATACTGAAAATCGTTAGTGGACAGAAGTTGTGCAACAACCTGGCGCAACATAAAACTGTAAGTGTCAGTAAAACTAACTAAGAGTATACAAACATTACAGGCAACATATTATTAAACGAAGAAATCATAAAGCCAGTGGCAAGATCAATAAGAAAGACGTTAAGCGAATAGATGGAACGTGAAAAATTGAAATACCGTGTGACTAAACACATCTCGATGAACAGTAATGGCTGAATAAATTAGTGAATGAATGGGCAAATAGAGAAATCAATTACCTTGAAGCATGGAGCGATATGCAGTGTCCGTAATGGCAAAAACATGGGGTGGAACCTCGTGTCTCTTAATACCCTTATACCTCTCCATTATCTTTTCCGTGTAGATTGGCAGCCTCTTGTATGGATTTACCACCACGCAGAACAGGCCCGAGTATGTCTGCAATCACACCAAACAATCGATGAGTGAGTTTCAACGAGACACACAACAATTTTTCGATTAGCGACGATTTTTCTTTACGCGTTCCTAGGGAAATCGCAAGTTCTATTCATTTTGGTCCTTTTAATCGACTCCTAAACGAAAGGATTGATCGACATTTGCTACGTAAAAATTCAATATTAGTTCTATTTTATTTTCATAACATATATCCTTTCTTTATCTTATTACTATAATAAAATAGTGTGATTACGGTTACGAATAATTGTATCAAACGAACTCGTAATGAATTTCATTTTGCAATTTTTATTCGCAATACTAACGCTACATGGAATATCAAAGTTTGTCTTAAAAATAACACCGTTCGACAAGTTTCAACTTTTTAAAAATTTTGTAACTTTTTTTTTGCAAGAAAAACGGATTGCAGATTCGTATCCAGCACCTTAAAGTCTATAAGAAACGCCTATTGAAGGTTATAAAATCAGACCCGCGTTGAACAGTGTAATTACGGTTTATAAATAAAATGTTACTTTCTTGTTTTACTTTTAACAAGCAAAGTGATTAATTTGTACCCCTACTGTGCAAAGAAATGTATTATATATCGCGATTAAAATTGTCTACCAGATTATTGCGATAAGAAGAGTTGTAGCGAAATACACACTTCCTGTGTAACGCTTCGAACTTAAAGAGTTATTTATTATCGCTGTGAAGTACCAGATAAAATTGATAAAGTTGCAATATAATGACCGATCTGCAGTACCTAATCCTAAACAAATAGTGTTTTTCCAATATTTTCTATATAAAGAGTATTGAATTAACAAATGTTATACAATATAGTGTATTACGTTTGGGCTTCTTCTTGTTTTAAAATTTTTATTAGTTCTCGTACGTATACAACAAAAGTTTGTTAGACTTTTTTCGGGAAAATAGTGCAGCTATTATTAAATCAAAAAGCTATTACTTTGCCGTTCCTTTTTACCGAATAAAACAAACAGGACACGCGTTAGGTTAATCAGACTAACAGTCCAGCAACTGAAGGAACGTAAAATTAAATTATCATAAGATAAGAAAGCGCCAGGTGCAACTACATAATTTAATGAGAACGGTAAGGTGTTAGTTCATTCTGAATTTCATTACGAATCAACAGCACGATGGCATACAGTGGCTCTAAAAAGTTTCCGTACACCACATTAACGATTCCTTCTTTCTGCGCTCTGTTCGAAAAATTATACTAATGATAAAATATTCAAATAATACTTTTAATTACTTAATATGCGATAATAGTTAACACAAAAATGGGCAATGGTCTCGTTGTTAGTTTCCACTGAACATTTACGGGGCGGGGCACTTAAAGGCGAATTAAAAGAGCAGGTGAAAACACACGAATAGTCGAATGGAATAAAATTGTGTTTTTTGCAACTTCAATATTAGTTTCTACTACGCAGAAATAAATGCGAGAAATTATTACAGAAAAAGGAAAATCAACTGGCCACTAAAAACACAAAAATGACGATTTTAATTAGTTCATATAGCAGTGTAAGAAGACCTTTTTGACACTTATTTTGTTTATTTTGCAGATATAACTAATTTTCTTACAAACGAATTGTTGAATATTCATTATAGTTATATTAGTTAACGAAACCTTAGTAAACAAGGTATTACAGAATGCTTCTTCTACGCATATCATTTTTTTCAATATACTGTGCGAAATAAAATAAGATACAGTGTGCGGAAACTTTTTAGAGCCACACTGTACTTTTAACTCAAGAATATCGTGTAGCGACATGAACAATTGTATTGAAAATATAATTGAACAACGAAACTATAAAAAACCATGCAAAACGTTCGCCTGCTACTCTAGACAGACTACGCCGTTGAATTATAACTTTGCATATGCGTATTATTGGGCGTGTAATTCACGTGTGTAAGGCACTTAAAGAAGTTGCGTAGCGTATATACGCTTGAAGCGATTTGCTACGCAAGCGTTGCACTTTAACCATCAATAACCATATAAATTGATAAACGACCGCGACATATTACCAGATAAACACCCCAGATCCATATATTTCTTTTTTTATTTGACAATCACATATCCTAAATGAACCATGCATTCCAAATCATAGTTCAGATTCATCGAGATAATATTACTTGCTTCCCTATTAATTTCAGAATTTGCTTCAAATCATAAATCATATTATACCCTACACCGCATCTTTTGTTGATAACTTTCTATGATGAATAATGTACGAGTTGAACGAAACGAAGAGCCGAAGGTATGCGTCACCATTTGGAAAGGATGAGCAAGCGGATCGATTTACGCTTTACACAAGTTCATAGTGGCGTGTAATCACAAAAAAATGTCAAGTAGGAAACAGTCAAGGGAAATTTCTGAAACTTTTTTCTTACATTCTACGCACGTCAAAGGAACGTCTGTTCTACGAACGGACGACTGAATCATTAGTAAACCCTGAAGATGTTATATTATGTTTTATGTCTTCCACAGGAAGAAGTTTCGTATTTTTTTTCTTTTTTTCTTTTTTTCTTTTTTTTTGGCACTGAATAGAAGTGTGAGGATGTGAGAAATGTATTTTAAGACAACGGTGAACATTGACGAAAATGTTGCAATAATTCATCGCGCGATAACAATGGTACCGGTAGCTGCTCGATAAGAGGTTAAATAACTTTGCTCCGCTTTAGTATAGTTGATAAGAGAATACTGATAGGTTTGTGGTATGTCCGTTGAAATAATGAAACGATGACCTAATGAGCAGTATGAACAATCTTATTGTTATACAATATGAATCGTATTCCAAGTCGCATACGTTGGAATATCGATGCTTTGAAAAAGTAAGCGAAATTTCAGTCGGGCAGATTTATACCTTTGCTGTAATTGTAAAAGATGGATATAATAATACAAATTAACATGAAGCACCGTTGGTTATTAGATTGCAATCGTACGTAATTCGATCTCTGAAATATTCGTATCTCGAATAGGTACATGTTTTATTAAAGAAAAAAAAGGAACAAGTACTGGAAGTACAAAAATTCGATATCTTTTTTTGGAATAAAATTAGTAGACGTGAAATAATTTATTGGTTTTGCCAATATTGAACGAATTGCTGATTTTTCATTGCTACGAGATTAGTAATAGGATGTTAACAACAATGTGCTTTGTTCCAATACGTTTCAGTACAGCGAAGTTTTCGTTGAATTTAAGCGTTGGCTTAAGATTGCTATTTACATTCTCAAAATGCACGCTTATTCTGCAGCTTTGATTTGACCGTCTATGTGTAGGAATATTACTTGTGAGCTGCATAATGAAAGGTAATACTTTTCATTAGCAACTAAATAAGAGCTTTTTTTTAAATATCTGTTCGCGATTAGTATTTAAACTAGTAAAAGTAGACATAACTAGAAACGATCTGATCATTGTACCAATGTAATTCTTTACAAACAGATATTGCTGTTAAAAACATTACAACTGTCAATCTGAAAAAATAGCTAAAAGATATTTCTGAAAGATACCAAAATTACTGTACATATTTAGATTTTAAAGATATTATATATACGATTCTCTATTTCTCAAATTATATTATTTGCGTTTATTGCTTTCAATAAGTACAATTGCAGAAAAAGTTGTACTACTTCTCTTTTTTTTCTGAAAAGACATGAACCTAACCGAGGTCGGACAAAGTCTCAATGCAAAGTAGGGATCCACGGCTATTTTGTTCCCTTTTTTTTAAACAGAACTCTCTCTTCGAAGGTCTCCAAAACCGGTCTCCGAGAGTGTCGTGTCGTCGACCTGCCTAACATTCCTGGTTATAGCTCACTAACAACCACTGGCACTAACTCCCTCTTAAGGAAAATTGCATCTCTTTCTTCATTCTGTCACAGAGAAAACTGTATTGGAGCAACACAAGCCAATCATATTTACTTTTGCAAAAAAAGAAACTACTTTTCTGCCTCAGATAAAGATGTCAAGCATAAATAGTTCATTGACAAGCTCCATGTAT
Organism: Nomada lathburiana; assembly: GCA_963667235.1. Lineage (NCBI taxonomy): Eukaryota > Metazoa > Arthropoda > Insecta > Hymenoptera > Apidae > Nomada > Nomada lathburiana. Next base: position 3,155,574 of record OY763902.1, read on the forward strand.
CACCGAAAAATATGAATTGCAATTTTTTTTTTTTAAATCGCTCATTACAAAGTTTACATGCGAGAAGTATTGGCAAAGTTTGCCAAAATTATATTTTAATTTTTATCCTCCGACAGGAACTGCACGAAGCCCGACACTTGAACCGTAAAGCAAGTATTGAGACAGTTCTGCATTCATCGGTATTTATGCAAAAGGGCGATAGTTGTATACATTTTCATACACCTAATGGCCATCGTTTTCAAGCTATTGACCATTAAAATTGGCTGCGCCTGCAGAGATCTTTAGCAATTGAGGCATATTATAGTGCGCCGTTTTCTGCACAATTTATTACGGCTTTTAGACACACGCATCACGATTAGGACACGTCACTATTATACGCATACACGCAACGCCCCAGGAAAGCATAGTTAAGAGTATTAGCATTTTACTCTGTTTTCATGATTACGCGATATGTTCTGTACAGAGACGCACAGGCACGAGAGTGTCGTTCACTTTTTACATATTTCGCGAAGATATCGCGATCGATATAATAATTCATTATGAACGAAGAAGTAGAGGAAGATAGTAAAGAGACAAATCGTATTATTGAAAGAATACATTCGCATGCTAAATCGACTCTCCGTTGGGTGGGTATACTCCAGATTGGTAGACGCGTAAGCGTCGCCTTGCGTGACTTTTTGGCGCATATTCGGATAGATCAGAGTAAAAATGGATACAAATGTAGAAAAACAGAAGCAAGGAAAAGAAAGGCAAAATGGAAGGGGCCATAGAAGAAGTACGAAATGGAAGTAGAAGAGGAGAAGGAGTAGGGGGACAAGGGTGTGTGACGAAGCGGTGTGCCCAGTCGATCTATCCCGGAATCTTTGCGGTTTCATCAGAGTTCGGTTTCTTTCCTAAGAAGACCGAAACTGCGTCTTGACTATAAAAGGCACGAAGTCTCAAGCGAAACTGACTCTTTCTCTTTCTCTCTTCTGCTCGTCACCGGTGTATTACATCGAGACAACATTTACGGTACCGCGAGGAAGCGGGTTAAGGACATACGTCCTTATAAGGACCGCTCCTTGATCGTTCTTTTTCTCTTCGTTCTTTTCCTAAATTCAACGGCCAAAGAGCGCGAACGCTCCTCGCTTTCCTTCCATATTGATACCTTCCAACGTTCGCGCCACTTGCCCTTGTGCATTTCATTTTATATGGGAATTGACTTGTGAAAACTGCGCGCACGAACATTCGCGTATAAATAATTGGAGGCAGAGGCGTTAATAAAAGTGCACGAAGAAATTGAAATTTATAGTGATCTACTAATTTGTTAGAACGCTTATAGTAAAATATATATTTGTTTATTGTATTATATAGGTATTTCATTTTTATTCAAAACAAAAACGTTAATAAATATGTAGGAAAAAGGGTGCGGAATTATTGAACACGCTCGTGCGTTAATACTATCCGTTCTACGATGAATATATTATACATTGCTATTAAAACAAAATCATTGCTTGCATCGAGGGTAAATGTATGTATGTATTAGATACAGATGGTTTTGCTTAGTTCCATCGTAGAGTTATGATAGGAAAATTGAATTTCAAGCGATCATGATATTAAAGATGCGGATGATTTTTTGGAACGTTGCGTGGAATGCGATATATCGTGAATCGAAAGAAGAAAAATCAGCACGTACGAGGCACATGTATGACGTCATTCTCTCGTGTCCTAGAATGCTTGCCATACGTAAGCAGATATTTCTATATCGTAAGGTCCAATAAAAACCGCAATTCTTTTAATTAATATCGAGCGATGAAGAAAGTTGGTATGATTTTCAAATACGATATCGCATTACCATTTAACTCATAAAGAAAGGAATTTACGTGCAATTTAAATTAACTCCAACCGCGGTACGACACGATGCACTAGTCGCATTACTATAAGAATATAAGTGTTGACTTCTACAATGTTTATTTTCCATTCGATTGTATTCCAGTGATATTTGCCATTCGCTACTGTCGTGAATAAAAAATAATTTTTTTCGTAACTTTACAAGTGAGAACACATTAGTATTATAGAGATTCCTCTTGTATATTTATCGATGACGGACAGCGAGATTTTTTGTCTGCATTTCTCGACAAAATATTGAGATTGACATACGGCTTTTAGAGAAGGCTAAAAATTACGGTGAGTCAATGTTACGTGGAAATGAGGTATGGCTGTTATCAAGCTCCGATAACAGACAAGAAACGAACCGCGGTCGAGCTACCGATTGACATTGAAACTCCACCTTCTTCCAAGTTTCGAGTCTACATTTTGTTGATGAATCTTTAGTTATTCAATATCTTTCAGCAGTGAAGTAGAAACAATGTCGAGTCGACTAAAATTGAAAATATGCATATAAAATCATCTGCTTCTCTTCTTTCGATAATTTGATACTGAAAACAAGAATGTCGTTATCGGAATATTATCTCTTTAACATGGTTCAATGAACACCAACTGTCCCTGAAAATTCAAGAGTTATTTTTCGAATTGCTCTCACGTTATAAAATCATTTACTCTACGTTACAAAAGAATGATATTCAAGCTTGATTAATACTTTGGCATTAAACAGTCATAAAGAATGAAACGATGAGTTATCAAACTGAATGAACGTTTTCATTCATAATAATATAGGTACTTGTGTTACGTTTACGAACTTAAATTTACTGTTTTTAATATGGAGTTGCAGAGAACTTTTCCTTCGGACTACTTTTTAATAAAGTTCACCCACGTAGAAAGCGAGTTATACAATCGGATACAAGAAGAAATTCATGTACATAACTGTCCCCCGTAATAATTATTTACGGACGGGAAGAAAATGTTCTGCTTTTCATCGACAATAATCATCACCATATAGGTAGTTTTATACCAATTAATAACAGTTTCTAGCGAGAAATTGTGTTGCATCCTAATTCTCTGTAGTTTTTATTTCTGCAGAACTCATCTCAATATGTAAACGCCCGTTACATTGTTCGAAATGAAATGCAACTTTGTGCATTATTGTTACTAAACGAAGTGCTTGCAAGATGCGATAAGCTAACATTGCGCTGGAACGAGAGAAATTCTTGGAGCAGATCATTCTAATTAAAAATGTACGAGAAAAAAACTTCAACGCACCACTGTGAGATAATCAAATTCAGTGAAAGCCTTGAGTTAGGTCAGTGTTACGTTTACAAATGCGTTTGACTTTTATTGAACATTTAACTCATACCGAAACGTTAAAAACGGAAATATTATAATCAAATAATTATACTTATAATAAATAATAAAAGAACTTAATATTACATCTAAAGTAAATAATAATAGTTGAATAATTGTTTTACTTTGTGGAAACTTAGAATATAGCAATAAAAATATTGCTCGAATTATAAAATTATTGGCAGAAGATAATTTATTAGTTTCGTTATGCGTAACTTAAAAATGGAGCATTACAATCTATTCTAATTAATCAATTTAAATATTATGCAAAAGATTAAATGAAATATTTGTACCCATTATTTGTGCAAATATTTTCATGCCATATGATCATATAGTGTCATAACATTATAATTAATAGCTTTTAAACTAACTTAAAAAAAATAGACAATATTCATCGTACAACTTCGTATATTCCTAATTCATACTTTTAATTAAATATGTACAATAAAACGGTATTTTCGAACATTTTTCGAATAATTGTTTATTTTTTAATGTCTGGCATTACTGTGAAACAAATGGAGCGAAACCAACACTACGCGCAAACATATATTTAATTACATATTATTTTACAAAATATGCTATTTGAGCTACGAAACTCAACAAATTATCAACATCGTGTTAGAATTCATGTAACATAAATCTTTGTAGCTAAAAGCTTGCCTATATGCATACCAAAGATCAAAGTCAATTTTATTTTAATTTTTCTAATAGAACAGAAAGTTCTCTAAACTTGCAATTGAATTTGTTATAATTGTATTCTACTTTTCCATATACGCATGCAAATAGAATCATATTTCCATATCTGATACAAAGATAAAGATAATAATAAATTCTTTCGAGGTTAATATCTATCACCCTGTACAAGATAACGATAAACATTTGACTTCAATATCTGGTACAACTTGCTTTTTCTTACTGTCATTGTTACCAATGTAATGAACACACTAATTGATAAGATATTTGTACAAAAAAATGAATGATAATCAAGAATATAAAGGCTGTTTCCTACAAGAATAGTCATAAAATCAAATACTTGTATTCAAAGGGAATAACACTGTAGGAACTTGTTCAACAGCATTCTAATTTTTGCAGAACAGAAATGTTAAATGAACAGAAGACGAAATAAACGAACCTCGTAGCAATACAAGTAATGAAATACAAATGTGATGTTTTATTAAATGTATCCCTGTATTGGTACATGTATATATGACGATAATAATAATAATAATAATAATACTTTACTTTATAACTGTTTATTATAAATATACATTAGCCCTATATATGCATAGTTTCTTTAAAAATAATAACTACCACAAGAGTACTAAATTCAACAATAGAATTCAGTTTTGTAAATGATTATACAACTGATCTTGTTGCAATTGACCTTAGTCTCTGCTAGATTTAGAGACAAAAAGAATGAAAAAGAAAAAAGAAGAAAGAAAAAAGGTAACCCTACAATATTTGAACAATTATCGATTCGGTTTCTCCCGTAGACGAGGAAAATTTAATTGCTCATAAGAAATATCGTCAAGTTCCTTTCAATAGCGTTAGCAATGGAATATGATAAAATCTGTCAAACTCACGTAAATGAGGCCGGAGTAGTATCTGTCTTTGAGGTTATGCAGTACAGAGGCTTCGTTTAGGCACGTTAATTCAGCCATGTCTTCGACTTTATCGAACTTGGGTGGGTTCATCTTCTGTATATCATCCTTCGCAACCAGGACCCGTTTCCCTGTTTCGGCAATTTCCACCTCGACCTCATCACCCCGTTCACCCTTTATCCCGGCAGCAACGAAACCTTGTGTTTCGTGAGGCACCCAAACAAGCTTCTTCTGGGTCCATTCCGCCTGTGTTGCAGGATCATTGAAATTGTTTCTGTCAACGGAAAGGAACCGCAATTCGGGATCCGAATGATCCACCCTCGAGTCAACGTCCGCCATTTTTGTTTTCGAGATCACTAGCTCCTCGAGCCGGCTTCAGGGACGAGTGATTCCAAGGACGATCCTCGAGAGACTGACCTCTTCGTGACAGGGACACACACATGTAACTATTCGACACTCGATTTTTTCCGTCGTTTTCGTCGCTTTACTGTACGCCGATGGTTCACGTAATCTGATGTTGGAGAGATTTCCACGATTTCTAGTTCGTTCTTCTTCGAGGCACCGTGTTCTTCTACCACTTTTAACGCTCTTCGAGATTGTTTTCTTTCTCGCTCCTCGCGGCCATCTTCTTTCCTCCTTACGCTGACAATGCTGGAGGGGTTGTATTTCGAAGGTATGCTGCATAGTGGCGCTCGTATCGCTGTATGACGCACTAGGTGAAAATTTAATTGGTCAAAATGGTAAATATCTTTGCCAAACGACCAATCAAAATAGTTCATGTATCAAGAAAGGGGGTACTGTCGTTGGACTGTGTGTAGGCATCCTTACTACAGTTTATCTAGGCCGTGATTTTCGACATATGTATATCCGATGACTTTTAACCGTCACTCACAGCGGTGTAGTTCTAAACTTGAATTACAACGGTGATATATCCCTTGATGGAGATTTATATGTTGTATCATTGGCGAATAAAATTATTTAATTCACATAGAAATGGAGTCTTTCCTTTCTATTCATTGTTTCATTATTCCGCTGTATGCCTTCCTGTCTTTGTACTAATTAAATATAATAATGCAAAATGTATTAAAAATATTCTAAAAATTCGTAATGCTCCAACGTAAACTGTACGTTCTTTAACCACTGTATAGAATACGCATATGTAACAAGAAAATAATGTATGAAAATGCAGTTTTTACATAATATTATTAAAAAAGCTGTTAAATATTTTGGTTTTCGTGTAATAGTGATTTAATGGATAAATGGAAACAATATTAACTGTCAGTTTATTAATATAGATCGATATGCACATGCGCATTTAAGCCGATGACTGTGTTACGCGAAGAAATAGCATGGATATGACGATTCGAATGTAAAAGCCTTCAGAAAATTTATACATATATGTCTTTTCTCATTCTTTGTATTTTCGTACACGGCGTACGTGAAATATTACAACTTTTTAGACAAATTAATTACTTTTTGTAACATTTAAATGTTAATTAAATGTTTATTTGGTACACATGATATTTGTGTCTCAATAGCAAACATTTTTTAATTATGTAATTGGATTTTACTTTTTTGTTATTTTTATTTATTAACGACTATTACAATTTACTGTATTACAATATTATAATTAGCTAGCGATATACTGGGTGAACCACGAAACGGGATCAGTTTGGATTGTGCTATTATTAATGGCTTGATAGACATTTGATTTCTTGTATACCATGATTTATTGAGAGCTTCAAAATGGTTACATATAGTAAATTGTGAACTCTGTTTTTCGAAGTCTTCCATGTCACATTCAGTTTTTTATATAAAATATTTATCATAATCATCTTAAAGCTCTAAATACGTGGGACAAATACCTTTAGGCGGGAGAAAACGAGCTGATTTTTCTGCAATTTTATGAAAAGGCAAGGATTGCTTCACATCTTTGAAAAATTGTATATCATTTATTATGATTTTTGCCTATTGCAACGTATTTGTTTTTTCAAAATATTTCAAAATGGCGAAGCTATCGTAAGGTCTTCCGGGAAGGTTGTAAAGCGTCCTATGAATTGGCGGGAGCTGTAGGTTTGCCTATATAATCTGGAAACAACCCAGTAAAAGGTATTTCGAGAGTCGGCATTCACAATTTGTTGGTGAACCTCGAAAAAAGTGAAAAATATAAAAAATTGAATTTGGATTGATAGAATTTTACACGAATTTTCCGCTATATTTTGCAATCAAAAAGTACTTTTATTAACAATTTGAAAATGTAATTTTGAGAAAAACGCATTTAAAGAGGTGCCCAACTGTACTGCGCCGAGCAGAGATGAGTCACGATCGCCAGCTGTATCGTCAGAAGGACTTTGAATTTCGTTTTAAAACTTTTGGAACATATTCTTGAGATGCTGTTCCAACAATTTATGTACAAAAAATTTGGGTTTTTGAAGGTTCTAAACGTGTTTCCCCCCTCAAAAGATTACAGGATGCTACGTATCCTGATTCGTGGACGACAGAATGCCTAGATTATAGATATGCCTTTGTCGGTGGTAAATATTTGAAAAGCAGTGGCAGGATTAAAACGATCGGTGTGATTAGGACGTGTAATGCCGTTACAACCATTTCGTCTCATGCTTTTGAAGTGTTGTGTTCGTACACTTGACGTAAACACAGGGGACTCTGCATTTTTAGACTGTGCGATTAAGTAAATATTCAGAGGCCATTCAGTGTGTAGCCGAGAAACAGTTTAAAAGAAGTGCTTCCACGGTCGCTGAATTGGGGGAAATGCTGTGTGAAAAAGATTTGCCAATGAAGGCAGAGTTGGTGAATCTGTTGGATGACTGCCTGTGACTCTGTCATGACTAAAAGGGAAGACCCGTGTACCTTGATCTTATCAATGTTCCAGAACAACATGAGGCAGAAATACGATGTTACAGTCAGAACTCATGCTTGGCTAGCATGTCTCAACAAGAACTAACGTCGTTCACGCCCCACCCCCTAAAAAAAATTCATGTGTGTGCATGTAGAAAGATCAGCGGCATTCCATTATTACCAAGAAACGGTGTCGGTCAGTAGATTGAATTGTATCTCCTTCATAAACACTGACACGATCCGCAAAAGTTGTATCCGGGAGTTGTACAGGATGAAACTGCACATATATTCTATTATAACTACAACCGATGCCATCCTTCACCTGCGGAATCCAACAAATCGACTGTTGCATGCTAGTGTTGCGGAAGCTGACCTACTAAGGACGGCGCCTAAACAGCGGAGCGCCGGGAACGCACTGGATTGCGAATTCGCAGGGATGATTTCGCGAGAAAAACGGAACAGTGAGACATTTTCACCTTAGGGAGTTAATTTTGGACCCACTGCTGAACTCGGGCTGCTTCGGAGGGAAAGGTCTCTAACGGGATGCGATATTCAGCTTCTGAAGAGGGAGCTGGAATTTGCGCGTCGTGATACTCCATAAATGGGTAATTTACAACCAGCCTATCACACACAGTGGTCCAGGCACCCGCTTTTCGTGGCCGAAATTATTTTGAATTGTCTTGATGTCAGGTATGATGACATTACAAAGTCAAAAATATATAATGACATGTACAAATTGAGGTGACCTTGAATTGTTTATAAAAATAATATTTGTTGAAATTTTTAATATTGAAATTTGTAGAAGGCTGAATGCTGATGAACTTTTATCTGAAACACTTTTTGCCAGATTATTTTTATTACTCCAGACCGAAGTCTCTTCGGCCTGACCGATAGCTGTGCTGCCACGTATCTATATGTATACTATATCTATATCTATATACTATTATAGTATATACTATATACTACATAGCTGTAGCACATCGCGTAGCTGTGTTATGTATGTACGTGCGTAGTGCTCATTTATTGAAATTCGTGCAGATTTAAAAGTTAGAGGATGTTGAATCGAAAATTTATATAAGTAATTCCTTACACAAATGTTTAAGCTTTGCTATGAAAAAAATCACTGTTGGCAATTTTTTGGAAACTTTTCACAAAGTTTAAATTGTTGTAAACATTGCACTATTTATACATAAGTTAAAAAATACTTTCGACGCAATTAAATAATCAAAATACGCCAACCAATATGCATAAAGTTGTTGTATAAAACTCTTATTTGATGATCTCTAATGTACCACTACAAAAATTTGTTTCACTTTGAATTTCAGCATTTCGTTTTAAAGTGTCCTCAATTTGTGACTAAAAACAATTCTGCAAAGCATTGAACTTGAAAAATTGAATTTTGGCCAGGAAAAGCTGGTTCCTGGACCACAGTGCACCATGAGGCAAAATGAACCAATGTTAACACGTTCGCGGACGCCCTGAATTTGCGAAGGGTGTTGATAAGAGCACTCTCCATAAACTTAAGTTCAATGTGAATTAGGGGAAGTCATTCTTAGAAAAGTCTTACTAACAGAGATAGTAAGAGGACCAGATGGGCCTGTACTTGGCTAGTCAAAAGGGCCTTGGTTGTAAAATGAAACAATACGCATTCGTAGGAATAAGTGAGCTGTTTGAAATACATTGATTTAGAAAAATATAATAATTATTTCATTTAACATGCCATATCCAATAGAAATTTAAAGAAGGAAGAGGTACTGCATATGTAGTGGTGACCTACCAGAAAAAAGCGAAAATACTGCAAATACAGTAGCTGTCCGCGACCGTGTTAACGAGATAGTCGGTGATTACCACGGGTGCAATCGCGATATCCGGCACTGGGAATGTCAGATCAGGAAGTTGATCGAAACCTACAAATTGGATGAGCTTACAGCCAAGGTGTTAGCGTTTCAGCAATTAAAAGGGAGATCGCTAAGCTAGTATCATTCAGGAGAACATTGAAATGACGAATGACCAATTGTTAAGTGCATTGCGTGTCGCAACGGGCAGTCCGCAAACAGCTTATATACTCTTAACCCTTAACTGCTACAGGGGGATCCAGGAGTAACACCGAAGTTAAAAAAAGTCGTTACGATGTTGCACCCAATCAACGGATAGCTCCAGGTGCCCCTGTAATTCTTAAATAGGTTATGCTTTCCAATTAGCCACATTAGCTTTGCAGATAATAGTATATACGTGTTACCGGAATTTTATATAAAAAGGTTTAAGAAAACCCACCAGAGAGTTCCCTATTTTACCATAGCTGTTAAGGGTTAAGACGTGAGTTCGAACGCCGATTACGGAGGATTAACGAGACGTTCACGAATTGTGTCCACGATAATCATATTGGGTAACAGATATCCGATTCTGAACCGTGATATTATTGAATACCTGGTGGACGGGATTCTGGATAATAATAATCTACGATCTCTGGCCCGGGGCAGTGTTTCAAGGCCACGGAGGATCTTCCAGAAGCATTAACTGACTTATCGCTGTCAGGAGAACTTCAACGCCAGATGAAGACAACGAGCGACGAACAAAGGATTTCGATAAAGGGTCAATAGAGAGTATCAAGTGCCAGGAAGGACCGGTGCTTCACTTGCAATGATCTGGGCCATTTCGGGTCAGACTGCCAGAAGCCGGAAAGGGAAGGAAACTGTCGTTGCTAGTGGGGTGATAACAGTTATGCTTTTGAGTGTAGTAGAAGTGAGTGAGTGTAGAAATATATTTGGTCAACGAAACGTTAAGGGATTTTGAAAGATTTAAAGATAGTGTTACCTTTTCTACAGAATGCGATACAATTGAGTGCTGTATTAAGTCATCTGACTGAAGAGATACGGGAAGCCCTATTACATTTGTTCAGAAGAAGTACATACCGTCTAATATAATAGAAGCCATGAAAGAGCCAAGTTATAGGTCTGGCAGAATAAATAATAGAAAATTAATTTTGCTAGGTATTGTTATTATGGATATCACGTTAAGGGGCAAAAAGGAAAACAATATGTCAGTTTTTGTAGTACATGCAGGATAATAGACATATGCAGTGGCGGCTCGTAGCTAAAATTAGTGGGGGTGCTGCTCCAGAAAATTTGTACCTTTTTCATAAACTGGGGGATGGCTACTGACATTAAGCTTAAAGATTATATATTGTACAAGTATAATGAAAGAATTAGAGAAAAAAAGACTCATTATATTAAATGTTATCGATAATATCAAGTGGAAATAGGGGGTGCTGTTGTTCCACAGTGCCTATACGCGAGCCGCCACTGGACATACAATGTAGAATGTAGACAATGGTTCAGCCACAATTATTGGCTTTCGTTTATCTGTTTCCGGTGAGTCTACTGAATTCAATACGAATCTTGAAATTATGAACATTAATGTACTTGAATCACAGAATACAATTACTGATAATGCTATTATCAATTACAAAATTTCGAAATACATTATGATAAAATAGATATTAGGCCTTCGAATGTAAATGGTCAGGGGAAACATGCGAGTAAAGTGACTATGTCTATATTTGCGAAAATTCAAGATACCACGGTAGGAAACTATAGATATAAAATTTTGAACAATGTTGAATAAATGGTATTGTACACAGAAGTACAGGTAAAGCGCGAAGTAAAATATTATTTAATGCAGCACAATTTGGCAAAAGAACTGATTTCGTTAAAGAATACGTTCAAAATAATGTATACCAGGTGCCGCGAGATTTGAACCGTCTAAGAGATTCCGCTGAAAGAAGAATACAAAAAATTAGGGGAAACAACATCCTAGACCGTATGGTGCAGATGAATATGCGTCGCTATGAAAATTTCGAATCAACGGCTGGAAACTGTAAATATTAAACTATGGAGAATAATATGTAGTCCCAATTAAGATGTATATGCGTGTATAGAGTTATGTGTTATTGTGTGCTACTAAGGTTGTTAAAATGAGATTTTAGATTAGATATAAGATTGATGTACTTTGTATGTATTAAGTCCGAGGCGGACTTGTTTCTCGGTTATGGCCGAGTTGTAAGATGCATGCCTCTACACGTATCCTGACCCGTGGATGGGTTAATGTCCAGATTAGGAGTATGCCTTTGCGAAGGTAGATATGTAACATATTCATATGTATACATATTGGAATGTAATACGCGAGCATAGACACATCATAGGCATATTCGTCAGCAGCGGTATTTCACCGAGGTTTGACCGGCGAAGAAGCAACCGATATGTATACATATGTATTAGTTATATAAGCTGATAAATGAAAAAACTGCAGATTGTGTAACGATTACCATTGATTTATCCAGTCATCCTTACATAGAATACAGGTAATTACCTTATTAGGTTGTTTTAACCTATAAACCATATGGTTATATCACATACGTATAACACCTTAGTATATCACATATTATTAATTGCTTGAAAGTTGCACTTTGATAGTAACAATATGTATTACGAGGAAAGTTCTTCTAACTCAGTCCGCCAGCAGGGAAATGTAAGTATATAAATTTCTGCTAGTGTAATCTTTGTATTTTATTCGAAATGAAAAATATGTATAAATTACTTGCAGAGGATGGTCGTTGATTTTCGGAGCGATACTTTTACTAAACCAACCAAAGAAATGAGAGAAGCTATGTTTAATGCAGAGGTTGGCGATGACGTTTACCAAGAAGATCCAACAGTGAAAAGTATGAGAACATCAGTTCGAAATGCATATTATGATCTATATATAAATTAAATTATTCCGTTGGAAGTAATTTGTAAATTATTTGAAACTAATATGTGCAACAACTTCAAACATTATGTATCTTGAATCTTTCATGTATATTTTATGAACAGTTGTTTTCTTTGATTTTTAGGACTAGAAGAAACAGCTGCACGAATGGTTGGAATGGAAGCTGCAATATTTGTAAGTTCTGGAACTATGGGGAACTTAATTGCAAGTAAGTAAAACCATGTGAATTTGTAAGTTGTAAATTCTTTTAAAATTGTAAATTAGAAGTTGCACATTTTTCTCAAGCAATACTAATGCTCAAATCACTTTTCGATCCAAGTGGTGTAAAACTTTTATTTGTTTATGGCACTACTTGGATTAGCAAGCAAAGAATATCTCCAAATTGTTTTAAGGTATTAATAGGCAAGTATAAAATATTTTGTACAAACTTAATTAGACGTAAAATATATATCAGAATTTGGTATTGCAGACCTTACATAGTTTTCACTTTATAGAACTGCAGTAGAACCCTGAAAACTCGAACCTCTATAAGACGAAAATTTTCTTTATTCCCTTCCGATCCACTGCAAAAACCTCTATAAGTCGAAATAAAACTTGCTTTAACTCAAATAATTTGCCACATGTCCAGATGTAATTCGAATTTAGAACAGCCAAACCTCTACTACTCGAAGTTTACCTCTATAAGTCGTGCTTCTATCACTGCTGCCTCTGCAACTAGAAATTTATAATTTGTGTCAGAAATTATTCAATTGTTTCCTTCCTTTCAATCCTTAGGATTGTCTCAAAACATAAGACGGAAAACATAAAATGACCACGTGCATATCCGTGGAAGCTAATCGTCTTTCGTCAATTTTCATAGGTAAACAATGTGTTAATACATTAACTCATAGCAAAATTACTGACTTTTTGAATAATAAAAAGTCGGTACATATTCGTACTTATGTATAGTGACCAAACTTTCGTCTTCTGATTACGTTTATATATGTATACAATAAAAATGTAATTCACGCCAAAAAATTGAATTTGCCTTCCTTTCCGTCCTTGCAAGTCGGAAAGTTAACCGTCATACAAAGCCTTTATAAGTCGAATTTTCGTGTGTTAAACCTCTCTTACTCGAACACTCGATAATATCAAACCTCTATAACTCGAAGTCTTTTTCTCTTCCCTTGAGATTCGAGTTATCGAGGTTCGACTGTAATATATGCAGAGTTAAATTATGATTGTAAATAATTAATCTTTCTATGTCCTCTGTTTCTTTCTCGACCTAATGTATTCTTCTATTTTCACAAACTTCTGGCGTTTCCAAAAAACGTATACCAAAATTGTCATGGATATACTTGTTCCTGTTGCTTAACATAATATTAAAAGTCTATTGCCCTTAGACAAATGGTATGTTAGTAATAAAAATGGATACATAGAGCTAAAAATAATTAAAGACTGCTGAAAATAGTCGAATTAAAGTCTGTAGCAGGGTTAAGCAACGCAATTGATATGAACATCAAACTCATTAAACATTTATATTAATAACTAGTGTGTGTGTTATGCATTGTTATTTACAGCGGATTAAATTTGTGATGTTCATATTTTCTATATATGTATATAACTTTGTCATTTATTTATGTATTTATATGGAGCTGTCAAGCTGTTTTGATTTGAAAATTTATATGCATTATACATTAATTTCTGTTTTAAATAGTTATAAAAAAAATATGTCTCTTCGATGAATATTTGTTTAATATTGTATTGTGTATTTTTAGTTCATTCTTCTATTTTTAAAAGCATTTTCTTTGCATGTCTCTTTATTTATTGAGACGTAAGGATTGTTTAGTGTACCAACCAGAAATCATTCCACATATGTTATAATGCTGAAGAATTTCTATATATGTTGTTTACTAAGCACATAAGGTGGATATTATATGAGCTGGTACCAAAAAAAAAAAACCATTTATTGTAGATGAGGATAGACCAAAACATTAGTGGCAATACCTTCCAAACTGCATCAGATGAATACTATGGTATATGTATACACAGTCCTCACTGTAACGGTCAAAAAAGTTATTAACAAAAATTGATTTGCATAGAATACGCAATGTACAGCAACAACAAACATTCCAAAAATACTTTTTTTCATAAAGAACCCAAGGTTATCTTGAGATTTTTAGATAGACCTATATAATTTGGTTTTCAATATATTGTAGGAGATGCTAATATGAATTCAGCGAATACAAAATATAGTAGTTGTATTCACGCAATACTTTGGACCAGATAATCGAAGGGTACAGTGTAATATGGGGCTATGCCACAACAGTAGCATTGTGAGATATTAAGGCTTTTATGAAAAGTAGTGTTTCAATAAAAATTGTGTAACACTGTTACTTTTTTGGAAGTAGTGCATCTGGGAAAATGCATTATTTGGTATTTTATTTTCTGTATGTTCAAATCAGACATTTGAATCAGATGTTTGGATTACAATAGGAGCTTTACAAATACACGTAGGGAGGAAAATCATTCATATGCACAATTATAGTAGAGCAACGAATTTTTCCATGCAATCATAAATGAAGGAAGAAGAATTAAACATGAAGAGGTGCCATAATTAATAACAATCTCATTCTTCAACATTTTGTGGCCCCCTCTTGCACTGGACCCTTCGATTGTTACCTAGGAACGTTTTTGTTGTTTAAACGTAGAGAGGTGAAAATACAAATCTACCATTTCTACTGCTGCACTTTACCATTGTGGTATACATATTGTGCACTCTACGTAGATAAATTTTTGTTAAATTTTTGTTAACTGCATTGTCACAAATGGCAGACAAATTGTGCGGACTGTTACAGTGAACACTGTATGTTAATAGAGAAACGATTTAGTGTATTATAAATTTTTAAAAGAACGTGAAATATTATGGTTGATAATTGGATCAATTCAACTTCGCTTTTAACCGATTTGCCGCTTACTAAATAACGGAAAGCAGTAAAATATGTATATTTTTTTTAATGATAATACCCCTTTTTTATGATTATACTCCTATTTACGATAAAAATACACAGAGAAGCATATTTTTCCAGAGAGAATACCGTGACGAATTTGCGCGACAGTGTGATGGTATGCGTCGTGTACAAAACTATTCTGAATACGATTGATATTCCGCTACTATATATATTATGATGTTTAGGGGGAAAGGCTGATCATAGCCCTTGTTGAGTCACCTTAGCCAACGCGGAGTCTGGCCCTTGGTATCGCTGACTACTACCTTAGTGAATAATATTGATTCTGACTGGGGCAGAATCCGCGGGCGGTACATCGTATCGGTGACTCAAGGGTTGGTTATCCAACATATTAGCCCAAGCTTAAAAAAATAGTGAAGTTATAATTTTCTGACTGTATTGCTGATACGATACATTTATGTCGAGTACAGCTGGCCGCCAGTGTTAGGATCGTTGAGGTATGGTAAAAGACGACATTTACCTTTCGGGAACTATATATATAGTTAGTAAAGATGTTATAATTAATAATGCATGAGACCGACGCTCATCACCCGTATAATTCCTCATTCCACTGTTTTACACCGCGCCGTTACGCCCTCTATAGATGTATGACCACATACATCAGTTCCTCCTTTTGGTCATAAAGGGTTTTCCAATAGGGGCGCTCGAACTTTAACAGTGTTGTTACGTGGTTGGGTATTGAAGTGAAATAATTAGGTGTTGGTTTTTTTCTGCTTCGTTTAATTCCCACTCACGGAAAGGTATAAGGATACAGCTGTCTTACAAGGGAACACCGCGAACCCTTACTCCCGGATTTGAATGAAACTTTGTAGGTTTATAGAGTGATCCAAGACAAGAATAACGGTATGCTTCATTCGTGCCCAATCGCCCTTTAAGGGCGTGAAAACTAACCTCAAAGTCAAATAGAGTTTTCACTTTTTCGCGTATATCTCTTAAAATACATGAGATGGAGAAAAATGTTCTAGGTAAAAGTTTAATGGTACAATGAGCGCTATAATTGTGCATTAACAAAATTTTTTTAAAACTTTTTTTTCGTGTAAAAGAAATTCTTTTTTGCCTTATTTTAAAGAATTCTTACATTTTTATAATAACTAAAAATATTACGTGTTTTATTCTGAATTCAACCATGTACACTAATGTTACTATACACCGTCGACTTATGCAGATACACGATGAAACTTACACCGTGCGCGCGATTGCGCGCTAAAAACACGCAGTAAATTACATATTCAGATTTCTTGTTTTCGTTGCAGTTCTTAATATATGACGATATTGTGTATGATAACATAAAAATAGCATAATATAAGAAATTACATCAAGATTGATGACATGTCACATACATTGCGCTATATCACATATATCCATAGATAAACATTTCTTTCATACTAATTTAATATTTTATTCCAGTTTGAATACGCTTATACATGTATTTTATTCAACATAATTTTCACAAAAGTGATGTGCATCAAAGAAATGTTCTATACATAGATACTTTTTGCACCAAGCACATCGTATAATAGCAGGCTTATCACACAGACTACAACGAGGCAGGTTATATACTTCAGGAAATTTGAAACAGAAATCTACTGGATTTTCAAATTGCTGGTCTGGTCTTTGTTCAAGGTATCCACTTTTATACCAAGAGTATTTAAATAATTCCCGGAATCTCGGCGAAGACAACTGGTTGTGTGTTAGAGATTGCAATTTGATAATATTATTTCGCAGATGTAAATTTATATGAAGATCATATAGTAACACCCGATCTGAAAAAGTTCTTACAAAATTTTTCCATACCCGAAAACCGAAAACATCCAGCGGTTGTATCAAACCTGTTGTTCCTTTCGGAATGGTTAACGCAATAAGTTCTTTGTCAGCCGGAATACTTTGCTGAAAAGTCGAGGGACAATGGCCGCTCCACGAATCAAGTAACAGAACACTTTGAGATCCAGTCTTTGGTAAAAAGACTTCTGTAAGCCAAATGTTGAAATGGTGCGATGTCAACTTCCCAGATTTTGAAGCAGTAACAAATACATTAGCCCGTCTAAATAAGCTTTTTTCTACTCTGGGTCCAAATTCTCCACTAGTTTCTTTTAACACCATAAATAGGGGTGACAGTAACTGACCGCTCGCGGAAATGGTAGGGAGAATCGTATAACTATGTGTGGTTGAGGATACTGACTGCACGGATGCTTCTATGGTCTTTCTACCACGGTACGATAACGTACGACCAGAATGAATTTCCAAATTAAATCCACTCTCATCAGCGTTGTAAACATTATTTGAATTGTACGTAGCAATGTATGGTTTTACCCGGTTTATGAATTCGGTGGATGTCAATTGTAATTGTTGCTGGTCCCGTTGTGTGGAACGACTGACGAATTTTGTAACCTTTCTTGAAACGATGTTATGCGCTTTTTTGAAATTCATGATCCAGGTATGGCCAGCTTTAAATGTTGGAAGATCGACGTCCTCCTTTGCTTCTAGCGCCCATCGTTTTATATCCATGTCGTGCACAAAGGAGCCCTGATCCATAGCAGCCTGAAATTTGTCCAGTACATACTTCACGATTGATAATATCTTCTCTCTGCGTGTACCACCTCTCGCCAATGTTTCTTCCCATTGATACAGTTGTTCAACTGATTTAACTTTTCTATACTTATGTTGTACACTGACGAGAGTCCTGCGAGTTTTTTTACCGCTTCTCCAAAACTCAACAGCTCGAGTTTTATAATTTAAGTCTACGTTACCACTTTCACCCGGGACACACCTGTCATCAAATTCATCGCTACTAACGTTTTCCTCGATATTACCCTCTTGAACAAACTCACATTCTTGAGGTCGCGCTGGATCTTCGTATTCCAGGGTCGTAACATAGTCGGCTGTAAATGAAACTTCGTTCATACTATCAAGTACCATAGTATGTATAATTTCTGATAGTTCGATTTCCCTATGATTAACAGGAGACGGCGGTATACTGGTTATATGTAGAGCTGTTACCAGTAAATTAATCGTACAATTAATACAAAGTACTGTCGGATAACACGCGTTCTCCGTGAATCACACTATCCCGTTTGTTGTGAGTTCCTATGCAGAGCAAAAGTGGAGTCAAAACCTTTGAACCTCATTGTCAGCCTGACTTACAACTGTACTTGTCAGATAGTATATATTACATGTGCAAAAATCGAGGGAGCCAGCTTATTGACTAGAGATTGCATTAGACCGTCGATACCGAATAAACCATATTTCCGAAGTCTTTGTGTCCTTCCTTGGGACCCAATAGTACATTTTTTTTCGTTAAAAATAGCTTGACTAATTAACCTTTGATATTTACAAACGGAACATAATTATAAAAAGATAGAAGTATCTTGTGTACTTACAGGGCAACATAATTATCAAACGATAGAAATAACTTGTGCAAAATAAAATTTTGTGAGTGTAAAGAATTTTATACACGCGTACATTAAAAATTTAGGCGAAATTATATATAGCACGAACCAATTCATATTTTTTTCAATTTTATTGTTGTTTGACTTATCAAATAACATACAAACACTACAATTAATAACACTACAAACAGCCCTGCAAAATTACCATTAATTGATTACACGGTTGAAAACGCAGGAGTGCGATAGCACTTTCTGAAATTGTCGGCAGACCATCGGGGGAACGCGATGGCGTTCTTGAAACTCACAGCCAAATGATTAAACGTATCTCATACAAAACAAGTACAGTTAACATATTTAATACATTTTAATATCTTTTAATATGTTATTGTTTTTTATCGTCATATATTAAGAACTGCAACGAAAACAAGAAATCTGAATATGTAATTTACTGCGTGTTTTTAGCGCGCAATCGCGCGCACGGTGTAAGTTTCATCGTGTATCTGCATAAGTCGACGGTGTATAGTAACATTAGTGTACATGGTTGAATTCAGAATAAAACACGTAATATTTTTAGTTATTATAAAAATGTAAGAATTCTTTAAAATAAGGCAAAAAAAAATTTCTTTTACACGAAAAAAAAGTTTAAAAAAAATTTTGTTAATGTAAAATTATAGCGCTCATTGTACCATTAAACTTTTACCTAGAACATTTTTCTCCATCTCATGTATTTTAAGAGATATACGCGAAAAAGTGAAAACTCTATTTGACTTTGAGGTTAGTTTTCACGCCCTTAAAGGGCGATTGGGCACGAATGAAGCATACCGTTATTCTTGTCTTGGATCACTCTATAAACCTACAAAGTTTCATTCAAATCCGGGAGTAAGGGTTCGCGGTGTTCCCTTGTTAGTCGATGCACGAGTACAATCCTCGAACTGCACTTTACAGGAAGGAACTTTTCAAATGAAAATGAGGTCTAACGTGTAGCGTGACGCTCTTCTGAATAATGAATGCCCCTAAGGGTTTTGGCTTCCTATATATATCGTGGTTTTCTCGCGTCACCGTTGCGATCCTTTGGGCCTTGGTCCTTGGTGAAGGAGGGGCAACGTGACTCGTCGCTGGGTCTTTTGGTTCGTCATAACTATTGCTGGGTCATCCGTTTCAGTACAAAATATTTGTACTGATATGGGTGTGACTCATAACAGTGTATAGCGGCCACGTTGGTGAACTTTCATTTGTCAAATTTAGAGGTTATAGAAACTAGTATAGGGCAAATCATCATGGAAACTTACAGTCTTGAGCAACGCGTGCAAATCATTAAACTTTACTATCAAAATCAGTGCTCAGTTCGAGCTACGTTCCGTGCGCTACGCGAATTTTACGGTACACACAATCGTCCTGCTGAGTCGACTATTCGTCGTTTGCTAAACATATTTGAATCAACTGGTTCAGTAAACAATCAAACAACACCCGTACGTCGTCGGAACGTGAGGTCTGCAGAAAACATTGCTGCAGTGAACGAGAGTGTGCAGGATAACCCTTGATCCTCGACGACCATGGGCCTTTTATTATAGTTCAATCTTAGCCATGGCTTCGACAAGTCGAACTGTTTTTTTTTTTTTTTTTTAATATACGTTTATTGTGCCAGTACAAGAAGGAGATGATACAGAATAAATAGGTAAAATATATACAAAAGAGAAGAGCTACAATAATCCAGAACGTACAAAAGGATATTAAATGATAAGAGACTTAATGTTGAGATCGATGGCTCTAGCGCTGAGCACTCGCGATCTTATTGCTAAATTTAAATTTACTGCGCTTATCGCTACTTATGTTATGGGGTTAAGGGTTAGCTTGGGCAGTGGGTAGGTTAGTTTGTGTATAGAAAGGCACATAAACTATACAGTCGTCTTTGTCGGTAGTAGTTGGTAGGGTGGGAGTGTGGGTGGGTTGGAGGGAGGAGGGGGAGGGGGTTGGGTATTTTATTATATTTATTTACAGTGCTTATGGCGTCTAGTATTACATTGTTTTACATTTACATTGTTAGAGTAGGCATGCGGGGGTGAGGGGGTAGTTTGCTGCTTGCGGCTAGGGGGCGGGTAAGGTTTGGAGTTTCTCCCCGGTGGGGGATCGTTCGATTGTTTGGGTTTAATTTTTTGTATTTAGAAGCGTAGCTTGGTGTTCCTATTTTTGAGGTTAGTGTTAAGGTTGCTATTCCGATAGCCACCAGTATTTTTTTGTGTCCCTGCGGTGGTGGTCCCTAAGATCTATGGTTGACAATTTGTCGTTGAATTTTACGTTACTGCTGGTAATGTTAGTGTCTGTGTGTGGGTAAAGAATTCTTTTGTCGTCGGCTTTCCTGAGGGCGTGGTAAATTAGGGGCATGTTTTCGCGATTTTGGATGTAGCCTAGGTTATCCAAGTAAATGAATGATTCCGGTGGTGTGTATCCGGTGGAGTACGTATTCTTATAGTATTGTGGGTTGGGGTAAGTTGAACTATTTATAAGGCTGTTGTTTTTTATCTTTCGGGTGTTTGCCCAGTGGTTGCGAATGAGTTTGAGGATGAATAGGTCTATCCTAATTAGATCGGCGAGTTCGTATAGTTTTTGGTTTCTGATCAGTTTGGTGTAGTTAGATTCGGGGGATCTGTATTTATTTAGGCAGGCGCGGAGGCATCTTCTTTCGAATATCCTCAGCTTTTCCATGGAGCATGCGGTGATGTTGAACCATATGGGGCAGCCGTAGGTTAGAATTGGTCTTATTAGTGATTTGTAGCAGATGATTTTGGATTTTGCGGTTAGCGTTTTTGAATAAAAGAGGCGTTTGTTAGCGGCGAATGCTTTTTGTGCTTTGTCGATTTGTATGTGTATATGGTTGTTATAATTTAATTGGAAGTCTATGTGTATTCCTAAGTAGCGCACCACTTTTTTATGGGAAATTTTTTCCTGCTAGTTATTATTGTTATGCAAGTGGAAGTTTTTTGAGTGTACGCGTACGTCGTTGTTTGCTTTAGAGATGGACGATATATATGGTCGGAATAGAATTGTTTCGCATTTATTTGTGTTGATCCTTAGTTTCCAGGTGTGTAGGTGATCCTGAATTTTGGCAAAGATTTCTTGTAGTTGCGTTTTTATTATAGAGGGTTTAGCGTTTTTTGTGTATATTAGTAGGTCGTCGGCGAAGGCTATTGCGAATTTATTGTGTTCTTTGTTTAGGCCGTACATGTGGAGTAAGTCACTCATATAGATATTAAACAGAATGGGGGAATTTACTGTCCCTTGTTGAAGACCGTTCTTGATTATAAAGGTTTTAGAGGATGTTGTGTTCTTGTCGGCGGTAATGAATTTTTTCCAAGTTCCAGATCATTTCTGTGAGGTGCTTTGGGCATTTTTTATTGATTAGTTTAAAGAACAGTCCGTCAAGCCAGACCGTGTCGAAGGCTTTTCGATGAAGGCTCCTACGCATTCATTCGCATTTCTCGCCCAGCAGATATCTGAGGTGAATTTCGTTGCGGCATGGACTGTGGAGTGTTGGTGTCTGAATCCGAATTGTGTTTCCGGAATAACGTTGTTGTCTTTTGTAAATTTTAGTATGGCGTCGTTGATTGTTGTTTCGAAGATTTTACTGATATTTGCAAGGAGGCTGATGGGGCGGTAGTCCGTGGGGGAGTTGCCATCTTTACCTTTCTTTTTTATTGCTATTAATTTGGCCGTTTTCCAAGCTATTGGGAAGTACGTTAGGTTGAGGCAGTTGTTGAATATTATGGTGTAGTTATATATGCATTGGGGGGGTATGTTCTTGAGGGCTATGTTGGGAATGTTATCGAAGCTGGATGATTTTTTGTTGTTTAATTGTTTAAAGGTGTGTGTTAGTTTTGCAAATGATGTGAAGTAATCTGGTGGAACGTGTGTTTCTGACGGACTGTCCGCTGTGTTGGTGGAGTCGAATGTGCATACTGTGTTGTTATTGGTTTTGTCCTGTTGGATTTCTTGTTCTAGGGTCCGAGTTTTTATATTGATTATGTTGGATAGCTGTTCTTTACCCATATGTAGGTTTTGGGTGTGAACAGCTTCGAAGTGGGTACCGAGGATATTCAGTTTAGTTACTGTGTCTGTAATTATGATATTGTTTTGGGCGTCTGTTTGCTGGGTGGCTGGGTTTATATTCGCTTCGTGCAGAAGGTGTTCGTTGCTCGGTGTGATCTTTAGAGTCTCTATGCTGTTTGCCGTTTTGGGTCTGAATATGCTATTTAACGTGGGGAAGAATTTTGGGGCGTCTTGTGGGGATATTTTCGCGATTTTGTTCTCCCAGAATTTGTTAGTGGAGTCGTGGAAAGCTTTCTTGATTTCCTGTCTCACGGTTTTCAGTGTCTCTTTGAGTGTTGTTATTAGTGTGTCGTTAGCAGTGGAGTAGTTTGTGATTTTAGTTAGTCTATTTATTTGGGTGAGTAGGTGGCTTTTTTGTTTCCGAAGTCGTTTGATGAGGGGTGTGATGAATTTATCTGTTGAGTTTTGGTTTTTGGGTATGTGGGGGACTGCATGGGCTATTGCTTTGTTTATGGATGAGTTTAGCGCGCTGATGTATTTGTCTATTTCCTCCGTCGTTAGGTTTCTGTCGTTGGGTATTGTTATTGTGTCGGTGTTTGTGATGAATTTTTTGAATTTTGTCCAATCGGTTTTGGCGAAGTTGTATGTTTCAGGTGTCGTTAGTTCGTCTAACTCCATTGCGTTCATGGATGGGATGGATATTTGGATCTTGACTGCTCTGTGGTCGCTGTCTCGTTCGTATGAGTCTAGCGTTTGGTGTCTGTGTAGGTTATGGAGTTTGATGCGGTTGTCTGTAAGGCATAAGTCGATGAAGGCTCCGCTGGCGGGAAAGGATGGGATTTCTGTCCTGTAAAGAGCGATTCTATAGGCTATTTGGTTTTCTTCTGTCCACTTGTTCAAAGCTGTGCCTCGGCTGTTTATTGTTAGGTTACCCCAGGACTGGTGTTTCGCGTTTAGGTCGCCTGCTAAGATGTAGGAGTTGTTTGGTTTGTGGAGTTCCAATTCTTGGAATAATGATTTTAGTTCTACGATGAATTCTTTTTTATTTTTACCGGTTGCGTATCCTGCTATGATAAAAAGTTTTGTGCTGTTTTGTAACTGTAGTTCTATTATTGCGGATTCGAGGCATACGTTGTGATGAGACCGGTTGAGGTGGATTTGTTTGTATTTTAGCATATTTTTAATTAGGATGCCCGTGCCTCCAGCTTGTTTCGCGTTGATTCTGTCTTTTCTGATGAAGTTATAATCTTTGAAGCTTATTTTGTGGCTGTGGTTTAGTTTTGTCTCGGATAGGAGTACTATGTCGGGGTTGTATTTGTTAAGGCAGTCCAGGAGAGAGGCTCGTCTTTCGTTTGTAATTATAGAATTTACGTTCATTTGTATTATGTTGAGGTGTGTGATAGAGAGTTTTTTGGGTGGGTTGTTTTGGGGTGGGGCTAGTGGATGCATTAGAGTTCTATTCCTAGAGTATCTGTTAAGAGGTTAATTCGGTTTGTGTTTCTTTCTACGCTTTCGGCTATGCGTGTCATCTGTTTATTGATTGACATGATTATTAGTTTAATGTCTTCTAGTGTGTTCGTGGGGTGCGAGTCTGGTTGGGGGTTTTGGGTAGGGGGTTCTTGTTCCGTGGGGGCTGTTTGGTTTGTAGTGAGGGTGGGGAATTTTTTATTTGAGAGCATTGCGCTGTAAGAGACATTTGGGTTTATTGTTTTCCCTATTAGATTAATTTTTCGTTCTTTCTCTGCTTTTAAGAATTGTACTCTGTCTTCTATTTTTTGTCTGAGCTCTTTTATTTTGGGGCAACCTCTGTATGAAGCTGGGTGTCCGTAGTTTTTGCAATTGACGCAGTACGGCTGGTCAGTGCTAGCTTCGGTACGCTTGCATTCTCCCGGGTTGTGGGGGAGGTTGCATTTTACGCACCTATATGCTAGGTTACAGTTAGACGCGACGTGCCCGATTCTTTGGCATCTTTTGCATTGGATGCGGTCTGTTTTGGTAATTTTTTCCCAGTGGATTAGGGAGTGCAATACTATCCTGATTGTTTTTAGGTTTTCTATTTTGCTGTCTGGAGACAGCTGTACTATGAATATAGGGAGGTTTCTCTTTTCGAGTTGCGATTTGCGCGTATGGAATTTTTTGACCGATATGAAGTGGAGGTTCTCAATGTTTTTTTTGCGGAGATCTTCTAGAACGGATTCCGGTTCGAAGTTTCCTTCTAGGTTTTTCAGGAGGATTGTGATGTTTTTTTCTGTTTTGGGTGTGTAGGAGAAGAAGTTTATATTATTTTCTTTTAGGGTTTCGCGGGCAGATTGGAAACTTTTTAGGTTTTCCATGTGTAGGAGGTGTTTATTAGTTCCTACTTTTTTTATGAAGAAGTTGGTCGTACTTTTCGAGATTAACTTGATGGTTTCGCTGCATGGAGCGTCTATTATGGTTATTGGGGGTGGTTTAGTTGATTTCGCGTTTGATAGAGAGACGGGATCGTTATTTTGAATTTTAGATTTTTTGAATGGTGGAGGGGTAGGTGTGGTGTTCGATACTACCTGCCGCTGTGGGGTTGAGGGGCTTGCTGGTTGGGCGTTGCTGCTGCTGGCTGTGTCCGGGCTTCTTTTGACTTTGGGGGCTGTCCTTTTTGCTGCTACTACCTGTGTCCAGGGCGATGTGTCCATCGGCGTTGACGTGTCCTCCTGGGGGGTCGAGGCGGCTACCTGTGGGCTGCTTCCTTTTTGTGGTGACTCATGGTGGGTCGGTGGTTGGGGTTTTCCCGTAGTTTTGCCGTTGATGGCTCGTTCTTCCTCTAGCTGCTTAGATAGTTTTTCTATCGTTTTGTTGAGATTCTCTATTATAGCCATGAAATCTTTGATGTCCGTGGTAGTTTTTTTTGTGTTGTCTGCTGTTTTGCTGGGCGTTGGTGTTCCTTTTCTTGTTGGAGGCATTTTTGTTTCGTCGTTTGTATTTTTTGTTCTAATTGTGTTCGGCTTTGGGTTAAGCCTTTTTTTATTTATTTTTTGCTTCAATAGTTGATTTATTTCCTTGAATCGCGCTGCGGCGCTTTCTTCTGTTGGGATGGTATCCGTTGTTAGTTGTATTAAAGCATTTGTGCTTTCGGTGTTCACTTTTTTGAATAAATCACTCCATATGTTTTCTGTGCGCGTCTCCTCGGTTGGTTGAGAGATGGATCCCCCTTGGGGGTTATTGCTTATCGCGGAGTCAATTTTCACTGTTTGTTAACACTGTGTATATGGTATTTGTATAAAGACGGGCGCGTAAGGGCTGCACTGTGAATCACCTCGTGTGCTTCAGGTAGTTTGTAAGCGTGGAGCTCGGAAGGGTACGTCCGCTCCCTGTGAAGGGTAAGGGACGACTGACAAGTCGAAATGTGTCCGCGAGTGAATCTGAAGATAGTGATACTTCTTATGAAAGTGAAAGCCAGTGCAGCGATCATGCAGTTGACGATGTGGCGGAACTGGACGAAATTATCAATTTTGAACATGAATATACGGAGAGATCTTTATTGGTAGAAGGTGGAGATAATGAATTTGTTTGGGAAAGTATTGACGGATATAACGGAAAACAAGAAAATTTCAATAAAAATCATGGACCACAAAATGAAGCCGCAAACGTTGTAGGCATAGTGAAGACATTTTTGTTATTTTTTGATATGGAAATTGTAGAATGTATAACAGAAGAAACTAATAGATATGCACAACAATTTATCTCTGCAAATGTTTTCCCACCGTGATCTACAGTAAATACATGGATACCAGTAACCACCGACGAAATATACAATATAGTCTTGACTTTATTTTTACTCATGGGAATAATAAATAAACCAACATTGGAATCTTATTTCACAAGAAAAGAATGCTTGTCGACGCCTATTTTTCCTAAAATAATATCCAAGGATCGGTTTTTCTTACATGTAAATTTCTGCACTTCTCGGATAATACTAAAATAGATGCTTATAAAGATCCTGCTAAGTTACATAAAATATATCCAATCATTCAACACTTATGTACGAAATTTCAACGTTTATACTACCCCCATAGAAACATATCTATAGACGAATCATTGACTTTGTGGAAAGGAAGACTATCCTTCAAGCAATATTTACCTCTGAAAGCCTCAAAATTTGGAATTAAAAACTTATGAATTGTGCGAAGCAAACTTGATATTTATGGAACTTTTTAGTATATACCGGACGTGGCACATATTTGAATTCGTCACTAATAATCAATCACAAAACTGGAAAAACAGATGCCATCGTTTTCCACCTTTCTGATCCATTACTTCACCGAGGCCATACTTTGTGGATGGACAACTATTATAATTCACCATCTTTAGCGAAATTCCTGATAACCTATGGTACCGACTCTGTAGGAACGCTTCGTATATTCAGAAGAAATGTTCCAAATGCAATAAAAAATACCAAATTGGAGAGAGGTGAAATAAATGCACAATATTCCAACCCTATTACTGTACTACAGTGGCAAGATAAAAAAGCAGTTACCATGATTTCTACTTTCTACAAAGCGGACACTCAACTAGAAAGAAAAAGGAGCAAAGAAAGAATGAAGCCAAAGATTATAATTGATTATAATAATATGATGGGTGGTGTTGATTTGAAAGACCAAGTACTCCAGACTTTTGCCGTCGAGAGAAAACGTTTGCATAAGTGGTATATGAAACTCTTTCGTCGACTTCTCAATGCAACGGTTAACAATGCCATGATTATATATAATAAAAATATTGGAAATAAACGTATCGAATAGCCAATGCCATCAATAATATCGAGCCCGATTTATGCGGTCGAGTTATCGAAAATTGGACCTCTTGGATACGCGCCGTCCAGCAAAGCCGCGGCGACCATTTGACCGATATTATTTTCCATGCATAATCTTGTGATATCTCATACACAACTTGCTTTATTTAAATTTAAAGTTCGAGCGCCCTTAATG
Organism: Nomada lathburiana; assembly: GCA_963667235.1. Classification (NCBI taxonomy): domain Eukaryota; kingdom Metazoa; phylum Arthropoda; class Insecta; order Hymenoptera; family Apidae; genus Nomada; species Nomada lathburiana. The sequence goes on from OY763902.1 coordinate 3,183,413, forward strand.
GAAAACCCTATACATGCCTTTTTTCCCTTTAATGTTTTATCTTAAGTTTACGACAATCAGTAATTGCTGCCCACATTCACATAAACATAATCAACACATATGATAAGATATAATGCTATAAACCTTTATACATATCAATTTAACGCTGCAATGCCTATATTTAACTTTTCTTCGCTTAGTGGTTTGGTCAACAGACCGGCCTCCATTTTTGCTGAAGCGACATGTGTCATTTTCATAGTTCCATTCCTGACCTCGTCCTTTACGAAATAATAATTCCTGTTGATGTGTTTTGTTCTGTTCGTGACTTTCTCCTTCTTTATCCAATCCATAGCCGCCTTACTATCTGTTCTTAACTTTATTGGTGACTCGATTATATCATTATTGCTTAAATTACTAATTAACCCTTGTATCCATTTCGCATCTTGCACTCCTTCGCATATCGCGATTAGTTCAGCTTCACAAGTGGAAAGTGCTACGAGATTCTGTTTCGTACTCCTCCAGCCGATTACGCTATCACCTATTTTGACCACGTAATCCCTGTAGGATTTGGCATCTGGTGTACTATCCCAGCTGTCATCTGTACTTATGGATAATTTTCCACTTGCTCTACTGAAACACAACTTATAGTCCTTCGTTCTCTTTAGATATCTATACACTCTTTTTAACGCTATTAAATGAATTTGCTTTGGTTTTTGACAATACTGTGATAAGTAACTTACACTAAATGCTATGTCAGGCCTTGTACCTACCGCCAAATACATCAATGAACCCATTCTTTCTTGAAATAATGGTTTATCTACCTCGGGTGAGTCCTGGTGTTCATTTAGGTTTTGGTTTACATCCATGGGTGTTCTAACGGTATTGTACTCTTCCAACTTGCACTGGGCTAGGATTTTGTCAACATACGCGCCCTGTGATAGCTCTATTCCCCATTTGGACTCTTTTATTTTTATATTTATGAAGACTCTCTCCTTATTTTCGACTATATCTAACCCTTGCCTGACTTTTGACATTACATTTTCTATTATCTCGTTACTTGACCCTACTACCAAGAAATCGTCTACGTATATGCCAAGCAATAGTAATTGCCCGTTCTTCTCAAGTCTGTATACGCACGGATCTACTTTCAGCCTTATGAGTCCTATTGCCTTCAAGTTTTTGTCTAATTTTTCGTTCCAGCAATGACCCGACTGTGGCAACCCATAAATACTCCTATTTAATTTACATACCATATGCTTGTCGCTATCGTGGCTTGGAGGTTGCTCCATGTAGGCTAGCTCTTGCAAAGTCCCATACAAGTATGCGGATTTTACGTCATACTGCGTAACTGCTAAATTGTATATACTCGCCATTGCCAGCATTGCTCGTACAATCTCCAGTTTTATCACAGGTGCAAATAACTCTTCATAGTGTATCCCTATTTTTTGCTGACATCCTACTGCCACTAGCCTGGCTTTGTAACGTGTGGTTCTCCGATCTGCGTCCTTCTTTTTACTGTACACCCATTTACTCTTCTGAAACTTCATTCCTTCTTCTCTTGTCACAAGTTCCCATACTTGGTGTGTCCTCATTGATTGAAGTTCTTCTTCCATGGCTTTTTCCCAAAATTTTCTGTCTGTTGATCCTACTGCTTCCTTGTAATTGTTTGGTATGAATCCATCTTGGCTTTCTGTGCTATATGCTTGCTCTTGCTTCTTTTCTATTCTCTCAGATCTTCTTGTTTCGTCTAGCCTGATTTTCTCTTCCCTTTCTAACAGTTTTCTAGTATGCTTTTGTATCTGCTGGTTGCTCTTCCCCTTTACTCTTCCTCTCTTTCTTCCTTCAAGTGGGTTTATTTCCCCCCTGTCCCCGCCTTCCAGGTTACCAGGCGTTGTATCTTCTCCCTGAGGGTTGTTTCCTATCTCCACATTTTCCACATCTTCACCCACAGTGCACGGGATTATGTAACCCTCGTTTGTGTGTGATCTCTCAGCACCGCCATCTTGTTCTATCGACTGTTTTTCTATTAGCAGTCTGGATCCCTTCTCTTGTTCATTGAACTTGGCCGTCCTCGCACTATATACCCGATTCTCCTCGGCGTTATATATTCTATATCCTCTGGTTTCTAATGAATATCCAACAAAAATTCCCGATCTTGCTCGAGGTTGCAGCTTTTTCCTCATCTGCTTTGGTATATAATAATAGGCCATACATCTAAAGACCTTTAAACATGAAACACTTGGTTTCCATCCACTCCACTTCTCTTGTGGCGTTGTCTTCGCATCTGACTTTGTGGTCGTCAGGTTCTTCAAGTACGTCGCCGTCATCAAGGCTTCTACCCAGAATCGTTCTGGCAGATCTGCATCCATCAGCATGGTACGCATCTTGTCTAGGACTGTTCTATTCGTTCCCTTCGCTATACCATTACTCTGTGGATTGTAACCCACGGTTCTTTGGCGGTGAATGCCTTCGCTCTTGAATAAGTCTTCAATTTTAGTGTTGAGAAACTCTCTTCCGTTATCTGACCTAACGCCTTTAATCCTTTTTCCCATTTGGTTTGCCCACTTGTTCATGTATCTCACGAAATACTCGTAGGCCTGATCTTTGCTCTTTAGCAGGAACAGGCAATTATGCATGACTCGCATATCCCTAATTTCTCTCTGGTTGACTCCATGCACCTCACTGCGTCTGTTTTTATCATTTGTTCTATGTATTCGTCGCACGCATGCCCCAACCGTTTGTGCCCTAGCATTTTTTGTAACGTTTTACCCTTGGGTTGCTTCCCCAGGCTCTTCTTTTCTGGTTCTCGTTCTTCCATAAGATTCGGTTGTTCTATCGTTTGTCCTTTTAAAATGAATATGCCATTCCTCTCTTCTGCCTCAGCAATTACCCTGTTTGCTGGCCCCATTATTCTTGCAGTACTGTTATCAAATATTACAGTGTGCCCAGTCCTATTTAACTGACTTATTGACAGCAAGTTAGCACGCAACCTTGGCACAACCAGTACATCTTTAATATTAACTGTATTCGTACTTTTATAGGTTCGGATGGCTATCTTGCCCAATGCAGCACCCCTGGACGCTATATTTTTGGCCCTGCTAATGTATTCACTCACCGTTTCTTCGCCCTTCATGCTGATGTTTTTCAGCTCTAAACCAATGTCTATGCGCTTATCCTCAGCGTCTCCAGCGTACATTTGTCTAAGGTCCTCCCAAACTTTCCTTGCCTTGTTTTCTGCTAGGAACTGACCTGCCTGACTGTCTGATAAAGTCGTGATGATAACGTCAAACGCCTCATCGTTTTTGGATTGCCATACCTTTCTTACCTTACCTTCCTGTGATTCTGGCTTATGATCTATCGGTGGTTCCTCGCTTTCTATAATTTCTCGGAACAGCTTCCGCGTTCTGAGTATCGCCGCCACCTTTAACGCCAACACGTGGTAATTTTGTTCGCCTGTGACATAAATTGGTGGCAGCGGTGGGATACCTGAGTCCTTCGCATGGAGAGGTATTCCCTGATTTATTGGAGAAAAGAATAATAAATAGTATATAATGCTTGAATTTGATGGAAAAATTATTCCTGTTGATACTTTCTTATACCAAGTTGAGACTGCTTTTTGACTGCCGCGCGTATTTACGGGGAAATCTCCGTCAGGCCACGCTATCGGGTCCGGCGGTGACATAGACCAGATGCCCGCTTAAGGCGGGTCCACACTTGTTACCTCGCCTCACACCGTTACCAGGATAAGTACCTAGTCAAGTGGTCTGGAAGAGGTTTGGGAGCAAATGTGGAGTGTTTCTTGCTTCCTCATATCGTTACTCGTTACATGGTTCGGCTGATCGAGAAATTGTCGGTGTTGTGACCCGCTCCAAAGGATGTACTTGAGTCGCTTTTGAATAGTTATAGCTTTCTTTAGATTTGTATCTTTTCTGGCTACCTTTGGCTGGATTAGGTTGATTAAAGTTGGTGATTCTAGTATAACAATAATTTCTAAGCCGTATATAATAAATCTTGGTATAAGGGTTGAGGATATTGTGTTTTATTATTTGGGTCATTTAATTACTCCGTTCGTTCCAGGGTAAAGGATGAGAATAAAACAAGTACCCTGTGTTATTTTACCCTGTGTTATAACCAACCCTTGGTTGGTTACCCTGGATTATCTAGTCCAACTTAATGAAAAAATGCGATTGAACCTAATTGAAAAAAGCTAATACTTTCTATAGACGTTGAAATAGAACTAGAGAACCGTTCCCCTGTGCGGCCTGCACTAAGCGAAGCACAAAGGGATTATGATACGGCAATTGCTATTCAGAGATGATAGATTGGCAGGGGCGCAAATTGGCGCAACTTATTTCAATCGGAACTTTTTCTGTCTTTAAACTTCATTAAAAAAAAAAAATTAACGCTGCAACTCGCGGCATTCACAACTATTCGCTTAAAGCTAATAGTACCCGAATTCGCGTAGCGTGCCTCAGTTTTTGTTACTACAGTGAATCCTCGATATAAGCGAAAGCTTCGGGTCTGAACGTTCGCTTATATCGTGTAGTTCCTACATTGTTTGAAATTTGCCGACAGCGTCGAACGTAGAAAAGGACAGCGAGTAAAGAAAGAGGACCGAGCAGCCAAGCCAAAACAAAATCCAGCGTATCGGTGAAATAACACTAATGCAAAGATGAAACTTTTTTATTTTATATTTTTTTTTTATCAAACTTTATCCAACAGTTTTGTGACATTTTTCTGATTAAAATGACACTAAACACGATATAATTTGGACCATATTTACTGTACCATATTACATTGGGGTCCACGCATTAACACGTTCGCTTATTTAGTATACATACAGTCGTGGACTAGTTTGTTCATAACCAGGTATCGGTATTTTTCTAGGCGATATTAACCAGAACAAATAAATTCACTCACGTGATCCTTTTCATCTGTAGCAATAATACAGACCACTTTCTGTGTTATTTGTTTTAATTATTGTAAGCACAAATAATAAAGAATTTACATAATTTTAATTATAAGCTTTTTATACTTCATACTAGTGTAATTTGTAATATTCTAGCCATAGTATTATTCTAAATGTGGGTAACAGTTTGTTTCTCTAACTTATTAGGAACGATAATGAAAGATAATAAGTTATTACAAGTGAATATTTTCCGAATTATGTAGTGTTTGGTCTCATTTTAATCAGAAAAATATCACAAATTTATCGGTAAAAGTTGTATAAAAAAGAAACTGAAAATAAAAATGTTAGTATCACATTGGTATGTTAAACAGTGTAGTGGGCCTTTGATCTTTGCCGATTGCCACGATCGCAGCTTCTCTTTGCTTTTCACTAGTTATCCTTTTCTGCGGTTGAAACTTATTATCGTTAATTATGGCAGTAAATATAGCCCAAATTATATCGTGTTTGGTGTCATTTTAATCAGAAAATTGTCAGCTATGCTATGTAAAAGTTTCATAAGAAAAGGATGAGAAATAGCAAAGTTTCATCGTTCAATTAGTATTAGCTCACCGATATACCCGAGCCCGGATCGCGTTACACTGATAGACAAGGGAACTTGTCGACGCCTCGAGGGGTATACCCCTCAGTGGTGGGGATAAACTCTTCGCTTATATCGTGTAGAAGTTTTTCGCTTATATCGAGGATTCACTGTACTGCCGCTTTCGCCTCGCTTCTGCTCTGTGATCGGGGTGTTTGTAGAAGTGGCCGTGCCATTCGATAGCTTGTGAAGAAAAACACATTTGTGCCAAGTTTCAACCCTGTATTAATTTTTTTGACTGCGGCGCACCGAATTTAAAAATCTGAAAAAATTGAGAGTACTAGTATCAATAATATGCATCTAGAAAAAAAGTATAATCATAGTACCACGATTCCTTCAATACAAAATCGGCATTTTTCAGCATTTTTTTACGTTTTTTATTTTTTACAGCTCGGGTTTTCAATTTAAAAATCTGCAAAAATTGTATAATATGTGCCTCCATAGTAGAAGTGTCTCTGATTTCAAAATTTTTTTTTCGTTAAAATGGGAGATATTGGCCAAAAACTAGATTTTTGTTTTTTCTCTGTAAGTACCCTCCCAGTTGAGTTACAGGGTTGAAACTGGGTACAAATTGGTTTTTCTTCAGAAGCTATCGAATGGCACCTCACAAGTTGAATTTGGATTAGGGACACATTTGACCCCCTTATCCGGCTATACCCTTTCCTGAAATACCCTGTCAAACCTAGGAAACTCGGGATTTGCTTCACAGTTTTCGGTTGAGGATACTTCATAATCGCATCAGTTTTATGTTCCGACGGACGCACACTTCCTCCCTCAATTATGTGCTCTAAAAACTCTATCCGCATTTATAAAAAGCTACACTTCTGCCAATTTATGTTCTGCCCGGAATGTTCTGCTACGCTCAAGACTTTCTTAAGACTTTGTAACCTGAACCCTCACTTGACAACCCGCTGCTTGGTGCCCTGATCCTCCGCAATTGCAGCATATTGGCGCCGATGGCCTCGCCTCCGCTACCTGCTGTCCACATGCGATCCCCTGTATCTGGTTATTCCCCGTCGGCTCCGACTGAACGCTCCGTACCTGCTGCGTAGTACTTTTCGCTGTTTCCACAGAACGATTTTCGATCGAATTCTACAATCGTAACTGCTCGATCTCTCGCCGGACTAGCTCCAAGGTGGTGAAAGGGCGGTACCTCCTCCTCCTGGGAGGGTATGAGGGGTCACTGGCTTTTTCTTTTTCTCTTTCCTGGTTCGCTCTGTCCTTCATCACCTTAGTCGCGAACGCATGGAAGACTTTCCAGGCCTCCATCGACGAGGTGATCCGCGAGACCAGGTTCGTAGTCGTCAGCCTCTCTCTACAGAGGGTTTCTATGTAGAGTCTCTCCTCCGCCCAGCGATCACAGTGGAAGATGACGTGGTCTGCGTTATCCACCGGGCATCCGCAGTCCCAGCAGTCCTCACTGGTCGTTCTTCCTATTCTCTTCCTGAAAATGCCAAACGAGCCATGTCCTGTTAGGAGCTGCATCGTATGGAACGCCAGGAATAGGGCGGGAGATTTCTGCGCAAAAGTCTTGAATGAGCCGACCGGCTTCCGGTTCGAGTTGTTTGGGTCGAAACTATCGCATCTGTCCTGCCACTGGTCCGTGGCTTCTTCCCATGTCCTCTTTTTAAATCCTTGGAGGTGGGTAGACTCATCTGCGGGGTCCTCCAGGTCTTTATCGGTGGGATAGGGGTTGGTCTTCTCCATGTAGCTTTTCCAGAGGGCATCGGTTTTGATGTGTATCGGCATTCTTCCTGCCAGAACACATAAAGCATCATACACCACTGTACGGTATACCGTCATGGTGTGAATCCTCAATGGTATTAAATCGCCGAGCGTTCGCTGCCTGCGTCCACATTGGGGATGCATACAGGACCACCGACTCCTACACATTGTAGTACAGTATCCTACATTTCCTGGCTGGACCCTTAGTATTCGGAAGGAGCCCTGCCAGGGCCCCCATCATCCTCTCCGCTCTCGCGCAGGTTTTAGTGATGTGGTGCCTGTAGTTACGCATGTTGTCGAGTTCTACTCCGAGGTATTTCGCAGTGTTCTGCGTCCTCGTGAAGATCTCGCCCCATTCAAGGTCGATTATTTTGTGGATTCTTTTCCCGCCAGTATCAAAATCTCGAGATTTTCGGGGGCAATCTCGATTGCCTCAACTCTTGGATCTGCCTCAAGCCGATATCTATCAGGAACTGGAGTTCTTCCATGTTCTTTGCAGAGATCGTCAGCGCCAGGTCGTCCGCATATGCGAAGGCTGCAGTGTTCCTGAGGCCATTTGCGAGCGTCAGAACACCATCGTATACCAGGTTCCACAGCATCGGTGCATGTACCACCGCTCGCCTATCCTCGGAGTAGTTCCGTATGACCCTTATCAGGTCTCCGGAAACTCGTTTCCGAGCAAGTTCGGCCAGGGTGTGTTTCCAATCTAGGCGGTTGAATGCATTTCTTATATCCGTAGTAACGAGCGCACATAGTGCGCCCCTACTTTGGCATGCATCCGCGAACCGCGTTACCTTCTTACTTGCCTCCACCGTGCCTACGCCCTTTCTGAATTCGTATTGGCGGCAGTGGAAGGGGTCACGTCCAATCTGCGCTTCTATGGCGTCTTTCATCACGTACTCCCATAGCTTGGATAGCGCCGGGAGTATGCTGATGGGCCTGTATGCCGATGGAGTTTTCAGGTCCTTTCCGGGTTTCGGTAGTAGAATCACCCGCGCCGTATTTCATGTGCGCGGGATGGTTCCCTCGAGTAGAATTAGGCGGCACATCGTCATGAGGTCAGTCGGCCATTTCTCGGCAATCATCTTGACCACTTTCGTCGGTACCGAATCTATCCCTTGTGCTTTCCCGACCTTAAGCGCTTTAGCCGCTTTCATCACAGTCTCCTGCGGGATTTTGGTTGTGCACAGGGGGTCCGGCTTTGGGCGGTATCTAGCCCTGGGTTCACTACCTGGGGGGGTCTTGTGGTGGTGAAAAGGGCTTTGAGCACCTCTTCCACCTTTTCCGCCGGAAGGGGGGTTGTCACCCCTCTCGCTTTCCTCAGTCTAGACATCACTTCCCTATACGGTCGTGCCCACGGATTCTGATTGAGAATCGCACAGAATTCGCACCACGATTGTTCTTTGCTCTTCCAGATTTCCGCCTGCAAGCTCTTCCTTGTTGATCTGTACTGATCAATGAGGTTTGGGGTTTCTGGATGGTCCTTCTTCTTGGGTCTTTGATATCTTCTCCTGGCTTGGAATGTCACCATTCTAAGATTGGCGATTTTATCGTTCCACCAGAAGTTCGGTTTCCTTGTGCCCTTCGGGAGCATCTTCCTTCGCATGGCTCTCTCACACACCCTTTCGAGTCGGGATTGCATAGCCTCCGGGGAGCAGTCCGGGTCTCTGTCGGGTGGGAGGCCCTGGGACGAGTGGTTCCCTGCGAGTCGCGGCGTGGATTCTCTGCTCAGCGCGTCGTATGCCTCGAGGATTTCCTCTGGCTTTGCATCCTTGAGTGAGACATCCGTGAGTGTGGCAACCGGTGTTGCTACCCCGAGCGTTCTGCTCAGCGTTTTGGCTACCCCTTGTGCCTTGGCAGATTTGGACAGTTCTATCAGAACATGTCCTTCTCGGGTCCTTCTTACCCCGCTTGTTTCTGCGAGGCAGACTTTTCCCCTTTCGAGGACATCCTTTACCGTTTCCAGGTAGGTGTAGCTCTCTTTGACCTTTATAAGGAGGGCCCCCGGCTTAACCTTCGGGGGCTTCCTGCGTAGAGGTTTGGGTCGGTTCGTCCCCATTTTGTGATCCCCCGGGGGATTGGGCTTTTGACGTCCCACCGCGGGGGGAGCTCTCCGTAGGAGTTGGAGGATGGTTTCAGCCGGAGGAGGGGGCGTTTTCCCTCACCTTCTTCTGCCCCTCCTTTTGTGACGGACCTCCTTGAAGTCGCAGTCGGTCGCAGTTTTCGTCGGAGGGGGGTTGCTCGCCACCGCAGCATAAGAGGGTGTCGCTCTCGAACGGGGTTTCGGTTAAACGGGGGGTTTGTTTGAAGGTTTGAAAAATGTTTCAAACAAAAGTTGCATGGTATCTAGGGGGGCATATAGTGCTCTAATCTGTTTTTTATTACCTTACTTTTTTATTGAGATATTAGGGTCACCTTCAGTTTTTTAAATGGACCAATATTTTTTTTCGAATTCGGATAAATCATGACTAATTACTGAGATATCTTCAAATTAATAATCTTCTTTTAGGAAATACGCTTAGACAACGTGATTCTTAACACGACTTTGTTTACGACGGCAGGTCATGTCTGTAAACAAGTTCCCTGTTAGATGTTAGAAATCATCAACACGAAATGCCTATTTTTGATATATTATGTTCCGCAAATCGACCAGGAGTTCAAAATGGCGCAATATCAGTGTGGTCACGTCCGCGATAACGAACCTTCAGCAGAAGTCCCTACGAAGTTTCAGATCGAGCTGCACAGGTATGACGACGTATGCATGAAAGGTCGACCCATTCGCTGCATACAATTCATAGGTCAACCTCTTCCTTGCACCACTCACTCGGGAACACGCACAAATCGGAGCCAGTGTCAACCGTAAACCTTATTTTCGACGTACTGTCCGTCACATACAAGCGGCATGTCGATGGCGAGGAGTCATCGGCCGCGAACATCGATCGCCTTATGCGGTTTCCCTCCGCGTAAGTGCAAGGCTCGCGGCACTTCTTCACGGATTCCCCGCATCAGCACACACCATTGTGCGTAGCGCGGCACTGCGCGAATTGAATCGACGTCGCGACTGTGAACGTTCCCGACGTCGAAAGTCTGGTTGACCGAACCGAAGGGACGCGATCTCTTTCGGCAGTTTCGCGATTTCATCCCGCACATCAACGTCCGGTTGCCGGGATGCGGCCACCACTTGAGATCGCGGTGTCAACTCCATCACTGCGTCGGCGAGCGTAGGCAATTCTGTGAGACTGTGAGTCTGCGTACTTATTTTCTAAATTCGCGCACGTAATGGTACTTGGTAGAGTCCTGGCTGATGCCCACCAATACGAATTGGGATTCGAGCTGCCGGCAGCATGGTGTCGGGTTCTTTTCCCAGAACGACGGAATTGGGACCGCGACTCGCGCCACGGCCGACGAAAGGTCCTTGGTCGTACCGCTAAAATCACCGCTCGAATCGGCGGCCGCGTTACCCGAGGATGCGTGGTCCGTTATTTCGGCACTGGATAACTCTCGTAAAATAAAACTGTCGCTGAATGCCAAAGTTCACGGACGTCACTCACGATCGCACCAAAAAACTGTGCCTGTTGCAAAATCGCGTTACGGGGCGCGACGGCAATTAATGAACTTGACTCCGCTTCGTTAGACTTGATACTTTATTTCCGTTGTCTTCGTCCGGGCTCTTGGATACGGACTGCCCTCTCTGAATCACCGCTCTTGTTACCCCGTATCGCGACGCCCTCCGTTTACCCCCTTTTTTCTTCTTTTTTTTTCGAGGTGTAAATCTTCGCAAGACACCTCCTGCCCTGGGGGAGCAGGGGGTTGTGCCGGATGTTTACTCGCTAAAACCACCCCGGACACCTTCCTCGGACGGTGCGGGGAGGCTCCGTGACCTCCGGAGATATCTTCCGGTGCCTCCCCGTGCCCCCGCCATTTCAGACCTGTCCTCGCGAGGGTCAGTCGGACCCTCCGGTTCTCCTAGATGTAAGGCTGCACCAGCGGTAACACCCGGTGCGACCTTCCTCCCTGGCCGCATCCTGGATGACTCGGGCCCCCACCCGGTATAAACATCCTATCGAATGGTGTACATCTTTCAACGCGCGATAACTGCCGCGGTCGAGAGGCTTCGAGGGAGCCGTTCGTGGAATGGGTATGGGTCGCCACAGTAACTGTGTGATGATTTTTATTGCTTTTCTTTTTTGTTAATAAGTTTAGGAGAGTTTTCTTGCAACTTCTATTTCTAGCTTGAGCTTGAGGGCCCAAAATTTTTACCGCTTGGTAACCGCCTCCACTTGACTTGAGCCGCCTCTGCATACAGACAGGCTATGCAGCAATTTCTAGAATTTTTTGCCACTTGAAAAAGATTTTGCAGCAATAGACCAAACGGTGTAGTTGAAATTCCCATTGATGCTTTATGTATACTCTCTTGTTGCGTATCTATTGGTGGGATATGGGGAATTTAGGCCTGTTCGGTTGCCCGTGGAGCGCTGAACCGCTTTGCTTGTAGAGAAGCGCAGAAGAATAAAACACAAGTTGTTAAAGTTAAAAAGAACGACTATTTATTCGTTAGATCAGTCTTAAATGTACTGGTTCCAGTGAGATATAAAGAAGTTCTGCTCAGCGAGGCTTTTCTTCTTCCCTTTTCGGCTCTGGTTCCTCTTCCCGGGCTCCTTCCTCCTCCCTTTTGCTTTCGTCTTGTCCAATGGGGTTGGGTCTCCTTGGGTTTCTATCGGTCCTTGGGCGCGTGGAAGTGGCAATGCTACGCGGGAAAACTAAGGAAAACGCGCGAAGGTCAGAGATAACGCGCTGAGGAGTCGAGTGGCTCTTGAAAGGTCCCCTTGTTCAGCGGTAGAACATCTGGCGGCCGGAATACGATATCGCGGTGTCCGACAACCTCCGGAGGTCGTACATGTTTCAATAAACTTTAGCCAATTGTTTATGGTCCGTAATAAATAACCTTTAGAAACTTCCAAGTGAAGTGTTCTAAGATCTGTACTGTAAATAATGTACGGCTTTATTTATCGTGAATCCCCATCCGGTTTCGAATTTCGCTCCTAAGTTATTATCGCTATCGATAGTTATAATTATATTGTCGACTGTTGATTCGATATCACTAGATATTAAGGCCTGCTAACGCGATAGCATAACACTCTTAAGCAACGATTAAGGAGATCATCGCTGCTTAGGACCTCATATATTTATTTATTTATTTATTTATGGGTATTAACCCACTAATGAAAGAGTAGTTCGTAGTTTAGAAAAAAGTAGTGTGGTGATCTCTTATATTTTATTATAAGTCTCGCTTCTGGATGGAGGAATACGACGCTCGATCTCTAATACCTTATCTGTTATTTCAACGCGATACTTCTCGTACTTACTTTACTCTTACTACTTGGCTACTGTGCTACTGTGCTACTGTTACAATTACATTTATACACGCTGCGCGCCGCTGCGCGACGGCGAGCCACCGTTCTTACGCCATCTCGGCCGCGAAAATTTAAAATGACAACAGTAGATAGTCTGCAAAAGAATTGGTGCGTTTGTAGATCATATGATGGTACTTTTTCTGCTTAATTGCGGAAATAAGTGCTCGGGAGAACCATACTTGAAAAATAGAAGAATAACTATTGAAAGAAGGGATAAAATTATCCATAATAAAATTTAGGTGTGAGTACAGCAATTCCATCTATTTATTAGAAGTTAAGTTGAGAAGGCAAGACAGTCATCCCAGTTGATAGTTGAGAGGTATTCGTTTATAACTGTATAGTCGGCAATGCAGGGTGTTTCGTAACTTTGGGAACTCTGGGAAATGGAGGATGGCTGAGGTGATCCTGAACTACTTTTTCCTTGACCAAAATGTTGTTTGAAGCTTCGTTTTTGAGTTATTAACGAAAAATATTGGCCAATCACAGCGTCTTCGTCTTGCTGCCTCATGAATGGCAGGGGCGGAGGAGACAACGGATGATGTGGAAGGGGCAGCTGGATCAGTCGGCGCAATTTTGGGGAAATACATTGTAATTTCTGTCTGACCTTTTTATTCCTTCATTTCTTTAAAAATATTTTTATATGGTGTCAGTCCTGCTTCCACAGCTTGCCTTAATTTTGACGCTCGTGTCATTGACCAGTCTATATCGTAAAAGAAATCAAAAGCATTCTTGAATAACTCAAAACCTTTTGCCAGATTCTTCAGTGTCATTTTATTCTCTGACACTGTCTGTTCTTCATCTTCCTCATCGCTTGGGATGTGCCCGGACGTCGTCATCTGTATCCATTAATCTTCGGTTAGTTGCTCTGGTGTAGTGTTTATTAAATCTTCAATATCATTCGTATTGATATCTTCAAACCCTTCTTCTCCTATGTTGCTTCCTATGGCGATAATTTATTCCATGACTTCTTGCACAGGTTCAGTTGCCAATACTGTGGAGTGCTGCGAGATATCCATTTTCAATAACTGCCCGCATAATTTTTTCCAACCGGAATTGAACGTTTCCGGTTTAATGGTTTAATGGCATGTATCACACTAAAAGCGTTTTGAATACTAAAATTGTGCCATACATTCATTATATTTTCCTTTTCGGGATTTTCTTTCATGCCATTAAGAATCCATTCTATGGAGAATCACGCATAGTATGCTTTGAAGCTTCTAATAACCCCTTGATCTAGGGGTTGAATTAGAGAGGTTGTGTTCGGCGGCAAGTAAACTATTTCAACACCTTCGGTACTAAATTCGTGAGGTGCAGGGTGTATAGGGGCGTTATCTATTAATAAAAAGACTTTGAATGGCAGTTTCTTACTCTCACAGTATCTTTTTACTTCTGGGAGGAAACATTTATGAAACCACGTGAGGAAGGGGTTCTCTAAGTCGTCCAAGCCTTTTTATTATGTAGCCAAAAGACTGGCAATTGGCTCTTATCTTTAGCTCTCGAAGCTTGGGGGTTAGCAGCTTTATAAGTAAGGGCAGTGTTTAGCCTCACGTTTAGTTTAACGGAGGTGGGAAGTTGACCACGACACGACATTGGTACTTCCCGGTTCGATTATTTTAAGTGGACTGTATTTTTGGTATGAAACGATACTTTGATAATTACGACACTTGATTCTATACGATTCGATATTTATTCTGTTCACTTCTCCTACGACAGGAGTTCGTAGTGAACCGAAGTGAAGTTCACTTCAAGCCTTCTTATCGTTGAGACGTTTCTCGAGGAACACGAAACGAATTCGACGAGCGCCGGGAAGGCATAGACGACGAATGTGATATCCACCTGATTCTCTAGTGTGGGCACAGCCGACGGCTCTGTTTCCGGCGCTTCAACCATACCACACGTTTCGTTACTGGATTCAATTGCGGCTGATGATTTCAGTTTTGCATGTGGCATTTCATTATTATGTGCTTGCATGGGCTTCTAGAAAAACATAAAACCATACTAATAAATGTGCATCCTATCTTGTGGAAGCCTATTGGAATATATGTTTAGATTTGGACTATTCTATTATCTAAGCCCGTTAAGTTATATTAAAAACTTCTTGTAAGGATCCTTGCCCATTACGTATAATATTACTAACAATAAGTAAGTATGTAAATATAATCCAAATTCTATCGTGTTTGGTCTCATTTTAATCACCACAATCTCAGCAATATTTCAAACAAAAAATTATAGCGATATAAGTAACAATAAACAAGTTACGCCGTTGCATTACTGTTGTCTCACCGATACGAAGCATTTAATCTTTTAATGGTAACGTGTCGGCTAATCAAAAGGTGCCGAATTACTCCGTCCACTCAGAACTAGAGGGGCCCTTCCAGTGGCGGGGATGACTCGTAAGCGTCCTCGGTAGACATCGTGGTGAGCGCCAAGCGAAGAATTACTGTAGTGCGTCCAGAGCTAAATGAAAAAGTGGAGTGAGAGCGGCCGATTGATGCCGCCCATCGGCAGGGCCGTAGCGCCCTGTCCTGTAGTATAGGATATACAGTGGGTCAAATAAGTTTCCGTACAGTGCGGTTTACAGATTCTGAAGCAGTATTATTTTGTGACAGTCGATAGCAATGGTATTTCATTTATATTATTTCTATTCGTCTATGTTTACTTACAAATGGTACAAAAAATTCTTATGATTTTATTGATAGTTAACTCGTAAATGTACGTCAAACATGAACAGAATAGAATAGAGGTCAAAAAAGTTTCCGTACAAATTTATAAACTGACGTAACAATGTATAAAAACAATGGAACAACGCATCAGATATTCTTGCAATTGTCAGTATCGCTTTCATAAGCAAAGGAAGTGGATCTAAGAATATTTATACGTAATATTAGCAGTGAAAGTGGAAATTCCTATCCCTATACGTGAACTCATAGTAAAGTTAAGAGAAGAAGGAAAGTCCCTTCGAGAAATTGTTAATATAGTAAAAAAATCGCACTCTACGATCCAATATATTACTAATAGATACAAGGAGATAAAGTCTTGTGAAGATCGAAAGCGTAGTGGTCGACCACAGAAATTGGAAGCTCTTCATAGACGTACAATTTTAAGAACGATCAGGGTCGATCCAAAAACAGGTGCTCCCAAATTGGCTAACATGATCGAAACTGATTATGGTGTTAATGTTGTGCCTGAAACATTATTGCCATTAGAAATGCCGGATACAACGGCCGTGTAGCGAGGGAAAAGCCGTTTATTAGTAAAGTGAATAAGAAGAAACGAATGGAGTTTGCAAGAGCTCATGTGGATAAACCAATAAGCTTCTTGTTGAGGTTAATAACAGAGTTGATTGGTTGGAGCGTTATATTTATTTTAAACAAAAGGGTATTACAAAAGTTTCAACCTCGTGTGGAACACATGAGTCGCTCGAGAAGACAAAGGCAAGAATAAGCGGGAATACCACAAGTAACGACGCGACACACACATAAACGAAGTTGTCTACATAAGCAGAGTGGCGCGCGAATTAAACCACTCTAACACTTCTGGAATTCAATATTATTTAGTGATGAGAGCAAATTTAACATATTTAGTTCGGATGGACGAGTTACAGTATGGAGGAAACCCAACACTCAAATGGAAACTAAACATGTCTGCCCAACTGTGAAGCATGGTGGTGGCAACGTTCTTGCCTGGGGGTGTACGAGTCCGCCTGGAGTAGGGAACTTGCAATTTATTGAATGCAATATGGACCAATACGTATATTTACATATTTTGGAACAAAATTTGCATGCTAGCGCAGAAAAATTAAATCTTGGCCCGTCATTTATCTTCCAGCAGGATAACGACCCCAAGCATACTGTGAAGAAAGTTAAAGAATGGTTGTCACATAATGCACCCAATCAGCTTCATACACCCCCCCAATCGCCTGATTTCAACTCAATCGAGCTAACGTGTTCGAAATTGTACTGTTCGGAACAAGGAAGAATTAAAACAAGCATTACTAGAAGAGTGGAGCAAAATTGAACCTACAACGACATCAAAATTAGTTTCTTCCATGCAAAAACGTATGAGAGAAGTACTCAAGGCCAAAGGCGGGCCCACGGTTCATTAATTGTGATCACAATACAAAATTGTGGTTGTTTAAATTAAATTTCATGACATGTACGGAGACTTTTTTGGCGTAACTTTTGTTCAGTTGTCATTTACATTTTATTTCTGAGTTTATTAATCATCAGAGATCCTTTATTTTTATTATAACAACACTTTATATGTGTTGAGGGTTGATCGGATTGTATTAGCAGGCATCTGGCCATTTCTACCAATGTCCTATTCTTTCGTTCACTTACGCCGTTCTGCTGCGGGCAATACGGCGCGCCTATATACTCCTAAATTGCCTTTTTTCCCCACTGTGCGGCGTCGTTATTCTTCGCTGGATACCATTCATTATTAAATATTCATTGAATTCATTGTTAATGTATTCCCTTCCGTTATCACTCTGTAAATATTTAATCCTCTCGCCTGTTAAATTTTCGGCCTTTGCTTTAAAATCCTTAAATTTGTTCAATACTTCACTTTTATGCTTTATGAAAAAGACCTCCGTATATCTCGAATAATCGTCAGTAAACGTCAAGAAATATCTTGATTTTCCTAGAGATTCGACTCTCATTGGGCCGCACACGTCATAGTGTATGATCTCCAGTAATTTGGATGATCGATTGGATTTCTTAGGGTAAGGTATGTTGGTTAGCTTACCTTTCAGGCATACATCACAGTTTATGTTACAATCCTTGTCCCTCAGATTTGGTATTATTTTTCGTCTTTCTAATTCTAATACATCTCTTGGGTTTAAGTGTCCCAATTTTCGATGCCAGATTTCCATGTCACTGCATTGATTACGGATTTGATGTACCTCTTCCCGGTTATTACTTCTTATGTAGTATAGGTCACCAATTCGTTGTGCCTCCAGTACAACATGTCCATTTTCATTTAGAATTAACGCCTTGTCTTTTTTAAATAACACCTCCAGATTTTTACTTGTCATTTTTCCTATTGATAGCAAATTCATACTTAACTGAGGTGCACACAAAACATCATTGAGATTAGCATTCTTAGTAGTGCCATTTCCACTTTCTGTTTTTATTTGAGCCTTTCCTTTGATGGTTACACGGATTGAATCTCCGTTAGCTAATTTCAGATTCTCTGAGTTGCAGCTCAGTGAATTTGTTAATTTCTCTGGGCTATTGCACGAATGACTCGTGCTCCCACTATCGAGACACCACCATGAGTCTCGTCCGCTACTCATGTTATTCACCGTAGTGAACATTGCTATTTCATTATTATATTTGTTCCTTGTAGACCTATCTTTGGTTTTACATTCAAATGACTTATGACCTATCTTATTGCACTTGTAGCATTTAAGTTTACTTTGATTGTATTGAGCAGAGGTATTTTGATAATGCTGGTAAGAAGGTTTTGGTTTACCTTGATGCCATGCATGGTGACCCTTTCCTGCCTTATTAGTGTAATGTACTCGCGCGTCCTACATTCGCCAATCAAATGACCAATTTTCTTGCAATAATTGCATACCTTTTGACTATATGAAGTGTTGTGATTTCTTATATATGTATTTGTTTCTAGTTGCCTAATGACTGGCTTCCTACGGAAATGAGTATTTTGTGAAATTGTATTAGGATCTCGAGAATAGCAATTAAATGTTGTGTGACCGGTACGATTACAATTCGTGCAATGCTTGGTCTCTCTCAAGTTCAATCCCTGAAATCTTGCTATTTCGATCTGTGATTTTTGCTCTGTTTCTTCCGCTATCGCAATTTGAATCGCGTCCTCTAAGGTGTTAGGCCTTTGTGACTTGACAATTATGACAATGTCCCTTTTCAGGCCCATAACAAATACATCTAATGCCTGTTTTTGTAGGAGCTTTACGCATGCTTGACGTTCGACGGGAGTTTGATTCGTTTCTAAACTATTAGTTAATTTGATTAAGCAGCTTTCGATTTTTTGTGAGTAAGAGAGCACGTTTTCGTTGTAGCCCTGTTTACACGACGCTAATTCTAGTTGCCACTGTCCTTGTGACCGTTTTTCTGAGTATGCGTCTAGTAAGTAACCTTTCAGAGCTTTCCAGTCCGAAAAGGTACGATTTCTAATTAGTGATCTAGCGTTTCCCGTGATTTTCGTCTCTATAATCGCGAATAGGACAATTTTTGTTTCCGCATTAACTAAATTTAGAGCTTTGTCGCAGTTGTCGCAAAATTCGAATAACATTGACTTGGTTCCATCGAAGGTAATTAGCATTTTCTCGGCGAGTTCGATTTTGATACTCGAATTCGTCATTTTGATTGTAAGATTGATTTATAAATTTCGAAGTAAGATATAAGATATATATATGTGTATATATGTATATATACGAATAGTTTTTCGACTTACAATAAAATAACTTGGCGATGTAACATGCTCTTCATTGGTGGTTGTTGTTGATAAGGCTGCTTCCAGTAGAGAATGCTGAGTTTGACTGGTGATTGCCTTGGATCTTCTGACGAAGATGTTTTTGGTTGTCCAGTGATGATCGATTGTCTCTTCCGAATTCCTTGGTAGTTCTTGTAATTCTCGAGGTAGGCAATAAAATTCACTTAGTGATTGTGAATTCTGCACTTACTCGGTAGGTGATGTTGCTATTAGGCTTGACTATAGCCCAGAGAATAGCGTATACACCGATGGATCCTTTTCAAATTTAAAGACTTGGAAGTCACCGCAGGAAGTAATAAATTCTTTACGAATTCTTCCTCCGTTCCTTTGAAAAGAATCCCACTTCTGACACCAAAATTTTCTTGTGTAATGTACACAGAGAAAATTTAGAACTTCCAACTTCGGTTTTTAAGAGATTTTATTAACACTTAGACTTGTAAGAATAATAATGAGTGCGCTTGAACTTGTATGATGATAATGAGCGAACTTGGACTTGTAGTATGGTAATAATAAGTATAAAATGAGCGATGAGGAGGAATGGTCAAGGGTTTATAAGGGATCTGAAATATAGGAGTAGGGGTGATAGGAGAGGTCGAAAGTAGGAATGGAAAATAGTTAGGGACATAGGTCAGGAATTGGAAACATTGGACGGGTGACTAAACGGGATGACTCACAGGGTAAGGGCAAGGATGAGGAAGGTTTGGCAAGATGCAATAATATTTGTACGTATGAGTCCTTAAGCGACAGAAGTAAAGAGATAAAGAATAATACGGAAATACATATCGTAAGACTAATATAGATATTTGGGGGCGAGTACATTACATTAGTAACTGCATTTGCATTGGGTACATCAGAACCTGAAGGATTTTCCCTACGTGCGTCACCTTCTTCAATTATTTTAATTCTTAACGTATCTGGTGCTGGAAGCACGGCTCTGGATTCGATTGCACACCTAAAGTTCTCATAATTTTTTGGTAGGCTATACAACAGTATTATGGCTAGTAAATCATCGTTAGTATGAATATCCATATCATCTAGTCTGTCGACTATATCGAAAAATTGTCGTAAATGTAGCCGCACATCACTATCTTCGCCCATTTTTGTCGTTATTAATTGTTTTAATAACATGGCCTTCTTGGCGGGTCCCTTTGATTGATAAATTTCCTTAATTCTATTCCACGTTTGACACGACGTTTCGCAATTCTTTACCAATTTTACATGCGATGATGCAATAGCTAATTCTATCTCTGCCCTAGCATCTTCGTCTTTCTCTATCCATTCCTCAATAGTCGCGTTATTTTCGGCATTTAGTTCTGGTTTAACTATGGTCCCATCTACATATTTCCATAGCTTTTTCTTTCTGAGCAGGGCTTTCATATGTATAACCCACGACTCATAATTATCTCTTGATAAAAGTTCAATTCTATACTCACTGGAAGCCATCTCCGCGATTGAACAACGTGCACGTGGATATCTTAACCTCAAAATATTCAAAAAAGGAACGTGCGTGATTCTGGGCCCATAACCTATTATGGTAGGAAAATTTGTATTGTGTACATTCTACAGAAGAGAGAGAGTTTGTGGGAGCGTTAGGCGACTTCCTATGTTTCCGGCCTCCCCACCTTACAGCCCTCTGCTAGGCCCTCAGTGCCGTAGCCATAAACATGGGTATTGGGGACATTGGGTCCCTCAACAATATGTTACTTTCGAAGATACTTAAAAATGCATTTATTCATACATGTTATATTTGTAACTATAGTGTAATAAATTAGTGTAAGACTAATTTTAGGGTAGAATTACCCAGTGATGATCAAACAAGTATTTATTCCTACTACTCGCTAATGATACAATATTCTACGGATCGCTATCCGTACGTTCTCGACGCTGGCGTTCTATCGAGTGTCCCGACGTTGCATCATGGGCGCCCCCAAAGGCGGGGTCGTCGGGCCCACGACGTAGTACATTCAAGGGCCTGCTTTACGGCACCCCCAAATGTATACCGATCCCGCTCGCGTATCGGCCTCTCGGTGACATATCCCAGATGTGTATACTGGGCGCTCCGAACCCTCGGATTATCTTACATTAGTTAGAGTAAGGTGTACGGAGACTTATTTGATCCACTGTATAACGCTTGTAGAGTTACCATGCCAATGCGATATCTTTTGTTTCAACAAACTCTTATGTTCCAAATGTAGAGGCAATGTTCTGCTCATTCCGTTTAGAACCAGAAGCCAGAATAGCAGAGACTTTTACAATTTCATTTCCGTTACTATTTGTTCTATTTTGCATAGTTTTTTTTACTGTTTATTTAGTGTCATTAGTGTATTATATTATTTATATCATAGTCAATTGTTTTGTTAGGTTTAATTAGATATTAAAGTTTGGTTTATATATGTATATATCTATATACGTTTGTGTGTGTGCGTTTTGTGTGTACATGAATAAGGCACATGTCTCGACCATGGCAGGACATCCCGAGTACCTCTGCTCAAGAAAGGGTAGTACAAGAGGAGGAGGTTGTGGTAGTCGAAGATGAAGAGGAAGGGGAAGAATCTATGCTTGGAGTAGAAAATAATGAACAACAACCACGCACACAGTTATCAATTGATGCACAGAAACTTTGTCTTAATACGATAAAAAATATAATAAGAAATGAGAGGATAACGCAGTTTCAGCTTCAAAAATTTATAGAATACTGAAAAACGGCGTCAAACAACGGTGTATTTTCCACACGTTTAGTTTAACGCGAGGTGGGAGGTCAATGGTTGCACTAATTCCCAAATAAAACACAACGACAAGTACAGCTCGTAGATGCAGATAAATATGTGTATTTATAAACTTAACAAACTGTACAAAAGGATCCAACGTGTTCGTAGAGTAAAAGATTGTTGATTTATATTGTTCGGAGCAGTTCCGTTCGACACGATATTTAAAGTACTGGAGGATTTTGGTTGTTACTGTTTCGATGATATTTTAATTCTGATCTTCGTTAGCAGTGTAGCTTCCACGAAGCTTCGGTTTTGGTAATTCTCACTCTGATTGGTTGACATTCGATTATTGCAAATGCCAATCAGAGTGGTTAGTAAAAGTAATCACCGCCCTTCCAAATACGCCCTTAGCGTGCTGTCTTTTGGAAGGGATGGAGATTACCTGCTTGCCCTGGTGAGGAGAGGTGACCGTCATGGGTATTTCCGTCGGCTGATGTTTCGGCTGTCGAACCGTTCCATCCAGATGTGCCTTCGGAAACTCTTCGGTTTATGGCATGTTTTTAAGCTATTGAGGTAGGACCTACTCTAAAGTGGTAAATGCAGTTAATATAAAAAATCCTTATTTTCAAAAATAGCTTTAGCTTGCGACCGTGCCATAAACCTTTGCCCATGGGCTCTAGCCTCCTCTGCGGGGTGCATTATTGCGACGCGACAAACGGAAGAAGCGTTCAGATTTCGAAAAAGCAAAACATTGAACGTAGAAGAAGCTATTCGGAGAGAAATCTACGAATGCTATCGTGGCAATGAAATACCGACAGCTGAAATTCTTCAAAGAAAATTACAAGGAAAGGGAATAGAAATAAAAAAGAGCACATTATACGTGCGGTTCCATAATTTAGGCTTCAAATATAAAAAAGTAGAGAAGAGATCCGATCTTATGGATCAAGAAAGACTGATCAGCTGGAGATGGATCAAATCGCAGCATTCCGGCAAGAAAATAGAATGATCTATTATCTTGATGAGACATGGTACGATACCCGTGATATGGCTACGGCTGGTTGGACCGATGGATCTTCAAATTGCATTGCAAGGATGCCCACAAACAAGGGTAAAAGACTAGGCAGAAAAAGATTTGAGAAAATGTATGTAATCGATGAGATGGCAAGAAGCAATGGACATGTGGTATTAAGATTACCACCGTACTATTGCATTTTCAATCCAATCGAACTAATTTGTGGACAGACAAGAAATTAATAATATCAGAGATTTTCACTGGAAGAATTCCATTCTTCCTCATCCATCCTCAACCATCATATACTGTATATGTGCACCCATTTCAAATTGGCATGGCACTGCCCTGCTCGGTCCGACGAGCGGTCGAGCTTTGTAGTTCGTTTAGTGGGGTGAGAAATCCCCACACCACTTTTTTCATTTAGCTCTGGACGCACTGTACGTCAGTGGCATTTTATGGAGAGTGACTATAGTCGCCTGTAGTAGCGAAAGGGTTAATTAATTAACGGGCTAGAGAACCCTTTAGTATACAGGGGATTGAAACGCACACAGAATAGTAGCATCATATACAGTAAGAGTAAAGAAAAGAAGGAAATACAGAAAAGAATAACAAATGAAATAAAAATAAAGTAGGACATAGTGAGACGACATAAACTTAACAGCAATAGCACGAAGCCCGAGAGAAAAATTAATAATTATTTACTAATTTACCACACCTAGTGTAGAATGCTTAAACGCTATAATGGAGGTCCCGAACAAGTTGAACCGACTACAAAACCTGTTCGTGTTGGTGCACAATCGGTTTAGACAATTAAATTTCCCATAGAGTCCGATGAGTGTTCGTGTAAAATAGAGTGTGAACTCTTAGATTAGAGCAGGCCTCGGATTTAAGTGATCTTTTGGCACGATTTTCAGAGGCAACGCCTCCATTCCACCACCGCGCGCCTTGGCCTTGCGATCGCCAATCGGGTCGAAGCTCCTCAGGCGCGTAGCATATGAACCGCGCGGGTCGCATTAGGGCGACACTCGTATCAATAGGATTCCACATCGTCCCATGTCCCATGGACCCATGGTTCATATGCTACGCGCTTGAGGAGCTTCGAACCGCTAGGCGATCGCGGGGCCAAGACGTGCGGCGGGGGAAAGGAGGCGTTGGCTCTCAAAATCGGCCCAAAAGATCACTTAAATCCGAGGCCTGGATTAGAGGAAGGGACGTGAAATTGTAGTTCTGAAAGGATGTCGGGGCAGGAAATGAGGTAATTAATAATTTTGTATATAAATAGTAAGTCGGCTGTAATACGCCGTTGCTGAAGGGTTAATAATTTGAAGCGAGATACAGTCGCGTCGGTATGTAAGTTAACGCGTTGCATAAAAATATGTATCATGTGAAAAGTAATGAGAGCCATCTGTTGATTATAATAGTAATGGCAGTATTGATCAAGACTATTGATCGTGATTTGTTATTACTGATGGCATCTGTTTTCAACAAAGATTTATTTATTTTATGAAGTCCGTTATTCAAGAGGAACAAATTTCATCGTCGGAAAGTAAGTTAACGCCTGAATAATTCTTGGGTATTTTTAAATAATCATTGCAATATGCATTGTTATATTTTTTTTGTAAGACATGGAGATATTTACGAAACATTTGTCGGTATTTGTAAACTTATCAAACCTAATACCCATTAATATTTTCTTAAGCATGGTAAGAAGTGGACAACGATCTGTTCAAGAAAGATTGAGGATCTGCGAGCTTAGGAAGGATCGGTATTCTTTGTCTTCGATTGCGAATCTGTTTAAACTTTCAAAAGTTTTAACGTAAATTAAACAACGCTTAAGAGAAGCAGGTTTACATGGCCGTGTGTGTCGAAGAAAACCATTAATTTGAAAAAATAATGCACTGAAACGCCTGAAATTTGCAAAAGAGCATTTAGAAAAGCCCACTGAATTTTGGGAATCGGTTATTTGGAGTGATGAGTCAAAATTTGAAATTCTTAATAATAATAGGCGACAGTATGTCTGGAGGAAGACCAACGAAAATTTTAAAAGGGGACTTGTAAAAACAGTAATTAAACACGGAGGCGGCTCCATTATGACATGGGGGTGTTTTAGTATACATGGTGTTGGAAATCTGGTGATCATAGACGGCAATTTAACAGCAATAAAATATATTAAAATATTGCAAAATAATTTGTTTATTTCTGCACAAAAAATGGGATTAGAAAATGGATATGTCTTTCAACAGGATAATGATCCGAAGCATAAAGCAAAACTAACGATGAAATTTGAAGAATGACCTACAGTGGCGGCCAGCTACTTAAGACCGCTTGGTAGTTCGACAAATAAATGTTGCTAATATTTACTAAATTAAAATTTTCGTAGGTTCAACTCATATATAATAATCTCTGAAGTATATTGTATAATAAATTACAATAATTTTATTCTTAACACTACAAACTACATACATTTCTAACATTTTCTTAGCTTATGTCGTCATAACAGGGGACAACTACTTAAGACCGCATTAGATTAATATGATAACTACAAATTAAATTAATGAAATTTAGAAAGATTGAAGAAATAAAGCTTAGAAGATAATTAATAACGCGTTGGTCCTCCTTTTTGTCGAATAACTTCCTCGCAACGCCTTGGCATTGAATTAATTAAACGCCGACAACGCTCGAGTGGAATATTACTCCACCCTTCTTCAATAGCAGCGTAGAGTTCATTTAAATTTTTGGGTTTTTTCTGTTTAACATATTTGTCGACATCTATCCATAACATTTCAATGGGGTTGAGATCTGGAGATTGTGAGGGCCAAGGTAATACTTTTATGTCTTTGTCATTTAAAAATTGTTTAACCCTGCGAGCCGTATGTTTGAGATCATTATCAGCTTGCAAAATCCAGTTCTCTGGCATTTGTCCACTTGCAAATGGAAGCAGTATTTCATTTAATATGTCCATGTATACGTATTGGTCCATAATTCCATTAATTCTATGAATCGGACCAACACCTTGCAACGTCATCGCTCCCCAGACGTTCACCGATCCTCCTCCTCCTTTCACGGTTGATTTTACACACTTTGGTGAAAATTCTTCCTTAACACGGCGTCGAACATACGTTTTTCCATCTGACCCCATTCTATTAAATTTCGACTCATCGGTAAAAACAATTTTTGCCCAATCAGCTGCCGTCCAGTACCGATGTTCTTTAGCGAACTGTAAACGTAATTTTCTGTTGCGTTCAGAAATGAGAGGCTTCTTGCGAGCAATACGACCCATAAGGTTAAATTCATTCAATCTTCTCCGCACTGTACGGTCACTAATTTTGCTACTAATTTCAATACCAGATTCAGTGAGAACTTGTTCAGCTGTTTTATGTCGATCAGCCTCAGAGATGCGATGAAGGACGCGATCCTCTCTGACTGTTGTTTTCCGAAGCCTTTTTTTTCATGACACGTTATTCACTGAATCTGTCTTCGATATGAACTGTATTGCTAGTACACACGCCGTTTTGGAAATATTTAATCTTTCGGCGATTATTGAAAATCAATATCCCTCATCTCTCAACAATTTAATTTGGATTCTCTGTTCAGGAGTAATATTCTTTCCACGACTCATGATTGTAGATTGACTTGCAATTGTTTATATTCTTGAATATGTTGGATCATAGCAACCATGTCAACAATGACAGTAACTAAGAAAATGGTGATAAAAACCTGTCGGTCTTAAGAAACTGTCCGCTATTACAACGATATGTTATAAGAAAATGTTAAAAATATTTGTAATTTATAATGTAGAAAATAAACTTATTGTAATATTATGGTACTATATATGTTGGGATTTACACACGTGTTCACGCTCGGGCGTCCGCTAGGAGAAGAAGGATCGCGCGGCGGCAGACAACGCGGTCGGTTTCTGTAAAACAAAAGAGCGCCCAATTACGCGGTTACTTCGAAAGTCTTAACACTCCCCCTTTCGAAGTACACTCTAAGTGATTATTTCACATACAATTCTCTTGAACCTATTTCTAAACGAATACATAATTTTTGGCAACATAAACTTAATACTATAACTACACGCTGATATCTTAAATTTAACATATCAACGCATCTTTCTAATTTAATTTTTGGTAGAGACTTAGTTAATAGATCCGCGACCATTTCATTTGTACTCACATAATGCATGCTTATCTCACCCATTTCTTGCATTTCCCTAGTATAGTGGTAATGTATATCTATGTGTTTGCTTCTACGGTGATACGTGTTATTCTTACTCAATTGGATTGCGCTTTGGTTGTCGCAGAATACATCTAATTTTCCGCATACTAAATTGCTAAGATTCATATGGTGTAACAGTCTCTTTAGATAAATTGCTTCTTTTGTTGCCTCTGACATCGCCATGTACTCCGGCTCCATGGTTGATAACGCGACCGATCTCCGCTTTTGGGATTGCCAGCTGATGGGACCATCCGCTAACATGGATACATAGCCGGATTTTGATCTCCTCCCCTTTTTATCAGCTGCCCAATCTGAATCAACATATATTTTTACCGGTCTACCTGTAACAGAATACTTTATTCCATAGTTAATTGTACTCTTTAAATAGCGTAAAACGTGTTTTGCCGCTTTCCAGTGGTAGCTTGTTGCTTTTCCACTGAATTGACTGAGAGCATTCGCAGCAAACGCTATGTCCGGTCGTGTAGCATTTGATATGTATATGAGGGCTCCTACGAGTTCCCTAAATGGTGTCTCTGTCAACTCTTGTTCGTTCTTAGTTTCTTGATCGAATGTCTCGCTCGGTACCAATGGTGTATGCGCCGGCTTACATTCCTCTAATCCGAATTTTTCTAGGGTTTTCGTCTATGTATTTTCGCTGATTTAACTTGATATTTCCTGTGTCTCCATTTCTTTCAACATGTATGCCGAGGATATTTGTAACTTTTCCTAGATCGTTAATTTTTAATTTCTTCCGTATTAGTTTCTTGACTTTCTCTATTTCTTCTAAACCCTTTGCTGCTATCAATATATCGTCGACATAGACTAATAATATGAGATTTGCTTTATTCGCGCTGCTCACATATGCACATGGATTAACTGGCGACCTTTCTAAACCAATTGTTGTTAAATAATTATCCAACGTTTGATACCAGTTTCTACCTGCCTGCTTTAACCCATATAACGGTTTATTTAATCTGCACACCTTATTTTCTTTTCCGGGCTTTACGAACATTTCCGGTTGCTTCATGTAAATGGTGTCTGTCAATTCACCTTGTACGTACGCAGAAGCTACATCGATGTGATGCACATGCATTTTATTTTCTACTGCGCCTGCTAATAATGTGCGTATTATTTCGTATCTTGCGACGGGTGCGAAAACTTCGTCGAAATCTATACCCTTCTTCTGCTCATTTCCGCGAGCTACAAGTCTTGTTTTGAATTTGTTTATTGAACCATCCTGGTTCTGTTTTATTTTGAATACCCACCTGTTGGCGAGCACCTTGCCGTTCTTTGGTTTGTCTATTAGATCCCATGTTCCATTTTGCATAAGGGAGCAAAATATTTTGCTCCCCCTAGTGACGACGTTCGCATAGGACCGCATATGTCCGTATGTATTAGTCCTAATGTATCTTTTTCTATGGTTTTTGAAATCGTGTATGGTAATTGATGAATTTTACTAAGATCACATACCTCACATCTTGATCCATTCTGCATAACGTGTTGAAGCATCTGCATTCCATCTACCATACTTTTGTCCTGCATTTTTCTTATATCTTTGAAGTTTAGGTGGCCTAGTCTTTGATGCCACCTGGTCATTCTGTCATCTTGTTTACCTGTGAGCATGCTTTGTTGCTCGCTTGAGAGCTTGGCTACATATAAATCATTTTGTTTTGGTGCTGTCAGTACAACAGTACCATCCTTTCGCTTTATGACTGCTGAGTCTTTATAGAATGTTACACTGTATCCATTCTTGGTTATACTTGGGACTGACATAAGGTTTGTACTGAATTCAGGTGCCCACATTACATCTTGTAATTTAATATTACTAACCTGTTTGTTTCTTGAGTTCAGGCTTATTTTTACTTCTCCTTTACCTAGGGAAAAGGTGCTACTATCTGTGGCTGTGTATACCTTGTCCTTGTGTTCTTCATTGAGTGTCTCGAACATTCTTTTGTCTTTGCACATGTGTGCAGTTGCCCCACTGTCTAGATACCATTCATTTGATTTAATGGGACTAGTGTTGAGCGCACTTGCTGTCATTGCCTCTTCTGCTTGATTTCTCGATGTGACAGACTTCTGTTTGTTCTTACAAAATCTGGCTATATGTCGAGTCTTACCACATATATAGCATTTTTCATTATATCTCCTGTTGTTGATATTCTCAGGCCTCTGCTTCTGGAAGGGTTCCCTCTGTGCTTTCTGTTAGTTTTTTGTATTATTCTTTATTCACAGTTTATCTACACTAAGTAATGTCTACATTAAGTCTATATTATTTAGGATTTCTTTGCGCATTCTTTGTACTAAAGTTATCGCCACGTGTCCGTTGCACAGTCTCCCTGTTCACCCATCGATCACCAACGACCCCGGATCTAGACGGCTAAAACGCTATGGCCCGTATGGGCATGGACTACGCATTGAACTAGACGTTCGACTTAGATTAACACTTTCTTCTCTTGAAAAGTCTTCTTGTTAGATAACAACGCTGCCTCTTTATCAACGTCTTTTGATAAATCGTTGTCTGCTTTTCGTATCTCCTCTTCCAATAGTTTTATCTTCAGCTCGTTTAGGGTAGGCATCGTTTCCCGTGATTCGATGGCTATACAAATGTTTCATACTGAATGGGCAGAGAGGTCAACAACATAATTGGTATCACTGTGTCCGGCAATTTTATTCCAGCCTCTGTGAGTTGTTCTACTTTGTGAACAAATTCGTCCACATACTGTGCCATACTTTGGTTTCTTTCCTTCTTCATTCTGTACAATTGTTTGAACAGAACACACTGCCGCATGGGTCCTTTTGATTCATATACGTTTCTCAGTGCTTCCCATGCCTCTAACGAAGTGTTGGCCCTTTTAACATGGTTTAACTGGGTTTTATGTAAACTTAATATAATCAAATCAAGAGCTTTTTCATCTTTAAGTGTCCACTGGACGGCATTATCTTCCGGCTTAATAATCGTCCCATTTACATAACCCCACAGCTCGTTATAACGTAAAATACTTTTCATTTGAATTTTCCAAGATTCATAATTACCATCTCCTAGCTTTTCGATATGCTGTGTGCTTGTGACGCTCATGATGCTTGGCTGCTTTTTCTCGACACGTGGCACGTTTTCTCACCAGGGCAGAGGCTATTGAATATGCCTTGAATCCGCTCGAGATCTTGAGGATGATTAGGTTGGGATTGTCCCTCGAGATTACTCACAATAATATTTCGTGAATGAGATTCACGGTCAGCAAGCTCCTGTATTATCGATTCTTCTGAGAGAGAGTGACTGGGGAGCTGTGAAGATTTCAACTCCAATTGGTGGAGCCTTTCGGCAAGAGAGGACACATCGATCGTTAGTTTCTCGATGTCCTCTTTGTATAGATCTTGCAGCTCCCGGATTTCCGCTCGAAGTGCCTCAAATTGGCTAAGGAATAGGTTTTGAATCCGTACGAATAGCTGACCATCTTTGATTGAATCAGAACGACTTGCCTGCGATAAAATCGAGCAGTCAACCAGCTGACCATTTGAAGCCATATGGTTTGACCGATTTAGGCAGGCAGGGTGTATTGCAAGTCCACAGTTTCTGCACTTGATAGGTTTAACAACCGGTTTACCACAACCATTGCACTCCATTGTAGCAATAAAGCGAAGAATTTCACGTAGAGTGTAAACAAAGCGAGCGAGCAAGACTGCGTGACAGACTGATTGCTTATGAAGCTAACCTGACCACAGACTCTCTCGTCACGTGTGACGTATGCTGGATACATTGCTGCAGCGGTAACGGGACATTCACCTAATAAACAAACAGTAGATGAAAGCTGTTCAGCCGGGGTGAGGTGTTCAATATTATAGAACGAATCATCGTCGCCATCTATTCGCATGTTTCTATAATAATCAGCGAGCGGTGAACTCGTCTGTGCGGCGCTGTTCCTATGTATTGTAGACTGTTGAGTCTTGGGAGATAGGGCTCATTGGGCCTTGCCTATGAGATAGTCCAGACCCCCTTGGCGACGTAGGGCTGTTGCAAGTGCGTGCCGAGTTCGGCCCTCGGTCAGGTTTATGACGCGGTCGAAACTAACGCAATTTTTGCGGAGTAATTTTTAGCCTTTCGACCATCTGATTGCAGGATTTAGAAGGTAAGGATTAGAATAAAAGAACACATGGTCAAGAGCCATGCAATTTCAATCGACACATCAGTTTCCCTTTTTTAATACAATTAATGCCATTAGTATTGATCGACAGACACGATAGAAATCAATGCCGCAATATATCAACAAAAAGTTCTTCGTGAAATATTTTTATAAGTATTTTTATATTTTTATAAATAATGAAGATTTATTATATACGACTTAGAAATTATTGTTATACTAGAATCATCAACTTTAATCAACCTAATCCGGCCAAAGGTAGCCAGAAAAGATACAAATTTAAAGAAAGCTATAACTATTCAAAAGCGACTCAAGTACTTCCTTTGGAGCGGGTCACAATACCGACAGCGGATGAAACGGCAGAACCAAGTAAAAAGTAACGCTATGAGGTATCAAGACACACTTCACATTTCTTCCTAGACCTTTTCTAGACCACTTGACTAGGTAACGAATCCCGGTACGGTAACAAATGTGGACGCATTTTTACGTGCAGAAGTATAGGAAATGGGTCCCACACCGAACCTCGTTACCAAAAAGTGAGGTAACGGGTGTCAGTAACGGGCCGAGGTAACAAGTGTGGACCCGTCTTTAGATGTCCCGCCTTAAGATGGCGAGAAATGTGGTAACGGATCCGAAGCCAATACTTCTTGTTGTAACACAGAGAGTGATGGCCTTGAGTGTCGACATGACTTCAAGTCTGTCTGCTGCACTCTGTTCGGACTTGACTCCGGGAAAGAGCTTGTTTTGAAGAGCCCTTGCCAATTCGGCGTCTGCTATCGCGCCACGGTCCTTTCGTAGATTGTCAACTCGAGCCCGCTGGTAATTCCTGCGTGATTGTGACCCTTTTCGGGGTTGTGATTTTGGTGTACCCCTTAATTCCTCAGCGAGGATATCATTCGCTTCGCGGCTGGTTCCAGGATCGATGGCCCTGCTTAAGGATGTGGAAGGTTTGAAAAAGCGTTTTGAACTCATGATGGATCACAACTGCTTCCCAGGCTGCAATCAGTACCTGAAAAACGCAGTATTCCTTAGTAAATGTTCCGCTAAACTGTCGTCGCGACTGTTCCGATCCGCGATCGATGCAAGAATGTGTTCGCTGCCTCGTGATCGCCAAAAAGACGCGCCGTCTGGGGTTTTCCCGGCGCTATGGCTTCAAGGGCCTCGGTCACGTTTCCCCTTCGGCCTATGGTGTCCTCTGGGTACGTGCGCTATCGGGTCCCGCGCTGACATACCCCAGATGCCCAGCTAGGGCGCTCGCAGAACATTATTATTCACCGAGGTCGGTCTGCCGAATAGGCCATAACCACGGGGTTATTTACTCGACCATTGCAACCCAGGACAAACGCTCCACGGCCACCACCGTTTTTGCTCTCCGTCCCCCCTCTCTCAAGTCTTCGACCTCGTATGTGTCGTTTCCCAAAACGGTCGAACCCCTGAAAGGTCCTTTAAATTTAGCGTTAAGCTTCCTGCTGTCGCCCGTCGCTCGCTCTGTCGTGATTTCGACCATCACAACGTCTCCCACGCGGTACTGCTTAGCCTCCCGCCGGCCCTTGTCGTACCGCTCCTTTTGCTTTCGTTGATCCTCCGTGATGTGAGCTGCGATTTGCCCTAGGATGCTACGCAAATCGATGTGCTATACTTTGTCTTGGATCTCCTGTAGTATCCAAGCCTCCGCCGGGCATCTCGCTCTGTATCCCATCAGCGCTTCTACCGGTGTGGTTCCTATACCCTTATTAACTGTGGTATTCAATGCGCCCCGAATTTGCTTCACCTTCTCATCCCATCTTTCAGGCTCATTTCCCGCCGTCATAGCAGCCAAGGACGCCACGATAGTGCGATTGTACCTTTCGCAATGTCCATTCGCTTGGGGTGTCGCCACCGCATTCAGTACGTGACGTATACCGTACGTTGAGCAAAATATTTTAAACGACTGCGCTGTAAAACCGTACCCCTGTCGGTAAGTATTCCTTGTGGAACCCCAAACAGATGTACGATATCGAGCAATGTTTTCGCCGCTCGCTTGGCCTTCGTATGCTTTACTGGTTCTATTACCGTAAACTTAGTGCAACCGTCCACAATTACCAGCAGGTAGCGGTTGCCTTTCCGGTTCCTTTCGAATGGCCCGACGTGATCCACGTGTAACGTATGGAAGGGTATCGGCGTCTTTGGTATGGGGTGCAGTTTCCCTTGTTTTTGTCCGCCGGTTCGCTTATAATACAACAATTTAAGCACGCGTTTACGTATTTCTTTACAAACGCTTTCATCCCCGCGAACCAATAATTTTGGCGAATGCGTTTCAGCGTCTTCTCCAAGCCCAGGTGTCCCGCTTCGTCGTGGCACAAACGGCAAATCTGACCACGTGCCGCTCGAGGTACAACCCACGCTACGCGTCCGTTTCCCAGTCGTCTGCAAATTTTCCCTTTCTTCATTACGTAGTTTTCGCAGTACTGCTTCGCCTCGCTATTCCGCACGTTGTCCAGTAAAATTTTCCGAATTCGTTCCAGCTGCTCGTCCTATAGCTGCGCCGTCAACGTCCAATCGGCCTCGGTTACATCCACCGGATAAACGTCAATTGTCTGAATCGTGTTCCGGCTTAATGCATCGGCATGTTGCATCGCGGTGCCCGGTCGATACTCAATATCAAACGTAAAATCTTGAACTTCAAGCCACCATCTGCCGATTCGAGGAAGCTTCTTCGTGAGCGTCGTGCGTAAAGCATTGCAATCCGTAATAACCGTAAATTTTGTCCCCAGCCGATAAACTCTGAAATGCCTCAGTGCAAATACCACCGCCATGGTCTCCAATTCGTACGAATGGTACTTTCGTTGATCGACAGTTGTCTGTTTGCTGTAATATGCAACCATATGTCGCGTTCCTTCGTCCGCGTATTGAAATAATATCGCGCCCAGTCCAATCCCGTTCGCATCACTATGCAATTCGGTCCGTCGAACGCTATCAAAAATTGCTAGTACCGGTCGGGTCGTGAGTGCCTCCTTGACTCTCTGTACAGCTCCCTGCTGCGCTTCCGTCCATAGCCATGGCACAGCCTTTTTAGTAAGCATTGTCAATGGAGCCACTGAGGTTGCATATCCTTTAATGAACCGACGGAAATATGCCGAAAGTTCTAAAAACTGCCGCACTTCCTTGACCGTTGTAGGGTCGGGCATGTCCATGACCGCGTCCACCTTCCGTCGGCCCGGTCTAACACCCTCCGCACTAATTTCCCGGCCTAGATAATTTATACTAGTTTTAAGGAACGACCATTTACTTAATTTTATTGTCAACTTCGTTTCGCGCAAGCGGTCCAGCACCAAGCGAAGGCGCTCCAATCCGTCCTCAATCGTCGTCGATGGAATTATAATGTCGTCGATATACGGGAATGCAATGGAGTTTCGGAGCGTTCCCAACACCGTATTTATGAGCCGTTGAAACACGGCTGGTGCGTTTGTCAGTCCAAAAGCCATGCGTAAAAATTCATAATGTCCCCCGGGGGTAACAAAAGCCGTCTTGGCGACCGAATTCTCGTGCATCGCTACCTGATAGTAGCCCGAGGCAAGGTCCAAGGCGGTGAAGTACCTGTACCACCCAGTCGATCGATTTGATCCTCGATTAGCGGTAAAGGATATTTATCCTTTATGGTTACGGTATTCAACCGTCGATAGTCCACGCATAACCGATAATCGCCCGTTTTCTTTTTACCAGCATAATTGGACTGGCATAAGGCGAAACAATCCCGTTTTCGAGCAACTCGCTTACCATTTTACGCGTTACGGCCCGTTCGCTTTCGGCCCGTTCGCTTTCGGCCATTCGATACGGGTGATACACCACCGGCCCATCAGTCGTGCATTTAATTTCCATTTCCACCACGCTTGTTTTTCCCAACGTGCCCATCGAGGTTGTAATCCGGTCCGCGTATTCCGTCATAAAATTCACACAACGATCCCGTTCCTTTTCCGAAATATCCCCGATGTCCCACTCCGCGTTATCGGGAATGGTTTCTACCGGACAGGCTTCCACGGTACTCTGTTTCACTGTTGACGACCAATTGATCTCGCCGTTTGCTTAACATTACATGCTCCTGATCTATGAAATCTCGTCCCAGGATTAACTCGTACGCCATTTCTTCCGAATTTACAATGATAGCGGTGACTTTCGCATCTACCTCCATAATTTTAACTCGGATTTCTGCTCTCCACACGGTACCTACCCCTAACCCGGTGAATCCGCGCAATTGAATCCGAGGACCCTCAACAATTTTTATGCCGAGTCGAATAGCTGTCGTTTGCTGCATCAGCGTATTCGAGCTTCCGGTATCCAATAAACACCGGAACTTTTGTCCGTTTACCTCAGCTTCCATAAAATACATATTGTTTTGGCTCACCTGCATTACATTAGAGGTACTGCGCAGGCAGAACTTGCCGAGATGTCCTGTCTGTTTGCAAACGACAAAGGTAGCCCGTGGTTGTGCGCAGTGTCGGCACATGTGTACTTCTCGGTCACAGTTATAGCAGACGAGGGGTGACCGCTGAACCCTCCCCGGGTAAGCCACCGCCTTTTCCATTCCTTTTCCACCGCAATGCCCGTGCCCAGTGCCGTCTGTCCGTCGGCCTCGTCATCGGTCTCTTGTCCTCTAAAGCTGCCGTCGGCATGGCTCCCATCACCATCATTGCAGCATACAGCTACTGAACATCTCGATACTGGTTGGGACGTATCGCACGCGCGACGTTTTCGTTGCCGATGCCGTCGCGTCTCGCAGGTATTCATCCGGGATTTCTATCTTCAAAGCTCGCAGCTTCGCGAGCTTCTCGAAGCAGTAGTCCCCCAGTTTCAGCCCTGGTTGTGCCTGGTACGTTGCCGCTCCAAGCAGCAACTTGGAAAATGGCACTGGTCTTCGAAACTGCCTGACCAACACCTTTTTGAAAGACCTCCAGGTGTGGTCGCTCCTCTGCTCGTCGTGGTAAAATCGTCGAGCGTGCCCGGTCAATTGACGTACAATATTGCACATCACGTCATCGTCGGTCCATCCATACCGACAAGCCACACGTTCCACGTCGCGCACCCACGACTCTACGTTGGCGTTGTCCTTCGCTGGGTCGAAGCGCGGCACCAAATTTTCGCTCAGTGCGGGTCTGCTACGCAATCCTCGCACTTCCTGTTTCAGGCGTCTCACTATTTCACGCCAATCACCCGAACTTTCGGACGAATAACGCGAACGGTCACGCGAATCACCTCGCGAATACTCTCGCAACCGATCCCGTGAACTGTTTCTCTCCGGCCGGTCGCTCCGCGTACGGTTTCGCGAACGCTCGTGCGAACGATCGTTGGAACTTTCGCGCGCTCGTTCACCTGAGCGACTCCGCGAATATTCACGAGCACGCTTCTTCCTCATCTCCTTGCCGCGGCCCATTTTTCACACCGCTCCACTGACACAAACGCGTAAAAACGTCTAAATTTGCACAATGATTTCACTAAACCGTAAAGGACGTAGTATATCCCACTTCTGATATGTAAGAGTTCTCTTTTTATTTAATCAATATAAGAATATAATAATAATACGTCGGAGAAGGTAGCTGCAGGTAAATAGATAAGGCTGCTCTATTTACGACGCTTAAATCAGGTATTCCTTAGTAAATGTTCCGCTAAGCAAGAATGTGTTCGCTCCCTCGTGATCACCAAAAAGACGCGCTGTCTGGGTTTTTCCCGGCGCCATCGTTTTCCCTTCGGCCTATGGTGTCCTCTGGGTACGTGCGCTATCGGGTCCCGCGCTGACATACCCCAGATGCCCAGCTAGGGTGCTCGCAGCTCGAAATCTCTTACACTTCCTCTGCGATTATACTTTTGGAAGTACTTGTGAACTCCTGTGCTGCGTTTTGATCAGCAGAAGCTGTTTCCTGTGCTATTTTAATATTTTTTAATCCAAACCTTTTTTAAATTTATCAAACCACCCTTTGCTGGCAATAAAGTCTCCAGGTGAAGGTCCTTCAATGGCCTGTTGCTTTAATTTATCATATAATGATTTAGCTTTATGACGAATTATTACTGAATCAATAGGTGTACCCTTTTTATAGCAATCTTGTATCCATAAAAAGAGTGCATTTTCAGTGCGCGATAGAATTGTATCTTGTAAAAAATGCAAAGTTTTTTCCCCTGTCAAACTAGACACAGCTCCAGCTAGTCGTATTTCCTTTTCTTTTTTTATTATTGTCCTCACACTAGACTCGCTTATTTTAAACTGACGACCAGTTGCAGCTGCAGACTTCAGTCTGCAATAGACGTCAGGCAGTTCAATTTTCTCATGCAATGTTAGCACTTTCCTTTGCTTAGGAGAACTTTCACTAGCACTGTGGCACGGATTCCTTGAAATTGTTAATCAAAATTTACACTGTTTGTAATCACTATTCACTGCAAATGACTTCGCGTAATAATGTTTCGTGTTTTAACGTGGTTGTTTTGTATTCTTACAGACGTGATCCTTCCTATTCTGACGTATTCTAACTGTTTCCGCGGCTCGCTGCCGATTTTTCTTACCCTGACGATAGGAGTGGGTAAAGCGCAAAAATTTGTAAATGTACTTTTTGGGGGCTGTTTTATGACAAGTTCGAAAGCCTTTCGTCATCTGGTCGACACGCTGAAACACGCCGTAATACGGCGACAAGCCAATTGCCATATTTGGTCTTTCACTCGACACTCCAATAAACAATCCCTCGACATCAGATAGTTGGGAGACTCAATGTGGCCGCCAGCCATCGTCGGCGAACAGGATGTTCAGTCTCGTTCATTCACTTTCAAACACCCCTAATAAACAGTCAATCCTGGGGCATTCCATAGTTGAATAGCGTCGGGCGACCAGCCATCGTCTGTCGTCCAGATTGCCCATTTCCAAAACACTCTCCAACCATACGCAAGGGTAAGTCCCTATCATAAATCCTTCCCCGAATGAATAGCACTTCGCATCTCGGCCCTCTTCCTTTCTTTAAAAAAAACACTGCCGCTAACATGTACATAATCTGAAAGGTGATGTTTCAGGCATCTTAAGAAAAAGGTTTGATTAGGATACATAATTGTTCGTCAGCTTCATACGCTCTTGAATATGGAAGGAAAAAAAATGCATTATACGGATTTGAGGCTTTTCTTTTACCGGAAGTTGTTGGAGCTTGGTTTGGGATGTGCTACCTCAGATTTTTACTTCTTTAGGTACTTACAATATTCCCTTAATGCCAAAAACTTTATTAATGCCAAACTCTTTGGTCGACATAAAAAATCATATTGGAAAGTTTTTCAAGTTTTTCGGCGAAAATGCGAAAAATAATATTGAAAAAGGTTATGGGTGGAAGCAATAAAATGATTAGGCTAAGAGACGACACCTTCTCTTCTATAAGGTTTTCTACAGACTAGCTGGATCTCGGTCGACGAGCCCGCGATTTAGTTTCAATTGTTTTAGTAGCGGTCATATCGCCCTCTGTTTCATAGCAAGGATGTCCAAATGAATA
This sequence comes from Nomada lathburiana, assembly GCA_963667235.1. Classification (NCBI taxonomy): domain Eukaryota; kingdom Metazoa; phylum Arthropoda; class Insecta; order Hymenoptera; family Apidae; genus Nomada; species Nomada lathburiana. Next base: position 3,222,115 of record OY763902.1, read on the forward strand.
TTGGATTTATTTTTGTTCTTAGACTTTGAGTGCATACTCGAACCAGTTAATCCAATACGCCTCCTCAAAAATGAATCAAAGACATCCCCTCTCAGCCTTCTCTGGGAAACTACATCTGGTCCAACATTTGTTGCAAGGATTGGGGAAACCCAGAGAAAAACCTAATCAGACCAATATTTTCACGTTAAAACTTATGTTTATTATTATTAAAATTATTAGATTTCTGCTAAACCTATTTTCTTCCTAATACAGGGTGTCCCGTAACTACCGCAACATCGGGAAATGGGGGGGTAGCTGGGGTGATTCTGAACAACTTTTTCCTTCACCAATATGTTGTTTGAAACTTCGTTTTTGAGTTATAAACCAAAAACGCTGCCCAATTAGAGCGCCTATACAGCCCGCGTTCTGGCGTTACGTCTGTACTTTGCTCGGTAGTGTACGGGTGCATCGAGGGTAGCCGAATAACTCTGAACAGTGCTCGGTCGGGTACGGGGGCGTCGGGGGTATCGAGGAAAGCGTACGGCAAATGCTGCATCGGTATTCATTAGTAGTCGTGGTCGTTATTCATCAGTAACCAATAATTCTACATTATCCTTAATTTAAGACGATGTAACATTTTAATTATATCTGACAGTTTCATGCAACTATTGTCGCGTTGTGGGATTTCCCACATGATTTCGGGCAAACGACTACGTCATGATGGTACTTTTTGACCATTTTATGCTTTACCCTAAGAGAAAGCTATGCTAGACAAAGATAGTGTGCATCGGCGAAATGCACGTGGTCCATCTCAGCCGTTCACGTACTTCGAATATTCTAACCGATTCATAAAAACTTATAGGGATAAAAACTAAATATATATATAAATGTGTTTTATAATTTATTAATGATAATTTTAATTATAAAAATTATAATAAATATTGCCTTCTTTATCTAAAACATAATAAAGGATATTTAATGTAAAACACAAAAAACAATCCTATTCTCACACATTCAGTATAGAAAAATCAACGCCGAAAAAGGAAAAATCAATTTACTTACTTCCGCCGTCAAGGCCGCTGGCTCCTTCTTCTTTTTGACCTCCTTCTGCACATTATCTTCTTTTTGGTTCATCTGTGAAGAAAGTAATTTAAGTATAGATAACTAAACAGATGATATTACACTTGCCGATTATACGTACATTCGTTATCGATGCTTTTGCACGACTGATCGAGGCCTCGCACAGTGTGGTATTTGCCCCGAAGAAGCGGACAAAAATATTATTCACAGGCTAAAGCTTATAATGTAGTAGGTCGTTGAAATCGTCGTCAGGTACAATGTTATGAAATTAAAAATAAATTTTAACATTTAAAAAATGTTTACTTTTTGCGGGTTTGAAGGTATATCAATAACGCAGTTATTCAAACAGACAGTTGCATTCAAGTGACGGAGTGGATTGCATTACAATCTATTTCCAAGTTTTGAGTCCGTGTATAGAAAAGTGATTTTAGGTGAATTGTGGAAAGTGAAGTGAGAGTGTCACAATGAGTGATAGTGAAAATGTTTGCGCGGTTGAAACCCACGAGGGTAAAAAAAATGATGGTGAAAATCAGTGTGTGATCAAAAAAAGAAGTCGTACGGGAAAATTACCACTCGAAAAAACGAGCATATCGCGAAAGGAAGCGGCGCTTAGCCCTTCAGAATATTTGTGAACCGTCAAGATCCGATGGTCAAGGGCACTCTTCCGAGATAATTACTTACTTGCCATTGGAAGATGAACGAGAAACGCCAAATTTAAAGGAAATTTCTGAAGAGACAGAAGAATTGACGAGTGAAATTGTTGAAACTGCTACTGAAGAACAAGACGGTGTACCAAGTGGATTCAGTATCGTGGATATTCAGCACATTTTTGCCGAATTTAAAAAAATAGGGGACCATGCGAAACACAGGGAAGACTGTGGAATTGGACACATGCAAATAACCGGCATGAAACGGTCGAGCCCGAGAACCACCCTCAGAGTAAAATGCGATATGTGCCAATATAAAGGTGAGATCCACAGTGAACCTGACGAAAGCAGCAAAATGGAAACAAACCAGAGTGCCGTTGCTGAGACAATTTTGAATGGAGGCAGTTATAGTCAAATGGAAGAGTTCCTTACAGCAATAGACATACCATCCATGTTGAGAAAAGAATTTCGGAAGCATCACGATGAAATCGTGAAGTCGCTAATTGTTGCAGCAGAGGAAGAAATGGTAGCAGCGGCAGAGGAAGAGAAACGTTTGGCCATAGAAAGAGGCGATATTGTTCCAGGACTTGGCATACCCCACAGAGAATTTACTGCCGGAGGAGGCAATCAAAACTGTTAGTTATTCGCCGCATATTTGAAGATGCAACAGGAAACAGAATGAACCAGAATCATTATTATTACTATCAGATTCAAGGAAAGTTACATATAACAGGCAGAAAATACTGCTTATTTTGTATCTGGACTCGTAAAGGGTTGAAGTATCTTAAAATAGATAAAGACAATAACTTCTGGCAAAACAAAATGGAGCCAAAGTTAGTTCAATTTTATATACAATACATGTTACCGGAATTAATAGATAGCCGGCACAATAGAGGTATGCCCATTCGGGAGCCTCAATTTATTACAGAGGAGAGCGCAAGCTCAGAAAAGCGAAAAAGATCTCTCTCGGACAGTAGTACTCATAGTGCTACTGGTCGGCATCGAATTGTACTGTAAAGTGCAAAACCACTGACTCTGTTAGTGGAGTTAGTGGGTTCCTCGTTAGAGATTGTCGCTGATTTAGTTTGTAGGTTCCAGAATGAAAAAAAGGCAAAGAAAGACAGGTAACGTAGGCACCTGGAACCCAGGATACTTGTGTCACCAAGACGCAAGATTGAAACTGGCCGCGCTTTCACAGAAGCCGTCCTCGTCCCAAGAGCTTGATCCGTGGATCCTCGATCACAACAAAAGCGCAAGGTTAAAACTGGCCGCGCTTCACAGAAGCCGTCCTCGTTTCAAGAGCTTGGCTAGGTTGCTCTCGACTAGGCTGCCTTCCTAACACTTCTCTACTTCCTGGAATTCCAGGGCCTTTTTATACCTGTTTGCTCGGGTGGAGTGACCAATGGGGTAGGGTGCTTGGGCCAGGTACCTGACCGGGCATGCTAGCGCTCGGGGTGGCGAGTGAGGTAAGATGGCGGAACGCGACGTTGGGGAAAAAGTCCGTCGCGTTACAGTCTCCCCCACTGGATCCGCTGACTCGCCCTCGATGCGGCATCTAGCACTCTTTTCTCTCCTTTGTTCCTTGGTGCCGATCCCTTCTTGGGAGGCCGTCCTCTTCTCCGGATTGGTGTAATGGGAGTGGTTGTATGGTTCTCGGACATGCCTTCCTGGCATGGCGTTAGGGCGGATGTGTGGTATACACCTAACGGCTCTGTGGGGTTGTTCCTCGTTGCAATCTCGTAACTGGTTGCTCCGATGCGTCGCAAGACCTGGTAGGGTCCATCTCTTTCGGTTGTGGAATAGTTTCGTTCGGCACTCGAGAGTAGCCTATTCGCATATTCCACGGGGTGCTCCTCGTCCTTCTCCTCCTGGCCTAATACTGCGCCGATAGCGTAAGCGCTCGCGTCGGTGCATAATATGTATGGGCGCGCTGGGTCTGCTGGTTGGAGGACGGGTGCTTCAATGAGTCTGTCCTTCAATGTCTGGAAGGCGTTTTCCTGGGTCTCCTCCCAGTGCCAGACGGCCTTCTTCCTGGTAAGGTCAGTGAGGGGGTTGGCGATTCCTGCGAAGTTGGTGGGCGTTGTGTTTGGTTGGAACAATTCTGAGTGTTGTTCCATCAGCTTCTCCAGTTCCTCTCTTCGTTCGGGGCGTAGGCCCTTCGTCGTTGTCTCTTCGGGTCGCAGGGAGAAGTCAATGGCCCCAATGTTGAGTTCGTATCTGTCGAACCATCGGTTAAATATTTCGTCCATTTCTGTTTCGTCGTCCTTCTGCGGGGTGGGCGGCAGTGGCGAGAGTGGTGGTGTGGTGGTGCACATGTTATCGCACGGCTCTTTCATTCGGCTGATCAGTGGCGGTGGGTACCGCGTGTCTTCTGCGTTGACCAGTGGTCCCTGCGGCGCCCTTTCACCTGCCTTGATGTGTCCCCGTCTATTGTAGCTTTCTCCTCTTTAAACAGGAATCTGTTTCGAGAGGCGTCCACATAACTCCAGGCTCCCTGCGCGGCGTTGATGACCATGCCTGCTGCTTCTAGGAAGTCAAATCCGAGGAGCGTCTGGTTCCTGTCTGCGTTTGGCAATACTATGAACGGTGTCTTTATTCTTCTTCCTTCCAGGGAGATCGGGAGGTCCGCGTACGGTACCTCTTGTTCCTGGGGTCGGCCGTCAGCTAAAGATATCGTTAGCCTCTTTTGTTTAAATGAGACTCCCTTGTCCTGGAGTCGGTCGTAGAGTGATCTGCTCGCTACGCTAATTTTTGCCCCTGTGTCGAAAGAAGCTGTTCCGTGTAGCCCGAGCACGCTAATGTCCTCCGTAGGGCGGCTTCGCTGTTGTTCCTGGCTCAACGCGCAGAAGTCCATGGAGCGTACCAGAATACTGGACTCCTTCGTGCAGTTTGGACAACGGCTCCGCGTGGAGCCTGGCTTTCCGCGTGGAGCCTGGCTTTCCGCAGCCATAGCACTTCAGCGTCTCTCCTTCTGCGGTCCTTGTGCAATCCGGACAACGGCTCCGGGTGAATCCTGGCTTGCCGCAGCCATAGGATTTGAGCGTCTCCCGTGCTGATGTTCTTAGCTCTGCTTTGTTCATTCTTCTTCTGCATTCTTCTGTAGGATGCCCATACCTCCTACAGGAACTGCATCGGATTCTGTCGTCTGAGGGTTCGCCTGTTGTTCGCCGTTCCCTCGCCTCTTCCTCCAGTGCCTCCAAGTTCCTGGATTGGTAGATTAGGTCCTTAAATGTTTGGATGGCGGTGCGCGGTACTCGTTCCCTGAGGCTCCGCCGGAGCAAGGAGTATACCATATCCAGCTGAATATCCTCCGTGTGTCGATGTGGTGGAGCTTCTAGTAGTGGTCGTTTCTGGCTTACAAAGACGTCGGTTGGCGTCCTCTGGGCCTGCCTTGTTGCGAATATCTCGCTGTACAGAGCGTAAGCTGGTGTTTCCGGTGCGTAGGCGTCCCGTAGCAGCTTCATTGCCTGCGCCCATTTCTTTGCGTCTTTTTTGACGCCTTGCCACCAGGTGGCTGCTTCGTCCTCGAGCAGGAGCGGTAGCCCCTTGATGGCGTTTTCTTCCGAAATGCCTTCAATCTCCCGGTAAATGGAGATGGTGGAGACGAAGACGTCCTCCGTCATTTGTACTGCCATCTTGTGTCTTGGGCTTCTTCGCGGAGAACGGCTTCTAGTCCTGAGGTCCGCCAGTCTTCCCTTTTTTTCTTCTGGCCTCTAGTTGGGCGCCAGTTGTAGCGTTACCACTCTAGATAATGCGTCGAAGGTGAGGGTCGGCGCAGGATAGGTCCGGGTATAGAGAAAGACACGGACGGTTCTTCGTTAGAGCTTGTCGCTGATTTATTTCGTAGGTTCCAGAATGAAAAAAAGGCAAAGAAAGACAGGTAACGTAGGCACCTGGAACCCAGGATACTTGCAACGTTCTTCATAATATTCTGTTATGTTATGTGAAGTAAAGATTTATTTCATACATCTAATTTAAATTTAATTTTAATAGAAACATATTATCATACATAAGGATTCTCTTATTTATATCTAATAGAAGCTTTGCGGTACCTTTATCATTGGTTTCGCGCTGATACAGAATTGTAGGTAACGAGTATAAAACAAAAAGAACCGAACTGAACTAACGACAAATAATTTTTAGAAGACTTTATAAATACATATATATAGAGTTCATGAATGTTTATCGAGCATTCTTCTTTTAATTCTTCGTAAACAGCAGTACATACTTCTGGGATGATTTTGCTCAATAACTGAGGTGAAATAGCAATGCAAAATTTTAAATCCTCATAACTCTTTCCTGCACTAACTGAATCTCGCATCGTTGTATTTTGTTTTTCAATTCTTGGGCGAATTTTTTCCAATAGATAATCAAAAGCCGAATCATCCATAAGCAAATAGTTTCTATAATCACTAGGCTCATTTGCTTTCAGCTCTTTTAATAATGAAGAATTAGAAAATTTGCGTCTCTCAACTAACCAGCTTTTTGCCCATTTCTTCTTAGTCTGCAATTTTTTTTTGCAATTAACATACCTCTTGCGATAGCCAGTACAAGTGGAATTGGAACAGAATCCGACATTTTCACGCACGTGTTTCAGCGTTGGCGTCACACGACAAACTGAGAGGAATCGGTAGTGTGGAGGCTGCATGATGCAGAGCTGAAACTGATGCAGGTTTCATGAAACATGTTTCATCGTGTAGGGCCCCCCTTACAGAATATCTGATTCGCAATACAGTCATGCTTATTCTGCAATAGAGGTTTAGTTAAAAAAGCCGCCATGTTTGATTTACTCGGTATAAACCCCAACTCAAACATTTTCATAGTTATCCAGCCTCTTATAAATTGTAGCTTGATATCAATATGTTTAGTTTTTAGATTCTCTATGCTATTTTTACTGAAATATATTGTGGATTGGTTATCACAATATTGGATCGGTTTTTCAGTGGCTGAGTATGTCTCTAATTCTTTTAAAATATCTGAGAACCAAACTAAATCTTTTACGCTTCCCGTCAACACAGTAAATTCGGATTCCATTGAGCTTAAAGCTATACATTTTTGTTTGTTCGATTTCTACATAAACGGAACACTGTTGAAATACATAATATATCCGCTTGTCGAGTGCCTTTGGATGAGATCGCACCCCCAGTTTGCATCCGAATATGAGATCAGACCTGTATCCTTGATACTTGATAAATTCAATTTATAATCTTTGGTATTGAATACGTAGTTAACTATGTCGACAACCATCTTCCAATGCTGAAAATTATAACTATTACAATACTGTGACATTAAATTTACTGAGAAAGCTATATCTGATCTGCTTCCATCAGCCAAGAACGATAAACATCCAATCAGTGATCTGTGAGGAAACTTTTTGGTAATTCTTTAAGTCTATCCATTAATTTCTCAATATAAGTTTGTTGATGTAGGTGATAGTCAGCCTTATCTTTTTCAAAATTTACACCCAATATATATTTTACCTCACCAAGCTCTTTAATGTCTACCTTTGATTTTATTCGCTCCACAATTTCTTGCATTAATGTTTCATCTTTGGCAAATAACACAATATCGTCAACATATAGTAATAAGAATGCTTCATTATTTAAGCTGTATACGCAGTTACATTCGTGCGCGTCCCTTCCGAAGCTGCCCACCATATAGTCCGAACTAGTAGGGTTTGTCCAGAAGCATCTCACGCAGCGACCTATGGTCCCCTTTGTCACCCATTAATGGGCCAGAATCGCGTCCGTAATGACACGAGGGTAGCTTGGCAGTCGGCATGGAGGAGCGTGAGATGTTCATGCTCTAAGAGGATCATGGTGAAAGCGTGGTCTGCTGGTATTACAAGTGAGTGCTTGTGACCGTATGGAATGCGCGCATTGGCTAATCTGCCGCCCACCCTGATCAGGCCGTCTGCATCGAGAAATGGGCTGAGGGAAGCTAAGCTACTGTTCTTCATAATTCCCTTTCCCGCTGACAGGGTTTCTATTTCTGCCGCGAATTTCTCTGCCTGAACGAGCCGTACCAGTAATTTTCCGGCATCTGCCAGCTCTTGTGTGGTTAAGTGATGCCCAGTTTTAACGCGGACGCCCCCCCTTTCTCGGATGGAATTTATGAATTTCAGGCAATATGCATCTATTCTGCGTAGTCTTGAATATGAGGAAAACCGCGAGAATCCATTTCTGTGAAAACGGAGCGTGATATCCTTGTCGATGCTAGAAAATTAGACATGCGAGGCCCGACGAGCGTGCCTCACGTATGTCCCGCATGGAAATCTCGGCGTGCGGTAATTGTATTATATCCCTTGAAAGCCAGGCGGGCCCTTGCCATCAGAGCTTGTTATCCTGTAGAGCCGTAGGATTGCATCCGCGGGAAATGAGGTCGGCTGGATTGTCGGCAGAAATCACGTGCCTCCATGTACCGGAGGAAGTTAGTTTTCGAATCTCCGATGTTCGATTCGCTACGAATGTTTTCCACTTGCCCGGTTCATCCTTGATCCATGCAAGCACTATCGTGGAGTCGGTCCAGTAATGCTCGCTGTCAATGTGTAATTGAAGTGCATGCCTTGCCTTGGTTGCCAGTTGGGACAACAAGACCGCGCCGCATGTTTCAAGGCGCGGTAAGCTGACCACCTTTAGAGGGGCGACTCGCGATTTTGCGCAAAGCAAACGAACCCCCCAGTCGCCCTTATTGTTGAGGGTGCGCAAGTATATACATGCCCCGTAGGCACTCTCGGATGCATCCGAGAAGCCATGCGTTTCTAATTTTCTTCGATCTTCACACACTGCTCGCTTTGGAATTTATAGGCAACCAAGGGAAGGCAATTCACTTCGGAACTCGAGCTATGATGAATGCATTTCCTGCGGTAGGTTCTCGTCCCATCCAACTACTGCTGCCACAGCCTTTGCATTATCAGCTTCGCCCTCGTTATCACTGGGCCAAGCAGTCCTAGCGGATCGAAAATCTGGGCGATTTCAGATAAAATTATACGCTTTGTGATGTGGTTCGCGGTATGATTTCTCACCGAGTATTGCAATTTATCCGAATTGACCGCCCACAGCAGCCCTAAGGTTTTCAGATCTTTGTCTGGTAGTTGGATTGGCACCGAGTCCCTGCCTTCGTTGGGATCTGCTAACAGGGATGCCTCATTACTGGCCCACTTTCGAAAATCAAAGCCAGCCTTTTCGAGAATACGGGTGAGCTCGCGGCGCAGTTCTGTTGCTTCGTTAATGGTTTCGCAGCCGGTCAGCAAATCGTCTACAGAGAAATCTTGCCGTATTACGCGACTCGCCATGGGAAACAAGCTCTCGTGTTCATCGCCAATCTTGGTAAGGGGCCGGGTAGCGAGAAACGAAGCCTCGGTTGTGCCATAAGTTACGGTGTTTAATTCGTACGGGCGAATCAGTTCGTCACGATTTGGGCGCCATAGTATAAGTTGAAACCTACGATCCTCTTGCCGCATCCAGACTTGCCGATACATTTTTGCAATGTCGGCACACAGAACGAAAAGGTGTTTTCTGAATCTAAGAACAGCCTGCTCGCGACGTGGGCTGCCATGCCTTCTGGGTGGAATTTAACCCTACCTTCGATCGGCCTGTTATGTTGTCTGTGCGGAACTACCGCTTTTGCAGCAGGGGCCCGTTCGATAAAGTCGGAGAAATCCTCAATCTTTGCTTTCTCGTTGAAACTGACTTGGGCCTTGTCCCACTCCATATGCGTAACCGGGTCTAATTTTTTCGCAAGCATGAGGATGACCAGAGTATCCCATGCTTCTGCGGGCTCCTTTAGAGCCCTTATAGCTAGGACGTGATTATTTCCGGAATCAATGAATTCCCGGAGGGCGTCACAAGTTTGTTTATATACCGGCTTCAGTTCAAGGAGAGCATTCGCGTGATGGTGCACTAACGATATCGTATCCTCGTAGCGCTTTTTCAGGATAGACCATCCGCGTTTATAGGTTGCTGTTGATACTCCGAGTGACTTGATGGTTCGAGCCGCCGGACCCTTCAGAGCCGAGTCCAGGAAGTGGAAACGCTCAATATGGCTTAGGGATTGATTGTTGTGAATAAGCGATTCGAATGTGTCCCGGAACTTGAGCCAATTGTTATAATTCCCGTTGAAAGGTGATAATACTATCGTCGGCACTCGCCTTTTGTTTGACGTCTCAGTATTTACGGGAGACGCCGCACTTAACGTTGCCGTTGATGCCTTTGCCTGGGCTATGTGGCTTTCGACGTGCGCCATTAAACTAAAAAAATGTTGTTTCGAACGAATCCCGTTCTTGCATGTGAGATGCTTCAAGCTCTATCCCTACGGCTAGTTCCCCTATTCGCGTCTGTATACCGTCAAATCTGTTATATATTGCTTCGTTAGCCTTAACCCGTTTTTCTATCATGCCTATGTCCATTTATTCGGTGATTTTGTCTATGAAATTCTTTAGCATCGTCAGTTTGGCCTTTGCCGCGCCGTGCTCAGCGATAAGTTGTCTCATTTGACTTTCCATTGTACACGATTAGACGCAAAATTAAAGGTCCTTACGAACGGCGAAGACAAGTTGGGGTTGATGCTGCTTGTTCCTTCCGCGTGTCTGTGTTTCCTAGGCTGCGTTGCTGTTTGTTGCAGTACGGCTTGCTATCTCTTCCAGGGGTGTAATGCCTCTCGGTTCATGCACTCACTGCTGTCCTCCTGGATGTTGCCTGGCAAGGCTGTCGCTGTAGCTGCTTCACATTGATAACGGCTCACCTAGGTAGTAGCCTCGTAGAAATCAGGATACTGGATTTTTCGACGACGGCTAGAGCACTGGATACCACTTGTTTTGACCGTACGTCACTTTTTTGGAATAGGAACGACGGCGCGCGTCTGATAATGGTACGTTGCCTAGACTGCGCTTCCCGACGGCAAATTAATGGCGGCGGGAACTTTTTGGCGATTAGAGAGTCTTTAAAGGACTGTAACCACAGTAGCTCCTAATCAGTGTTATATAATTTATTGAAGAAATACAGCTATTCGTAGATAGGTAACGGTGTTATGGAAAGGTATTACAACTGTTTCTTACGCTGGTTAGTGGTAAACTAAACTAAATGCTCATCATGCGCTACAAGGTGGACTCTGAGTGGGTGAAGTTTCATATGTTCTTTAAAACACTGCAACTTTATCTGTGCAATCCGACATAGCTCCAACCAAGGGTGCCAAATAAGACCTTCCCCTAATAATTAGGGAAAGGGAAATACTCGTCGTGGGAAACCCTACGACGCGAGCGGCTAGCGTCACCGCAGGACCGCTAAGTCTGTCATCAGGCCTCATAGGCCCTTATCGCCTGAGTACAAAGAGGCCCTTGACTTATACTCGCACGCCAGGAAAACTGGCGCCCCGACTATGAAAATCTCAATAATCCTGGCGTCTTGAAATAAACACTTCGTCCAATAAAATAAATACAAAATTCCGTCTAAGGACGGAACACCACTTACACTCGTGGACACCGCAATAGTTCCAGATTGCTTTGGTGTGGTATAGTGCTGTCTTCTTCCAATTCCTTGGTAGCTAAATCCGGCTCGAACGACCAATGTTAATTACCAGCGGTTGATCTTGCCATTGTTCTAGTGTTGTTGGTAGTTTGCACAAGTTGTGTGCCGACTAATATTTGTAGGTTGTTCCCGGCACGTGTATGGTTGCGGAAGTAAAAAGAGTTGTTGCTCGTTTCGTGATTCTTTGCGAATAATCACTTTATTAAAAAAGATGCTTGCTTACATACTAATAGTGGACACGTAGTGTCGTCCAATCAAAGGCCTCGTTGGGCCAGCTTGGGGTAGCAAGGCATGCTCGTCCCGGATAACGGTATCGGGCGCGTGGGCCCAATGGTTGGACGTGGTTTTTTCCACTGGAGCGGCGTAGGTTTATGATACGGTAATTTCTATTCAGAGACGGCAGGCGTAAAGGTGCATACCTTTTGGCCTAGGGTTGCTTTATTGGTAAAACGACCGAGGAGCGCAGGTTAATATGGCAGATGTCTTTGAATAGAATTGTCAGGTGTCGCATTGTAAGGCTAGAGGCCGACGATCGAATCGTCAAAGTCTTAACGGGTTGTAACTTGAATTTTTAAGAGCCGTAGCTCCAGTCATAAAAGCAAAACTTTCGTTTCGAACCTGAATTTGAACATTTTGAGCACCATAATAACATTCTGTATTTGTAGAGTTTTTCTTATAATAATAGCAATCTTTCTTCTCGTGGTTCTTCCTACCACATTGGTCATATCTTTTATCATAGTTTTTACTAACTCTTTTATTTTTTAAACCGTAATTTTGATGGTAATTCTTTCTTTTGAAATTCGGTTTAAATACTTTAATCCTTCTAGTTTTATAATTATCAGATTTTGTGTCCACGTGTAACACTTTAGCGCTTGTCTCAGCCTTTTCATTTCGTATTTTAATTTCGTAATCCAATAATTTAATTTTTGCAATTGCAAGGCTTCAATTTTCATCTGCTTGAGTCTGGATTGCGGTGACTAATGGATCGTATGAATTTGGCAATGTTAATAATAACCTTGCTACTTTGCTCATTTCGTTAATCGTTGCTCCTGTGGCCTGTAATTCGACAATCATCTCATCAAATGATATGAGGTATTTCAAAAGCGGTGTATCCTCCTTAAATTTAAAACACAGCAATTTCTTCTCAATTGCCAGCTGGGTTGCCAAACTTTTCCTCTCGTATATTGTATCTAATTTCTCTATGATATTTTTAACCGTTCGTCTTGCCCGTCGATCGTCAGGCTTGACGTCACAGAAATCGGCGTCCGAACGGTAGCCCGTCGCGAAGTCGTTTGGCGCGACGCATACAATGGCCCCGCTTCGCCAACGTCTTGCGGCTGTACGGTCCGCGACTTACAAATGCTTGGCAGCGCGAACAGCCTCTCTTTCGTTGTTTAAGTAGTCACTTTATTGTGTATAATCTAGGATACAAGGAGCACGGGCTCCTCCGTAGCTCTTCAGATCTTCTCAACACAAAACACCAACTCTCCTTTCGCTCCTATAACACGGCACACTCTCACTACTGACTTGTTCTCTCAACATTAGCCACCGAACTGGCTACGCATTGTTGTCTGTGCTTACTCACACACATGCGCACATTTCTCTCACGTCGTTTCCATTCGTTGTTCAGAATAGCTGGAGACTCTTCATTCAAACCCTTTAAGGCATCTCTTCTGTTACCAACGCACGAATTCTGTACTTCCAAATACTGTATTTTTCACCGTCAAAGGGCTTGATATTCCGCTTGCTCTTCTTCCCTTCTTCACTCATTTTTATTCGCACTCACACACTCACTTTTATTAAGTTTTATAAAATTTTAATTGTCACCTTTTTCCTGTTCACCAAAACACTTGAACTATGTGCCTGGGCCCATAACCTATTGATGAGGCAATTGATTTTCAGTAGAGAATATTTAATTAGGCTAAGAGACTAATTAGGCTTCTCTTCCATAAGGTTTTCTACAGACTAGCTGGATCTCGGTCGACGAGCCCGCGATTTAGTTTCAATTGTTTCAGTAGCGATCATATCGCCCTCTGTTTCATAGCAAGGATGTCCAAATGAATATTGGATTTATTTTTGTTCTTAGACTTTGAGTGCATACTCGATCCAGATAATGGAATAAATAATGTATCCTAATTAAACTTTTTTCTAAATATGACTGGAATATCACCTTTTAAAACATTTACACGTGTAATGTTTTCAATCATTCTGATGTATTCAGACCTGTCCTAATTCCACCTGCCGAAAAACGGCACGAACTTTGCGGACAACCCAATATATCGGTACACAATTGTTGTTTAAATATTCCTGAGATTGTGGTGATTAAAATGAGACCAAACACGATAGAATTTGGATTATATTTACTTACTTACAACGAAACATACCGAACTGTCCGTCTCCGATTTTGATGAAACTTGGTGGATCTATTAAGCAGGCGAAAATAAGGGACACGTATTTTTTTATAGCGGCCCAATCGCAAGTTTAGGGGTGAAATCGCCCCTTGAAGTTTCAGCAGAAAAAGGGTATCTCGAAAACTGTCACAGATATAAGAAAACGTCTTAAGCAAAAGTTTCATGGTTTCTTGAGGTAAAATAAAAAGTGGTCGCAGATTTTGTAAAAAGTAATTTGTTTATAACTGAGAAGGTGAGTGAGCTTGGGTAGAGTATGGTGTATTTTCCTCACGTTTAGTTTAACGCGAGATGGAAGGGCAATGGTTGCACCGATTCCCGAAGAAAACACAACGACAAGGTACAGTTCGTATGCGCAAATAAATAGATATATTTGTAAACTTAACAAACTGTACAAAGTGATGCAACGGTTCGTAGAGTAAAAGATTGATATTTATACTGTTCGAATAAGTTCCGTTCGACACGAGAGTTGAAGTACTTGTAAGGTTCTTGCTTGTTCCTGTTTCGATGTTTTTCAATATTCTGGTCTTTGTCGGCGGTGTAGCTTCCATCGAGCCTCGATTTTTGTAATTATTTATTTATTTAATTATTTATTTGTTTAACGGGTAGAAACCCTTTATGTACAATGGTAATACATTTGGTTTACGTTGTAATAATCAGTCCTAATGTCTGAACTAAGTAAAAAGTACGTCTAAAGTAAGTCTAAATCTTATTCTAAACCCAAGTGGTAATTGTATTGTCGAGAGATTACATTTGCTGTGTTTTATGTTCCTATCTAACTGTACCATAATGGTGTCATGGATCTTCTCGTAGTATCTTATATAGTTTACTTTTGAAATTAGAGGCACTGACATCAAAGAAGTTGAGTTTACGGAAGTAGAGATTTGCTGTTTTGTACATTCTGTTCAAAGGATCGGATGTAGTGTGTTTCAGTAATGAAGTTCTAAACAGAAGAGGCGCTCTCGTGTTCAAGGATGGTGAATTAAAGTTGATCCTCGATAATAATTCTGAACAGGAAATAGTGCCATTTATGACTGCATGGAGGAAACTCAGATCTGCCACCGTTCTTCTAGTTTTAAGAGTCTTGAGACTGAATTTCTTCATTAAGATTCCGTAATCGTGACTATGGCGAGGCATCGGGTGTCCTTCTTTGAAAGCCAAGCGTCGCAGAAGCAGATGCTGAACTTTCTCCAAGTTATACTCGTCTTTCTTCGCTTGCGGCGCCCAAATTGTCGATGCATACTCTATTATGGGTCTTACTAATGTGATGTATAAGTATCGAATAGTGTTTGTATTTTTGAATTCGTCACTCTGATTGGTTGGCATTCGATTATTTCCGCCGCCCTTCCAATACGCCTTTAGCGTGCTATCCTTTGGAAGGGAGGAAGGTTACCTACTTGCATGGTGATGAGAGTTGACCGTCATGGGTATTTCCGTCGGCTGATGTTTCGGCTGTCGAACCGTTACATCCAGATGTGCCTTCGGAAACTCTTCAGTTTATGGCATGTCTTTAAGCTATTGAGGCAGGACATACTCTAAAGTTATAAAGGCAATCAACGAAAAAACTCCTTATTCTCAAAAAGAGCTTTAACTTGCGATCGTGCCTTAACCATTGCCCGTGGGTTCTAGCCTCCTCTGCGGGGTGCATTATTGCGATGCGACATACCGGCCCCTTGAACGGTCGCGTTCAACGCGATAGTAGTCATAAATGTCGCAAGTTACCATATATGAGACCACAAGGATGTAGTTGCACGATAGGTTCTATGAAATAATAATATACGCACTATATAATATTACAACTTAACATGCACATGAGATCATAATACAAATTACACATATGAGAAGCGTCATCAATAATTGTTCGGAGGCTGGTTGGTTTATTTTGTCTTCTCCGCTGGTGGAAGCAGTGGAAGTAACGGTCTGCCTGTTCCTTCCCCAAATAACAAGACGACACTGCTTTCGACGGCACTTTATTATAACGACGGTAGTGGACACGACGCAAAGAACAGTGAACACAAACACGGAAGACGCAAGAACTTTAATATACGAGAAACGATGAATTTAATAATACTCGTATTGGCTAGTGCAATGCTTTTCCGATCGTCTTGAGGTGCGACGGTTGTCGATTCTCTGATCGACCGGCCGCGGTCACGGATCCACGGACCGTTGGGCCTGTCCCGGGTGCGGCTGACAATTAGTCCTAAATTAGGCTTCCGCGCCGGTGGTTTTCCTAGTCAACAAGGACCGTGGATGGTCGCCCACCGGCGCGACAAAGGGACACAGAGCATCAGCCTACGGCTGATGCAAGGAGACGGAAACGAATAGACAAAGAATTCCCGAACAATAATGATATAAAAACGATAAGGGATAAGACTTGCTTAATGTAATGTAGAAGTTATTTTTTGTAAACCCCACGTAGTTTGGAATAGAGGACAGGTGGTGTAATAAGACTTCAGTTATTCTCATTAAAACACTAGCTTGAGTCGCCCGGATGGGGCGCTGACAGTTTGCTTAGAAGCGGTATCAATATGCGGTTGATTCTTTCGACCTGACCGTTACTCCGCGGCATACCCGTGGTTATGTTCACATGTTCTATACCCTCCTCAATGCAATAATTCTTAAATTCACCTGACCTAAATGCAGTACCGCGATCTGTTATTAACCTGCATGGATTTCCAAAGACTGTTGATTGTTTGCGCAGTCTGTCCACTACCTCGGCAGTAGTGGTGCTCTTATTGTTAGTCGCGTAGAGCCAAACGAATTTCGCGAAAGCATCCACGACCACCAGTATATGGTTGTACCTCTTTTTTGTCGAGGGCAACGGACCCAAGTGGTCAACATGGTACGTATAAAGAGGGGTTTCGCCCTTCTCAATCGCGTACAAAAATCCTTCCGCTTTGCCCTGCTTACGTTCCGAGAGAATACAATTAATACAGTTTCGCACCGTTTTTTCGATTTTCTCTCTCATATTTGAGAACCAGTAATCCCGTTTTACAAGCGTTTCTGTTTTGGTAATCGCAAAATGACCGTTTTCATGCGCTCGCCTAATTATGTCCGCTTGTATAGACCTCGGCACGACTAATTTGATGTCGTCGTCTATGGTTTTGAACAGAAGACCACCCTGGATCGAATATCCTTCGATGGCTTTCGTTTCCACTGCCCGAAGAAGTTTTAGAATATCCTCATCCTTAGCCTGGGCCCTCTTTAAACGCGCGGTCAGACTATCCTCGCTTTCACTTACAAGCATGCACTGCGGTAGAGGATGACGACTAAGTGCGTCCACATGGGCCATGTTTATACCTGGCCGATGCTCGATGGTATATTGGAACTCTTCCAGTAACAGGGCCCATCGAGCCACACGCACACATAGATCCTTTTTACGCATAGTCAACGCAAACGCACGGCAGTCAGTGACAATCTTGAAAGGGGTCCCTAATAAATATACTCTAAACTTCCGCAACGACTTAATAATAGCCAGTACTTCAAACTCGTAGCTGGTGTATTTTTCTTCAGCCGAGTTTGTCTTCCCACTTGCATAATGGATGGGATGCAACGCATTATCGACACCGTCACGTTGCAACAATATACTTCCGGACCCGAACCGAGACGCATCGGTATGAAGTTCGGTCTCTGCACCCAATTTATATAATCTAAGTACAGGTTTATTTAGAAGAGACTTCTTGAGTTCTTGGAATGCCGCGATCTGTTCTGAATGGAAATGGAAATTTTCTTCGGACCTCAGCAGGTCTGTGAGCGGTTTAGCTGTTAACGAGTACCCAGGTATGAACTTCCTAAAGTAGCCGGTAAGACCCAAAAAACTCTGTACCTGTTTTATTGACGTCGGCTCAGGGAATTTTGCGACGGCCTCTGTTTTATGACTTGACGGTCGCACGGTTTGGCCTTCAATTATATGCCTAAGAAAATCTACTCTAGTGTGCATCAATTGACATTTTTTCCAGTTAATCAGCAATCCGGCTCCACTCGCGGTTTTCAATACGAGTTCCAAATCCCTAACGGCGGTCTCATAATCTGGAGATGCAATAATCAAGTCATCGAGATACGTTAGGACAACTTTCGCGTCTATCAATTTCCGGAATACCGCGTTTACAAATCGTTGAAATACAGAAGGGGAATTGCAAAGACCAAACGGCACTTTAAAAAATTCGTATTGACCGTCGGGGACTATAATAGCAGTGTACTTCTGGGAAACCTGATTAACGGGAACGTGAAAGAATCCGTTCTTCAAGTCCAGCGTGTTGTAAATTTTCGCGTTCTGCAAAGAATCTAACTGGTCGTCTATTAATGGAAGGGGATACCGGTCTCTAATGATCTTTCTATTTAATTGCCTGTAATCAACGCAAAGCCGACGGCAAAACTATATTTTTGGGGATATCGATCGTTGTTTGATTAATAGCGATTGACGGCGTGATTTGAATAATTTGCTTCAAAACGAGAAATTCGACTGTCTTGGCATATTTGTTAACTCGGGACCTTCGTGTTCCCGATACCGAATGCCTTCTCTCTGTTGAGGTGTCTCCGAATCCAGAGTCCGAGATATCTACCGGTTTTCTGGGTAGCTTTAAAAATGATGCTACCTTTTCGGTTATAAAATGGGCCTGTGACCCCGCATCTAGAAAGGCTCGACATGTCTTGGACTTCCCTTCAGGGTTCACTATGTCAATTATAGCGGTGGGTAGCAGTCCTTCTGATGAGGTCTAGGCATACAAGTTAACTACAGATTGATTGACAGAGACGGCTTCGGGAACGCGAGCCTTCTCGTCTAGCTGCCTTTCAAAATGCAACAGAGTATTGTGCTTCTTATGGCACTTACGGCAAAATGTACTCTTGCATTCGATAATGCGATGATTGGCACGCAAACAGTTTATGCATAGATTAGCTCCCTTTACGGCTTCAAAACGTGCTAATGGTGATAACTTCTTGAAAGTTTAGCAATCATAAATTGAGTGTTTTCCTTGACAATGAGGGTAAGAGTATTTTATGGTTGACGACGGCAGGGTATGCTGTGAACGCTGTTTTATATGAGCATGAGGGGCTCTTTCTTCTGCCGATTTTTGAGGTCCTTGGTCTTGATGAGACTTTGCCTCTTCTAATTGTGCCCGACGATGTAAAAATGTTAGTAGTTCTTCAAGCGTAGGATTAGCCGACTCGCAACTGGAGTCTTCCCACTTTTCTAGAAGGGCATTGTTTAACTTTTGCCCGATCATCTCGACTAATAGGGAAACCCAATACTCAACGGGTTATTTTAAGGCTCCGAGTGCCTTAACATGTTTTTGCACCTGATTGAGTAACGAGCGCACTGGAAAATCCTTCGAAATGGTCTTTAAATTCAATAAGGCCCTGACATGTGTTTGCCGGATAACCTTGCGATTGTCGTATCGTGCCTTTAGGAGGCTCCAAGCAAACTTGTAATTTTCCGATGACAATTTAATTGATGAAAGGATTTTCGCAGCTTCATCCTTTAAGCAACCCTTTAGGTGGTACAATTTTTCTACGTTCGGAGCTTCTTCATCCACGAGTGACTTGAACAGATTATGAAACCCTAACGATCCATTGAAACATGGCAAATTTACTCACGGGAGGCGGAGAGGATTGTCGAGGACATAAGGTAGCAATGTTGAAGGTTTTTTGCCTCTTTGAGCTTACCATCTCGTAGTCCTGAGTCTATCAGAGAGACGGGGAGTGTGGCGGTAAGCCAGAGTGACTGGCTCCCGTGCGCCAAGGGCACGCTTGGCCATGAGGGTAAGGTTGGTGTGTGGCAGGACCAAGGTCGACGGTCAAGGAGTCATTCGTTTAATGTTGAGGGTTGGAAGCGTATGGTTGGGGGAATCACTTGTACTTGGAGGTTTTTCTCGTAGTTCAGTTTTTAGCACTTTTGTCACTATCCTTGAGGATGCACTGGTAGTACGCCCGCACGTCACCGCCTTGATCGAAAGACTGATATAATTATAACGATTTCGACTCTAACTCTTTTGGTTTTCGACCGACTTGTTTACCAAAATGCAGCCCCTTTTATACGGTTTACGGGTACATACTCGAACCAATCAGCGTCAAGCGGGTAGCGCGAACCGTTTTTTATGACACTCTCAAGTGCGAGTGTACAGCCGAGCGCGTCAACTTCCCCGCTGGCGTCGAGCTCTAATCAGAACATTTATCGATGGAAACACTACGCTACAAAGAATAATTAGTTTATTTCTTATTATTGAATAACACATTATCCTTGCCTAAAGACGATGTAACACGCTGTGCCAATGCGTTATTTCACGACCACGACCGTACGCGATTAATTAAAATAATAATTAGTTTATTTCTTATTCATTAATAACCAAAAATTCAACATTATTCTTAATTTAAGACGATGTAACATTTGCCGTACGATTCCCTCGACGCCTCCGTACATGACCGAGCGCAGCAGAGAAGTACGCGCCTGAGCCCGCTCTCTACAGGCGCTCTGATTGGGCAGTGTTTTTGGTTAATAACTAAAAAGCGGAGCTACAAACAATATTTTGGTTATGGAAAAAGTTGTTCAGAATCACCCCAGCTACCCTCCATTTCTCGATGTTCGAGTAGTTACGGGACACCCTGTATATTTACATATTATTATGGACGCAATGAATGACCAAGCTCTCTTCTCTGCGTAGTTTATTTATCTAAAAAGTAGATATCAATTCTTACAATTTCTTATCAGTACAAATTATACAATACTGTTATGAACACCGAATGTAATGTCACAGGAACGAGAATCATTCTCGATACAACAATATTTTGCCATTAACTAAATATAGTAATTTAATGTAGGTAATGTGGATTTATTGTACAGACGATAATTTTTATTGCGTTAGTATTGTCTCACACGTAAAAGGGTATTTAAACATGCATGTAAACGATTGTAGAAGTTATTTTCTGCAAACTTCACGTAGATTGGAATAGAGGGCAGGTAGGGTAATAAGACTACAGTCTCCTTCAATTAAACACTAACTTTATTAATATAAAACGTCGACACACGACAATTCTAAACAAACGACGACTCTCACACAATTCTCTGTTCACGATACGACTCTCTTAAACTCTTCAAACTATTCTGCCTCGCGCACGCATCATGCACTCTATATATTCTTTCACTCTTAGTTTCTCTCTCATTCTATTCCTCATTTGCTCTCACTCATTTAGGATACACACTGCAGACATTCCTTGGCGACAGTCAGTCGCGTCCACCCGAATCCTTGAGCCGCTGCCGCCCCCCCCCCCCCCCCTCGTACGATCTTCTCAAGTACTCTGCTCCAAATACATACCTTTCAGCCCTCGGCGTCATTCTAAACAGTCACGCAATATTTCCCATCCCACACAACATTGAAGGTGACCTGACACGCTCGAGAAACGTGTCCGCACACGATTAGTGTTCGCATTCTGTCCCGAGCGAAGTGCAATAATCGAGACTCTCGATTCGAGAGTTTACTTCCAAATTTATAATCTCACTACTACTTACCTTATTGCTAACAACTAATATACACATATTCCGGTTCTTTTCGGAAACAATAATAAAGAGGAATAAAATTATTAATGCCATGATAAGTAGTAAATATTGTCCAAAACATATCGTGCCTGGTGTCATTTTATTCAGGAGATTGTAACAAACATTTTGGTAGAATTTCATTGAAAATGGACCAAAAATGAACAAGTTTTAATTTTTAATCTCGCTTGCATTAGTGTTGGCTCTCAACGATATTCAAGTGAGACAAATCCGCAACTCCACCGCCAAAGGCGCGCAAGCGAGTCGCCACATCACTCCCTTCCTAGAGACGGCGCGAATGTCACCCTCTTCCTGGCGCGGGGTGCATTGCCGGCGCCCGGATAGGTACGAAGCGTTTGTGGTGATGGTGATGCTGCATCAGGAACCAGAACAGCTGTCTCTTCAACACCGTCTGGTGAAGCAAAGTACGCCGGCTTGAGCCTTTCGGTAGAAATGTTGGTCGGCTTGTTCTTCACCAGAACCGTATACAGCCTCTGATTCGGCCTCGCTAACACCTCGAATGGACCGTTGTAGGGTGGCTGCAATGGACGTCGAATGGTATCGTCCCTGACAAAAACGTGCGTGGCCTGCTCCAGTTCTCTAAAAACGAAAGAAGTGCCCCTCACGTGGTGTGAAGTTGGTCTGGGGCGAATACGTCTCATTCTCTCGCGAAGATCTTGCACAAAGATCTCCGGCTTGACTGGGTGCTCCACGTCCTCGAAAAATTCCCCTGGCACCCTGAGTGTTGTGCCGTAGAGAATCTCGGCTGCGGAACACTTGATGTCGGCCTTGAAAGCCGTCCGCAGCCCAAACATGACGGTTGGAAGACACGGCAACCAGTTTCCGTCTCCCTGAAGGTGACACGTCAAGGCCGACTTCAGGGTACGGTGCCATCGCTCCAGGATGCCGTTGGATGTTGGATGATACGGTGAAGTCCTGGTCTTCGCTGCTCCCAGAAGGTTCGCCAGCGCCTTAAACAATTCTGCTTCAAACTGTGAGCCTTGGTCAGTAGTGATGACCGTGGGCGCGCCAAAACGCGTCACCCAACCCTCGTATACAGCTTGAGCCACCGAGAAAGATGAAATCTCCTTCAACGGAATCGCTTCAGGCCAACGGGTATACCGATCCAGCATGGTCAGGAGATACCTATATCCGTTGCATATGGGCAGGGGCCCCACAATGTCCAAGTAGACCTGCCGGAACCGTTCATCCGGAATGGCAATCTTCTCCGGGGACAGTTTGACGTGTCGATGAACTTTCGCTCGCTGGCACTGGAGGCACGTCCGAGCCCAGCTGGTGATATCCTTATTCATCCCTGGCCAGATGAATTTGGACCGAATCTGCTCACGTGTTGCCCGTCCGCTCGGATGAGCGAGTCCATGAACAGAGTCGAAAATCCGCTTCTTCAAAGACCTTGGGATGAATGGTCGAATGGCGTCATCCACTGTTTCACAATATAGCGGATGCTGCGACCCAACCATCGAGAATGGTCGAAACCGCGTCTGTTGAGGGTCGGCCAGAAGCTGGATTAGCTCCTGGTCCTGCTGTTGTTCCGCAGCCAGATCCTCGGTGGAAATGATTACCGGACAGTCCACTGCATCGATCCTGGACAACGCATCAGCAACCCAATTAGTTGCCCCTTTCAAATAAACAAGATTTCTTCTGAACTGTCCGATGTAATCCAGATGTCTGGCTTGCCGTGGAGACGCCTTGTCCAACTTCTGGTGGAACGCGAAGGTTAACGGCGCATGGTCCGTTCTAATGACCAACGGTCTCCCTTCAACAAAATCTTTCATGGCTCGAATCGAGAGATATATGGCCAAGAGTTCCCGGTCATACGTGCTGTAATTCCGCTGGGCCGCACTCAGCTTCTTTGAGAAGAATGCGAGCGGCTCCAGCTTCCCTCCGATCTCCAGCTCCAAAGCCGCTCCGACGGCTGAGGCAGATGCGTCGGTTGTAAGAACCAACGCAGTCTCTGCACGGGGGTGAACCAGTAGCGTGGCTTCGGAGAGAGACTTCTTGCACCGAGAGAAAGCCTCCTCAGCTTCCGGGGTCCAAATGATCGGTCTCCTGTCGTTCTTCCGCGAGTCCTTGATGAAGTCGTTCAGCAACGCCTGGTCGTGAGCTGCACGCCTGATGCATCGCCGATAGTAGTTCAGCATCCCCAGGAACCTTCGTAGATCCACAATCGTCTCAGGTCTTGGGAAATCGACAATGGCCCTTACCTTGTCATGCAAGGGTTTGATTCCCACCGGAGTCACTGAGTATCCAAGGAAACGCACTTCCGCTTGTCCGAAAGTGCACTTGGCGACATTCAGTGTGACCCCAGCAGCCTGCAATCTACCAAACAGGATCTTTAGATGCTCCAGATGTTGTTCCAGCGACTCGGAAGCGACCAAGATGTCGTCCACGTAACAAAACGCGAAATCGATGTCGCGAAGAACGGCATTGATGAACCTCGGGAATGTCTGCGATGCGTTCTTCAAACTAAACGGTATTGCCAGGAATTCGAAGAGGCCGAACGGCGTTATAACAGCCGTCTTGGGCACATCCTCTGGAGCGACTGGGATCTGATGGTAAGCCTTGAGCAAGTCCAAAGTGGTGAAAATGCACTTACCGTGAAGCGCGGACGTGAAATCGTGGACGTGTGGAAGGGGGTAGCGGTCAGGTACCGTGACTGCATTCAGACCCCTGTAGTCTCCACACGGTCTCCACGTTCCGGCTTCCTTCTTGGGCACCATGTGTAGTGGCGCCGCCCAAGGGCTCGAAGATGGTCGACAGATCCCAGCTTCCAGCATGTGTGCGAATTCCGCTTTGGCAATGCTCAGCTTCTCCGGCGGCAGGCGGCGATCTGGCTGTGCTGCTGGTGGGCCCTGCGTCTCGATATGGTGATGGACGTGCTTCACCGTGCTGTGCGCTGGCGTTGACGGGTTCGTCAAACCAGGAAATTTCTGCAACAAACGATGGAATGCCGATTCCGGCGGCACGGTGACTACGGATGCGTGAACCTCAGAAGTCAGGCGTCCCTGAGCCTCCGTGCCGGACTGCTGGTCGCGAAGTCGTCCACGTCGCAGGTCTACACCCAGATCGAAAAAAATATAGGAAGTCTGCGTCTATCACCGCCGTGGAAACGTCGGCGATGCAGAACTTCCAGCGTAGGGTCCTTCCTAATCCGAGACTCAACGCGAGCAACTTCTCCCCATAGGTGTTTATTGTAGCCTCGTTGGCTGCAAATAAACGCAGCGGCGCAGCTTGAGGCTGTTTTCCTGCAAATTCCTTCGGCGGGAGTGAAATATCCGCTCCTGTGTCAATCAGGAAACGGATCCCACTCTGCTGGTCGTAAATATGAAGCCTTCGAGGGGTGCGGAAACCGTCCAAAGTGGCTCCTATTGTGGACGGTTGCTGGCGTTTCCCGGCGTTGCTAGGGGAAACGATGCAGTGCACGGCTGTGTGCAGCGCCTGGCCTGGTCCCCAAACATCTGGTGGTAGAAACAATATCCCGGCGAGTCCCTTGACCGCGAAACTCTTTTCCTGCTCTTCGACCGAGCCTGAGATCGAGCGCGTGACCGTTCGGACGAGCGAACGCGTGTTCCCACGCGCACGGCTCCGATACCTGCCATGATGGAATCAAACTTCTGCTCCAAAATATCCAGCCTGGCATCCCGCGGCGTCGTTGCAACTTCCGCAACGCCGAAAGTCGTCGATGTCTCCATCGATTTGTCCGCGGCCTCCGCCACCTTGGTCAACGACAACCCGTCGATGATGGACACGAGCTCCTGCATCCTCAGGGGAAGTCTCTGACGTTCCCAACGTGGCTGGTGTCGGAGCGGAGGAGCGGAGGCGGTGCGGCCGTCGGTTGGGGGGCCTCTGACTTCTGGTCGAAGCTGGTGGCGTCCTAGGAGAGGGGGTTAACGAAAACTCGGCGTCGGTTGGAAGCGGCAGCCATCGCGTTAAAGTCGCCCTCGAACGTCCTTTCTCCGTCGGTATCGTCGCCCACCATCCAGGTCGTGTTGCATGTTCGCATCACGTCGGGGTCACCAAAATATGTGGGGAACTCCGTAATAAAATCTCACATATAAATAGTCTACAGAGACAAAAACAACGTATAACAGAACAAATAAACTAGGCTGGAGTCAGAAAGACGCTTTTACAAGGAAATGGCTTCTCAAGCGACGCTTTCAAAAACAGGAAACGTCCTTCCTTCTTCTTTTTTAATCGTGCAGCTCTTGATTGGCTGAGAGCATCCAGCCAATCATTGAGAGAGCGCCGGATGTCTCTCCGAGTTCATTGGGCGAGAGCAGCGCCAAGGTGTTGAGTGCAGTGGAAGGATGAATCCCCATGGCGGGAATCACGGTGAGACAAATCCGCGACTCCACCGCCAAAGGCGCGCAAGCGAGTCGCCACATAGAGTTAAGATTTGTGCGCCATCTCATGAAAAAAGCTATAATTATTTTGTAAAATGTCGATAAATTAAAATGTGACCTGAAAGTTACACGAGCCAATAGAGGGTTAACTATATAATTTCAATTAAGTTTTCTACAGATTATGAATCTCAATGATGAAATCAGTATTGTAAGAGTCGTTATATCAGCTGTAACAAATTTTATTTACTGCTACCTGAGAGATAACTGGACACCACAGAAAATATCAGAACCATTTTCGACCAAACAACATTTTATCAAATATAGTTGTTAAACTAATTATAATAAGAGAATCTTTAATTGAAATCATATTCTATAACTCAAGAACTACCTAAAATCTTTCTATTCATAATGAATAATGTGTAAATAACAGTGCTATGAATTTAGTTCGTGTTTTTTCGGTTTCGGACCACTGTGCGACG
Organism: Nomada lathburiana; assembly: GCA_963667235.1. Classification (NCBI taxonomy): domain Eukaryota; kingdom Metazoa; phylum Arthropoda; class Insecta; order Hymenoptera; family Apidae; genus Nomada; species Nomada lathburiana. The sequence goes on from OY763902.1 coordinate 3,248,124, forward strand.
GCCCCTAAAAGGGTAGCGTCGGCCAGCAGCGCGTCCGCGACCCTCACGAAATGCCCTATCTGCCACGACATGCATAGCTCTTGGCGCTGCGATAAATTTCACTCGATGTCGGCCGAATCGAGACTAGCCGCTAGACACAAAGCCTCGTTAGGCCCAAATTGCTTAAGACCCGAGCACAACTTCGACGCGTGTAAAAAAGGTTCATGTCGGATATGCAATAAACAGCACTATACGTTGCTACACCAGCCGCGGCAAGCTCCGGATCGCGTCGAGCAGGTAGCAACTAGCGATTGACTAGAGCTACCTGAGAATCCCAGGGGGAAAAACCGGTCAAATGTATTCGTCGTCAACACGGTAAACAATGATCTTCTCGTCACAGCTAAACTACACGTGTTAGGCAAGGAACAACGGCCGGTCAGCTGTCGAACGCTGATCGACACGGGTGCTACGACCAATTTTATTACCGAAGATCTCGCAAAAAGGCTTGCACTTCGGCGGAAAAAAATCTCCATTCCCATCGGGGTTCTCAACCCGTTATCTACGGTCGCAAAACACACGATCGCAGTCACCATATGTTCAACGGTCAGCGACTATCAACGGACGTTGACGTTTTTAACCATCCCGCGAATGGCCCCATTTATTCCGGATCAACCGATTGATCGCTCGTCCATTAGCATTCTGAAGAATCTGGAACTAGTAGATCCCGAATTTCATCGTCCGGCACCGATTGATCTGCTACTCGGCTCTGGAACCGCATTATCGCTCCTAAGTATCGGGCAAATCAACTTATCTCCGCCGGAGGGTTACCGCTACATGTCAACTGGTGACATCGAGAAGATGTATAGGCAATTCCTCGTCCGTGAAGAGGACCAGCAATTCTAACGCATTCTGTGGCGCGACGCAACCGGTGAAATTGAGATATATGTGCTGAAAACAGTCACGTTCGGACTGTCCGCAGCACCGTACTTGGCGTTCCGCTGGCTCACGCAGCTAGCCCAAGACGAAGGTCATCGGTTTCCTCGTGCGGCCAAAATATTGATCTGAGATTTTTACGTGGACGATGCACTAACTGGGGCATCAACCATTCAACGGGCAGTATCCTTAAGAGAAGATCTAATACAATTATTGGGAACAGCATCGTTAAACATCCGTCAGTGGGCAGCCAACAACGAGTCTCGTTTACAAGGTCTACCGGAACAGGCCATAAACAAAAAGCTCCATCTCGGCGAATCTTCAACGCTGAAAACTCGGTATAGTTTGGGATTCTGTAAATGATTCCATTTCGTACGAAGTTAAAATACAACCCGCAACTTCACGCGTCACGAAGCGATTCATTACATCGGAAATCGCCAGGATCTACGACCCACTAGGCCTCCTTGGGCCGGTCATCATCGGAGCGCAGATGCTGCTGCAAAGGATCTGGACCACCAAAGTCGATTGGGATGAATCCCCACCAATGGACATTCACACCGAATGGAGGCAGTATTACATGCAGTTACCTCTCCTGGACAATATTACCTTCCGGAGAAGAACTGCATTAAATACGCCAACGGGAACCGAGTTGCACGGATTCTGCGACGCCAGCGAGAAAGCTTACGGAGCCTGTCTCTACATTCGCTCAATGGACGAGCACGGCCACACAACCGTAGAGCTTCTCTCAGCAAAATCCAAGGTGGCTCCATTAAAAACTCAATCTGTACCGAGGCTCGAACTCTGTGGAGCCCTGCACCTAACAACATTAATTAACACATCCAAAAGGGCTCTACACATCGAATTTCACCGCATCATCCTTTGGACCGATTCAACCATTGTGCTCCACTGGTTGAAGACTTCTCCGCACACACTGAAGACCTTTGTCGCGAACCGGGTGTCTGAAATCCAGACAAAAACCAACGTTGCGGATTGGCAATACGTCCCAACTACAGATAACCCCGCAGATCTTATCTCGCGATGCCAATATCCACAGGATATCCTCCAGCCTGCCTCTTGGCATCACAGGCAGAATGGCTCCAGAACGAGGAGTCATCGTGGCCAACAGGACAGCTGCCGCCATACGAGCTCATACAAGAGCAGAAGACGGCAACCTGTCTGGTATCCATCCCTCTGGACACCAGCCTCCTCGACAACCATTCTTCATGGGAGAAGATGCAACAGATCGTCGCAAGTTGCCTTCGGCGGAAGAGTTCAAATAGAAACAAGAGCACCTTAACCTCGTCAGAATTGAAGCACTCCCATGATGCCATCAAGCTATTTGAACGGGCACGATCAGTGTGGCCCAAGCATTGGTACCACGGGTGATCGTAGTTATTGGCCCACCACGTGGTAAGCCCATATCGCGGGTTAGAGGCCCGTGTAGCCTCAGACTGTGTGACCTCGGGTAATTCGGGGCTTACAATCTGGATTAATAGGTAGCACTCTTGGAGGGATCTCCCTGGGTGTCGCTGATTGAGCGTATCTCAATCCCGCGCCCATGGGGGCCGTGTTAGTTAAAGCTTCGCCTCAGGCACAGCGCGTTAAATCAGCCCTGACTTATGAATTGGCCCTCGTAGACTGTCGCTGTAGCTGATTCACGATGCTAACGTCTCGCCTAGGTAGTAGTCTCGTGGAATCAGGATACTGGATTCCAGACGATGGATTCTTGATTTGAACAGTGGATACCACTTGCAATCGTGGACCACGTAATAGTTCGACATTGCTTTGGCTGCGGTATAGTGCTGTTTTCCTTCAATTTCTTGGTAGCTCAATCCGGCTCGAAGGACCAGTGTTAAATACCAGTTTAGAAGGAACGAGATTGGTGTGCCCTATGCTTTTTTGGTACCACGGCCGAAGCAATCAAAGTAATATGCCAAATGTCTCTAAATAGAATTATCAATCAGGCGTATTATAAAACTAGAGGCCGAAGTGGTCAATTGTCGAAGCCCTAACAGACACTGTAAATTACGGAGTAATACTAAAATAAAAACTGATAATTAAAATACACTTTTCTGCGCGCGCAAAAATCTAGTGAATAGGGTTGCTTATGTATAGAAAGGCACGAGAAACTATACAGTAGTCTTTGGCGTTAGGTGGTAAAATCAGAACGGTGGGGGAGAAGGGAAGCGGAGAAAGGAGGATATTATATATTTTATTTACAATATTTATGGTAACAATTTTTTTTACATTGATTTTGTTATGGCAGGGCGTCGCTTTTTCGAAGGTTGTAAATCTTCACGATACCCTGACAATTCTCTTGCACAATGATGGCGTGCAAGAGCCCAAGGTGGCTGAATAAAACACCGCACCGTTTAACAAACAACACTTATTCTATATTCACTAAAACAAGTCTACTATGTCAAATTGTTAAACAAGTGACAACAGTGTGACAATACTCTGCTCACAAACGGAGTTCGATGGTTCTCCTTATTACTCTCAAAATGTTTCTCCTCCTGGCTCTAAATTGCTTCTGCCTCCCTCGGCTCAAAACCCGCGGAAAGAAAACTACAGACCCCTTCCCAGGGGTGGGGTCTTAAACTACGGGGGTAACAGCAAGTCTATTGGTCTAATTATGACAGAGAGATGGTAAAATAAAAACGAACTATTGGTGGAGGCGTCATTATCGAGGACAGTTGTGAGGCGAAGAAAGGGAACTCTCCAAATATGGGAGCCGCGTTGCACAGAATTTCCTAAGGCACCAGGGCACAATTTATTACTTCCTGAAGGTATTGGCAACAGTCTAAAAACCAAATAAACGCGAGGCAACCCGAGTCGAACCCTTAAACCCTGGAACCCTTGGGTCCGGCTGAGGCGATAACTCGATCCTCCGTAACGAAAGGCAAAACAACAGCCCAATGCTTGTACACAATGGGAATACGTCAACGCCATAAACTTTCAATTCTCAACAGATTTATTATGACTATTGAGCACTACAAGGTATAGACATGTGTGGCAATGAAAAGAAAAAGAAGTTTACAGCTAAAGATAAAATAAAATATTCCTCCCCGGCGGGGAATCGAACCCCGGTCTCCCGCGTGACAGGCGGGGATACTTACCACTATACTACCGAGGATCGGACAATTGTTTAAATTTTGTTAGTCGTACATATATACATTATTTGTTTTTGGATTCGTTTTTTTATAATATTACTATTACGATAACCACCAGTATTGTTTTATGTCATGGAGACGTTGATCTGTACGATCTATGGCTGTCAGCTTGTCGTTGTATATTATTATTGACGGGGTTAATGTCTGTGTGTGGATAGAGAATTCTTTTGTCGTCGGCTTTCCTATAGAAGCGGTACAGAAGTAGCATGTTTTCGCGGTTTTGAATGTATCCTAGGTTATCCACGTAAATAAATGATTCTAGTGGGGTATATCCGGTGGTGCATGTATTTTTATAATATTGTGGGTTGGGATAAGTAGAGCTATGTATAAAGCTATTGCGTTTTATGTTTAGTATATTTGCCCAGTGGTTACGGATGAGCTTGAGGATGAAGAGGTCTATTCTAATGAGGTCTGCGTATTCGTATAATCTTTGGTTGCTGATTACTTTGGTGTAATTGGATTCAGGTGATCTGTATTTATTTATGTCAGTGTTTTTGGTGGGTTTGATAAATAAATGAAACTTGACACACACTTTAGCACACGGGGAATAATTTTATGTATTTGAATAACGGTATATAATATTTGGACTATGTTTCTTTGTACTATATCGTCGCATGGAAAAACACAAGAAATATAAAACTATAACACCAGCAGGTGTCGCTGCCGCGGTCAAGCCTCTATCGATATATTTCCTAACACCCTCTCTATCGATGTAGGCTTGGTTTACCGGTTACATTGCACACGTACTATTCTAATTTTAACATTTTTAGTGCTCTGTCATGTTTAATCTTTGGTAGCGCTTTGGTAAATATATCCGCAAGCATTGACTCGGTGCTTACGTACGCAATTTTAATCTCGCCTTTCTCCACTAATTGTCGCATATAGTGGTATTTTATATCGATATGCTTGCTCCTCTTGTGAAAAACAGCGTTTTTTGCAAGTTCCATCGCGCTTTGATTGTCACAGAATACGCACACGGGATTTCCTATGATGTTCTCACAACGCATGTGATTTAATAGCCTTTTTATATATACGACTTCTTTGGACACTTGTGCGAGGGCGACATATTCCGCTTCCATCGTTGATAATGCGGTTGTATGTTGTTTCTGCGACTTCCAGCTGATCGCTCCTCCGGCTAGTGTCAGTACACTCCCAGAATATGATCGTCGATCCTCTATGTCTCCGCCCCAATCCGAATCCGAGTAGGCGTTTAATTTTGACCCCGTTTTCTCGTATTTTATGCCATAGTTCATTGTTCCTTTAAGGTATCGTAAAACCCTTTTCGCTAATGTCCAGTGACCTTCACCTGGATCGGAACAAAATCTGCTCAATGCGTTTGCAGCGTATATTATATCCGGTCTCGTTGCGTTTGCCAGGTAGACCAAACTACCTACGAGCTCTCTATATGGGCAATTTTTCATTCGTTGTCTTTCTTCTTCATTTTTCGGCCCTAATTCTTTCGTAATTTTTGTATTCGATTCGATCGGTGTGGATACGGTTTTTGCTAGAGTTATATTAAATTTTTCCAACAGTTCTCGCACATATTTTTGTTGAGACAATTTTAGACTGCCCGTTTTTCCCTCTCTTTCGACACGTATCCCCAAAATGTCGGTAATTTGTCCCAAGTCTTGAATCTCGAATTCCGACTGCAACTTTCGTTTCACGGTATTTAATTCATTTATGTCCTTTGAGGCTATCACCATATCGTCCACGTATACAGTCATTATAACGCGTTTTTCGTGCTTGCCGAACGTGTACAAGCATGGATCAGCGTCGTTTCTGTATCCACCTTGCTGTGTTACATACTCGTCTAAACGTCTGTACCATTCGCGCCCTGATTGCTTCAACCCGTATATTGGTTTATGTAATCTACACACTTTTTCGCTATTTTCTTCGTTGAACAATGATGGTTGTTCCATGTAGATTTCGTCATGCAAATTTCCTTGCACATACGCCGATATCACATCCATGTGGTGTACATGCATTTCTTCTTCAACCGCTACCGCGAGAAGCGTTCTTATAATTTCGTTGCGTGAAACAGGAGCAAATATTTCTTCATAGTCGATTCCCGCTTTTTGGGTATGGCCTCTTGCCACTAAACGTGCTTTGTATTTTTCTATTTCTCCTTTTCCGTTTCTTTTTATTTTAAACACCCATCTGTTGGATAGTACTTTTTTATTTTCTGGTCGAGGGACCAACGACCACGTTTCATTTTTTTGCAATACTTCTATTACTCTTTTCATCGCTTCTAGTCATAATTGTGTATCGTTACGTTCGAATACTTCGCCTATAGTTGTTGGTTCGTCTGGAATTTCCCTGTCGCCATCTGTTTCGTCTTCGATGGTGGTGCTTCGGGTTGCGTAAATTTTTTTCGGTCTTCCCACGTTTCCTGTTCGAACAATCCTTGGTCTGCCGCGACCACGTTTGTTTTCATTACTGTTTTTTCGATGTCTTTCGTCGTTTTCTGCCTCTTCAATTTGTTGGTTTTTATTCTCTTCGTCTTCGTTTTTGTTTTCTTCCTCGGTTTCGTCTTCTTCTGGATAGAAATCTGGAAAATAAACCTTTACGTTTTCACAATCGATATTTTCAAAGAATTTAACGTCTCTCGCTTTGATGACTTTTCTTGTGTGTCGGAGCCATAAACGATAGGCTTTTGATTCCTGCGAGTAACCAACGAGAACATATTCTTGACCTTTCGGATCAAGTTTCTTTAGACCCGTAGTTTTATTTAAAGCTATTGCTCTACTCCCTATAGTTCGCAGAAATCCTATATAAGGTTTTTTATCAAACCACGCTTCGTACGGAGTTTTGTTCTCTAGCGATTTCGTTGGGCATCTATTACGTAAAAACGCAGCTGTGTTTATTGCCTCCGCCCACAATGACTTTGGCAAATTTGCTTGAAGTATGAGACATCGTGCCGTCTCTACTAACGTGCGATTCGCGCGCTCAGCCACGCCGTTTTGCTGAGGGGTATACGCGACGGTAAGCTGCCTTGCAATGCCCTCGTCTTCCAAGAATCTTGAAAAATCTGCTGAAATATATTCTTTCGCGTTATCCGTTCTTAATTTTTTTAATACGCACCCGGTTTCCTTTTCTACGCGCCTTTTGAAATTTTTAAAGGCTGTTAGTACGTCCGATCGTTGACGCAATATTACTACTTCGGTATAGCGCGAATATTCGTCGATAAAAGTTACAAAATATTTCGCGCCGCCGAGAGATTCTGTATCCAATGGACCGCAAATGTCCGAATGTATGAGGCCGAGCCTCTCTTTTTCGCGACTTACAGAGTTTTTGTACGGCAATTGTTTGATTTTCGCTTTCGCGCTGCTTTTCGAACCGGTCCTTTCGATTCGTATATTTTCTCCAATTCTGTCCACGCCTCGTGCGATGTTTCGGCCTTCTTTATGTGATTAAGTTGACCACGTGTCATGCTTAGCATTATTACGGCTAATGCTTTCTGATCCTTCTTGTTCCATGCGGCTCGGTTTTCTTCCGTCTTGATTTCGTCACCGTTCGCATATGACCATAGCTCATTGCAGATGAGTATGCTTCTCATCTGGAGTTTCCACGATTGATAATTTTCGTCGTTTAATTTTTCGATGTTTTGCGCTCCGTGTAGTGCTGCCATATTTTTCATTTAATCGAGAAACACGTTTTTTTTTTTTTTTTTTTTCTTAGGTTAATTCACGCGAATTTTTCCGATTTTCATTTATGCGCAACCTGGGCCCATAACCTGTCAGTGTTTTTGGTGGGTTTGATAAATAAATTAAACTTGATACCCACTTTAGCACACGGGGAATAATTTTATGTATTTGAATAACGGTATATAATATTTGGACTATGTTTCTTTGTACTATATCGTCGCATGGAAAAACACAAGAAGTATAAAACTATAACACCAGCAGGTGTCGCTGCCGCGGTCAAGCCTCTATCGATATATTTCCTAACAATTTAGGCAGGCTCAGAGACATTTTCTTTCCAAGAACCTCAGTTTTTCTATACTGCCTGTTGAGATGAACCATATGGGGCACATCCGTATGTTAATATCGGTCTTATTAGGGATTTAGGGCATATGATTTTAGCTTTTACATTTAGTATTTTTGAGTAGAAAAGGCGCTTGTGTGTGGCGAATGGTTTTTGGGCTTTGCCAATTTGGATATTGATATGATTGGTGTGGTTTAATCTGAAGTCTACGTGTACACCTAAATAGCGCACAACATTTTTGTGTGAAATTTTTTCCTGTCCGTTATTGTTGTTGTACAGGTGGAAGTTCGTCGCGTCGTTGCATACGTCGTGGTTCGCGTTTGAGATTGGTGATATACAGGGTGGCCCGTAACTCACGCCGTATCCGGAAATGGGGGGTAGCTGAGTCGATTCTGAACAACTTTTTCCTTGACCAAAATATTGTTTGAAGCTTCGTTTTTGAGTTATTAACGAAAAATACTGGCCAATGAGAGCGCACGTATAGCGCGCGCTCAGGCACCACTGCGCGCGGTCGTGATCGGGTGCATCGAGGGGCAACGTACGGCAAATATTACATCGTCTTAAATTAAGAATAATGTGTAATTATTCGTTATTCGAGAATAACAATTTAATTAACAAGTCGTTTAATAACTGTTCTATACTTTCATTCGTTATCTAATATTTATAAAAAAATGTTTAGATAATTAATGTTAGAAAAAGATAGTTAAATAAACTTACCCTTTCGTTCGCGAAGTAATCTGCTTCGACGGAAGTGGGTCCTTGGCTGTTGGTCATTGTACCGGTCCTGACCTATCTTAACAATTTTATGCCAAGAAACGCACGAAACACACGCACTACAATCACGCCTACGTTTGTTAATTGCGTGTCGTGTACGTGTGGAAACAAGTGCGAATCAGATCGGTATCGATCGCCGAGACGTGCGATTCGCATATAAGTTAGGTAATCCTGCATCGTCTACGACTACGATGAAATCACAATAGAATTAAAAAAAAATGTAGTTGAGGGGAATCGAACCCAGGACTTTCATGGTACGAGCCACCTAACTATCGCACAACGCCATCACAGATTTTATAAAATGTGTTTATACTCATGGCACAATGAGAGTTACTACTTTCAAACTATTGAGTGTCTGAAGCTAATATTTGACACCTATCATTAGGAGCCTATATACTACCATCTTACAGAAGCTCGTGAAAATCGAAGTCGGACAATTGGGGTCCTTCCCTTGTGAGTGTTGGGAGATTGTCCTCACGGATAACAACCATGGTATTAACTCTATCAGGTTTATCAGGTTGGCGGAACTTCCATTTGTGACGCTGTTGTATTTCGTGCAAATGTTCCTGGTGCCAACGCTTCCTGAAATGTTTCGCGATCTGCTGTATCAATTGGTTTCGATTAAGCCGATTATGGTTCATGTGCAGCAAATCAGCCTGCGGCGTTGGCGTTGCCCACAGCCCTGTCTCGTAACAATGTCGAAAATATCTAACGGCCTAGTATATCGCGAGTAGTAACAGCGACGGCCGCGGCTACTGAAAGCCGCGGAATGATTGAGACGGGCCTTTACTTTCCTCGAGGAACACGAAGCGAATTCGACGAGCGCCGGGAAGGCATAGACGACGAATGTGATATCCACCTGGTTCTCGAGTGAGGACACAGCCGACGGCTCTGTTTTCGGCGCTTCAACCTTACCACACGTTTCGTTATTGTATTCAATTGAGGCTGATGATTTCAGTTTTGCATGTGGCATTTCATTATTATGTGCTTGCATGGGCTTCTAGAAAAACATAAAACCATACTAATAAATGTGCATCCTATCTTGAGGAAGCCTATTGGAATATATGTTTAGATTTGAACTATTCTCTAAGCCCGTAAAGTTATATTAAAAACTGAGCACGACCGTTCGCAAGCTGTTCTTGTAAGGATCCTTGCCCATTACGTACAATATTACTAAGTATGTAAATATAATCCAAATTCTATCGTGTTTGGTCTCATTTTAATCACCAATATCTCAGCAATATTTCAAAAAAAAATTATAGCGATATAAGTAACAATAAAAAAGTTACGCCGTTGCATTAGTGTTGTCTCACCGACACGAAGCATTTAATCTTTCACTGTCGCCCGACTTCTCATTTCTCTCTTTCTTTCGCTCGCTGTCCCTTTCTGTGGCCGCCGATATCGGTGCCTCCACAGTAGCCGGGCTCTCAAGTTCCGCCGAAATTTCTACGAACCCAAAGTTCACCTAAATTCGCTTGGCGCTCGCTACTCGGGACCGGCCGTGAGCGCCAAGCGAAGAATTACTGTACTTCCGTATGACCCTTATCAGGTCTCCGGAAACTCCTCTCCGATCAAGTTCAGCCAGGGTGTGTTTCCATTCTAGGCGGTTAAATGCGTTCTTTATGTCCGTTGTCACAAGGGCGTACAGTGCGCCCCTGCTTTGGCACATATCCGCGAACCGCGTTACCTCCTTAATTGCTTCCACGGTGCCTACGCCTTTTCTAAATCCGTATTGGCGGCAGTGAAAGGGGTCGCGTCCAATCTGCGCTTCTATGGCGTCTTTCATCACGTACTCCCATAGCTTGGATAGCGCCGGGAGTATGCTGATGGGCCTGTATGCCGATGGAGTTGACAGGTCCCTTCCTGGTTTCGGGAGTAGAATCACCCGAGCCGTCTTCCATGTACGTGGTATGGTTCCCTCGAATAGCGTAAGACGGCACATCGTCGTGAGGTCAGCTGGCCATTTCTCGGCAATCATCTTGACCACTTCCGCCGGTACCGAGTCTATCCCTTGTGCTTTCCCGACCTTAATTGCTTTTGCCGCTTTCACCACAGTTTCCTGCTTGATAGTGGTTGTGCGCAAGGGGTCGGGCGTTGGGGTGGTAACTGGCCATGGGGTCACTTCCTGGGGAGGTTTTGTGGTGGTGAAGAGGGCGTTGAGCACCTCTTGCACTTTTTCCGCCGGGAGGGAGGTTGTCGCACCTCTCGCTTTCCTCAGTCTGGACATCACTGCCCTGTACGGTCGTGCCCATGGATTCTGATCGAGAATCGCACAGAAGTCAGACCACGATTGTTCTTTGCTCTTCCAGATTTCCACCTGTAAGCCCTTCCTTGTTGATCTGTAGTGATCAAGGAGGTTTGGGGTTTCTGGAGAGTCCTTTTTCTTGGCTCTTTGATACCTTCTTCTGGCTTGGAACGTTGCCATTCTAAGATTGGCAATTTTATCGTTCCACCAAAAGTTCGGTTTTCTTGTGCCCTTCGGAAGTGTCTTCCTTCGCATGGCTCTCTCACATACCCTTTCGAGCCTGGACTGCATTGCCTCCGGGGAGCAATCCGGGTCTCTGTCCGGGGTGGGGGCCTGAGACGAATAGTTCCTTGCGCGTCGTGGCGTGGATTCTCTGCTCAGGACGTCGTATGAGTCGAGGATCTCCTCTGGCTTCACGTTCTTGAGTGAGAATGGTCTCCACGCCGTGTGTGATCGGCTGCATCTACCTTCCTTGAAGGTATGTAAGATGTATCGGTGGTCCGAGGCGGAGTATGTTTCCAGCACCTCGCTTCTTTGCAGGTTTCCCAGGGTTAACCTGTCCACGGACATAATATCCGGGAAGGACGTCCCGCCGTTCCTGAAGAAGGTGAACGTCCCCTGCGGTCGAATGGGAACAAGGTGCGTTGCCATGGTTATGCCGAGGAGTAGCGCACCTCTCCGTTCGGTCTTGCGGCCTCCCCAGGCCGGGGATTTGGCGTTGAAGTCGCCTGCAAGAATCACCCGTCTGCCTATCGAGGTGGCGTTTCTCAGCACCTCCTGCAGGTCATCTAGATACATCTCTACTTCCGGTTGCGTGATGTTCGGTGAGCAGTAGCCGCTAATGAGGATTGTGTCCTCAAGCATTGCAACTGCTATTCCGGGTAGTGGTGCGATGCTGATGGGGCGTGCCATACGTCCGTTGAAGCCCGTTATCCATACGGCCGCGTCCCCGGTTGTGTCATTGCACCACTCACGTCTCTGTCTATAAGGTTCAGAAATGATCACCGCGTCGGCATTCACCTCTGATGCTTGTTGCACCAAGAGTTCTTGCGCGAGGCGGGATCTGTTCAAGTTGATCTGTAAAATCACCTTGGGTTTAGCCATTTCGGGTAGCTAGACCCCGTCGGCCCTGAGCAACCTTCTGATATTGTGGGCATCCAAGCGATGCTGCCACATGATGCAGTCTTTTCCCCTCCAGGCCTTGGGCCTCGCAGAGGGTACATCTTGGCTCGTTGGTGCACTCTTTTATGGAGTGTTCCATGGAGCCGCACTTCCTGCATTTCTCCTTTCCCTGAGGGAGCGCTTTGCAGGCCAGGCTTGTGTGGCCCAAGGCGTGGCACCTGAAGCATCTTACGACCTTCGGTAGTATCCTCGCCGACGCCAGGGTGAACCCGATCCTGAACTTGCGCGATTCAAGGTCCTTCGGGATGGCCCCGGACGGTATATCAAGGATCACCGTCTGGGTTCCCGAGGGGGTCATCCTCGTTGTTCTTAGGTGTATGTGGTTGGGCTCTAGTCCTAGGGTCTGGGCTATCCCTTCCACGATATCACCGGCCTCTGCCGTGGGGTCGACATTCTTAATTTCCATTGTCGATCTTGCTTGTAGTGTAGCAACCGGTGTTGATTCCCCGAGCGCTTTGCTCAGCGTTTCGGCTACACCATGTGCCTTAGCAGTTTTGGACAGTTCTATCAGAATGTGTCCTTCTCGTGTCTTTCTTACCGCGCTTGTTTCTGCGAGGCAGACTTTCCCTTTTTTTAGGACGTCCTTTACCGTTTCTAGGTAAGTGGATCCCTCTTTGACCTTAATAAGGAGGGCCTCCGGCTTAATCTTCGGGGGCTTCCTCCGTAGCGGGTTGGATCGCTTCGCCGTTCCCAGTTTGGGGTCCACGGGGTAATTGGGCCTTTGCCGTCCTACCGTGGGGGGAGCTCTCCGTGTAGGTTGGGGGATGGTTTCAGCCGACGGCGGGGGCGTTTTCCCTCTCCTTCGTCTGCTCCTCCTTTTATGCCGGACCTCCTTGAAGTCCGAGTCTGACGCAGTTTCTGTCCGGGGGGGGGGGGCACCGCAGCATAGGTGGGTGTCGCTCCCGAGCGGGGTTTCTTTGGGGCACCCTCCTCTGGGGGAGATCTCACCTTCCTCTTGTGCTGGGAAGCGGAACGCTCTGTGTTCCGTTCCGCTGCGGTGGAAGGGGGCGGGGGAGGATTTCTTAGGCCCGTTTTGGGCCTCCCTTTTCTCCCGTCCTGTGGCGCCGTCTGAGTGCCAATATGCACCCTCGTTTTGACCTCACTACCCTCAGTGGCTGAGGTAGTGGGTTTCATGGGCGGTTTGGGGGGGGAGGGGACGGTCCCGCTGGGGGTTTTCCTGCCCTCCAGAATCCTCCTTCGCATCTTTTGGAGCGCAGCGACCGTCTGTACGCTCTTCTCCCTCATTGCCGCTTTGACGTTCTTCGTGGAGTTTGCGTATTCCATAAACGCCGTTGCGGAGGACTCTGCTTGTGCCCTCAGCGCCTCGATTTCGGCCAGTAGCGCCCACAAGTGTCGTTGGGAGACCACTGGTTCGCCTGGATGTAGGCTTGTAACCTTGGGGCTCATCGCTTTTGTCTCTTTTGGGGAGCCCCTTCGTACTGAGCGTGGAGGGGAGGAGGCCGGTTTGGTTTTGACTTTGGCTTCCTCCATGCCTTCCTTGTCCCTTCCGTATAATAGTTGCACAGGAGGTATCACCACCGGGCAAGGTGGGCTCCTGTTTAACTTTGTTCTTGATCGGAAGGGATTTAGACTCCCGACCTCTCCCATTCCGATGGGGGGCATCTGAGGGGTAATCACCCCCCATGGGTGCCCTATTTGAGGGGATGAACGTTGGGTTTCACTTGAACCCAGCTCCATCGACCCTCCTGATGTTCCCCTAAAATGGGCCGAGATAAAACCCGTTGGGTATTTCCCTACCGGGGTGTGGAAGGTTTCCTCCGTAACATTCCTCACCCCTTGGAGGTGTGTTGTCCTGCCTGGTTTTATCTCCCGGCGCCGGCGGGTGGCTTCCTCCTGCGTGTCGGTGTCCGACACGGAAGAAGTCCCTCCCTTTCGGGTGGAGAGAGAGACGACTGATTACGTCGTCGATCTCTCCTCCGACTCCGAGTCGGGATCCTTCGTGGTGTACGGGAGGGACTGGGTTGCATGTGGAGTGCTCCGTTGCTCCCCTGTATGCCCCCCTTTTCCCCTCTCATCCTCCTCTATCAGGCTGATTATAGTGCTTTCTGTTTTTGTTTCTATTTTACGGTCGTCAGTTGACGATCCGGGGGGGCCCGCTTGCCCACCACCCCTCGGACCGGTACTGGGGTATCCCTCCCCTGCACCATAAACTACTTTCTGTCGATCCGACATTTCATAATTACTTTGGGATATCTCGTTGTCCGTGTCGTAGCCTTGTTCGTATAAAAAAGTCCTGTCCTGTTAATGTTAAATTCCCAATAGTATGGTGTGTGGAATCATGAAGTCCACCCGAACAGAGCCTCTTATCCGGGCAAGGGGACTAGAATACTGCAGTGGTGGCCCCAGGTGCCCTGCAGGGAACGTTCGCGACCGCATGATTTAAGTCACTGCGGCCATTCAACCCTCGGCACGTTACCTTACACCTTGGTTTGTGACTTGTTGTTAGTCTTTTTATTCAGACTTTGCTGCCTGTGAAAAAGATTCAGGCAGCCTCCATAGTCGGGCGTGGGCCGAGGACCAGCCTGTCTCCTTTCCACGACTCCCACGTCTAGAACCATGTGGTTTCCTTTCCTCTTCCATCTCCGTCGTCGGTCGCCCTTTTTTTTACATTTCCCGCTTCATCGCGTCGACGCGGCATTTCTGCCGCGGCGCGGAGCACCGTTCAACCAGATGAGGTACATGAGACCTCATTGGCTGAGTTGTACTCCCTGGATAGAGGGGGGGGGGGGGGGGGGGCTCGGTCGCTAGTCTTCTTGGTTGGGGCGACTGGTGGCGCATCAGTAGACGACGTCATGGCTGCCTCCTCAGAAAAGGCGGGAAGGCAGTCATGGTGTCAGCATGATGGTCGTTGGTTACCACCTCGGACGCCCCTCATCGGGTAACCCCGTCATCCTGACGGGTCCAGGATTAATCCCGCAGGGACGCATCCGTGGTGTGGTGGTCGAGCAGGTTACTGTGACTGCGCATCGCCGGGGGGTCGGAGGCGGCAGCTCCCCTCACCCGTCCTGTCATAGTCCCGTCTCGAAACGGCCGGAGTGGATGCATTCCGTCCATCGCGAAGCCTGGATGAGTCCTCGTGCGCAAGAGGATCTTCGCACATCGTCCGCCAATCCTGTGGGTCGGATCCAGCGTGGTCTCCAGTTTTCTGCACAGCTCCACGGGGGCTGAGTGGCAAAAGTGTTCGCCGTCACCTCCGGGGCTGCCGTCCTCCAGCGCCGCCATAACCGAACTCCCCGCAACGGCGGGCACAAAACGGCGATAAAGTTTAACATACCCAGAAATCGCCGCAGTTCTTTCAATGTTTCCGAGCGCGGAAAAGTTCGAATTGCTTCGACTTTGTTTGGCAATGGTCGCGTACCGCGCGCGGGCACTGAATAGCCGGGGAATGTCACCTCCGACACACTCAAAACACACGTCGCCGAGTTCACCAACATTCCGTAATCGTTCATTCGATCAAACAATTAACGCAATTGGCACTCGTGTTCTTCGCCCAAACTAGATGCTACAACCCGCCCGAAAGTCTGCGCCGCGTTTCGTAGACCGAATTGGTGAACCGGAATAGTTCGAACGGAGTGATCAACGCCGTTTTCGGTATATCGTCCGGGTTCATCGGTATTTTGCTTATTTCGCGGTTTTGGACTCGCGTGATTCCCGCTAACGTGAATCGCGACTCGAGTTGCCAGAACCACAACACCGGATTCTTATCCTAAAATGGCGGGACACTGATAGCGACTCACGCCAAAAGCTTCAACCAATATTTTGGTAAAAGAAAAAGTTGTTCAGAGTCATCCCAGCAACCCCCCATTTCTGGGACTTCCCGTAGTTACGGAACACCCTATATATTGTAGCGCACTGCGTAAGGGAGGTTGTGCACCAAGCGACCACCAGATTAGCGCCTTCGCCACCTTGCCTTGCCTTCACCCCGGCCACCTGTTCCACCCTTCTGCGCCTGCGCTATTGACTGTCCACCCTCCACCAATCGCGCTGGCCCAAAGCCCTCCCGCGAAAATAGAAAGGTGACTGACCCATACTTTTGATGGACAAGACAGTTCACTGCTCCAAAGACGCTCACTTGAGTGGACATCTAAAGACGGGTCCACACTTGTTACCTAGTCCTTGTTACTGACACCTGTTACGTCAGTTTTTGGTAACGAGGTTTGGTGTGGGACCCATTTCCTATTCTTCTGCACGTAAAAGTGCGTCCACATTTGTTACCGCTCCGGGATTTGTTACCTAGTCAAGTGGTCTAGAGAAGGTCTGGGAATAAATGTGAAGTGTGTCTTGATACCTCACAGCGTTACTTTTTACTTGGTTCCGCTCCATGCGCAGTCGGTATTGTGACCCGCTCCAAAGAAGATACTTGAGTCGCTCTTGAATAGTTATAGCTTTCTTTAAATTTGTATCTTTTCCGGCTACCTTTGGCCGGATTAGGTTGATTAAAGTGGATGATTCTAGTATAACAATAATTTCTAAGTCGTATATAATAAATCTTCATTATTTATCAAAATATAAAAATACTTATCAAAATATTTCACGAAGAACTTTTTGTTGATATATTGCGGCATTGATTTTTACATGTTTGTCAATCAATATTAATGGCGTTAATTGTATTAGAAAAGGGAAACTGATGTGTCGATTGAAATTGCATGGCTCTTTACCATATAAATTCTTTCATATAAATCCTGCACTCAGATGGTCGTAAGGCTAAAAATTACTCCGTAAAAGTGGCGTTAGTTTCGACCGCGTCATAAACCTGACGGAGGGCCCAACTCGGCATGCACCCACAGCAGTTCTACGTCGCCAAGGGGGTCTGGTCTATCTCATAGGCATAGGCCCAATGAGCCCTATCGCCCAAGACTAAACAGTCTACAATACATAGGAACAGCGCCGCACAGATGAGTTCACACATCTCCGGCAGTTCATAGACGAGCTAACACATTGGCAGTGGCGTAAGGACGAGTGCACACATCTATGGCAGCTCACTGGCTCATTTGGAGCGGGTAAAATACCGACAGTTCCTCGATCTGCCGAACCCAGTAACGAGTAACGATATGAGGAAACAAGAAACACACCACATTTGTTCCCAAACCTCTCCCAGACCACTTGACTAGGTCACAGTGGAACGAGGTGCACAGTGGTGCACAGTGATCCCGGTAACAGTGTGAGGCGAGGTAACAAGTGTGGACCCGCCTTAAAGGACAGCGAACTTTGGTTGGCTCTGACCTTGCTCCCTTGAGTGGACATAACCGGACCACGAAGCAACTCATGCTCCATACGTTTTGCGTTCTCTTACACCGGGTCAAGTCTTATAATGTACGACCATTGAACTTGTATTAGTGTAAAATATATACTTCTGTGATTTGTAAGCTGGTGGAAATTATTTGCGGTCCGCCCGCACCCCCCGTAATTTAATATCGCGGTTACAATCTATTATTTTTACTTTTAAATATGTGCGTTTTCATATATTGCCGTCATTACTTTGTTGTCACCTTTCATAACCAACGTATGTGTACGCTCCATTTTGCGAGTAACTGTATGTACAATGACTTTATTAAGTCAACATCGGTTCACCTCATAGTCCCATGCATTACAGCAATAAGAATATTTCTTAAGCAGTCGTACATATTAATGCTTGCTTCGTTGCATTCATTTTTGGAGTAATTTCGATTTCACGGATTTCACGTGCAGGAAAAACTGTTTTAATTTAATCAACGAAAACTTTTTTATGTCGTAGTTATGAACCATTGCAACGTCCGTGGCAGCGAGGCGTACTGTGGTGATTCTGCGCATTGTTTACTGCATGAGCAGTGCGGTGCTTCCCAAATCGGTGGAGTAAGCCTTAGACCGTTACGAAACAATGTCGATGGCACTTTTGACATTGGCGAACTGCAATTGAAACTCCGGAAAGATAGAGACCACGAGCCCATTTCCCAATTGGTACTTGTGGAAAATACATTGAATGGCAAAATTGTTCCACAAATTTGGATCGAGGAATTGGTATCATTCTGTAAGAAGAATAATTTGAAGCTGCACATGGATGGAGCGAGATTGTGGAATGCAAGCGTTGGATCTGGGAAGACCGGAAAAGAAATAGTTGCAGGTTTCGATTCTGTGACTTTTTGCCTCAGCAAAGCTCTAGGTATTTAATTGTTTAAAATGTTAGGCTTTGCTGTTACAAATATGGCTTGTGCTTCTGCTTTCCATGAAAACAGTGAGAAATCGGAGTTATATATTTATTGCCATAATAATCATAAATAGAGTTGATTCAAGAAGAGTATCATGCGTTAAGATAAAAAAGTTATGATAAACATTGTGGTCCTGAAATTATTTTCGAGATAATGTGCTGATTACTTTTGTTGGGACTTTGTTTCGTCATTATTTTTTATAATTATATTAGATCGTTAACTAAGTTCTGCGCGTTTTTTACTTTAAATGTTGAGTAAAAAATACCGTTATATATTTTTTTCTCAATTAACGCAATGGTGGTCAGCGTGAACGAACTTTTCACACTTTTCCGGTAACAGTTGTATTTCACGGTTGAAAAATGCGGGTTCCTTGGAGCTTAGATACATAGACATCTGTTTATATTTATTTATTTAGTCGTGCAGAGCATTTCTTTATACCTTACTATTGCAGTTAGGTTGATAATTCTCGCCCAAATTTGATTAATAATAGTTACCTTGCAATTGCCGCCAGGTAGCACTGCACTGTTAAATACCGTCATCACAAAGAGATTAATACCTTGTCCAGTTTTATCAGGATAGAAATTGTCGATGTATTATGTTGCATCCGAAGGACTCATTACTGAGAAATAAAACAAAAATTGATTAGAGATTAAAATAAGATTAGAGATTTTTGAGGTTCCATAGATGCAGAGTTTATGGGTGAATAACTATGAAAGATACGTTTTTGTTTTCCCTAGACCTATACACTATTATCTACTTATTTTCTAATTGATACAGTGGCCGAAATAATGATAGATTCACTACTCGAATTTGCTTGTTTACTCTTTTCATTCGTACATGCGTTGTTGGAAGCATACTGTGGTGTTTGTCTTCTCTTTTTCGGTGGGCGTGCCCGACCCATTGTACCACCAGTTATATAGGTTGTTGTATGTTGTGCCGATTGCACGTTCTATTGTGATTTTAGCTTGCAATGTCATCCGCATATTGTGAAATGTGGGTTTCTTCGAGCATGTTGTCTAGTATTTTGGAGATGCATGTATATGTTGCATAATATCGGACTTACTACCCCGCCTTGGGGAATGCCTTTGTCAGTAGCTTCGGTGTGGCGTGGAGTTGAAATACTTCTGCGCTGTGTTCAGATGCTTGAATCATTCATCTGGTTTTGGGGCGGAAAGTTTGGTCGGCAGGGGTATAAGCATTCGGTTAACTCGCCTGACCTGTCCGTTACCTAGAGGAATACTGGTTGTTATTCTTACGTGATGGATATGTTCTGTTTTGCAATATTCTTGAAAATCCTTAGACGTAAAAGCCGAAACGCTGTCGGACAGAATCCTGATTGGGTTGCCAAATACTTCGGTGTCAAATAATGTTTGCGCTGTCCTCAAGTCAAATACGACGAAAAGCTAAATATTTCACATTTCCACTACTGTAAATCGAGTAATATGTTAGTAAAAATATTATGTAATATGTGTTCTGAATTCGTCTCGATGACCTCTACAATATGGTAAAAAAACAAATATGTGTTCTTATTTGTTTTACCCAAGGTGACCTTGATTTTGCCACGAAAATAAACTGTTTTCCAAATTTTGTTTACTGAAATTTATTGTACACTTTACAACCTGCAACTTTTGTTGTAAACTTTTTTTTGTTCGATTAAGACTGAGGTTGTATTCCTTTAGTCCCTTTTTGTGCACATCTCTAGGTCGTATCGGTTCGGGGCCATGTGTTACGGCGTGCTTTGACGAGTAGACAGGCGCCATGTTGTCCCCTGTAGCGCCTTGGGTGTCATTTGGACCTGTACTAGATAGTTAAGGGGTCTCCGTAGTGTGGCCCTCTGATTTTTTTTTGCATTTTTCTACAGTTTCATATCTTGTAAACATAATTCGAAGGCGATTTTTCGAAATTCAAAAAAATATAAAAGATATAGGCCTTGAAGCCGAGCGGCACGGCACTTCGCACGGCTCTATGTAAAACTTTAAACGCACTTGTAATTCTAGTCCGTACTAGAGTCAAGTCGGTATCTTGCAAAATTAGCAGTTTAGAACGCAAAAGTGAAGCAATTTTATGAGCCAAACTAGAGACTTTGCTTTGAGATACCGCCATTTTGTCATTTTTAAATATGTTTCTATCATGCTGGTACCGACTATAACCACCCTCATACAGATTAAGAAACTCTCTGATTTGTTGATTTTGTACAGCTTGGGTCGCTGATATCATGGCAGCTAACACTGAAGATTTTTGAAAAGGCCTTTCGAATATGTGGTATAACTTTGACAACAATTCTAATTTTTACATTAAAAAAATTAGGTGATATTCTTCAAATGTAGTACAAGAAACGAGTAAAGTCCTATGTTGATACAAAAAATAATATCTGAAATATAAATTCTGAAAGTTAGCTGTAATTTTAAGCCATCACACTAGGGAGACCCCTTAATTATCGAGCACATTTATTTTGATGTAAAACTCTTTGTGTTTCCTCTTGAAACCTGCTTATTAATCACTTGCATCGTCTATTTATTGACACACAAATGCTGCAGTCTTCTTACAACACCACTCTTCAATTCAATTAATTTAATTAATGAACATCCTATCGCCATCTACTCGCAGAACTTATAATTAATTAACGATCCTAATACTTCTAAAAATAACTTCAATGTAATAAATATTTTGATCAACTATTTACAACATTAATTCTATTTTGATCCAGGTGCGCCTGTTGGTTCGATTCTTTGTGGAAAGAAAGATTTTATTGCCAATGCGAGAAGAATAAGAAAAGTGCTTGGTGGTGGCATGAGGCAAGTTGGCATTCTTGCTGCAGCTGGGTTTGTGGCTCTTGAAAATATTCCAAATTTGATACACGATCATAAAAGAGCTCTTACTCTCGCTTCTTCTATAAACGAAATACAATCGAAAGCATTTTCAGTTAATTTAGATACTGTACAGACAAATATGGTGTTTGTGAACGTCGATTCTAATGTTATTCCTGCTACAAAGTTCGCAGCATACTTGCGAGAGGTCGACGATAGTCATCAAGATGACGCTATCGTCAAATGCTTAGCACTACACGATTCCTCTGTAAGATTTGTCCTTTCTTATGAAGTTACAGACAATGACTTGATGTTAGCTATTAAAAAAATCAAGCATGTAATTACAAAATTGGATTCTAACCTTTAACTGTTATTGCTATATGAAGTTAATAAAAACCTTCTTAAACAGAGCAACAGAACTTTGCGTATTGTGATAATTATTTAACCCTTTCCAGACATTACGGTTAAGCATCGCAAGCTACAGTATAAATCTCTTTTTGGAGGAGTAAATGAACAAGCGTAACGGAATACGGTTTACGAAGTATCTTATATTTTAAAATATACACGAATACATGGATATATATAAATTGTTCACCATTAAATCGAGTAGATTCGTCATACCTATCTTTACTCCGCAATCCTTTATATTAGTAGTAACGTTCCTACAGATACTACTTAACCGCTCGAGTTGTATCGAACATTAATTTAGAGTTACGGGACAAACTAACATTTCCTGCGTCTCCCTGATTTCGCATTAGGTTCGTTCGCACGTCTTATCCAAACAAGGTAACTACTCCAACCCAGTGGCTCCCCGATTTTGCATCGGGTTCGTCCACGAAACCTAGCCCATAAAGCCCATAAACGTGCCAGCGATCTGCACTTTTTGTAAGGGTAACGATTTTAATTATGTATATTGGTCCCACGGTTATTCCGCGGAACAATGACTGTTGCTTTGTTTCGTGATAAAATAAAAGTTGAACGATTTATAATAGTGCTTTCGCAAATAGAAAATAGAAAATAGAAACATCTGCACTCCCCGTACTAACGGTATAAGGAATTGTAAGGGGCGTTTGAATACATGCCGCGCGATGAGATGGACATGAGTCACGATCATCAGCTATAACGTCAGAAGGACTTCGAATTTCATTTTAAAACTTTTGGAGCATATTCTTATGATGTTGTACTAACATTTTGTGGCAACAAAATTTTGCATTTCTTGAAAGTTGTAAAGGTGTTTCTCCCCTTACACCCACCCCAATTTCACATGGACTACAACATATTTCTTCATTTAGAACAAAATCGCCGATGGTGACGTCCAAAAGTGATCGATTTGGCGTGGAATGACCCGGGCTCCAAAATACCCATGTGGTTAGATTCATATACAAGATTATAATTCTTATTGGACACCTGGTATATTCATAGTTTCTTGAGGTGATTAGTAATATTACTTTATTTTAAATGTCTTCCTTTAAATAACTTCCAGCTTTCAATGTTAATACGTCTTTTTCTCACATAACTTTATAGTTGTGGAAGGATATTCACAAGCCATATTGTTGCTTTACAATTCAATTTTCATTCTCATTGTAGTAGTCGCGTAGGTTATCTTTTGTTACGTTGTTCCATAAGCAACTTAATTCTTCCTTTGAGGGTATGACAGCTTGTAGGAGTTTTAGATACGTATCGTACGAACATATTGTAGGACATCTGGGAATCTTGTAGATCATTAATTTTTCAGTAACGCCAGTCCAAAGAAGCATCTATTAACAGATTTTATAATATAATTCTAAGTGCTATCATATTACATATTTAGAAAATTTTGTATACATTATGCAACTGTACCACATTCTATTTGTGAACTAATTGTGGTATAAAAAACATAACGTTTCAAACGAAAGTTGTTTGATATAAATCGAGGCTTGCAATATAGTAATTAGTTTTTTGGTATTTTGTTTTTCTATCGGGTCATGGAGGGCACTATGTATGAGTAATATTTGCCCTTGTGGTTCGAACAAGTACTGATTTACGCGGTAATCTAGAGTTATTTTATTACATCTTCTTATGATGCGACCCTTCATGGCTTAGGACAGGGACAGCGAAGTTTTTCTCCTCCAAGGGCCACAAAGTCCCCACTACCAATTAAACAATAAACTGTACCCTACTCCTGTGCAAACCCAAGGACGGGGTGGGTCATAGAGACAAGCCGGGGATCGGTGTGACACCGCCAATTGTGTGGATGTAAACAAGGGCAAACTGCATATGCGTCGAATCATTAAACGGATATTGAATTCCCGAAAAAAAGTTATTGAAAACAATGTGACGTTGATACGGCGACCGAGACGTATGGATGTGAGGGGCGTCATTTATCTGTAAAGTGACTCGCGTGTTTCGCGAGCCACCAGTTCGCAGGAGGTGGAAGGTCTGGGGCGTCGCGTCTTATGTGGCTCGCGAATAAACTTTATTCTTTAGATACCTTTGGAAGAAAGTAATCAAGTGGTATTAATACCGAAGGCCGAGCCGGCAATAAAATTTGTTCTCCACGCCCAATCTATCGATTAGGGAATAATCTCTGCAATACCGGATGTGTTTGTTCTTGATAATGTGCAGGACTACCGCTTTTCTCATACAGTATTGTGAACATTGTTTGTAACTGAAAATGTGATAAGAAGGATAAAAGTGTTCAAGACAAAGAGATGGGACACTTGTGTTCTCTCCATGGGCCATAAAATACGGTCTCAACATTTAAGCTCGAACGCCGTTGGTGATTCATTTAATGAAGCCAATGTGGGTTTTCTTGTGACCAATAACACATTAAACTTGTGTTTCAAGCAGACAGGTGCTATATGGATTTCTTCGTGCACAAAAGTTACATCATCTTTTAGTGAAGAATATCTGAGTCATTATGAGTTTTTGATCCCATCTGCCTCACTCTCTTTTTTCACCATTCCGTATTCCGTCGAATCATATGGCTAAATTGTACATATTATAATTCAAACATTCGAGATCACCTATCAAAATATCAAAAATCATATCGAAATATCAAAAAAACTAATTATTACGATACACGCCCTCCTTAATGCCAAATAACTTTCGTTTGAAACATTTTCTTAACCAACAACTAGTTTGCAAGTTTTAGATGGCCCAGTTAAATAACTCATCCTGTATATTATATGGCAAAAATTAAGAAGAAAAATATACATGTTAATTTTTTTTCGTACTGTAAATCGTGTATTCATTTTTCGTCCAGTACTGTACATACTGTTAGCAAGTAAAACTTACTTGGATGAAATCTTTGCCGCCATAACCCCGCCATTTTTCAACTATAATGGCAGATCCATAGTAAGGTATCTTAGGTTCAGTCAGGCCGTGTACCTTGGCGAAAGCAGCAATATTTATGTCATGACCACTATATAAGTACATCTTTGGCGTACTTGTATTCGTTCTCCGGTTCATATTCTGTATAAACTGGTTTAACAGGGTGCCCCCATTTATTCGTTTGATTTGCGTGGTGTAAGACGCAATTTCATAATCTAATGTTACGATTTCTTCTAAATATTTGTGCACGCGGTCGGTGGCCCAATTGGGAAGGGGAATTTTCATACTTTTCTGTAACATTACAAATTTATTTTTAGCTTTAAAACAAAACAAAATTTTGTACCAGATGAGTATGTGAAATCAGTTACCATGTGAAAGGAAATGCAAAATATTATAATTTGTTATTATATTTTTGTTTTGGAATTAAATCTTCTGATAATGCACGAACTTCTTTAAATTTTAGTAGGGAAGTATGCTATTTACTATACTCAAGTGTTAGGATCTTAATAGGATACGTGTGATTCAGGCTTACATAAGAATCGTTTTTGAGTTATTAACGACAGACACTGGCCAATGAGAGCGCCCGTCGCGTCGGGGGCACGCTCAGGCGCGTACCATTCAGCTGCGCTCGGTCGTGATGGGGGCATCGAGGGTATGGAGGGAAGAATGTGGCAAATGGTCTTAATTAAGAACAATGTGGAATTATTCGTTATTCTTGAATAAGAATAGAACTAATAAGTCGTTTGAGAACTGTGTTCGATACTTTTATTTCTTATCCGAAAGGAATAAAGCATTTTATTACTTATGAAAAAAAATGTTTGTTTTAACAGCACGATTGCAGGCGAATAAATTATGTTTAACCTGCTTCGATTCAACAGCTGATGTTACGACCGGGTCGGTGAAGACACATCACTGCACGGTCAATTTTCTTGCACGATCACTTCACGTCACTTCGCGGTCAAACGTGGGGATATTTAAAAACAATTTATTGTTTTTAAATATCAGAATATTAGGAAATGTTTAAACGTAGCAAAAGCAATTCCTTTTCAAATACATATCCCCACACTTCATAGTGGCAAGTGACGGTGAAGTGGAATGATCTTGAAATCAGGTTATCGTAAAATGAACTGATCGTACATGGATACTAACACGATCGTAACATCAGCTGTTGAGCGTTACCTAGGTCAGGATTCGCACAATGTTAAGCAGGTTAATACGTGAACGAATGGGTAAGTTTAACTAGCTTTTTCTAACATTAGTTATCCAAATCGTTTTCCTTGAAACATAATTTGTCCATCTGAAAACGTACTGATAAATAAAATATTTTGTTCATAAGTAATAAAACACTTTATTCCTTTCGGATAATGAATAAACGTATCGAACACGGTTATTAAAAGACTTATTAGTTCATTTGTTATTCATGAATAACGAATAATTCCACATTATTCCTAATTAAGACGATGTGACATTTGCCGCACGCTTCCCTCGGTACCCACGCTGCAGTCAGCTGTGCCAAGCGCGACGTGCGAATGCGTCCGTTCACGACCACGCTCTCGTGCGCTGTGATGGGCCAGTATTTTTCGTTAATAACTCAAGAACGAAGCTTCAAACAACATTTTGGTCAAGGAAAAAGTAGTTCAGGATCACCTCAGCAACCCTCCATTTCCCGGAGTTCCCATAGTTACGGAAGACCCTGTATAAAAAGGAAACTCGCGAGACCCAAAAGGTCAGTAGTGAAAGTTAGTAGCAAGTAGTTAGTTAAACAGTAACTCTCTCCGGTGTTGGATCAAGACCTTGAATAAATTACGATCAACTACAATTCATCTTGTGCGATTCGGCGACATCTCTAGTAGGACTGACTTGTCTTCCACTCGGACGCATCATTCCAACACGCTTTTCATTTTCCTCGAATCTCTTTCTCTCATTTACTCTCGATAACGCTTTCAGATCATACAAACATTCACTCCTATTAGTCGAACTCACCTCCTACACACTAACACCGCACTCGCATCCACACATCTCATAATTACTCGACGCATACGCATTTTCTTAGTCTAAACTAGAGCTATCTGTTTTAAACTACGATACTACACACGTATACCGCCCTGCTGAAAAACTTTAAACTTAATCTGATAAAATTTAATTTGAATAAGTTACCTGAGCTGTTAGGCACTGGAAAACCAGAGCTGCTGAGATCATTGGCTTTACTGTCATATTTAAACCAGTGTTCTCCGCTAGATATTTGAAGAAGTCATTGTACTTTGCTATTTTGTTGCGAATTGTAGTCGAATTTTGCACTGCGAACACTTCATCTTTGTACCTATAAAAAATTACGAAAAATTTTAATTTGAAATGAATTATCTGTTAGCGATGTCGTATTTTGAAGGGTCATAGAAGCCAGAAAGATGGTTGATATTTAGTTTTCTCACAATTTATGCTAGGCTCTTAACCTATGTGTGGGATTGGAAATACTGCGTGACCGATTAGAATGATTCCGAGGTGTGAAAGATATGTGTTTGGAGCTGAGTACTTGAGAAGATCGTGTGAACTGAGGGTACAGGGGCCCAAGGATTCGGATGAACGCGACCGACTGTCGCCAAGGAATGTCTGCAGTATGTATCCTAAATGAGTGAGAGCAAATGAGGTATAGAATGAGAGAGTAACTAAGAGTTAAAGAATATATAGAGTGGATGATGCGTGCGCGAGACAGAGTTAAGGGAGAGTTGAAGAGAGTATCGTCGAGAGTACAGAGTATTGAGAGTATCGTTAGAATCGTGTGTTACGAGCCGGGCTGTGTGGCAGCACGAGAGGCCGGCGAGGGGTATATTGCCCAGGAATATGGTTATCAGTTTGTTAGTTAGGTGCGCGGACGAACCTGATGCGAAATCAGGGAACCGCCAGGATTATTGTAAGCGAGGACGAACCCGATGCGAAATCGGGGAGCCGCTAGGTTTAAATTGTTTGTTTCTTTGGATAAAGACGTGTGAACGAACCTAATGCGAGATCAGGTAATCGCAGGAAATGTTAGTTCCCTCGTAACACTAAATTAATATTTGATACTGTTGAATGCATATGTGTAGTTATACATTTGTATTGTTAGCAAATTGGCGCTGCAGTCACTGGGAGACAGTTTGTCTTTTGTTCTACCCAATATTTCATCATTCCGTTTTTCTCGTCGCTCGTCTTTGTAGTGTCTTGTGTTGTTCTTTGTGCTTAGTAATAAATATACCTTTAAGCAAACTCAATACTTATTAACATGGTAGCAGTCAGTGGTTCATAATAATTTTTTTTTTAATATAGTAGTTGTTAATTGATTAAAATAGTTAATAAATCGAAAGTGCGCAGAAAGTTTTGTCAAAATGGCCTATGTGAAGAACGATGATATTACGATACCAGTTTTCGATGGGTCCGATTATAATAATTGGAAGAAACGTATCGTAAAACTTCTACATTACAAAAATTGCAAAATTGTAGTAGAAAGAAAGAGGGAGGAGACGGATGACAAAAAAGGTTGGCAAGACATGGACATAAAAGCGACAAATTACATATATAGTGCGATCACAAACAAACAATTAGAATATATAGGTGATCTGGACACCGCCTACGATATAATTACAAAATTTGATGACATGTATTTAAAGGAATCAACGGCATTACAGATTGTTTGTAGAAATAATCTAGAAAAACTAAAGTTGGCAAATTATTCAGATATAACGATATTTTTCGATAGTTTTGAAAGAGCCGTGAATGACCTTAAGGCCGCTGGTGCTAAAATTACGGAACACGAAAAATTAAACTATATGCTCAAAACTCTACCGAGCTCATACAGCCATATCGGCGATCTCATTGATGTACTCCCCGAAAATGAAAGAACAGTAGAATACCTAAAGGGCAAGATAAAAATGAAACAAATAGAAAAAAATGAGGAAGACAGTAATGTAGAAACTGGGGCAAGGTCAAACGTATTTACAGCAGATTCAACGAGTGTAAATAAAAAACAACCAACTTGTTTTGGTTGTGAGAAGATTGGACATATGAAGAAAGATTGTTGGCATGTAAATGCAAATAATTATCGAGGATATCCCAAACGTGGTCAATACCATAATACCCATGGTAAGTATCCAAATGGTGGAACCAAGAGTGAGGTTTATCATCACTATAAAAGAGGAAACTACCGTGGAAGACGCGGAAATGATCAAAATACAGAACCTCGTGGAGGAAGTTGCTTTAGTGCTGAAGTAAAAGCATCACCAGGTATAGTTGAAAGATTACCAAATAAGAAACAAATTGATTGGTTACTAGATAGTGGTTGTACGCATCACATTATAAATGATGACACATACTTTGAGGAATCCATTATTTTAAAGACACCCACAGAAGTAAAGTTAGGGGACGGTCGTATACTAAAGGCAACAAAAATTGGACGCATAAATACTCTATTTCTTGTATATAATAATAAATTTAAAGTTACTTTGCCAAACGTATTTTATGTAAAAGATATGAAGCAAAATTTAATCAGTTACGCCAAAGTAACAAATGAAAATAAAGTTATCTCACAAGGATACGTATCAAAGATTTACAACAAAAATAATGAATTAGTAGCAATAGCCAAAAAGGAGGGAAGTCTTTACAAAATGACAAGTTTCGTTGAAGATCAAGATAGTGAAATATGTACTAATGTATCAAGCATTGGTAAAGAAACAATACAAACACAAAAAGAAAAATGGCATCGCACTCTTGGTCATGTAAATTTTAACTATCTAAATATTCTATGTAGAAATGAGCTGTTGATTGGATTGCCAAAAGAACTAGAACCTGAACATATGAAATGTGCTATTTGTATACAGAACAAGATGCATAATCTACCTTTCAACAATAGTAGAACTAAAGCAAAAGAGATACTGGAAGTAATACATTCTGATTTAAATGGGCCACACGCAACAGCTGGAAATTGTGGTGAAAAATACTTTCTTTCATTCATTGACGAATACAGCAAACTGGCTAAAGTCTACTGCATTAAATCCAAAGATCAAGTCTATGAATGCTTTGTAGAATATATTAATGAAATACAAAATTTATCTGGAAAAATGATTAAAAAATTAAGATGCGATAATGGGAAGGAATATTTAAACTCAAGGTTTTATCGCTTTGCTCAAACTAAAGGGATTAATATAAGTGCTTGTCCGCCATATACACACGAATTAAATGGTATTGCAGAAAGGTATAACAGATCAATCATGGATATAGCAAGGTGCTTGTTAGCTGAAGCCAGAGTTAACAAGAGGTTTTGGCCAGAGGTTGTAAGAACTGCTGCCTATCTTAAAAACAGGACCTTAGCTAACACGATAGAGAGGAAAACTCCGTATGAAATATTTTTTGGTGAAAAACCGTGTGTCAAAAATTTACGTCTGTATGGAAGCAGAGTATTTGTTAGAGTACCAGAAGAGAAAAGAAACTCTAAATGGGACAAAAAGGCAGAATTGGGAATCTTATTAGGTTACACAGAAGTTGGATATAGGATTCTGATTAATAATAAAATAATAGTAGCCAGACATGTTGACATAATAGAGGAAGACATCAAATGTATTGGTTTCAAAGATGATGAATCAAACGAAAATGAAACAAGCGAAGGAAACGATTTGGATCAAACAGATGAATCAGATGAAGAAACTCACACAGAAACTATCAAGGGAACAGAAGAGAGGTCTGAAGAGACATTGAGAAGATCTAAAAGGGAAAAGAAACGTCCTTCTCGTTATGGTGATCCATATGCTTACCCATCTATTTATGTTAATTACTGTAACACAATTGTTCCAGAATCATTCGAGGAAGCAACAACATGCAAGGAAGCTGAAAGTTGGAAGGCAGCAATGAATCGTGAAATGGACAGCTTGGAAAGAAATAAGACGTGGACATTAATGAAAAGACCAAGCAATAAGAATATTTTGGAGGTAAAATGGGTCTATAAAAAGAAGACAGCAAACATTTTTAAAGCGAGATTAGTGGTGAGAGGCTACCAGCAAAAAGAAATAATAGAAAACACATATTCACCGGTAGTAAAAATGCAAACCCTTAAATTATTACTGTCTTATTGTTGCCAAAATAGTCTAAGTATTGAACAAATGGATGTCGAAACAGCTTTCCTAAATGGAAAAGTAAACTCAGAGGTATATGTGATACAACCATTGGGTTATACAGATGGTAGTAACAAAGTTTATAAACTGTACAAATCATTATATGGTCTGAAAGAGAGTCCTCGTTGTTGGTATGAATGTTTCAATAATTATATAACTAGAATAGGTTTTCATAGAAGTAATTATGACTATTGTTTGTATGTTAATACTGATAGAGATGAGCCAGTGTATATATTACTTTTTGTGGATGATTTATTAATTTGTAGTAGAGATAAAGAAAGAATTCATAATGTTAAGATAAAATTATCTGATAAGTTTGAAATGAAAGATATGGGTAAAATTAAGAATTATATTGGAATAGATATCGAGTACAATTACCAAAAGGAAAATGTGCTGACTTTGAGTCAAAAAAGGTATATAGAATCTTTAGCTAAAAAGTATAATGTTGAAAGCGCTAAGCTTTATACTACTCCAATGGAAACGAATTTGAAGTTAGAACCTGCAGAGGTATTAGATACTGATATGAAGTATCGAAATTTGTTAGGTGCACTTTTGTATATAAGTTCCGGTACGAGGCCGGATATTGCCTTCAGTGTTAATTATTTAAGCAGATTTCAAAATTGCTATAATGATACACATTTTAAATACGCGATTAGAATACTCAAGTATCTATATAAAACAAGAAACCAAAAATTGATATATTATAGAAATTATAAAGCTGAAATTATAGATTGCTTTGTAGATGCCGATTGGGCCGGCGATACCGTAGACAGGAAATCCACTTCAGGATTTGCCGTGCGATTATATGGAAATACGATAGTTTGGCGCTCACGTAAGCAATCATCTGTAACAAAGTCATCGACTTTTGCCGAATATGTAGCATTGTCTGAAGCAGTAACTGAAGTAAACTGCGTGCGTAAGATTCTTAAAATATTCAATGTGGATATAAAGCAGCCCATTAAGATATACGAAGATAATTCAAGTGCTATAATTATTGCTAAGAATGGAAATTTCTCGAAGAACTCCAAACACATTGAAGTACATTATCATTTTGTGAACGAAAACTATATAAATGGAACTATAGATATTGTTAAAATCGAATCAGAAAATAATATTGCCGATATATTTACGAAATCTCTAGGCAAGTCAAAGTTCGTTAGATTTAGAGAAATGTTAAATGTTAAGGACTAAATGAATGAGTGCTAAAATATAAATGTATGGAGGTGTGTTGAATGCATATGTGTAGTTATACATTTGTATTGTTAGCAAATTGGCGCTGCAGTCACTGGGAGACAGTTTGTCTTTTGTTCTACCCAATATTTCATCATTCCGTTTTTCTCGTCGCTCGTCTTTGTAGTGTCTTGTGTTGTTCTTTGTGCTTAGTAATAAATATACCTTTAAGCAAACTCAATACTTATTAACAGATACAACTCGGGCGGTAAAGTAGTATCAGTGGGTAGGTCGTTACTAATATGCTATTATTACGGGATAAATATAGGTTTAACGAATCTACTCGATTTCTAGGTGAACGCATTGTACAATATATTCTGTATATCAGTATAAATACAAATGTTATTGTCGCGATGAAGTAATGTTAAGTGTGAATGTTACCTAAGTACTTGGATGGCGTTGACACACTGGCGATGCAGGGTCTGAGAGCCGCTATTAGAGTATACCAAAAGAGCTTCAACCGGACTAGCGGATTCTAACGGGTTAATCTATGATTCGAAAGGTGCACTAAGCCTAATCTCATTCGATATAACTGACTCTGTACGAGCGTGACACGACGCGACCCTACGCGTAACTGTGTAACTCTGAACCAACGAGGGTAGAAACTAAAGGGTTTATATAGTCCCAAAATGCGCGGGAACGCACTAGAAATTTCCATATAAGGAAATTTAGGAGTCTTCGTTGGGCCACGCCTGTCTCGCTCATGATGCAGCTAATCGTGCTTGTGCTCAGGCCCCCTTTATTTGTTTACGATAACCGAAAGAATTTTAGGGCGTTTTCCCTTCACAGACGCGAGCTCGGAAACGCGTTGAGGGCGACGTCGTTGTTTATGAGAGAATTGTCGTGTTTCGACTTTTCTGTAATAAAAAAGTTAGTTGTTAATTGATATAGACTGAGGTCTTATTACCCCACCTGCCCTCTATTCCAGTCTACGTGAGGTTTACTGAAAATAACTTCTACATATGTATGTATGGTCCTTGAGAGGACCAGTAGATACGTACATGCTTAAAATTAGTTCGGGCACTCTAGTTACTCGACGTAATATTTACATCTTCGGAAAACTTGAACGATTTCTTATGCAAACTAGATGGACAAGTAACACAATGTGAGTATAGTAAAATGATAATTTCTTTAACTCCTGATATCAATGATATCATTATCAACCATAATCGCAATTAACACCCTGATAATTTCTGCGCGCAAAAACCGAATTTCAAAAAATTGGTTGCTGCAAATATTGAAGGATTTAATACATTCTTTGAAAACCGTATCTCAAATCATACCAGTGGCGGAGTGGTAACACTTGTCAACCACAGCCTGGACAGTTTTCTGCACCGAATTTTTTTGCTTCATTCTAAAACTACCGAAACTTTGACTAGTTTTGGGAGACCTCAATGGTCACAACATTATGTGGGGATCTAGAAGATTAGACACAAGAGGTAAAATTATTGAAATAATTATTGGCTTTCATGACATGATTCTTACTCAATACTCCAGACCCATTCACTTTAAGCTGTCTAATGGCATATCTATGCTTCTGTAGTGCAAACATAGAACGCCTGTTTGAATGGGAACCGTCTGAAGATTTATGCGATAGCGACCCCATACACATTACGTTGCAATCTGCTTATGACAAAATACAATTATAAGCAAATCCAAAATGGAATATTAAATCCGCTGACAGGAATTCATATGAATCTCATATTGAAAACACGATATCATCACACCTAAAATCATCTTCAGCCCACGTGGACAAAATAAACGAATTCATTCTCCATTTCAACGATATATGCACTCAATAATGCTGCTAATATCTCAAACCCCAAATATCCTTGACTACAATATCTAGTAAATTCCGTGAAATTAAGTGAAATAAAGAAACTAAGCTTCAATTCAACAGATATAAAAGAAACCAAAATATTGGCAATTTAATTCACTTCAAAAAGTGTGGAGCGACTTCATGAAAATTAATTAAGATCAGTGAGCGACATTTGGATAAACTTCATCTCGTTAATAAACAAAAATACTGTTTTCGGTATTTTATGGAATTAAGTTAAAGCCATCAAGTATTGAGAAAAAATCATCCCCTCTTATTTCAATGCACCCTGAGCCATATTTAACCACCAGTAATAAAGAAATCGCAAATATGCTTGTGAAAAACTTCCAATTATTCTCAGCTAGCCGTACCTATCAAGAAGAACTCTTAAACTATACGCCCAACAATTTGTGCAAATTAAAAAATATTTAACTCACCTCGCTCCCCGAAATTTTGGTCTCAAAAGAACAGACGAATCCTACTCGACGAACTAGAGATAATCCTTAAAAATGTAAAAATACTAGTCGTGGTCCTGACTGCGTCTCCAATGCCCTTATATGTACATTGATATTGTTTAATATCATACGAGAATGTGCAGTGTTTCTCCATCATTGGGACCATGCTACTCGTAATATAATTAACCCGATCTCAATACCTAGAAAAGATCGTACAAATCCAGTTAGCTCCATCTAATTGCATTAATAAACAGGTTGTTGAGCGTCGTGGTATGCGACACTTGGAATACGGTAATACGTCGGTATACCGTCTCGTTATAAATATTAATTATAACGAGTCACTATTGAAAGCTTAGTAAACCAAGACTCGGTATAAAGAAAGAACTACGATGGATTCTCGAAGGTTGCAATATCAAAGCGGATATCAAAAGCAGCATTCCACTTTAAATCAACTTGTAAATATTGAAGCGAATATTTGCGACCTATTGCACAAGAAACACCATACTACTGCCATTTGTATGGACCTTGCGAAAACTTACGATATGTTCCGGATACCACGAACTTATAATACAGTTAAGAAATACAATCTCATGAGAAACACGTAATAGTACAGAATGAGCTACTTTTACCGACGTTATCGCCATGAGAACTAAGCTTCCAGAACCTCTAGAACCACAAAGTCAATCCCCACCAATCTGATCACACATAATCTCCTAAAACACTTCAAAATGACAATCACAAAGCTTTGGATCGAAGAATGGCAAAACTCAGCTCTTTCACACATTTTAGAACTATTTATCAGCTCCTTCAGAGTAGGTACTCACTTCTCCAATCTAACCCGCAAAGAATAAACCATAATAAACAGAATTAAGATTAGCCATGCCACATTCACTCCCCTCATCTCATTACCAAGGCAAATACTGCAAAATCCGACTATTGTAACATACCAGTTTCATAAAACGTGTCCTACATTAACATTTCGAATCTTCGTACAAAACCTTCTTTACATCATTCTCTGAACGACAAGCTCAGCATCCATTAACCTTCACAACGGACCCTACAATTTTTGAAAGACACTCGACCACATATACTATTACTTTAACCACATCGTGTAACTAAGTTTCAACATTTGTCGCTTATAATCGGTGTAGTTTATGCGATGTTAAACTTATACAAAAAAAAAACTCAGCTTTAATGCATTAAAGCTTCAACACACAGAATATGAAGGATTTTAAGCGCGACAGGACAAACTGTTTTCACGCTTGAAGGATTGTGAAACATCGATCGATTTCTTGAGGGTCTCACCTTCCCTGCCTTATCGACCGACGAACTTAACCCGCGATACCAAAAAACCTAACCGACGAGCAAATTGAGCCATTTAAATTTTGCATTTAAAATATAAATGGTTGAAGTTGCAGGATCTACTCGGTTTCTGCTGTATTTCTGCCATTAGAGTCTGCGCGCCGACCCTGTTGCGTTTCTGCCTTCAATTTGACAACATGTTATGTTAGCAGACTGAAAACATCGCACGCTCCACGGTGTAGGATCGTGTGTCTGCGCGTCCGCAGCGTTGCATACTTCCGTTACAATATTTCGTAATTTCCGTTACACGTTTCCGTAACGCGGTTTCGTAACGTTCCTTCTTTTCTCTACTTACCTCCCGTACAACATATTCTATGTTAAAAAGTTTAATTTCAGGTACAATATGTTTGACCGGTATAGCTGACCAATGTTGCAATCGTGAAAATTTATTTTTCGAGTCTTTATATCTGGACCTCCACCCCCCCCCCCACCCCCCACCCCCACCCGTTGCTACATGTAGCTATATAGCTCAAAGTATTTAACATGTTTATTTTAAATCTGCGATACCCCAATTTATGTTCACGCTTGCAAAGATTTTACAAATATGCGCATACATTGTTGGCAATAACGTGGTACAACTGCAAAACACTTTGGAAAATCAGCAAGAAAGGTTACCAAAGCTAAATTAAGTGAACCAAAATTATTACTTGCGATCACAAACTACAACCTTCCCAAAGCTTTATAGTACATAGTTTTCAGTGTACCTATATGTTTATCTGCTTGAGGTCATTATCTTTTTGAACAATAAGAAAAAACAAGTTGGCCTACTAATTTTGTTCGTGAGAGTAGGGCAGATCTGTCGTTGAACCACAGAACAAATTTTGGAAGTTTCCTCAGTTTAACAAACAATCCATTTCTACGTGTTCCTACCATGGCGTGATTAACAGCACTTGTATATACGTACTTTGGACATTGATATGGCATCATTGCTATATCCACAATGGTCGGTAAGCTCTGGGTTGGTACTGGAGACCATGGTACCTGGTTCGTCACGTTCAATACAGGTGGGTATAGACTGCCCAAAACTAGTTGCAGGGACATTTTTGTCCGATCAATATCCGTACTAACCGCATGCACGTCACCAAAGCGATGGACTTTGCCCAGGAATTTGTTATACCGCTCCCTTAACAGGCTCCCAAGGCGATATTCTCTCATCTTCCCTTTCTGAAGGAAAATAAACGGCACACATTACGCTTTATTTGCATTGTAATTGATATTGGTTGAAATAAACAGTCTTAGAAGTACCGAATGGGAACAAAGCTTCTGGTATTTTGGCGAGAAAATAGGACTTGCCTTAGCAGGATGTCGTTTTTTTAAAGCACTTTATGTTGCTGTACATAGCTACATAACGCATCTTTTCCCGCAGTTGGAGCAGAAGACTAATCTTACAATGTGTGCAGGGTAATAGAAAAGGGTCTTTTATTACTTTGGAGACTTATAGTTAAAAGTCAAAGTCAAAGTTTTAACCGCCATGGGTTGTAAAATCTATTCTTTCGATGTAAAACATATTTCCGTATCTAGAAGCATCTTGGTGGTTCACAGATTATGCATGCTGCTTCAATGCCGAAACATGATCACACGATGAGGTGGCACGGCCTTTTTCAGTGAATGTGGAACAACATTTTAATCCAACTTTGAGTGAGTCATAAATAAGGCGAAGAGATTGAGACTTTAATCTACTCATCAATGACGTATATACATGATAGCGTAAGCGTATTTTTAAAGGAAGGAATAGGATCGGGTGGCGAAGTATTACACACCATGTGGATAATTTATAATGGGGGCGCAGTTCAGCGTGAGGTCGGTGAGTGTTCTGGGAGCAGACACTCGAGGCGACAGACCTTGGCTCTTGGCATGTCGCCATTCAGTTATAACAGTTTACTACCTTGTATATCTCCAGCTGCAAAAACAGAGAAAGCTGCGAACTCAGGACACAAGAAGAAAGACACGTACATACGTTGAAAGGTGAGACGATCGATACGATGGATGCGTAAAATTTGTGACATAGATACAAGACGTATTCAACTGTAGTTCAAACTTGACGATAAAAATGTAAAAAGAATTGGTGCGACAGATTCGGAGACCAGTCAGAGACTAGGAACTAGACTTGTAATAAGAGTAGGCACTATTCAAATTGTGAGTTTCAATATCGCTCAAGAGGATTCGTGAGACACATATTGTAATAGCTCACAATGCGGTCATCACGCTCGCGGCTCGGGCTTGGCCGCTAGTTTGTATCGTGCTTGGGAAAGCTTTGCTTCCTATTGTTAACAATTTCGGTCGCATCTCATCAGCGCGGCCTCTTTGCAGACCTCGACATTGGCGACCACAGAAAGGAATAGCAAGTGAAAGAAAGAGAGAAACTAATAGTCGCGCGTCATTGAAAAATTAAATGCTTTCTTATCGGTGAGACGACGCTCATACAACGATGAAACCTTTTTCATGTTACTTATTTTGTTATGAAAGTGGAATTAAAATATTGCTGAGATTCTTGTGATTAAAGTGACACCAAACAGGATATAATTTGGATCATAATTGCGTTGAATAAATTACAAAAACGGGTGTAAATATAAAGCAAATATGATACAAATTATATCGAGTTTAGTCTCATTTTAAATATAATAATGTTAGAATATTCGAAGTATGTGTGATGATGTCTAGCCTTGGCGACATCGATAAGAGCAGGGTACGCGGGTCCTCCCTTAGTCACGACAAACAATCAGGATGACGGAATTTACTGTCCTAAAGGTCTGGACTCGTACTTGAATCTGCCGACTACAATGGATCTATCCTAAATTCCTTGTACTCTTCACTAATCAGTAACGACCAATAAAGGTTTTTATTCGAATCAGAATACTCTAAAGCCGATGACAGGAACGTGAAATTTTTATTCGATACAAGGGCAGTCGTCTCTTTAATCGAAGCATCTCGCATGCGTAATTGTAACCATAACGCGAACAATATGCCAATTCAAACGCTAGGTGAGGCAGAAATAGACTTAGAATTCCAAAACAAAAAGATTCTTGGACGTTTCCAAATACTCGATACTCAAACCAATATTCCTTTCGATGGAAGATATTAGGCGATCATTTCTTTCGAGCACATAATGCAAAAATTGACTATTCAACATCCAGTATCTCGCTCGAATTAGTACCGTTTTCAATTCCCTAGTGCCGTAGCACGCCTCAGAAATCTATCTGTACGATACGACTTGACTCGCGGACGGAAACAGTAGTCCCTATCAAATTGATAAACCCTTATCACGTTAAAGAAGGTACAATATCACGCCAAAAATTGAACGAGGAATGTTCACTTCTATCACTCGATGCAACCCTAAAGGTTTACGACGATTGTGAACACGTCTCCCAAACCACAATTAATCCCAATTCCCGAATTACTAACCGCACCAACTCCGGAATATTATCATATATACAGTCTTACCGCAACCCAAAAAGAAAATGAAACAAAGATTACGAGTACTAAACGAGAACTTGCGACTTAACCATTTAAACGCTGAAGAATGCCGATGTTTAAAAGAAATATGCGACTTTAATGACATATTTCATTTACCTACCGATTTGTTATATCGAACCAAGGCAATGTCTCATACCATTCCTACGACTGACGCAATTCGAATCCAAACAAAGACCTATCGATACCCACAAATCCATAAAACCGAGATAGACAAACAAATAGAGACAATGCTAAAGCAAGGTATCAGCAAACCATCGACCAATCCGTGGTCGAGCTCCCTTTGGATAGTCCCTAAAAAACCAGACGCGTCAGGTCATCGAAAGTGGCGATAACAAATAAAAATATCGACCACAGTTATTAAACGACTTATTCGTTTATTTCTGATTCCCGAATAACCACAAATTTCACATTAACCTTGCTTAAGGACGATGTAACATGCCGTGCCAATGCGTTCTTTCGCGACCACGACAGTACTCGATTAATTAAAGGAATAATTAGTTTATTTCTTATCAAGGAATAACCAAAAACACAACATTATTCTTAATATAAGACGATGTAACATTAGCCGTACTTTTCCCTCGATACCGTCGAGGCCCCCATACACGACCAAGCACAGTAGAGAGGCACGCGCCTGAGCCCGCTATCTGCGGGCGTTCTAATTGGGCAGTGTTTTTGGTTAATAACTCAAAAAGGAAGGTCCAAACAACATTTTGGCTAAGTAAAAATGTTCAGAATCATCCCAGCTACCCCGCGTTTCCCGATGTTGCGGTAGTTACGGACACCCTGTATACATATACAGTGGAGAGCAAAGGTATTTGTACTGTAAAAACGTGAAAAGAAACCTAGCTACACTATATGTATTTTCTACATTATTAAGTGCACTGAAGTATACAAATATGTAATCGCATGAACATGTTCAGCTGCAGAAGTTAATTTCCTTATGTGATCATGTAACTATAATAGTACAGTATTGTAGGAACCGAATAAAAAGAAAGGGACGGATATCGAACCTTCTGGTTCGATCTGGTTCGATCTTCTGGTGGTAGGCACTGATCAGTGCCACTACGCCATGGTCCCTTCCCAGTCTTCTATGATGTTATGTTCCTCTTAGTTCTTTGGAGGAAGCGCCCGATCCCACACTCGGCCATCCTACATGGAAATTCGGCCTCGAATTTCGTCTCTGTAGCTCAACTCAACTGAACTTCAACACGCCCAACTTCACACCTTAAATTCGTGTCCCTCATTGCCGACGGTTGCTTCAACTCTCTTTCAACTCTATTTCATCGACGCTAAGACGCAGGACAACTTCACACCTTAAATTCGTGTGGAATCGCCAATGAACCTGGTTCCGAGATGTCTTAGAAGACAAGGCTGAGACTGACTATTATTCAGAAGCAAGCCTTCAGAATAACAACACTACCAGGAAGCAGAGATCCAGCAACGATTCTTATTCGTACAAACAGCGGCAGCAGTCTCCTTTCGATTTATCAAGGATCGACCACAGCCGAGTACTCTGCCACATGATTCGCATTCGTACTCGAATCACACAACACAAACCAACTCGTCAAGTATACATACTCATCTCGCATCACTTCGATCGCAACCGATCTGCTACGATATCTCCTGTACTCTGAACACCGACGAGTACACATATTGTAGAAATCGTCTTGCAGAAGTCCTGCATTGAAATAGCTGCGTGCCTTTAATTAGCCGCGTGGCATACCGCTTTCATCGTCGCGTAAGCGTAACCGGATTTACGAGCCGACAGATTTGAATGAATCGCGGTGCCGCGGTACTGGCGTGTTAAAAGTTTTTAACGGCTACATTAACACCGTACACCACCTATAGAATAAACATGGAGGCATTCAGCACAGAAACGAATAAAATTCGCACGGCAAGACGGGAAACACGACATGTATAACAGATTAATGAACGAGGTGTGATGAACAAATTTTTACGAAGTGATAATGGGTAAAAGAAAAGATGTATGAAGTAGTCATTGTTTGTGAAGGTACGTGCAGGATACTCCATAACATGATAGATCGGAAACCAAAGGTTTTATTGTTTATCTATCTTCATAATACGCTTATCATTTACACGGCACTATTCAATTCGGTACTTACCTCAGTCAATTGGCCGAAACCGAGGGTCTCATAAATTGGATCGTAGGGTACTTTGGGGTATAATTCATTCTTTTCTGGCGTGCGATCACCGTGCCTAAAAATCTAAAAGAATTTGAATAGACCCTATTTACTCAAATATATACCAAATGAACTAATTACGCAGAAGTAAATTAATATGTATAGGATGAAAATCCATTTAAAATGTTTGATAAAAAGTGTTGTCTATAACAGTACGCAGTGCAACAAGAAATAAGACGAGTAAAAATAAACCACACTGATTCTTAGGTCAGCAATTTTTTAATTTATTTCCGTTAAAGTAATCTTCAAAGTACTAAACGCAACGTTTACATCGGCCACATAATCGTCAAAAAGACAGAAAATTCTCCTGATTTAATCGTGTTTAATTTCCGATAAAGATTGAAAACGCTGACCTTTCAATAATTTCAGTTCCAATTTAAAAAAAAATCAAAGAGTCTGCAGAAGCCAAATCAGTTGATAATAAATAAAGCGAGTGGTTAAGCACGGGAATTCCCCTTTTTAGCGTTAAGGATTATTAGGCCTATAGACACGCGTGACACAAATGTGGCACACACTTTTCTTTTCCTCAGTTCATCGATTACACTGTTCGACGAAAATTCGGTAGAAATCGGTGTACATGAAATGCCGGTAGGTTTAGTGTTAATTAATTCATGTTCATACACATACGAGTATTACATCTCGCATTTCAATATTACACATGTACTTCATGTACTTTTCAGAAATGCCGCACCAAGGAGGCGTCTATATTTCGGAGTTGCCAGTGACAAAACATAGTCAAAACATTGTCGATTTTAATGGTTTTATGCTGTTTGTTGAAGAAGTACCATTGAGCCAAATGGTGCAGTCGCAGTGAGAAACACCCATTTGAGCGACTGTTAACAGTAAAGCTACCGATACTTCTTGTATACCTATTCCTACCGTGCCCAGTCAAAATGACCGGTCCTTAAAAAAAGTTACTGTTTTTATAATGAAACGTAGATAATAGTCAATTTGTTGCTGACTGAATGAATAAATGAAGACATAAAAATACAATGTATGCATATTTTAAGAAAGGCCGTAAAGTTTGACAGCGATGTTATAACGTTTAAACATGTAAAAGTTGTACTAAACGGTTAATTTGACCGGTAGTAGTAGGTTTAGTGTTAAAAAAAATAAAGGTAAGATGCCCTCCTACATAACCTGTGGTGAATACAATAAAATATGTCTTTTTCTATTTTCCAGTAGTTTCCGCGTAAACCCATCAGGGTCCTTACACTTCTCCTTTAATACTCTAACGAATGGCACCCTGCTCAATGGGATCCATCACCTTGCATATAATGCAATCTAGCCATATTTGCCTTTTGTAAACAAAACTATAAATAAATCTATTATTTCACACATTATTAATAATCTGTGGAATACTTACAACCTGTACCAATTCAAGTTCAGGATATGCTCTTGATAATTGCAGGAACAGGCTGAGGCACAAAACTATTTGTACAAATATCTCTCTACGAAACATTATTGTATATGTATTGTAAAAATATGAACTTCTAAAGCTATGTATAATATTAATGGAAATTTGATTTTGCCGTTGTACCGAGATAGAAGCACAGCGATCAGTTGTTTATGCTTATACGACAAAAACTGTCTACATATGGAAAACGAAATAACATTTATAATTTAGTTCCTTAGATTGCTGATTGTTTGGATAAGTGGAGGGAGATGGATAAATCGCATATCTGGAATATCTGCTATGACATATCGGTTCAATTGTTGGACTAAACATTGTATCTCAAGGAACAACCAATACATATCTAATTAAGAGTTGGGATTATTTTAATCCCAATGATACATGCAATAAATATTACAGATATCGCCATAATAATAGTAAATACTGTTGCATTCGACATCAAAGATATTGAGAAAATAATAATACAATTGTTTTACAGTGTATGTAATTAAATGATAAATTAGTTAATTAAATGATAAATTAGATAAATTAGTTTCAAACTAAGAAATTCTTTGTATTACTACAATGTTGCATTAAAATAATCGTTTTCATGTTTGACGGTTTTGCATGTATGGATCTTACATATTATGTGAACAGAACACGATTATAGCACGTGTTTCGTACTATACATACAACTGTCCTCCGAAAATTAATTTTGCTGATATTTAGCCTGTCCCGTGATATCGGAGTAATCATTTATCGCACTTTTCTTGATTACTTGCCACAGATGTATATCATAATTAATTATACCGATCAGTAAAGGTTGCCCTTGGTTTATAGGCATTACATTATAATGAGATAAAATGAATATTGCTATAAATGAATACATGCTGCTAATAGTGCTATGTAATGGCTATTGAAGTAGGTACAGTAGCGGACAGAAGTGGTTAGACAACTTATGGCGCTGGACCCTTTTCATGGCTGTTCGTAGTGTCAATTGCTTGAACTG
Source organism: Nomada lathburiana (assembly GCA_963667235.1). Classification (NCBI taxonomy): domain Eukaryota; kingdom Metazoa; phylum Arthropoda; class Insecta; order Hymenoptera; family Apidae; genus Nomada; species Nomada lathburiana. Next base: position 3,291,790 of record OY763902.1, read on the forward strand.
TCGTTCTATTATCATTTATATTAAGATAGTTTATGGTTATTTGATAATGTGCCCCATATTAAAATGCTTGTTTGTGACATAAATTAAAAGATACTTCTAGGTGACTTATTTTAATATATTGTTTTAGCTGATTTCGTTTTTCCTCGCACTTTATTTCTTGCTGCATTTAAGGGGGCCAACTCCGAGTCCAACTATGAATCGATCTAAGCGCGATTGTGAAGAAACGGGAATTAGTGAATACACATATTTGGCAACTTGGACATTTGACGGTGTGATACGTAACGTCATTATGCAGAATAATAGATGTAAAGTGAAAAGGCACAGTTGGCAAATCACATCATTTGGCTGTTCTGACCACGGCCATCTCTAGGCCGGAACATGTGATATGACAACACCGCATAGGGGAAAATCATCAGTCCGATCGAATCGTCATGTCAGTATAATTGTCAGTCTGATTATAATATGTACATACATTCTATTTAATAAATGAGTCAGTTTACTCATTAATTATTATGTAGGAATTTATTATCTCTTAATTTCTAATCTAGTAAGTAACGTGATATTATTATTTGCTTTTTTATACAGATATTAATACTAATTTACTGTATACAATAGGATTACCTGCTAAACATATTTACTGGTGGATGAAGTAGTTTTATAAAGGGATTAAATTAATTAATATTAATTTAATATCCATTGAATAGACATATTTTTTAAATATGCATTTTGTTCAAAATTTTGTTACGAGCCGAGGGCACAGAGGCACGGCTGCGGAGCCGAGGATCGGTTGTTTAAGAATTTGTTAGTTACGAACAAACCGATGCTTATTTCGTCACCGGGAGTCGCTTAAGATAGGAAGGGCGTGAACTAGCCGGTGCCTGTTTCATCACCGGGTGTCACAGGAAGGTAGAGGTAATTGTGGACAAACCAGCGCCTATTCCATCGCCGGGTGTCACAGGATTGTTAGTATGTGGGCTCGTAACTTATAACGACACACCTTGAGCGGTTAAGATGTATCTGTCTAGTGGAATGATACTGCCGATGACCGGTAGAGGAGACTGAATAAATCAAATGTGTTTAATTGTAAAAATAACGTATATTGTCAAATCTTTGGCTTTTTATACAAACGTAATACTCCAAAACCCACGTTTCTCCGTCTGTACGGTCTGAATTGTGTACTGGCCAACAAAAGGCCTAACGATATAAATAAGGTATATATCGTTAAAAACTAACGATTAAAGATACTTGAAAGGGACTGAAACCCGTTCTCGCTGAGCTAAATATCACTGTACTTGATGCGGAAGATGCACAAAGCTAGATTAATACTGAGCCGCCGAGAGCAGAATTCGTGCCCTTTTTATACCCGATAGTCGGACCAAAAAGATGGTGGGGGCACGGAATCTGCCAAGGGAGTTCGAAAAGATTCCCCCAAAGGGTCACGTCATCGCGACGTCGCGGAAGGGGCAGACTCGACTGCATGCACTCCCGCTTCCCAAATAAGGGCATAATAGAAAACGCAAGGAAATAATACTTCCAACGTAACATCTCCCCCCTTAGACAAAACATCGTTTATTACGATGCTTTTACCCCTTTTTGGGAAACGCGATCGCAGGTGTAAAATGCAGGCGAGTACTTACGCCACGGGACGAAATCCAGATCTGTCGGATGCCTCTGCCGGATGCTCGGGATCGGATGACGAGTCGTCCTTCTCCCCGAAGATGTTACCGCGAATCTCCTAACGGCAGATGCGGCTCGTCCTCGTCCCCGAAGATATTGCGTATGCGCAACTCCATTCTGCGACAACGCTGAACGACAGGCTCACCCGGCATCCAATTCTTGATGTTAGCATCATTGATGCTAATGAGGCTGAGTCTTTTCCGACTTGGCTTCGGGGGTTCGGAACTCTGAACCCCCTGGTCTTTGGTTCGTGGCTTCCTCGTCTGGGTGTGCTTGCCTGATCTGTAGACACCCTTGCCAGCGATAAAACATCCCGTGGGCTGTTTAACCCTCCGACAGCGGTGCCGGAGTCACTGGTTTGGAGACCGATACGCACACAGTGACGGAGCTGTTTGTGTAGGTAGGCCGTGCGACAGTGGGCCTTTTTAGCGGTCGCCGGAAAAACCCGGAACTCGGTACCCTAAGCAACGGTTAAAATGACCATACGAAAAAATTCATTTTTGGGTTTTTGACCACGTTTTACCGATTACGGAGCATAGAAACAAATGTGCAGCGAAGGCTTATTCTTGCGACGACCAGCGACTTGAGCGAACGTCTCTTTGAATTCCTTTATATTTTTTTGTTGTTATTTCCTGACTGTTACAATGTCTGTATTACAAACAAAGGAGCAAGTTCTTTTTGGTGATATTCCGGAAGATGCTTACAATTCTGATGCATCGTCAGATGGTGGGAGTGCGTCGCATAGTGATGCTGAGCCAGAGGTGCAAGATTCAGAAGATGACGAGTTGCGCGAAGATGACGATGGACAAAACGAAAGTATATGTGGCCGTAACTGGCAGTACATCGCACCAACGAGTGTCAATAGTAGAGCCGGCAATCATTTTTCACAGGGAGCTTCACTTACAACAAAGAGTGAAAAATATTGAAAGTATAGATGAATGTTTTCATTTATTCATGGATCAAGAAATAATTGAAACAATCATTCTATACACAAATAAGAAGGCAGTGGACAGTATGCCACACAATAAGAAGTGGAAGCCAGTGGACCGCACGGAAATAGATGCATTTTTCGGCCTTCTGTTGCTCATTGGGCGATTCAGAGAATCACGCGAATGCAAAGATGACTTATGGAAGAACAACAAAGGATTGTCGCGACCATTTTATGCCGCAGTAATGTCACGGGATCGTTTTAGGGATATTTTGAGATTCATCCGTTTTGACAATCCCGTGACACGTGAAGAAAGGAAGGCAGTAGATAAATTGGCGCCACTGCGAGTTGTGACGGATATTTTCGTCAAAAATTGCCAAGCTGCTTATAACGCAACAGATGTTGGATGCGTCGATGAGCAGCTAGTCAAGTTTCGCGGCCGTTGTTCTTTCAAGGTATACATGCCAAGCAAGCCGGGTAAGTATGGTATCAAAATTTGGAGTCTGTGCGATTCTAAAACGTTCTATTGCTGCAACATGGAAGTGTACCTGGGCAAACGTGGAAACACTCCAGAAAAAAAAACAAGGGCAACGTGTCGTGAGACAGATGACAGATATCTGGAAGAATTCTGGCAGATGCGTCACAACTGATAATTTTTTTACAGACATTACATTGGCGGAGCAATTATTAGAAGACAACGTATTTCTAGTCGGAACAATACGGAAAAATAGACGAGACATCCCGAAGACACTCGTGAATCTACAAAACCGTACAAAACCCACATGGGAGATCACAAAGAATGCTCATGCAAGGAGAAAATCCTTCATAGAAATTTTGGGGAAAAACTTAACAAAAGCAAACATAGAAAGACGGGCTACTGATATCGAAAATCAAAAAGTAGTATTACATCTAAATGTAGTAAATGCAATAGAAGCGACGGGACGGAAAATTATAAAAACAAGAGCAGCCGGTCAAAAGCGTGCTAGGTGTTGCTTTTGTATTGGAAGTAATACTAGATATTCGAAAATATGTACTAAATGTAGGCGGCATGTCTGTAACGCACATTCTATTTCCAAAACTGTCTGTACTACATGCAACAATACGAATTTATAATAAAAATAATGTTTATTACAATTCACGAAATTATTATTTTTTCCTATACGTTTTCCTATACCTGAACGCAAAGCGAATATAATACAATGTATCAATGAGGGTCTAGGGACGGGCAACCGTCCCTGGTTAGTACAATATCGGTGAGGGTTTGGGGGCTCGTGAATATGTGGTAGTGAAATATCGGTGTGAGTCAAAATGACTCCACGTTCGCCGGCCGAGTCACCGCTGTCGGAGGGTTAATCACACCGACTCTGAATTCTCTCAGCCAGGTGCCCTGCTCTCCCGTCTGGATGGAAATCGTTCCAGTTCCCTCATTGCTTTCGGTTTGCGTCTCGACTTCGACCTTCATCTTTTGGTTTTCGCTTTTCAAATGTGCGGTTTCCGAGTATCGCACGAACTTATATATGAGACGGTTTTTTGTAAACTTTGCCTTTTGAAAACGCGTCGGCCACCATATCGCCAGTTGAGATATATTTTAATACTATCTCCTCGTTCTTTAACGCATCGCGTACAACATGATGGCTTACATCAATGTGCTTTGTGCGATTGTGGAATAGGATTCCCCGCGAGTTTGATCGCACCCTGGTTATCGCAAAACAATTCAATCCTTGATTTGCATTCGAACCCTAATTCGAAGAGAAAACACCGCAAATATATGGCTTCCTTCGTAGCCTCGCTCATGCTCATATACTCCGCTTCGACGGAAGAGAGAGCCACCGTTTCCTATTTCTTCGATGCCCAAGAAACCGCGGCACCTCCGAGATTAAAACAGTATCCCGTAAAAGATTTTCGGTCTTCCGTACAATTTCCCCAGTCGGCATCCGCGTATCCTTTTAATGACGCACCGCTAGCTGTATATGTAAGACCTACGTTAGAAGTACCCCTCAAATAACGTAAAATACGCTTCACTTCGACCCAATGATTCCGGTTAAAACAATTATTAAATTGGCTCGGTGCACCGACCGCATGAGCTATGCCCGGCCTGGTAGCGACAGCTAAATACATGAGTGACCCTATGAGTTCTCGAAACGGTAGATTTTTATCATCTTTACAAGAATCCTCGGGCTGTTTTCGCAACTTTTTGCTTAAATCTAACGGAGTCGATGCCGGTTTGCAATTTGACATTCCAAAACGTTCCAATACGTCTTCTATGTAACCTCGCTGATGCAATCGTATCGCTTGTTTAGAACAATTAAATTCTATCCCTAAGCAGCATTTAACGTCGTTTAAGTCCCTGATCTCGAAAATATTTCTGATATAACTTTTGAAATCGGTTATTTTTACAAGGTCGCGCGAGACTATCAAAACATCGCCCACATAAACGAGAACCATGAGAATATCTTCCCCTCGCCCTTGATAATAAACACACAGATCAGCCCTACTCAGAAGTAATCCGAATTCTTATAATTCTTTATCTAAACGACAATGCCAGCTACGACCAGCTTGATTTAAACCGTATAAAGCTTTTCGCGTCGAACAAACTTTGTCTCCGCTTCTTAGACTACGCCGCATTTCGATAGCTTTTGTTTTTATATTGCTATCACCCCTTTCGGTTTCGGCTAAAATATCTAAGGCTTTTTCAACGTGACAGGGGACTTCCATGAAAATTTCTTCGTCGAGTTTACCGTTCAAGTAAGCTGACGTCACGTCTATTTGGTGAATTTTCATATCGTACTCGGCCGCAAGAGCAGCCATAACTCTGACCGATTCCAAACGTACAACCGGAGCGAAAGTTTCATGGAAATCAATTCCGGAACGCTGAGAAAATCCACGCGCTACAATCCTCGCCTTCCTACGTTTGATTTCACCGCTCGGCTTATATTTATTACGCAGAACAATTCGGCTTCCGATCAGTTTCGCGTTCTTTTGACGCTCGACGATTCACCTGCATCGCCTCCATTCTCGGTACTATCGTTTCGGTAGTTTGGAGAAGATAGATCGATAGCGAAAGTCATGTCCATATTTTCGCGTTTGCCACTGCTCGTTTCATCCCGCTGGATGCTCTCGCAAGGAACATTTTCCGAAGTAGAATCGCTATCAAATTTAGCTCGATTCGCGCTATACAGTAATGTCTCGATTAGTGTTCAAAATTGTGTCTACGATTAGTGTTCATTTCTATCCCCACTACTTGGGGTGGTCCGCCCTGGAACCAGCAAAGCGTGAAACGCCGAGCATGTAGTCTGAACCCAGATCGAATATCGGTGAGAGCCAACACTGATGCAAGCGAGATTATAAATTAAAACTCGTTCATTTTTGGTCCGTTTTAAATGAAATTTTACCAAACTGTTCGTTACAGTCTCCTGATTAAAATGACATCAAACACGATATGGTTTGGATAATTTTTACTTATCATGGTAATAATAATTTTATTCTCCTTTATTATTGTTTTCGATAACAACTAGAATATGTGTAGTAGATATAAATTTTTACAATTTCTTATCAGTACAAATTATATACGGTTATGAACACCGAATGTAATGTCACAGGAACGAGAATAATTCTCGATACAACAATATTTTGCCATTAACTAAATATAGCAATTTAAGATTAAGAGAATTAAGAGACTCTCGATTCGAGCGTTTACTTCCAAATTCACAATCTCACTACTAATTACCTTATTGCTGTTGACTAATATACAAATATTCTAGTTCTTATCGATAACAATAATAAAGGAGAATAAAATTATTAATACCGCGATAAGTAAAAATTATCCAACCCATATCGTGCTTGGTGTCATTTTAATCAGGAGACTGTAACAAACATTTTGGTAAAATTTCATTTAAAACGGACCAAAAATGAACAAGTTTAATTCTTAAATTTTGATCGCGTTAGGATTGTCTCACGTACACGGGTATTTAAAATTGCTTCTTTCCCGGAACGCTGCCCCGAGTCTCGGCTGTCACAACATCAAAGGGGACCCGAACTCGCTTGAGAATCGTGTCTGCACACGATTAGTGTTCACATTCGGTCCCGAGCGAGGCACACTAATGGAGACATTACTGTACATACTTTCTTCCCCTTTAATGTTTTATCTTAAGTTTAACGACAATCAGCAATCGCTGCACACATTCACATAAACATAATCAACACATATGACAAAATATAATACTATAAACCCTTATACATACAGGGTGTCCCATAACTACCGCAACATCGGGAATGAGGGATAGCTGGGGTGATTCTGAACAACTTTTTCCTTGTCCAAAATGTTGTTTGAAGCTTAATTTTTGAGTTATTAACCAAAAACACTGGCTAATCAGAGCACCCGAAATCCACGGGCTCATTGTCAGGCGCGTAACGCACTACGGCGCTCGATCGTGCATGGGGGCCACGACGGTATCGAGGGAATCGTACGGCAAATGTTACATCGTCTTTAAGCAAGCCTAATGTGGAATTTTCGGTTATTCATTAATAAGAAATAAACTAATAAATCGTTTAACACGTTCCGTGCCAGACCCATTTTCGGTAACTTTCCTTGACTTAAATTGTGCAGCAATTATGACGATAATTTATTAAGACCAAATGTGTACCCTTTCTGTACTGTATGTTAAACGCCATACCTTTTTCTTGATTATAATGATTTTTGCAATTTAATCGATACTTTTATTCGTTATCCGAAAGGAATAAAGTGTTTTAATACTTATGAAAAACTTACCCATTCGTCCACGAATTAACCTGCTTCGATTCAACAGCTGATGTGACGGCCGGGTCGATGAACTCACTTCACTATCACTTTCATTGCATTAATGAAACTATCACGTGTATACCACACACTGGTAGACTTCACCACAGCCCGGAAGGTATGTTTGAACGCCAAAAAATTCATCATTTGTTCAGGAGAACGGTATTTCTGAAACTGGCAAGCTTGAGGCAGACACCGATGTAGGCAACAAGATGGCTGCAGCATCTTGACACATTTCACATTTAGCAAATAATAAACGATTTAATGGTTTATTCACTGCTAAAACACCCTACCGGGCTTCCTTGAACTAGCACAAGATCACAGAAATTCGATTTTTCACAATCTTTCACTTCTGGAAAGCGGAGAAACAGTATTACGATTTGCACGCATCCGACGTAAGAATAGTTGAATAATTCTCCGTCGGAGGCGTTTATGACACATTTTAGTTAATTTGACCAGGTTATCGTCAGGGTCGATAAAAATACAAATCAGTCGGTAAATGTAACTTATAATTGCACACCACGAACGGCGATTCATACGTGAATACCTGATGCGCGAACACATTTCATGGGTTCATTTTTTTTACATATTTTATTTTTAATTACCAGCTATATGGCAATGATATATATTTAAAAAAGGAATAAACAGTAAAGACTCCTAATGATTTATAGAGATATATTAATTTATTTATTAATAAAAATTAAAAACTACGGGTTGCGCCCCGCCTCTGCCGCTCCGGCGATCCCATTCACCGCGGGGGCTATATATTAGCCGCTTTATCTTTTTTTTTTATCTGAAGTATAATAATGAATCATTAATATAAAAAACCAAAAGCATTCGTGCAAAATCAATGCTTTTACTTACAGCTTTCATGGACGGCGTACCGTCTTCCTTCTCTTTTGTGTCTTTCTTTACCTCCTCCTTCTTCTCTTTTTTTCAATTTCATTTGTAATTCGTGGCTCCTCCACCACTTCCATCCGTAATGAAAGTAATTTATGTATTTTTAACTTTTTTTAGATTTTGTAACCTTCAACACGCGTTTCTTATAGATTTAGATGTACTGAATACGAATCTGCAGCCCGTTTTTTCCCAGAACGTACCATTTTTATAAAAATCCATTTTTTTTATAAGTAAAAAACTTTAAACTTTGGAAGTGTTTTGTGCTTTTCCGGTAATAGTTATACAGTTGCGTTTGGTGCTAAATGATTCTGTGGAGTTTGACGAATAAAGTGATATAAGTGATTATTAGATTATAATCATTTAAATATGTTTAAATAATGATCAAAGTGAAAGAACGCAGAAAATGCAACCATTGTGGCTGATATCTTTCAATTTATTTAAAAAACAAAGGGCCTATGAGACAATGTAAGTATTCCACGTGATAGAGTAGACTTTCTGCTAAGGCAAGCATCAGTGGAAATTAAAAAATCATTTTCATTTTCAGTATCGAAATGAAATAGTCTGATAAAACACGCGGCAGCAACAGTGGCACTCAGCAGAACTACTGCGCGTCTGGAGATTCCGATACGGTGAACAATAAGTGTGGGGACGCCGTCATAGAGCACCACTGCCGCCGCACGTGTTTTACCAAATTATTTCGCTTGGATATTGAAAACGAAAATGATTTTGTAACTTTCGTTGATGCTTGCCTTAGCAGAAAGATCTGCTCTATCACGTGGAATACTTACATTTTCTCATAGGCCCTTTGTTTGTCAAATAAATTCAAAGATATCAGCCACAATGGGTGCATTTTCCGTGTCCTGTCACTTTGATCATTACACTGTTCAACACGGGTCTGATTTTTTATCCTTCAATAGGCGTTTCTTGTAGACTTTAACGCGCTGAATACGAATCTGAAATCCGTTTCTCTCCAGAACGTACCATTTTTGAAAAAATCAATTTTGAAAAAAATCGCAAATTTTTAACTTTGAAAGTGTTTTGTGCTTTTCCGGTAATAGTTATTCAGTTCCGCTTGGTGCCAAATGATTCTTTGGAGTTTCACGAATAAAATGATATAAATAGTTGTTTGATTATAAACATTCAAATATGTTTAAATAATGATCAAAGTGAAAAGAACACCGAAAACGCACCCATTTTGGCCGATATTTTTCAATTTGTTTCAAAAACTGAGGGTCGACGAGAAAATCTGACTATGCCACGCGATAGAACAGACATTTCTGCTAAGGAAAGCATCAACGGAATTTACATTTTTTTTTTTTTTCCAAAATCAAAGCGAAACAGTTTGGCAAAACACGTAGCGGCGGCACTGGTGCTCTATGACAGCGGCTCCCCCGCTTATCGCTCGGCGTACCGGAATCACTAGACCCGCAGTCAGAGTGTCACTGTTGCCGCTGCGTGTTTTGCCAAACTATTTCGCTTCGGTATTAAACACGAAAATGATTTTGTAAATTCCGTTGATGCTTTCCTTAGCAGAAATGTCTGTTCTATCGCGTGGCATAGTCAGATTTTCTCCTAGACCCTCAGTTTTTGAAACAAATTGAAAAATATCGGCCAAAATGGGTGCGTTTTCGGTGTCCTTTTCACTTTGATCATTATTTAAGCATATTTAAATGTTTATAATCAAACAACTATTTATATCATTTTATTCGTAAAACTCCAAAGAATCATTTAGCACCAAGCGGAACTGAATAACTATTACCGGAAAAGCACAAAACACTTTCAAAGTTGAAGATTTGCGATTTTTTTCAAAATTAATTTTTTCAAAAATGGTACGTTCTGGAGAAAAACGGATTTCAGATTCGAATTCGGCGCGTTAAAGTCTATAAGAAACGCCCATTCAAGTTTACAAAACCAAAAAAAAGTTGAAATTTGTCGAACAGTGTTATTTAAACATATTTAAATGTTTATAATCTAATAACCACTTACATCATTATATTCGTCAAACTCCACAGAATCATTTGGCACCAAACGCAACTGAATAACTATTACCGGAACAGCACACAACACTTTCAAAGTTGAAAATTCGCGATTTTTTTCAAAATTCATTGTTTTCGAAAACTGTACATGCTGGAGAAAAACGGGCTGCAGATTCGTAAAAAGCATATCGAAATCTATAGGAAACGCGTATTGAATTTTACAAAATCAGACCCACGTTGAACAATGTTAGACGGTTTATATCGAGGATCACCAACGGCAGAATATGTGTATTTCTTGCTAGCAAGGAGATGGCAGACAATGTTACAGACAAACATAAACACCTGTCCGAGTAAAGGACACCAACCTGTGCCTAAGACCACTAATCAGCAAATACCAACGTATTATATTATCAAATGTTTACCCAACATTCCCCCATTCAAGCATAGAAGAAACTCTAGACAACCTAGGAATAAAAAGAGAATCGGCTGTATCCTTTTTAAGAGCCGGAATATCAGAAGAAGGATACGCACACATACTTAGTTCTCGCCGTCAACTATATATACACCCAGAAGACGTGCAAAAAATTCCGGAGACTATCAAAATCGAACACGATCAGACAACATACTGGATATACCCTTCCACCGTATCATTAAAATGCTTTATATGCAAGCAAGAAGCACATATAGCCAAAAATTGCTCAAACAATGAAAACCAACCCCTATCCAACGTTCTATCACAAGAAATTACATCCAAGCATATCCAAGAAACAGAAGTAGCCCAAATCGCAGGTCATACAAACAAGGTAAACGCTCCCGATAAACCGACAATCCAAACGCCAAACGAAACTGCGGAAATAATAGAAATAGACCAAAACGCCATTAAAACGATAAAATGTCATTAAAACGCACAGACGCAGAAATGACGGACACCTCAAGCAATGCCACAAGCAGTTCAAATAATGACCAGGCAACCGGGATCGAAACGCCAGTCCACAAACCACCCAAGAAAGAAACTCTGCCTGTAAAAGCAGCAACGCAAAATCTAGACACCATGCTACAACCCATAAAACACATGTTGGAAGAACCAGGTAAAATACTCACTATTCACTATTCATTCGATCCGAACGTCTCGGCGGTCGATACAAATCTGATAGATTTGGCAAGCGTTCGCTTCCACACGCACACGCACAAACCCATGTTCGTTACTGTAACCGACATTATTGTCCCAACGATCATACCGCGTCGTAGGACACGGACAGTTGTAAATAACAGCCAATAACCGTAAATAACGTGGATTTCGGGCCCTCTAATTAGCCAGTGTTTGTGGTTAATAACTCATAAACGAGTGCTTCAAACAACATTTTGGTCAAGGAAAAAGTTGTTCAGAATCACCCCAACTACACCCCGTTTCCCAATATTGCGGTAGTTACGGGACACCCTGTATAAATTTAACGTATAAATTATTAACTTCCCTTGTCACAAGATCCCATACTTGGCGTGTCCTCATTGATTGAAGTTCTTCTTCCATGGCCTGTTCCCAACATTTTCTGTCTGCAATAAAATTCCTAATTTTTGTATTAATGTTACATCTATCCCCGTAATTTCGACACTTTTTTGCGGAAACTTAAAGAATTTACGAGCCGTATTGCCATCATTACTCGATCCATAATCTGGCTTAGGCTTATCAATAATTAAACCTAATTCTTCTCTGAATTTCCGTTGTATCATAATTTTCCTTTCTTTTAAATCTGCCTTTTCTTTTTTCGCCTCTAATTTGCCACTTTTTGAGATCTAAACGGTAACTAATATGTACTAAGCATTCGAAAGTGCGGATCCGTAAATCGAACGTCGATAAACCAAAACGGTAATTTTCAATATTTACTGTTGTTCGGGCGTAAAAACCCACCGCGCGAAGGGATGAGCGCATGACTAGGGTTAGTTAGGGCAGCCAGATGGCTGACTGACCGCGAACGTCATAAACGACGAAGATCGCGTTAGAACCCTAGAAACACCAAATGTACCTGGTACCGTTAGCCAAGGTGTGCAGGCCTTGCACACCTAGTGTTAGCGGGCAAAGGCGCTGATTGGTTGATCACTGCGTCCCTTTTTTGCATATAAGCCGCCAACTTTAGTTATTAAGGAGAGACGTTACTGAGGAGCTGGAGCGATCAGTCGTCGAGGGGTACTCTACAGATTTGAAGAACATCAAGGGTCGTGGTCTGACCGCCGGACACGATACAGCAACCAAGGGTGTGGTCTTCGATCTCTACGAGTACCAAGAGTCGTGGTCTGACTGCCGGACACGACAGAACATTACAACATAATCATCTATAGAAGGGACCGTCCCTGAATATTCAACGCGACCAACTACAGAAATACAGTCCACTATTTTACAACAACTCTTTGGCTATACATTCTTTCCTCCATCAACCCGTTCACGAGCCTGCGAGTGTTCGGACGCGTACAACTGTTTCTTGGACAGACTCATCATCCATTGATGATGGGGTTGCTCCACAAATATAACACCTCATTGAGGAAACTGTTTCAGTAAAGACATTACACACCTTGCCATCTACCATTGTTAAAAAGAATTGATAATTTATTATTACTTCCTTTTCATCAATTTTCAATTTTGTACCGTGTATGTTATCCATTTGATTTTGAATTTTTCCTGTTTCCGCCATTATTAAATCGTTTGTTTCTTTCTGTAAAATAAATTTTAAGGGTCGGCAATACCTGGTAGACGATGGTGCTGAATTTTCCCAAACTACGTTTGTGTCGTTAATCAATATTATCGGCACGAAATAAATTAAAAATAAAAACTCGTCATTACTTTGGCTAGATGTAAAGTTTTGTTTATATTCGCTATGTCCCGCACTTCCACCGCCACCCCATTTGCAAATTAACTTTATTCCGGTTTGTCCGTTGATTATATTTGCATTAATGCTTAATAAGCGATTTACCCCATGATCCAATGTTGGTTGAAAAGCTAGTTCTGCACTTGATTCTGTGATTTTAATGGAACTTGAAGGAGGTAAACAAGCGCGTTCCGTTTTTCATAAAGTATAATATGAAGGATAAATTTGATGTCCTAAAGTTAAAGCTTTTTTCCTATTAAGCTTGTAAGAAAACACGGTACTTTTGCTATCAATATATAATGCTAAAGCCTCATCAGGTGTCATTGAATTTTTATGTTTAATTGTTTTTTTAAACTTATGTATCTCTTGTGCAACACACGCTGCATTACTGACAACGTTGGCAGCACTTCTTTGCCCTTGTGAGCGTAGAGCTACTTCTGCAGCAAGAGTTATTTCTTGAAGAGAATTTTAATTTACTAAATTTGCTACTTTCCTTTTTTTTAGTTCTATATGATGATTGTCCAAAATATTTCCTTGGTCGTCCTGTAGAATTTGATGTTGCAGATGTTTCATCGGTGGGACTTGATACTCGGCCATCAAATAGAACAAATTCTTCCCCTTCGAACCAATCTCCAAATCTGTTTAAAAAATATTCGCGTTGTCGTCCACTTTTCTCCCAACGATCTTTCATTGGGCTTACTACTCTGGAGATGTTAGCCCATATTTTGTGAATGACTGCTTCCGATACATGAACGCAATCAATTTTACATAACATGCTTTCACATAATTTATCAAAGTCACTGTTGAGGTGCGAGAAGGCAAGGTTTATGGCAGGGCAATTGACAACAGTCGCGGAGTACGTGACTGTTTAGTTTTTCTAAAAGGCGCATAGAAAAAGGTTTTTAAAGAAGACCCTGCCATAAACATCGCTGCACCAAGGCATGACTCGGCCTCGACACTTTACGGTGTCCGCGGCAGCGACTCGTCACCTGGCAAAACCTGGGAAATACCCAAGCACTGTCAATGCGTCGCCCACCCCCAAATTCCCCTGTGGAAAGTCACCGTGCCCCTTCCTAAAGAACACCACGCCAAGGGCGTAATGGAAGGGGAGAACACGAGGTCTTAAAACCAGGGGAACTTGAGAGAAAGGGCATAATTTAGAAAAACAGAGAGCATAACACAGATAGAAGTCAGTAGAAGTACTGACAAACCAGCATATACAGATACACGATACCTTAACATAACGATATAATAAACAGTCAGTTGTTGTATTAACACGTGTTACACTTAATACTATCATCACGGTCCCAAGCCGTCCAAACTTGGGTAGTCCTTCGAGCAGAAATATAGACGGCACTTTGTGCAAATATCCAGGGAAGTTACGCACACTCACAGTCACTTGCATTCTGTAAGCTCAGCCAAAGATAAAAAAATTCATAAATAAATACAGTGTGTGGAAAGTGCGGATTTGTGCTTTAATGAACCAACTTGATGTCATTTATGTTATAAATGATGACATTCCCGACGCGTAAACTGCAGGATGGGTTAAAGCAGAAAGGGTTGCCAAGAGCGTGATAGTGGAATACTTATCGGACTCATACTTAGGGTTTGCACAAACTGGAAGCACGGCGAGGGAAATATTAAAAGGTTTAGATGCAATTTATGAAAGAAAAAGTCTAGCCAGCCAACTTGCAGTCCGACAAAAATTGTTGAGTTTGAAATTGCAATATACCATTGATAAAACATTTTACCATCTTTGACGATTTGATCGCGGAATTGTCAGCAGCGGGGGCAAAATTAGAAGAGACTGACAAGGTTGCACATTTGCTGTTAACTCTTCCAGCATTATACGATGGAGTGATAACGGCAATTGAGACCTTGTCAGAAGATAATTTAACCGTGGCTTTTGTCAAAGTTAGACTACTGAACCATGAAATAAAAATAAGGGCGGTAGATAACTTTACAAGCACGAAAGTGCTCCATGTACAACAGTTTAATAGCAATAGTAGTGAAGTGCGAAAAACATTTAAAAGAAATAATAACAGATTCAAAAATTATAATAAAAGTTGGCAAATAATTAAATGTCACCATTGCGGAAGGAAAGGACATAAAATGAAAGATTGTTTTCTCAATAAAAAAAGCCTTCAGCATCAAGAAGAAAGGAAGAGAATGGTTCAAACCATAAATGTTTCTGAGCCAAGCGGGTCAAATGAAAATACATCTGGCTTTGCGTTTATGGCTGGGAACCATCGACCTGGAGCGACCGAAAAATTAACTTTCTTGTTGGACTCGGGAGGGATGAAGTGTTTTCAACTTTCGTCAAGCTGCAACCACCCGTCAACATAATGGTAGCGAAGAATGGGACATTTATCACGGCAACAAAAAAGGGACAAATTCAAGTGACCAGCAATATGGGAATCGAGGGTGTCCTGGAAGACGTCCTATACTGCCCAGATGCCCCGTACAACCTTTTGTCTGTACGAACAATGCAGCAGGCAGGGTTGTGCATCGTGTTCAACGAGGATGGGGTCAAAATTACGAAAAACGGTAAAATGGTGATGTATGGTAAGCCCTTAGATAATTTAACAGCTATAGATTTTACAGGTAGTAGAAAAAGGGTAAATAATTATAATTCACAAGCACATAGCTTAGTAGTTAATAACTATGAACTGTGGCATAAACGGCTAGGCCACATTGGAAAAAAGAAATTTATTGAATTGAAAGATAAACAAATGGTTGAGGATATGGAGTATATTAATAAAGTTATACTGGTAGATAATTTATGCGAAGCTTGTATAAAATACATACAAGCACGGTTACCGTTTCAAAAGGCTAAAGAAAAAAGTCATATAAAACGACCATTGTTTATTGTACATTCAGATGTTTGCGGGCCTATCGCTCCAAGTACCATAAATGATAAAAATTATTTTGTATCATTTATAGATGAGTTTACTCATTATTGTGTCACATATTTGATCACTTGTAAATCGGATGTTTTTTCTGTATTTAAAGATCTTATTGCAAAAAGTGAGGCACATTTTAATTTAAAAATTGCCAATTTATATTGTGACAATGGTAGAGAATTCTTATCGAATGAGATGAAAGACTATCGTGTGCAAAAAGGTATAAGTCTTCATTTAACTGTTCCACGTACCCCACAATTGAATGACGTTTCAGAACGCATTGTTAGAACAGTAACCGAAAAAGCACGCACGATGATAAGTGGTGCTAGTTTGGATAAGGTGTTTTGGGGTGAAGCAGTGCTTACTGCTACATATTTAATTAACTTAACCCCAACTAGGGCTTTGAAAAAAAATAAAACACCATTTGAATTATGGCACAATAAGAAGCCTAAATTGAAGTATTTAAGAATTTTTGGTTCGACTGTTTATGTTTATAATAAAATTAGAAAAACAAAATTCGCTGAAAAGTCATGGAAAGGAATTTGAAAAAAGAAAACTTTATTACGGTTAGAGACGTAATTGTAGACGAAATGAATTACTTAAAAACTCGGCCAGTACTGACATTTAAATTTGAAAGTATGATCGGTGAAACCTATAAAACTGATGTATTTGAAAGAGGATGAAAATCAGTAGAAATAAGTGGAATGTCTAGTAAATCTGATACTGATGAATCAGATGAACATGTGTTAGATTTAAAATAGCGCGCTTTAGCCGTTGCGCGTTGAACCGTTACTAATTGTAAGTGGCGCCCCATAGCGGCGCCACTTGCTTCCCATAGCTGGGACCGCCATTATTATTCGTTTCCTTGAAACAAACGCACGTTGTATCACGCTTAACTAGAGTTATTATTATCTTCGTATTTTCTCCAATAAAAGTGTATCAGTTATTCTGTTGTTATGTATCAGAGACGACTCTCTGTTTTTGTTATTGAAACTTAACGGATGACATACAGGGATGAGTCAGGGCACGGACCGATGGTACGACCCAGCGACGAGTCATACCACTTCTCCCTCGTCCAGGCCCAAAGATCCAAGGGTCGCGATGCCGACGCTACAAAAACACCAAAACAAGCGATAGATATAAGAAGGGAGGTAGCCAGGGAAAGCATCAATCTATCTACGAACCGTCACGCTCGTAGGTTCTAGTTGCATAGTATTAGTATCTTCTCTGTAAAGTACAATTCGAGGATTGTACTCGTACCTCGATTATAAGTGCTGTATTTACCACAACATACCGTGAGTGGAAATTAAAAGCGAAGCAAACCAACACCAGTCTATTCAATTAATCTACCCACCACGTAACACTGTCGTTCCTACTCATTTCATTCACGACCTCTAACAACATTAGTCGAGTATAAAAGTAAGTGGGGAGAAATTAGGTGATGAATCTAATCCATCTGTAGTAGAAACACATATGCACAATGAGTCTTCATTTCAAAAATATAAGGGTAGAATACAAGAAAATTCGGAACTTAGAAGGAGTGATAGAATTAAGCAACGTCCTGCTATTTCGTATAATGAAAGTGACACACAATATGATCTTCTCATATGTGCACAATCATTTATCAATAAAATTCCTAATGTATTTGATGATATTAAAAATAGCGAAGATAAAATTAAATGGGATCGAGCTATTGATGGTGAATTAAATTCTCTATTGATAAATAAAACTTGGACTTTAGTAGAGAGACCTAAAGATAGAAATATTGTTGACAGTAAATGGACATTTACCATAAAGAATAATGAACTCGGAAATCCTTCGAGATACAAGGCACGTCTTGTTGCTCGTGGGTTTAGTCAGGAATATTTAACTGATTATAATGAAACATTTGCGCCAGTTGCAAGAATTGCGAGTTTTAGATTTATAATTGATTTTGCGAATCAGTTTAATTTACTGATAGACCATATGGATGTAAAGACTGCATTCTTAAATGGTGAATTAAAGGAGGAAATTTATATGAATGTTCCTCAAGGAGTGAGTTGCAATAGCAATTAAGTATGTAAATTAAATAAAGCAATATATGGATTGAAACAAGCAGCAAGATGTTGGTTTGAAGTATTTGAAAGAAGTCTTGTAGGCAATAGGCCTGATGAAATAGGCAACAGGTTCGTCTGTAACTAACAAACTCTATAAAACAACCGATCCTTGACACCGCAGCCCTTTGCCATCGGCTCGTAACAACAGATTTGAATGCAATTAGTTTTTTCTTAGGAATAAAAGTTAAACGAGAGAATCATAAGATAACCTTAGATCAAAGTGCTTATATTGAAACTGCCTTAGACAAATTTAATATGAATTGGTGTAAGCCCGTTAGTACACCTTTTCCAAGTAAATTAGATTATTTAGCCTTAAATTCTGATGAAAGGTGTAAAGCACCAATTTGATTGGATGCTTAATGTATTGTTAGATACCTGGACCCCCGAACCTACACGTGCACGGAACATGTGCCAAAAATGTCAAACCCGCAACAATCTGGCTAGAATTACCCCCCGTCCTAATCCCAGTCCTTTTATTTTACGATACTAAACTTTCTCCGAAAACTCACGCACCCCTCCAAGGCCCCTAAAACCATAAAGTACCTCCTTCCCCAAAAATCCGAAAACTCCTTCCAGTTCCACTTCCACCCCTATCAACCACCACTACGATCTTCTATTCCCACTCCTTCGATAGCAATAGTTTACATTTTTCCCTAAGCGACTCCGAGATCTCAGAATAAACCGAACAGTCTAACGATTCACTTCGAAACGATTAAATAAAGACTACGTATATACTTTGTAACTCTGAGTAACTTCATTTCACGGGTTCACGACAGTATATTATGCTGTGTACGCGTCCTGATTTAAGTACAGCAGCTAATATCTTCAGTAGATATACAAATAAGAACAATACAGAATTGTGGAAAATTTTTAAACGAGTATTAAGATAATTAAAAGGTTCGAAAGATATTAAATTAACTTACGTAAAAGACGACGATAATAATTTTTTAAGCGGATATGTTGATTCCGATTGGGGCGGTAACGATATAAATGATAGGAAAAGTACAACAGGTTGTCTGTTTGGTTTATTAGAACGATGTACAATATGTTGGACTACGAGGAGACAAGCATCGGTAGCTGCTTCATCTACTGAAGCAGAGTATGTGGCACTTTTTGAAGCTGTAAGAGAAGCTTTATGGTTAAAGTCATTGGCAGTTAGCATTAATATAGATATTTCAAAGCCGATCATAATATATGAAGATAACAATGGCTGCATAAGCATTGCAAATAATCCAAGCAATCACAAGAGATCGAAACATATCGATATAAAGTATCATTTTTCGAGGGGGCAAATCGAAAAGAATGTTATTAAACTTGAGTTTGTTTCTACAGACAGTCAAGTAGCTGATATGCTGAAAAACGCGTTACCAGCAGCAAAATTTATAGAATTCAGGACAAGGATGGGCCTGGAGTAATTGAAATATAAATATATGAATATATTATAGTGATTTCAAATGTTAAGCATTTGATATGGCCTGATTAGGTTTTCTTGGGTTTCCCTAATCCTTTGCAACAAATGTTGGGTCATGTGTAATTTCCGAAGGGATAGCAAAGAAGGAATGTTTACTTGTTTGTTTATGTTATTATAGAATTATAATACTAATGAATGAGTATAGCGATCATTGTTTTTATTTGAGAACGGTTGACTCATTTTTGAGGGGGCGTGTTGGATATTTGCTATTGATAGTAAATATAATATATCATGCTAGACAAAATTGTCTCAGCGTCCTTAGAAATGTCTTACTAACAGAGATAGTAGGAGAACCGGATGGGTCTGTACTTGGCGAGTCAAAGGGCCTAGGTTGTAAAATGAGACGATGCGCATTCGTAGGTATAAGTGGACCCCAGTTCTTCTGGGTGTTTTCGTTCAGTTCTAGAGAGCATTTCCTGGCAAAAGGACATTCCTTCAGAGCTATTTTAAATAGACGCATTGAGATAAATATAATAGTTATTTTATTTAACACACCATATTCAATAAATGCATCTTAATAACATTGCAGAGCATTTCTGTGGTCCAAAGAAATGTGCTCGAACAATTCTTAAAAAATTGTTTGCTAGAAATCGTACTTTGACCGCTCTGTAAACATTGAACAAGTGGGTTTAATGTTTTAATATTCAGGAATTTTAATGTATGATTATTCTAGATTACATTGAAACAATTTTTTTTTCGAAATTCGAAAATGAATTTTGTCCACTTAATTATGCCATTCGAAACACTGTGCGCCAGTAGGGGGTAGATCTTGTTTATCATTTCGATCAGAGCTATGGTGTTGGTGGTCTATGTTTTTGCAATTTCAAGTGGGTTTGGTGAACCGATGGAATTTTCTAGGAAGATTTTTAATTGTGGGTAATCTAGGATGTAGTTGTTGTTTTTATTTTCAATGTTCGTTTTAGCTGGTTGAAGTAGTTCGTCTATTGTTTTATTTTTCGGGGAGGGAGATGTGAGGCGTCTTTGTTTTTCGCTGAGTGGACTACTATCTCTATTAGTTTTCGTAGTTATTTTTTGGGGGGGTGGAATTTTGAAGCATAGGTCACTTAGTTTAACCAGGTTGATGTGACTATCGTCTGATGATACTGAAAGTGTTCTTTTACCTGTTGATTTGTTTGCGTTTGGTTCTTCTTTGTCCGTTTCTGTTTCCGGTGTGCCTTCCTTGTTTGTTGTGGAAGCTGTCTCACAGTTTGACTTGTGGGGATTTGGGTTGGTGTTGGTCTGTGCGATGGTTTGATTTGTTACTGTATTGTGAGGACATTGTCTGGCGATGTGTCCTTCTTGTTTGTAGTCTAGTTTATCTGTGGTAGTAAATATTCTGTATATGGTGTCGTCTAAGGTAATTGTGAAGGAACTTGGAATCTTTTTGATGTCGTCTGGATTTACATAAACCTGGCGCCTGAAGCTCAAGATATGTGAGAACTCTAGATCTGTGATACCTGCCTTTAAGTATTTTTGATTTTTGGTGATTTTTGAATATAGTTTAATGTTGTGTTTTGAAAACACTGGTTCAATCGTGCTGTTCGGGATTAATGGTGCTACATTAGATAGGATGATACGTTGAGCTGGTATCAGCATTGGTCGGATGTCTATGGTTGTATTGTTTATTGTTATTGATTTGTGTTTTGATGTCAGATTTGTAACTGCTTCTTTGCTGTCGATATACATACATATTCTCCCGTTTGTGATTCGGCAGATGAATTTTATCGCTTTTGGTCCAATTATGGTTCCAATGGTTTTTGCATAATCTTTGGTGGTGATGCCGTTTACTGATTGTAGAATGATTGCTTCATCTTTGGGTGGCGTGTACTCGTTTTTAAGGATGGTTTAGGATCTCTTCCGTTGCGGGTTTGAATTCCTAGAGAATTGCTTGTTGTCGATGTATTTGGGTTCCTTGATGGTAACATGGTTGTATGTGTGTACGTATACACAAGTGGTCACCACCACTGCCTCGTTGTCACTAACACTCTTACACTTTCTTGCTCTCACTCTCACTGACTATGGCACTCGCGGGCGATACCAATATAAGCAAACTCAACCCATCGCATCGGCAGTCGACTTGACACTGGACCAGTGGCGGCTCGTAACTAAGATTAGTGGGGGTGCTGCTCCAGAAAATTTTTAGCCTTTGTTTTAAAATTGTGCGAAAGGCACTGCGGGAGCGACAATCCACTCTCTCCCTCGCAGCCTCGCGGGCAGCTTCCTATGTGCGCATGCGCACAACAGTCAAACGCCACACTTCCATACATAGATTTTTGTATCTTTTTCATAAAGTGGGAATGGCTACTAACATTAAGCTTAAGGATTATATATTGTACAAGTATACAGAAAAAATTATAGAATAGAAGACTCATTATATTAAATGTTATCGATAGTATCAAGTAGAAATAGGGGGTGCTGCAGTTCCACAGTGCCTATACGCGAGGCGCCACTGCACTGGACACAATTTTATTAATGTACAATAAATAGTAGTTAAAATGTAAAAATGTCTACATAATAAACAGGTATATAAAAAATATATAGTAATATTTAAGAATTTATAAATGTGAATAAAAAAAGTGCCTTGTATGCATGATACTAATTGCAAGTTCATTTGGCGCCCTCCAAAATGTGCGGACTCTGGAAGCACGTTGGGCGAGCAGAGACACTATTCAATTTATACACTATATTGTTAACGTTGAAAACTTCCAGTTATCACACGTTTTCAAAAAATTGTTTAAGTATTTAAAAATGTAGTAATCATATTTTATGAAGCTTAAGTAATCTATTTCATGTGACATTTCTTATACTACATGCGCAGAAAAATAAGAAGAATATAGTTTAATTATAAGTTTCTTATAACTTTGATAACTTCACTGTTTGCATAACAGTACATTCTATAAAAGTAATGGTATAAAATTGCTAACTTTAGATTCCGGTCTTACAGAAAATAAATTACGAAATAATATTTCAGTAATACATGCATCTTTAGTGAGAATCTAGTCTTTTTAATTTACTCTTCTGCTGATCACTGCCACAGGCTAATTCTGCAGATACGTGTCACTACCTACATGAATTGCATAAAGTTTTCATTCATTTGTTTATTTCTTTATCAAAAATGTAACTCGATAGCTAACCTTTCGGAATAGACAATTTGTTGAATTAGATAGTGTACGATATTTCTTCAATTACTGCAAATGGTAAGAAATTAAAGATGACGGTGGGTAACAAGGAAACATCGGAAATTCAGACCACGATTTACCCACCTAGGCTAATTCCACCGTTGAAGGATCCTTATCCTCCGAGGAAGTCGTCTACCATATCCGAAATCGGAAGTATAAATTATTTCCAGAATTATAGAAATGCAACTCTATCAACATTCTTGGTAAGCTTTCCACCTCGAGTCTGCGATAATTGACTCTATTTTTCATCACCTAATAAAATTGTGCTATATGCATGCATGTGCAGCACTGCCCTCTATTACGTTGCTACGTTAATCTTTTCTATGTAAAAATTTCCTTGGCTGTTTTTGTTCATTCTTTATAATCTTCTCTATTTTTTCGTAGAATTTTTGTATTCAGCTTCCTTCCCTTCTAACCATTAAAAGGAAAACTTCGTTCTAGATAAAACGTGTTTCCATGGCCCTTGTCATTTTTTTTAGGGGATATTACAATTTCTGATATATGTATATTAAAAATATGTACTAATACACACTGTCCTTCATAGCATTATAGTAGTACAGGCATTAAGTTTTGTATTCTTTATATCTATCGATTTAAAAATAGTGTAATTTTAAGTATGCAAAAAATTGTATCCTATTTTTGTCACTGCATATGAGAGTGGAAAGTGAATTTTGTGATTTTACATACTTGTAACTATTTATAAAATCCAAAATAGCTATTATGTAGAAGTTTATTGTTTTTTTCCTCTTGTACATCTCTTATAGATGCCACCGTATGAGTGGGGAAGGCAAAGTACACCATATAGTCCAAAACCTGATATCGTTGTAGGTAAAGTGCGTCGCAGTATAGATCGTGATTTAAGAATTCTCTCACATGGTATTTCAACAATTGATCCTATGCGTATGAAGGAAGTCGATGATCTGTTTAAAGTAATCAATTATGAGTTTCTTTATACCTTACTTTTTACAGATTTAATCCTAGTACGAAAGTAAATATACCACAAATAAAATTGTTTTTAACAAAATAATCCAATACTAAATATTTAAAAAAAACGGGCAGAAAATAAAAATTCTGGTTTATTCGAAAATTGGATAATTCTTGATTGGATAATTCCACTTACTAAAATATTTCTACCACCTATCTGTATATCCCTCCCTTATCTCTATGCAGTAGAAACCCGTCTAGAAAGGTGAAATTTCTTTGTCATTCGATAAGTCTAATGTGAAACGAATCAAGTGTAAACTCTGTAAAAATACATACAAAAATATTCAAATTATAATGCATATACATATACGTAATGCATTAGTCGATTGCACCACGAACAGAATTGTTTTATTAATAACCTTCGATTTGGAATTTAATTATTGTTTACGATATTTAATATATCAATTGCATCGAATCACATCTACATATTTTTAAATAATACATAATACTGCTACTAACAATATTTCAATTATCATTGTTAGTGACTGATAGATGATGTTATGTCTTGTTACAGGGAGTGCAAATTCATCGTAATGAATATAAGGATCGTACTGGTACTTCTCACCCCTTAGTTTTCTTTACGCCTGATGCTTATAAGTATCAATGTGCACCAGACATGACAGTGTCATATCTGACAAGATACCCGCAGAATTATATCAAGTACAAAACACCCGTAGTTTTACCTCTTACTTACGGAAGGCGTAAACAAACGCCGTATATTCCAGATTTATCTCTTTCTGGCATTTACAATAAATCAAGTTGCATCGCTTACAAAAGATAGCATGCCAGTTTTAATGGACCGCAACAAATATATAAATAAAATTAACGCTTTTAATAAATTGTTTAATTTAAAATAGACAAGGAGAATAAAATTGTTGTCAAAGCATCTTTTTTTTGGTGTAAAATTCTTTACTGCTACTATAATATTATAATATTAGCACTATTTAATCTAAAAATCAGCGATGGACATAATGAAAAGCAATTTGTATCAATTAGTTGGCGAGTTCTTCAGATGTTTACTAAAAGATTATACAGGGTGTGCCGTAACTACCGCAACATCGGGAAATGGTGGGTAGCTGGGGTGTTTGAAGCTTCGTTTTTGAGTTATTAACCAAAAACACTGCCCAATTAGAGCGCCCGTAGAGCGCGCGCTCTGGCGCCTACCTCTGTACTGTACTCGGTCGTGTACGGGGACGTCGAGGGTATCGAGGAAATCGTACGGCAGATGTTAGTGGAAAATACACATTCTAATTAATAAATTCAAAGTTGACCTCTGCAGGGCTTTTCAGCGTCACCACAAGGTCAAATAAATGATAGCAAGATTATTATCCCCTTATTATCTTCCAACTTTTGTTTGAAAGATTTTCCCTATACCTTAGGTCTTAGGAGATATTTTCCTGGGAAGATTAAAATGGGGGTGCCCTCTGTATATCAAGTGTAAGGATGGCTGGCCAAATAATATTCTCGATATGCACTCCGTGATTTTGTTTCCGGAGTACTCTCCCTAACTTCATTGCCAAATATTTGTCTAAATAAATAAAAAGAACAATTTGATACAAGTATTTTCCTGTACTTTCGATGCAGTAGAATATACCGAAAAAGTTTGAGAGCGTTAAGCGTTCATTTTATTATAAGAAACCATCACCGAAAAGTGGCTGAATTTTCGACAGAGGCTGTTGAATGCCCCATAGATCGCGCGGATCGCATCTCAGATATCCACCATTGACAAATGCGCATCCCCAATCGTGGCTTCGATCGCACACGTGTCAGGATACGTGCAATGTGGCATATGCACGTGCTAGGATGTACACGCATATTACACAGCCGATTTTGAGTTAGAAACATTTCTCTTGCATAATGCTAAACGCAACAATGCCAATTGCATTTCATGCAACGAAATCTCAACGGGTTATTCCGCTTTTAAAAATGATTCTTTAATTTTCATTATTTGTTAAAATTTCAGATTTACTTCAATACGTTACTAAGCGACACTTCTTTCGGAAGCACAAGAATAGCCAGTCTTCCAGGACGAACGCCAATAAACACTAATATGGAAATACGTGTATGTATATACATATTCATGACGTGTATGTTTCAAACAGTTTCCGCGCGAATGAGATGAAATTGTGTAATCTAATTGAAAATGCGTCCAAACTTTTCACATAACAGGGTATTTTAATAGCGATAATAGTCTCCGAGCCTTTCTGTGGACGGACTCAAGAAGAAAGTTTGTAGAAAATGTGTTAATGAATCATAACATGGTCGTCCTAAATGACTTCAAACTAACTCACTTCAGAGTTGTTAATAGCTCCTTTAGTACAATAGAACTAACCTTTGCAGTGCGAGTTCTGCATGCAACGGTGAGTATGAAACTACTGTAGAGTTATACAACAATGGTTACTGCCCAATAATATGCGGAGTACATGCCAATTGCCCTATATTGCATTTATTTGAACTAGTCTAATGTTTGAAATTCGAACTAGCAGGCTGGAATAAACATCGTTAATTAACCGATTAAAATATCCCTTCCCTTAATTTATAATGTGCGAATTCTACTATTTGCCAAATAGATGAATTAATAGATAAATTAATTTCTGTAATAAATTACGCAGCTGCCTGTACTATCCCAGAATGGAATTTGGAAACCGTTAATGTTCACAACGTTCTACCTCAGTGGAGTAAAAGATGTGGAAGGGCAATCGAAGATTCTAAGCATGTTTTGAATCAGTGCCGGAGACAAAACAATGGAAGACCTAATACAAAAACGTGAAAAGTTGAAGCATATCAAGAAGCACAACAAAGTGTAGTAAAAAGAATATTTGGCCCGAATTTCGAAGTGCCTCAAAGCTATCTGAAAGGAACTCAAGGAATTCCTTTTTTATTCCATGAAAATAATATCGCCACACTTAACCAATTAACCGCACTAACCACTAGAGAAATTGCGAATGTATTCGCTGTGTTGGATTTCGTGTGAAGGGAATCGAGTGTAACACGTTTATATATATACTAAGTACTTTCAAGAAGAGTTTTATTCAATTTAGTTCAATCGGTATTTTGACAGAGGTTCCGCTCTTAAGCTCTAGGAAACTGATTCTGAGCGCAATTGATATTCTGCTACTATATATATATTTTTGATAGAGATGAACATATCAAAAATGCTACTATTTATATATTGGAACTGTATTCATAAATACAAATGTGTGTACTAGACCTAGTCGATATACTATTTGGATAAGTATAACCGATGCATACACCGACTTGAAGTGAATAAATGTTTGGTAACAGTACGGAACTTCCTCAGGTTTTGTGTTTGGTCGTCAAACCGTAACAAGGACAAGGTACCCTCTGGAAACTTCTGTTACATAATATGCCTTGTAACTATTGTGGACAAATGGCGGAATATTAACTAAGAATTAACATAATAACGTAAATGTAAGAATGGCCTAATACTCGAATCGAAGTTTCCGATTAGATATTAGAATAATTGCGTAGGCGTATATATATTAACAAAGTATTCCGTTTATTAATACTGTGCTCCCTCGACCGTAGTCTATACAAGAATGCCTTCCTTTGGCAAAAGCATCGGTCGTGAGGACGCCTACGTCACCATGGCCCTCTTTAACCATCTTAGGGTTCTTCCAAGATCAAGCGAATATTCTAACATGAGCATGATAGAATATTCACAATAGGTACTGTGGGATTGGAAATACTGCGTGACTGTTTAGGATGACTCTGAGGTGTGAAAGAGATGAACATATGTATGTATTTGGAGTTGAGCACTTGAGATGATCGTGTGAACGTAAGGCGGGCGGACGCGCAAGGATTCGGGTGAACGTGACGGACAGTTGCCAAAGAATGTCTGCAGTGTGAATCCTAAATGAGTGAGAGCAAATGAGGAATAGAATGCGAGAGAAACTAAAAGTGAAGGAATATATAGAGTGCATGATGCGTACGCGAGGCAGAGTTTAGGGAGACTTAGAGGAGAACTGATTGAGAATAGAGCAGAATAGTTTGAAGAGTTTAAGAGAGTCGTATCGTGAGCAGAGAGTATTGAATTGAGAGTATTGTGAGTGTCGTGTGAGTGTCGTGTGAGACTCGTTGTTCGTTGAGAATTGTCGTGTGTCGACGTTTTATATTAATAAAGTTAGCGTTTAATTGAAGGAGACTGAAGTTATTACCCTACCTGCCCTCTATTCCAATCTATGTGAGGTTTACAGAAACTAACTTCTACAGTACCAACTTTATTTTACCACATTGTTTTTAATTCGTATCTACTCTTGTACCACATATTTTAATAATTTTTCATAACATCCAAGATATTGTCGATTCCTATTGCGTGAGTATAAAATAAAGTATTTCGTGTAACAAACAAAATGGTACGATATTACGAGGATTAGTAATTGAACCTCCACTTTCAGTTTCTTTTATTTAAGACCGCAAAAAAAGTTTTAAGAATCTCCTCATATTTTCTACCTCATTAAGTATAAAGTGTATTCAAATATATAAGTTAGTAATAGCAAATATTCAAGTGCAGAAGTTAATAATCTTTTGCCATAATTAATAATAATACGTAATGTTATCACAAAAATGTGCTTATTGTCCACGTTGGAACTGTACGAATACCGTTGTTACGTGGTTGGGTATTGAAGTGAAATAGACGGTGTTGGTTTTTTTCTGCTTCGTTTAATTCCCACTCACGGAAAGGTATAAGGATACAGCTTTTTTTGTCGATGCACCAGTACAGTCCTCAAACTGCACTTTACAGGAAGGAACTTTATAAATTAAAATGAGGTCTAACGCGTTTTTATTATTCGGTCTTCTGAATAATGAGTGCCCCTAAGGGTTTTGACTTCCTATACATATTATGGTTTCCTCGCGTCACCGTTGCGATCCTTTGGGCCTTGGTCCTTGGTGAAGGAGAGGCAACGTGACTCGTCGCTGGGTCTTTTGGTTCGTCATAACCATTGCTGGGTCATCCGTTCCAGTACAAAATATTTGTACTGATATGGGTGTGATTCATAACACCGTTGCCAAACTATTCGCATTGAAAACCAATTTCTTCCGCCATTGTCTACTGTTTTATTGGAAATTTTGTAAGTTAATCAATTTTTCCTGTTGTTTTAATAGGGTTAGAAATATATTTTTAACATTTAAAAAATCTTGTGGTTCCTTAAACTGTTAGGTAATTCTTCTTGCAATTAATAAAACAGTGCTTACGGTGGATGATTTTATTTATTTATTTATTATTATTAATATACGGGTTTTAACCCTTTGGATTTTGAAACAGTTAGGAAACCACTATATAATTTGAAAACAGGAAACGTATTAGGTATCGGAATTCAATTCTATGGAAAATTGAAATATGATCACAATTAAACGCAAATCGTTTTCAGCACCCGGTTATTTTATTTGAGGTACCTTATTGTCAATATTTATAAATAGGTATTATATTTATATAGATGACAGAAGTACTCAATAACGAAAGAAAGTGGCAATCCAAGTGCCACAAGTTAATTTTAACAACTAATTTTTAAATTCGATTTCTACAAAAGGTACTTATGTGTTCATCGAGAATTAAGTTTTACATTTCGTATGTGCGTTAAAATGAAAATGCGTTTCAATTAATTATAAAGCATTTATATTTATGCCTATTATTCAGCAATGAAAGCAATTCAGTTGAAAGGGAATTAATTCATGAAAATATCTTCTTTTCAAGAAAATTACGTAATCCATAGTAAATTACATAGAATACAATATTTGAATGCATATGAAACTAAAGTACAAAGGTGCGTGCTCGTTTTAATATGCAGATCAAAGTCACAGACATAATACCATAATCGTGATTACATTTTAAAATGAAATACTGTCGAAAATTCTGAAATTCTAGTAGAGGAACGTATAAACTCTTCGGATGAAATGCTTCCCCTTCGATTGAACACCATCTCTTGAAGTACCTAGGGAAATTGAAAGAGAGATTTAGTAATATTTGACGTTAAAAAAATTAATAGATGCACTGCTAGAAGTATTTATTACATCGACAACAATCCTATTTTATAGATACAATGATGTACGCGCGCAATTTTTATAAAAAAAAAAACATTAACAAAATGATTGGTGTTTGTTTGATTTTGGAAAACAGTTTAGTGCACTGGAAGTTTCCAATTATAATATTTTTCTAATATTATAATTATTGTAAGATAGAAGTCATAATATGTTAATTTATTGTGTACTATAATAAATCAACCGGTAAAGTGAAAAATAGTGCGATTCAATAACTAGCCATTTATAAACAATCTCAAAACGGAACGTAAAATACTTAGAACTACGGTGACAAAGATATTCGGCGACCGCATGTCAGATAGTCAGATAGTCTCTTCAGCTTACAATTAGTGAGTGAGATAACAGTATTTGAGCGTTGAGTACGAATAAATGAATAAATATGTGAGTAATGTATGCCTTTTTTACAGTTGCAACATTTTTGAAATTTGATTAGGACTAACTTACAATTAGTCGTCTCGTGCTAAATTAGTAGATCTATGTTTATATATCTATGAAAAACAAGTTTGATGAATGGAACAAATAATTTATCTCATGATTATTACGCGTCAAATATTCCAGGTCACGCAAATTAATTTGCAATATTATAATTAAAGAAATATTTACGCAAAATATTACGCAAGTGTTGTTCGTACCCAAATTGTCCTTTCCCAGAAAAATGTGGTGAAACATGATTTACTTTTTAGAAACTTTTTAATTCTTTTAAAAGCAGTTCTGTTTACAATACAAATGTGTAAATGCCAGATATATATATACTATATACAATGTGTCAGAAGATATATACATATTTGTATGCTCAATTTTGTATAATAATTCGGTTAAAAGAAATGTAAGTACAATGTTTTTTCGGGACTTTATTACATACAGAAATAATAAACCCATGTAAAAGCCTTAATGAACTAAAGGCTGTGCCAAAATTCACGCAAGAAGTAATTTTTATAGAAAACACAGGTTTATAATTAAAAATTGTAAATTTTTTATTGATTCATAAAGTGTACAGTATAGGGTTATGTATGGAATAGAATATCGGGTAAGTGGCCTCCACGGCTTTGCTGGCACATCTTTTGTTGAAATTTTCCATGATCGTTTCGCATAAATGTGGCTGAATTTTGTTGACACAGCGCTCAATTTCCTCCTTGAAGGCGTGGGTGCTCGTGGGCTTGTTGACTTAAAACTTAGATTTCAAAAAACCCCAAAGAAAAAAGACCAGCGGCGTTTAATCGCATGATCTGGGCGGCCAATTCCGATCACCAAAATGGGAAATGACACGACCAGGAAATGAATCATGCATTTTTAAAATATTCCTCAACAACGAAAATGCGTTGCTCTTTCGTGTAGCGCTCCATTTGTAATAACCCTGAACTGTCAGCTGTCACGTTGTCTTTTTTTCGTTGGCAACACTTTACCGCACAAATGGCGCAAAATTCAAATGTTGCGTGATTTTTGGGACGCCCGTTAATCGAAGCGAGTTTTTCTGCAAGTGCAAATACAAATGCGTTTTTAATTTTCCGTGCACAGAATAGTCTACATATTCATGACAATTTCTAGCACTCGTGTGTTTATACGCATATCTGGTACATACATATGTGCATTCTTCGTTGGCTTTTTCCAATAAACTACACTGAGAGCTGCACGGAATTTCACGATATATCTGAAGAACAATGCATTTAGTATAAATCGTGAGTAACAACCAAAAGTGTTTTTATTTCAACTGTCTCCCGCTACAACAGTTGTGACACTACACATAGAAGACGAGACTACTTAAATTCCATAATTGTAATAAACTAGTAACGTCCCGGCACCGCAACTCTAAGTGAGTTTCGCGAGGTTGTAAGTCTCACTACGCGTATGGTTGCGACGATGCACTGGGATGTTGCTGTTACGAAATTGATCACATCACCTGGTTGAAATGGTGGGAACGAAATGATCGTTCGAGAATATTGGTGTTAATTGTGGTTTAATTTATGTGTCTTGGTGCTGGTGTAAGCCGGATGGAACAAGACTCCAGTAGCGCCTGATACGCGATGGTCGAAATAGTTCTGGTTGATGTGTTACAAGATTTTTAGAGAGTCAGGACTCCGATAGTTCTGACGTGATAAAGTGTTCTTACGTACTGTCGGCATGTGCCGCGTTGTCTTAAAACGTAGACTCGGTTTCTGAATGTTGCACCAATATTGGTGGATGCGCTGATGGACGTGGGAGTGAATTTGGTGGAGGGTCGATAATGATTGGCCTTAGAAATGGAATCGGAGACGGTAGAGATGTTAAGGAGAAAAAGCGGTCATTAGTCGCATTTTCGCAAATTTCACGCGTTCGGTCTCTTGGGACCGAACGAAACAATTTTTATTTTATTTTTTCAACACATTCAATCTACTTGATGCACATATGTATACTGGTTTGTAGATCATATAACGGAAACCATCGATCACTTCAAAGCGGGGGTTAATACTTTGTCATACTTTTCTTATTTTTGGTTTACTGAAATCATTTGCTGATATACTTCAATTAAAAAAAGAATCGATTTAGTGGTCTTCCTCTCAATCAATGCCATGTACGTGGAAAATTAATCTCTATCAATCCGGCAGATTAATCGAGCCTTGTGGTCGTTTTAAAGAGAACCGTCTGAAGAAATAATCTCAAAAATACCGATAACAATGCTCTACTTTATATTCAGAGATCAATTTTCCTGCCTGATGTA
Organism: Nomada lathburiana; assembly: GCA_963667235.1. Taxonomy (NCBI): domain Eukaryota; kingdom Metazoa; phylum Arthropoda; class Insecta; order Hymenoptera; family Apidae; genus Nomada; species Nomada lathburiana. The sequence goes on from OY763902.1 coordinate 3,324,312, forward strand.
AGAGGTACATATTATAAAATGTTGATTCTTTTTGTTCAAATGGTTAGTGTATAATAAGCACATTTGCAAATCTTTTTTAAACATATTTAATATTATACATGTCTGCTTTTGGTTGGTGATACTTAATCGCTTCGCTACGAAGAATGTCCAAGTTCTCAGATATTGAACACACGTTGGCTACAAATTAATATAAACATTATTTAAAGCCAACAATGTTTAAATGTTTAATGAATATCGTTGTAATTATAATGGAAAAAACGTAACAATAAAAACGGACCTATGTGTAGTGTAGTGGACTATGAACTGAACAAACTTTAATGGAAGTTAATGTTTCCGGTATGGTATGAAGTACGAGAGTATAATGTTTCTCTTGCTTTTGAGTAAAAGACAGACGACTGAATAAAGAGAGAATACTGTTTCTCCTTTCCAGCGAGCTGGGCAAGACCATGTCTTAAACTGACTTCATCGTCGAGTACACCCCATTACATCGACTCGGAAGTGTGTTTTAGGCGTGCTGATTGGACAATAGGAAAAATGACTAATAACTTCCTTAGCGCCCGAAGCGCGTTTCCTTAAGGGAGGTCCTTGAGCGTTGCAGTTTATTTGGCAACGCAACGGAATTTCCACCAGGGTCCTAGAGCTTGATGTGGTCGTGCCTGCTGGGTCCCAGCTGCGAGGCCCTTTTGGAAACTCACGTTCATGACGTATGCAATTAACTGTTGAGGTCGTATATGCTTAATTTCGTATACCTTGACGGATTGTAGAATAAAACGACCTCCTCCAAAAAAAGTCCTATTACTTGCGCGTATAAACGCCCTAGCGTTTATTTTAGGTGTGGTTATAGATGCAATAATGTTTGCATAATTGAGTGGTGATTTGAATAAAAAGACAAGATATTAAAATAGCAAATGAAATAGTAAATCCAAAATAATTCTGGATATCTAATAAAGTAATGAAACTAACAAGATACAATATGCATGATCCGTGGCCTCCATACTCAAATCTAACGCAATGTATCAATGGTTAAATGAGTACAATTGTGTACCATGCAAATGACGGGCCATATGCGCCGCATTGCGGTTTATGGCAGTTTGGAATCACTCCTTAGCGGTACAAATATTGAATGGCTTATTAGCAATTCTAGGATTTGAAATTAATATTATAGAGACTGATAGTAATTAACCTGGTCGCGATTTGCTCTGTCTTGAATATGTTGTTAAATTTTCAACTTAAAATTAAAATTCGCCATAAGATTTCTGTACGGCTTGAAATACTTGGTGGTTGGCTGGCAGTGTATACATATATGTACATATCCATACATATACCGTACATCAAGGGAGAGGATGAGCACACTGAGTACACTGTTTAACCGATGGAAGATGCGTGGCATGTGTTACCTCAACGGGGCACATGATTTTCCAAACCTTCATAAATTGAAATACCATAGAGTTATACAACAATGTGCACATTGTTGAACTCCTTTTAAATAGCTTTATCACATTATCAACCAGAATTCCATTTCTGCATAAAAAAAAGGGGTGACCTCTCCCGCCACTCTTTTTACAGGAACTGTTTTAACATACCGTGACTATAGTAAGTACTGTGCCCTCGTCCCTTGCTGAACAATTTTTGTACGAATACGATTGTTTTGTGATATTGTGACGCGTTGAAATGGTCAATTTGTATTTGTATTGCACGATTTTTTAAACATACACATTATACACATAATTAACATCAATAAGTATATAATATCTATAATCTTATATAGCTGGATATTTTTGTTTTGTTTCAATTTATATATTAAGCAAACAATGACCAAACAGTGGATTATGAAAATATTCGGAAACCATTGTTAATTATATCCTGTCCAAATAGGGATAGATTGAACTTACAATTAGTATCGATGCTCCTGATTGTATTTTATTTTTTATTTTATTGAGTATAAGTGTATTTGTGATGTTCTATATTATACTGCTCTGACTACCCTTAAATTTTCATCGATTTATCTTCATAGCATTGTTTAAATATTACTCGACTACACCAAATCAAATTTAATGATTCAAAAATGTTCAATATACTATTAGAATGTTGTCGCATTAATGTTAGCCAGATAAAAATCATGGGCTATCCAAAAATCTATTGAACTTAAACAATAGTATTATTATTCCCGAATTAAACGTTTTTTTCGCATTAGATTTAAAACAATGTATTAAGGGGGTATTCTATGTATTTTCCACTATTTTGAGGAATTTTATTACGGCCTTAGAGAAAGATTTTTATACTGAACTTTTTACTGTGTTTTCACTACATCTTAAACTGTAATGTAACTTTTTTTTTATTGAAAATATGAAATGAAGATGACGTTACAGCGCACAGAAGTAGATCATCTCGAAAAAAATGGCTTGGTTGGTAACCACGATTCAACTCGTTCTGGTCATCGGAACTAAAAAATTCGAAAAGATTCTGAAATTATATGGCTCTGGTTATCGCAGGTAGCAGATTTGGGTTGAAATATTAAATTTTCTTGAAGTGGCAGCAATTTGAAATCGATTTCTTGTTTTTTTCTATTTTTTCGTCATTTGTGGCCTGTAATTGTACGATGTGCGTGGTGCGGCGAATACCTTTGTTTCGAACATTTCTACCAGCAGTATCATTATTGTACCAATTATGAACCGTGAGTTTTACTATTTTTGTCGTTTGTTACTTATACAACCCTTTGATGTGGAAAAATGTACAAAAAGAGAATGGAAATGTTTAAATACTTATTTTATTTAACTGTTATATTGCTACAATTAAATTTAATATGAATAATTTTCATGTAAATTAACTTAAAATAAATGTAAATTATTTAAATATTGCGTTGTGATACCAGTTTATTGAAGAAAAGTGAGTAAATGGACTCGAAATTCGTTAATAAGGTTTTTTTTTACGAAAAAAATTTGTAACACATATGTCATTTAGAGATATGAAAAGAGGGTACCCAGACGTATTTCAGCACGAATAGTAAACAATATTTTCTTAGGGCGGGTGGGGTGTGTGTGTGTGGGGGGGGGGGGGGGTGTAACTCGAATACCACGGATTTTTCCAACAAATTTTTTACGCAGTTTAGTAAACACAATGAAACGATGCAACTTTGAATTAAACTTTTTTCAGACATCTCTCAGCGTTCCTAAGATATTTCACGAAAAAAAATCCTTGATTTTTTTTCCAGGGCTGATTTCACCCCTTAAAACGGAATTCTGGCACAATCGGAAAATAGGGTTGTATTACAGATGACATACTGTACTTGTATGCAAAGTTTCATAATTTTCTGAATCTTCGGGTTGCCTAACCTTCCTTGTCAGACAAGAATAAGGAGACGATACGTTTTGTCCTTTTCTTGCGAAAGACCCTGTCCTAGACTCTCTTAGACGCTCGTTTTAGACTGTTTAGACTCTGCTTGTAGACTGCTTAAGATTCTGTATGTAGAGTGTTAGATTCTGAATGTACAGTGTTAGACTCTGAATGTAAAGTATAAGATTCCGAATGGCGAGTGTTAGACTCTGAATGCAAGGTGACAGATTCTGAACGGAGAGTGTTGGACTCTGACTATGGACCGTTTAAACTCTGACTCACGACTGTTTGAGTTCTGATTCACCGCCTGATTGTGAGTTCTGAATGATGACTGACTTCCTCGAGTGTGTCGTATCACGTCGACTCGGAAGTAACTTTTTGGCACGCTGATTGGACATTACAAAAAAAGTTGGTTATAATTTAATTGGTTAAATATAATTGTTGGTTCCGCGGTTTTACCGCGTAACAATAATGATAGGGGAGAAGAGAAGATAATTAACATTTTTGTAATAACCATCTACTAATAATTTTCCAGAATTTACCATTTACTATATTGTACTTGTAAATTCAAATTCTAAAATAAAATCCACGATGGTCCCTGGGCACGTGTATAATGTCTATCAGACGGCTTGTATGCCCGTTCGCTCTCTTAGGTGGTGTTATGACAGAAAATAGAAGGTGTTCGGGAATAATATTTCAATCCTAATCCGAGCGCCCCCGTACGGTTAAACCGATCGGCAATGCCACCCTCTCCACCAATCCCAAATGTTCTTGCGCGTAGCAGAGAATTCGGACGCGAATTAGAACTGTGTGGGACAAGCAGCATAGAATAGCGAGCATCTAACATTTATTGTATCTTCGACAAATACATCCAGTATATTTCTACATGCAATCTTCTGCGTCAATTACATCAATTCACACCATTTCCGAGCCTTTCGCCACCCAGCTCCACTTTCTTTACGCGCAATCCAACCACCGCTCACCAGCGTCCGAAACAGAAGGGAAGTTGAATGTTTAATCGGGTCATAGAATTTTATATAGCGCCTAGTAATAAAGTCTTTGGCGGACAACATGTTCTATTTTTTCGCAGTGTACGTATACGTGTACGTTGAAAAAGAGGTGTCCACACTAATAGTTCGCAATATTCTGTTTTCAGACTGTTGTAATTTTACTTGTATCGATGCATATAGTTCTCTGAACAATGGTGAACCGTATAATAGATTAGGACGGACAAGCATGTTAAAATTAAGTAGTTTCGCTCTTATGGGTAGGTTTGTATTACGTTGGAGATGAAAGAGACCTTTCGTTATCTGATTTCTTAGATTTCTTTTTTGTGTGAACCGAGAATGCTAGGTGACGATCCGGTGTGATGCCCAAATAGCAGATACTATTGGAAAAAGGTAATCGTCGATCCATAATTCTAAGGTGAGTCGGTCGTCGGATACTGGGATCGGTAACTGAAGGTTAATCCACCCGTTTTGGTAGGATTTATGGATATGCTGTAACTACATAGATTTTGAGCAAGGCCGGAGAGCTGCTTCGATGTTCTGTACTGCCACATTTGAGTTTTTGTGTAAGCAGTATAATGCTATATGATCGGTATAGGCTACTACGAGTATATTTCTTGGTATCTGGCGAAGGATATATGCGGTGTAAATGTTAAAATGAAGGGGCAAAAGGATGGCACCTTGAGGTACTCCAATGTGTGTTTGTTCAGTTTCGGCTATTGATGATACGAGTCGGAACGAGGCTTTCCGGTATTGTAAGAAAGATGTGATCATATTATTCAGCCAGTTTGGTGTGTCGCATCAACGTACTTCTTGTAAAAGCTTTATATGGGAAACTGAGATAAAAGCATCCGTACAGTTGATGGAAATCATGCACGCCGTGTGCTTGACGCAGAAAGCGGAGTGAACATCTGCAACAACGGAGGGAAGATGTCTTTTTCCGTTGCACGTGACAATAAAAAATTGTAAAGGATTGTCTCAAATAGTTTTCCCATGTGATTGAGCAAACTTATTGTTTGACAACTAGATGTGATAGCTGGATCTTTCCCTGGCTTGAGTAGTGGTGTTATGTTCGTTCGTTGCCATTGTTTTGGGAAGGTATTAAGACGAAGGCATCCATTATAAATTTGGATAAGATAAGCTATGCCTCTTCTTGGTAATTGTTGAAGAAGAATTGCTTGAATGCCATCCGGCCCTGCCAATCTTATACCTTTCATACGATATAGAAGTCCTCGAAATATTCTGGTATTTACCATCGGTGCTGTGGCAATAGTAGGCTCCGGAATTTCATATATTGTTCCCGTGCGAATGTTGTTGGAGAGAATGTTGGCTTGTTCCGCAGGTGTTGCGATGCCTGTTCCAGTGGTTATGCCACAACTTTGGTATTTACTGTGGGCTGATCGAAATAATGTCCAAAATTTGTTCTGATCAGTGTGTGTACTATGTAATTTGATTTGTGAAATATTAGACAACCATTTACGCCGCAGATTTAGGATTTAGTGAGACAAAGAATTTAAAGCTGGTTTAGGTGTGTATATTGGAATATTTTTGGAAGCTGCTTCTTTTATAGTCCTGTGGCGGCGATAAGCCGGCGCCACGTCTCCGCCTTATGTTTGGGTCAAAACCGTAGTGTGACAGGAAGTATTGAATGTAGCGTGAGGTGCGAATGAAGAGTGTTAGTGGTAACGTCGAGCGAGTGTTTATCTCTAGGTAAGAGCGAATGCTTTCTGGGAATGCACGAGAAGCCTCGAGTGCATGGTGACCCGTTGTCGACCTGTGACACGTGGCAAGGGTGTGTGTGTCGGTGTGAGTCCGAATGAGTGAGAACGAATGAGGAATAGAATGAGAGAGAAGCTGCAAGCGAGAGAATATATGGAGTGAATGATGCGTGCGCGAGTCAGAGTTTGAGCAGAGTTCAAAGAGAGTCGTGGTAAGAAATCGAATACGTGTAGTTGCGAGTATCGCGAGCGTGTACCACACCTCAGTCTAATAAAGCTAGTTGAAAGTATTGAGGGGGAAGTTATTCCATCCTTTTCTCAAACCATATCACCATAACCCACAGTCCTAACTAGAGTATACTATAGCATGCTGCAAGTCTAGCTCTGTGTGAAAGATGTTTGCGGTAGGAACCCCGTTTTAAGTGAGCTCCCTATAGGCACCCCAGTTTGCGAGATTGTAGTTAAAATGTATATGCTTGCTCTGCGGCGGTGTAAGTTGACCAGGATAGAAAGTATAGATAGCAGGATGATGGCCGCTAGTGGATAAACGTTGTAGGGTGTAGATGTGTGTGCAAAAATTCAAAGAGTATTAAACTATCCAAAGAGGTCAAAAGTTTAGCAACGTTTTGACCTGGATATTATAAAAAGTTGTAGTGTAGCGCACTGCGTAAGGGAGGTAGTGCACCCGGCGACCGCCGGACTAGCGCTCCCGTCACCCTGCTTTGCCTGCACCCCCGCTTCCCTTGTGCGCTTGCGCGATTACCCCCCCCCCTCCCCCCACTGGCCCATACTCTTCCGCAGAGAATAAAAAGGGGACCGGCCGATAGTTTTTTATGGACAAGAGAGTTCACTGCTCCTAAGACGTTTCCTTGCGTGGACATTTAACGGTCAACGAACTGGCTAGTCTCCGGCATTGCTCCCTTGTGTGGACATATTCGGACTACGAGGCAACTCTTGCTCCCTACGTTTGACATTCTCTTACACAAGTCAATTCTACACGTACGAACGTTAGCGAAATATATATTTGTTATTACTAGTCCAGTGGATATTATTTGTGGTCAGCCCGAACTTTTACGTAACATCAAATAACCAACGGTTACAACTGGCGCCCAACGTGGGGCCTGACGAATAAAATACCATTACAGTAGTAGTTATGATGTATGAGACAAGTAATCAAGTGCTAATGGGACCGTTCAAGTAACAATAAAGTTGTACAGTGCTAACTGCTACTCCCCTGCATCTACGTAGCTAATTATCAAGGGATTTTAAAGTGTTTCCACTTTAGTAGTATATTTGTAATAGAGGTTTGGAATGTTTCTTTCAAAATAGTGTATGGTATAGCAAGAACAAAACAGTAAACTTTCAATCACACAATTGAAATACAACTCAATAAAAGTTCCCTCGTTTCCATATACGAATTCATAGATATAGGAAGGGATAAAATAATGTTAATACAAAAGGTGAAATTATTAAAAAGTAGAAACTGGTGAAAAATAGAACTATATAAAAAAGTATTAACCCATACATGTCGAAAAATTATTAATTTAGACGATATTTTAATTTGAATACCACTGCTTTCTTACTGATGCTAGCTTTATTAACAAAAAAAGGTTGAATGTATATAAGAACCATTTACGTCAATCAAATGTGTAAGACTAATTTTAGGGTAGAATTACCCAGTGATGATTAAACAAGTATTTATTCGTACTACTCTCTAATGATACAATGTTCTACGGATCGCTATCCGTACGTTCTCGACGCTGGCGTTCCATAGAGTGCCCCGACGCTGCATCATGGGCGCCCCCAAAGCCGGGGTCGTCGGGCCCACGACGTAATACATTCAAGGGCCTGCTTTACGGCACCCCCAAATGTATACCGTTCCCGCTCGCGTATCGGCCTCTCTGTGACATATCCCAGATGGACATACTCAGCGCTCCGAACCCTCGGATTTTCTTACAAATGCAATATTCGAATTAAACTATTTCCCAAAACTAGCAATTTCTGTTATAGCAAAATTATCAGAATCGTGGCGCAAAATACTGACATAGCACTCTAATGTTTCCCTCATTACATCATCCGCATAGAAGCAATAACGATGATCATAATACAGCGAAACGAAATTGTTTCCATTATTGTCAATCACCCTGCAACCTGAACGTTTCCCATGCTGTGCCCGTTGGGCTCAAGTACATTCCAATATGTGGCAGTAAATATTATCAAGACTTACCATTCGTGCAACATGTTCCGTTTCCGCCGTATCAATGCCTTCACGTTCGCTCTGATCGTTGTACGACGTCAGTCTGCGCACAGCTTCGATCAAATCATCCAGCGAGATTTGATTGTCGTCGTCGAAGTCTGGAAATGAAGGCATTAACAGTGCTGTTGTTCGTGCAGGGTTATCTGACTCTATTCTATGCATCACTTGTGGAACCCAGGAAACCTTCCTTTGCGCGAGATATACACGAGACAGAAGTACATATGTACATACGTTCAATTTATCTGAATTGTGTCGTTCATATGTTACCTATTGACCAGTGGTACAACAAAATTCTCGTTCTATTATTGGCTTGTACGCACATATATGCAGGGAGGCAGGAAATTTTGGACATACACCGAGAGTTAATATTGAAATGGAAAATAAGAATATAGATAATAAAAGGAATATCGTTATTTGCTTTTTAATTCGGAGCGTATGGTTAAACATTTGAGTTATTGAAATTGTAATACAAAATAAGAATGGTATTTACGCTTAAAGCGGGCGAACGAAGTATAACAATTTCTGGAATTAGTTTTCCTCACAATTTTATTTGCACGTTTCGTGAAATTAATTTGTATTGATATTAATATTTCAATGTTTGTTTTATATGTAAATTTCTATCGGCCTCTTTGGAATTGATTGTATTACTCTTTTAAAATAATTCCCTTTAATATTTTGCTATTCACACGTCAGTCGATTTTGCAGATAACCTTTTATAATCAAATGTTTTATGATAACATTTTATTATAAACTCCATTTCAGATGATTTTTAAAAAAATTTAGATTATATGATTAGGCCTGTTTATGATCTTTTGATTGCTTATAGATATCTTCATATAATTGTTTAAACTTAAAAACATAAAAAGTAGGAAATATTCCGGCTGTCTTCGCCCTTTGTTCCAAATAGCCTTTTACAACGCTCAAATGCATAATTTTGCTAATGATTCGAATAATAAACAGCAATTTTGCAACACTATAGTAACCTGAGTACGCCCAAACTATTAACGATTAAAGCACCACCGCCATTTTTCAATGGCGTACAAAGATGTTAAGTCTTCCTTCCTTGATTGCGTTTCTTTCAAATTTCTTTTTAGTCACAACAACTCAAAATATTAAACTTAGACTAATCGAACAATATTACTGTATGACTAAAGTCTGAGAGCTTATAAAAAAAGTCTTTAACAAATTAAATTTATTTTCAATAGCAACTATGAATTGTTTCAATATTCTTTCCGTTCTATTTTAAAGGAAGGGTGAGAAATGAAGTTTTACCCATCGAAGCACTTTTGATTCTGAATCGTACCTTTGTTTTCATATCTCTTATCAATATTTTGTAAATACAATCGTATAATTTTTGTTGTATCATACTTTCTCAGTGAAATCAAATTACGTATGCTATATCCAAATTAATCAACTTTCCTCCTTTTCCTATGGTAGCGTGCTGTTACATAATTCATGAATTGCCAATTTTTTCAAAATCTTTTATAGAATTTAAGGTCTTTGTTGTTCATCAGTTGATTTAATCAACATCTGTTAAAAACATGATCCTAATACTGCGGGACCACGACAGCTTGTAGGTCAAAATATTTGTGGCTTTTGGATATTAATAAATTCTATAACATATAATATTCCATGGTAGGTACTAGGTGCACGAAATAAAAATAAAAGTAAGATAAAAATATGTAGACCAAAGTATTATTTTATGTATAATGCATCGCGTTCTACCAATAATTATGTGATTCACATTAATGCTAGAAATTGTTCCACTTCGTTTTTCATAACTGTAAATTATAATATTGTTCTTCTGTTTTATAATTTTATGAACTCAGCGGTTAATCTACACATTTGGAAAGAAAAAAAAGGAATGCTGTTTTATTATTTTTTTATTTTTCATTAATTGTTAACTTTCTGTCTGTGACAATAATATATTATCTCATTGAATTTCCTCCATTATTTCCAACTTATTTTATTCTGGTAAACGCGTAATCTCTTTCATGCTAAACTTTTGTTCGATAAATAATTTCAATAATCCTCATTTTCACTAATAAAGTATTTCTAGTTATACAGGGTGAGGCACTAACTATTGCCACCTACAATAACTCCGAAAGTATGACCGTAGCAGAAAAGTTTTCGAAACAAAAGATGCATGGGACAACAGGGGCTGTAATATGGCGTTAATGTTTTTTTCCTAGCTGGAGTCGCTTCAGAGTTGTGAAGGTCACCTTTGTTTTTTTAAATGGAATTATGTATTTTTCAATATATCAATCGATGCAGCTCGACAGTCGTTATAAAAAAGTGTTAACCTGTTTATGTTGAAAAGTTGATATTTTAGTAGATATTTCAACTTAAATAATTGGGAAGTTCGGCAACTCGAAAATTCAGAAAAATGTGGGACTTTGCACACATGCAGTTCATATTATGCTAACAACGGAACAATTTTTGTTTCCTGCTAAGAAACGGTCCCGAGGGTGAATACACCCCTCCAAAGAAATCTTGAGTTTTCATATTATCACGAATAATTAAGAAACAGTTTAAAATACAGGAATAAAGTTAAATTAAAAGTTTAATGGCCCTTTATGGTCTACAATACGAATGTGAGAAATTAAAAAAAAAAAACTATTTTTTTTTTAATTCATAAACAAAATAAAAATAAAATTAAATAAAATTACAAAAAATTTTGTTTTGAATTTCTTAAAAATATTTTGTATTTTTATCCTGATATCCTCAACGTTCTCACCCTACATGCCGTACAATTGAATACATTTGTACAATAAATTGTTCCAACATGTGATTCGATATGTGCCGAAGTGATAAGAAATACTACTCAATCCGTCATAAGAAGATTGCAGCATTGCATTGATACCAATGGCAATCACTTTGAACACATTCTGTTAACGCTAGTTTATTTCGCCTTTTTTTCATAAATGACCTTTGCTGACCTTCAAAGACCTTAATGTTGCACCTCGTTGGATTCGTCTCAATAACCGCTATCAGAAAACAGGAAACAAAATATAGCATTCCATTTAAAAAAACAAAGGTGACCTTCACATCTCTGACGCGACTCCACCTAGGAAAAAAAGATTAACGCTATATTGCAGCCCCTATTGTCCCATGCATCTTTTGTTCCGAAAACTTTTCCGCTACTATCATACTTTCGGAGTTATTGTAGGTGGCAATAGTTAGTGCCTCACCCTGTATAAAAAAGCTTGCACACACAAATTCAAAGAGATTAACGTAAAAATCACGAACATCAGAGAAGACTATTAGTTACTTGCAACGAAGTGCTAAGAGTCAAAGCGAAACAACATCACTTCCTGCCTGTTCAACGCGGTTTGCTATCAAACGACTTGATACGCCAGCCAACCTTATGTTGCCGGACAACGTCGCGAGTGCGTAAACGGGATTTACAACCCCGAGAAATTCTTTTATCGAATCAGGAAGAATTGTGTTCGGGACGTAATACATTTAAAGCATTACCACACAAGTGTTCCATAAACACTACCAGTCAATATTTGTTTCGTTTATACCAAACTAGTATTGTTGCCCACTCCTATCAGACAACCAATTTGTATTCATGATTTTTACAGTGTTTTGTCTTTATCCATGCCCATGCGATTTTTGAAAATCTTAATACTGGATTGTTACATTGGTATAACATACGAAATTGTTTGGCCGAATAGATTACTCTCCTATTACCTTCCACGATATACCATTTTTAATATTTGTAGTAAATATATTTAACAAGTTATTTAAATGAAAAGTTACAAACATAACTTCCGAGATATCTTTGGAAAGAAAGCTACAAAATTCCTCTTCGAAAATAAAATTTGTTTATCGATGTTACTTGCTTTTGGCTGTAATACTCTAGCATTTACAATAGTTCTACTTTATGCCACGGATTATATTTTTAGTAATTAAAACGAAATTGTTACTCCTTTATTGACTATTATTCTTTTTCTTCTCTCTCTCTTTTATATTGTATTCCAGCGTGAAAGCCCCGATGCCCCTTTCTTCCCATTTGCTTATATTCGCGTTCCTCTTCCCCCAACTGTGTATGCAACCACCCTTTGCACCCCCTAACCCCTATTGTTTTGCTGCTTCCACGGGCATTGATGTGACACCGCGTGTACCGTGAAATTAAACGATCTCGATTAACGAAATCGAGCGAACTCCTCGTGTACCTGTAATATTGGATGGACTTTTGTAATGGGAGAGGATTGCTAGTCGTTTTTGTTCATCCTTTAAATTCGTGTTAATTCGATAGAATTTCAATAAGTTTTTATTTGACATTCTTAGTGTTTGAAAATTGTGTACACATAGAGAAGAAGTTATAAAGTCTGTATATTTATACAGTAAAATGATTGTGTTGCCGTGTTACGGCGGTAGTAACACGTTAAATATCACGAAACATATGTATAATAGATATTAACACAAATTTGAGATATATGTATGTTGACAAATGACGTTTGGAATACGTACATCCATGTCCTAGTAGTATAGATACGCAATAGATATGCATAGTGAACAAAATAACTAAAGTAATTTTTCCTTATTTTGTTTTATCTGTATTCTGCATAAATGCAACCTATCGTACAATGATATTCAACACAGACTGTGGCTACTTAAGGGGGACACTCAATTAGAATCATCAAAAAATCGAAAATTTTTTTCTATTAAATGATTTTAATATCTTAAAAATATAATTCTGAAGTTGTGTAGCGAAATTCAAGCTGTATTCGGTCTTACAGCTGATAAGCGTCACTGATGTCCGCTCGGCACTCGAGCGGCAAATGTTTTGAAAGTAGCATTGAAAGTGTTTCTAGAATAGTCCTCGCAAGACGAGATCAGCATTCACAGGAAAATGAATTCTATGAACTTAAATATTGAATATTCGATGTGTATCAGTCATCGAAACTTTTAACGCGTTTTCCCGAAACCTGTACTTTTCAAATTGGCAAGTTTTAATTTTTAATCTCGTTTGCATTAGTGAGGCCCCCGTGCACGACCGAGCGCAGTAGAGAAGTACGCTCCTGAGCCCGCAATCTACGGGCGCTCTAATTGGTTAGTGTTTTTCGTCAATAACACAAAAACGAAGGTTCAAACAATATTTTGGTCAAGGAAAAAGTTGTTCAGAATCACCTCAGCTATCCCCCAGTAGCGGATACTTCACTAGTTAAGAGACACCCTGGGGAGAGTAGGAGTTATCTAGGATTTAGTAGGGAATAAGAAAAGGAGTTTGAAGTTCAAGAATTTGAAGATGACTAATAGGTAAAGGTTGGGGTTGCTATCTATCGCGAGGAGATCTGGAATATTGGCACAAAGTTTCTTTGCAGGAAGGAGAAACCGTTGACAGTGAGCCACACTTTGCAAGACCTGTCACAACACGAATGAATGAAAATGGGAACAGCATACCGTTTCTAGTTCAATCTGATCGACGATGAACCGAAACAACGATACGAAGACATGCAATATGAGTTATGAAATTGTTCAACAATTTCAACTGAAACTTTGAGAATTGTCGACACTGCATTATCTGATAATTGCACAGAAAATTTCAGTGATATTACAAAAACTCTCTTACTCATCAGATGTCAGTTTCTGTGAGTTCTTTTTATTCCACTGCGCTAAACGCCATTCAAAGGGCCAGTATTTTGATACACATGGAAATATTCAAAGGGCTGAGATCAATGGAATAAGCTACTCAAAAGAAGAAGTCTTCCATCCCTATTTCGAGAAATGCTGAAAACGTTTCAACTGGTGTGCCATTGCACAAGGACTCCATCTTGAAGATCATCACCTTCTTTCAAATATAACTGACAAAAACTGTTACATAACATAGTTTTGTTACTTTTGGAAAAGATTATGTATATATAAATTTACGTCCTTTATTATTTATTTGTGGTACTGGGTAAAGGAATTCGATTTCTGTTTACTGGGTAAGAAATATTTCTTACCCACTTTTTCATCTTCTATGTAATATACAGCGTATTATCGTAAAATTTGCATTATAACATAATATACATATATATGTACGTTTAGATATTATTTCTTTTGTACTTTTGCCAATAGTGTACAATAGCTTGGTTTCGCGAAGCAACAATATTTCTGGACCCACTTACACAAGTGTCACTTGTGTGGCAAGTGTCACAAGTGTCACCGCTTACACCCACTGGACACAAGTGTCATAATACATAAGAATGGTAAGTTTACCAATGTTGATGAATTTTCACTCTACAATGTGAAATATCAATATTAAATTGAAATAATCTCATTGGTTGCTTATCCGAATATACAGGGTGTTTCGTTTATTTTGCATATCATAATATCTTCGTTACATTTGCTGATCGAAATTAGAGTGTGACAGGGCAAAGCTGTTTGGTTTAGTTCAACGAATACTGGAATTCAGAACTTTTTTCACTCATGTCAATTTTGTTTGAGTTCTCAAGATTGTCGACGGGTTTTCGATAGTTATAATATATTTTTCTTAACGTATTATTGTACCTTGTGGATAAATAGATGTCAGACACGTATGATCTATGTTTCAAATCTATTCTATATCGACTACACTAACATGATAATAGCAAAACACAATTGATAAACTTGGAAATTCGAAGAAACGCCTTTGCAGAAGGAAGTTATGGTTCACAATATTCATTGATCACAATTTCCTGAATCAAAGGACTTACAATTGGTCCTGTAGAAACTGTAACAGAGATGTTAAAGGGTACTGAAAATGATCGAAACACGTTGTATACTGTAATTATGGTACAAACCAAAATACGTCACATGTAGTGAAACTCATTAATGATTTCATATCTTCTTTCATGTATTTGTTGAAATAAAGCGAGTGTGCTAATACTTTTGGGTGTTAATGTACTATGCATTATGTAATTATTATTCTAACTGAACAAGTATTTAATGAACAGAGTAAGAAAACTAAAGCTGATTCAAATCTGCTCTAACAAGGGCGAAATAGTAATGTTAAAATTCAAGAAAGAAGTTTCAAAAGTTATTATCTGATATATTGTGAATATGTCTTCTATTAATCTGTTGAAATTGATTAGTAGTGTGGAATCGGCGGCGCGCCGATCTCGCGGAACGTGCCACCGAATGGCCACTGATTGTGTTTTGTTTGATGCGTGAGAGAAAGGGAGAGAGAGCGAATGCGTGTGTGTGAGAGAGAAAGAACGCGTGGATGAAGCGTTTGGACGAATGTAAGGCAGATCATGGAGAGACGTGTAAGAGGATAGTTTGTAACAGAGACGTTGGTAATAAATAATTAGACTAGAGCAAGAAAATCCTACAGTAGTGATTGTACTTTTAAACTGTAAATAATATCTTACCAAAGATGTAAAACACCCAGGCTGCACGAACATCTATAGGACAGTCCTTGGAGAAGGCTGAGCATAAGTCCAGTACATCTTCCAGACTTAAATGATCATCCTTTTTTGAAGAGAAAACTCGATATATTGAATCACGAAATGGGCTGCACTATAATAAATTGCAATTTGTTCTGTTTATTGTTCCTATAATTATCTGCTATGTACTATTTATTATTATGCACGTACATGCACTATAATATAATAGTATTATTCATTTAGAAATACACCGAATTTGCATTAGCCAATACAATCCATGGATAACGACAAATTTATGTATGGAAATTCCTTTTTTTTTTTGTGTGTTTTCGATTGTTATACGCCTAATGTAAAACAAAATATTTGTAGAAAGTGTAATATATTGTCAAAGGTTCTGCAAATTCTAATAACATATAAGTTATTCCAGAAAACAGAACTCATTTTACATATCTGACAGTTTTTGCAACCGTTATTTTCACACGCGATTCTAACTTAACTGTTGTATCAGAAACAATTATTAGGTTGATGCAAAACTGAATAATATAGTAGCCATTATTATTTACAACCTGCTGGCACCTGTATACAAGTTTAAAAATTCCTTCTCCATAGAAATTGATAGATTCCTTCAACATGTCCTCATCAACATCAGATAGTTCTTCGACTATGTATGCGGTTCATTCTTTAAATCAAAACCTCCGAACAGGAATTTGGAAATAGCAGCGATAATTAACTTGTGCTTTTGGAAAGTGCGCCTTCGCCAAAACACTATACAAATATTTCTCATACATTCATTTTCCCTTACTTTGTGGTCCTTCGCAGTCAAAATGCTTCCTTAATGGTTAATTTATCCTTTCCTTATATGTACAGGGTGAAAAAGAAATGTTTGGTCATAGGCGTATTCTACATCTTCGGATCGATGAAGATCTGTAAAAAAAGTTGTCGCAAAATTGTCCTTGAGCTTGAATTTCAAGGTCAACTGTTGTGTATTGCATTGTATTCTACGCATCATGAGGATATATAATGTCAAAGAAACTATGGGTCAAAACTCGACCGTTTTCATAAAAAATAGTAGCAGAGTAGTAGCTAATAAAGCAAGCAGTTACTATTGTTGTTTATCTGCTGTTTATCGGAAATCTAACATAATCGTTCATAATCAATATTACCATCTAAGTCTTGAAAGATGTTCATCTTCTATTACTTCTTCTAAGCCAAAGAACCGATCCATTCTGATTAATATTTCTTCATACCGGAGCTTGAAGGTCAGCTTCAATATTGGTTTGCAAACACGTCTCTAATCTGTTCTGAATATTGTTCATAATTCGCTGATGTAAATTTGGTATACTTCATAAATGTTGGAAGTCATCCTCTATTCGAATTTTCAATTCTTCCACCATTCTTATTTCGTGCTATATTACTATAACACACTTATTTGTGTTTATGTGGTCTTTAACGCTGTAGCGGCGCGAGTGATACTCGCCATGACTGTGTTTATGTCAACAACTAACATTTCAATTGGAAATCCCCAACTTCTATGAATAAAAATCATCTTGCAGCCGACAAAACTTCCGCATCAATTTCTGGCGAAACGGTTGCGTTTTGACCCATGGCTCCTGTGACACTCTTTATCCTCATGATGCGCAGAATACATTGCAATAAAAAAAATTTTACCTTGAAATTCAAGCTCAAGGACAATTTTGCGGCAACTTTTTTTTACTCATCTTCATCGATCCGAAGATGTAGAATACGCCTATGACCAAACATTTCTTTTTCACCCTGTACATCTTGAAAACTTATACTAATCCAGCCTTATCGATATAAAAATGTTGGTTATTAACTAATTAAAAGTATTTCAACGGGAACATATCTAGAACGCAAAAATGTGTAAGCAGTAATTTATCACGAGGTTTGCAAGAGTGTCAAATTACGAGCCAGTGCTATTTGTCATATGCATTGCGTTTGTTGTTACTTGTTATCTCAATGGAGTCTCTTACTAACATTGCAGCATTCAACACATGTATGTATATAGGTACTGATTTTATTAGGAGAGTACGAGGAAATGATTCACGTGAAATTGCAAAACTGTTTGTAAATGGATAGCACAATAGCGTTTCTGATACTAAACACTGATTAAGAAACTTTCAATGAAATCATTCGTATTAACTGGAATATTTATGCAAGTTTAAACGAGAAAAAACAAAATTTCGCAAATTTTGATGTTCGAGAGTCTATGACTTTTAGCCTAATGAAACTAAGTTTTAAAAGGTATAGCTGGTGTAACTGAAGAAGGCTTACTTCAATTTGCGGTAGTACTGCTCCCACTTGTTCTTTAGTGAAACGATGCTGAAGGTTCTGACGAAGTTTTCCTGGGTCCACATCGTCAAGGAACTTGGCAATGCTGCAAAAACGTGTCCAGACTTTGAAGTTAATGAAAGTTAAAATTTTGGTCGAAAATTTATGCCACGTATTTTCGCCTTTTTGATTGTGTTCTTACTATACTTCGAGCGAAGTTTTAAATCAACAACGGCGCCTTTGTGTAAATTAGGGTCGTTTTATTGCAGTGATAACAAGGAGATCTCAATGTTCATTTCATAGAATTCTCTTTACATATAAACGTTATACGTGAAACATTACTATTATTGTCAATACGCGCTTAACCTGTTTTAAAGGAAATGCGGTACAGTTTTTAAAATTGAATGCAAAATGCATACATCTATTCATCTTATTACTTACATACACAGTTATGTATTATAAGCTGCTTCTATTTTAACTCCTCATATATGTCACTGATAAAGGGGCAATGAAATTCTTAAGTAAATAAAATTACTGTTAAAATGATTTGTCGATGCAGAACTGTTTTACAAGTGTCGTGTCTCGCCCATAAAATTGTAATATTCGGGCAAAATAAGTACGAATAAGATAACTTTAGCAACCTTATGTAAATTTCCATTGGCTGTTGATTTAGTACTGCATTTGCAAACAATACTTTTGTTTGCTGTTTAAATGATTATAGTACCCGACTGCGAATTAGACTTTAATATTTAATTAAACGAACATTGGCTTGAATTACTTACTGTAGTATTTCACTTTTTCTCAGGTATGTTAATTCCACAAAAGTAGCAAGTACATCCTCGTCGATAATGTGGTTAGATGAGAAGAAATTTCCCATAACGATGCACATGTAGCGATGAATTTCAGCAAAACAATAATTTGTCCATCGTGTGCTTCATACTCGGTTATCGGCAATGATAACGCATTATCTGTTTCAAAGGTGCTCTTCAGAAACAGAGCGAGTATTATTTACAATAAATTTCAAACACTAGCAAACGTGTGCAACGAACATTATAGACAGACACTACTGCAGCTATCGACTTGATTTTCCTTTTAATTAAGTGTAACAGAGGTGCAAATTATTTGGCGTGCAACAAACATTGGGCGGAGGGGCATCTTTCTAGGGAAGCAAATGGGTCCTTTCCACTCGTTTTGTTTTAAATAGGAATGACATTGATTTTTATTTTTACTTTATTCGGATAGTTCTTGTCACCTTGAATGGTATTGCTTGAAGCATATTGCATTACTGTGGTCTCCAAGAAAACAGCTGGTAACACTTTATGTGGTCCACCCTGTATATATAATACATGGATTAATTTATTAATAGTTTACACAGCTATTCATATGCATGATATGTGAATTTAAATATACATACTGTTTTTATATTTAAATAATAGTTTACGAGGACAATGGACAAAATACAAAAGGTTTTATTCAATTGATAATAATTTTCAATAAATAGTAATTATTTTTGAATATAAAATGTAACAGCAATGTAACATGGTGTTTTGTTCATCGTGTAGAATACATGACTAAGGTTTCGTAGCACAATAGTATAGTGAAATTATTCATTGAGTCGAAAATTAAAGGTAGTTATTGGCTTGAAGTGTAGACGACATCGTACACTTTGGCCATTCTTGTTAATAATAAGGTACATTTTTTTGGCAACCCTAGTTTGAATTCCCTTAAAGCTTCTTATATTTGCTAGTGTTTTGCTTACAATTAGTCCAACCCTAGAAATATGAAAATTTAATCACGATCTACAACATTAATAAGTAGCAATCACCAATATAATTACTATTTTCTCATTCATTTTTTTATTTAGTATTTCACTTTCTAAAGAAGGTACTAAAGTACGTTTTATTTTCTTCATTTTTCGACCTTGCTATTACAAGACTTATTTAATTTTATTTTTCCTCGTTTCAGTTGCATTTTACTTTTCAACTTGTGCTCTTGCTGACAGTTTCAAGATATAAGAATATGTACAAATTATCGATTCGTCCTCCTCTTCTTCCAGTTCAATATGTCTATCACCTGGCAACATTTAAACACAGGAGACGAGCGTTCTAAAGGAGACTATCTGGTAAAATGCGAATTTTTCTGAAATAGAAAAGGCATTGAATCCGAAACCTGTGCACCTTACAAGCTGGAAAGATTAATGCTTCGTCTATCAGTGATTAGATTCATGTCAACTGGTCCATTTTTTCAATTAATTAACATTCAGCCTGTTTAATGACTGTATCATAAAATTCTGTATCGCGGTAGTTCATTAGACTGTCCAAAAGAAATACATATTCATGAAATACATAAATAAGGGTGGGAGATTTATATTCAACGGGCGTGCAGGCCGCGCACACAGAGCTTCAAGGATTCGCTTAGAATTAAGCAGCGTATAGTGCTGCACGTAAATGATTAAACCGATTACACCTGGAATGCGGAGAATTTCGGTAGATGGGGAAGGGGTTTAATTAGAACGTCAATGAGTGACCTTACTGATTGGAAAACGGTCGTATCGCGCGATTTGTACGTTCGTCGGGAATGATGGATAATTGTATCGCAGTTCGCGGATTGGCTGCCATCTAATTGCAAGCTTGTTAAGTAGAGAAGTATGTACTATGTGTAAGTTACTATAGCAGAATTTCTTTTCTGATTGGGGACGCAATAACGTTGAAATCATTTGCTGCAACAATGCCTTGCCAATTGAGACCTGTAACTAATTGCAAGTGAGTTTTTAAAAATGACAACGCGAGAGTACCCTTCATACCAATCTAACTCGTTTTTCGAAAAATCGTGATACTTGAACTATGTTATTGTTGCGAAAATTCATGGCTGTTCAAATTTATTTAAATTTATCAGCACATCCAATAAATAGAAGCTTTAAGTCAAACAAACGAATATGACTTTTATTTCGTGCTCATTATTTTTTGTCAGATCAATAGATTGATTAAGTTGAATCGTAATTACCAGTATTTGGCGATAATAGTGTCATAAAATTAATTTTCATGAAAATTGTGTGACACGTCAACCGTTATACAGGAATCTGGTATGAGATAGACTGCAGGGCCCGAATTCCCTCGAAATTATATTGTTGTATCGTATAATATCATTTACTAAATTTGAAATGTTATACATGGGGACGACGTTGCTACTTTACTGTTCATGTTTGCTGTCATCCCCTCGCAACGCGTCTCACATAATTTTCAGAGTTCACGGATATACACACATATTTCGGTGTATATTTTATTGCGTTGTACATGTGACGTGCGTTATTATTAACTGCACTGACATTATCCTTTTTATTTTTGTTTCACGGCAAAATTTTATCTCATCTGAAGATCTGATTTCACTTAAGAACGGTGGATACGAAACCACCTTCGAAAATATTTTATACTGATTTATGCATAAACTGCTGGATACGGTTTAAATACCTACATGCTCGATGGTTGATTAGCTCGTGAAATGCAGATTAGGGTTCGTATCTGGAAAAGAGTAGTTAATGATAACTGCATTGTTTGCTCCAAGTCGCTGTTCGCCCGATAACGCCACTATGACTAATAATGAATCATTGTGAATAATTATCTCGCTTGAGCAAGAGGGATTGCCTTCGTTGAAGCGTTACATACTTGCTCAATTGCGAGCTTAAAATAGAAAGTTTTGAAAATGGTAGAAACAAAACAGTTCAGAAGTGTTTTTTGTATTCAAGCTTTGCACGAATTCTACCCAGCAAATAATATTGATGATATTAGTTATGCAATACTTGTGACACGAAATATATTTTTGTATAATTGATGGTGAGATTTAATGGCCAATCAGATTTTTCAAATTCCTACTTTAATTTATAAGAATTGCAAATAATAGTATTAGAATGTATTCATTTGAATTGAATCATTTCGGAGTTCAATTGTACCAGCTTAAGACCATTGTCAACTGTAGATCTAGAAAGAACTGAATTTCGTTTCTTATTTTAAGGCTCAGTTTTATTCACAAATGAAGACAATTGTCGATAAAAAAATTAATTTTGAATACTTTTGGCAATATCGCGTCTTAATCGCACTGCCACCAGAAAAATGTACACAAGTCGAAAGCATGCGATTTTCCGGGGGAGTTAAACTATTTGGGATATTACTTAATTACAGCATTACGAAACACACTTTAGTAATATTTGATGTATGGAATTTGAACTGAAGAGACTCTACGGGATAGTGTATCTACGTTCTACATACTATAAGATTTTTTTGCAAAATAAAATGAAAATTGTGTTTCTCCTTTCATATACATAAAGAACGACGGCTGACACTTTAGTGACGACCATTAGTTCGGGGGATAAATACTTACGAGCCACACTGTATGTACATTTTGTTACTGAACAGTAAAATATACTTGCACTATCAATCCCTGTAGCTAATTGTTGTCGATATATAAAAACCAAAACTTTGAATCAAACATGGAGAACCAGAATTATCGCTTTACAAGCCACCGAACTATCTCAGTTTTCCATCGCAGCTTCTGTAACAAGAGGTACGTATCTTTAATTGTTTATATCTTTAACTACGTCTAATATTTGACACCTGTCATCAGACGCCTATATACTATCACCTGACAAAAGCTCGTTAAAATCGAAGTCGGGCAGTTGGGCTCCTTCCCATGTGAGATACAGATACGTATACCATAAATATGCAATGATGTGTTAATATTTTCACGATGATTTCAGGCCATTTCGTCCCCCGTTGTTTCAGATGCTTTTGATTCATTTCGCTGTACATGACCAATGTACGTGCCGTGCGAAAATGCTGAAGACCATACAAAAATACCGGCTGGCACAACCGTTGCCTATTTGTTGTTATAATGCTTTGCATGCGTGATACTTTCTTCCGTGTTGGCATTGTGATAGAGGGGCTCACTGGCGAACATCAAGCTATTACCAGGTGGTTAACGCGGCGAACTACTCGCGATGCTAACTGACAGGAGGGTGGGAGGCGGCGAGGAGGTGAACCGTTGAAGAGTATACTCGAAACCGGCCAATAATTATTACACGACTCTACGAAGCGGTTATTGTCCCAATTTGGGGGGTCGCTTTGCGGATAATGGCTGTGCTCGAGAGGTCATGTGAGCCTGACGTTCCAGCATGTCAACAGCAACTATGCATCATCGGATGTCTGCCGCACGTAAACGCCTGTTCCCTCCCTGCCTTGCGTCTGCCTCCTTCCCTTTCGTTCACTTCCCTCTCGCCAACCTCGTTTCGCATTACCTACCCCCCGCCTTCCCATTTCGCTTTCCATCTTTGCATTACGTTTTCCCTTTGACTCCTTGATCCGTTTGCACGCACTGTAATCGAATTTCGCCTCTAGCGGAGTTTATCGTATTTCATTCTTTTGATTTCAAGCAAAATTATACTCCTTGGACCTTACGCGTTCACCTTTGCCTTTATTTACCACAGTCCCTTCCTGCTGTGTTGCCTCTGCTGAGACTTCACCTGAACTACCCTTCAGGTGAAGCGTGAACTACGCTTCACCCTTTCACTTGTGTTAGTGGTCCTTTTTGCCTAAATCCATCTAGTCTCTTTTATTAGCATAGCTGTTTAAGCTTGTCCACGCAAGCATAATCGAATATGTGGATCATGTACGTTTACTATAATACGTAGACAGCAGATCAGTAAACTATTGATTCCGAAGCTAGCCTGTCGGAGAAATTGGGTTGATGTATCTATTCATTTCAATCCACTTGTTAGTTTTGTATTAAAAATCAATGGTCTTGGATTTTTCCAGACTCATTTGAAAATTGCTGCTTTAACCAAATATTTTGTTGTGTGTACCTATATTTAGTTGTTTTATTACAGATATTTTCATATAGACAAGGATTAAAGTGGCGCTTTAATTGTTTCCTGACGCCTCTAGGACGAACACAATTGGTACCATTGTCTGAAAAGAACTTTTCAGACGCATTGTTCGTGGGGATTTTATAAAATTGCTGAGCATGATCAACGATGTTATGAATTAATTGGAACGTCAAAACAATATTTAACGGATTCATATAAAAAGACATGCTCCCAATGAAACGAGACTAGTCATAACTAACAATAAGCAGTTGAATAATAATATTAAAAGGTTAGTTTTTGCGTGGCCATAGCGAAGTCAATCAGCAGTGGACTGATTGGTGCAAGAATATACTAACAGGAACATTAATTCCTCTTTATGGTGAAATAGAGGCGTTCCTATATTCCTATTTTTGCGTATTCTTTTTACGCTTTTGCTATACAAGGATCAAATGTATATTAGTGTTTTTTAATACCAATAGGTATTACGGTATTTCTAGTACCAGTTGGAAATAATTTTCAATTTTATGCCTGCGGGTTCTATTACCAATATACTCCACGAATACCTGTGCGCGGTCAATAATACCGTTTCAGTAGAACTGACAATACGTATCAGTCTTTTAGCAACGCTACACGATCAGCACCACTGACAATATTTCGGCATATTATCATTATTATATTCAGCACATGAGGATCGAAATATATAGTACAGTGTTTCGGTATTACTGCAGTGTTTGGTATTAGTTTCTACGAAGCAAGTATATTCATAAACCCATATGCCGGAGTTTTGTTCTATTCGACTACTTCTGCGCTATTCACATGTCGCCCTCATTGCCTGCTACTGAATTTCCAGCTTTGAAGGATAACCTAGTGAAACTTATCAAATGATTATAACTACCAACAGAAGCATACGAAATTGCATTACTCTTGATTTGCGCGTCACTTTATCTTCAAGGATTACTCCTTGATTGTAATATTACATCCTCTTAAACATCCTATATTTCTAAACGCAGAGTTTGCAGTAACACAGGCCCCTTTAAGAGCGGCGGTGGCTGCACTTCAAAGTTGCACATACCTCCGACTACCTGTCGCGTGTGTCGCGTTGATTCGCGGTATCTTAGGAAACTTTAGAACTATGTATCGCGTATAAATACGCGATTATACAAATTGGAGTATACGGAGTTGATTTTATATTAAACGAAATAATAATGATAATATAGAAGTACAATAAAAAGAAGAACATTCATTAAAAGTTTAAGAATTTAACAAGAAATAGCATTTGGTAAACTTGAACACATACTGTTTCATGTCTACTTATTTCTGTTTTTTGTATTATGCTTTCCGGTTGTTTTTATTACTTCGTTGTGTCGGAACCACGTTTCTGTTTTTCTCGCGCATTCAAGCATCGTTTCACAATTCGACAAACAACTAAATTCAAAATATGCCTGCACGTAATAACAAAATACATACACATGCACGCACACTGACATGATTAAATACAATTTAAAAAGATACCTGTTTAGTTAAAACAAAACAGTTACTTAAATAGAAAATAATTTTTCACGCATTAATTTAATTCTAAACACTGCCGTCAAAGCAGAACATACTATACATATGTACATATGTCTGTATAAACATCAATATATCAACATTGTTCGAATAAATCAACTTGTAAGCCCGTTGGAGTGTTAGAGTGTTCGAAGTTAATCAGTACCTAACGCTTTATGCAACACTTGTTATGAGTTAGTCTCAAAAGTGGCAGAATTCTTTGTATAAGTATATAGTAGTTGCAAATCACGCGTGGAAAGGAACACAAATATACGTAATTTTAACCAGGATTTACAATTACAGATTCTGCTAAATTAAAACAATTTAAATTTCAAATGTTCAGGGCCATTATCTAAAACTACGGAAATCTTTCTCTAGAAATAATGAATCCAAAAGTAATTGTAACTTCATCGGTTAATAATTGCGTTCAATTATGATACTTCCGGAAATGCACGGTTATGCTATAACCTATTTAATTAAATAAAAACATTTTGGGGGACACAGAATTTACGTACTATTGGATAATTGATCCCATGATAATTGTGTAGTGTTACGTCCCAGCCCTAAGGTGGGACATAATGTAGGGATCTTGCCACGTCACCCGGCCCGCCGCGGCAACAACTTGCTGCAGACCGTAATATCTCCGGAGCGAGGAGGTATGTCAAGGAAGGAAAAAGGATATTTGATTTGGATGTGCGTTTCGTCTCGGGATCGACGGCCTAGACTCATCAGTTGAGCTGCAGTCGACCTTTGCCCCAGACGCAAGGATTTAGGATTGGAACTTATATATGTATATAGGAAGTGGCCAATGGGCAACCACTTGCGCGAAGGCGATGACAACGATAGCGATCTGGTGGCGAATCCTGCATACCACTCAGGCGCTTAGATTTAGAAGAGGATCGTATGGGCGATCTCTTACCGACGACGATCTAAATCAATACGTCTAGGGCAATGCCGGCAGACGTCACAGAAGCACTTTTATCTGCTGATAATAACCCCGCAAAACTGTTCCATTTTATACCATTTAAAACGATTAGAGGTTGTTACTGCTTTTCGGAACAGGAGACGTGAAATTTGTGGTTGGTTGACTTAAAGTTGGCCAACCCCTCAATAGAGAATAGGATAGGGTAGAGTGTGTATCTGATAGAATAACGATCCGCGGAAAAAGATGCGAAGTATGGGAGCAAATTGCTGGGATGCATGATGTCCCCATCGCTGGCCAGAAATCCAATGATAACTTCAAAGTGGTTTAAAACGGGACTTCTGATTAGGTACTCCTCCCTGCGCATCCCTGAATTACTTTATTATACCGCTAGTTCGGATTGCACAATTAGAATTATCGAAGAGTTGCTAAGAAAGGAATAATTTAGATATTTGGCACAAACAGAAAAAAGCAACTAATTGTAAAGTCCGTTAGATAAACATTAATTCTTGATAGTTAAGTGTGTTGGGATAGTTAACTTCCAACAGACACCGCTAGAGGATGAGCACGGTGAGCAAGCTCCCGAAGGTGGTTCTGTAGGTCCCCGCGACTATACATATATATATAACCACCGACCATTCCCTACTACAATTCCTGTGTCTAAGGCAGGGCCTGCTAGCATGCCTTACTGACGAGTCCGCTAGCAGGCCTCTCGACCACACTCTTTCCTCCCTTTTTTTTCGTTGCTGCCTTCATCCACCATCGTATCAACTGATACTCGAAGCTCTCACAAGTGTCAATACGTAATTATCGGCTGCTGTTCAGTGTGCCCGGCTATGATATTCATTGAACTGACTTACAAACAGTACACTGCGTGTGCAATATTGGGTTTTAGGTTGGTTGCTGAATAAGCTTTCAGTCACCCCACAAAACTGTCAGTCAGGTTTGGACTACAAATCAACTTCGAACTACTGATCATAGGGATTCAATTGGCATTAATTATGCTGTAACTTTGTAATAAATCCTAGAATCATTCTTGCAACACGTAATCAACGTCAAATTGTTTTGAAAATCCTTTTAAAATTAAACGTCCTCTGGTTTTGTGTATTGGTAAAGGTCGATTAAATATAGATCCACTTGGATTTTTGGCCATAACTCTGAAGCTTGTTAACCGATTCGGCTGAAACTTATTCAACATGTAGCCTAGGCACTAGGGAGTATATGTGCAAAATTTCATATGAATGTAGTGCCTCATTTGTTTACAGTAAACATTTATCTGATTTTCGTCAATTTTTGACCGTAACAAAATGATAGATCCACTTGCAGAAAAACAAAAACGTCAATTGCTTTATATCTTCATACATGAGTAGTCACATTATAAGCTTAACGGAAAACTGAATACAATATTCACAAGCCGTCGATGGTTATTGGTTATGCGAGTTAACTAAACGATTATTTATATGGCGTCAATATTCCTAGATAACTTGTCGCTGCTTGTTACTCTGAACAAAAGAAATGTGTAAATATGCGAGGAGCCGAATTAAAGTCTAAATGAGATGACAAGATGTTTCATGATAGCAGCAATTTTGCTACCATTGTTTTCTGACAGAGACTATAATATGTGTTTATACTATATGGGCAATTAATATTGAAACACATATTGTTAGAATATTCGAGGTACAGGAACGGCCGAGGCGGGCCATGTGCATTTCGTAGATGCATGCTGTCCTTGTCTAGCGTAGCTGGTCCTTGGGAAAAACCCTAAAATTGTTAAAGAGGGCCATGGTGACGTAGGCGTCCTCACGACCGACGCTTTTGCCAAAGGAAGGCATTCTTGTATAGACTACGGTCGAGAGAGCACAGTTTTAATAAACGGAATACTTTGTTAATATATATACGCCTACGCAATTATTCTAATACCTAATCGAGACTTCGATTCGAGTATTAGGCCATTCTTACAAAATCAGAAGTGGGATTACCAATTGTTTAGTGCACATTGCGACGATATACATATATACTCGCGTACTACGTGCATAAACAATTATTGAGTGCCGTGTACAGACAATTGAGTAATTGTTGTCGAGCTACAGACTGTGCAGTTGGTGTTGAGTTTAGTTTATTGAAACCGAGTGAATAATTAGTAATAGTGACTTACTAATCGTTTGAACTGACACCTTGGTGCGATATTTTGTGCAATTTTGAACAATACGAGTCGTGATTCGATCAGCCGTGAGGATCGGCCAATGGAAGGAACGAGCCGTGATACAACGGAGTCGCGACTTGGGAAATTGCAAAAGAAGATGGATGAACGAGTGATCACAGCAACTAGAACCGCAATGGGAAGCGAATTATCATTCACTTGCTTTAATTGTGGGAAGATGGGCCACAAAGCGAGGGAGGGCACAGAACCGAGGATTCGACGCAGCTTTTGCAAACAGTCGGGACATAGGTGAGAAAATTGTCCGCAGAAAGAGGTAAATATGAAGATACCATATTTAAAGGATTTGCCGGACGATCGGTACTGGAAAATCAAATGGAGCCGGTTACGGTTGAAGTATAGAAAATAACTGCAAACGTTAATTCATTTATTATACTGGGCGAATGTATGGCTTGACGAACGCGCCAGTTGGTTTCTACGGGGGTATGCAAAAGATTTGTCGACCCTTGAAACAGACAACAGCCATTCCTTAGACGATATAGTATTACCGTCGAATACTGTAGAAGAGGGCATAGGAAAACTACGGACTGTTTTGGAGGCTCTTCGAACACATGGGCTGACACTTAGACTCGAGAAGTGTTCTTTCTTTAGAAAAAAAATATTGAATACTTGGGTCGTGAAATAAGTGAGCATGGGGTAGAGCCAGGTCAACGGAAAATCGACGCGGTTCAAAATGTAAAGCAGGCAGGTCAATTCTTGGGACTGGGACACGCAGGTCAAAAAGTGTCGAGTGCCATAAAACAGTATGCACAATAGAATTGTTACCGTAACGCCAATGAGAACATTGATCGGTTGGAATATGAAAAACCATACGAGAAGAAATAGATCGATTGGACCTAGCAGCGTCGACAGGAGATATGAGCGAGCATATCTCTGAAGAGCAGGAAAAAGCAGAAGGAATCACGGATGAGTAGGTGCTGAACCAGGTAACCAGCGAACCTGAGATGGGAAGTAGCCGGAAGCTGCTACCGAAATTTGAAGTACCATGCCGGATTCGAGCGGTGATGCCGAACGACCACTACGATGTGGAAGATTCGAGAGAAGGCTCGAAACGATTGAGAACAATCGTTGCAGCCGATGGGATCAAACGATGGATCACGATCCAGGGAGATGCCCAGGATGCATAGCATCGTTTCGATATCCTTTTCTTAATGTATATTTTGTTTTAGGTCCAGAAAGTAAATGTTGCGCATTATTTCACCTCTATGTTCTGTCCACAGAAAGGAAAAGTTAGACAGAAGCCGAAAGCATAAGGCTAAGGCAGAGGAGTGAGAGAGGGGGAATAAGCGGTGCAAAGGGACGTTGCCCGACGACCAGGCAAATTCCACCAAGGGGAAGCAAAGGCTTCTAGACGACAGTGGACGATGACGACAACAGTCGCCCATCCACCAGGGTGCCTCTACGGGTACTACCTCAGAGGGGAAGGACGCAACGAGCGTCGTGACACGGTGGCTGTCGTTAGTGCTGAGCATAGGTACATGGTACCTTAGGCATGGTGCTGAGCATAGGTACATGGTACCTTAGGCATGGTGCTGAGCATAGGTACATGGTACCTTAGGCATGGTGCTGAGCATAGGTACATGGTACCTTAGGCATGGTGCTGAGCATAGGTACATGGTACCTTAGGCATGGTGCTGAGCATAGGTACATGGTACCTTAGGCATGGTGCTGAGCATAGGTACAACGGTACCTTAGGCATGGGCCGAGCATAGGTACGACGGTACCTTAGGCGATGACCACTGATAAAAACTACGGCATGCTATCGATGGTTGGCCTCGAACCAGAAGGACACAACGGTGTCTCAGGCAGGGCAGTGGCAACTGATAGATGTAATTGTTTCATTAGGGGGTTGTCACTAAACCAGAAGGACACAACGGTGTCTCAGGCAGGGCGTGGCAACCCGAGAAATGCAAAGGCATTACCTCAGGTCAACACCAACCCAGACGGACACAACGGTGTCTCAAGCAGGGAGGTGGAAGATACGACGGTATCTGGGGTGGGCCGTGACCGGTACGACGGTGTCGTGTTGCGCCACCAGTACTAATATGACATTAGAATTTCAGGAAATAAATGTGAAGTCTGAGGACAGACCTGACGTCAGTATGGCCGAATGTTAGAATATTCGAGGTACAGGAACGGCCGAGGCGGGCCATGTGCATTTCGTAGATGCATGCTGTCCTTGTCTAGCGTAGCTGGTCCTTGGGAAAAACCCTAAAATGGTTAAAGAGGGCCATGGTGACGTAGGCGTCCTCACGACCGACGCTTTTGCCAAAGGAAGGCATTCTTGTATAGACTACGGTCGAGAGAGCACAGTTTTAATAAACGGAATACTTTGTTAATATATATACGCCTACGCAATTATTCTAATACCTAATCGAGACTTCGATTCGAGTATTAGGCCATTCTTACAATATCTTTCACACCTCGGAATCATTCTAAACAGTCACGCAGTATTTCCAATCCCACAGTAGCAATCTCGTTTACCTGTTTTTCACATTAGTTTCTCCAATAGCTGTGTGCATAGGGTAATTGGAGTAGTTAGGGTTGTTGGATTACTAGATTATGAGGAAGTGTGATAATATATATAATACACAGTTCAGTTTAATAAAAGTACTTTATTTTATATAAGAAAAAGAAGGCACGTCCTTATTCAAAGGAGAAACTCTAACGAATGAAAGAAGGCAAGAAGCATGGAGCATTCGGACCCTATCGGTCCCTCTTAGTATAAACACTTTTGTCTAAGCATTCGAATTCTATACCCCAATATATTCTCAGAACTGTAAGAGATATTTTTTGTTGAACCGGGTTTTATACAAAGCATAAAACCAACAAGGGTAAAAACAATCAGAGCAGTATAAATCTAAAAGATGTCCATGGAAAAAGAAGGGTATCTGAATAAATGAAAACATGTGAACATGTAATGTCCAAATGAAATGGAAAAATAATCATAGATTTTTTCACAAAAAAAAAAACAAATCGAAAGTATAATTCTATGCATAAGGCCATCTACCTCGCATTGTTCTAATGAGATGACCCGTGATAGAGATTATTCGAATATGTCATGGCGCAGATACAAATCTGTCGAGGACAATAGGACGAAAAAATCGTTTTTTTGCTTTTATGAACCTTTTGCACAACGATTATGTAAATCTAAAAAATTTGAACATTCTTCGTGAAATCTCACTTGTGACATCTCATGCATCAAACCCTGTAGCTCAGTTTTGATGTATGTAGAGCTTCTGCGGCCCACTCCCCGTATTCAGCAAGCAAAAAGAATAGTTAATGCGGCTTTTAAGCAATATTCGGTATATCACTAAAATAACGGAAAATCGGATCATATAAATAGCCTATAATCTCATTTACTGAAACCGAGTCATGTCATCCGCAGAGCCATTTCAGTTATAATATTTCCATATTCATATTCGTTAATCAACACGTTAACGAAAGAAAACGAAAAAAGGAGGAAACGTAAGAAGCTAGTTGCGTTGTATCGTTACCGCGATAGTGTAGGTTCTGAAGTCTCACAAAATATCAGAGGGCTAAGCCAGTCGCACAATTGATCAAAGGTATCGGGGTAGTTTCCAGCTATGCTACGTGAATTAATAATGTTAATCAAAAACTGTATCATGGATTATTTGTGGAATATATACTCCAGTGCGGTACAAAACAGAATAAGCGGAAAAAGATACCGCAAATGATAGCAATATGAACTGTCGATAATCGTACAATAAAACTCTTTAAAGAGGGCGAATTCTTTCTTACCTTACTGTCAGTACTAAATCATCTGAAATATTTCTACACTTCAAATTGATCACTGAAAATGTGTCGAATATTCGTTAACACGTTCGGAACAATCTTAGGACACAATTTCCGCGCTTTCGATCGGCACGTTCTATAAATGCCCATTGTTCGCTTGCAAAAACATCCAAAGAATCAGCATTCTAGAACACCTCCTTTACAGAACAGCCTCCGTAATCTGTCGATTTCTTTTTGTTTGTATTTATTCCCATTGTCACGGAAGTTGAGTCACCATAGGCATATTCGCAGCTATGTGTGCAGCGTTCAGGCGCGTGTATGCAAGTACAGGATCGTGCTAGCTGCATATCTCCACCCTAGGAATTGGAGTGGATGGCGAACGTAGGTACAATAGTTCGCATTGTATTGGATCTCTCCCAGTGATAGGCACTCCCTCTCCGTGTCCCCGCGTCTATCTGTCTTGTTCACTCTGTTTCACTCTTCCCCCTGGCTCTTTGCTGTCTCCTTCCTCCGCTTCGTTGCCCACCGTCGCGTCGTATCTCATTTTACGGAGGCCTCGAGCGCGCGTTATTATGCGCGTTATGCTGCTGCCTCACTATTCTATCGCCACTGCGGCCAACTGCATCGCTCCTGACCGTTCTGTGTTCTTCCGGTTGCAGCTACGGCATCTGACCCGTGTATTTTGCGTCTCGCCAACTTTCGGGACCACTCGGATGCGCCGAACGAATTAATCTCTCCTATCGGTTTTTACTGCGGTATGCAAAATCGCTGATAATTGCAAATCAGAAATTTTCTCTGTGCTTCTGTCGTGAATATGAAACGATTGTAAGTCAAGGAGTATTAACTTTGTTGAAATATGTACTTCGTATTGAATGCTTCATGGCTTCTTGGGATAGAGGAAATGTTTATTCTCGAATCATCCCATAAATAATGCTGGTTTTTAGGTACATGTCCTAGATGATTAATGAACTTTGTAAACATTTGGTCATCTATATGTATGTATTTGGTCATCTATAGCAAATTTATTGGAGAACCACAATTACGTCACTTCGTTTCAACCAATTTCTCTTATTGACAGTGAGGATACCAGTGAGGTGGCTCTTAATTACTCTTACTGAACATTATTTTCCACATTTTTTTCGCGGCATTCCCCAAAATAGTTCCAATTGACAAAAAAATAATTTGTGCAAAGTTTCAACTGGATCGGGTAACGGGAAAACGTGCCCCCGAGCCCTTAAAGATTCGAATAATTGATTAAATGCCCATAAAACCAATTTTGTCTAATTGTCATTTAAATTATTGACTATATCAAAAAGTATATTAGTCAAAACATGTAGATCTAGACACGACGCGTCTTGTTTTTGCTATTACTTTATTTCGTACAACGAACAGTTTCCACAAAAGATGAAAAAGGCCAGAAAATTTTTGTTCACAATTTTGAGAATTGTAATTTGTTTTGATTATTTTTGTTCTGAATAGAGGGTAATAAATGTGTATTTTTATTTTGAACTGTTAGAGCCTACCTTTCCTTAAATTGCATAAATATAATATTCAAAATCCCATAGATTTTATTTATTGGAAGTTAAAGATTGTTTCAAGTGGAGATACTGGGAAAAGAGTAGGCATCTGCTCCTTATTTGCAAATCGCTTTTTGATTGGAGTCTCCAAGATTATATGTATGAAAGCGTTAGCGTTTGATACGACTGCGGTAAATATAGGGCGTTTGCATGGATCCTGTAGTTTAATATAAAAAGCATTAGATAATATAGTTTTGTACTTACCATGCAAGCATCACATATATGAAATAATTCTTAGCAGCATGTTTCATGAAAAAATGGGTAATCCATAGGTCCAAATGTAACAATTTTTAAACGACTCCAAAACTCTTGACCACAAATTAATACTAAAAGTTTCAAATTCGGAATTGAAAATGAAAATGTGTAGAAACATTTAAAACAGGAATATCAGGAATCCTCAATTTTGTTAATAGTACTCTGAACGAACGACAACCTCGCGAAGATTACAGGGAATTTCTTGAATTAATAGCAATATTTCTTGGAGAATCACTATCTCGTGGAATTTTATTTTCACATTCCGAGGTTTATCCAACATGCGAGATGGATGGCGGGCAAAAGCTATTTATCGTTTAACAATTTTTTGCTCAGGGATGATTTCCAATTAGCACCGTAGGAGGAACCTGTAACGAGCAATATCTGCGTTTTTCTTGTCAATATATATGTACGTTGAAGCATGTTTTTGTTCACCTTCTGCTACTAACGCGCCATATATTGATTTTAGAGTAATGTATGTATAATCTTTTCAAATATCAAACAGTCGATCGTTTGTTTCGAACAGAACTAGAGCATTCCTGACAAGATTCAAGTTCGAAGATCAATTTTTACAAATCGATTCTTAAACTTGGTCCGGGAACACAAATTTTATTAAAGGTCCAAAATTAAAATAGTGTTGTGTGAATAACAATATGTACATTATTGTAATCTACCCGTGAAATTGCAAAATGGTTGAGTCGAGATAAAATGTGGTAATATATATAATTATGTAAACAGGTAAATACATATGTAATATAGCTCTGCTTAAACTGATCGAACGGAGCGGGCAGAATAGCATTGGAAATTTTCAAAAAGGAAAACGATCCAACAAGAAGACATTTTTTAGCTCGTGTTTGGAAAACAGAATTGTCAGAAAACGCAACACGGACTTGTGCAAAAATTAATAAAACCTTATACAAACATACCTGTAGATATGAATGAGATCAAATGTGACACATATTTGTATGACATTTTTATCACTTCTATATCGTTTAAAGTTATACAATTATATGCGTCCAATGTTATGCCAGATTTCTTAGGATTTGGTAAAATCTTGTGTATTTGTACGAACAGATGCGCGTATACGTTATAGATATTAAAAAACGTTTCGGAACTACAAAAGAGTTGGACGATCATACTTGTCTGCGCACTTAATATGGTAATTGTATTTATACATTTTTTCTACAAGTACAATTTTGTCAACTATTTCCTTGATTTGTTTCTATTATTATTTCGACAAGCATCAATTATGAATATCAACACGTACCTGAAGCACTTATTATTATTTACATTATTAACAAATATTTGTTAGAATATTCGAGGTACAGGAACGGCCGAGGCGGGCCATGTGCATTTCGTAGATGCATGCTGTCCTTGTCTAGCGTAGCTGGTCCTTGGTAAAAACCCTAAAATGGTTAAAGAGGGCCATGGTGACGTAGGCGTCCTCACGACCGACGCTTTTGCCAAAGGGAGGCATTCTTGTATAGACTACGGTCGAGAGAGCACAGTTTTAATAAACGGAATACTTTGTTAATATATATACGCCTACGCAATTATTCTAATATCTAATCGAGACTTCGATTCGAGTATTAGGCCATTCTTACAAAATCAGAAGTGGGATTACCAATTGTTTAGTGCACATTGTGACGATATACATATAGTATACTCGCGTGCTACGTGCATAAACAATTATTGAGTGCCGTGTACCGACAATTGAGTAATTGTTGTCGAGCTACAGACTGTGCAGTTCGTGTTGAGTTTAGTTTATTGAAACCGAGTGAATAATTAGTAATAGTGACTTACTAATCGTTTGAACTGACACCTTGGTGCGATATTTTGTGCAATTTTGAACAATACGAGTCGTGATTCGATCAGCCGTGAGGATCGGCCGATGGAAGGAACGAGCCGTGATACAACGGAGTCGCGACTTGGGAAATTGCAAAAGCAGATGGATGAACGAGTGATCACAGCAACTAGAACCGCAATGGGAAGCGAATTATCATTCACTTGCTTTAACTGTGGGAAGATGGGCCACAAAGCGAGGGAGTGCACAGAATCGAGGATTCGACGCAGCTTTTGCAAACAGCCGGGACATAGGTGAGAAAATTGTCCGCAGAAAGAGGTAAATATGAAGATACCATATTTAAAGGATTTGCCGGACGATCGGTACTGAAAAATCAAATGGAGCCGGTTACGGTTGAAGTCTAGAAAATAACTGCAAACGTTTATTCATTTATTATACTGGGCGAATGTATGGCTTGACGAACGCGCCAGTTGGTTTCTACGGGGGTATGCAAAAGATTTGTCGACCCTTGAAATAGACAACAGCCATTCCTTAGACGATATAGTATTACCGTCGAATACTGTAGAAGAGGGCATAGGAAAACTACGGACTGTTTTGGAGGCTCTTCGAACACATGGGCTGACACTTAGACTCGGGAAGTGTTCTTTCTTTAGAAAAAAATATTGAATACTTGGGTCGTGAAATAAGTGAGCATGGGGTAGAGCCAGGTCAACGGAAAATCGACGCGGTCGAAAATGTAAAGCAGGCAGGTCAATTCTTGGGACTGGGACACGCAGGTCAAAAAGTGTCGAGTGCCATAAAACAGTATGCACAATAGAATTGTTACCGTAACGCCAATGAGAACATTGATCGGTTGGAATATGAAAAACCATACGAGAGGAAATAGATCGATTGGACCTAGCAGCGTCGACAGGAGATATGAGCGAGCATATCTCTGAAGAGCAGGAAAAAGCAGAAGGAATCACGGATGAGTAGGTGCTGAACCAGGTAACCAGCGAACCTGCGATGGCAAGTAGCCGGAAGCTGCTACCGAAATTTGAAATACCATGCCGGATTCGAGCGGTGATGCCGAACGACCACTACGATGTGGAAGATTCGAGAGAAGGCTCGAAACGATTGAGAACAATCGTTGCAGCCGATGGGATCAAACGATGGATCACGATCCAGGGAGATGCCCAGGATGCATAGCATCGTTTCGATATCCTTTTCTTAATGTATATTTTGTTTTAGGTCCAGGAAGTAAATGTTGCGCATTATTTCACCTCTATGTTCTGTCCACAGAAAGGAAAAGTTAGACAGAAGCCGAAAGCATAAGGCCAAGGCAGAGGAGTGAGAGAGGGGGAATAAGCGGTGCAAAGGGACGTTGCCCGACGACCAGGCAAATTCCACCAAGGGGAAGCAAAGGCTTCTAGACGACAGTGGACGATGACGACAACAGTCGCCCATCCACCAGGGTGCCTCTACGGGTACTACCTCAGAGGGGAAGGACGCAACGAGCGTCGTGACACGGTGGCTGTCGTTAGTGCTGAGCATAGGTACATGGTACCTTAGGCATGGTGCTGAGCATAGGTACATGGTACCTTAGGCATGGTGCTGAGCATAGGTACAGGGTACCTTAGGCATGGTGCTGAGCATAGGTACATGGTACCTTAGGCATGGTGCTGAGCATAGGTACATGGTACCTTAGGCATGGTGCTGAGCATAGGTACATGGTACCTTAGGCATGGTGCTGAGCATAGGTACAGGGTACCTTAGGCATGGTGCTGAGCATAGGTACATGGTACCTTAGGCATGGTGCTGAGCATAGGTACATGGTACCTTAGGCATGGTGCTAAGTATAGGTACGACGGTACCTTAGGCATGGTGCTGAGCATAGGTACAACGGTACCTTAGGCATGGGCCGAGCATAGGTACGACGGTACCTTAGGCGATGACCACTGATAAAAACTACGGCATGCTATCGACAGTTGGCCCCGAACCAGAAGGACACAACGGTGTCTCAGGCAGGGCAGTGGCAACTGATAGATGTAATTGTTTCATCAGGGGGTTGTCACTAAACCAGAAGGACACAACGGTGTCTCAGGCAGGGCGTGGCAACCCGAGAAATGCAAAGGCATTACCTCAGGTCAACACCAACCCAGACGGACACAACGGTGTCTCAAGCAGGGAGGTGGAAGATACGACGGTATCTGGGGTGGGCCGTGACCGGTACGACGGTGTCGTGTTGCGCCACCAGTACTAATATGACATTAGAATTTCAGGAAATAAATGTGAAGTCTGAGGACAGACCTGACGTCAGTATGGCCGAATGTTAGAATATTCGAGGTACAGGAACGGCCGAGGCGGGCCATGTGCATTTCGTAGATGCATGCTGTCCTTGTCTAGCGTAGCTGGTCCTTGGAAAAAACCCTAAAATGGTTAAAGAGGGCCATGGTGACGTAGGCGTCCTCACGACCGACGCTTTTGCCAAAGGAAGGCATTCTTGTATAGACTACGGTCGAGAGAGCACAGTTTTAATAAACGGAATACTTTGTTAATATATATACGCCTACGCAATTATTCTAATATCTAATCGAGACTTCGATTCGAGTATTAGGCCATTCTTACATATTTGCAATCTATTGTGCTCTTGGATTGAAACTATACCCACTATTCATAATATGAATTATTATTTTATCGTTAAGGCGATGCTTCATATACTCGTTACCACAGGGATAAGCATTCAAATTGTCAACGCATTCTCCCGAGTGATTACTCAAACATCTGTCCCTTCAAGTACTTCCTCTACCGCAATCTGATCATCTCAGCGTCGGCTGCACGTATCTCTCAGGAGGCTACTTAATTAACGGTGCACGAGGAAGATTAGTGTATCTAAAGAAAAGCAAGCATCCAAATCTACACGAATACCTCATCTTTCACAAGAAAAGATAATATAACTTATCTACAACTGATATAAATATTGCGTCACGAAGTGTTCTTCTGTATATTAATAGTAAACACATCATTAAAACGTGTGCACATTCCACGATTCATTAAAATATTGCAAGTAAATTCCTCCGAATTTTCCTTACTGTACATGAATGTATTGTATTACTTATGAAACTACTGGTCGGTACAGACCACATCGAAGTATCAATTATGGAAATAACGGAACATCAAAGATACTTGCTACCACGCTACCCCATAGGACGTACCCTGTTAATTTGTAAAACCTATCCATGAACACCTTACCACCGCCTACACGGCGAAACACCGATAAAAAGGACACATATAGTCTATAAATGCTGCAGCAAATTTACGCAGCGACTGTACAATTCCGATTCTACAACTATCAACAACACTTCACGTACTCACCCAAGAGAAGCCGTGCCCTGCATGCGACATTTACGAAACTTGTGTTTCGATGTCTCTTAGGAGACTCCGTATTAAAACCACGATTTAGATTGCACGACACGCGGACCGTCGTTGTACCGATCAAGCAAACTACGAGTAGTACACGCAACGATTCGCCATCCCTGTCGAGTATTGCGAGCACGCAACAGCCGTTTTATAGATTACATTGTAGTTTATAAAATGTTATATGCATGTTCTTCCTATGTATTTGGGGGCACTGCGCAATGCTTAGACACATTAAGAGTCATGTGGTGAATTTTATGCACAGAGTGGAGCGCTAATTCTCACCAATTTGAATATTTCCATTATTTGCAATAATAGGAAAAATACTATGTATAGAAGTTGCACGGTATAGAGGTGGACAACTTGTTATTCAAATATTTTTTGTGTGGGTGGAAGGATGGAGGAGATTTCAAGATCGTCTCGATTTGTTTAAACAGAATGCTGCATTGCTTTATCGCGATGTGATAGCCGGTGTTGGGACGATTTCAACAAGCTATGATTATCTGTCAATAGTCCTATCGTCTTTCAATTTATTCTAAGAAATACTGCACCCTTGCTTCTATCTTAGGGGAAGGCTTTGTAACATTGTTTACGTTGTACCAATGCATCGTAATATCGAAATATCGGTACTTAGTATCAGTGGACTCTGAAATTAAATACCAGTGTGTTAGCGCCAATGCGTTTTAAGGATTCTCGAAGGCAAATAGCCCGCTGTTATTCTGCCGGAGGAACGGTTTATGGCAGGATATTCTTTGCGGGAGATCGGTAAAGAAAAGTAGGCCAGATACCGGACGAGGGCTAGCGACCCAAGATCGCAGGTTAATTTACCTACCAAATTTGTCCTTGAATGGCCGTTCATGACAAGCTTGGTGAAATCGTCTCAGCAACGGCTATCACATCGCGATAAAAATACGGCATT
This sequence comes from Nomada lathburiana, assembly GCA_963667235.1. Taxonomy (NCBI): domain Eukaryota; kingdom Metazoa; phylum Arthropoda; class Insecta; order Hymenoptera; family Apidae; genus Nomada; species Nomada lathburiana. Next base: position 3,364,517 of record OY763902.1, read on the forward strand.
CCATCAAAGGAAATAGAGATGCCCTTGAAACGTCCTCCATCCTTCCACTCACACAACAAACATCTATAGAACAAGATGCCCCCCTGTATGCCATGCAACTTTTGTATATAATATTTTTAAATATTATTACAAATGAAGGAAATATTGAAGGTGTTCAAAGTTCACACTCCACTCTGTATACAGGTTGTTCCATTTAAGTATGGCCACCTAAATATCTCGTCGAATTGTGATGTCGCAAAAAGTATTCTTTACGTCCAGCGGGGGCTGCTCATCACCGCCACCTACTGTTGCAATGTGGGTACGAAAGTTCTCTCTCCAACGGATCGAGGAGGCTGCCTGACCGTGATCAATCAATTAGAACGCTTTGTATTTCCTATGCGTGGTAGGAGAATCACCAATCAATCTGCATTCAGATTTCTTGGAAGACAACAAATAGACTGACTTGCATTCGCAATCAATTCTTCAAACAGCACTCGGCAAAAGATTCTTAATCGCAACTCAACATTCGAAAACGATTTCTTTCGAACAACACCGGCTACAGTCCTCTTTCGACTCATTAAGGATCGATCGCTGGCGACTACTCTGCTAAGTGATTCGTATTCGTGCTCGAATCACACCACACTCTCTACAACTATACATACACATACAACATCGCCAAGGCTTTAAGACTCCTCTCGCATCAACTATTCGAACGCAACCAATCAGCCACGATATCTCTGTGCTCCCAACACCGAACACGCGCATACTGCAGTAAAGCTTCTAGTAGAAATAAGATCCGAATTGAACTAGCTGCGTGCCTTCAATTAGCCGCATGGCGTGCCTGCCGTCTCCATTGTCGCGTAAGCGTAACCGGATTTACGACCCGGGAGATTCGTACCAGTCGCGGTGCAGCGGTACAGGTGTGTGAAAGGTGTAAACGCCCAGCGCACCACCGTATTAACTTCTACAGCCGTGCGAAGAAAACTCATTCCTGTATTCGTGTAAAAGTGAAATTTTTAATTACACTGCAGAGTTATTACTAACATACAATTTAATCTACACAGTTATTTCTGAAAATTTGCCCCTTCATTCCGTTTCATTGTTTACCTGCACTTACAACAATTACCCATCACATTTTATGGGGAATGAAAAAATTAAATTCGACAATCATTACAATATAAAGCTCAACATAAATGTGGCCAGAAATTTGAAGTTCCTAAAGGGCTTTATTTTGGAGCTTAACAATTCATTTTGTAACCTAATGATGTATGTACCGTTGATATACAATTTCCTGCGAACTGTCGAATCATCTGAGAGTTAGAATATACGTATAGTCCACATAGCTCCATGATGGTCAGTGAAATTGTATCAGTAGAAGGTATAGTGAAAAATGAAATTATCCGGGAACCATGCTAGCTGGCAACGAGGAAGGGAGTAAAGCGGCCTTCGTCCAGCAAATAATTGATGCGCGTCAATTAGATTTGCCAGGGTGATCGTCGTAACGAAATTAACAGGAACGCCAGTCATATACACATGCATGCACGTGTAAACGGTGATAGATAGGTATGCGCTCGCAGACTCGTTTCACCTACAAGGTGTATTATAAATCAGTCGTTATGGAACTTGATTCAATTGTTCCACGGATCTTTGCAAAGCTACTGTGCATATATATATTGTTATATAATAGTATCGTATTAGTCTCTTGCTTATATTTATATGTCCAATTCTAATTTTTTGAATGGATCAACGAAAAATATTTTCACTGCATCTTAATGACACAGATTTACCGGAATAACTGAATAAAAAGTTATTTATTGTATTTGTAAAAATTAAAAACGGGAAACGTGTGTCTAATTTCTGTAATTCGAACAAATGGAACGAAATAGATTTTTTCCGTACCATTTCCTGTTTTGATCAACTGAACCAATGAGTAGAGATCAAAGACGATTAAATAAATTTAATGTTTACGGTGTAGTATTAACTGTTTCAACAGAAATTAACACACCCAAATGCAGTACGCTTACAAGTATTAGTTTATTATTTATTTAACTTATAATAATTTTGAATTCAAAAGATTCAATTAGCTTTTGCCTACATTTTAAGTTTTTGCACACTTTTGATTTACTCCTATCGTGTGTCCATAAATACACTTTCAATTGGTGTCCCTATCAAGTTCACACTATGCTGCGAAGCCTGGAAGCATACAGTTAAGAACAAGATATTTTATTCAAACTGAAATATTGTCTTCGCGTGAATGGAATTTAAAAATCTGAACACTGTACATGCGATAGTTTATAGTTTATTCATACGTTAATAGATATAAACGAAGAAAAGATCGCGCGATATTTTAAGGAGCTCTCAACGGGGTCGATTACTGCATTCAATCTGAAGGTACCTGGAGCGAAACAGGTTGACATTGTCAGAGTACTTAAAACGCACCGGCAAAGGTTTACAGGACACCCCATATAGTCCTATACGTATAGCCATGTAGATATGTAGGTTGCCTCACCGTAGAGTCGACGGCGTGAAATTTAAATTTTTCCAATACCGGATACCGCTAATTCCGTTGATCCGGTAAAACTGCCAGAAATTCCTATCGCACTTTCTCGTTAACGAAGATAACGCGATCGTTCTCACTGTTCCGCCAAGAGAACGACCAATTATCGATCTACTTGTCGATGATAGCCATCGCGTCACAGTAATCTTTTCCTACTTTTTACTTTTCAGTAACTTCATGCTTTAAAGAATGGGAATGGGAAGGCTTTGTTCCAGCGCTGTTAACTAGATGTACAGAACAAAGAAACAGATAGTAATTTCCATATCTGAAAACTTAGCATCAATTCATTGACAGTATCACTGATATATCTCTAACAACGCATGTTCAGTGCATAAAGTGTCAACTCCATTTCGGTCATATTTAAGCTGTTCGCAATCAAGTTCGTCATATTTACGTCCCACGATTTTATTTTTAGTTGAATGATGAAATTCTACTAAGGCAGCCGTTTAAGCCGTATTAAAAATTATTTGTTCCATTTTAGTACATTTTAATAAAAGCTTGTTTTCAAGAAATGTTTTTACTCCAGTTGGCCGTTTATAATTCGACCTAAGGGAAGCTATGCTAGAGAAAGAACATTCATTGACGAAATGGACATGACCCTGCCTCGACCGTTCGCGTGCTTCGAGTTTTCTAACAATATGAAAACAATATTTCAATTAGCGAAATACCAAATTTTAAAATATCAAATGCAAAAATATCAATTTTCAATAACTGATTTACTGGTTTCTGATGTCTGGTCAAAATGTTTTAATACTAGACTACCAAGCCAGTCAAAATGATTGGTCTCAAATTCCTTGCTTTAAAATTATTAACATATAGATATTGTTGCAGACAATTATGATGATTTTCAATAAGGCAGAATGGCAATTCTATTTGATGTCGATTCAACTACTTTCATGTCGAACGTATACTGTCCACGAAAGATACGATGACCCTGCAAAAAAAACGTTAAAGTGGCCTTCACAGAATTCTTTTTCATCGCCGTCAGATGCGTGCCTCAAAACCATGTAGATCCTATCTAGTCATTTATGTCTTACTTTCAACAGTAGCGGAAATAATTTGGTTGCTCTAGTTAAAATTAACCCCCACAGATATTTCCAGTTACTGCTAACAATAAGTGTATCCAAAAATGTTTTGGATAAAAGTTGAATGGTTCCGAGGGCGCACAGGTCAATATAATTAACATTTTTAGAATCGGACAATTTGAGGTAAGTTTTTTCTTTTTTTAGGTACATGGAAGAATAAAATTATATATATTCTAATGTATCAGTCGATTCAGCTTGCAATTCTCTATAAAAGAAGTAATAAACTCTTTACACCATAAAAACATTAGTTTAGGAAAGAGAGAGAGCGGCTCTACACCTTCCTCGTTCTTGCTTATATATACCTCATAATACACATGCATATTTAACAACAGAACCCTGCAGCAACTAGCAAAATAGTTTTGTATATTGCCCGCGATTTCTAATTTAATATTGTGCTCTAGAGTAATCAGCTGGATAAGCGTTAAGATAAGATATGCATATAACACAAGACAGTGTACGATGCAATACAAGATGTACAATATCCTATATATTTGATGAATATGTTGCTAGAACATTTATCCATTTACTTAACTTTATGACCTGCGGGAACCATGGAAACTTAATGAGTATTGGAGTGTTCGCGGTTTCTTGGTTAGGAGCAAATTGCTGTACTGTAAACTTATACATGAGATTAACGACAATCCCGATACATGGTCAACAGACCAGGACACGGACAAACCCACCTGACGAGCCGCTACGTAACATATGATGACACTGTCTGCCTAAACTCTGGTCAATGAACGAGGTTGCGGAACGTGGACAGGTTAATTAGACACATCCACGGTTTAAATATTTTTAATCATTACACGTTATATGGTTACTGTCTATAATGCCTTCCGAGGAGAAGACACTCCTGCCAGAAGCCATATGTAGAGATTTGTCGATGTTGTGAGTTACATCGCGAATTCAGAAGGTTCCATTATTAGGTCAGGAATTCGAATTGTACCTTAGAACTCAGTCAAACGTAAAATAGAATTCATTTAGAAGAGAAATAGAACACAAGTGCAATGCGTATAACTTGTCAGTCAGATGTCAGGCAGTTTTGAATTATAATAGTGGAGAAAACAAGGACTAGGCTTCCACAGCAAAGCATTCCACATTTCACGTATTTGTACATTGCAGGCACTACTTTGTCCGTAAATATAATTCATATTGAGATGTGCAAACTGTGTATATGATTGGTTCACCGATTATTCTTCACTTGAAATAATTAGAGTGCTCTGTTTGTTTCTGGTGTCTTTAAAGGGGTGCACCACTCAGACGGTTTCAAAAAATCAAATTTGTTTTTTTTAATTTTCCTAGTGCTGCAGGGATGTTGAATGTTATGCCAACTCGTATTTCATAATTCGAATATTTGGACAAACTACAACAATGGATGCGGAAACGGATTGTGCGTCATATTGCGACAGGACAGTTTTTTATTGCTTACAAGATTGTAATGATAGGTATTCTTGTCACATACAGTGTGTGAGAAAGTATAAATGCAAGTCACAATGAATCGGCGGTTGTCCTAAAAAAAATTGACCCGCACATTCTTTCGCATTTTTCTTGAAACTATGCTTTTGACCTGCCCACCACTATACCCCCGGAATTAAACATGCGATTTTGTTCAACTTTTAAGGAAATATTCCCTATACAGTATTCTACAATGTAGCATTGGGGGGTTTTCCGATGTACCAATTGTTTGATTTATTACAACCGATTGAAATTGATTTTGCAAAATAAAAACCGGGTTTCGCCTCAAAAGTGTCCCATTTTTATAATGATTAACAAGTTTTAAAATCGAATACTACGTTGTTGGTAATTCATTTTTATTTAGAAATCCACAAACATTGTTTAGTTTGGACATTTCAGTCCTTGACGATCCGCGGCAATGGCGTCCAACAATCGATCCTTTTGGAGAGAAAGATTCACACTTATCGAATAACTATACCATTTTGTAACATTAGTTACCTATAAAAATTTGAGAATGAAGATGCAAGATCTACATCCTCAGAAAAAGTTGAAACTTTTCGCTTACTAATTTCACCCACAAAGTTTCCAAAAATAACCTGCCTTTTAAGCGCGTTTGGGTGGTATCTCCCTAAAAAGAAGTGATGCAAAAAACAGGAATAGAATATGAACCTACTTAATGGACATATGTGTGTAAATATTAGTGGAACTTACTTCGCAAAGCTGTAATTTATTAATTATTTGGTATCACAGCGTTGATGTCAAATTTATTTATTATTTGGAACCAATATTTAGGATCACAAGATTACGATATTTTCCTGCGAGTCGCTTATATCTCATGCCAGTATTTTCCGGACAAAAAGTTTAGGTGCGCATTTAATGTGGCAGTTGTTGTACTGTTCGGTCCCGAGTACAACCAGAAACTGAGGAATTAGTTGGTGCATGCTTTCTAAACAAGGTTCTTCGACAATAGAACTTTGAAATAGAATATTTACGAAAGATATATTACATTCAGTATCAAATCTCGACGCTATGTTTACACAACATTTTTTGTCTATATTTTACCTCCCTAATCTTTTTAGACCAATGAATAGTAATGGGTGGCCCTCTGCGCGGGCAAATATTGTGGGCTATAATTCAAAGACATGATCACTTTACAGTTTTCTTGCTGCACGAATCATTTATTCCAAAATTATTATCTTACAATAGTGAAAAGCACCTGTTTCTAAGCGCAAGTATCAGTGTGTGTTGAGGACTTGAATGTGCTTCGAAGTTCATACCTTTGGGAGTATTGTTCCTCTCCTCTTTAGTAATATGAATGTGTATTACGTTTTTAAAAGTTTCAAAATGTAAATGGGATATTCTTTAAAAGCTTTCAGAGATAGCACAAGAGGAGCAAATGCAGCGAAAATATCATATTATTTCGACATTGTAGTGAATGCGGACGTTAACATATGAACATTGACCTTAAAGCAGTTTATTTTTCCACGCTTAGATTTGTTATCAGATTACTGAGTACAGCAGGATTTCGATAACATACATGAGATTGAAGAGTCAAATTGGAATAACTTATTTAGTCAATTTGTTAGTGCAACATAACATCATTACTTTAAGGAAAATTAGTTCTTGAAATCCCTGTCTGTCGGTATCGCAATTGTGGTATTCCTAAGCGAGATCAAATGGCTTCATGCTTTTCACTAATATGTAATTATTGTAATTCTATGATTTCGAAGTGCTAACAAAATATGTAGTCACTTGAACTGCGCAGCCTTCGATTACACAATGCTTAAGAATACATGTCTTTTATTTTAGTGTCATAGTGCTCCACTTACGGTTAGTACTTTTGGCTCTACGTGTTGTTTAGAAACATGTGATATTAAAATTGTGAGGGAGTCTTCATAACAAACTGAAATCAGAAGTACCGATATACTAAATAGATGTCATACTGATAAGAGACAAGAGGTAACAGGTAACAGGGAGCAAGTAATAAAGATGGTTTCGTTCGTTATTTATAAATATTTAAAGGCTGGATCATTGCATGTTAAAAGACGCAAATCTCGTTAGTCACAGATGTTGCAAACGGCGTGTTACAAAAAACGAAGGAGCAGTTAAGTACGAGAATAATAATGTTAGGATTAAAAAAAAAGTCTTTACTCCAATAACGCAACACAATACATACTACAATTTTATTTCATAAGCATAAACAAATTCTCAATTTACATTAAACTTCGCTAAAATCTATAAACAAATACATATTAAAGCCCGCGGGGTCCTGGAATATAGAAGATAAATAAAATTGAAATCCGTACACAAAAACACGCGCATACAATTTATATAAAACGTATAATTAATATGCTTGGAAGTAGTAGGTTTGGGGATGTCAACAAATTTCTTTTTGTAGCAATCATTTACTTTCAGCGCACATTTTAATACGCATACACTAATCATTTCGGTAATAATATTAATCAAATTAGAAAGCATTATTTACAATTTGGGTATCATATTTATCAGCTCCTGTCGCAGAATTTTTCCTGATGCTGTTTTGGGTATAGTTTCGATAAATTTTACTCCGCCCCGCAACCATTTTTGTGGTGATAAATTATCTGCAAAAATGTTGTATTAGCGATCCAATTCTTAATCCATTATTACATTATTGCTAGATTGCTACAGTATCAACAAAAAATATTGCAGCTTCATCGGTTTGAGTACTAATTAATTTATTGTCGCAATGTATCACAAGAACTGTAAAGCAACACGCTGTTCAAATATAATAATAAATCAGTAGTTTTGAGAAAAATGCTTGAAATGTATATTGAGTTCAAGTTGTTCTCCTTCATCTGGACGATACGTAAAGGAATGACGACCAAAGAAGGAAAGGATTTTTGTTTTTTCCTGAACCGTAAGATTCGAGTAGCAATCAAAGAATGCTCTCATTTCAATTTACCGAATTGGATGAGAGTCGGATAGAAACCTTTATGCTGCGGTTTCACGTAACAGGAGAATGCAACTACAACACTCGTTTCTAATTGGAAGAGTGTTGTTAATTATTTCGTAGCGAAAGTAAGTAATTTATGTTGAGTACCTTGTAATTCCGTTAACAAGTGAAAGGAAAAGTAGTTTCTTTAAAATAAAAAGGGGCACACAAAACGAACAGCTAGCAAGTATGTAATTTATTTTTTTCAACGCACGAATAAACGTTTCGAATGGAACAAAAACTCTAGCAAAGAAGTTAGAATTTCATTTTGTATCAAGCTTCTTCGAATAAAGGAATTAGTGATTATACAAAGTAATTACTTTTTAACGAGCTTAATTAATGTTACTTTTTTACGGTCTAAAAGTAACCAGAAAGATTACGAAGGTAATAGTACTGTGAGGGAGAATGCGTATTCTGCATTGGCGGACAAGAAATCCTTCTTCTAAATGTATAAAGCAGAAAACGATTCTGATATAAAAGATGTATTTTCTATGTGGAATGGTTGTAAAATTGAATATAACTTTTAAACAGAACTGGTTAACAGTCAATTACTCTGACGGATTTTCTTTCACCAATCCAGTGGAATGCGTGTTTAATTCAGGGTGCCTCTCCTTTTAAGGGCACTGATATTTATATTGTTTTCTCTGTATACAAAAATATGTCAAGAGAAAAAATTGTTCCTTTTAACACGTTCCGTGCCACGTGGGTCGTATGCGCCCCACGCTGCACTATGGTCTAGAAATCCCGAAAATGTAGCCAAAAGTTAATTTTTCAACATTAACATTTTGAATAAAATTTTTTCCCTTCAAATCTTCAAAGACCAAAATATTATTCGTTTCACATACTTCTGTGACAAGATATAGAGTGCTGAAGTCAAAATTGTATGTAAGATTAAATCTAGATACCCGTTATAGAATATCAGAATTAAGGTTTAAATGATGGTTTTATACATGTGAGTAAGTGTATTTATGGTATTTAATCTCGTTGTAAGCATTTTTTAATCCATGTACGAACAGTGTATAATTTATAACAACTGAAACTTTGAGTAGGTTTGTATAGAACACTTCAAAATTCTTCAACTTGGAATTTGTCCTACATGAAAGCTTAACAATTCACGAAGGAGATAATACAAATTTCAATACGATAATACAAATACAAATGACAGAGCGCTGTCAAGACCAACATTTTTGTTTATGACATATATGCGGTGTAATATTCATTAGATTACAAAAATCATTATTGTCAAGAAAAAGGTACGACGTTTAACATGCAGTACAGACGGGGCACACATTTTTGTTTGAACAACTTATCGTCATAATTGCAGCACAATTTAAGTCAAAGAAAGTGACCGAAAATCGGTCTGGCACGGAACGTGTTAAAGGAGTAATTCGTTTTGGAGAAATGATTATTTTCTAAATCAAATGATTCATGATTTCATTTTAATTAAAAAACTTTAATTTCCCTGGCAAGTTTTGTACTTGGAAAATATCTTCGTCGTCAATGTATGAATACAAAAATAGAAAAGATCTGAAGGCACATTGCAACTTCATCTTCCTTAATAGATCGATGACTTTTGTACATATTTATATGATAAAACCAATAGATCTTTGTTAATATTTTATACACAAGCGCCATGAATGTCTTGGTATATTTATACGGTGCTATTTTTTAAATGACCAAACCCCAAGAAGTATTTGTACAGTAATTGCTTCATGTAAAAGTTTAGATAATTACCACTTGCGGATCGACGTATACGATAAAGTTTGATATTAAGTGTAAAAGAAAAGCTAGCTTACCATTAGCAAAATCCACGATTTCATTAGCCGATACGGTTTCGTTGGGTTGTTTTACTACAAAGGCCATCGGCATCTCTCCGCAGCGTTCGTCAGGCTTACCAACCACTGCTACATCTTTAACGCTGGGATGCGTTAGGATTATCGTTTCGATCTCGGACGGTGAGACTTGGAAACCTTTATACTTGATAAGTTCTTTTATTCGCCCAGTAATGTATATACATCCTTCTTCGTTGAAGTATCCCACATCGCCCGTGTGCAGCCAATTTTCCTTGTCTATTGTTTCCGCCGTGGTTTCAGGGTTCTTGAAGTATCCCAACATTATCTGGTCTCCTGCGTAACAAAGTTCGCCAATTTGTCTTGGACCAAGTGTTTTGCCCGTTTTCGTATCGATCACTTTGCATTTAAAGCTGGGTAGTATAGGACCGACATTGTCATCGTCGCTTGTTGTTTCACTCACGTTTGAGATTATCGTTAGTTCCGTCATACCGTAACCATTCCGGATAAAATTAATTTTTGTACGTCTCTTTACGTCGTTTACGATCTGAAAGAGAGGAGCACCATTGGCATAGAGACACTTGAATGGGAAATGCAGTCTTGTTTTAATGATTGGTGTTCATTGAGTGTTCGATACGGTGACGTATCAAACAAATTTTCAACAAGCTGCATGAACTGTACAAAAATAAGTTCAATGCTAGAGTACAGAGCTAGTGTGAGAGTATGTACATTGTTTCCTAAAACTTGAAATTACTCATTATCAGAGCTACAACAGTTGATCTCTGAATTATAATATCTCGAAAACGTCTGCTGTCAGAACAAGTGTGCAATATATGTGGGATTGGAGATACTGCGCGACTGTTTAGAATGACCCCGAGGGGTGAAAGGTATGTATTTGGAGCTGAGTACTTGACAAGATCGTGTGAACGGAGAGTACAGCGGGCCAAGGATTCGGGTGGACGCGGCTGACGAATAGAGGAATAGAATGAGAGAGTAACTAAGAGTGAAAGAATATACATATAGAGTGCATGATGCGTGTGCGATGCAGAGTTTAGCGAGAGTTAGAGGAGACCTGTTTGAGGATAGAGCAGAGTTAAGGGGGAGTTTAAGAGAGTCGTATAGAGAGCAGAGACTTGAGAGTATTGTGAGAATCGTGTGAGAGTCGTTGTTCGTCGAGAATTGTCGTGTGTCGACGTTTTATGTTAATAAAGTTAGTTGATATTTGAAGGAGACTGAAGTCTTATTACCTTACCTGCCCTCTATTCCAAACTGCGTGAGGTTTACTGAAAATAATTTCTACATATATGTGACCCAGTAACGTTTTCTAAATTCTTAGCACCCGTGACCACGCGAAGGTCTTGATATTATAAATAAATCATTAGTTTCGTCTCAAATTCAGTTATCGTGTCATATTAATAAAAGTTACATGTTAAAAAAAAACATCAGTGGCCTTAAAATCTAAAAAATATATGGCTTTGGGCAAAAAACCATTCCCACCATAAGATGTATCCCCTCGAATTAAATAACTTATTCCTTTAACATTTCCGTGTAGCATAAAACGTAAAAGAGTTATCGCCTTGTAACGGTGTTAGTGGGGCATCCCGCATATAATTAATATATTAATATTTTAAAAATTAGGAGCATCTTGTATGTGCGACGTCACCGCTGTCGCCCTCGCGTGTTTTAGCAAACTATTTTGCTTGTATATTGAATAAAAAAATGATTGTAGGTATTACTCCCGTTGATTCTTTCCTTAGCAGAAAGATCTGCTCCATCGCGCGGAATATGTAGTTGGATTCTCCCCTGGACCATTAAATTTGTAAATAAACTGAAAAATATCAGCCAAAATGGGTGCGTTTTCGGTGTCCTTTTCACTGTGATCATTCTTTGAACATATTTAAATTATGCTATATCATTTTATCCGTGATACTCCACAGAATCATTTCGTACTAAAAGCGACTGAATAACTATGACCGCAAAAGTACAAAACGGTTCCTTGAAAATTTTCTATTTTTGCAAATTCGCGGCCAGGACGCGGCCGTACAAACCCAACCCATCTCACTATAAAGACTCGAGCATCTTATTGTAACGCGTTCAATATTCAAATAACGATTCCGGTGAAAACATCTACCCTCGCCCCTGACCTTTGTTTGAGCTCTGCACTCTGAATCTCTGAGCTGGATTCCGGACTATTCTACAGAAGGAATAAAGTTCATTTTTCGTCAGAAACCCTAACTTATTTCTTCATCCAACCTCACTGTTCTGCCACGGCATAACAATACGTATAAAAAAAAAACAGTTAAAATTTCTTTTTTCTTATAATACAGTGACGGTGTACAATTATTTCGGACATTCTTGGAATACTAACACCGTTGCAGTGTGCAATTTTTGCTGAGAGAGTATAACGTTCGTAGCCGCAGCGCGCTGCAGCGTGCCGTAATTATGATAATAATAAGAATTGGAAAATTCATTTTAATACACCACGTTTCAAACTGTAAAATTATTAAACATGTTATTAAGAATACTTAATTATTATTATATTAGTTTATAAACATTTGAGGAGAATGAGAAGGAAAAGTTGGGATATAATTAGTTTCCAGAATTCATTAAAAAATTCGTGTACGACTATTGTTGCAACAACATTGCAAATAAAATTTAGAGGGTAGTTTAAAAAAGGATGCAAGTTTAGAATGGACAAGTTGCATATGCATTCAATGGGGCAACAGCAACACAAGTTTCAATGTGTCAATATACATATATCAAAATTTATCGATTAAAATCTCAATGGTAGCTATACGTGGTACACACATGCGTGGTAAATGATTCTTTTCGCAAATGGTGAGCATCGAGTGAAAATTCATTTCCGATTCACTGTGAACACTAAAATTCTTATTGAACAGTGATTGGTCGTTGCCTCTTATAGTTAGTATCAGCTGTTTATCTTTCCCGGTGTTGCAATAACTTCTTAGATTATAACAAACTTTGACAAAAACTTACGTCTTTTGGAAATGCTGCCGCGCCACACGCCATCGATCTTACACTGCTAAAGTCGTACTTCAACGCAGATGGATGTTTCGAAAGTGCTACCAAAATCGGAGGGACCACCGGCAAATGAGTAATTCTATATTTTTCCACCGACTTCAAGAAGATTTCGAAGTCGAAGCTCCGCAGTATTACCATGGCAGTGCCGCAACATATTGCTATATTCATTATTCCGAATGCATAGCCATGAAACATGGGCAAGACAAGGAGTACTCGGTCTCCAAGTCGCGTGTCCAGAACATTTGGGCCACTTGAATTGCAAACAAGAAATAGTGAAATCAAAATGGTCATTAAAATTAAGATATAACGAATTACAAATTTTGCAGGACTAATTTTGACCTGGAATATTTTCTTTGTGAATGTCGTTTCTTATTTTAATCTCAACATTAAATTGATTTGTGATAAGTTTTGGATGCGTCTGTCTTTTTCAATGAAGCTAGTATTTTCGTTTTGTAATTTGGAGGAAAGTATTAAAACCTTGCAAATTTCCCAGCACAAATACAGACTTGTTCTCTCGCCGAAAAAAGTTTGATGCTACGTCAAAATTATTTATCGCAACGTAAAGTTTGTTCCCGTAAAAGAAAATACTCATTGATTATATGGAAGATTAACCTGATTTACCTGCTGGAATGAATAAAGGTTAACATATTTCGATGAGACAACATTACACCTTTCGGAAAGCCGGTTGTACCACTGGAACACATAATGGCTGTCACGGTGTTTCTCGTATCGTCTATTTGCGTTGGTACAAACATACTTGGATCCGCTACACTTTCATATCTCTCGAAAATTTCCTTCAACGTTAGAACGTTTTTATCTAGAGCCTCATCGTCTAACTCTATCAATTTCATGGACCAATTTACAGAGGATGCGATCTTTGCAAGAAGCTTTTCGGTTCGTTGGGTTACGAATAGAACTCGTGGTTGAAAAATTTCCAGCATGTGTCGATACTCTCCTGTATAAAATGTATTCTATCAGATCAATTACATGCTACACAATACATATAGTGAATATACGAAAATATTTATGCATGAAAAGTGATGGTAATATATGTCCACTTAAAATACAGTGGGTAATCAAATTTATATGAACAGGAATGGAAAATTACATACTTTATGTTTTTGGTGGTACATATTGTGGCTACGATGTGATTTTTGTTCTTAAAACACTAGCAAGGGAAGTTACCCAGATGACTAATTAGTTTTGAAAAAATAACGGTTGGAAGTTGTAGTATTTTATACCGTGGGTTAACAAGGTATTGTGACGTTTGTGCTTCAGTTTCTCATCAGTATTATGCGATTTATTACTAGCAGTTGCTAGATAGATGTATCAAACTTTTCAGCAACTACCACAGGGATAACAGAACCTCTTGTATCTGTATAATTATGATTCGAAGGTTTTGTTGCTTCTTTTATCCGAATGTTCTATTACTCTCGCAGTTTGTTTCTTGCAATAATTGCATACGCTGCGTTAGAACTGGATGCATTTATAGTGGGTGCTGCTTATTATCAATAGAGAGACTTCATGTGCTACACACTTTGAAACGAATTCATATTTTACTTATTGATTACACTGTTTGACAAATTTCAACTATTTCTTTTCGATTTTCCAGTGGACAGTGTAGTTTAAAATTTGTGTCTTACTACGAACATGGCTGAATCCTTGTATCAAAATAGAATGAGAGATTTGGGCCATTCTACAGATTCTGATACAGACGATGATGAAAGCATAACTTTTTTCTATTTTTTATGTAAGACTACGTAGATTTTCTAATAAAATAAACAAAAAGTGGAACGTTATCTTTATTTTTAAGAAAGACGAGTGATAACTTGAATAAATGTCTTGGAAACCGCATATTTATCCGGGTATTTCTGGCAGGACCGTGCAAAACGGCTGGGTACTAAGGGGGTTAAATAATAATCAAAGTGAAAGGGACTCCGAAACCTGGCTGATATTTTTGAATTTATTTCAAAAACTATGGGTCCAGGAGAAAATCTAATTATGACATGCGATAGAGCAGACTTTTCTGCTAAGGAAACCATCAACGGAAGTTAGAAAATCATTTTCGTATTTTTTTAAATTAAGATTTTTAAAAACGGTGTTGGAGAAAACTGCTTTACAGATTCGTGTTCAGCACATTTGCATCTGCAAGAAACGCCCAATCAAGGTTACAAAATTAGACCCGTGTTGGACAGTGTTATTAATGGCAACTGCTCTATCATATTATGTATATAAATTACTCTGGCAATACCTAATGGCGCACACATCGTGCATTCATAGTGGCATCAGAAAGTAAACGCCTAGTGCTATCTGTTCAAATAAAAAAAGAGGCAAATCGAAGGCTACGTAGAAGAACAATTCTACAGAACTTGAGAGATTTTCGTAAATCGAAATGGAAGCGTGAAATTGAAATCCTTTGGAACACGAATATGAAAGTGTATTTCCACGCATTGAAAGTTGATCTATAGAAGATAGAAATGTAGATCCTCCTGTATACTTGAAACGAGTATGGTTTGACTGTTCCATCTACATTATTTTTGAAGCGAATATCTTGATGTACTTCAATATTGCATAACTTTCATTAACATTTTTTTGCAATTTATGTGTAGTTGGTAAGCTATCGTTATTCGTTCGAATATACAATATTTAAACAGTTCTATAGTTTTACTTGAAAAAGAAAAGCACCAGCTATATCCCGGAAAGAAAGTAAAATAAAGTTTAGGATTACGAGTGTTGTGCATACTTAAATGCAGGGTGCCCAACAAAATCGGAACCAAACTCGTACTTCGTGTTAACCTCTGAATGCCCAGACATTTGGCGAGGTTAGCATCCAATAGTGCACAAATTTTGTTACTCACAATCAGATAGATCGTAGAATGGAGTTGGTAAGTACTGAAACTTTAGAGTTTTTGTGTAAGGACGAGAATTTAGTGCCCACCCATCTGATGGGAAGTGTTGGAAATACTGCTACAATGTCAATACATTTCACACTCACTTTCCACTTTATTTTATATCATTATTAGTCCAAACCAGTGCAGAGAATTTATTCCATTGATGCTCTACTTACTTTCCGTGTATGCTGGATTCAGCGGTGCAAATGTTCCTCCAACGAAAAGAGTACTACACATTAATATTATGTAACTTGGGTGATTTTCACTTGCAATGGAGATCCTGTCCTCGATGTTGATTCCATAATTTCTCAGAAAGTTACTTAATATTATACTCTTCTCAAGAACATATTTGCATGTAAAGTACTTATCAGTCTGGACATCTATCTAAAATAGTAGCATCTCAATAAATACGCGGCTCACTGCAAGTAACAAAACTCTGACAACTGATAAGAGTCTTGAGGCTTTCACTGCCAAGATTCTAGGAATTCTATCTCGAGCCTTGGCGGTTTAATGATTTAATGGTTCAGATTGTTCAATCGATCGATTAATTCTTTCCATTCCTAACGCCGACTATAGTGGCCACCCATGCGAGGACTTACGGATACAGATGTCCAATATAATCGGCGTTCATGTAATGATAAATGGACACTAACTGCGCGGCGTCTCTAGTGACCGCTGTGATAAAGGGAAAGCAAACTCATTAACAAAGAAACTAATAATTTGCATACTGCGACAAAGCTAGACGCACAGGGGCCGAAAAATTGATAACATCTCAAGCCGCCCTATACTTATTAGTGTGTCACCGGTATACATGACAGGTGCTGTTCGATCAGTGAAGGTAGTTTAGTCAGTTGCGTGTCAGCTTTTCCCTCGGTTTTGGACCTGTTTACACTTCTTATGCGTCAAAGATAATCACCTTTAAAATCCGAGTACACGCGAACAGTTCTTCGAGACGCTATATTATACTTTCATAGAAAGGGTTTAAAAAGGGCGCTTTTAGAGGGCGTTAATAAAACAAGTTTATATTTCATTAAAAAATGCAGGCGTAGGATGGTATTTAAAATATAGTTTAAAAGCAAAATGTTACAGAATTTCCATCAAAATATCAAGGTATGTAATAATGGATAAAATGCATGCTTCTTGCAGTTGGTTTATCACTGTTAGAAGCTACTAAAATTAAAAGGTAAATAGTAGAGAGCTAGCTTTACTATTTAGGAAAGCTGGACAAGTGATTAGTTTGTACTTGAAAATCATTGTTTATTTTACCTGAATAATGTTGTCGCCGTTAGTGCGTAGGTTATCGAACAAATATTGCCCCACGGAAACATTCGGTACGCCTGTGAGCGGTGGACCATAGAGTATGTTGTCTTTTATACTCATTTTTCAAATCCAAAATCTTCTTTCGCCAGTAGTATAGAATGGTCTAAAACTGTAATAAAATATTTTGATTAGTTAAGCTCTATGCCGTATTGTTTCTTTATTATAACGCATTGCATGATAATCACATTAATGAAATATAAAATACTTGGTACAAGGGTGAAAATTACTACCATTAGTAAGACGAAAAAAGATGGCCCATAACATTTTATTTGACACACCTTGTATACTTTACACGATAGTTTACTTCATCTTTATGATAGTACAGCTGCTTATTATAACACATTCAGAGTTACGTCGGTAACAAAATACGCATTAGTAGCCATCTATAATAATCTAATATTTTAAAATTATATCTGCTTGTACAAAGAATACGGCCCGGCGCGGCGGCGTGATTAAAAAAGGGGTCTAAAGTAAGTATTATTCGGTGATAATCATGTGATAATGTGATGTATAGTGCGTTCGCCAGAAGATGGATAGCGAGAGCATATTGCGTTCTCACTATGCTGTTACCGCACCAATTGTCGTTACATATTTGCTATGGCCAGTGATATAGAACGACGATGACCATATCGAGACAGAGTGAAATAGAATGATTCCAAAGCACTGGCGTAGCCTCAGGGAATCATTCAATTTCTTAATACATAGTTGACGCTCTGATTGGGAGGCTACGTCAACGCTGTAAAGTCATCATTCTATTTCACTTCTCCCATCTAGTTCTACGTCGAACATCAATGAGACAACAAACGTTCCGGTGAATCTCCTCCTATCTATATTGAGCAAATTCCTTCCGAAGATAATAGTGCTGTGACACGAAATATCTTTACACTAAACAAAATATGAGAAACAGTACATTCTTTTCCCCAATGACGAACACGCGTCTCGAACTTTGCAAACCATATTAAAAGCAGAAAATATATCTTTTTACACTCATTCAGGCCATAGTGCAACTAAGCATACACAATATCTAATCTTAGGCTTAGACCTTAATCAACCCTCATTACCAGAAATAGAAACAGCTCTACATGCTGTACCAAACGTATTACCCATTCGTCATATGCCAAAAACAGATGAACTGGGCCATAAACGCCCAATACATCCTGTTGCTATCACCACTTTAGCAACAACCACTTTGGATCATTTCAAAAACATAACAAGTATTTGCTATTACCGCATTCGTATTGTAAAGTATACATCTCAAAGAAGTATTCCACAATGTATGATCTGTCAAGATTATGGTCATACGCGTGCTCACTGCAGTAGAGCACCTGTATGCGTTCGCTGTTGTGGAGCTCACCAGGTGCAGGATTGCAAGAGATCATAAAATATAGTCAAATGTGTGGGTTGTGGCGGAGACCATGTTGCTAGTTTAAAAAAATATCCAAAGCGAATGCAATTACTATCAACGACGAATATTAAAAAAGATAGCTCTTCTAAATCACACTACACATCACCACATCACCACTGTCGTTCCCATCCCTACCACGTAAAGCCCATCAAATTCCTGATTTTACTGAAGCCATCCAGCAGCCAGCACAATCAAATCGTGATTTTAATGCACAACTAACTAACGTGTTATCCAATCTCTTCACATCGTTTTTCCAGCAGTTAACCACCACCCTCATGCATTTTATCCAACAGATACGTAATATCCCTCAATAATACCCATGTTTATGAATATTAATGTTAATGGTATTGCGACAGTAATACCAGAACTTCATAATCTTTTGACCTCATGCAAACCACCGTAGAACAAACATATGTGCGGAAGAAGAAATGGAACATATTGACCGTCAAAGATTTTCTTACTAGACGTTACATAAAATTTTATGACTCGATTAAAAGATCAACTTCCCCTCTATTCTCTATCATAACTCCACCTGTTGCGTCGCGAAAACGAGCAACAATTGCTATCCCGCGCCTTACCTGCGAACGACGCTAATAAAATCGTACCGTGCCAAAAAAGACGGCTAGCAATCTGCACAAGGAAGAACCTTCAGCGTGCAGATGGTTAGCACGTTTATGACGCGCAAGTAACAAAACTGTTTTTGAACAAATCGTTTTATTTCCTAAGCCAAGAAGCTATAAGCCGTGAAATCTGTACACGACCTCAACAGTTAATTGCATGCGTCATAAACGCGGATTTCCAAAGGGGGGCTCGACGCTGGTCCCCAACAGCCACTGACCAGGTCAGGCTTCGACACCCTGGCGAAAATTCCCATGCGTTGTCAAACCGACGGCGACGTTTGAAGTCGCACCCCCTTCTCCAAGGAAACGCGCTTCGAACGCTAAGGAAGGGTGCGTTTACACCTTGAAAAACACGCTTATGTTTATTCAGACATTTTCCTAAATGACCAATCAACATGCACAAATCCAGTTCCGAATCGACGTTTGGGGAAACGCTCGACGAGGAAGTTAGTCTTAATCCAACGTTTTAACCAACAAGTCTTAGTTTGACCTCAACCATAGTTTATAACTTAGTTATAAGTTTATAATGAGACGGTATAACGGCGTATTACCGTATTTCCAAAGTGTCGCACACCACGACACTCAACACCACCTACGAGGGCAAACTGGCATACAGGCCGTTTGATAGACATTATACACGAGCCCACGGACCATCTTCATCACTAAATTAAGTAGATTCTAATCTTGCATCAAATGTTAGATGTAGTTGTAATCTAGGCGTAGGTTGTAGCAAATAAGCACTTGTTATTAAGAATTAGTATACATCAACTACTCCTGAGCCATCCATTCAGTAATGCGGCTTATACAAGTGATCTGTACTATACATATAGTTTTTAGTCCCACTCCATTTATATTCTACATCATGTCATGTAATCCAATGGCTGGAATATTGACTATTTCTTCAAAAGATGTACAAGTAGTATTGTATGCTGCTTGCACAGTTACATTGTGTAAACTTAAATTACGCATTAATAAAAAAAAACGCTACAACTTGCGCCCAACTAGAGGCCGGAGGAAAAAAACAAAAAGACTAGCGGTCACGGGACCAGGAACCGTGCCCCTCGAAGAAGCGCGAAGCATAAGATGGCAGTGCAGACGAGTTGTTCAGAGCCACCCCAGCACCTGCCCATTTTCAGGAGTTTCAATAGTTACGGAACACCTTGTATACTTGGTGCAAAGTAGAAACTACTTTGAGAACAACCAGGTACATTTGTCTGTTGTATTTTATACGAGAAAACATGTATTTCTAATGCGATTAATATAAAAGCATAAATTATGATTGGCATCTTTCAGGAGACACATTTTTCAGTACAAAATAAAATTAACAATTATTTCACTTGTTAATAAAATAATTCTTAATAATATTACTCGCTTGTTGATGAGAATTGTTTTATTTGAAGAAATAATTTTAACATTGTTTTATTGTTTTCGGGGGGAGTCGGCAAAAATTAATAGTTCTAATTAATTGTTTTTTAAACTTTACTGCGAATGAAGTTATTGAAGCTTGCAATCTGTTGTTATAATTATGGAATATGTGATCCCAAACGTGGACAAAATTTGTATAAGATTTTGTATATATCCCCACTTATTCTCAAACATTTTCCATGTAAAATTGTCTTAATATTTAAAGACAGTGATTGGAGTCCTGTTTGCCTCGCTAGCAGTCACCCACAAAAAAATGTATTGCTCACCAAATCATTGCCCCCGTTTAAAGTGTTTATAAAGTTATATTAACTGTACTATGTATATTATACTTTTATACAATGCAGTGCTTGAAATTGAAAAAATTTGGATAATAAATTTTGTATACTTATGATCAGCATCCATCTTCATAATTTATCGGGACGAATGGAATGGCCGTTTTCATTATTGAAAACAGAGAGCTTTGCTAGAACATCTGATTGGTTCGCTGATGGTTCAGTCTGAACTTTCACCACTGATTATACGATAGGAGGACAGAACTCGACGTGTATTCAACCGTGGGACGATATGTGGACTTTGGGTTCTACCAATGGTATTTGCTGAAATAGATCGTTCGAGGAAGACATTGGAAAGGTTCACCTGTTAAATGTAATTCAATCTTCGTTCAATCAGACTTGCGATCCCGCTTTCCTTTACAGCACTGGAGGGAGTATCATCACCAATTATCGGATACTAGTGAAGATAAAGGTTATCAATTAGCCTAATACTTTATGTGGCTCCTCGTTCAAAGACATAATCTCAACTACTTTTACATAACTGTACCCGTTATTGGCACACTTGATTTCTTACAATCAATGACTCCTATCTATTATTATGATAATATTGTTAACGTGTAACACTGCTATAGTTCTTTTTACAAATTCCTAACTGCATCCCCAAAGTTCTAATAGTTTTAATAAACTTGATTTTTTTAGTAATTGTTCGGTGGAATTAGGACCAGCATAAGTTAATTGTTTTGACACAAATTGATTGACACAAAATCAGTTCGATATTATAACTTTATGGGTGATTTTGTAAACTTATATTAAAATACAATAATAAAATACATTGAAATAAAATAAAATAAGTCATAAAAGTTAGCATAGAAATATCATGGACTGTTGTTGATAATGAAAACTATATTTTTATTCATGATATTGTTAAAGGTATACAGTTTAATAAAACTTTTAAAAAAAGTATGTATTATTGTCTGTTAAGTTATACGTAATATGGTTCTTTGTAACTCGCGTTTTCATTGATCGAATGGCTAAAAGAGGGGCCTGAATGCACCTTTTTCCGTTTTTCCTTTGTCTTTGGCGAGCGCTTCACTTCACGTTTCCTCTCCCCAAGAAAGGTGTGCGTCGTTAAGAGAGTATACATAGGGTGCATTCACCACGCGCCCCTTAAGAAATCGACTGCAATTATTTTCGGTATTGCAACTCCTGATATTAATAAATATATAATTCTAATGCTCATTCAGTCCACGAGAATTCCTTTATTGTCATTAATTTCTAAAAAATATACTTCTTCCTTTTTATTATTAATTGCCATTAAATAATTGTAATTTCCATGATTTTCAATACGTTGGGACGAAAAATATATTTCTATATCAGTTTAAAACAACCGCTGAGCTGTCAATAGCAATTTCTGCAATTACCAAAGTATAATTGGATACAGTCTGTCACGAAGTTGCCCATGGACCGCCCAAGTTGGTTTTCCAATCGTTTCCTAAACTTTGTGAAGAAATAAGACAAACTTCACGTTTACACAAAATATTTTTAATTTTCATAAATAAGAGTTCAGTCTAAAACAATATTATTTTGTAGATGAGAATTTTATGGTCAGAGAGTGAACTGTAGACTTTAGTAACCGTAAGTAAATGTAACACGAAACATTATAAAAATAAACATGTGATAAAGGATTGCCAAGGATTAGAAACAAAATTGCAGTTAGAATTTCTAAGCTAAAACTAAGTTTGGATAAGAAATCGTTGTAAATACCAATGATTCAACTATATCGAAGTCTTATTTAGCCAAGAATAAAGCTCGGGCCAACGGTGGTCATAATATTAAATTATCGGGCAGTTGCGCAGGGGCGAAAACTCGGTGAAGTCGGAAGGAAAGCTCGATATCACGACGGAAACGTCTCGTTGACAAATTGTTTTTCTTCGGTATCGACTAGGTGGCCT
This sequence comes from Nomada lathburiana, assembly GCA_963667235.1. Classification (NCBI taxonomy): domain Eukaryota; kingdom Metazoa; phylum Arthropoda; class Insecta; order Hymenoptera; family Apidae; genus Nomada; species Nomada lathburiana. Next base: position 3,387,281 of record OY763902.1, read on the forward strand.
GCAGGGAACACGAGTGAAGGGCGGAAAAATATTTTTGTTTTCTCGTCGTGAAAATGGAACGGTGCGATTTTACTTTGACACAAGCCGGAGAACCAATTCTCTGCACGACACACGGTTGGGTAGAATTTAACGGTTAAAGATAGTATACACTCTTTTCAACCAGTAATAATGTTTTAGGTTCCCCGACGTGGAAAGGTAGCAGAACGACTAGTTTCTTAATTGTACTTCCAAGATCTAAGAAAAAGCAGAAGTTGCTTTATACGTGTCACCTTTTCAGAATTATAAAACAGTTAGATATATCGCAATTGTGAATGATGGTAATATTTTTAAAATTATTGTGATAGTCTTTGTCGAGTCGTAAAACACGTCATCCAGCGAGCGGACGGATTAGCCACTATTTTTAACAGAAACCCTACTATTAAAATCTGCAACTTTGGAAGCTGCGGGTCACGACGCGTCGTCATATTGTAATTTGTAATATCGTTTGTTGTACCTTAAATATGGAGAATTTCATAAACGGTATGCAACATTTTAATTTGCAATGTAAAATTTTGTATGTTTCTTTAAAATTTAATTTAAAAAAACAACGGTTCAATCTGGCCTGCAATTTTTGTTGTTTTGTATCGACAACATAGTGTAATACATTGCTATATAATTTTGCTCTGCTACAAATTGCTATACTAAAAGTTATTTAATTTTTAAAGTCGGCTTAAGGGGGCCGACTCCGTGTGCCATGGCCTGTGTGCGTGCACTCACACAACAACGGAAAGCATACACGTATACGCCATGCGCAAGAGAGAGAGTCGATTTCTAATTTTTCGTTTTTCGTCTCGATAATTGCATTAATGAAACTTTCGCGGGTATAGCACACACGGGTAGACTTCACCACAGGCCGGTTGGCTCCGTTTGAACGCCAAGAAACACCATTCGTTGAGAAAACTGGTATTTTGGAAACTGTAAGCTTGAGACAGACACCGATGTAAGCAACAAGATGGCTGCAGACATCTCGTCACATTTCACATTTAGCAAATATTGAACGATTCAATGGGTTATTCACTGATATCACACCCAACCGCCCTTCCTTGAATTAGCACAATATCCCAGAAATTCATTTTGCTGATGATCAGAGGCATAACAGATGTGGCAACAGAGCGGCAGAACTCTCAAATGATGTGATTTGACAAGTATGGCATCTCACTCTCCGTTTATAATTGTGCATAATGACGTTAGATGTCACACCGTGAGTTTATAATTCTGTACAATGACTTTAGATGTCACACCATCAAACGTCGAACCGGCTAATTTTCCGTTTTCACTAACGCCCGTTTCTTTACAATGGCGCTTAGATCGATTCGGAGTTGGCCCCAAAGGTGTCGGCTCCGGGGGGGCAACTCATTTAGCATGCTGAAAATGTGGTGTTTCTTTATCATTTTTTTTAAAGAGGAAAAATTAACGAATCTATTTGAAATTTTGTTTAGTACTTCATTTAACATTTAAGATTATAAAAAAAATGTTTGTAGTAAAAAAAAGAATTTGTTTTAAAAATATGTTCAGTTAACTTTAACGCTTTAGCAGAAAAGTTGTGTCATTTCGTGCAGTGTAGAGCTTCATAGAATTGACTTAGAACAAAAAATTAGGTATTTTCATATTATTCATGAATTTACGCCATAGTTATACCTAAATTTGCAAAAAATTTCGCGTGGCTGATCAAAAATACCGCAATTAGAAAGAAAATCAATTTTTTTTTAGGAAAATTTATTGAATAAATGGAAAAAAAGTATGTCGAATCATTTTTTTAAATGTATTATTAGGTATAACTAGAAGAGAATTTATTTATCTTCAAAATCCCCTTTAATTCAAGTCGATTGGTCCATTAGTTTTTTCGTTATATTGCCCGACAGATTGAAGAAAGTCGTTTTGAGAAATAAAATGGTGCTTCCAAATAATGGCAACAAGTTTGCGCAATTTTGGAAAGTCCTGTGAAGATAATCCTTTATGAAAATTATTTTTATAAATTCAAGATCGCGGATGATCTGACATCGCGGGCCACATTTCTAGGGTTTGCGGGCCGCACTTAGGGAACCCCTGCTTTAGCCCAACCAATACAGTCCACTAATAATTCACATAATTTCCTTACAAGAAGTCTGCGTCATTTTAATCGACGCCGATATACCGTCGATGCTGTGAGGCATAACAGTCTTAACGCTAGGTGTACGGGACACGTCAATTTGATGCATTTCAGAATTCGAGAGACAAAAATTAATGAAGGTCCGTCAATATTACATAATTAAATTAATTATATTTCATTTCTAAATTAGGTGAGTTAATTTTTTAAAGAAAACGCGCTTTTGTTAGTAAAAATAAGTTAGTAAAAATAAGTGTTCAAAGTAGTCCGTGAACCTAGTGTTAATTATACATTGTATAGTTTTATCATAAGTCACACTTATGTCACTGATTTTTAATATTTTGATTTATTACCTAGCTATTCATTTCACACTAAATTGTGCCAGGTATTATTTTATATGTGCAATTATGAATTTATGATGAAGACGTTACTGTCCTTTATAAAAATAGTTTACCCTATAGATATACTAGTGAAAATATTAATTTTCCATTTCAATTCCTTCCGATTGTAATATAGTAAAAGGCAGCTCCAAAGTGAACGGAAGTTGCATAAAACTTAGAAAAGTGTTAAACTGTTTTATGAGGAACTCGTACATTTGCAGAGCCCAATCTTTAAGTTATACATATAATGGATTCCCTTGGTGCTTATAATTAATGTTACTTGTTAGTAATGTTATCAAATCTGAGTGTCCTGCTACCGTTAAGATTTCGAGAATCGATGCGACGGCTGAATAAACATTAATATTGTCAATATTTGTGTCCTAAGGAGCATTGAGCAAGAATACTCAATATTTTATTTTGTATTTCAACTACTCTGTATAGAAATCACTTTCTAACAAAGAGGTGGTTCATTGACGACTATTTGTGTCAGCTAAACGTATTAATATTCCTCCATAATACGGATGCTGCGATATTTTTCTCTGAAATCTTATTGGAAATCCTTCAAATATTCCCAGAGCAGAGTGAAATGATGAAACGTGGAGTAGGGATCCGTTCTTGAAAATCAGAGTGCTGAGAAATTGCTGTTCAAGTTCAGCCTTGACGTAGTTCCATAGATTTGAGATTGGATCGAATGAGTACACGGTACGTATAGGAAACGCGCAACACAAGTTGTGGTTAGATTAACATTTAAATCGTTTCTAAAAAGTATAAAATTTAAAATCAAAAGCCTTCTATTGTACGAGACGTATTTAACACCATTAACCCACAAGCTGTCGTATGTTATCTACTTGGGGGTCGCGCGTAAAAGCTATGTTGATTAAATCCATCGAAAAACAAGTAAAATCTACAGAAAAGTATATAACAAATTTCGGAAAGTTTACAGGTTAAGATTAAGCTCGAATGAAATACACAATATCTACATATTTTGTTATTCTTGAAAAAATTCATTGTTCAGGGAAATTATCACAATTGTAGAACGTTAATTTGTGAGCTACAGTATAAACTGTAAATAAATGGACGGCGTAATTAATGTAAAAATATTACTATGACTTGGGGGGGTCACCGTTGACCAGCACTCGCTTCGTCAGTGACACCGTGGGGGTCATCGGTCACCGGCGGTGCTGAACTTAATAAAAAAGTATAATTCAAATCAATGACAATGTTGAATATTACCATCGTTATTACAGTGATAAAAATAGTTTTATTTGCAATCGTGAGCATTTAATATTGAATTATACAGCAACATGCGTTGCATTACCAAGAACCCATTCCGGCGACATGGCCCAGTTATGTAAAATCTGGCATTCAACGCGTTAATTAAAATAGAACACATTAAGTAGTAATGAAACGATAGTGTCATAGGCAATCAAGAGAATACTTTATCAACTTGGGTTGAAAATGATTGAACATCACATCTTGTTAGAGCTGAACTAACACTTCTTCACTGTGGATGATTCGTCCACGATGATACGACGTGAAAGATGAAAGCTGGAGTATTTATACTTGTTCACGATTCAATTCACTTCACTCGTTCTGAAAATGTCACTTCCAGGTAGTGATTGACCTGGGGGTGAGTCGCGCGACGTCCATCTATTCAGCTAATGGTTCGCAAGTAATAAAGTCATAAAGCGCGCAGAGTTTAGAAAAACATGCCAATCCTTAGAAAATGAGCTGTACCAGCTTTTATATGTCTGGCTCGCAGCTGCGGAAGGCAATGATGGTTCAAAAAAAAAATGTAAAGGATTTTAACAAAACCGATGATGGCTTTATGATTATATTATTGCGACCGTAATTCTGAAACAATTTGAGACTTTACTTAGAATCAATGGTGCGGGCCATTTCTGCCCGCGGTGGTAATTTTTGACACTCACGGACTACATAGTTAAAAGCGCAGGGTATAAAGTAAATAGCTCTGATCGTACTGTTTGCTGAAGTACCGGCTCCTCGCAGATTGTTTTACTATTACGATTCTAACTTTATTGGAAGTGTAGTATATGCGCGCGTGTGTGTGTGTGTGTGAGTGTGAGTGAAGCCTAAACCTCGATGTATATGGCCGGTTGGTGCAGCCATCGACGTGGCTGCGTAGCGATGCACTTTTGTTTTTGGGGAGAGCACTGTCGCTCTACGACAGTGCCCGACAAGCAGTTCGGTTACAGACTTTGTATTGTAAAGGTCTAATAAAGAATACTATAGCTTACAGAAGGATGAAATCAACAATTTCAAAGGATAACTCTTAATATATTTTTTAAAACAAACAAGCGGATCATTGCAGATAAAAGAAAATACGTGTCAAATATTTCTGATAATTATTTACATTAGGGGAAGCGTACAGTGGCCCCTCAAAAGCGAATGGAAGTCCTTTTTCATGAGTATCCCCAAAATAAGAGAATTATATACGGATAATTAATTGATCATTTGGAATTTCGACTATAATATGGTATACCTTTTTTCACATTTATTGATTATTATTAACGTGGCTACACGGCTTTAAAGAAGCCAACGTTAAAAGGATTGAACACTGGAATTTTTATTGACAGCTTTGTTCTTTTCTTAATATAACTAATTCGTCATGGGATTAAGTGTATTATCTATGTAAGTGTACTTAGGTAGGTAGGATTTTGGAAAGCTAGATTATAAGCGACGTAATTAACCGTTGAATATACCTGCTACGAATCTTCGTACTCCTCACGTGTGCATAAATATCGTCTCACACTGTGCAATTAAGAACGCAAAAACGGGCCTCCTCGCCATAAATGATTTCGGAAATATCACAAAGTAATTACAGGTCAGTCTTGTAAAGTATACAAAGTGTAGTGGACAGGGGTACCGCGGCTTCCGGGTTATTGTTGCGAGAACCTTTGTCTTCTACTTACTTTTTGTTAGAGGTCTACAACTTTCTATTTTATCACATCTGGGAACCATAACCCTGTTAGTTACCTCGGACTTCCAATCATAAGGGCATCTGACCGAGGTTACCCATTGAGACCATTTATCCCTTTTTGCAATATTCAACTTTCCCGCCAAAAAGGCAGAACAACTTCAAGGACTTCCGGGCCATAGTTATAATTGTATTCAATTCTATGATTACAAATAAGCGTCTCCAAAATTTCGTAACATTCTCAATAATTTATTTACGAATGCTGTTAAAAAATAAATATTCTTGATTATTTTTTATCGACAAGACCACAAAAATATGCCCTAATTTTATAAAAGAAAAAAATAAGGTTTTCGTTTGGGCAGGTTTAGACGTGTCATTGCAGTTTTACTGTTTCACTGCGGGTGTGAATTCATCCAAGATAAAACCTGATCCTACTTCGTTCACTAGTCACTGTGAATGATCACTTTGGGTGGAATGCAGATGAAAACAATGTTTACGCGTTTCACTGTCATCCGGGATGAACATCCGAAGTCAAAGTTCTAATTTCGCCTGAAATTATATTGACATACAACTTTTTGTACACCCTGCGCATCTACATTTTTCAGCAACATTCATAAGAACACTATACGTACTGCAGTTCGACACTGTTCCCTTTCAACGTGTCCTTTTCGAACATCACCGAGGAACGATACATCACTGCCGATCGTGAGAATTTTCTTTATACAGAGTTGTGCCAATTGCAACGTTACAGTGCCGAATGCTGTTACATGAGCTCGCGAGAAACAGTACTGCGGGAAGCGGAGACTCCGATGAACCGGTCAACAACCAATATTGTAAATATCCACAGTTAAGTGACTCTATGACTGTCTTTGCTGACGCAAGAGTTTGCGGTTATAAAGATAATAGTAACGGATCAATTGTTCAGTTATGCGATATAGATCTATGAATTAGAGAGAGAGAGAGAGAGAGAGAGGGAGAGAGAGAGAGAGAGAGAGAAGAGAGAGAGAAAGAGTTTCAAATTGTAGGGTGAACGCAGCAATAAAATGCAGAGAATTTAAATATGTAAGCTAGAATACGGGGGGTGCCTAAAAAGTAATGAGACTAGTTCTGTAAGAATGTACATTATCTCTTTCAAAATAGTTCACTTGAGAAGTTGTACACTGCCTGAGAAGTTGCTCTCATTCCTGGGAATAGTGCTAGTACTGTTTTACTGGAACTGCTTTCAGTTGGTCGGTCACGATTTTTTGGATTTTGATCACTTTTCCAAAATTGGTGCCCATTGAGATAGTTTTGGATTTTCGTGAAAAGAAGAAAATGACATGGACCCAAAGCTGTGGAATCACAGGAATACTTTTAATGGCCAAAACCTCATCCACCGAGAATGCAGTGTGAGAAGATAGAGATATACGTCTTACAATTAGATAGCATATCTGCGTTTAGACAGTTTTACCAACTCTCGAGAACCAAGATCAATCTCATTACTTTCTAGACACACCACGTGTATGTATTCACATACCTATATGTATCCCAGACAACATAAATTACGTTTAGCGTATTAATTATCAATACCGACTCTCTCACAGAGTGACTCCCTGGCACTCTATCTCCCCAACTGTTTCTGACGGAATCTATGGCTAACTATTTGATCGACTTTAACCGATTGTTATGTACGATGATCCCGCTTTGCTCAGTTTCTTGGCGAAAGTTTCTTCAACTTCTTACTATTTGAAGAGCATTTAAACTACGCTGATAGATTTCGTCCTACAAAAGGGTTACATTAAGTCATCAGAAACGTAATGTGTCTACAGTAATAAGTTCAATCAGTTCAAAGAGCTATACAGAAGATAGATGACACTTTGGAAGTGAACATTGTACAGTGAGATTGAACGAATTCGGAGGAACGAATGAGGCGATGGACGGCTGTTATTGCAACATTTCCACGTTTTCAAATAAAAATTTATAGAGTGTTTCGTTGATAAAATTTGATTAAACGCTTTAAAAAATTCGAGGAAGTTTGATTGAGCTACACAGGGTGTCCTGTAACTACCGTAACAGGGAAATGGAGGGTAGCTGGGGTGATTCTGAACAACTTTTACCCTGACCAAAATGTTGATTGAAGCTTCGTTTTTGAGTTATTACCCAAAAACCTACCGCCTACCTCTGTACTGTACTCGGTCGTGTACGGGAGCGTCGAGGGTATCGAGAAAAGCGTACGGAAAATGTTACATCGTTATACATTAGTAAGATATAAACTAGTTATTCTTTTAATCAATCGCGCACGGTCGTGGTCGTTATTCATGAATAACGAATAATTCCACATTATCCTTAATTTCAGAAGATGTATGACGCGCGCTTTCATTGGGCAGTGTGTTTGGTTAATAACTCAAAAACGAAGCTTCAACCAACATTTTGGTCAAGGTACAAGTTTTTCAGAATCACCCCAGCTACCCCCCAGTCCCCGATGTTGCGGTAGTTACGGGACACCCTGTATTAATCTGCTCGTATGTGTAGGAATCATGTGGATGTGTTAAATAGAACTTTTTGTTTTAGCTCTTCACATCGCTTCAAGAAAGATTGTTTCTGTTGGAATTAGATTTAATTTTAACTATTTACATGTATATGTAGGAATATAGTATGAATATATAACAATTATTGTTTGGATTATAATATTTGGACCCGCGCTCACTGGGGTGTCCAACAAGGGTACTTTTGCCTACTGCAATCGTCTCACTCAGAAAATGTAAAATAAAATGTGTGGACTGTGGCCTGCACTGCTGGCGTTAGGCGATCGCTCTTTTATCCAGCCTAACCAGTAGTAGCATTCAAGTGGGCCAGCTTTTCGTGTACAATACCTTTTACCACAGGAACTGGCGAATATGCATCCGCAGGCTGTCGTAGACGTTAGTAGATTAGGTTTGCAAAGGACAGATATAAGATTGGTTACCTATATACCTCATTTTATCTATAATATATTTTTAGAGATTGCCCTTGTTGAATAATTTTACTCGTTAACTTTTCGACGGTGTACCACTACTGTGCGTGATAAAAGAAACAGCGATTCTACAGAATCTGGGTGGGTAGAGAAAAAGTGTTGTGATTCATAAAAAAAATTCTTCTTTGTTAAAACAAAATATCCATCGACAGAATGGCAGCAGGGTGATTTTTGTTATGATTTGAACAGTGCACATCATCATCCATTGGTATAAATTATATTGCGTCTGAACACACGCGGCATAGAAAATTTTCCTTGTAAACGCAACACTATTTCCGTTCCTTTGTAAGGACGTAATATTTCAATCCACAAGCATTCAATGTAATAATAACACACATGTGTCTCAAATCCCATCAAATTTTAGGCGAGAAATAAAACGGTTTACTTTACCTTTGCTATATTAAACAGGTACACTAAAATTTTAGATTCCCTTCACTATTATTCCTTTCTTCGAATCCGCTTGCAGACAAAAGATTTTTAGAAATTCCAATTCTCAATAATCCATCCCAATATCTATAGCACCTTTTAGAATCGTTGTAATATTCACGCCGATCGAACACGCGCGTCTATATGTTGGGTAGAAATGAAAAATTAAAGAATAGAATAAAATTCTTTGCATTATTGAGCACGAATTTTATTTTAATATAATTTTTTGTTTGCTGTGGAATCCAAAGTAAAATTGCAAAAAATGGGATCGACGTATGTTGTCACTGAATTCTCGGAGGACATGGAGCATATTTCATTATTTTGGCGATAGAAATTATTTTCACGTTTTCGTGCAGTTACAGTAGACGAATTTGGAAAGCAAAGGGCAGTAATCCGACTACATATACATGTATAACCGTATACATGCATATGTATACAGTGTCAGAAAATGAAAATAAAAGTCATGGTTTATAAAGGTAATTATTATACAGGTATAATTGAAGCTGAAGGCAACATTGTTGTCCATTGCATTGTGTCGTACCGGCTGCAAGGATTGGGAGTGTCATAAGAAACATATCGTAATCTACCTGTTCTGTTGTCACTGTCACCAAACATGGTGTACAATTTTTGTGATCATTGGATTAGCTTCTTTCATATCGCGACTAAGTTTTCGACTTAACGATTCTACATGCTTCTACATGCAATTTACCACTTATATTTTCGGGTTAAAAATCAATTAAGGTTCGAATAAAAATTTTTGAAATTGAAAAGTATTATGCAATTAGTTTAATAATACGCAGCTTCCCCGCTTGCTTACAAACTTTTCAGTTATCGTATTACACGTAAAAGTAATATTTAAGTGAAGTATGCGTGAATTACAAAAATAATTCAGTCTTTTACATGTGCCTCAAACCTAGCAAAATATGTGCGAAAAATGTTATATACCTGTTCTGACTATACTCATGCTTTTAACAATGTTTGCTAAGTGTGCCGTTAATAGCTAACAAATTTTCGGTTATTATTAAGAGGTATAAAGGAAAGCAACTGCGATACATAAACGTCAAACTGCATAGACAATTGCGTAAGTTTAAGGTTACACAATGTATCGCGTTGTTAAAGCAGCTCGATCGAGGCCACCTATTATGGCTGGGCAATGTTTCGAATATCCACGCAGAACACAGTGGCCAGAGGAAGAGGCTGGAATGCGTTCTCGGAAATCACTGAACTGCCTGACTGGAAGTCGGTGTTCGGGGTTAGTTCCAACGCAGATTCGGTGCTAGGGGAAGATGGTCTGGGGTATGAGGACGCGTGCCACTCTGATTGTAGCGGCCATACTGGGACACACGAGCCACATACCGACGATTCTTGGTTTCATGCGGCGTGCCTAGACACCCTGAGAATACTTATGACTTGCTGAAGTGTGCACCCCACGCTCTAGCTAAGGGTGCCATTTAAAAAATTGTTCGCTAACCTAGAATGCCGTGCAATTTAATCTCTCGATTAGAAGTAACAGTAAAAAGTGAGGGGTCTGTGTGAAATGAAATAGCTGTACGTCACATATTTAGAATGATGATTCAAAAATTGTTTCGTGCACAACTTTTTGTACCGCGTTGTGTTAAAGTAGTTATAATCGATAAAAATCAAACTTGCTGCTATATATTTTAATTACGATCTTGCATGTTCGGTGAAAATTTTAGGATTCTATGATATTTTAAATGTTTCAGATATTTGGCACGTTTAATATAATTCTGATATAAAGTTTGTTTAATTTATACTACGTTTTCAAAAGACTCGAATTATTTTCACTTTGATTGCAAAATTGAATAAAGTCTTGTTTTAAAACGTAAGACGAAACTAAATCGATACTTTATTATTCCACGGCGTATACGAACTAAAGAAAACATATTCTTAATATTTAGAATGATATAATATAAGTTGTATAATAAATATATTATAATATAACGAATAGATTATTATATTATAAATGGCAAACACGTACATTCCTCGAATAATTAAAATAATATACGTTATGTTATTTCGGTTACCCGGTTCTTTAACACGATATTAATTAAAATATATGACGTGTACTATATTATGGTACTCCGGAAGTGTATTTGAACATATTTTAATGAAAAACATGCAGCACATTTATGAAAATGCCTTAATTGATTATTATTGTTCCAGAAGATCACTCGCAAGGGAAGTTCGGCAGCTCGAAAAATTCAGAAAAATTTGAAACTTTGCACAAATGTAGTTCATATTATGCTAACAACAGAACAATTTTTGTTTTCTGCTAAAAAACGGTCGGGGGGGTGGTAAAACCCCTCCAAAGAAATCTTGACTTTTCATATTATCGTGAAAATTATGAAAGTGTTTAAGATACAGGAGAAAAGTTAAATTAAAAGCTGGATGGCTCTTTATGGTCTTTAATACGGATGTAAGAAATTTTTAAAAACATATATTTGTGGAAAATTCGTAAAACAATTTGGTATTGAAAATTTCTTTAATTATACGAAAGAAAATCTTGTACTTATAAGTAGTACAATCTTCTTCATTGCATTGCCATCTACGCGAGAAACACAGAAAGCGATAAAAGAAAGACGCATTAACAATTGTAACGTGACAAACAGTAAAACACCTTAAAATCCACTGGCTAAATATGCTAGTAAAAGAAAACAGCACGCATCCCCTACAGTTTAGAAACAATTCTCAACAATACTAAAATGTCAGAAAACATCCCACAGTCTAACAATAAGATCCTCCAACCTTTTTCTTCAATTAATCTAATGAATTTCTTTTTTCCACAGTTTTAACCAACATATCCTCTTTGTTGTATCTTTTAACGCTGTAGCATAGCGTAATATTGCAGCCGCTAATAACAATACCTAATAACCCAATCAGATGTTTGCAGCCCAAAATAAATAAATGTTTGCATAGGCACTGTTATGAAAAAATGGACAATCACATTTTGCAACAAGAATTTTGATATGTATATTCGTGAGCCTTCAAGAATAAAACATTTAGTATTCCGCATTCCATTTTTGCAATCACTTCGTCGAGCGCGGAAAGTAAAGGCTAATTTTAAATAATATGAAATTTAATTTCCTCATACGCCGAGACGTGCAGCCACAGAAACATTTTCCATGCGTGCATTACCGCGTGAAAATTCAATTTTACTCTTAAAATTCATTTCGAGACTTCTATTCGACGCCAGGTTTTAAAAATCTCAGACAATTGCACGGCTCCCGCGAATTAATTTACGCAACAAAGAGCACTTTTTTAACGCGTTCGGAGAGAGTTCGGAGGTGGAAGGGAGCCTGTGTAAAATGCTGTCCTCTTACTCCTACCTAAGTCGGTTTTAATCGATTTTTGGCTATGCTAACTTTATTCGCGTACAAATTTCAGGTAGATGAAAGAGTTTTCAACGTGGCAAACTTTCCTTTCGGGAAACGTTTACGAATGGTTAAATACGATCCTCTAAATGGCAGAAAATTTCGTAGACTTTCCGCGGGAATATGCACAGGCAAAAGATAGAATTTGACGTTCCGTTTACTCGGAACCTTTCGTTTTCATGGTGCAATTACAATGAATCTGCGGAAGCCGCAGATGTTTGAAGAACTTCCCAGTCTTCTCTTCAAAAGAAGAATTCGCTATATTTTAAAACAATGAAAAACATAGATCGAAAGATGATTTGAGCCTAAATTATAGTGGTTAAATGTTGACCCATTTTGTGAAATTAATACTGCTCTTGTGTTTCGTATATGCAAACCTATGACAGCGTGGCAGCTTGTCGAATAAAACAAACGATGCTCTAATTAAATACCTCTTGGATATACAAGATATACAGAAGCGTATATCTGACAAGTGACAATGACAAGTGACAAATTTGTTTTGCACATGCGTTTCCTCCAGGTTAATATATTCTTTAAACGGTTACGCGATTGTCGAATTCTTTCGCGCCACCGGATTTAACGAAGGAACGCGTTTTCCCTCGAATACGCATTCAAGAAGTTCGCAAAGGGCGCGACCGAAGACAACGGGGTTACGGTACGTAATGGTATCTAACGTTCTTTGATGTGAAATTCGATTCTCGAAATTGTCGGATTTAGCTTGCACTTGACGACTTTATCGGGATTAAATGGATAAGGGAAGCGACTTACGTACCATGTTACTGGCAAATCCTGTAATTCAGCTAGCCAGGCAACTGTCGAAATCTTCAACACGGTCACGGGATACATGGCCTATTGCTTTCGCGAATACATGACATTCTAATTCAATCGCTTCATTCTTTTTATGTTTTTTATTAATTCTTGAAAGGGTATTCGAGAGAAAACGTGTTCCTTCGTTAAATCCGTTGGCGCGAAAAAATTCGACAATCGCGGATTCAAGCACATGTGCAAAAGAAATTTGGTACTTATCATTTGTAACATTTGTTGAACTTTGAGCAGCCGAGATAATAGGTACGTAAGGTTGCATCAGAATTGCAAGACCTGTACAAGTAACTCATAAAAATGGATGATGAAGTTAGTATGAGCACTACGAAATTATCACTCATTCGAAATATTTGAATGTTGAAACTCTTACAATTACTGTATTGTTAGATTCGATTATTTCGCATTTTTAATTATCATTGCAAGTGGGATAATTCAAACGCTTCTGTATACCTTGTGTATCCAAGAAGTATTTAATTAAAGCATCGATTCAAATCACTTTGACAATACGCAAACACATATTTCTTTTTTTGCACGCTATTGATGACTTTATGCCTCGACTAACCATGTACAAGAGTATGATCTATAAATGGCGCTTGCCCCTCAGAATTACAGACACGTCCTTAAATAGAATGATGAAAAGTGAAAATTAATAGAAACAATTCAACGAATGTATACGAAATCAGAATTATTTCCATTACGAGTTCCAAATTAGTCTTTCTGTGTTCGAAGCTGCGCGTAATATTAATAATAAATTTCGGAATGGAAAGTATTATTTATTATTGATCTGCTAGTTCTAAATTTTCTTCTTCGACATTTTCTTTTCGCGAACCAGTCACAAAATTAAAAGGAAAAGTATATTTGCGAAGAAAATGGAAACTGAATATTTGAATATTCTAGATTCTAAATAGTCGACGCAGGTGTATGCCACTCTATTAAAGAGTTGACTAATCGGTTTGTTAATAAAATTATGTTAACTGGCAGGAGCAAGTTTATTTACTTCAACTACATGAAACAGTTGTTCTATGTGATTCGTTTTGTAGTGTTCTTGTTATTGGTTACGTGTTTGTTAAAACTTGATTAATAATTTATACCATGAAATAACATGTATGATACTAATTGTAAGTTATATTCTGGTCGTTAACTTTACTTCCCGTATACGATATTGTATCTATCAAAAATTAAATATCGATTTAATTTCTTTCCTTTCGCATATGTCATTTGAAATGCCGAAATTGAAATGATGGTCATTTCTCTTTTGAAGTTTAATCTCGGCTATTCAGTGGCTCAGGCAAGGCGTAATATTAATACAACTTTTGGAGAAGAAAGTTCCACTGAACGTACTATTCCCCGTTAATTTTTTTCTGTCAATACCAGCCTCGCAAATATGCGCTCTCTGATTTTATCAAATCTACAAGCCCCACATTTCCAATGGTCGGTAGAGATGTTGATTCAAGTGGCGGTACACCTTGATTTATAAAATGATATTAATTAAAGCAAAATGATGCTTTGCAAATGAACTAAAAGTAATATACTACAGAAATAAAACCACTTTCTTCCTAGAGTCTCTAACAGAGCTGAACTCGTTTGGAAACATTTGATTTGCTGCTAAGCGCAAAGGACTTCAGCTTTCTTATACGTAGATCTCTGATTCAGCCAGCAAGAGGGAAGCTTCAAGAGAATGATATAGTCGGAAAAGCGCTGTACGAATTAAACAGCCATTGCGTCCCATGCTACCTGTGAAACAGTGCATCCTCGCGAGGAAAAATGACTGGTGACATTGAAATGTCGCCGGCAATCGAGCTCGATTGTCCCGCCTTCCGGTTCGTATTAACGTAAGGCCACGACTTAACGGGATTAACGAGATCGTGTCTCGTTCGCAAAGGGCGGCAGTGCACAGGGGCGGACGGGACGGAAGTGGCGGTGGTACGATGCAAACGCAGCGGCCCGCTCGAAGCAGCCTCGGGATTTTGATAACATGTGACTTTATCTGGAATTCCCGAGCTCGCAGGTAGCCTGTTTACTTAAGATAATAGCAAAGCGGAGTGGCTGGCTGAGCGTAGATGGAAGGGTGGTGGGGTATGGCAGCGAAAGGATATTTCAGCAGGCAATGTTGAGTCTCGTCGCGGAAGGGTAGACGAAGAGAAACGGGGAAAGAACGCGGGGAGTCGAATACTCGGGAAGGGATAGGATCTCGGGCGAGAGGCGATAGAAGAGCAAGCTGAGCAACTGAAGAAGGGAATCCTGAGGAGAAGGGAAACGGTTGCTGGAGGGTTGCATGGCCGCAGAGGCGGAAGAGGCTAAGGGTAAGAGCGGAAGAGTGAAATACAGGGGGGTGAGATTCTCTCAGCCGGTTACAAGAACTTCATTTTCCGAGCCATTACGCCCCGTCCCGCTGCGCCACCCTCCAAACCCCTTTGCTCCCTTAAATTAATTTATATCGAAATTTTAAATGACATTCATCGGGCCGAACAATAAATAACACTACCAGCGGGGGAAAGGACAACGCTTTAGTGGCGTAGTGCTTCTTCAACTAGTCACCGTCGCATCTCCTATACGATTATTCATAAAAACTTGCACGGATACCGGTACTCGGGTTGGTATTCGTTAATTCAGCTGTGTCGTCTGGTTTAATATTTTGACAAAAGTTCTATATTACAATGTTCGAGTCGGTTCAACAATTTTTGGGGGTTATAAGATATGATGCCCACCCTGAAAACCATTTTCTGTTTCCGACATGTTTCTACATAACACGCATACATACATATATCTTACGTCCAACTCAGGAAAGCTCGGCCATAAAACAGCCCGGTCAGCCACGATGGCTGTCGATGTGTTCGGTTTCGCGACCGAACAAAATGTTTAAATGCAATTCTTCCTTACTATTGCAATCCGTATAATTTTTTAAATGGTAAACCATTTGGTTACAAGTAGATACTTACAATTGCGGTATTCACTGATTACCATAATTTGCCAATTACATTCCGCTGAAATGTTTCATTATAATATTAATAATTTCCTCGAATACTACACGATTATAAATTCAGGTAGAAATTATAATAATATCCGTTTGTAAAATGACGCAGAGAATTGTGCTCGTTCAGTTAGAAAATCGGTTACGGAGACCTATCGCCGTCGCTGACATGGTTGAGTAGAAATTTAACAACCAGGTACAGTAATGGTCTCTTTTATAATAATCGTCGGGACATTCCAGAGAATTGGTCTTTTTCCTCATTGATGTCGGTTTCCACTTTTAGGTGGAGCGAGTTCCACCTATTTCTCTATACTGCTCCTGTATTTCTGTCAAACAAATTTGCAGGATTTGCTGTTTCAGTGAACTCGAAACAGAGACCATTAAAGTTATACGCGTTGAAGACGTTCAATACTCTTTGCGTGCTCTCGTCGAGCGTGTTATTTCATATCAAGTACGAATTTCAAAAATAATGTCTTCCCTGGTGCTGAAATAAATGAAGCACTTTGTGCCTGTCCGAAGTAATATCCGTTTAAACGTATTTCTTTTAATCATTTGCTCTTTAATTTCATATACAGGTATTCCTCGACCTACGACCGAGATAGGTCGCTAGACATCGGTCGTAAGTTGTGCAAGTCGTTAATCGAGTTTCATAAAAGGAAACAAAGTATGATAACAAAAAGATTAGTAGATACAAAGTTCAAATTCATAGTTCAACCTTTACTCAGAATTATGATATGTAATTATTAGACTGGGGAAGTTCAAGCAATTACGATTTGCAGTGAATATGCGGAGTATATGCAAGATGCATGCAAAGTATATGCAGGGCAAAGATAAATATACACTTGCATATAGACTAGAAAATTTGTACAATTACGTTCAATCATTAATTACTGTATTTCACGTTATATTGCACAAACTGTTATAAAAAATAATTATATTATACATATTGTAGCATCTTTTTTTTTTGTCAAATAAAATAGCCAGAGCGTACAGTGAACCACCAACAACGGCAGAAGACATGAAACTACGATATCTACAAGCGTGTAGTACGTGTAGTGCAGAATCAATTCAAAATGCTATCATATCATTGTTTCGTGGAATACAAAAATCTATTAGCGTTAATAAGGCATCGTTTTGAGCACAAAATGTAGATAATGTAAGGGGACATACTTCTTTTTATTAAAATATAACCAGTGAACTACTTCTCCGACGATACTACGCGGCCCTCATCCTCCGGCCGATTAATCTTAAAATATCTCGTTAACCATTAGGTTTAGGATCAACATAGGTTTACACTTTTCTACTAACAGTTTAATATTCTTTCGGTCTGTGGCGAGAAAAATATATCCTTCCATTTAAAAAAAGGAAGTCGACCTTGAAATTTCGGAAACTACACTACGTACAAAATAAGTTAAGACGTCACAATTTCCCCCCCTTAAAACCATGCAACTTTTTGATTTAACAATTTTTTATTAGATGTATAATTTAAGAATTATTTGAGGTGTGCAAGTTACGTGACGCACCCTGTACACAGAATATGCAACATACATGGCATATGCAAAATATGCAAAATAAAAAAAATTCATTTTCGAAATCCTTTAATGCTGAAACGTATTTCTGTCGAAGACCCATTTGTTTAATCAAGTTCCCTAAAAGTTGCATTTGCATAAACTTCCGCAGTGTAGTAATTATGTATAGTAAAAATACATTCATACAAATAGATAGATATAATGTAAGTTAAAGTTATTTACATGCACTCGTCATCCGAACTTATTGCATTAGTACAATCCATTGAGCTATTTTGAGCAACGGCACCCTCAGTGCCAGTTAAAAAAAAAAAAGCAATCCAATGTTGTTTGCACAGATTGCCCTTTCATTTACTTGTAAATTTCATAACAGCATGTCATATTTTCCTGAATCAGCTTATTTACTTTCGTAAATCTTTCTTCATTTGCATCCATTTCTTCTAATTTTTGCATTGCCTGATGAATTTGATAAAATGCTGCAGCCATTTCTTTCGCGGGCAATTTTTTTTTCTGGCACTCCTTCTTCATCTGGTTTTCCTTCATCTGCGTCTTCTGCAACGCATTCTGCTTCAATATTCAATAAATCTCCATTCGTAAGGTCATCTACATCGTATTCAATGAATTGGCTAATATCATTATTGTCAATGTCATGATTAAGTAGCTGACCAAGCTCTACAATCTGATCTGTAATTTGCTCAATCTCAATTTTGTTTTCAACTGCCGAACCAGTATTCTCTTGCAATCTTGTTTTGTTAGTTGTTTACATATTTCGCTCATACAAGAAGGCGTGACTTCTTGCCATCCACCTGCTATATTTTTAATTGCTTGAAGCATATTATATTTCGACCAAAATTCTTTTAAAGTCGTCCCATTTTCAAGAGCCATAATAGCCTAACTAAATGTGATTTTTAAATAGTATGTCTTAAATGTGGCAATAATAATTGGCTGTAAAACATTGGTGGTATTTGGAGGTAAACACAATTTTTATGTTCCGGCGTGGATCGCCAAGATGTGGTGAATGTAATAACAGTATTGTTCAATATTTTTTTTACTTTGGCGCAAATATTTTCATAAACCAGTCCTCAAAAAGTAATTGTGTCATCCAAGCATTCTTATATGAGCGGTAATGTACTGGTAACATACTACATATATTACTATACATTAATTCACTTTTATCGATATTAAATGCTATTGGATTTTTTGATCGCTGTATTACAAAAGGGTTCAATTTATACCCAGCAATATTTCCGCCTAACAAAATTGTTATTCGATCTTGACATGCCTTAAAACCCGGCACACATTTTGCCTCCTTGTGAATGTGCGTACGATCAGGTATCTTCTTCCAATAAAACACTGTTTCATCGATATTAAAAATTTGCTCCTTTGTATAATTTTCTTCTAGGAGGAAGTCATCGAATTTAACTACGAAATCCTCAGCAGCCCTGACTGCCTCTCCACAAATTTTCACATTTTGAAAACTCACACGCTTACTCAATTTTTGAAACCTACCGTTGCTTGCAGTAAAAGTCTGATCATAGCCTTCTCCTTCCTTTAATTTCAAAATTTCAAAAAGACTGCGTGCTTTTGTTTTGATCATTGCGAGGCTAAGTGGAATTTGTTTTTGGACCAAATCCTCCATCCGAATCACCAATAACTTTTCCATTTAATGCATGGGTCCTTGCCTTTTTTTTTTGTTATAACTGTAGATTGCATTGTTGGATGACCAGCCCTTGAGTTACCGATAATATGTAAGGCTCGCGGATCCTGGCCTAGTTAGAGTCAATAGTATGCACCAAGGTAGTAGTCAGCGATATGACTACTGCCACGGGCCAGACTCCGCGTTGGCCAAAGCGACACAACAAGGGCTAAGGTCATCCTTCCCCCCTAAAACTCATAATATATATAGTGGCGGAATACCAATTGTACTTAGAATAGTTTTGGACACGACGCATACCATTACTCTGTCGCGCAAACTCGTCACGGTATTCTTATACAGGGTATTTCACCTAACTTGAACAGCTAACTTGGTCACGTGAAGGTCAACATATTGCACCTCGTTGGATTCGTTTTTTTACAAGCTATAACACTGTTGTAGTGAAAATATGCAGTCCCATTTAAAAATAAATACGATGACCTAGAAATCTCGAAAAAAAAATGGCCTTGGGAAAAAATTCGGCCCATCGCCGTAATAGCGCCTTCGAACAGAATATTTTCTCCCCCTGACATTTTTTTCTATCATACAAAATAAGCGATATATTTAAGGTGGTCAAGTTAGGTGAAATACCCTGTATAAAACCTCTTTGCAAAAGTAATTGTTGCACACGATTTCGTTTACCCCGGAATCCAACAGCATACATGCCGGTTCTTGAACAGCTTCTAAAATTCGATCTTTACTTTCTAAAATGGTTGAGATTGTTGAATTAAATAGTTTAAGATCACGAGCTACATCTTTCAGTTTCCTACCACTTTCATGTTGTTTTATTAATTTATGTTTCATTTCTAAGCCCATAACACTTCTTTTCTATTTTCCACTTTTATTATTCGCAGACATGTTTTGGATATAACAGACATATTCGCATAAAAAATAAGTATACAGTCATGCCTTCGGCCCTCGCCAATATCTGTTGCGAGGACGTTCGCGCGTCATTGCCCTGGTTTTGAGTTGAAACAGCAATCCACGTCGCGATGGCTGACGGCCACGATGACAATTAAAAGATTAAATGCCTTCGCATCGGTTAGACAACACTAATGCTAGGGTGAAACTTTTGTATTGTTACTTATTTCGTTATGAACATTTTTTTAAGCATTGCAGAGATTGTGATGATTAAAATGAGACTAGACACAGTACAATTTGGATCCTACTTGCGTTGATAAAGTACAAAAACGGGATGCAATATAAAGCAAATATGATCGTGGTCGTCAAGCTGCAGCGGGCGCTAATAATTCAAAAACAAAGCTGAAACCAACATTTTGGTGACGGAGAAAGTTGTTCAGAGTCACCCCAATGATTCCCCATTTCCGGGAGTTCCCATAATTAAGAGACACCCCGTATATTGAAAATGAAAATGGTTTCGTAACTTCCATTGATGCGCTCCTAAGCAAAAAGGTCTGCTCTATCGCGTGGCACAGCTAATAGATTTTCTCCTAGACCAGTTTTTTAAATTAATTGAAACATATCAGCCAAAGTGGGGAATTTTCGGTATCCTTTTTGCATTGATCATTATTTAAACAAGTATTTCAACCTTTATAATCTATGAACTACTTGCATCATTTTATTCGTGAAACTCCAAACACTCGTTTCGTACCAAGAGCGATTGATTAACTATTACCGTAAAAGTACGAAACGGTTTTTTCAAATTGATCTGTTGAAAAACTGAACGTTCTGGAGGAAAACGGTTTGCGGATTCGTGTTCATCACAGTCAAATCTATGTGTATGAAACGCCTATTGAAATTTACAAGATCAAAAAGAAGTTAAAATTGATTGAACAGTGTTATGTATATGCCGGGGGCAGTCTGAAAAGTTCTCGGCCCGACACATGGAGATTATATTGAAAAATAAAATATACATATTTCACGTCAACAAAAATTTTCTTTCATTGTCAATCCGAGAACTTTTCAGACTGCCCCCGTATGTATGTATATATAAATAGGATTATTTGGATATCTTTCACTCACATCGGCTACTTGTTTCACCTTTCAATGTAGCAAAGACTGTGCATTGGAGCAGCGTCGAGCCGATCTTTTAGCTTTCAGAGCCAGGACTCCGTTTTTAATAAGAATGGACAGTATAAGTTGATACGTATATGACAAAGGAACGATTAAGTCGAGGTCGAGACCTTAGAATAATATCAGACTACGCATATTAACTATATGCGGAATATGCACAAACGTCAAACTAATGTAAGGCATAATTATATCATTAACTCTGCCCACCTGATTACATTTTGTGAAATGTATGCGATTTCGTAACGTTCCGTTGTTTCCCTAATAGCCTCCCGTATAACATATTCTATGTATATTAAAACTATTAAAGTGCATGGGTCCAAAAATTGCGAAAAAGTACCGAAGTATTTTTCAGTGAATGATGATAGATATTCATCCTCCAGACACCTGGGGATATGAACAATCGTACAATTAGTCCATATGCTGTAACTCAAGAAACACTTCAACCTATATCATTTGTACTTATTAATCGATTACGGCCTTGTATGGCTAGTAATGGAGAACATTTTGAGCATTACTTACAATAAAAATCACTTAAACAACATATCTCGGTAATTAGTTGTTTTTGGATCCATACAGTTTAATAATAGTATTTTGCTCAGCGTTTAACTCCAAATTTGATCTATGACGGTTGAGGTAGTAACGCCTGGATAGGCAGCATTCAATGATTGATAACGTCTGTGTACGCGGCTTTCAATGCGTAGTACTGAATGTTTTTCATTAATACCTCGGAAACTAATAAATATCTGTGGTCGAAGTTATAAATTTGGGCTCCATCCTACCCATCGCCTACGCCCCATAAATTTCATGTCAATCAGCCATGGGTGCTTTTGGAACAATACCCAATCTTCGTTTGTTTAAAAATTTGTTCCAGTACTTTATTGATTACAACTTCAGTAAACAATATCAGCTTGTAAAATAAGGCTTGTGCTCACACGTGGCTGTATACAGTATGTTAGACATTCTATGTATATACATGAGGGATGGAAACGTTTGAGAAACGGGTGTGCCTATGTGCGTGTATGCGTGTGTGTGCGTGTGTACATGCGAAACAGAAGAAAGCGATGCGAAGGCAGAGCGCGTGAAAGAGCGTGCAGAAGAATTAGTATTTGCGTAGTCGGCACAGCGAGCGAAGCATTGACGTTTTATTTTATTCATATCATCATTATTTCTATTATTTCCATTATTATTATTGATATTAGCATATAGTGTAATGTATAAGTGTATAGTCGATAATAAATTAGCTTAAGGTGATCAAGAGAACCGCTTCAATCCTACATACATATATGTATTAGCTCGAGATTACAAAGTAACGATTACAATGTTCCAAGGTTCTGGGATAAGTGCCATGGGGTTCATCACAGTGCTCTTTCCGAAAGGCATTGCCTTCCCCACTGCGTGGCCAGATCCTACAGGAACAGAATCCCTATTCTTTAGCAATGTGACGTCAGGTCGCTTGTCATACTTGAAGTCTCCCTCTCTTCTATATAATAAACAATCCCTCGACACTCGATAGTTGGAAGACCCAGAGTGGTCCCCAGCCGCCGCCTGCCGACAGGACGTTTGGTCCCATTCATACACTTTCAACCATGCAATAAATTAGTCAATCCTAGGACATCCGATAACTGAATGGCGTCGGGCCACCAGCCATCGTCTGTCTCCTAGGTTGACGATTGCCAAAATACTTTTCGATCACCCGTAGGACTGCGTCCCCATCATAAATTATACACAGGGTGCATAGTACTTCACCACCCGATCCTATTTCTTTCATTAGACATACGCTAGCGCTAACAAGTATTCCTGCAAATACAACACATTTTTAACAGTAGTGTATACAGGAAACGTTGCTACGTGGTTGTAGGAGAAGAAAGGTTGAAGTGGATGGTCTTCTTCGATAATTATAATCTCCAAACAACGCAACGCTGCAGCGCAGAATAATAATTGAATACAACAAAGTTCGGAATAGCAAGTGCAGCCCTCGAGCTGTATTTTACAAGGTTCTACGCGACAGAAGGTATTTCGACTTCGATGACTGGCTGACTATTAATTGCCGTTTATGTTTTCAAGTTGCTTATACACTTAACTATGGGACTTCTCGGAATTGGGGGATTGCTGCGGTGGTTCTGAACAACTTTCTCCTTGACCAAAATATTGTCTGTAGCTTCGTTTTTGGATTATTAACGAAAAACACTTCCTACCTCTCTTTTCCTGTCGCTTCCTTCTTCCGCCATCGTATTTTCTACCGATACCCGAAGCTCCCACATTGCCATTTCGGCCCCTAATCTCCAAATTATTTGTTGCGTGACCAAACGAGGCAACAAGCATTGTTCCGCGGCTTACCCGCACAAGTAATAAAATCGGAAGCTTCCAAGAAAGGCGGCTAGCAATCTGAACATAGAACAACTTTCAACCGTGCATATGGCTGGCACGTTTTATGACGCGCAAGTAACGGGACTATTTTTGAGGAAATCGTTTTATTTTCTAAGCCAAGGGGCTATAAATGGTTAAGTCTATACACGACCTCAACAGTTAATTTAATGCGTCATAAACGTGGGCTTCCAAAGGGGCCTCGATGACGATCCCCAAAAGGCAACGACCAGGTCAGACTTCGACACCCTGACGGAAATTCCGCTGCGTTGCAAAATCGACGGCAACGTTTGAAGTCGCACCCCCTTCTCTTGGACACGCGCTTCGGGCGTTTAGGAAGGGTGTGACTACACCTTAAAAAACACGCTGATAGGTATTTACACATTTTCCTAAATGTTCAATGAGCGTGCATAAAGCCACATAAGGACTAAGAAGTTAGTCTTATTTCAACAGTCAACCGAATCACTACCAAGGAGAACCAAATCTCCTCCATTACAGCCAACCGAGTCTTGGTTCAATCAATCTCAATCGTGACTCGTTCTAATTAATATTTGTAACGAGACGGTGCACACACCTGCCTACCGTATTCCAAAGCGTCGCAACCCACGACGCTCAACAGGCTTACCAATGATAATTTGTAACAACGTGTATATGTGAATAGGAAAAGTAATATACTTCTTCATTGGCAAATACAAAGAGAGGGGTAACACATATCAGCGAAACTTATTTTCGATTAGACCCTTATGATTTGTTCTTAAGTATAGGAACAATTAAAACGTGCAACAATGTTTGTTAGACATTGCTGCATTGCTTTAATTATTTCATTACGTGTTATTATTAAGTGCTTAGAAAGAGGATTCCCGTTTTAATGAAAACTTGGGTCTACTGCGTCTACTCAATGTGCTATCAACCCGTTATTGCAAACCCTTTATAATATCTCCTGTTACGAGCTCGGTGAATACTTTCCCGAGAAATAAGGCTTACTTTGAAGCTGTTGGTTGCAAACGACCCAGTGTCTGGTTACAACTAGTAGATACAAAAAAGTGAACGTGAACACCGTGAACGTCTACGTCAAAAACATAGCGAACCACTAGGAAGACGAGAGGACGAACTTAGAGTTCAATTGTACGTGGTCACTTGGAGATTGAAATTCGCACACGTCCCTCCAATAGAACTCTGGAAGCGACAAAAGTATATACATATAGAAATGGTATTGGCACAGGACGCGATTCGGAATAAAACTGTATATACATATACATGTTAAAACAATTTTAGTAGTTGTTCATCCTTCTTTCCTCTCCAAGCAAAAAATACTACACAAACAAGTAGATAACACATAATTAACAGAAATGTGTTACACGGGCTTGTTACGCTTGGAAAACGTATCCTTACATTTTTAATGGCGATACTTTCAGTATTATATCAATGTAATTTAATATATCGAAGCGTATCTTTATCGTTGTCCAAAATCTGCCAATATCTTTGTGCAGGTATATAATACCTATAATAAGACATTTTTATTAGTTGTTTTGTTATTTATTTTGTTTATGTACACCTGTTTACGTATGTAAACAAGTGAGGTATTATGAATAAACCTCGATATAGAAAATAAAAGAGGCGAACAATTATGTCACAAATTATATATTGTACATACGTATTATGTAATACTAAATCGTGTAGTGTCAATACCTCTGTCCGCCACTGTGGACTCACTCTAAATTGAGGATCGATATATTGAATAAGTTGCTAATTCAAACACCAAACTAAATTTGCGCAGGATTGGGAAACAATTTCATCTATCTATAATATCTCTGTTATTGTTAGCAACCCTTATAGTCCTCTAATTAAATGGAAACTGCTATCAACGATCTTCATGAAAGCATTCCCAATAACTCCTAAGCCAGCGGTTAGGGAAGTAGATGATGTGTGGCCTAAATCCAGTGAGGAAAAAGCAACCGCGTTTGCAGAGCATTTATTTAAAGTTTCTCATCCCCATTCAGCAGAGGCTGACGTGAACTCAGTAAATGAAATACGTAACCTTGTCGAACCAATAGTGGAAGTAGAGGACGCATGATTTCCTAGATTTACGCTTAAAGAACGAAAAAGTGCTATATTAAACATACAACTAAAGTAAACGCATTACGGAGTCTTGTGAGAGACTTCGCAGCACAAGTTTCGTAAATGTCATATGCAAAGGCTCGGCTTGTCTTGGGCGATGGCTTGGAGCTTTGCACCATCGGAATGGTACTCGTGTTGTTGCAATATCGGAATTGTACCGATGAGTCCAAGTGATGTAGGTTCTTCATCACCTCGGAAGGATGTGGATTGAATTTTCTTTAAACTATTTCCGAGCGTGGTTGGTTAGTGGGCGTTTTCTAAATGGCGGTGAGCGGTGTGAGATTTGAACACAGTCGGAGCGACGTACATACGATAATTCTAAATAAACTTGCGAACTTTAGGGCCTTCGGAACCTGACCTTTATGTTTTAAATGAAACCCTAAAGTGACTTGGCATAACGTGGGCGCTTATGGGGACCCACAGCTGGTACGCACTTGGTGCCATTACCTTGTCCTCGATAGTCCCTTAAACGGGGCCTGAGGACTGCCTGCTCGACGTCTCTTAATGGTAAGCTAATTACCAGGGACGCGACGGAACACCAACAGCGTGCCATAAACTCGAGTGGGTTATTAATTAAAGTGCGAGACATTGGATTCAGTACATTTAGATCATCGTTAAAGTGATTTATACTTTTGTTTTGAAAAGTCCGCGCACTAGTCGCGAATAAAGCTTCCAAAGTACTGTCTACAGCGTTGTCATTAATAATTTTCAGAATTCACGCTTTCTGCCTTTCTGCTTCAAATCAGTGCTAGTGGTAAATAATACTTTACACTTGCTACACACTTTCCAAGCCTGCACTGGTATTATGAGTAGTTTCGGTTGCGTTATACCCTAGTTTAAATCCATGCAAGATAAGTACTCGAGTTTTATGTTTATCCATAATTCGCTGTGGTACACAATTTGTTACTCTGAAATAGTATAATTTAGAAGCTATCGGCCTTGTTGCTAACATTATTAATACCTAAATTTTGAAAAGTTTCTTCCGCTAGAGAAATCGAGCATTTAATACGTAACAATCTACTAGCATGCAATATGTTTCTACATTACGTATAATCGTACTGTTGAACACGACATAATTTCAGATGCAAATGAAATACGGCATATAAAACATTGTTCATTCAGCAACACATTATACACGGTGTTGAAAACGCCGTAGTCAACCTTAAAGGGCATGCAGTGCACATCGCGATAAACACATATGGGTTGGCAAATCATTTATGTCGGATGTACCGTCTTCATTAATGATATACATTTTACCACTCTCTACGATATACAGTAATTTCTCGGTGTATGCCCTGCGAGATCTGGTTCGGGAAAGATCGCGTTTTATCCCCACCACTGGGGGGGATCTCCCCGACACGACCCGGCGGCTTATACCTGGGGTAACCCTTGAAAGGTTAAATGGCTTCGTATCTGTGTGACGACACTAATGCAATCGTGAATTTTTTTTATTGTTACGTATTGCGCTATGAAAATTGTATTAAAATATTCGCGAAGCTGTTGTGATTAAAATGGAACTAAACACGATATGTTTTGGACAATTTTTACTTATGCCAAAAGTCAATACAAGACTGAACTTTCGATTCGGTCATAAACAACCCAGGTTGGCCGTCGAGGTTTATGCCCATTTATTGTAGTACACTTTTATGTGTTTTCTTCTCTTTATGTTTCTCTTTATGCTTCTCTTATATTCGCAAACGTATTTTAAAAAAGGCAATTAGGAAACGTATTGTATGGTAAAGGGATCAGGTAGCGCCCCCGCCGAGAAACAGCCGTCGACCATAACAGGTGGTCAAAAGCGTTTCTTATGGGGCTGGAATGGCCGAAAAACGTTTCCCCTGGTCAGGGAACGCTCCAAAAGCGTGTCGCATGGTCGTAGATAGACCCTTCGGAAGCACCCCTCCTTGCGCCGCAATGATCGTTCGGAAGCGTCTCTTGCTCGTTGTACAAGAAATTAACAAGCCGCTTTCCATCGTGTAGAAGTTCAGTGAGTAAAAAAGAGAAAGACTCGGTATCTTCGTATCCGCGGGACAACACTGATGCAACGATGGATCTTTTTTATTTTTATTAATTCTGTTCTGAAAATTTTATTACGATGTTGTTGACGTTTTTACGCTTAAAATGAGATTAAACGCGATCTATGGTAATTTGGACCATATATATGGATCATAAGCATGACGCAAATATGATCCAAATTATATCGCGTTTGGTGTTATTTTAATCACAACAGCCTCAGCAATATTTTAATAAAATTTGCAGAACGAAATAAGTAACAATAAAGAAGTTTTATAGTTGCATTAGTGTTGGTCTCACCGATACGTACCCCGACCCTTTCAGCGGCCGTCGACGTCGGTGCCTAAACAGTAGCCGGGCTATTGAGCCTCGGGTCAAATTTCTAAAAAGGCAAAGTTGTCCGTGGACCCGGAATGCTCGCGGCCGGTCCCGAACTGCGATCTTTCTACGAGAAATTACTGTATGTATGTTAGAAATTATACTTTAAGAGTATGCAAGGTAGATCTTTCCCGGACAGTTCTGGGGTAAAGACTGAGCGGTCAATCACAGTTCATTTACCAAAAGGCATAACCTTCCCCACTCCGTGGCCAGATCCTCCAGGAGCAGAGTCCCTATACCTTGGTAATACGGCGACAGGCCGATTGCCATGTTTGGTCTTTCACTCCACATTCAAATAAACAATCCTTCGACACCAGATGGTTGGAAAACCCAAAGCGGTCGCCAGCCATCGTCGGCCAACGGGATGTTCAGTCTCGTTCATTCATTCTTAAAAACCCCTAATAAACGGTCAATCCTGGGACATTCGATAGTTGAATAGCGTCGGGCCACCAGCCATCGTCTGTCGTCCAGATTGCCCGTTTCCAAGTCCCTATCATAAATTCTTCCCCGAATGAATAGCACTTCGCCATTCGGTCCCTTTCTTTTCGTTAAAAATATGCTGTCGCTAACATGTATGTTCAATATGACTTCCGTTCATTTAACCCTGACACACTGTAGATGGGTCATTGTAACCCGATGGACGCTATTGCAATAGCATACTCGATTGTGGAAACGTTAATTATTGGATTGTTAACAAATAATATAAACAAGCGTACTTTTGAACTTTCAAAGAAAGATTTAACGAACTTGTACGATAAGGAGAAATAAAATGGTGAGTAGAAATTATATCAACTACATCTGGTAGAAAACGTACTAGATGTTATATGTAGTAACGAGACAAATACATTGCAAGGTTCAAAATCTGTTAAAGACGCATTTGCAGAGCACATGGGTACTGGAAATCAATGTGTTAAATGTAGAGAGTGCAATGAAATTCAACAAACGTTATTTTGATGTTATGGGAAAGTGTATCGCTTAACTCATTAAGCGCTAAAGTTGCGTGAACGCAACATTCTGTTATAAAAAAACTACTATTGAAAAAATTCTTTCGACTGATCTCTAACATTTGGTGTGTATGTACCTACTTTTGTAAAAAGAATCAATGGTCGTATGTGTAAATACCGTATTATTTAATTGCTTACTTCATTCCAAGGTCATCTGTACTTTTTAAAATGGGACGACATACTTTTATCGTTATCATATAATAGGCCAGATCAGGGCCTAATGACCTATGATACCATATTTAGGACTGCTTGAACAACTAGTGATTAACATTATTTTTGCTGTTATTTGTGATTGGACCGGAAGATACAAATTCTAAATTTGTCCGCGCAAAGATTATTACGTAAGACATAAGCAATGGCCAGAGGAAAGTGAATCAAAGTTGATAGGCATTGTGTGTAAAATATAATTAACCGCCACTAATCTTTCTAACCTAGTTAACTTATTTATTATATTATATATTATTTATTATAAATATGTTCTCAAACATTATTTCAGTTCAGTTTCTTGTGTTCAAGGTCATATGAAAAAAGTATGACCATGACAAAAATTTGCGGCTTTTATAATGCAAGATCTAACTCGTCCCTTGCAACAAGGCCAATCGAAAAATTTGCTGGAATTTATTCACTGTCTAAGAAATTGAATTCGAACGCAATGCAAATGTTTGTCATAAAAAGTGCTAGTGTAATTTGAGGATATGGGAGTTGTATCCAGCCGATTAACTGTAATGTTAAA
This sequence comes from Nomada lathburiana, assembly GCA_963667235.1. Taxonomy (NCBI): domain Eukaryota; kingdom Metazoa; phylum Arthropoda; class Insecta; order Hymenoptera; family Apidae; genus Nomada; species Nomada lathburiana. Next base: position 3,417,190 of record OY763902.1, read on the forward strand.
ACACAAGACAAAATTGTTCTGACAAAAACATGTCCTGTGTCACGTTTGAGACATCTGAAATGAAATATGACACAACTAAAGAATAAATAACACAGACTCACCACGAAGAAAGTAACTGAATTAGTAATATCGAGGAACTTAACATCAACACAACTTTTGACGAACCTATATACTTTATTTAGAAAGAGCAACTGAATCTGTCATGCTATCATTTTCTTACGAATTAGTAATTAGTAATGCTACCAGATAGCAGCACTTTGTCAATCAAACATGTATGTTAAAACTCGTAGAAAAGGAAAACTACTTCATTATTATATAAAGCTATTTCGGGTGTCTTCGGGTGAATTTAATCTGATTACAGCACAGTAGACGAATAGGTAGAGCAAGGACGTAAAAGTAATCTTTAGCGCCATTTACAAACCAGTGTTACAAATGTATTAAGATATGTTATATTTTTATACTACTGATCGCAATTAATTTCCATATTATCTTCTCAAATTATGTTTTTTTGATCAGATTTGATGTTGGTCAAATTTATTCTTAAATAATTATTTAAGAAATTGTAAGCATAACCAATTTATTTAATAACTTACTAAATTAACATATGGAAGAAATAGACCTTCTGAAATAGAGGAAGGGAACAACGATGAAAACTATTGTTGTAAAAGTGTATAAATATGACGAAGCAGAAGGTAAAGACTCAGAAGGTGAAGGTAAAAGACACATAATTGCATACAGAACTTTATGGTTCACGAATAACTAGGAATAACCTAAGAAACAAATAACAAATATCTCTTTTTATCATTTTTTAATTCAATACGTTGCTGAGGTTACCCATGCGCACTATATCTATGTATATAATCTAATTTCGGAAACATTATTACAATTAAAGTTTGTTTCCAAGATTCAACACATACGCCAGATTACTGCACTTATACTTGCGTAGCAGTATTATTTTGTATGCATATTAGAAAAATTGAAATAATTTAAAATATAGAATATCCACTTAATTTTGTTTGTTTTTTAAGGTAGCTCATATTTTGCGTTGAAATAAGAGGCCCAAATATAAAACAAATATTTTATAAAATGAGGAACAAAAACGAGGCTGAAAACAAACATCTTCCTTCACCTTAAGCTCTCCCCTTGAAATTAATTTGGAAAGCATATTTTGTTTATTTCAATAGGCACTATGTACAGTACATCCATCTCAATTGTTTATTTCATAGTCGTTTATTTCATAATTCGTTAACCACATGGCGAAATAATTACATTGTGGTTTATTTTGTACCGATTTTTGTGTTAGTATCCATTTTACATCGTACTTTAGCATCCGACAAACCTGATTCCACATATTATACATGCAAACTTCATACAGATCAGGCAGAAATTGTTTAGTGTTTAAGAAGGGCTCAAAAAGAAAGTCCTGCTTTGATTGAAATTTGCCTAACTTATTAGAAGTTCGATTTGCCTAGAATACCACACTAATAATAGAATTTCGACCTTTTAAGTTAAATATTATACATGTATGTTTTAATTAAGAGTATAAGAATGCAAAATCGTTTGGTTAACGGAATATTAAATGACAATGTCCATATCAAATAATCAGATGAAACGCTTAATACATATCTACATAAGAGAAATTAACGATAACTCAATTCTATGCAAATAGTATTTTAATCGTTAATTATTATTTCGAATTATTTTTAGTAAAATAAACTTATCTCGTTTCCACTTTCACCAATTCAAAATATTTCATTAAAAAAAAACATTTATCATTTGCATTTATCTCGTCTTAAAAATTGTCTTAAACATTTACAGTGGCCCGGTTTGTTTCAGCAAGAAACTCCAGTAGGATTCAGCTAACCGCAGGCGCACGTTAACTGAGTCTGCACTATTACACGGCCTTGTATAAAACGGGATAACTTTCGAGTTGCACCTGGCTGTACTCTCCTCTGCAAAGGCTATCAAATTATGAATAGAAAAGTTATACCATTCTACGTATTTAGAAATACACAGAGCAGCTTGCAATTTCGACTACAATTTCGCTCGTGGGAAGGATATTTGTATATATTATACTATCACTTTGCGAAACCTTGAATTTCGTAAGAAACATTTGTATGTTTCCGCTAGAGTAAACCATTCTACATATCTTATCTTAAAAGCCTGAGGCATCCAAAAGATTGGCTTGGCCTATTAGAACGTTAAATTTCAAGTGGATATCGCCTGATTCCTTGTAACAAAACCATGAAGGTGCTAATTTTCATTTATTGTTAGTAAAAAAAAGCAAGCTGAATGTCTTTGTGCAATGAAAAATTAGTTCGTAGCTAAATTTAAGCTTCAAATAAGTTTAATCAGTTAGGGCTTGATGTAACTCTTAAGATTAAATTGGGATCTCCCATAATTTATCGAACCCAGTATTTATAGTATTGGCATTAATATTGGCGATATACCAAAATACCTGCATAAATGAATTATTCTTTCAAATAGACTGAGGAACACCTTTAGAGTAACTTTTCCCCGACGAAGCCAAATGATAACTGAACATGTAACGCGAATAAGTGAGTGATTCTACAATTATCCAGACAGATTTATAAAATGATAGCGTCGATAGATATAATTTATCTTCATATTATTTTCCAACGTAGTCATCTAACCGCCTGACCCACTTCGTCTATCGCTGCATAAGATTTTTATGCTCTGACTACAATGTTTCAAGATAGGAGGTGGGCGAGGTCTGTACAGGTGGGTATAGACGAGCGCGCTGCGGCTGCAACGCGGCACGAACCGAACGTGTTTGGGCGAATATTCGTTCGTGTGGACGGTGACGTGCGGCAGTACTGCAATGCCGCGCAACGAACCATTTCGAGTCGGTTTTTTGCGCGAACACAAAGGGATTCGTTGCCGCAGTGTGGACGGTATTCTTCGGGTTTGCCCCGTTCGAGCCCAGGTACAGTGCGGCATTTAAATGGGCGTTGGGGACAAAACTCCAAAAATGCATATAATGTATAAATAATGAACATTTTTATAGTGGAAAAGATCAAACTAGTTGTATAACAATAATAACAATTGTATTCCTTACCTAACGATAAATGATTATTTTGGATAAAAAGTTCAAAAATCAATCATGATTTTTTCGACTGTGCCAAGTACCGAACACAATAAACCGCTTTATCCGCGCACGTTTCTTTATTTCTGCGAGCGGAACCTTTCCTGGGTTTTCCAGGATGGTTTCGGGAAAAAGCGCATCGGGAACACGAGTGACTCGTGTGTTTTCTTCAGTCAGCGTATTTTTTAAAGAAAAGAAAACTCATAACTCATTGTAAGCTAAAATTATCACTGCACTACTAGCTATAATCAGAGCTTCATCGTCTTTGGCGAATGCGCGTTGAAATTCATGGTTCGTTCCAAGCGCGGGGCGTGTTGGTGGTAAAAACGGAACACCGCGCACACCTTGCAATGCCGCGTTACTGCCGCGTTGCAGCCGTAGCGCGCTCGTCTATACCCACCTTAATGCTTCCAACAAGTGTTGATCGAAAGACAAGTATGCATACTTCTACGACCAGTTTTGAATATTTCAATTCATTTACGGATATCGCTACGTAACGGTATACGATACTTCGATTATGCATACTTCTACGACCAGTTTTGAATATTTCAATTCATTTACGGATATCGCTTCGTAACAGTATACTACTCCTTGCACTGCGCTGCAGGTCTTCGGTAGATTTCCGTCCCCGAAGCACTTTCATACCGCAGAATCTGAATTACAGCTCGCTGCTCTTCCTTGGCGCAACTTGACGATGGAACGACCATTTTCATCAACGCAAACGACAAACTTTCAGTGGAATACAGGGAGACTGAGTAGCATCTAATGACGCACGTACAATCCGCCGAGTAGTCATAACAAACAAATGTAGTCATTTGCCAGATAATTATGAACCCGCTCAACTAGTTCTGCATGTCTATGCACAATCGGAAACAAAGTATCCCCATTTTATCAATAGGAGAAGTGACTATAAATCAAACACCGTGTTTCTTGTGTTCGGGATAAATAAGAATAGGTAAGTTTATTTGCATAGACTGAAACACAGGCGCTTCGATTTTAGGGTAAGACCCTTAGCTGAACGCCGCTGATCAATTTTCAAAAGTCCACATGAACACTGCAGGGTTCTGCTATTCAATAGGTGTAAATATAAAAAGGAATTGCTTTATCATATAATGCTTTTAATTAATGTTATTTAAAATTAAACAAAAAGGAAATGGTACAAATGCAGGTTGACAAAATTCTTAACGTCGAACACACTTAACGTCGCGGAACAGGATAATTTAGAAAATCTGTCCTTTTATACTGCGAGGCAGTGCCCGAAATTACTTGCAACTGCACTTTCATTACTATTTTCTTTATCTATCTTATTTATTAAAATCCAATCACAAAATGCAATAAAAAGTATCTACCTGACACACTGCTAGTCTACTTTGGAATAACATTATCGGTTCTAACACTCCATATTAATATTCAAAAAATTAGTATTAACAGTTATTTACTTTATAAGCAATATTAAAACAAAATTTTGTCGGGGTGAGATTTCAGAATTTAACACGTTTAGGGGTTAACATGCAATTGACAAATCATCGATCACATTGTATTCCTCCAGTTTCAAGCTCTAAATTGATACAGGTATGATGAATGTTATTTGATGGTACATTTCGATATTAAATTCTGGAAGATTTCATAGGCTTGAAAGATCGTTATTTTTACATGTACCCACCTACCGCATTATTGACAGGTAAAGGTTTGCAAAAACTGTGCTGGGTGATGAAGTTTAAACAAAAAATATTAAACATAGCATACAATATTTGGGATGTTTCATACATCCTCGTAGTTAATATGAAATCATGGAATGTATATTTAATATTCTTTAATTCAATTTACAAACATAAAGTGTCGTAATCATTTAACAGCAGTTCTTGGTCAATAATTTTCAGTAAATTGAGCCCGCGCCTGCGAACGAAATTTTCTTTTACCCGGTGATAATGTGATAATTGAATTTTGGTCAAACATAGAGTAAAATACTGCAAGATCACGTACTGGATGCTAACGGGTATTCTTGTAATCGTAAAGTATATTTGACTGCTATTATTGAATTATAATGTCATCGCATTTATCAACACTGAAAATAGTTATAATAAATTTATAATACACTATAGATGAAATGGAAATATAACTTTTACGCAATACATATACATATTTCAATAATTTAACCTATAGTACCTTGCAACTGAACTGTGCACAAATCTACAGGGTGTCTCAGGTTTTACCTGACAAAATATGGTGGTTTATTCTTCAGATGAAAATAAGACAAAAATTTAATCAAAGTTTTGCAACACACATTTTCTTAGAACGTTATAAGCAAAAATATAAAAGTTCTGTCGATTTTGAGTCAGCAAGCAACAACTGTCTTTATTATCTTTATATATTCTCTAATTCTCTATACACTGTTCATTTAATTATGCGAATATATTCGATTCTTATTTTGATCAACTGTTTAATAATATAAATTGGCCCAAATTGTGCTTCATCTTGAGGCAATGTTTCTTTAATTAATGTTTCTTTACTACCCTTTTTCAAACACTTAAAAGTATTTTCGTCATCTTATGAAATCATAAGATTCATTCCAGTCTCTGTAATTCTTCAGACTTCCATCCAAAAGTCTATCTACCTTGCGACAATGAAAGGCGTGCTTTCAGATTAAGAAGTTCAATGCTTTCTAATTCTAGTTCATGAACTATATCAACAACTAAGATGGCTAAATTACAAGTAGAAGACCCCCGCAATCTTAAATGTGAGAAAGATTCATGTCCAGGGGTACCGATTATAAGAATCCTCGGGAGATCGCCAATTTTACCATATTTCTTAGATAATTCGTGAGCAGGAAAAAATGATGACAGCAATTTGTTGTGTCATGCCACCTGCCTATTCGTTCTGAACGTTACTCTCACAAAGTTTGTCCAATAATTTTGTGTTTCCAGTATCCACGTGTCGTAGAATACAACAAATGGGACATTTACGTTTAGAAGAAGTTATAGTATACAGTTTTTTATTTTACAGCCTCGGCTCTACTTTTATCGATGTCTAATCTACCAAATAATCATTCAGCATAACGTATTTCTTCCATCAGTTTTCGTTTCTGCTCTTCAGCTTCTCTAACTAACACTAAGTCGAAGTACCTCGATTTCTCTAAGAAGTCTTTCTTCTTGTCTCTTTTTCTCTATTGCTTTAGGAATTTCTTCCTCTTTTTGATTCTCGTCTGGTTCTTCCTTCCTCTTTTTTTTCGTTTCCTTCCATCATCATTTTAATTTGAGCTATAGACATTTTACTTCTCTCCATTTCTTTTATGACCGGTGCTTTTTTCTGAGTATCTCTTGCACCTTTTTTAGATTTTCGTCTACCAACTGTTTATCTTCCTTTTCTTTACTCTTTGTATCTTCTTTTTATATCTTCTTGTCTACTTATAGATTTAGATGTCTCACGGATTGACTGCATAAAATCATCTTTTTCCTATTTTTCTAGCCAGCCATTTTTATTATGTTGGGATTGAAACAACAATTTTAACATTATACATAAGAAACGTGAATTTATTATAAATCCCCTAAATGTTAGTCACGAAACTTAACAGTATAAAAAGCAAGTTTTTTTTAAGATAAACAGAAGATACTAAGGTATTATTTTGTGAAAATGTCTCGTAATATGTTATTTAATAAGAAACCTATCTAGAAAGATAAAATTAATTAATTAAATGATATTAGATCCTTAGAAATAGAAGCCTATAATACTCGCAGAGAAGATCTTATGCGTCATGAAACAATACTGATACATGTACCTACTACTTTTAGATTCAATTATTACAAACTATTTTATCGACGTAAAATGTATTTATAAACCTGAAAACTGGATACATACAATTTTTAAGATATTGAAATAACATTTGTAGACGAAAGTTATTAACAGTTATTAACATTTTATAATAAATTTATTGTACAAGAATTTGAAATTCGTAGATTTCGTAGATTTCGTTGTTAATATTAAAAATCAGATTGATCGAATTAAGTTATTTAAAGATATTGAATTAGAAATTTTGTAGATGAGTGCAAATAGTAAATTCTGTTCTGAAACAAAAGTTAATTTCAAAATTCTAATCTTCTTTTTATTTATTTGTTACGAGCATAAGTCAAAGGGGCAACGGAGCCGAGGATCGGTTGTTTAAGAGTTTGTTAGTTAACGGACGAACCACTGGCTATTTCATCACCGGGAGCCACAGGAATGGTTAATTATGTAACCTCGTAACTTATAATAAGTTGATACACCTTGAGTGGTTAAGGTGCATCTATTTTGGGGGACGTTACTGCAAAATGATTGGTACAGGAAATGAATTATTGCAATGCGTTTATGTTCAAGTAATAAAAAGTCTGTATTCTCTATTCTTTGGTTTCACTTTTCGTTACGCACAGACTGTCGCGGACCTTTCTCAATCTTTACGGATACGTATACAATTTAGGTTCAAAGATGCCTAACAGTAGATTTATTCTTTCTTTCTTTCCAATCAGAGTCTAACAATTTCTGAAAGATCTGACAGGGAAAGGACACCAAATGTTCGACTTCGATTTTAATGAGGTTTTGTAATATTTACGAGACTTTTAATTTACGAACCACGCCACTGTCTCACTTCGCCATCGCAGCTTCTATAACATTGGTTTATATTCGTAGTCAGACACCATAACTGTTACACCAAAATTTTAAAAGTTATGATATAACAGCTAATACTTCTTAGTTGAAATGATTTTGGTTACGAATAACGATTATAAATGACTAAAATTTTGTTGGCCGTAATAACCATTCTTAACGATCGAAATTGTTCTCGTTTATAAATAATCGTTATTGGGCGACAGAAATCTTTTTGGTTACGAATAATCATTATTGGTGTCAGAGATTGTTTTTGGTTAGAAATAATCATTATTGAAGACAAAAATTGTTTTTGGTTACGAATAAGCATTATAGATAGCGGAAATTTTATTTTGGTTACGGATAACCGTTATCGACGGCGAGAACTCTTCTTTTTGTTACGAGTAACCAATATCGATGGCTGGGAGTTTCGTTTTGGTTACGGGTAACCAATATCGAGTGACAATTTTTTTTTGGTTTACGGCCCATCGACAAATTCTATTACATTAATACTATATTAATATTATTATAATTCGTATCTGTTAATGATGTGTAAGTCCATTGGCATTCAAACCGAGGTTTTATTTACAAATTACTTGGAAACAAATGATAATGTCAGTACCGTCATCTTACGTATGAAAGTAGTGACATAATTGATTTATCAACTGAAAGTTTTAACAATGAAGAGGATTTTGAACTACGTGACTGGTGCTCAGAAAAAGTTGGACTTACACTGATTGGCTTCTGAGCCCTCCAATTATAAAATTTATATTTATATATAGTGCGTTCCACTAACTCTGTCCTCCTGAAATATCTTCGTTATTTCAAGCAATATGCGAAAATGTCACTTATAGATAGGAGTTTCGGATTTAAGGTTGAAGAGATACATAATATGGCAACAATGGCTTCTTCCTTTTTTACAGGCGGATGCGTAGATAATATGTAAAAGCGAATTTTGTGGTTTTTATACAAAACTATAAATAAGAAATTTTAAATGGCAAGCCCAAGTGTTTATGGTCTGCTTCAATAGGATACAAAATGTATGGAATAGTGAAAGTGATGACTTTCGTGACGAAGCATGTCGAAGGTGTTAAGGACATCATTTAAGTGTAACCCGCCGATTTCAATGAAAGGCTATACAGCATAAGGGGGTAAAATGTGCCCCTAAACCAAATTCGACTTGTGATGTGTCATTCGATAGCTTATCAAGAAAAACCAATTTGTACCAAGTTTCAACTCTGTAACTCGACTGGAAGGATAGTTAGAGCGAAAAAACAAAAATCGTGTTTTTGCCCAATATCTCTCAGTTTAGCGCCCAAACAATTTTGAAAAAAATCTGAGACTTTAAATTATGGTGGCACATATTATAGATGTCTTTCAGATTTTTAAATTGGAAACCTGTGCTGCATAAAATAAGAACCGTAAAAAAATGCTGAAAAGTGCCGATTTTGTATTGAAGCAATCAGCTAACCACAATTACACTTTTTTCCTAGGTACATATTATTGATACTACTACTCTCAATTTTTTTCAGATTTTTTAATTCGGTGCGCCGCAGTTAAAAAAATTAAAATAAGGTAAGATTATAGTTAACTTTTCTGTCCAAGCTGAATCTCTGTTCTGCATTTGCATTCTTTCGTTTGGAAAATAATGCCGTAATATTGTCTGTCAATGGTCTATACCAAAAAGAATTGGTTAAGAAGCTTTTCACTTATTTACATTGATATTACACGAATAACCGGTTATAACTGATGGACCTTGTGGTGTCGTATCGGTCACGAAATTCGGAACTTGAACATAGAGGACATAGAGGTCAACCGCTATGGAGGGGGCGCTCAGCGATGCTGCAAAATAGAGGAAATTTCCCCCTGTGGCCCATGGGCCACTAGTTCGACACTCCTGATCTACGCTACACAGTGTGCCTCTTTAAATGAAACAATTTTTGTAGAAACATTTTTTTGACAGCTTCAACCCTATGCAAGCTATTCCACTATTAGCGTTCAAACTAACACCATATATAAGATAGACCTTAATTTATAGTATACCCAACTGAAAAAGGATCGATTATCCATATATGTAAGTAAATCTTTTTTGTTTAATTCGTCCGATCGGACGAATTATAACTTCACTATCATGGCATTCCCTTACCGATTGTTTCGCTGTGTGCATAGTGTCTCTAAACATTGAAAGCGGTCTGGTTCAATCAATAAAACAACGTCCATAGATTATGCATTTTTGCCTATTGATTTGCAAATACACTAATTCCTATAGAGTCGGAGAGCAAAAGTTTTTATGAGGGAAATTGGACGTTTTTAACAATATTCGTGACAGAATAAAAGAGAAACCTGCATATTGTAGTGTTTGGAACATACCACTGTCAATGTTTAAAAACATTTTTCGTTTAAAAGCACTACGTCTAACCTTTAGTTCTGGCCACGAATTTTGGAACGCCGATTTTTTCGCGTCTATCACTGTAACACTTATAATTGCAATCGCAGCGTACAATGTCTCAATTCGCACTGTGCAAAGTTCATACTGTATCGATATATAACTCTCCTTGTCTTTCAGCCTTACCTTCGTCTTCTTCTACGCTGCTTTTGTGAAAAGTCGCCTACACCTCAGACCAATCGGAATACATTGTTTCAAGCCGATGATGGCTACCGCCTATCTTCCCTTTCCAGTAATATGATTAGAATTTGGACGTGTTAGAAGAATGGGCATTTCTATCAGAACAAGGAAAGTGGAGTTTAAAAAAAAAGTATGTCTTGAAAATTGTATTAACTGGTAGGTGTGAAGTAAGTTACAAAAATCTGTAAAACAGAAATTCATCGCGATTACGCTGTTCCTAAACAAACCAGAGAAATGGACAAATTGTAGGCAATATTATAATAATAATAATATGATAATAATAATAAAGCAATAGCTAATCTTGATAGCACCTTCTTATTGTAATATTAATTTTTTGGGAGACGTATACGTATTTACGTTATTTCTTTTGAAACATATTTTGCAGATACACTACCGTGTATAAGTATACACATATTTGGACACTCGAGGCTATCTGATAAAAAGATTTATATCTTCATTGCGTTGCAATATTTCTACTTATAATGAACTACAATGAGCGTCATCGGTGCGTAGAAGATTTAGGATGTATTATAGTAAAAAAGTTTGCAACTAGTAAGTGAAAATGATAAAATATTCAGCCATGTGTCCAACTCGCCGGGAAGCAACACCATTCACACTACTCGAGGTTGCCAAACAGTTCCTTCAAAGTATTTTCCTGATTCTTTTCTCAGGTGTCTTAGAAATACGTTGAGTACTATATTAGAGAGTTTTTCTTACTTAAAGTGCATTTCACGAACTACGAATAATGTGAAAGTGTCCAACTATGTACTTATGTACTGCAATGTACGTATGTGAATGGAGTAGGGCCTCGTGTACACTAAGGGGGGCCCTACACGATGAAACATGTTGCGACGCATGCATTGACTCCTAGGTTTTATGATGCATGTTGCAATGTGTGTAAGCCGGCATCGAGGAATCATCATCGATGCAACTTGCATCGACGAAAGAATCACGACTCCGTATTAGGTCCAGCGCAGACCAGCGTACAGTGGGGAAAAGCGGCAATTAAGGAGTGCAAAAGTCTTTCTTTATGAAATACTTTTGATATCCGCCCGTATTCGCCCTAATTTTTATATACACATTAAGAATGGGATGTGTACTTTACACTCTATAAAATTTGGCTGCGGGCAACTGGGGGTGCAAAAGTTATTGTACTTTTTATGGAATCGCGCTGGTGCGACCTACGGTAGACTCCCCATGATCGGGCCCCGTTTTCTTTGTTGACATGAAAACAATTGACTAGGAGAAAATTGATTGACATATTCCATCCTTGTTTACTTTTAGTCATGTTTGTCATTGTTTAAATAGTCTTTTTCTTACTAATTTTATTTTTTATGGATACTAAATTTTTGTGTACTTGATCCGTTCGTCTTTCTCTCTAGGATGTATGTATATCTTGCACGTTATTGATATATTTATATATTAATTTTTGTTTAGTAACTACCTAAAAATGATAACTGTTGTCTTTCTCGACAATTCGCAAGAAAAATGACGATAATAACCCTCATACGGTCTTACCGAAAAAATATAGATTCGTTAGTTTACGAAGTGCCCTACATAGAAGTAAATCCATTAATTTCGAATTGACAATTTTTCGAAGCAAATTGCTTTTCTTTCTAATTTTGTACAAATCTTTTGCAATTTAATATTTTTTCCTTTCGTAGAAGAGTGAATTTATTTTATATGTTATTCATATTTTTAGTAATAATTATGATGTTAATATTATTTTGTTTTTATATATATTCTTATTGTTTTTATTGTAAATTTTATTTCTGCAAATTACACATGTTCATAAATGAAAAAGAGGGACCCGATCATCTACCGTCTACCGTAGGCCGCATCAGCGCGGACGTTCTCGGCATCGAACTATTCTATAAAAAATGCAATAACTTTTGCACCCGCAGCCAAATTTCATAGAGCATACAGTATACATCCCATTCTTAATGTGTATACATATAAAAATTAGCGCGGATACAGGCGGATATAAAAGGTATTTAATAAAAGAACGCGTAGAAAATTGGTGCATTGAAACTTTCTTGACAAAATTATTTATAATACAAAAAATGTATCTTTTGATTTTTACACATTCCTAATCCTTGTTGATGCAGTTCCTGCAAATAGAATTACCATTAAGGTACTGAGCATTAGATAACAGGATAAATAATATTCGTCATTTTTAAGCTATCTTTAATTTTTAATGCTTTTATCTCTTGCCACGCTTAACAACAATGGATTTAAGAAATGAAAATGTCGTTTATAGCTGCTACGGACATCTATATTGATATTGAATATAAAATGATAGGCCTACTCCGTGTTTTGTTTTTCGACTTTTGCACTCCTAAATTGACGTTTTCCCCACTGTGCAGCGGTTCACGGCAAATCAGTTTCCCTCTGAAAAGCGGAAAAAACTATTTTTTGTCCAAAATGATATATTTAACCCTAATTTTTTTATTTTATGCTATCTTGTCGGTACAAAATAATCAGTAAAATGTATTTTTTAATTGCATCTATAAATGAATTATTGAGAATATTGGGCGAAATGGGAGACGCTTATTTCAAATCCTAGAATTTAATACAATTATAGCTATGTAACAAATATACTTTTATTGATTTTTATAGATTTTAATTTATTTCAACTTGAATTTCTAGCTAATTTCTATTGTTCTTCTAACTTCATACGCTACGCGGCGAGGAATGTAAACGACAGGAAAAGTGCTGTTGGTTATTATTATTACGGGGGTATGGAAATAGTAATTTGTATTGGTCTTAATAAGGGTGGAAGTGACGCTAGAGAGAAAGTTTGATTTTTCGAAGAAGGTTATTTTATGGCCGGAAAGTCCTTGAGGTTGTCCTGTCTGTGTTTCGGCAAAATTGAATATTGCTGAAAAGGACGAACGGTTTCAATGGGTGACAGCGGCCAGATGTCTTTTTCATTGGAAGTCCGAGGTAACTCACAAAGTTATGGTTTCCAGATGTGTTAAACTAGAAAGCTGTAGGTATCTAACAAAAGGTAGAAGAGATAGGTTCTAGCGAACAGTTTTTTAAATATTTTTCCTAATGATTGCTGTTCCATGTTTGCTAAAATTTGTCAATATAAATTACAGATCATTACGAAAGCTACGTATGCTATCTACCAAAAGGTAGAAGAAAGAAATTCTTGCAACAATTACCCAGAGCCGTTTTTTGTATAATGTATGTCCTGCGGCCTGGCCGCGCAGCAATAAAACAGTTCGGTTCCCTAGTTCACACCGTTAACCTTCAAGAAGGCGGCTAGCAATCTGCACACCGCAGGTAGCAATTCGCATTCGCCACCGCTGCCTGACTTTTCTATGTATTACCTGAAATCTATTGCTACCTGCGGGAGTAACCCATGGACTAGTTGAGAGCACAGGGCATAATATAAATAGCTGATATATCTGATATAGCTGATAATACTTTATAACCATACGTAGGGTGGTCAAAATGGAAAGTGACGAGCAATTTTGGGGGGACATAAATGATGGAGAACAAGGAAGTCAATTGGCAGAAAACAATATACCAGTTGAGGTAAGTATATATTTATATTTAAGGACAAAGTACATTATGTTTATTCAATTCCATGATTTTCCACGATTGCCATTCTTGCTTGGAATGGTACACTGCCTTCGTTATTAAAATAAGTTTGATATTCATCTCTATTTTCTTTCGCTCGTGTAGTTGATCCTCTTGGAGTACGTTGCAACGATACTAAATTGCTTCCATTTTGTCGCCAATTACCAGGTATAATTGTTCCTCCTTCTGAATCTTCTACATCATTGTAATAACGAGGTGAATACGTTGCAAGTGATTTGCGCCTTAAATAATTATGCAGAACGCAAGTTGCTAATACTATTTTATCAACATTTTCAATACGAACGGCCATATCGGTTTGCAATACCCGAAATCGAGAAGCCATAATGCCAAATGCGTTGTCTACAATTCTTCTTGCACGAGTTAGCCGATAGTTAAAAATTCGTTGTTCATATGTCAGTCCTCTTTGAGCGTACGGTTTCAATACATTTTCAAGCAGCGGAAATGCTTCATCGGCCACGAAAACGAATGGTAGAGAATACTGAGTACCATTAGGTACCTCTGGGGACGGCAAATTCAAAGAACCATTCATTAATTTTTCATATAATTTTGTGTTTTGTAAAACTCTTCCATCCGAGATACGTCCGTTAGTGCCGGTATGAATAAATATAAACTCGTAATTAGCATTGACAACTGCTAATAATACTATACTAAATTTTCCTTTGTAATTATAGTAGTAAGATCCACTGTTTGGAGGTTTGATTATATTAATGTGTTTGCCATCTAAGGCTCCACAGCATGTATCAAAATTCCATCGTTGCTTAAATTCTGCAGCAACTACTCTCCATTGTTCTTCATTCCTTGGAAATTAAAAAATAATTCGATATCGAAGATAAGAAAGAATTCAAGTTAGCTTGTTACCTTTTCTTATTTTGTGTAATTTTGAATCTTTCGTTTTAGGAAACACTGCTGCAACATATACAGCCAGAGATACAGGATGAGATACAGCAAGGTTCATCCTCGCGAAACAGGGAGAACATTTTGGAAATCAGTCCAAATAGACAAAGCAGAAAGCGAAAAACCAGTGAGCAGGAATTTTACAGGCTGGCCGTCGAAACTCTCCAATGTTATAATAGAGTTCCGCAAGACGATCACTTTGCTATTGCAGGCAAAAAAATTGCTAGCGAGTTTCGATCGCTAGATCATCGACAATTTCTTTTGGCGGAGAAAATAATACAAGACGTTAACTACCACGCAAAATTTGGTAGGCCAACGGAAAATGATTGTTTCAAACTTGCAAATGTGAATAAAGATACTTAATTATCTTCTATAGAAGCCGCTTTCTCAATATCCATTTTAATATCCAAATATAATTTTAAAATAGTTTTAGTTTTCTTAGCTGACTTGTATGCAAATTTTATATATAGCAGTACATACTCCTGGGATGATTTTGCTCAATAATTGAGATGAAATTGCAGTGCAAAATTTCAAATCCTCATAACTCTTTCCTGTGGCTAAAAAGCTTAATGTTGCAGAAAGTATTTCTTCTGCACTAACGGCATCTCGCATCGTTGTATTCTGTTTTTCAATCCTTGGGCGAATTTTTTCCAATAGATAATTAAAAGCCGAATCATCCATACGCAGATAGCTTCTATAATCACTAGGCTCATTTGTTTTCAGCTCTTTTAATAATGAAGATTTAGAAAATTTGCTTCTCTCGACTAACCGGCTTTTTACCCATTTCCTCTTAGTCCGCAATTTTTTTGTTGTTGTAATTAACACACCTCCTGCGATAGCCAGTACAACTGGAATTGGGAGAGAATCCGACATTTTCGCGCACGTCTTTCAGTGTTGGCGTCACACGACAAACTGAAAGGAATAGGTAGTATGGAGGTTGCATGATGCAGAGCTGAAACTGATGCAAGTTTCATGAAACCTAGGAGTCGATGCATGCATCTCAACATGTTTCATCGTGTAGGGGGCCCTTACAGACATTGACTGCAGACTCTGCAGACGCGCGTCGATGCACAATTGTCCCTCAGTTTGCAAACGTTTATTATCATAATTGCGTTACTATGAAAATTATATTAATCCACGGCCAATAATCGTTCTTCATGTTTCTTATGACTGAATGTAGTTCATGACCCCGTCTTTTTTACATTTAAATCACTGTTTCTTTCTGCACAATGTTGCATTAGTGCACGTGGCTATTGATATTTTCGAGCATTAAGCTTAAGAAAAAGGAGGTTGGGATTTAAATAGTGATGTGACAATTGTACTAATTAATGTTGATTCTATCACGAATCTTATCGGTAAAAGTATGTTTAGTCTTCAAATACTATGAATTTGTATAATAGCTTTGTATTTAAATAACAATGAATTTAAATAATACAAAAGTGTGTAACGGCATAAATATTTTGCAATGTGCAGTTTTTATCACATACTTATTGTTTATAACCACGAGTGTTTCTTAATTACATATGTATGGAAATTCATGTAATGCAATTTATAAAAGGCGTACACTTTACAATGAACGTATTCAGAAACATTTAACGTATCCAAAGTAATAAATTCTTGTTTAGTATATAACAGGAATATTAAACCATATCCTTCAAAAGGTTAAATTTTAAGTGAAAAATGCATGTATAAATATAAATATCGGTTCATTCTCAATACATCCGGTGAAAATTTTAACTGTTAGCAGTGATGTGGTTTAAGCAGTACAAACGAGTATTGGCGTATTGCTTATATACTTTTCATGCTATAAATCAGTGGCGGCTCGTAGCTAAAATTAGTGAGGGTGCTGCCCAGAAAATTTTTAGCTTTTGTTTTAAAATTGTGTAAAAGGCACTGCGGGAGCGACAGTGCTGTCTCTCCCTAGCAGCTCGCATGCGGCTTCCTATGTGCGCATGCGCACAACAGTCAAACACCACGCAGCTGAAACTGTGAAGCGCACAGTTCCACACAAAGATTTTTATATCTTTTTCATAAACTGTGGGATGGCTACTGACATTAAGCTTGAGGATTACATATTGAAAAAGTGTAAAGAAAGAATTAAAGAAAAAAAAGACTCATTATAATAAATGTCAGCGATAAATTATCAACGATAATATCAAGTGGAAATTAGGGGGTGCTGCAGTTCCACAGTGCCTATATGGGAGCAGCCAGTGCTTTATAGCAGTGCTTAAATGCTAAAACTATCCTGGATGCAGTCACACTGTTTGCATATAGCATCGCGGATGGAAATAATCAATCATTAAATGGCACCACGGTGAAATCGTACCTAACTGTACGTGAGCTTTCCTTGTCAAACTGACTTTGAAAATCAATTTTTTGAATACCACAAACAAGTTAGCATGTATTTTATTTATATTTATACTTGGTGTAAAAAGTTGAGAAATAAATCAATATCATATAATTCAGTAAATATTATTAAACGCCGGGAATAAATTAATATTACTTAAACTAAAAGAAAGTTATGACTTAATACATATATTAGAAAGTGACAAAAGTTATTTAACACAAGAACTACCAATAGGTTTTGGTTTATAGGGTTTGGATAGTGGTTGAATGGACATTAAATAAAGATATATAATTGCCATTCTCACTTAGTAAAAGTCATCATAAATTGCTGCATCACTACCTATATGTTAATAAATTGAAAGCAAGAAATCTAAACCAGTCATTTTGACTGGCTTGGTAGTTCTAGTGTTAAAATATATTTTGCTGTGATAATATTCTGTGTTTAGTAACAGAGACGGGTTATTTTCACGTACCAAAAAGTTAAAAAACTACATACAGTATGTCCGTTTCAAGTGCAATTAATAATGCCGGCGACGCGGCACGTAAACTTTGAATGTTAATAACTCAACAACCGCTTATGCAAAATACAAATGTAGGCAGTATTTTAAAACCGTCTCAATATTAGCTATAATAATCTGCAGTGGAAAATATGGGGTTCTATTTAAAAATTTCAATGTGACTTTCACAGGGCACTCCAATGTTATCTCAAGGTCATATCATTATCATCATGATATATTCCCCATGATACCATAAAACCTTGTTCTGAAACATGTTTTTATTTCTCTGATAATTATAGAAATAATCACGTGCAAACACTTAAAACGGACATACTGTATTTATGTATTTCTACTAGAAAATGATATATCACCCATATTTTGTTCATTTTATAATATATACAATGAAAAAACAAATTTCCGAGTAACTGCTTCGCTTTTTAATTTCTGTCGGCCAGTGTGTATTAGAACAATTATATTCGTACTTATATTGATATTAATACTACGGGCAAAATAATGCGCACAATTGTTATAAAAATTACACTGTGATTTTCTTAAAATTTAGAAATTTTCAGGGTCGTATAATTGAATAAATGCTTATTCCAATTTTTATATAAGTATACATTATTTAGGTGCGATAATTTTCCATAAATGTGATTTGTAATGAACTTTACTTTAACTAAGCAAATAAATTTCGCAGACCTTTAGACAGGTGTCCTCAAAATTGAACCCGAGACAAATTATTCTCGACGTTACATTATATTTAGTGAGTGTTATTAATTTGTCGCAAATATTGGTCCTAGTACGTACTGGAAAATATATCGTAAAATATAGAAGCTCCAAAAATTAAACACGAAATGTGTCGATTGTACTTAACAATTATATTTCTTATTAAATCTTCGCCGGGGTAGATGTGATATTAAATATCTCTTTTTCTTTTATGCTCTTAAAGAATAATTCTAATTCTAACGTTGCCTCTTCTTAGAAAATATTTGCACAATCTGGGTATGGACTTGAACGTTTCAAAAGAGCACTCTTATTGTTTAATATGTGCCTATAATTTTGAAGCAGGATGTGGGACATTAATGAAACTATAGATGTATCAATAAAATCAGGTATGCGAATTTAACCGATTTTCCGTGAAACTATATTTTAAATCTTTAATGCGGCGAGACTGTACAGACATAATTTATCCGTAATCTATAATCATTTACCAACTTATACCATTTGCATTAATTACTTATTATTTTGAGCACATACAGGTTGTCCTAAGATTTCCGTACAAACCCTGCCAGTAGCTGCACTTTTGCTGCTACAAGTAAGCTACCAATAAAACAGAAACACCTTAAAAAGAAATTCCGTAAATATTTTGTTGAAAATTCACAACAGAAAACACGGTATTCGTAACAAATTAAAAAGGTGGAAACCAAGCATCATTCCAAGCAATGGCTTGGGCAAAGAGGATTAGTTAATTGACCTTTTAAGTTACCCGAACTTTCACCCCAACTTTTTATTTATGTGAACCAGCGAAGGAAACAATTTATATTGTAAATGCATTACAGTTTTCTCGCAAATAAATTCCAAAAACGGCATTCCACCCCGGGATGCCACTTTAAAAACAATGGAATAAGTTTAATCCAATACTACTTAAATAGAAACTGAAAAAAAACAAGGAAGTACGATATTATTAAAGTCTGCAGCTAAACCAGCTACTCAAATTTGAATGTAACAACGCAACTCGAAGGCGTAGTCTGCAATTTTGGACAAGTCCTGTATTAAACATGGCTGCGGAGTGTAGTAGAGCAAAGCTCACAGTAGATTGTTTCCCGTGTATAAATAAAATCCCGGTTTCGTTGTACAAATAACCTTCCATAGATAGTGTGTTACCAGACCGACGGAGGAGAAATAAAATTTCATGGTGTACTCGTGTCCCAATTCCTCGAACGCAAATAGCCGTTTATGAGGAAGTTTTCAGGAGTCCCGGAGCATTCAGGCTGTCGTCGTCGTTCGGCGGTAAATGCCAGGGCTGTATATACACTTGGTGCCCGGAGGGCCAGCTTTGTTACAGCCCACAAACCTCTGATACCGTGGCATACTTCATCGTGGACCGTGGAGTATTTCAAATACTCTTGGCATGAAGTAGTTGCACGCCGTACACGGGTGTGCCAGGAAGATCGCATTCCCAGTTCCGGTCGAGCTTAGCTCCAGACGGCCGACGAATTTGAAAATGTTCCGAGGCGCTGAATACGATATCGCGTCGCGACCTTTGCGTTTGCAGCGCGGCATATTTTTGCTTCAATAGAGGGAGAGAGCATTTATCAATCGATATACCAAACGGAGGTATTTTTAATTTATCGCCCGAAAATTAAACGATGGCTCTGCTTCCGACGTGAGTATCGATTGTTACGTACCTGTATCGGAAACGGATTGCGAAATTGCACAAGTGTTGCATTCCCCGATACTGAGTTTTAAAACCTGTCAGAGAATTTTATATTGTTTAACGATTTATGAATTGAAGCAATTATGGCAGCTGTTGAACTGGCTGAATTCGATATGAATTCGATATAAATGAATACGCTAGAGATATCAGATAGAGAATATTTCTGTAAATATTATTATAGACTACCTTTTTAAAATGCAAGTAACATGGAGAAATTGCATCGAAATTTTGCTGTTGTTAGAACAGGTGGCTGTGAAAATATACTTATTTATTATTTCGCGTATAACTTATAAGAAATTTAATCAATGAATTACTTCAACTTAAACCACAATGAATCTAGTAATAAAAATAAGTGAAACATTCGTCATTTTCAGATTACCAATTCATGTACTTAAAATGCATTTATAAATTACACTTATATTAAATTATCTTGTATCATATATCAGTAACACAAAGGTACAGTAATGACTAAATATGTATATATATATATGTACATCACGTAAATAACTTCTTTGATTTGACAATGTTTTACGCGATAATATCTGATTTGCATAAACATTTCACGTTGCACCACGTTAAACCGATAAATGTACCAAAAAGCAAGTAGTTTTCAATTAACACCACGTAGAGTATGTTTGATCCGCCCTATTGATGCATGCTTATAGCTGAAGGTAGTATGCATGCCACATACACAGCATTGCATTTATACACACGAGTCAATTTCCAAATTGGAATCAAAATAAAACTTCTTGTCATCTAATGCATATGCTTTACGAGATGTTTGATTCGATATACTCTTTCATTCTAGTTAATATCTTTATGTTTCATCGGCTGCTCGGTCATCAATTACTATTTTAAATATCCATTATCATTATATAAAAATGATTAAGAATTAAAGTGTAGTTTAGTGTTATTTTAATTACATTAGGATGTTTGTGAATCTTTAATGAGATTCTCGTAAGTGATTTCATAAGTTCGCATCAACATCAATTGCCGATCAAAATTTTCTATTCCAACAAAACAGCACAATATATGTACAGCGAAGTGTGTGAAAGGCTACTTCCATTAGCAAAACGTACATATTGTAGAACGGCTAGCGAGTTCTTCTGATTTCCATACAATAGGACCCTATTGAATACAATTGGCAAGAAGTATATTACGCAAAATGAGTTTATACATAGTAGGGTAAATGTATCAGCAGTTAACGTTATAAGATACATTTTTCATTATATAATAATTATTATCACAGCTTTTTTGTTTTTAGTAAACAATTTTAACGGATGACTTGATTCGTCGGCTGCTTTTAAGCGATTTCAAGTCAAGAGTATTGATAACTAAACCTATAATAAAGTACGAGTATACCAAACCTGTAATAAACACAAATTGATTCATGAACCACTAATTGACAGGAGACAAAATAAAACATAATGTTTGTGTGGACTTCACTCAATTAAACTATAACTATCTACCCATGCAGTTACCCCTGCATAGTGCAAAGAACCCGCAATTTTACAGAGTTCATAGTAAAGGCTACGAAATCATTAGCTACGGAAAGAGTGGTGGAAACAACTACGAATTGCAAATATCATAATTATTGTGAGTAAATATTAATATTGTATTTAATAAATTTTTGGCTGTAGTTCCGAAAAGCACAGCGGCCGATCGGTATGAAAATTTTGATTGCGAGTACTTATCAGTTTCCGAGATATTAATGAAAAACTTTTAGAGTTACACATTGAAGGCTGCGTATACAGACGTTACTAATGCATTAAATGCTCCCTGTCCAGATATTACTAAACAACCCCCTTCGCTGCGGTACATGTCGGCGTCGAGTGTCGAGGACCCGAAGACACAATAACAATTTTCGCCTCACTATCTATAGGGTAATAGGATGGATTTGGCTTGGAATCTAAAAGCAGCCCCCGTGGGAGGAGCCGTCGACGGGTCGCGACGTTTCCGAGTTTTGGAACACTGTATAGGTACTGAGGGCGGTATCATAAAACTGTTAGACATTTGAAGAAGATACTACCGCAACGAAGATGGCTGTGTTAGTAGCACCTGGATAGGCAGCATTCGATGTATAAGTAATGTCCGTATATGCAGCTTTCAATGTGTAACGTTGAAAGTTTTTCATTAATATCTCGGATACTGACAAGCACCCGCTATCAAAATTTTGAACTTGAGCTCCATCCCCCTGCTGCCACTTGCTTTTTGGAAAAGAACCCAACATTTTTATAAACATAGCTCAACATTTGTATAGATATGCATAAATCCAACGTTGATTCTGCCCAGTTTGAATTATTGCATTCATAATTTGCAACAATATCATTAGAAAATGTAGGGGGAGTTATGGTGCAGAAAAATGGATGCTACAAAAGTGACATTCTAATTTAACGTCCAACAAGAATTTATCGTTAGTACTATCCGACGATCACAATTACATTCTGCTTTGTGCAGTAACAATTAAGCGCGGATACTTAGATTGGCAAGCGGTCGCGACTAATCGGGTTTGGATCACAAAACTTTCTAGCCAGGTAGGATTGTTCAGATACATATTTGAAGCCTACTTACTGTTAGTGTCGTGTAGGCATTGCCATTCTGGGAACATTATTTGTCAAATATACACTTCATTTTTAAAGCAGAGACAAGTAAGTATCATTTCATAATTCGGTAAGTCTATAGAAGTGACCACCTCACCAATTTCGACAATTTTTGAATATGTTATAGAAATTGACATTTTAATGTATTTCCTATGCATGTAATTACACCTGGGCCTTAGTTTCCGAGACATTTTCAAGAACCTGCTGCTACTACTACATTGAATTTGGCCTATTCCTGTACATCCCTACTGTTTCTATAAACACGTCGGACGAATCTATATACCGGGTAAACTCATCGAAGGGGTACCTCACAAGGATGGACTAGAAGGGTATATTATACATCATATCTCTAACGTTTGGGATATATGTATGTATTTGTATCAGTTGGAGTCAGGTTGAGCGTGAGCAGGAGAGACAGGTAGCGTCCTCCCCCCTGCGCGTTTTGCCGGAAAAAGTCTAACCCTAACCTGACCCAAATCTAATTTTCATTTAATCGCTGCTAATCCCCAACTCGCGCAAAATTGGATCCCAACTGATACAAATTTACCAAAAACATTAAAGATATCATACACATCCTTCTAGCCCATCCTTGTGAGATACCCCTTCGATGAGTTCACCCGTTATACAGATGTTTTATAGTCAAGGCAAACGACAATGTAGTAGTAGTTGCAGTTTTTAGCAAGTATCTCGGAAACTAAGGCCGAGCTGCGCTTATATGCATAGGAAGAAGTGGTTAAAAATGTTAATTTTTACTACATATCAAAAAATCAGCGAAATCGGTGCCCAAACAGGACGATGTGATTTTTTAGTCACTTGTTTAGGTCTTGTACCATATTTCATACAGTTTGTTCAGAAAGTTTCCTAAATGTACTAACCATACTTTTTTGTCAGCTATGTGTTAATTTGCATCTGAAGGATAGCCGGTAAATGGTTTATTTTGCAAAGACGTAATGGATAGTGTACTAAAAAAAAAAGGCAACGCGAGGGACTGCATTTTTACTAAAGAGGAGAGTTGTTTCTTCTGCACGATAACCCACAGACAGATACTCCATCAACAGTAAGCCAATTTCCAATAAAAAAAAGTCGGGTGACAATAATCTTGCAACGACCTTCTTTATATTTGCGAACGTAAAAGTACCGATAAACGTTTAATCGATATGAGTCCGTTCTGGAAATTTCAAGAAGAGGTACAATTTATCCGAAGTCATGCGATGAATAGATTTTCCTGTGGCTTTTCCCAGGAAGCGGTGCAAGATGCGCATTGGAAGGGAAGTACAGCACCTGATGAATCAAATTAATAAAATTTGTTGATCTAGAAAATTCCTGTCTCTATTGAATCAGTTCGAGCAATTTGCACACGGACAATATAATATGTATCCTTCTAAAAGCGAACGCGAGGCTGGAATTCGACACTTTACTTTCCATACCTCTCAAATCACGTATCGTAAATCCATAACATTGCCGGAGACCAGGCAGCAGGGGAGGAAGATTTATGGGCCAGTTTCCTGGAGCGAAGCGTGTGCTGCAGTGTCCTGAGAAGAGGATAATCTCTAATTTGTTGGTGTTGTACAGCGAGGTAGCGGCTTTAATTTTCTTGTCGGCTTTTTAATTGTTCCAATCTGCGTACCTCGTACCTGAAGCTGACGTTCAGAGATTAAAGAGAATTGGAGTCAAACTTGAGCATCGGGGATGAAGAAATGAAGTGTGAGTTAGGGAGTGACAGCTGAATAGGGACAACCAAGTAGGAAGTGGGTTCCTTTCCTGTTGCAGTGAGGCGACACCAGAGTGCAATTAGGTGCTCTGTTAGCTTATCAAGAGTGATCGCAGTTCGAACAGTGTATGTAACAGTTTTTCCCGACGCACTTGGCTGATCCTTCAACCATAGTAAATAATGACTGCAGCGCAACAGGTGGGCTAAGAAATTAGTATCAAAAGGTAGCTAATCGCAAAACGTAGCTCAGCACTCTTGCGATGCATAATACTTTAGCTGCCATCGTAGAGGCGGTACAATATTTCCCCGGTATCACGGAATTATAGGAAATGATGCAACAGGCAAATTTAATAGCAATTAATTGGATTAATGGATGTTGCATGCCGTTGCATCACGCACAACTATTGAATTTATAATTATGACAAGCCACTGCATTCTGTAAAGTCAATTACTATAAACCATATTAATTAAGGTATATTCTAAAGTATAAAGACTGACTTGTTGCGTAAAGACTTTAGTGAGCATCATGAACCGTATGTGCGTACGACAACAATTAAACTACATTGTTGCATTTACTCTTGAGATTGGTAACGCAAAAGACGCAGGGGAGCTCCCACTGGTACTTGCTTTGGTTTATTCACATTTCTAACGTTCAGCGGATTTTCTGTTTCTATGGGTCAATTTCGTTCCATTTCTAAATGTTTCCAATTAAGAAAGCAAAATGCGAATATGCATCGTAATTTCGTTATTCTTGATTTTCATCGTGCCTTAATATGGGGAGTCATTCCTTAAGTTCAATTACGCATGCCACCGAATACCCTGTATATTCGATTGAAAGTAAAGCCCCGATTAAAAATTAATCCGACGGTGATAAATTGGGCGGACGTGACAGCCGTGTAATATGTACAGCACGTCCGATCCATTGATCGGGGGACATGTCATTTAATATGATACGTACTCGTTATGCATTACGAGCACTGTATTAGTAATAATTGTTACAGCAGATGGGTGTCCAATAGTTCAGAAAGATTTTGCACTGTGTTGCTTGCAGTGTCAGTAAGATAATCATGAAAAATTTGGAGGCGTAAAGAAGCAATATTTCTTTATGGGAAATTTAATCGCTTAAATCGTTTATGCACCAACGCGAACAAATTTTGCAATTGTCTCAATTTTTTTCGGGACTTCCTTTATAGCATTTAAGCACTCCGTTCTAATTGCGGTATACATATAGTAAATAGTTATTAATTTTTCTCTCTGTCTTGCGTGCTATCTCTGTTATTTTTCTGTCTTCTAACTCTGTCCTATTTTATTTTATTTCATTTGTTATTCTTTCCTGTATTTCTTTTTTACTTTGTACTGTATATGATACTACTACTATGTGTGTGTTTCAATCCTCTGTATAGTAAAGGGTTCTCAAGCCCGTTGATCAACGAAAATATAATATTATTAATATTGAAGCTATCGGGAATGTTCATTACGACTGCAATATATTTTGTATATTGTGCACGTTTAATTATGTTTTGCTGCGATAGTTTGTAAAAATGAATTCATGAATGTGGTAGAACAAATCGTCATTCTTTCGGATTCGTAGGAACCTAATTCCCTCGCGCATTTTCACGGTTGGCCGAATGTGTTCAAAAGATTTTAAGATTTGTAGGCTGAAGAAAATCCGAGAAATCGGAGAAAATGTTTTTTAAACCGTTTAAACAAAGTCGCGATTGAAAACAAAGACAGATTGATATTTATCATAGTAGAAAAGAAATGCAGTGTTCATTGTGATTTTTATGTGCATGCAGCGTGACTCACATAAAATGTTCCGAGCAATGTTTTCTGAAGTAATTAAAAACAGCGGCCTTTCTTTTAGAATTTTTCTCCTCACTATGTATTCCGTTGTATCCAAACGGCAGCGGGCTGTAGTTGTATTCACTGGAGGTAAAAGGGGATAGCAACCTTTAATTTCTCAAATAACATATGGATACCTTAATTTTAATAAATGTTGAGTAGTATTTTTCAATCTTAATAATATTTATCTGAGACTTTGTCTTTATTCTGCATTACGAAAGCGAAACCTTACGCTTGCACCAAAACCTTGCATCGTAGCGGAATTGCTGCGATCAATTAGAAATAGAAGCATTATTAATTACAGTGTGTAGATAAACTTACCTTGTGGTTTCTCAAAGTGTGTAGGATTGTGAATATGTAATAACGACGATATTTTATTCTTCACGAATTTGAACATAATTCGATACTGAAAGAAAATATAAGTTTGCTGCAGCTTTTCGCTTATCGATAGTTCGTAATAACATTAATGTGCACAGATAAATGTCGAAACCTTTTTCGTCGAAAAATTTTATTAAGGATGAAATACTGAGTATGGAAGTAGGATGTTTGCTGGATTGGCAAAGCGGCAGAAACTCTGTGCAAGTTTCATCAATAGATACATTTTAATACCGATATATTTATTTTATGCATAACACTTTCATACAATGTTCAAATTAATTTATACATGTATATGTATTTGCTGAGCATAGATGAATAATCCTTTGTGTATTACTTATTTATATTCTTATTGCGAGAATATTGTTCTGACAATACCAATTAGGTGACTAATTAATAATGTATTAAATTATATTGGGTTGTCCGGAAAGTTCGTGACATTTTTCGGCAAGTGGAATTAAGACAGGTCTGAATACATCAAACTGATTGAAAACATATTACATGTGTACATATTCTAAAGGGTGAAATTTCAGGCATCTTTACAAGAAAGTTAGATTAAGATACATTATTATTTTTCGTCAGTTTTATACGCTCTTGAATATGGAAGGAAACAAAGTGCATTATAGGCATTTAAGACTTTTCTTTTACCGGAAGTTGTTGGAGCTCGGTTTGGGATGTGCTATCTCAGATTTTCACTTATTTAGGTACTTACAATATTCCCTTAATGCCAAAAACTTTATTAATGCCAAACTCTTTGGTCGACATAAAAAATCATATTGGAAAGTTTTTCAAGTTTTTAGGCGAAAATACGAAAAATATGCTGGATATATCACCTTTTAGAATATGTACACGTGTAATGTTTTCAATCATTCCGATGTATTCAGGCCTGTCCTAATTCCACCTACCGAAAAACGGCACGAACTTTGCGGACAACCCAATACATACATTAAATTCTTTATGTACAAAATTGGTAGAACTATTGAGAGCCATGCATGAATTTGTAACTATAGTAAATCATTACAAGTTGTAATACAGATTGAAGACTTTTGATTGAAAGTACTGCATACATAAGTTCTGTAAATTGAACTGCACGACGTGCATGCCATGCGGTTCAGTACTGGTATGCTATCTGAATTCTAATAAACACTCGATATGCAGGATTGGTGCGGTTACAAATTTAGTACAATACGTAATTTTCTGGACACAAATGCCAATTGATAATTTCAAGGGCCATTTATATTTTACCATACATCATACATACAGTATTCGGGCAATCGAAACGTTTTTATTCTTTCTTGCGTGTACCTGCTTTTTATATTTTCTTGCAAGCGGTGAATGTAGTAGGTACATTTCCAATGTAAACATTCTAATCGGTTTTCAAAAAAGGCACACGACTTTAAAAACAGCCACCAATATTATTTCCGATTCTCAGTCACTCAAATTACAAATAATTAGATGCACAATTTTTCTATATTGATTAGAATTATAGTTCAAAATAGCGGTAAATTCAGCAAAACTGAAACCGCACGGGGGAAAAACGCAAGCTATCAGCTAACGTAATATATTAATATTCATATATATTATAATTAAATAAGTATTGTTCAATGCAAGTACGTAAGAAACAAACTTTTTAATATGCTAGATATTAACAAATAACCACAAATTATTTTAATAAATGATAAATGATAAATAATAAAAATACAGTGCCATAAGTCATTCTATTATTTATGTCCGTACTGTAATTCGGCGTCTAGTTGTTGATTAAATCGTACTTAAAAATGCTAAAAGTTTAGATATCTCATTGCAAAAAAATTCATATCGATAAAACTAAACGGGGAGGTAACAAAACGGATGCCAAATTAAAGCCTACGCTTCGGCGCAAGTATCTATTCTCCCGTATCATACGATTCAAACATATTAAACAAAAGCGCTTTGCAATATAAGTTCCTGAGATAAGTTTCACGGATAAACCAAAGCTGCAAAGTTTCTGACCTCGTCTCTATTTCCCTTTCCAGCCTATTTAACCGGCTTTCTCTGTTGCTTAACTTGTGATCGTTGTACCAAGTTTAATCTATCTTTTATGAACGACGTAGAAGAGACTTCCATCTTCAAGTTTCAACATTGTTACCTCCTTTTTGTGCGAAACAAACTTATTTAAATTCATTTGCTGCGCTTTAATGCAATACTTTCAAATTGTTTCCAACGATCGTTAGTCTGCAATACTTACTACATAATTGGTTAAATGCTCGACAGTTTCTGCAACGTTACTTGTAAAATCGAATAAGTAAGGTAAAGGCACCAGTAATTGACCTCGTATCAGTAGTTGACCATTTTTCAGGTTAACGTGAAAAATAAACTTGTGAAAAGTACTAATCTTTCGATAAAGACGCGTTAGATATGTTGTACCATTTGCCGGCACAACTCCAAAACATTCTTACTCCAATTCAATTGTTTAACGTTGCGACGGGCGATTAATTAAATTAATGCTAGTTGCATGCCCTCATATTGTAATTTCCTTAACGCTGCCGTTAAGAAAGGGTGCATAATTCGCGTTAACAAATTCCCAAACTTTTGACTTTTTCTGACTGACCCTTTGACTACTTGAACTTAAATAGTCATTGAGTTTTTTATTTAGAAAGTGTCAGATTTTTGTTATCTGAACCGTAAAAAACATCATTGACAGTAGGGTCAGGAATTGAATCTTCTCATTCCAATTATTTCTAAAAGTCGACAAGCGTGATCAATTACTGGTATACTATTCAAATTTATTTACTAATTACGGTATATCCATTTTACATACAATTTCTTTATAGTAAAGAACAGAGCGTTCGATTTTGAAATTCCGATTTTCCGATTTCGATTTTCCTGAAATATAATGCATTTTAGTAGATAAGCGTACGGTCTGGCGACTAGAACTGACCAGAGACTCATGACGTAGGTACTAGATTACTAGATTAATGAGCCTATCGTGGCGAGAAAAACTCGAAACGTTTACCCCTGAATAAATTTTATATGGAATTAACTTCTTTTGATTTGCATTTGCTTTTTTATTTGTAATTTCTCCTAATCGTTGCAATTAAACAATATAAATGTAATCGCCTTTAGTGTTTTTGGTTCTACTAGGTTAAAGTGGTTAACTGCTGACAAACGTATGGTCAATTACGAGTTTTCTCGTTTTCAAAAGTGGTCAACTTCTGACGCATTTATTGAATTTTCAAAAATGTTTATAAAATTGTAATAATATAACTATTTCAAAAAAGTTAGCTTTGTTACATCATCTAGAAAGTTCAAACAGCATTGTCACACATAGAACGTTACTATTTAATAAAGGAGCAAGCGACTGACGATTATTCAGGCAGAAATTTTGTCTTAACTGGTCAACTACACTGTTCGACAAATTACAAATTTTTTTTTGATTTTGTAACCTTCAATAACAGTTTCTTGTAGACTTTAATGTGCTGAATACGAATCTGCAAACCGTTTTTCTCCATAACGTACCATTTTTGAAAAAAATCGCAAATTTTCAACTTTGGAAGTGTTTTGTACATTTGCGGTAATAGTTATTCAGCTGCGCTTGGTGTCAAATGATTCTTTGAAGTTTCACGAATAAAATGATATAATTAGTAATTAGATTATAAACATTTAAATGTGTTTAAATGATTATCAAAGTGAAAAGAACACCGAAAATACACCAATTTTGGCTATCATTCAATTTATTTCAAAAACCAACGGTCCAGAAGAAAATCTAACTATTTTATGCTGATGGAGCACTTCCAAAGTTGAAAATTTGCAATTTTGTTCAAAATTGATTTTTTCACCAATGGTACGTTCTGGAGAAAAACGAATTGCAGATTCGTATTCAGCACATTAAAGTCTATAAGAAACGCCTATTGAAGGTTATAAAATACAAAAAAAAGTTGAAATTTGTCTAACAATGTTATGTACAGTGAGACCTCGTTTAGCGCTCAGGATGCGTTTCTAGATGACAAAGCGCTAAATGAAACAGAGTTAAATGAAGTCATGTTAACACATAGTAAATGGGGAAAGGGGGACTATTTTAAGTTGAATTTTCATATTAATTTACATAATAATATATGTTACACAACACATAAACGTATGCACACAGAAGTGTAAGGTTCATTTTTGTGACGAAGGTCCCGGCTCTTCTGAAATTCTTTTCGCTGAAAGTTTGCGACGAAGTCGTTTAGTGTCATTTGTCGCTTTCTTTTTCTCGTCTTAAGCAATTGTCGGTAGAACGAGATCTCATCCAAATCGCCCCATCTTGCTTTTGCACTCCTTTCGAAATCTGTTCATTCGGTATCATTCGATCAACGATTTCGGTTATCGTTACCAAACTTGTACTAAGGAAATCTGTAGCAAATTCTTTGCGATCGACGTTTACACAATCACTATTTTCAAGTTCTAAATGAATCCCTTGAAGGTCGTCGTTGGTAAGGCTCTCGACAGAAACCCGCAGCAACTCCTCAATATCCTGCTGATCTACATCTCCTAGTCCTGCTGTATCGATTAGGTTGACAATTTGGCCAATGATAGGCTCTTCTCGTTGAGAATCCTTGGATACCTCCGGCCATACCTTCTTCCACTCTCCGTTCATGCATTTATCAGTTAATTCTTGCCAAGCGAAGTCGATATTGCCTATGGCACCCACGATGTCATTTCCCAATTTGCACAACTGATTCTTTTTTTTCGCCGTCTGTTTTATCAATAAGTTGTTCAAATGTGCGACGAAGATAATAGGTATGCCTTTGTAGGTTTCGAGGAGACCACGTTATGTATATCGAATCAGCGGTAAACGAGGCCTTACTGTACTGCTTTATGAGTGAAATGCTTGTCTTTGAATTAAAGAGCTTTAGATGTGCCCAGAATTAACTGTAATTTCTCGATATTGTAGACGGACTAGTATCTTGAAGAATAAGATAATAAATAAGAAAAAGTATTATAAATTTTGAAATCTGTAAGACATCGTAGGTGCTATGGCACCTATACATATAGCAGTACATGCGCACGGTGAAAGTGTTAACAACATTTCGAGATAAGATAAATCTTAAAATTATAATACCTGGTACAAAGGAGAGGAAATCTTTATAGTCTGTGTATTGCAGGATCCGGTCACAGGTCGACACAAGGACAGGCCACTTGAATTTAAAGAAGTATTTCAGAAACTGCTGGGAATATCGATGTTAGGTTCCGCGTTAGCTATTGACATAATTTCAACGTTTATATGGAGAGTTCAGAAGCCAATCAGTGTCAGTCCACTAGCATTCAGACCGAGATAAATAAGGTTTTTACAAATTACTTCGAAAAGAAGGACAATGTTAATACCGTCATCAATTGCTTGCGTATGAAAATAGTGACTTAATTGATTTATCAACTGAAAGTTTTAACAACAAAGAGGTTTTTGAACTACGACACTCATGTTCAGGGAAAGTTGGAGTTACACTGATTGGCTTCTGAGTTCTCCGTATAGTCTCCGTTATTACGATAATCGATAGCGTACAAAATCTGCTTGCATTCAGTTTAGAATAAAAGGATCTTATTACCAGCTGTAAAACAATGTTTTACAATTGCTTCAGCATACTGATATGTAGATGATCTTCGAAATTCTGTGTGCAAACAGTTAAATGGAATGACCACATTGTACGAACGCATTATTAAAAATAACGTATACATAAATCGAAGGTGATCAGTGCCTAAAGTACTATTCTTAATTAGCTTGCCCCTAAAGTCAGACCAGCAAATAATATCTGCACTCAGAGTAATTTAAACAACGTAATAGCATTTCAACAAACGATCAAATCAACTGCGGAGCAATTACCGGGCAAATATAACATGTACATAGAACTTTAATAGCATAGCGACGTATGCTCGTACATATGTGTGTCAACTCTTATGGAATTCAATTACATTTCACGCAATGAACGTTTAAACGAATCTCCATCAAGAAAGCATTTTCCTCGCGTACACGGTAGTTTCGTTTTCCATTACGTCTCGGTGTTGCGACTAACTATTATTACAGTGGAATCGTTAACATCTACAGTGCGCGTAACGGAAGAAGCTCCGTTGCGGTGTAGAACTGGTACGTTTGTCACTAGAGAACTTTCCAAGAAGTTTCTTGATCAACTTTTCTGATTCTCTCTAATTTCTCTACGTGGCCACCAATTTCCATTGCAGTGTAATATCCTCCATATTTTTACCGATACGAAAAAGGTGTCTAAGGACAGACCTGCTAGACGGTGCGTTGATTGTTAGCCGGTAGGATTTACCGCGCTGCGTGAGAAACACTTGGTCTGTCACTCGTCATCGGCATGAACCTGGGACTCTTGGAAGACTAGCAGTTTGTTTAACTTGACAGCGAGCTTTTTGGTTGAAGGACTTCAGAGCTCCCAGGATAAGATGTCAGTACCCCGGCATTGTGGGTTAAATTGATTGGCTTGAAGGCGCCATGCGAAAAGTCTGCCGCGTAAATTAATATCCGTTTACGCTGTAACCGACGTTCTAGGGACTAGCGGATTTTCCCTTTACGTGGGTCGCATAGTCCATCCTTTTTTCAAATCTATAACCAATAAGGGTTTTCTCAACGTACCACCTCCGCCCGGAGAATCAGCTCAGGGGGGAGGATTTTGGTTACCTCCGACCGAGTACTTCGCCGCGAAGGCAGAACTCAAGTATTCGTCAACGTAAGCATACTAGAACTCAACTACTCTTCACAGTAATCATACTAGAATTCAACTACTCGCCACTGTAATTGTATCAGAGCTCATTCAATCTCAAACATAATCGTACGAGCACATTTATAGTGGAAAATTTGTGGTCAGCTTATATTAAAGTATATAAATGGGGCTGGAAAATAAACAAAAATATTACAATTCGTGGCCCTTTTCTCTCAAGGTCATTCTTTCGAATGTTCAACGTCGTCGGTAATTCATCAATGACAGTGACACATTTTTAGTATGGTACTATTATCGTTGATCATGAATGGATTTCAGACATGTATCATATAATACAGTGATCTGTAAATGACCTCGAATAAAAAAATCGTGATAATTTCAAAGCCACTGGGAAGTCGAAGTTAAAAGATGTATTTTTAATTGCCGCCCAAAATGCTTTTGAATCCTACAAGAAATAATTTATATGAATTTCGTGAACTCTATTTTCTATTTTTGGATTAGATGCGTACTTGAATTTTAACTTGTTGAGTAAAATTATGGCGTTTGGACTTTTAATATTTGCACGTTAAAGTCAAAATCATTTAATGGTCAATGTGTCATACATATATGAAATCTACTTTTTATCAGGTATAATAATAACATAATAATAATAATATGTCATCATTCTTGAACAATCATCGATGGCGTTCAAAAATCGAAAAAGTAACCGCTGGGGATAAAGATCGTCCAATATAATATTCGCCAGTGTGAGGCAAACTTTGTCCTACGACATTGGTTCGTATCGGCAAAAATAATGAAGATATTACTATTCATATCATAAACGAAACGCTCTGTACACCTTAAACGTAGGAGGCAATTCTGTTAAATATATTAATTTCCGATTCGTTGTGCCTATTATATAGGAGACAAAATTAACTTTGTTGCGGCCGTAGAACTGCTCAACCGTTTTAATGAACCGTAATAATTGCTAAACGAACAAACCTCTTAAACATGCTTCTGTACTTGAAGTAATACCATATATCTCCACCCTCGAACGATACCATTCTCAATGGTCGTGGTCGCTTCTAACTCCCCCAGTTTCCTCCAACAATAGCCAAATCTCGTTACCCCCAAAAAATTGGGAAATTCCATCATTCCCCTTCCGAACCAATCACCTTTTCCATTCCATTCCACAGCCAATGACCGATATAGTTACACCTGCACCAATACGTCTTCGCGATCCCAACTAATCGACGTTATAAAAATGCGAGCATGACCACGATGAGCAGTTCGTTGTAGCCATCAAGAGCTTAATAACTTTTCCAATATAGGGCTGTGTCTGTTTGCAGCCAAGTGCAAATTCGGTTAGAAGTTCATAAAAATCTGACTTGATTCCTTTCAGCATTGATTAATTCGCCATTTCAGCTTGAGCAAACGTGGTTCAACGGTTACAATTTTTAGAATACATAGTCTTGTTAGCCATTCCTTGTGTTCCGATACTGATGCAACACTGCAAAAATGGATGCACTAAAGTTTATGTAAGAACACCGTGCGGTATTGTTTTCCTGACACAAATATTGTGTAAGCTAGAGATGATTTCGTCGTAAATATTTGAGTGACGCAATAAATATTTCCAATAGTAAATATCCTGGATTGGATCGCTATCGATAGTTCCATAATTCTGTACATAACAGTGGCATATTGGTTTTGGATTAATTATTGCAAATACCAAGTTTTTCATCTTTAATGCATTTAAAATATACTAAATAAATATTCGATGATCGAATTTCTCGGTAACTACGGGAAGAATTTGTATCATTCACACCACTACCTTACATTTTATAGATTGGTAGGAAACTCTCTTAAGCTATTTAATCAGGATTGCAATAAATGTTGGATAGAACAATACCCTTGCATCTCTGTCTCTCTTCATTTTCTTAAACAGTCTTCAGAAGCCTAGCTGGAGAACTTATTGTTGGACAGAATCTTTGGAATCTCCATTGCCTTTGAGAGTATCATAAAGTTTCAGAGGAAGAAATGTTTTTTAACTTGAGTTATATCATTTTTGCAGGCAATGTTTTATAGCTCGTACAAGAATGCATTCAGTCGTATGAACCAGTTGAGTTTGCAACGACTTTATGATAAGGAAGAAATCAGAATTGATGAAAATGAATTCAATAGATGGAACAAAGACAGTAACCTACAGAAAGATTATTTTATGAATTTCCCTATCTAACTGGAAGAGAGTGAACTTTTCATTTTGTACTGTATCATTACTTTGACATTTGAAAAATGCATCTCAATTATCACGCTATTTTACTTAATATATTTGACGCATAAGTTGCTATATGTTTTGTACTCGGGATCATTTGGTAGTTAATGGTTAATGTATTTATATTATATAATAAAGTACAGCAACACGATGTTCGTGGTATGTGGAATCTTCGTCCATATGCAATTCCTGTTATACCATTATCGACCCATCCAATGAAGTTTCCCTTTTAGCTAGTCAAGTGCACGTTACATTAGTAAAACCTGGATCAAACTCTAGTGATTTATTCATGTAAAACATTGCATGCCGTGCAAAGAATATACAGGGTGATAGAAGAAAGAGGCTTGGTATAGACTGTAATCGCCAGATGAAGGAGCAAAATTTCAACAAACATGGTTCCAAAAATTAATATTCTCAAAGTTGTAAATCATCGTGAATAATCGTACTGTCTAACAACAGTGCATTATTTTATAATATTAGTTTGAAATCATCTATGTCATTGATTGTTGGAAAGTACATTATATGTACACCTAGGAAATCCCCCCAAAAAGAATTGCTCTTATGTAGAACGATAGCTCTCGAACTGACCTAGCCACTCTTTAACTGGAACAAAAAATTGTGTCACTTCGAAAATATTAATGCCTCGGTCTATGTCTATCAGGACTCTTTTCCTTCGTTTGGCAAGTATCTACATTTAAAGCTCTGAACCCCTTTTTTATCACACTCCATACACACAGTGTACGCCATTTATTTTCGGAATACCGAAATAATTTCCCAATAGGCGCGTTAACTTTAAAGTCGATAATGCGTTTGCCTATATCCATTCACATACATATACCTACATCTTGAACGGAGGTGTAATTCTTTCGTCGACGGCAGTCGAGGAGGTCGCAGTTGTACTGTAAATCTCAAAGTTCGTCGCCGTCGCTAATTCGAAGTTGGGCGCAGTTGCTGCAGGGCTGCTCTATAGCCTCGCGAACGTATACACCCACGTTCTCTTCTACACACGCGACCGTCGAACACATAGGGAGGAAAGTACGAGCCGTGCATCGCACGTACAAACCCTGTGTTACCCATAGAAGCCCGCTGGATGTAAAGAGAACCCCGGGAGGGGACAAGGGGTGTCTTTGAACGGAGTTCGGCGAGATCGGTGTACGCGTTTCCCTTCGGCTGCGAATAATTGCCCAGAATGATAGCGGCGACGGGGTGGCAGTGATATTGAGAGGGTGGGTCCAGCGGCAAGCACGGCTAAACTCCCCGCTGATCGTGAAGTTAGCGAGCAACTGCCAACGATAAAATGCTTTCTTCGCAAATTTAGAAAATATCGACCACCTTTGCGATCACCTTTGGATCTGTATACAAAAGTACTTTCTACGAATTCGTAAATGAAGAAATATTTATGGGCGGATCATGCGAGCATACATGTATGTACTTCTTAATATTTGTACTTAACTTTATACAAATAGTATTACTATTATTATTATCATATATGATGATAACGAAGTAAGATAAAATAATAATCGGTATTATATTTCAGTCCGATATTAAAGTCGTTGAAAGTCGATTACCATTCGAAAACAATGAGTGTGTGACAATAGCATTTATGTTTACCTCTTCGGACAATAATCGTGAAAAATTTTATGCAAGGCATGTTGGGCAGAAACCTATTATTGCAACTGTGTTCACCAACAAAATTGAACAAGCTTTTATATTCTATTACTTCTAATTTATTTGATAGTACTTTTCCCGATTGTTAATTCATTCAACGCTATAATCTATTTGCAAGTGAAAATATTATATGGAACTGTAAGTTGCATTTCCTTCTTGTAATGATAGTTAAACATCTTTTACATATTCCTGAGAACTATCTTTTATCATTATTCTGTCAAAAACCATTACTTTATTATGGTCTTCTAACAAGCGATCACATTTTCCCTGCTTAAAGTTGCATTGCTGTTACATTAAACGCTGTGATTAGTGGAAAACTTTCTATTATAAGTAAATGCATACATGTATATTTGTAAATCAAATAAGAATAAGCAGAAAATTAATCATTCATTAGTTCGGATTCTTTTCAATCTTGGCTGATTCATTGGACGATCAGAATGATTGTTTCTACTAATTGAAGGCCAATCCCTTTTATAGTTCAGTCTCAGTATCCGTCGCATCAAATCTGATCAGAAAAACGGGAGCGCATTAAGGCTGATTGTGAGTGATGAGGTAATCATTTTGCTATTAGATGTGCGCGAAGTGTTATACGTACCCGTATAAATTATAGTATTCACGATAAATAGTACAGTTATCGTCAGCGAGCGCATATATGATGCATACAACATAGCAAATAATGCTCCAGTTCGAATTTTATAAGAAAAAAGGAATTTCAATTATTTTTATTGCAACCTTGCAAGAGAAAATCACGCCCCGAGCAACAGCTATTTGGATGCAAATGAATTTCACACAGGGATCAATGCGTATAAAAGCTTTCAACGTATTAGAAGTTTCTTCACATAAGAAATCGCTTTAAAGATTAAAAGTTCGAAGATGTTCAGGCAGTTTCATTACGCTTTAAGGACTTGGAAGAAATATCGTTGTTTTCCAGTTGAATTGACGTTTAAATTTACAACTTTCCATCATTATAGTAGGGTATAATGCATTCTGTGCGCCAATAATTCTTATCGAGTTGTGCACTTTATCAACTTTACCAAGAGTTCTAAATAAATGAATAAGACAATCGATTCCGGATGAATATTGCTATCAGGCTCTCAGAGAGAACGGTAGAGAACAAAACAGCGAGAAAGAGCAAAAGAAAGAGAAATAAGGTAAAATGAGAATCATTTAATAGTCATCATTTCTGGACTTTACTTCACAGTATGCCGTAGTATAGAAGCAAGAGAAGCGGATTTACCATTCTATTAACTGAAAGACGGATCGCCCTTTTCCCCTACAGTGATATAAGTACCTTTATACGCAGTGAACATTATTTCGCAATCTGATGGCTCTGGTTGAACATATGTGGCTTGATATATTCATGATTCATTTGGGCAATGTAATTCTATCGATACTGTCGCATTACCACAATTCCGCTTCCAAACGAACAAATAATTATACACGAGTTATTAGGTTGTCCAGTGATAAATTTATGGTTTTAGTGTTACTATAAAAACTGATTAATATGTATGGATTCAAATTTAAAGACAATTCTGATATTCTGGAGCAGATTAGCTCTTTGAATCGGTGTAACAGAATCCTTTGAACTAATTTCGACCTCGGTGTACATTACACGTTTAGAATGGCGTGCAACGTAGTACAAAATTTCGAATAGAAAAAGCTCGGAATGTCAAAAAATAGAACCGCAATTTATTTCTGGACAACCTATTATTATTTATACGGCATTCGGATATCGGGATGTTCCTCTTGATTACCGTGTAGTCCGTAGAATTTAAGAGGAAACCTGCGTCAAAGATTCTTGCACTCGCAATATCTGTTTTAGTTCCTAAAAAGGTTGCAAGAAAGGTTGAAAGAATAAAATTGCAGTACAACGAAAAGCAATGTACAGCACTGTATTATGTACATTGAAAATCAGTATACAGTGCCAACCATAAGTACGTAGTCGGATAAACCAAATTTCATTACTTGTTTTTTATATGCTTCTGTGTTTTACGTTTCTTTGCAATTGGTGAATGTACTTATGATCAGTGTAATGATGTAAACCAAAAGTCTTTGAATAGCGCACCATCGAATATTTCCACTGTTTTTCAGCCTTCTGGATTACAAATCCAGCTGGATAGGTCGTCCGAATACTGACGTCCGGCAATCTAGATTGCCAGAAGCAAGGAAAAAAGCTGTAAGAATGAAGATGCTGCCCTGTATACGGTGAGATGATTTTTTTTAGCACGCTGTGCGCCCGAGGTCTGCAAAATAACATCGAATCGATCTTAATGGCTTTCTGGTGCTGGTTCAGACTGACCTTGAGCCATTCGAACATGCAGTCATACATCGTTCGAAGTTGTCCGAAACAGAGTAGGAGGGTGTAGCGTTGCAGAAACGAACGGCGAATAGAGAGGGAAACAAGAAACAAGAAACAAGAAACAAGACGAGAGACAGGGGATGAAAATGAAGAAAAGAGGAAAAACTTTCTTGCAAGACACTCTGTAGATGGCCGGGGTTAACAGCGGGGATGGAAAGGAGGGATAATTGAATACAACTTGATCGAGCCGCGCGTTTCCACCCCATTAAATCTGGCTTAAGTTCGTAAGAGAGAGAAAAGGAGTTGGGGATCGAATCGAGGGGGAAGCGGGATGTCAGAGGAGGGCTAGAGGGGAGCGCGAGCAGGAACGTGGAAAAAGAGTGAAAGGGGGTAAGGAGGATAGGATCAGAGGGGGTGAGGGTTAGAGAGAGATTGATAAAGAGAGGTGGGTTGAGGGTTGAGTGAGAGTACGGAAAGGGGGATAGTCTTGGTTGCACGACGAAAAGGCGAGAGAATGTTTACTGCTACCCCAGCTGGGGGCCAATCACTAGAGCCCCTTGCACCCTTCCACGAACACTCTTAACCCTGCCCCTCTCTCCATGCCAGATCCCCGGAGTTGTACTGTAGTACAATGGAAACGCGGCGGCAATAGCTAAGCCCATGTCGTTATACAGCCGGATTATTCCTTGGTGCTGTAGTGCGCCATTTATAGCGATAATCAAATTAACTCGCTCCGAATTTTAAAGACCTCGCCGTAACTCGTCTGTCGATATTCGCCGTTGCGAATTTCGCGTGACGTGGCCCTTATCGGGTAACTCGGTCACCCAGTTACGTATACGGCCTCCGTCTCTCAAACCGCCTGATAGCGCGTCATAAATTTGGCCAAGCTAACGTACTGTAAGCCATCGGTCATTTCGGAGACGATAGAACGAAGATTGAGCCTTTCTTGTCACCGATACAATTTACTTCGAGTGCTCCCGTTCATCGATCAATGTTTTCATTGACAATTTATTGCTGGCGCATGTATGAATTTCTTTATAAGCGGCTGTATTCCCTGGAGTGATTTTTTTTAAATGCAATGCACTATTAGTTGGCAACCACTGCCAATTGGATATATTTCGGAATTAATTTGGAAAATGTAAGTCTTACTTTTGTTGGATACATGTTCGAAGATATAAATTTCACGTCACACACAATCCTTTCGCCTTTGAAAGTAACGCTGCTGCTCATTTCATTTATGAAGCTATCCGTCTTTTCGAATTTTACTCTTATCGCGCGGAGCAAGTAATTACGGCTATAGAATTGTCAGAAGTTTCTCATGATGGAAACTAATGATGCACTCTCGGTATCTCGGTAACTTTCTTTATTAAGCATATGAATAATGGGAGCATATTTGATATGTCAACAATGAACTTTGATCCTGATTCAGTGTCCTTGACTTTGAAAAAATTGGCAGCAAACGATGCATTTCACTTTTTGATAACAAATTCGTTTACCAATGAGCGTATGTGAAGTATGATTATTAATTGCAAGACATACTTTGCTTTACTCGATTTCGATTCCGTATAAAGCTATTCTGAAGTACCAAAAAAAAAAAAAAAGTAAGTGTTCTCGTGCCTCGCAATTTCTAATATCCAGTAAAGTGAAGCAGTCTGTCTCGATTCTTTTCGAAGTTAAATCCGGAGAAGTTCTTGCCCCGCGTTCTTCCGTATAATGCCCCGAAGTGCAGCGGCTTGCATTTAGAGGCATTGTTCCTGACAACTAAAATTCCCCAGACGTGCATAGCATTACAAAATGATCCGATAGCCGGTGAAAAGTAATTGGGTCACGATGAGTGTCTGCATTTTGAGATAGTCGTCATGTTCGAAAGAGATCCCCCTCGTAATCTGCCTAGAATCGAGTGTAATGACTTTTCTTCCGTAAGAGCAGGAGGATTCACGTCAAATCGATGTATTTGTCTCCCACGCCGGTTCTTCCATTAAATGCATCACGAGAATGCACGTTAAAGGGACTGCACCAGTTCGTAATAACAGGCCATTGAATAATATTACCAATCCGGTTATAGTAGATAAGAATAATGTATCTTCCGTGTCATCTGCTCATTCATTATCGCGTCTGACACTTTCGTGCCGAGTTCAATTTTGGGTTATAGAGGTCCCTTTACTTCGATATTATACATTCTAAAAGAAATAGAATTCAATTCCTTATCCACTAGGTCTAAAAGAGGTATTTCTAATTTCTAAATTTGCTTTAAATACATTCATTCTCAAACGTAGAGCATTTTATTTAAAAAGAAAATATAGTTTGCTGAAATTAAAAAACAATATTTACTAATTAATTCATTTAAAAGTCCTTTTCGAAAATACATTATTATATGTTATAGACGCAAAGAGTAGCACTACATGTATTTTATTTATTTTGTTGCAAAGTTTCTATGTAGTACACGCGACATTTAGCTTTAATTCTGTAGTACTGCTTGATAGAAAACTAATACCAAAAATGATTGAAATATTTTAGACTGTTTCAGGTTTCCTTTCAGTTACGGTTCCACTATAAGAAAGTAATGTGCATAATATCGGTGGGAATTTATTTTTCTGCGATTACTTCAGTTGGTTTTTCTTGGTTGTTTTAAACATATAATATAGCCCGTCTATATAAATGTTACTTTATTACCCCACAGCTACTTTGCTTCTCAGTTTTTAATTAACTGTACAGGGTTTTATAGTTTTCAGGTTTTATATTCATGTTTCGTCCTATCGTTATAAATATACTGTAAATAAAAATATTTTTAATGACTCTCATCAAGTTTACGATCCAACGGGAAAATAACAATAAGAACAGAAGGGAGCATCCTTTGTTCGTGCGACATAAAAAAAAAACTTAAACTTCATCATAGTTACTCAACAAAATCCATTTTTACAATTATCCAAATTATCATCGGGCTTAATGCAGAACATTATGTCCGTACATGTTACACGCCATTCAATCGAAATAATCTGCTTTGATTGATCGCCGGTTCGTATCTCTTAAATACCTATGGTCCACCTGCAGCAAACAACATTGCCAAATGCGCAACATCCGGTGCAGATATGATTATACGACATTAATGCGGTTATTAGATGACGGTATACAAATTTGGGTATCGATTCTATCGTAATACCGTTCGTATCTCGAAAAAGAAAGACGAACGTGAAGAAAGTGTACGGTATGGCGGCGGGTATGGTTGATCTCAAAGCCGTCGTTCTTTACACAAGTCAGCCTGAAGCGAACTGACAATCAGTACCGGAACGCAACTTGCATGCAAGAAAATCTGCGATTTCACGGAGATTCTATTTTGCAAGGTAGCGATCCGTATCGCCAATCAAGTTCTTTCAATCCCCGACGATCCAATCGTAGCGCCCTTGTCTCTGTCCCCCTTTCTTTCCCATGCCTGCTTCCCCCCCCTCGAGTGGTGTGCTCTTGCTGATTCCCCCCGGCATTGCGCATCCTTCTTTCACGTTTGCGTCCTGAAATGTACTATTTTACATTCGCCTTGAAACGTATCCCTGCACCGAGTTTTCGAATGACTTGTTGCGACTCGTATGTTATCATAACAATACTTTATTCGCTTGCACAGATTTGAATAAGAATACTTGTCGGGGCTCAAACATATCGTACAACACATGCTTCAGACACATTCATTCCGAACGTGATTCTGCGAAAAGAATTAATGAGCACAGTATAGAGTAAACTAAATCTCCTTCAAACTCTTTTCAGTTTATTCTTTCTGCTTTCTTTTGGAAGTCAACAAATTAGTAAATTAACAATCGAGTGCCGCAATTACTATTTCAATATTCACGATATGTTTGAGACGTTCAAATTAATACTGTTTTATGGCACATCATTTGGAAACACAATTGTTATTTGCAATATTATTGTTAGAAGACGAGAATTTGCAACATTTAAGGTACTCGAATTAATGCCTTTCTGTGACACGTAACAAATTACAGATACGTGTATCATTAACCCCAACTGAAAGAAAATGAAGGAGATTAATTGCTCACTAGTATTGTTGGAACCTTTAGCCGAGATATTATATTATCGCGCTGAAGTTAACCGAGCGAAACGTTCGGCCGCGTGAACAAATCAAAATGAGAAAATCGGTAATAAAAGTGACCTTCTCCCGAGTAACTCGGGTGAAAAGATCGTGGGTTCTGCCCTCGCTGATCTTCTAGCCAATCGAGGTGGAAACTACAACACGAAGGGACTCGAGGTAAGGATCCGAGTATATATAAGCTCAGAGGAATGGATTAGAAGAGGTCTGGAGGCTTTGGCGGATCGGTCGGACTCGTGTTTAAGTAGCCCACGTTGCAGGATAGTCCGACTTCTTGGCTGAGATTAGCTTAGTTACAGATAACTAAGTCGAGGTTCGGAGGAGCTGAAGATACAGATGGAAGAAAATAGGCAGAGAGATGAAGAAAACAGAGCGGGACAAGGGAAACGCAGATGGGACGATAGTAGAAGAAAATCAGGGAGAATCCTTGAAAGCCGGGAAAAGCGATAGTCTCGAAATCAGTTTACCCCTACAGAGAATTACAGGCATGTATGCACGCACAACAACAAATAACCACAAATCGTCGGTAAGAAGTTTGATTATCTTTCCGGTCGCTGCAGAAGGCGAGGAGGCACCAACCGGATATTTCTGAAGCGAATGGAAGGATATTGTGATCCCTATGATGAAACAGCCGCCGGCTGAACAGCCCTTTACGCGGACCGATGTCTCGCAATATTATACGGTTACAGTTTCTACCGGGAGGGCGAACAGACGATGGAAGGTCCAAGGCTGGTGAGCGGAGACAACCAAACAGGATCTCTATTCTCGTCGAGAGTTAATTGTCTTGCCAATGTAGGATTAGCAGATTCACGTGCAGGATTTGTGAGGGTCCCAAGCGGTCGCTTATTTACATTAACCGACGATACACACAGTTCACTTCACTCTGTCTTCCGACGTTGCCATTTCCAAAAGCAATAGGGTCTCGGGCATCGGAGAAGTAATGCATTAACGTCTGAAGAACGCATCGCGTTTTGCCGCCACCGTTGTACCTTATGCGCTGAATTTGACAAACGCGGAAAGTATGTACATACTATGTATGTAGTATGTAGGTCGTTATCAACCTCTATGAACGTTAAACAACCTCGATGTAAACTGTATTCTCGTATTAACAGTATATTAATGCATTACGTACGGACCGATAAAGGTTTTACTTCGTCGAATAAAAAATGCCCCAGTCGCTTCGTTCAATTCTAGTATTCAAATGCACCAAACAAGAATAATGACGAAAGCAGAAATATATTCAAGTCCAATGGC
Organism: Nomada lathburiana; assembly: GCA_963667235.1. Lineage (NCBI taxonomy): Eukaryota > Metazoa > Arthropoda > Insecta > Hymenoptera > Apidae > Nomada > Nomada lathburiana. Next base: position 3,462,104 of record OY763902.1, read on the forward strand.
CAGATGTTGGTATAGAGGTGGCGTAATGCTGAATTGGATTTGAAAAATCCCCAAGCTACAGTTGAACATGGGAGTGGTGAAGTTTGTATATCGGGGTGTACGTCTTCACCCGGGCTTGGGAAACTAGTGTTCATTAATGAATCAGTAGACGCAAAAACTTATTTAAATATTTTAAAAGAAAATTTAAAGAAAAGTACTGAAAAATTAAATCTGCGGCCCAACTTTCATTTCCAAGAAGACGTAAGGCATGCACAGTTCGACAATGGATTGTGTAAAATACAGCACATACTTTACCCCCCCCCCCCCCAACCCGGCTGTAAATCCAATTTGAAATATCGAGTAGTAAATTGGAAAAAAACATCCGAAAGCATCACGTTTCTAGTAAATCGGAATTGAAACAAAAAATCTTAGAAGAATGGACTAAAATCGGCAAAGGTTTAACGAAGAAGTTGGTGTACTCAATGACAAATAGGTCGAAAGAGGTAGTGAAACGGAAAGAACATGCTACAAAGTATTAATTTACAGTTTAACATTATCCAAAATGTGCCAATAAATGTCCATGCATAAGGTGGTTGGAAAAGACATTTTTATTAGCTACATTTTTCCTATTTTTTTCAAATTGTTCTGTTTTCGTATATGGGCAAGTAAGACATTGCAAATAAAGATCCATACGAAAACGAAATGGTATAAATAAACAATTTTTTTAATACAGTAGATTGTAATGGACACAGAGAAAATGTAACATTCCAACTTCGGTTTTTTAAGAGGTTTTATTAACACTTAGACTAATGATTATGATAGTTGACTTTTCTTGGATGATCTGAACTGAGAGTAAGGGAACCTTGGGTTTTTAACACTAAACGTACCGGTACTTTACACACGCCTATTCTTACCATAAGGGGTCATTTGACCGCTTATGAAATAAACGTTGATTTCGTCAGATGAGCGAAAGAAATAACAATGAATGTACGATTTTAAAGTAAACTTGAAAGGGGTCAATTGACCCCGCTTGGTACGTTTAGTGTTAAAGGATGTTGGAAACGATGTAGTAGCGATGGTGACGGCGAATTCCGAAGGACTGAGGGGGGGTAAGGATCATAGGACAGTATGACGAGTTATTTTGGAAGCGGAGATGCGATAAGGTTATATGACGAGTGTTTGCGACGACGGAGGCCTAAAAATATTTGTATACATGAATCCTTAGGTGAATAGTAGATAATAAGGTAAATCTATGGAAGTGGTACTACCTCACCGATTTCGATGATTCCCGAATATGTTGTAGAACTCAGTATTCTGAACAACTTTTTCCTATGCATATAACCGCCGCGCGGCCTTAGTTTTCGAGATATTTGCAAAAAACTGTAGCTGAGAGGCCGGGCACACCCTCCCCAGAAAATTCTGACCCAAACCTAACCCGAATCTAATTTTCCTTTAATCAAATATGAGTTTCCCCGCCAATACCAAATCTGATATGATATATCTAGTTCTAGAGGTACAATTTTTATGAGTTCACCCGGTATACCGATTCTTATTTTGTATAAAGATGTTTATTAATTGTTCTTTAATTCCTAACTATATGACAATGATCAATATTTGCTTACCAATATTTTAAAGACATTTGTTAAATATTTAAATTTAATATACGTAAGTCTGAACTTAGAGCACTTTTTGTGCTACCGTTTCACTTGCCCGAAACCAAATTTCATTGCCATATCCGAGTACCGAGATCTTATCCGACTTCGTTTGAATTTTGAATTTTGATGAACGTCGAAACCGCGGCTGATTGTTACAAAATATGAATCGACCCATTATATTTTCAAATGCTCTCTTTATGCGAGACTATCGTTTTTGCAGGATAAACCCATGACTGTCTTGGACGAAAAATGCTACGAACTATATGTTACTAAGTGTTTTATTACTTTGGTCATACAATATAATCTATATAGTTTGTAGAAAACAATAGTAAAGGGCTCCTGGGAAATACTTTGGAAATAATGTTTATTTGTCTTTTTGTGAATTTTGGTATAGGTTGACACAGTTGAACGATGTTATCCTCGATTCTAAAGATTGGTGGCCCTGAAAAGGGCCGATTTTTTCTTTATAACCCATGTTGAAAATGCCTGCCCTCTTGGAATAAACAGGGTTGTGCTCTCCTCTTCATATTCCCCGCCACTTTATTTAGAATGGCTTCATCAATTTCCGCAATCGATGTTTCAATATTCTTTTTCAGTTCCTGGATCGTGCAGGGGTTATGGCGTACGCCTTCGATTTGAGCGCTCTCCAGAGGAAGAAGTCTGGGGGTGTCAAATCCGGCAACCGTGGTGGTCACAATCCACGCGAAATTACCCTTTCGCCGAAGAACACGCACAGCAGCTCGAATGTCGATAACGCTGTATGGGCCTGGGCACCGTCTTGCTGAAACCAACAGTGCCTTTCAGTCGTCTCCAATAATGAGATGAACTGCATTATTATCTCCTGATAGGCCGAGGCCGTAATTGTTTTTTCGTATCAAATCGTATCTCAGACCAGTCTCTCCAATCTTGCCAAACCTTGCGCCCCCTGTAAGTCTTTATACCTTCACCAACAGTTCATAGATGACGCGTGTATCGACTACTTGCGGTGTTGCCACTTACAGAGATTCGCACGCGCACGGGTTCCGAGATATGTACGTGGCAGACCCTGTATAAGCAGGTTTCACTGTACCTCGCTCGGGACCGAATGCGAACATTAATCGTGTGCAGACACGTTTCTCGAGCGTCAGGTCACCTTCAATGTTGTGGCAGCCGAGACTCGAGGCAGCGACCAGAAAAAAAGCAAGTTCCAATACCCGTGTACGTGAGACAAACTAACGTGATCAAAATTTAAGATTAAAACTTGTTCACTTTCGGTCCGTTTTAAACGAAATTTTACCAAAATGTTCGTTACTATCTCCTGATTAAAATGATACCAAACACGATATGGATTGTACAATTTTCACTTATCATGGTATTAATAATTTTATTCTCCCTTATTATTGTTTTCGATAACAACTAGAACATATGATTTAGGAATTATACATATATTTACTTATTATTATTGATGCGATGAATGACCGAGCTCTCTTCTCTGCGTAGTTTCTTTATCTAAAAAGTAGATATAAATTCTTACAATTTCTTATCAGTACAAATTATAAACTGTTATGAACACCGAATGTAATGTCACAGGAACGAGAATCATTCTCGATACAACAATATTTTGCCATTAACTAAATATTGCAATTTAATGTAGGTAATATGGATTTATTATTTTACCGTATTCTCCAAAATGGTATCGTCTTAAAACTTCGTACATTTCCCGAATATGGGGTGGATCTGTGGCACATAAGTGCTTCAACCGTTCATGTATATATTTTAATTCTTCTAACTCGTGCTTCGTTCGCCCACTCAGCCTTGCTTCCTCTTGATCGCTATTGCTTTCTTCGTCACTATCATTGCTCTCATCTCTGTCTTGGGTATTGTCAGTCTCACTTTCTTCGTCATCTGTCACTCTCCTTTCCTCTTCTTTGGGCAGTCCCTTCCACACAAGACCCGTTTCGTCCATATTATAGACATTTGCAATGCCTATCTCCTCCTCTTCTTCCATTAACGTTTTAAATTTGTCGATAAATATGGTGGCTGCATTTTCATCAGCGCTTGCCTTTTCGCCTTGTAACTTTAACAGTCGTGTATCATGCCGTTTTTTAAAATTTGTCGCCCATCCTCTGCTGGCTCTGAATGTCGGTATTTGCAGATTTTTTGCAAATTCTGCAGCTTTCTCCATTAGCAGTGCGTCTGTTATTATAACGCCAACAGCTCGTCTTTCCACAAACCACGTATGCAATTTATTCTCCAAATCTTCGTACATTGGTTTTTTAAATCTTTTAATCTTCTTATGTTTTTCATTGCTGTCCACTAATCGATTTATACGTGCAGCATCTTGCCTTATTCTTCTTATTGTTATTGGGTGCACATGATACATTGCTGCAATAGTAGACACAGCTACACCACTTTCCAATTGGCCAATAATTGTCTGTCTCTGTTCTATTGTTAAAATGACATTTGACTTTCTAGAACCCATTGTAACCACTAATTATACGTATTAATATCAATGCCTACTAATGTCACTTATTACTATCTATACTATGCACTAACTAAAGTCAATGTCACTAACACTAATTACAGTATCACTAATAATGTCGTGAACCCGTTGAATAAAATACTCCAAGTATAATTGCAAAAGTAAAGTATAATTCGCCTTTATTTCTCCTTAGATGCGTACAGTTTGAACGTTAGCTAAATTCTGTCTTCAGGATGTGGCATAAGGAAAAATGTAAACTATTGGTAAAATACTATTGGACGTTACTATGGTGAGGGAGTGGAAATAGGATTTCGTATTGGTAGTTAATAAGGGCGGAAGCGGTACTGGAAGGAGTGTTAGGATTTTTTGGGAAGGAGGTAATTTATGGTTGTTGAGTTCTTGAGAATGTGTATGATTTTGGAGAAAGTTTCGTGTTGTAAAAGAAGGACGAAGGATTAGGATGGTTACTTTAGCCAGATGTGCGCGGGTTTGGGGGTCTCCGAGGCATTTCAGGTAGATGTTCTGCGGACGTACAGGGTGGAAGGTTCGGTTATCTCTTACCAAAAGGTACCCTGGCTGGCTAGTGTTAGAATATTTGAAGTACGTGAACGGCTGACTCAGGCCATGTGCATTTCGTCGATGCACACTATCATTGTCTAGCATAGCTTTCCCTTAGGGCAGTGGTGACGAACTGGCGGCTCCCGAACCAGTTGGGCCCTTATCCCCACTCTTCTCTGTAACATGGGCGAAGGGGAAATGTCCCCACTACGTCTACGTCTACCGCACCACGTGGAAGAGTCCGTATACCCATCCAGTATAAGCGTAGTAGGGGAGCGTAAATATGCAGTAGGGGAGTTGTTACTGTACCATAGTGGGGAAGAAGATCGTTACCACTGCCATAGGGCGAAGCATAAAATGGTCAAAAAGGGCCATGGTGACGTAGGCGTCCTCACAACCGACGCTTTTGCCAAGGAAAGGCATTTTTGTATAGACTGCAATTTTGTATAGACGATTATGATCGCGCTAGTATTGTCTCACACGTACAAGGGGATTTAAACGTGCATGTAAACAACATTGAAGGTGACCCGACGCTCGAGGAACGTATCTGCACACGATTAGTGTTCGCATTCGGTCCGAGTGAAGTACACTAACCGAGACGCTCGATTCGAATTGACTTCCAAATTTGTAATATCACTACTAATTACCTTATTACTAACAACTAATATACACATATTCCGCTTGTTATTGGAGACAATAATAAAGAGGAATAAAATTATTAATGCCATGATAAGTAGAAATTGTCCAAACCGTTTAAATTTTATTTAAAACGGACCAAAAATGAAAAAGTTTTAATCTTAAATATTGATGCCGTACATGGGTATATAAACTTGCTTCTTTCCTGGAAAGCTGACTCGAGTCTGGACTGCCACAACATCAAAGGGGACCCGACTCGCTCGAAAATCGTGTCTGCACACGATTAGTGTGCGCATTCGGTCCCGAGCGTGGTGCATACAATAATCGAGACATTACTGTATATTGTACAAGTTTAAAGAAAGATGTAAAGAAAAAAAGGCTCATTATATTAAATGTTATCGATAATATCAAGTGGAAATATAGGGTGCTGCAGTTCCACGTTGCCTATACGCGAGCCGTCCCTGAAAGCCAAGTAGCGGTTACAACATAGGAAATTTTTTTGCATTCGTTGAAAATATGTATTGTTTTGTCTTTTAGAATTAAATATTTAAAGCTTAATCAGGTATGTATCATTTGAATGCTGCATTAATTTCCTTCACCTTAATGTATATGATTGTGAAAGTAACATTCTGGAAAACAAAGTTTTTATCTTTCAAAGCAGAGCGTATAGTGGTGCATGAATACTTTTTCCGGCCACTATATATTTAAACTACAAAATAGTTGTTAAATTGGTAATACTACTGTTCCGAAAAGAAACAATCAAACCCGGTAGCAAGAAATTTGCCAGAATCTAAGAAAATGAAAAATGCCTCGCGTACATTTGATAAAAGAAACTTTCTCGAAGCACATGTAGGTTTTTTGAGGTTATACTATAATTGATATAAACCTTTTGCACGAATAGTTAAGCAAGCAGCGATCAAGATGATCTACATATAATATAGTATCATAAAATTTGATGAATCTGTGCATATTCATGTTAACTTTTTATTTGAATTACTGCAAAATTATTTTTAAGGTAATGCTTAGAGTAGCATCGTGTTGCTAGTTTTGTACATGCACTGAATAGTATTACCAATCGGTTGATTTTGGCAACATTCTAAGTTATGTTTAACGGCTTAAATTTACGTGATCGTAGGCGACTAGAACTGTCTTTGGATATTTTACTAAAACAATTGTTACCACTATCAAGAATGTGATCAGTTTACTTAAAACGTCGCTGGTAACATTGTTTGAAGAACAAAGAATATGAAATGCATTGTAACGACTCATATTTATTACTATTATAGACTCTAAATGCAATCTAAAGCCGAACAATTTCTGTAATTTTTGTAGTGTGTACATACATTATCAAGCATCCAATAATGTATATAATATAATAGTAAGTCCTTTTCACTTTTAAACATATTTAAATGTTTATAATCTAATAACATTTTATTCGAAAAACTCTACCGAATTATTTTGTGCCAAGAGCAATTACCGTAAAAATTGTTCCTTTTTAAGAAAAACAGGTAGCAGATTGGCATTCAACTGATTAAAATATGTAAGAAACGCTTATTGAGGTTACAAAAGCGAAAAAAGGTTAAACTTTGTGGAAGTGTTATTAAAAACGTTAGGAAAAGGGAGTGTCCTTGCTTACATGGATTATACGTGTCTGTTCATTTATTCTTTCTGTTATATAGCCTATGTAGTTGATTATGTTTCTACAGGAATTTGGGAGAAATGCATAAAATTTACACAAAAGTATAGAATTACTATTTATTTTCCATTACACCGTTGATTTGTGTAGCAAATATATGTAATTATAGCAGCCATTAGCAAATTTGTGTTACTACGTAATATTGAAGTAACACAAATTTCCCAAGTCACACCACGAGGAGGTTGCTGCAAATGGTGACTCGCCCTAACTCCGACGTCCCAACCACCCTTCCTTTACAAATTTCAACACTGCGGCAATGGAAATCATCGCAGTAATGCAGCCGTCCGTTCCAACCGGAACGAATGTTGCTTATCTAAATGGACCTACCCGGAAAAAGAGATGGAGGTGCTAACCATCCCCCCATAGTCTTTTTAAACTATCTTAAACTAAACACATATATAACATCCTAGATCCCTATCAGTCAGGCAGGGCTTCTATCTAGCTAAATACCTGAAAGAAAAAAACAAGTGTGCAGTCGCTTAATTAATATGTTATTTAATGCCGCACTCCTTAACAAAAGGAGGGGGCAGCAACGGCACGGAAACGATTAAAAACTATATCAAATTTCCACATCGCAGGAACTGTGCTACTTTCGCGACATCGACCATTCCGTCCAATACGCAGTCACAAGGATTATAGAGGAAAAGGTAGAATCGTAAATAGAATAGGAACACTGGTCGTTATTATCCTATTTACATGCAAATGTTGCAGACGAAACAAAGCTAAGAATCTGTGTTTCTAGGTATTCCATAGAAACTGCGTTCCTTTAGCTTCCGTTCATCAGCAGTTGCAAAGATCCCTAATGGGTTGCCAATTTTACGTGTGCGATCTCCAGAGCCCGATTCAAAAGAATCGTATAAAGAGGCAATTAAGGAACGACAGCGCGTGCGTCTGTACAATCGCCACGCAAAATGGGTCGTGTAAAGTGATGCACGCCACGAGGATATTTCGAAGAATTTGAATATCATCAGACACAGCACAAATTACATTCGCTCGGGCGGCAGCGTCTGAGAACGAACTGCAAAAAGGGCAATCCTTCCGTTCGACGTTACTGACAAAGAGAATGTAATTTTTCACCTTACAGACGTAGATACAGATGGAAAGAAAAGGTAGAAGGGAACTTACGATCGTCCGGAAGATACAATGAAGCTAAATAGCACTACGCGGAAGACGCGGAAGACGCGTCTAAAACTTAACATATTGAACGAATCGACCGCACTTGGTCTAGCTTGAACATAACACTACAAAATAAAGAAACAATGAAAGAGGAATGAATGATATTTAGAAGAAATCAAATGAGATCAAAAACGGTTACTTTATGAAAATTGAAAATTGCTCGAAAGCATCTTCACTCTACGAACGTTCAAGCTAGACTAAAATGGCGTGGTCTAACAGCCGAAGGCGTCCTTCTTCTTGCGATAGTGCTGCCACCTTTATGCGAAAATTTCCCGCGTATATGCAGTCTGTACTAAATAATTACTCCGTTACGTATTAATTGGTTTATCAAAATTTATATTAATTTCATTTGGTGGACGAACGACGTTTCCCACTTCTGGTAAAATTAAACAATGAAATTATTACGCTCCACGAATCACAAAAATTATTTCTTCTCATTGGTTAAAGATCGATTAAAGTGACACCTATATTCATTTGATCAAACCATTAAAAGGCAGCTGCGTAATTAACAAAAAAGGTATACGAATACAAATAATTCCAACGAATTCGTTACCTGGAAATGCTACCTACAGATCTAGCTGGATATTTCGTTTCAATTTTTTGTTATTACCTTCAATCTTGTTCAATGCGAAGTAGTGCTGTAAAAGCAATTTGCGGTGGAAATATTAAAGTTACACGATTAGCATCCGAATAATTGCATACTCCTTTTTATTCAGAGGTATATTTTAATTTTATTCGTGTGACGTTAACACTAACCCCACCAACACTTCACCTATACACTTATTTCTACCGTGACCGGTCTTTCAAAAGACACCTTTTCTAACATAGCATGGAGACAATTGCCAATTTAATAGTGAAAAAATATAGTTCTTTTTATTTAGAAATAAATAATGTATATTTTATTCTTCTTCGCCGCATTTTTGGCAGATTACAGGCTTCTCGATTGCACATTCCAAATGATAAAAACGGTCTTTTGACCAGTCGTGGTAGGTTTAGTATTAATCTTTACATGCGATTGTAATTGTTTCGAGATAGATACAAATGTCAAAATATAGTACAGGATCGTTGAGAAAAAATTAATTTGGTTGCATCTGTGCATTGGATATTTTAATAGACATCTGCTTGCATTACCAGGGAAATAAATATGTAAATTATCATTTAGATTTTGTAAAACTAGTTTTGAATAAATATCGCCACGGTATCTGAAGTCTTTCTTATGTAAAACATGAATATGTACGTTGTCTCGCGGTAATGTTTCGAAGTACCACGCGACAGGTCGGGGTTCGGTGCTGCGCACAAACAATATTTTGTGTTCCTTTTTTTCATTCATTTATACATCGTACATTTCATACTAATTTGTTTTTTTATTAATTTCTTCGACGAGCTCCTCATTAACACTAGGTTTACGGACAAGTTTGTGTTCTCATTTTTACCGACTTCCCTCAGATTAACGGTTGCCAATAAAAATGCGCGTTTGCTTTAAAAAATTAATTCCCTCAGTTTCGAAAAGAAATATAATAATTTAATTATTTAATATTAACGGATCTTCGTTAATCTGTGTTTTTCAATTTCTGAAATGATTGAAATGACGCGTTCCGTCAACCTAGTGTTAAACATGGGTATGTCTACCTTCCATCTTTATTACCCTTGTCCCTTCCTCCGTATTTGTTTCCATTTATTCTTCGACCAAACGCGAAGATAGTACGTATTGTTATGTAGAATAGGGATGGTATTTATCGGAAAAAGAAGGAAAACCCAGAATAATGAAATAGTTAGTACATCGAAGAAATCAAAGTAACAATGTACGGTACGATGTATAGATAATCGAAAAAAAGGGAAATATAAGATATTGTAACCACCTACAGTGAATCGAACACCGACCTGTGGCGTGAATATTACTGTTGGGCCAGAATAATGGTTAGTTTCTGTTATTGATTCAACCATACTTCAAGAAGTATTGAAATTTTAATTGTAAATACTTGCAAAATATGGAGTATCTGATCCTATAATGCTGTGTATATATTCGGAAACAGACTAACAATATCTATCAATGTAGAAAGTCAAAATTAAATCGGGGAACCAAAGGTCATGCTTTCTCTTTGTCAGAACTATAATGTGGGTGATATGATGTTATTTGCAGGTACCTGGAGGGATTCGATTCTTTTGTATAAGATTTCCAGAAGGAAGGGCAACCCTCGGAAGTATTAACGTAGTCTTCCGGCTTCTCTTTACGATTCTAAGAGCGTTAGTGTATGTCTCCTTTTCGTAAAGGGCGTCGTCGACGAAAGTTGCCGCCAACAAGACATTAAATTAATACGAGTTCGACGGGGGGTCTTCAATCACCTGAATTGTTTGAACGTTTAGAAAACAAAGAATGAATAGAATCCTTCCTTCTTAGGACGAAATACATTTACAGGTTTAAACAAACAAATCACCTGAAACAAAAGACTTATTGGATTCTTATCGGATATATCCGATTTGACCGTCGTTTTTACCTTATTGACTACATGTATGTACATTTTGTAGACCTTTTTGTACGCCTAATACATAGTGGTTTGCCGTCACTGAATCGCAGACATTCCAAAGTTATAATTATTAGAAAGTATTCGGAATACAATTAAAATAATCGGACGATATAATAGTTCATGTTAAGGTAAATATTTAGAAAAGGTGTAAGGTTCGGGTCGGATTTTTATTCCGTAAGGCGGCCGACTACCCAAATCGAGTTCTTAAGCGCACTCGTTATACGCGTCCACTGCCGGCCGTCTCGATGTGTTTCAAGAAACCGTGGACAATCGCCGATCGAATGCTTACGCATACGCTACAACGGACGCGTACGTATAGACAGAATGCAATGTAGTAGTACCGATCTTTTTGGGGAAAAATCTCGGAAACTAAGGCCGAGCGGCGGTTATATGAATAGGAAAAAGTTACTCAAAATGTTGATTTCTACATCATATTTAAGAATCATCAAAATCGGTGAGACCCCCTCCCCCCCTTTTCTAAATAAATACCGCAAACAGAAGAGATGACTACTTTTCATTTTAATCGGAAGAATCTCAACAGTATGTGCAAAAAAATTTAATGCAAAAAAAGCTGAAAATAAGAAAGTTAATCCGCCGTTTTTATTGTAAACTCGTATTGCATTTGTGAAATCACACCGATACGCTGGCATTTTTTTCGGCTGTCCCGCCGCAGCGCTCACTCTACCCTTCTTTTTTTCAACCTATCGACACCGAGAAAAGCGAGCCGCGACCTTCGAGAACTTGGGGTCTGTTCTATCGGCCCTATCTCAGCCCGCTACCCCAACGACAACCTCACCGATTTCACTAGCTTTACGGGACCCGTCAATTTGACGGATATCAGACTTAACCTTAAGGATAGTAAAATCCTTACAATTATTTCCTAGCAATTTTTGCTGACTATTGTTGATGGAATGCTAAGAATATATACCCAAATCCCTTTCCCCCTCAGCTTTCTAATTTCGAAGTTCTGAAAATGTATACATACCTATTTCTCCGGATACCCGTCAAATTGACGGGTCGGCTAATTTCATAGTTAATCATAATTAACCGGCTTTTTTCATGAAATTATTTCTCCGGTGTCAGACTAAATAATAAGGAATCTTAATCTGTAAAAACTATATGCAGGTGTACGAAGAATCAGGATGTGCCGATTTATTCTGTTCTCGTTACAAAGTCTGGTCTATTCCTGACGCACGGTCCATCTATTTCTGTAATTTTTGAATTCCATACAATTTGTTTAGTTTAAATAGAAACTACAAGTCTTAACTACGAAAGTAATTAATTTCATATATTTCGGATGAACGATGCAGTCGCTACAGTTCCCGTCGTTTTGGAACTCACGCCGCGACCTGTCCGGAAAAATGTCCCGAAACACCACCATTCCGAAATATTTTTAAGAAACAAAAATATTATGTCGAAACTTAAATATATAATAAATAAGCCTCTAAGTTACAAAAAGATTGAACAATTGGTATTCTGTAAGAAAAGTCTTTAAAAATCTGCTAAATTTCATGCTTCGAATTGAGTGTCCCCCCTTAAGGTATAACCATTATACTTTACTTTTACAAAGTTGTTTGCCCCATATATTCATTTTTTGTTAAGTTACATCATAAAATGGCGTGGCATGTCTCGAAATTTACAAAAACCTTAAAACAATACGACAGGAGGATCGCAGATATTCGCAGCTAAATTTTACTACAATTCGTTCTATATACATAGTTCAAACTTAAGTACCATACAAGTTTCGAAGCAGTACTTTGCTGTGCTTTTTAGTTCTACACTATTAAAGTAAGCTAAATGGCATAAAAAACATGTATTTTAAAAATATCCAAAAATCTATGAAAAAGGCATTATTTAAAAAATTTATATATTGCTATGTGAACATTCACTTATGCTAATATAGTCCATGATGCATAGAAGTTTAAAGAATGTTACTGATTGGTCTCATATAATTTTCTTTACAGTGAAAGTAAGTGTACGATTTCGTCGTGATCAGGTTTCGAGATTCCAGAGGTCGATTTAATTATTAATTATTATATATAATTAATTATTATAACCACAATTAGTGCCCGTAAACATTCCTTAACAGGAGTAAATGAAGATACATCTGTTTCGCGACATGATTCTTTTCCACCTAGATTGGGCATTTGGCCCACCATTTTATGCAAACATATTTCGCAATCAATACAAAATTAAGGTCAGCGCAATAATTTTTAATGAAATTGTATATGTTTCTTCAGCTAAATCGATTCATCTTGGTATTATATTTGAAACGGTATTGAGGGTCTTAGGTCGAAAATGGATTAATTTGGAAGTTATGAGTTTTGTCCTGAACGACTATACGTATGCATTCCCATCACACTATGCGACATCTGCAGCGGCGCGATGTCTCGCAAGTAATGATAGGTGAATTTTTTTCACGGTGATGTTTCAAATGGTTACTGCCATGATACTAACCAATGTTACATGTGGGTGAATTGCACGATTATTGACGAATATGTGTTCTTGCCCGTATCAATAATGCTCCTTTTGGTGCAGCTGCGAAAAAAATGGCTGTATTCGTGGGAGAACGTTCAAATTACTGGTACTCCGTCAAATCTAACTATCTGGCGAGAACCTTGGCCGATGTAACCTTCCAAGTAAATACGATATTTTTAGTTTAACCAACTTATCCTCGATACTAGGCCGCATATAGTAAATATACTATAACATTCGTCATCATTGTATATATCACGACATCGCGACGCGTCGTAACCGTTGAATATTGTTCCCCAGAATGGTTCCAATTAACAAAAAATAATCTGTGCAATATTTTAACTCGATCGAGTAATGGGAACACGTGCCCGCGAGACCTTAAACATTGAAATAATTAATGAAATGCTCGTAAAATCGATTTATTCCAATTTCCAAAAAAACAGGTTTTATTGAAGGTTTAGAATTAATAAATAAACTGCTAGTATTCAATGATACAGCAGAGAGAGGAATCAAGTTAATGGAAGAATACAATAAATTATTTACCAAAAATGGGGGGCTCAAAAAATACGTTTTGCAGTTTGTAAATGATTATCGGCAAAATTTTCCAGGAATATGTGTAAAAGGGACTTTCACTGGGACCGAATACATATTTATAACTAGACAAAAGTTAAAGTGAAAAATTTAATAATCAATTTATTTTTCATTTAACTTTATTATTTTTTATTATACATAATACTGTAAAGGGTCCCCTACACGGTGGTACATGTTGCGATGCACATCTGGAAACCATAACTTTGTGTGTTGCCTCGGACTTCCAATCAAAAAGGCATCTGGCCACTGTCTCCCATTCAAACCTTCCGTCCTTTTTAGCAAAATTCAATTTTGCCGGAACACAGACAGGACAACCTCAAGGACTTCACGGCCATAAAATACACCATTCCCAAAAGTAAAAATTTCTCTCTAGCACCGCCTCGACCTTCATTAACCACCAATGCAAATTACTATATCCACAACACAGCAATTATATTAACCCATAGCATTTTTCCCGTAGTTTACTTTTTTCCTTGTGCAAGGTAGAGAAATCAGAATTAGTATAGAATTCAAGCGGGAATCAGAGTGTGGCAGCGTGGTTGGAGAGCAAGGCCCAAGTCATGAATTTTAAATGTGTCAAGTGTGCATGGTGATCGAAATGGAAAGTGACGAGCAATTTTGGGAGGACATAGATGATGGAGAAGATGGAAGTCGATTGACAGAAAACAATATATCGGGTGGGATAGGCACATATTTATATTTAAAGGCAAAGTACGCTATGCTTATTAAATTCCATGATTGATTGCCATTTTTTCTTGGAATGGTACACTGCTTTCATTATTAAAGTTAATTTTATATTCATCTCTAATTTCCTTCGCTCGTGTAGTTGTTCCTCTTGGTGCACATTGTAACGATTCTAAATTCCATACATTTTTTCGCGAATTGCCAGATACAATTTATCCCCCCTTAGCCGATAATTAAAAATTCGTTTTTCAAATGTCAGTCCTTTTTGCGCGTACGGTTTCAGTATATGTATTTTCAAGCAGCGGAATTTCCATATAATTTTGTCCTTTATAAAGCCACTCCATCCGAGATACGTCCGTTAGTGCCGGTATGAATAAAAAAACTCGTAATTAGCATTGACAACTGCTAATAATACTATACTAAATTTTCCTTTGTAATTGATTATATTAATGTGTTTACCATCTATGGCTCCACAGCATGTATCAAAATTCCACCGTTGTTTAAATTCTGCTGCACCGACTCTTCATTCTTCTTCATTTCTTGGAAACTAAAAAATAGTTCGAAATCGAAGATAAGAAAAAATTGAAGTTAGCTTGTTACTTTTTCTTATTTTATCTAATTTAAAATTTTTTGTTTTAGTACACACTGCTGCAAGATATGCAGCAAGGTGTATCGTCACAAAGTAGTGACAACACTTTGGAAAGCACTCCGAATGGACAATCAAGGAAGAGAAAAACTATGGACCTGGACTTTTACTGTCTGGCCACCAAAACTCTGGAACGCTATAATAGCGTTTCGCAAGAAGATGAATTCACTATTGCGGGCAAAAAAACTGCTTGCGATTTGCATTCATTAAATGAACGCCAATTAATTTTTGCGGAAAGGATGATATCCGACGCGATCTACTACGCAAAACTAGGTAGATTAAATGAAAACTCATGTATGCAATCAAACAATCCATGAATATACTTAAATTAATTACATTCCATGGAACCCACGTCCTCAATATCCATTAAATTCAGCAACAAATAGTCCACAAAACATTGCACCAAAGTACATTCCACGAAATACACCACCATAATGTTACAAGCTTTAAAAATATAATTGTAAAATAGTTTTAGTTTTGTTACCTATTTTTTGTTACCTGGTTTGTATGCAAATTTTGAAATTAAACCTTTAATTTTACCTTTAAAAATTCTTCTTATAATTCTTCATAAATAGCAGTGCATACTTCTGGGATGATTTTGCTCAAGAATTGAGGTGAAATTGCAGTACAAAATTTTAAATCCTCATAACTCTTTCCCGTGTATAAGAATCTTACAATTAGTGTTACAGAAAGTCTTTCGGAAGATAATTAACAGCAGAATCATCACTAGGTTCATTTGTTCTCAGCTCTTTTAACAATACCGAATTAGAAAATCTGTTTCTCCCGATTACCCATCTTTTTGCTCATTTCTTTTTGGTCTTCAACTATTTATTTTTTCTATCTGACATACCTCCTACGATGACCCAGGAGCGCTGGAATTGGAAGAGGATCCGACATTTTGAAGCAAGTGTTTCGACGTTGGTGTCATACGACAAACTGAGAAGAATCGGTAGTGTGGAGATTAACTGAAACTGATGCAGGTTTCGTGACATTCGCAACATGTTTAATCGTGTAGACTCTGTAGAGGACCCTTTTTCGAACTCCATGCACTATAGCCGGGCATTGGGTTTATGACATCGCGGGACCCGAAAGCACACGTCCCCAGCGGGCACCGTAGAAAAAGTCCTAAAATAAAATAAAAATTGCCCTTTTTTTAGTCTTCGTTGATAAAAAAGATGTAGAACGGAAACGGTGCATCCTATGTCAATCTACAAGTTTTTTGTGATATGTCTTTTGGTATAATTAATCATTTAGATTATGATAATCGGAAAAAACGATTTTATGAGAATTTAATTAATTACTTTAGTGTTTAAGGGCTGGGGGGGGGGGGGGGGCACGCTTTCCCGTTATCCGATCGCAATCAAATTTTGTACAGATTACATATTTGCTTATTAATTCGACCTATTCTATACACGCTATTATTTCTTCAGTTATGTAAAAAAATTGTCATACAAAATGCCCTTTTTTAGTTTTCATTGATAAAAAAAATGGTAATTATTTAGAAAAGGTCTCACCGATTTTGACGATTTTTAAATATGATGTAGAAATCAACATTTTGAGTAACTTTTTCCTATACATATAACCGCCGCTCGACCTTAGTTTCCGCGATTTGTCCCAAAAAAGATCGGTATTGCTATATTGAATTCTGTCTATACGTACGCGTCCGTGAAAGCGTATGCGTAAGCGTTTGATCGGCAATTGTCCATCGTTTCAATATATAACAGCGTAGCGTTCAGCGACGAACATTATACAATGTGTAAAGCAAATTTTGTTCTGCATTGATCTCCTTATTAAACACAACGGCATTGATAATATCAATAAAGATCATTAAAACAGAAGATGAATGTGTGGCCGGCCGCCTGCCGGCGGCCGGAATGAATACTCTGACCCAAACCTAAACCGAACTTAATCCATTAAAATAGTTCGAGGTAATTATTTAGAAATAATATATTTACGCATACGCTTTCACGGACGCGTACGTATAGACAGAATTCAATGTAGTAGTACCGATCTTTTCTGGGCAAAATCTCGGAAACTAAGGCCGAGCGGCGGTTATATGTATACGAAAAAGTTGTTCAAAATGTTGATTTCTATAACATACTCGAAAATCATCAAAATCGGTGAGACTTTTCTAAATAATTGCCGTCGGAAATATTTCCCTAAATTTTAATATTTCGTTAAATAACGCAAGTCTATTCCGGTCTTTTTCAACAACATCATCTACACTTATTTGTAAAAGAAATTGTTATAGTTGATAAATATTGATCATTAATTATCTACACTAATTTAATCCAGTAAATATAGCTAATTGTCATACGCTATTTTGGGCTGTAAGTATATACAGATTTGTTTCATTGAATTCTGTTTGTCTAAAGAGTTACGAATGATAAAAAAAGTTCTGATTATTATTTTTATTAGTCAAAATTTTACATATCTTTTCAATTTTGCATATGACGTTCTGCGGCCGTCGTTGGGTTTGGCCAGCCAGGTGCGGGCACCCTTTGCACCTCCTTCAGGAACAGCCCTGAGTGCATGACTGCATTTGGCTTGAGTAATGTACAATTCATTGTTGGAATAATGGACAAATAGGTATATGTAAACATCCTAAAGACATAGAAAGCGAAGGGTGATCAATGTCACATATCGGATTTTTATTTAATTAGAAAATGATTGCCGAAATAACACTCCGCATGTTTTGGAAGCACACCCGCAATCTCCAGTATCAATCCGATAGAACATTTGTATTTGGGAAAAATTAAAGTGCCGTCTACAAAACTACACAATTTCAAACAAAAATAATTGCAAAAATGCGTTAGTAGAAGGATGGAGAAAATTGATCAGAATATAATAAATAATAAGCATCATCGATTACAAGCTATCATAGACAATCCTACAAAGTATTAATTTGTTTATATTAACACATTTTGTTTGCTTATTAAAAAAAACAGCTACTGATTGAATACTTTTTTACGTCGGTTTTTGCACTCGTTGAGAATATGTATTGTATTGTATTTTAGAATTAAATATTTAAAGCTTAATAAGGTATGTATCATTTGAATGCTGCATTAATTTCCTTCACCTTAATGTATATGATTGTGAAAGTAACATTCTGGAAAACAAAGTTTTTATCGTTCGAAGCAGAGCGTATAGTGGTGCATGAATACATTTTCCGGGCACAATATATTTAAACAACAAAATAGTTGTTAAATTGGAAATACTGCTGTTCCGAAAAGAAACAATCAAACCCGGTAGCAAGAAATTTGCCAGAATCTAAGAAAATGAAAAATGCCTCGCGTACATTTGATAAAAGAAACTTTCTCGAAGCACATGTAGGTTTTTTGAGGTTATACGATAATTGATACAAACCTTTTGGAAGAATAGTTAAGCAAGCAGCGATCAAGATGATCTACATATAATATAGTATCATAAAATTTGATGAATCTGTGCATATTCATGTTAACTTTTTATTTTAATTGCTGCAAAATTACTTTTGAGGTAATGCTTAGAGTAGCATCGTGTTGCTAGTTTTGTACATGCACTGAATAGTATTACCAATCTGTTGATTTTGGCAACATTCTATGTTATGCCTAACGGCTTTTTACGTGATCGTAGGCGACTAGAACTGTGTCTTTGGATATTTTACTAAAACAATTGTTACCACTATCAACAATGTGATCAGTTTACTTAAAACGTCGCTGGTAAAATTGTTCGAAGAACAAAGAATATGAAATGCATTGTAACGACTCATATTTATTACTATTATAGACTCTAAATGCAATCTAAAGCTGAACAATTTCTTTAATTTTTGTAGTGTGTACATACATTATCAAGCATCCAATAATGTATATAATATAATAGTAAGTCCTTTTCACTTTTAAACATATTTAAATGTTTATAATCTAATAACATTTTATTCGAAAAACTCTACCGAATTATTTTGTGCCAAGAGCAATTACCGTAAAAATTGTTCCTTCTTAAGAAAAACAGGTAGCAGATTGGTATTCAACTGATTAAAATATGTAAGAAACGCTTATTGAGGTTACAAAAGCGAAAAAAGGTTAAACTTTGTGGAAGTGTTATTAAAAACGTTAGGAAAAGAGAGTGTCCTTGCTTACATGGATTATACGTGTCTGTTCATTTATTCTTTCTGTTATATAGCCTAGGTAGTTGATTATGATTCTACAGGAATTTGGGAGAAATACATAAAATTTACACAAAAGTATAGAATTACTATTTATTTTCCATTACACCGTTGACTTGTGTAGCAAATATATGTAATTATAGCAGCCATTAGCAAATTTGTGTTACTACGTAATATTGAAGTAACACAAATTTCCCAAGTCACACCACGAGGAGGTTGCTGCAAGTGGTGACTCGCCCTATCTCCGACGTCCCAACCACCCTTCCTTTACAAATTTCAACACTGCGGCAATGGAAATCATCGCAGTAATGCAGCCGTCCGTTCCAACCGAAACGAACGTTGCTTATCTAAATGGACCTACCCGGAAAAAGAGATGGAGGTGCTAACCATCCCCCCATAGTCTTTTTAAACTATCTTAAACTAAACACATATATAACATCCTAGGTCCCTATCAGTCAGGCAGGGCTTCCAGCTAGCTAAATACCTGAAAGAAAGAAACAAGTGTGCAGTCGCTTAATTAATATGTTATTTAATGCCACACTCCTTAACAAAAGGAGGGGAGCAGCAGCGGCACGGAAACGATTAAAAACTATATCAAATTTCCACATCGCAGGAACTGTGCTACTTTCGCGACATCGACCATTCCGTCCAATACGCAGTCACAAGGATTATAGAGGAAAAGGTAGAATTGTAAATAGAATAGGAACACTGGTCGTTATTATCCTATTTACATGCAAATGTTGCAGACGAAACAAAGCTAAGAATCTGTGTTTCTAGGTATTCCATAGAAACTGCGTTCCTTTAGCTTCCGTTCATCAGCAGTTGCAAAGATCCCTAATGGGTTACCAATTTTACGTGTGCGATCTCCAGAGCCCGATTCAAAAGAATCGTATAAAGAGGCAATTACGGAACGACAGCGCGTGCGTCTGTACAATCGCCACGCAAAATGGGTCGTGTAAAGTGATGCACGCCACGAGGATATTTCAAAGAATTTGAATATCCTCAGACACAGCACAAATTACATTCGCTCGGGCGGCAGCGTCTGAGAACGAACTGCAAAAAGGGCAATCCTTCCGTTCGACGTTACTGACAAAGAGAATGTAATTTTTCACCTTACAGACGTAGATACAGATGGAAAGAAAAGGTAGAAGGGAACTTACGATCG
Organism: Nomada lathburiana; assembly: GCA_963667235.1. Classification (NCBI taxonomy): domain Eukaryota; kingdom Metazoa; phylum Arthropoda; class Insecta; order Hymenoptera; family Apidae; genus Nomada; species Nomada lathburiana. The sequence goes on from OY763902.1 coordinate 3,482,492, forward strand.
TCCGGAAGATACAATGAAGCTAAATAGCACTACGCGGAAGACGCGGAAGACGCGACTAAAACTTAACATATTGAACGAATCGACCGCACTTGGTCTAGCTTGAACATACAACTACAAAATAAAGAAACAATGAAAGAAGAATGAATGATATTTAGAAGAAATCAAATGAGATCAAAAACTGTTACTTTATGAAAATTGAAAATTGCTCGAAAGCATCTTCACTCTACGAACGTTCAAGCTAGACTAAAATGGCGTGGTCTAACAGCCGAAGGCGTCCTTCTTCTTGCGATAGTGCTGCCACCTTTATGCGAAAATTTCCCGCGTATATGCAGTCTGTACTAAATAATTACTCCGTTACGTATTAATTGGTTTATCAAAATTTATATTAATTTCATTTGGCAGACGAACGACGTTTCCCACTTCTGGTAAAATTAAACAATGAAATAATTACGCTCCACGAATCACAAAAATTATTTCTTCTCATTGGTTCAAGATCGATTAAAGTGACACCTATATTCATTTGATCAAACCATTAAAAGGCAGCTGCGTAATTAACAAAAAAAGTATACGAATACAAATAATTCCAACGAATTCGGTTCCTGGAAATGCTACCTACAGTTCTAGCTGGATATTTTGTTTTCATTTTTTGTTATTACCTTCAATCTTGTTCAATGCGAGTAGTGCTATGGAAATATTAAAGTTACACGATTAGCATCCGAATAATTGCATACTCCTTTTTATTCAGAGGTATATTTTAATTTTATTCGTGTGACGTTAACACTAACCCCACCAACACTTCACCTATACACTTATTCCTACCGTGACCGGTCTTTCAAAAGACACCTTTTCTAACATAGCATGGAGACAATTGCCAATTTAATAGTGAAAAAAATAGTTCTTTTTATTTAGAAATAAATAATGTATATTTTATCCTTCTTCGCCGCATTTTTGGCAGATTACAGGCTTCTCGATTGCACATTCCAAATGATAAAAACGGTCTTTTGACCAGTCGTGGTAGGTTTAGTATTAATCTTTACATGCGATTGTAATTGTTTCGAGATAGATACAAATGTGAAAATATAGTACAGGATCGTTGAGAAAAAATTAATTTGGTTGCATCTGTGCATTGGATATTTTAATAGACATCTGCTTGCATTACCAGGGAAATAAATATGTAAATTATCATTTAGATTTTGTAAAACTAGTTTTGAATAAATATCGCCACGGTATCTGAAGTCTTTCTTATGTAAAACATGAATATGTACGTTGTCTCGCGGTAATGTTTCGAAGTACCACGCGACAGGTCGGGGTTCGTTGCTGCCCACAAACAATATTTTGTATTCCTTTTTTTCATTCATTTATACATCGTACATTTCATACTAATTTGTTTTTTTATTAATTTCTTCGACGAGCTCCTCATTAACACTAGGTTTACGGACAAATTTGTGTTCTCATTTTTACCGACTTCCCTCGGATTAACGGTTGCCAATAAAAATGCGCGTTTGCTTTAAAAAATTCATTCCCTCAGTTTCGAAAAGAAATATAATAATTTAATTATTTAATATTAACGGATCTTCGTTAATCTGTGTTTTTCAAATTCTGAAATGATTGAAATGACGGGTTCCGTCAACCTAGTGTTAAACATGGGTATGTCTACCTTCCATCCTTATTACCCTTGTCCCTTCCTCCGTATTTGTTTCCATTTATTATTCGACCAAACGCGAAGATAGTACGTATTGTTATGTAGAATAGGGATGGTATTTATCGGAAAAAGAAGGAAAACCCAGAGTAATGAAATAGTTAGTACATCGAAGAAATCAAAGTAACAATGTACGGTACGATGTATAGATAATCGAAAAAAAGGGAAATATAAGACATTGTAACCACCTACAGTGATTTGAACACCGACCTGTGGCGTGAACATTACTGTTGGGCCAGAATAATGGTTAGTTTCTGTTATTGATTCAACCATACTTCAAGAAGTATTGAAATTTTAATTGTAAATATCTTGCAAAATATGGAGTATCTGATCCTATAATGCTGTGTATATATTCGGAAACAGACTAACAATATCTATCAATGTAGAAAGTCAAAATTAAATCGGGGAACCAAAGGTCATGCTTTCTCTTTGTCAGAACTATAATGTGGGTGATATGATGTTATTTGCAGGTACCTGGAGGGATTCGATTCTTTTGTATAAGATTTCAAGAAGGAAGGGCAACCCTCGGAAGTATTAACGTAGTCTTCCGGCTTCTCTTTACGATTCTAAGAGCGTTAGTATGTATGTCTCCTTTTCGTAAAGGGCGTCGTCGTCGAAAGTTGCCGCCAACAATACATTAAAGTAATGCGTGCTCGACGGGGGGTCTTCAATCACCGGGATTGTTTGATCGTTTATAAAACAAAGAATGAATAGAATCCTTCCTTCTTCTATTCTTGTATATTGTTAGATACCTGACTTTCTACTCTTCACGTCCGTAGGTCGCATACCTGCAGTAGCCCGGAAAATCCCAAGACACATCTGCCAAAACAACCATAGCAATCCTCGTACCTTTTTTTTATTTGCTACACGGCATTTTGTAAATCGTATATTACCACCTTCCCTAAAAATCCTAGCACTCCTTCCGCTACCACTTCCATCCCTATTAACGGCCAAACAGAAATCCTATTTCCACTCCCTCACAAATTAGAAATAACCAATAGTATTTTAGACACTCAGAATCAAGAATATATTCAAACAGTATTCATCAAACAGAATCAGCATTACAGTCAAATAGTGCACATCAAATAGAATTAAGAATACATTCAACCTGTACACTTCAAAGTGAACAATAAAGGCGCTTTACTTTTTTTTTTAACTTGGAATACTTCGTTCACCGGGTTCACGACAATATACTTACATCGACAATGAATAATATGAATATAAATCATAATAATTGTAATCCCAGTTTAAAAATATTGGAAAATTTTGTCGAATATCTTAAACAACTTATCGAATATCTTTACCTGTATGGGAGGCAAATATGCATCAAGTTTGATAAATGCTGCGCCGGCCAGAGATGGGACCCCTCGCCGGCTTATGTCTCATTGTCAGTCGACTCATCCTTTCTACGTACAGTGTGCTTACATTAGTGTCGCTAATGTGCATATGCGGCTATAGTAGCCACCAGCGTGGCATCACGCGTTTCTCCTCCCATGTGGTCAGCAATATTCATATAAATATCCAATAAGTAAATACTCGAGCATGTACTTAATGGACGTTGATGAACGCGACTTGCAACGCGTAATTAACTGGCAAGAATAAAAATATATAGTCCCATTTAAACAAATGTTGCTATTGAAATCTCTGTACATGATAATTAAGAAACAAAGCCAAATTCGATATTAAATTATCCTTATCAAGTTAAGTAACTTTTGTATGACAATTTTTTGACATGACTGAAGAAATAATAGCGTGTATAGAATAGGGTCGAATTACTAAGCAAATATGTAATCTGTACAAAATTTGATTGCGATCGAATAACGGGAAAGCGTACCCCCCCAGCCCTTAAACACTAAAGTAATTAATTAAATTCTCATAAAATCGTTTTTTCCGATTATCATAATCTAAATGATTAATTATATCAAAAGACATATCACAAAAAACTTGTAGATTGACATAGGATGCACCGTTTCCGTTCTACATCTTTTTTATCAACGAAGACTAAAAAAAGGGCAATTTTTATTTTATTTTAGGACTTTTTCTACGGTGCCCGCTGGGGACGTGTGCTTTCGGGTCCCGCGATGTCATAAACCCAATGCCCGGCTATAGTGCACGGGGTTCGAAAAAGGGTCCTCTACAGAGTCTACACGATTAAACATGTTGCGAATGTCACGAAACCTGCATCAGTTTCAGTTAATCTCAACACTACCGATTCTTCTCAGTTTGTCGTTTGACACCAACGTCGAAACACTTGCTTCAAAATGTCGGATCCTCTTCCAATTCCAGCGTTCCTGGGTCATCGTAGGAGGTATGTCAATTATAAAAAATAAATAATTGAAGACCAAAAGGAAATGAGCAAAAAGATGGGTAATCGGGAGAAACAGATTTTCTAATTCTGTATTGTTAAAAGGGCTGCGAATATGCTACATGCTGCGGAGCCATAGATGGCAAATACATTAATATTATCAATTACAAAGGAAAATTTAGTATAGTATTATTAGCAGTTGTCAATACTAATTACGAGTTTATATTTATTCATACCGGCACTAACGGATGTATCTCAGATGGAGGGGCTTTATAAGGGACAAAATTATATGGAAAATTAATGAATGGTTCATTGAATTTGCCATCATCAGAGGTACCTAATGGTACTCAGTATTCTCTACCATTCGTTTTCGTGGCCGATGAAACATTTCCGCTGCTTGAAAATACATATACTGAAACTGTACGCGCAAAAAGGACTGACATTTGAAAAACGAATTTTTAATTATCGGCTAAGGGGGGACAATTGTATCTGGCAATTCGCGAGAAAAGGGATGGAATTTAGAATCGTTACAACGTGCACCAAGAGGAACAACTACACGAGCGAAAGAAATTCGAGATGAATACAAAATTAACTTTAATAATGGAAGCAGTGTACCATTTCAAGAAAAAATGGCAATCAATCATGGAATTTAATAAGCATAACGTACTTTGTCTTTAAATATAAATATGTACCTACCCCCAAAAAATGCTATTGGTGAATATTATTGTGATGGTGTGGAAATAGTAATTTGTATTGGTCTTAATAAGGGTGGAAGTGACGCTGGAGAGAAAGTTTGATTTTTCGAAGAAAGGTATTTTATGGCCTTGAAGTCCGTCTTGCCTGTTGTTGGTAAAATTGAATATTTCTAAAAAGGACGAAAGGTGTCAATGGGTGACAGTGGCCAGATGCCTTTTTGATTGGAAGTCCGAGATAACTCGCAAAGTTATGGTTTCCAGATGTGCATCGCAACATGTTCCATCGTCTATAAAAAATAATAAAGTTAAATGAAAAATAAATTGATCATTAAATTTTTTACTTTAACTTCTGTTTAGTTCCAAATATGTATTCGGTCCCAGTCAAAGTCTCTTTTATACATCCTGGAAAATTTTGCCGATAATCATTTACAAACCGCAAAACGTATTTTTTGTGTTCCTCATTTTTGGTAAATAATTTATTGTATTCTTCCATTAATTTGATTCCTCTCTGCTGTATCATTGAATACTCGCAGTTTATTTATTAATTCTAAACCCTTCAATAAAACCTGTTTTTTTGGAAATTGGAATAAGTATACTTTGGAATAAATCGATTTTACGAGCATTTCATTAATTATTTCAATGTTTAAGGTCTCGCGGGCACGTGTTCCCATTACCCGATCGAGTTAAAATTTTGCACAGGTTATTTTATGTTAATTGGAACCATTCTGGGGAACAATTTTCAACGTTTACGACGCGTCGCGACGTCGTGATATATAGGGTAGACCACAGCGAATCGGATCGAAATAAGATTTTATTTGTAATTTGTTATTTTACCATGGAAAAAATCGTTTAGATCGTGCATACACTCTTCACGCCCTTTCTATGCACCCCTTTCGATTGTCTTTTTATTGTTTTACAATACCGTTTAGTGTTGACACGCATTTCAAGTTTGCCTTACGCGGACGAACGTAATAATTTTGGTTCAGCTCTAAAATAGCTTACAATTCTTTATTTAAAATTAAAAGGTAAGCTTTAACATCCAAATGTGTGTAATATTATTAGTTAGTATAGTGTCCAGAAATAATATTTGATATAATGTTCACTATTATATCATAATTTGTATACGTATTTTATTCACTTTAAAATTATTATTACATGGGGTGAATCGGATCACTCTTTTCTTTGTTTATTTAATTAGTTGTATGACTTTAAATGCGATAATAATTTATACATCTAGGTAAAGATGGTTCGCACATACATAAAAGGGAGTGGCATTGCAATTTATTGTAACGAGAAATTCATTCATCCACCTGTGGAGGATTGGATACAGTGCAATACCTGTGAAGGGTGGTGCCACGAAAAGTGTGCTAATATAAGTGGTGTTCAAGGACAATATACTTGCCACCCATGTATATGTATATATACTACGTAGAGTCTTTGACATTATTATTATTAAGTTATATCCAAAGAATATTTTACGACAATTTGTTTGTTTTCTTAGAGTCGTTCAGGACAAAACTCATAACTTTTCGACAGAAAAAATTCAATCCATTTTCGACTTAAGACCCTCAATACCGTTTCAAATATAATACAAAGATGAATCTTTGTATCCATAATATTTTGTCCATCGTATTTGTTTGCATAAAATTATTTGTTTCTAATTTATTTAGGTTGCTGGATCGTTGTATACAGTTACAGTATTTTCTGAACTCACGCTGGCGACGTACAATGCCCAATCTAGATGGAAAAAAATCATGTCGCGAAACAGATGTATCTTCATTTACTCCTGTTAAGGAATGTTTACTGGCACTAATTGTGGTTATAATAATGAATTTAGCAATTATATAAGTATGGAAATCGACCCCCGAAATCTCCAAACCTGATCACGACGAAATCGTACACTTACTTTCGTTGCAAAGAAAATGATATGAGAGCAATTACTAACATTCTTTAAACTTCTGTGCATCATGGACTATATTAGCATAAGTGAATGTTCACACAGCAATATACAAATTTTTTAAATAATGCCTTTTTCATACATTTTTGGATATTTTTAAAATGCATTTTTTTGGGGGGCGATCTGCCTGTCGTATTGTCTCAAGGTTTTTGTAAATTTCGAGACATGGCACCACATTTTGTGATGCAACTTAACAAACAATGAATATAAGGGGCTACAAACTTTGTTATAGTAAAGTATAATGGTTATACTTTAAGGGGGGACACTCAATTAGAAGCATTAAATTTAGCAGATTTTTAAAGATTTTTTTTACAGAATACCAATTGTTCAACCTTTTTGTAACTTAGAGGCTTATTTACTATATATTGAAGTTTCGACATAATATTTTTGTTTCTTAAAAATATTTAAGAATGGTGGTGTTTCGGGACATTTTTCCGCGCATGTCGCGGCGTGAGTTCCAAAACGGCGGGAACTGTAACGACCGCATCGTTCATTTAAAATATATTGTTGGATGACCAGCCCTTGAGTCACCGATAATATACAAGGCCCGCGGATCCTGGCCTACTCAGAGTCAATATTATGCACTAAGGTAGTAGTCAGCGATATGACTACTGCCAAGGGCCAGACTCCGCGTTGGCTAAAGCGACACAACAAGGGCTAAGGCCAGCCTTTCCCCCTAAACCTCATAATATATATAGTAGCAGACTATCAATTGCACTCAGAATCAGTTTCCTAGAGCTTAAGAGCGGAACCTCTGTCAAAATACCGATTGAACTAAATTGAATAAAACTCTTCTTGAAAGTACGTAGTATGTACATATATGTAAACGTGTTACACCCGATTCCCTTCACACGGAATGCAACAATATGCATTCAATTTTTTTTGTAGTTAAGACTTGTAGTTTCTATTTAAACTAAACAAATTGTATGAAATTCAAAAGTTACAGAAATCGCAGGCTAAAAACCAAAAACGTGTAATTTTCCGCAGTAATTTTGCAATAAAAATGTACTTTGTTTTAATGGTTTTCAAAATCAGTTTAGTTTAAATAGAAGGTAATAGTATAATAGACATGTGTGCCAAGTTTGAATGAAATCGGTTAAATAGTTTTTGAGCTATCTTCCCCGCCAATTTGAAAAGTACAGCATTCGGAAAAACGCGTTTAAAGTTTCGATGACTGATACACTTCGAATATTCAATATTTAAGTAACTTACCAGCTAATCTGCGATTCCTGGGCCATACAATAATCCTTCAGCTTCTTCATAGGATTCATTTTACTGTAAACGCTGATATCGTCTTGCGAGGACTATTCTAAAAACACTTTCAATGCTACTTTCGAAATTATTCGACTATTATAATAAACTATTCGAGAAAATTTTCGATTGTTTGATGATTCTAATTGAGTGTCCCCCCTTAATACAGAGCAAAAACTGTATCTCTAGATTGTTCTTAGGAAATTTTATATACGTTTGTACGACAAACGGGGCTTAAAATTTATTTTAAGTTAAAATAAATTACAAATTAAAAATCCTGTATTTAATGTATGTAATTTATTGTTTAACATTAAAAACACTGGAAGACCAGGTCAAAGTTTAAAAATAAAATTTCATCGTATTAAAGGCTACGGTTACGGTGGATGCGTATTCGTACGAACTGGCGTTCTGACGAACACGTCCAAAAAATCAAATGCATTAGTTCTTATGCGAGTGGTTACACTACATGCAATTTCTATTCCGATGTCGCACGAATTCATGACGACAGTTCGATATTCCGATCGTTCGTACGAACTCTATCTCTCCATGTAGTGGTGTGTAACGATTCGATCAGCTACCACATATGAAGCAAACATTACCATGGTAACTATTAAAATCAATAAATTCTTGAGAATAATAATGATATATAGGCCCGCATTATTTTGTTTTTTTCGCCTGCACGAAGTCGTCAGAACATATTACAATAATCAAACGAGTTTGATTCGTGGTACGTCGCAGAAAAATGTGATAGCCATGGACAGAGTTGTAGACGTACAAAAATGAATTTCTATCGTTTCATTTAATTCGAATGTGTTTACCACCTATAGAATCAATGCAATGTGGAAAATTCCAACATGTGAAATAATCTTCTGCGATCTTTTTCAAATCACTGGTTTTGGGTACAGGCGTGTGCCCTTCCTAGAATCAATTCCATATGGAAAGACACGTCTCGTAAACTATTTGTCTTATTGCACAGTGGGCAATTCTAATATGAAAAGCTAAGTGATCTAAATGACAGGCCGGTTGGAAGAAATCTGCAAGAAACGTGCATCCTTTATATCTATTGTAGAATGAATTATTATTTGTATATGCCTACATGTCATTGTTTATTTAAAAAATGTGATTTATTGTACATTGCTATTATTCTCAGTTGTAATAGTCAATACTAAGTGGAGGGCCTACGGGGCACATTTCGGAAGGAAATCAGCAAAATCTCGTAGAAAAGGTCCGGAGATGCAGGAGGAACCCTGCTTGAATCATCATGGCCCTACTTTAAGGCCATGATGTTTGTAAAGGAACAATTCCTGGCAAGGAAAATGCACGGAATTATTCTTCCAGATACAGAGGAGAAAAGTGGAAACGATACAACTGTGGAATCCACAGTTAAACATGCATACACATATACTACAGCTATGACAGACGGACGTTTGGTCAGATGAAAAAAAAATGTGATGAAAAACGTGATTCTTAATTACCTTTGGGACCTTATTTCTAGTAAAGTTGCAAAAAGTTGCAGGACTTTTTTAGACTAGAATCTTCGTATTGACGTCTAGTTTTAATAAAAAAAACATTTTTGGTGGGACTCGAAGGGTTTTTGTTATAAACAAAAAAATTAATAATTGGCTTTCAACTTTATATTTTGTTTAAATTTTAAAATTTAAAGTAAAATGCTAATCGCGTTGAAAAATATCTATATGATAAAAGTTTAAAAAAACAATTATTCCATAAAAAACGAATTTTTGCCACGATTTGGTGATTTTGCACCACTGTGCGTCGGTGGCTGCTGCTTTGGCGTCACTCACACATGCATACACATATACTACAGCTATGACAGACGGACGTTTGGTCAGGTGTGTACTGCCTTTTTGTAGCAGTTCGGATATGTTCGTCAGAAAACCGCTACTTCTCACGTTTGTCCGATGAAACAATTGATGTATTCGTCAGAACGCCAGTTCGTACGAATACGCATCCACCGTAACCGTAGCCTAACGATTTATGAATTTTTTCCACCTGGATTGGGCGTTTGGCCCACTGTGCGGCGCGGCCGGTTGCGAGTTTGTACCGTGCTGGAGACAACTTTGAAACTGAGCAATGCGGCTTCTTTGCGGGCACCGACATAGACGGCCACAGAAATGGACAGCGTGTGAAAGAAAGAGTGGAACCGAAACTTTTTATTGTCACATGTTTCGTTGCGAAAACTCTATTAAAATATTGCTGTGATTGTTATGTTGCTACGATTAAAATGAGGCCAAACACGATATGGGTTATGACATATAAAAATCAAAGTGATCGGATAAACTTTCAACAAACGTGCTTAAAAAATGCACCAAAAATTGGAATAAATTTCAAACATCATTTTTTAAAATAAATTAGGAAATTCGTTGCTTACCATGTCCCTTATTTGCGACAGGAAAATTCTTTTAACGATGATCCAAAATTCAATTCAGCTGTTCGCTGGAGGACCAACCTTTTGCTGTGTACTCTCTGCGCTGTCACTGTTGTGCAAAAAATTGGCATGCTAATTGGCGTTCCACCATTTGGTTGCTTCACTTCTCATATCGTTCGTTTGCCCTCGCCTCCGTCCTCTTTACCCGTCCTTTTCTGCTTCTCTATCCACGCATCTCCGACTGTAATTTCACGCGCTGCCCTCATAAATTAGTCCAGTGCTTCACATTTTCCTCGCTTTCCTCTTGCTAACGGTAACTTCGATGTCGATTCTCTCCACGGGTCACTGTGAGTCCGTTACGCTCCCGACCACATCAGGATTCTCGATTTCGGTGGAGCTGTTGTCTGTGATGAATAGCATCTCAAGCTCCTTGAGTCAACTCTACATGGTGTACCGGCTACGAACAATGGAACACAGCTATATCAACGGCAGCCAGTTTGGAAACCTCCAGCGCTGTAGCTCACAAATACCGATTAATAGCTAATTGCAAGCAAGAAATTTATGTATGCAATATAAATCTCAGTCTTCATTGTATATGCTGTTTCCCATTTCACTGTTGGCAATTTTGTGAGGGAATTAATTGAGATCCCCTCTGTTTTCAACTATTCAGTTTTACTTCTTTCATTCTATCATCCCTATTTTTTTCACAAAGAACAATTTTGATACAGACTCTCTCGATTAATACGATACTGCAGGCTTACTGCAGCACGTATGTATTGTATATTGTAATAATAACACTGGTTTTTAGATTTTGCCAGTTATTAAATAATTGCAAAACATAACTTCCATGAGTTCAATATATTTATCAGGTTCTTACGTTATTCGAAATTAGAAGTGCTATTCGAACAAAACACTGAAATAAAATGTCATTCGATACGATACGTATGTTGCATGTGGTGTGTAAAATTATGATTGGTACGTATGTACACGTGCACATGCCTACAGGTTACTTACAATTAGCTACGTATGTACATAAACTGTTAGTCTGTTCCAAATATACCAGCCCGTTTCTGCATGATGTATGTATACATGTACATGCATATCCATTTTACGTGCTTATATCTGAGAGAAATTGTTCTTATCGATGGGCTGAAACGGTAAGTTCTACTTAAATGTCGTTCAAACTCCACTAACTAGTTTAGAAAATGAAGATTCGCAATGGGCAGACAGTGTCTTGCCGACCGAGTGAATAACTTTCTCTATTTAGATGCTAATAGATTTGGCCGAGCTATTTTTAAACTTCTAAACGCTAGTAATCTTTCTACTTAGACCATTTGCATAATATCGGTAATATAGGATTTTAAGATTTTCATAATCTTACTTACAATTAGCTTATGCGAGATCTACTTAAATACACTTGCAGCTAAGGATAATATGCATTTCAATAATAAAGATTTTGATAGATGGAGTGTTAAAAAGCGTTGAGCACTTTGAATACTTATACAGCGCAAAAACCGGTCGAGATAGTGCTCACAATTATTGGCCAATATACATAGACCAATGTGTTTACTGTATACAGGGTGTTCTACTTATTATGAAAATCTATATCATTTTCGTCGTTAAGAATAGTATAAAAAATAACCAATAAGAAACAAATCCGACTAAGGTAATCAATTTCTTTGTGCATGTTGCGTCGCGCGCACCGCTATTCTCTCGTTGACATTTCGCGGGGTCGTAAATCCCGCTTACTCGTGGCGTTATCACTAGAGTCTAGTTATGTTGACGGCGATGGTCGAAATGTGATGTGAAACTTACTTTTTAGGGGCTGCTGCATTTCAGGTTCGAAGGCCTTTCGCCATACGGTAGACACGTGGCTCGACTCTGGAAAACCCCGTGACAAAACAGCTTGTTCTGTAACGAAAGCCTTCAAACTGTTCGGTTCTTGCGACCGGGCAATGGATATTATGGCATTAAATTATGCCGACATTATTAAGGGACTCTGATACAGATATTCATACAGAATGAATTTAGATAGAAACGTATTTTTTTCCAACAAACTTAACGATGTTTTAAGGGAAATGGAGGGATGTCACTTGTGATGCATGTTTACACTTTAATATTTTTTACTGCAAAGATAACGACCCGTCTAGAAAATGTAAGTACACATTTTCTGTTTTAAATGCTTACTCTTGCTGACGTGGATCGATTCTTCGGTGACTGTAAATTCAATAATGTTACATTTACTTAATGAAAAGCAAGTGGCTTTAAAATCCCAATACGTATCGCATTTAAACATATGTACTTCGAATGGCACATAAAATATGCATTATGCTCGTAAATGTTTCAACATGCCTCTAATATCCTACGTTGCCAAGGAAATTGATGCAAATTTTTTGGACATCTTCCTTTTAAAATCACTTTTCATATTCCCTTTCTACGTGCTTATGTAGTAATACAACAGTACAACTGATATTCATGCCAATACCACTGTAAGCTATTCTTTCAGAAATTAGATGAAGAATTTTTGGTATAATAAACCTGATTACTTTGATAAATAACCCAAATTTACAGACGACAACAAAAAGCGTTATCCTTGTGCATTTTAAATTTTAATTTCAATAAATAAAATAATAAAAAACACCGGCTGTATATTTTCTACATATATTCCAGATACATTTTCGATATTTTTTGCAATAGTTGCACATATTGTACTACATAAACAGCTGCACCTTACTTATAACTGTAACAGAACGTCATCGTCTATCGCCTATAACTAACTGCAACCTATTTGACATCGAATATATATAATTAAATTAGATCAGCATTTCATGCAATACCATCTTGTTACGTGTCAAATGATATATATGACGTTCCAAAGAACAGAAATCGGATAAAACTCACGTTTCGCGGTGCACCAAGCAGTACGAGGGTATGCAAGTTCGGACAGTGAAATGCCCGTTCATATTCGTGGAAATTCCAGAATTGCTGCTGAAAATGAATCGTCGTACTATATAGGTAGCTTCCAAACCGAGCATGCGAATAAGCGTAATTTCTTTGATGTACCGACAATCAGCACCCGGAACACGGCGCAAGTTTGCGCGTGCATCGGCAAATCAGCCACGAGCAGCTATTTTAGCGGGCGTGGAGCCATGCGTTTAACGGGGACTTGGTTGAGAAATAAAACGCGCAAACTATCGATGAAAAGTTCGGCAGCGCCAACGCGTTGCAACGTTTGGGAGAGAAAAGTTGCGCTAGTTGATAAGAGTAATTTCCCACAATGAGATATTTCCATTCTCCGACACAATTTAATTGGTACGTTCACTTTCTGGAGTTTACTAATGGCACTTAATAAAACAATGGGAACTGGAAGATTAAACTCACCGCGCTCCGTCCCATTAGATTTGCTGCAATCTATACAAAACTGATTTTGTATGATCACGTTACATATTATTTTGGTATTCGTATTCGACAGTTATTCCTAACTTTCTGCTGGTGGTATATTCGTGCATCACTTTCTTTGTACCAATTTGCACATTCATCTACGTACCTCGCCAGAGTGTAGTACGTGTTATGCCAATGTAGCGTACAATACGTATAAAGTTCAGAAATCGCACAGATTGACAGCGGTCAATTAAATTTTACTATGTAGAACACCTAACGTGTTAAACTAATGCATTAGGTTGTCCCGAAAGTGTGTTTCGCTGTTAGACTGCTCGGTTTTATTGGGCAACGTTTAGCCAAGCGCACTGACTGATCTATTTTTCGTTGATGTTAGAGCACTGAGTGGTTTTATAGCTTTCCAATAGTATAATGAATAATATCGTTTGAATCGATAGCCTCAGTGCTGTTCTGCGTGTATCGAAAATGGATGGAAAAGCAGGGAAGGCATTTGGATCTGATTTGGAATATTATAGAGCCCCTCCCCCCCCTATCTTTCTCTTCAAATCTTGCCTTTCTGATTATTACTTATTTATTTCTTTAAAAAGTTCTATTCGTTATAAAAAATTAAACTCTTTAAATGAGATAAAAATCATGTTGATCAATATTTTGCAACAACGTAAAAAAAATGTTAAAACATGATATCATGATGCTTCCGGACGGATCAAGGAGAATGATCAAAAAGAACGTATCGTACATTTAAAAGTAGTGTACCCTTCGTAAAATTGTTTGCAGTTAATATCTAGTAAGAAGGCGAAAGAAACTTTTGGGACAACGAAAATATATTAAATAATATTTATTTAATATTAAATAAATGACCTGATGTATTAAATGCTCGGTTTATCGAATAAATTAGATCAATAAAAAACGGCACAGATACGACAAGAAATCCACACGCATTTCATAACTTATGTGTATTGTGCAAAATAAGTAAATTCGATCACGTTTCCTGTATAAAAGTGCATAACAGCTCTTTATTAAATGTATGAAAGCATATAATAAGAGATGTGTACGGACACTAGATTGTTTGCAAACGTGGCAACTATTATTCCTAAGATATAAACATATGTGGACGAACCTATGAGTCACTATATGCACGTCACACTTGAAATCCCTATTCGCTTGACAGTTAGCCACTGGGATTAGTTGAATCTAAAAGGTATGCTTAATCAATTGCTGCTCGCAAATCGATTTTAAGAACCGAAAGGACTATTCATACGTTTGGGAACAATGATAGGGGGTCAGCTAATCCCTGTTTCAGTGTCGGAGTATGCTATTTCGCGTGCAGGTAGCAGCTACATCGGGCCACGGGGAAAGGCAACGGAATGGTGGAGAGTAGGCTGTGCTGACGTTGAAAGATGGTAGTGCTCCTTCTCCCTGGCCGCTGCTTCCAGCATGATATAGCACCATCGAAACGCGCTGATAGATCCAATTTACAGGGCGCCTTTAACACACCGCACATACCCATACACAAAACTTCAACCTCCCACCTCGGCTTCGTTCACAGGCCTGAAGACAATTTTTAACTCACCGAACCGCCCGCCTCTGCTAACCCTTCGAACGATAGGGAATGATTTGGGCATTTTCTTTCCGTTCCCTCTAGACTCTGGGCGAAGCTATTCGTTTTGGGAGAATTTGGTTCAATTCTCTACCAAAGCGAGGCGACTGGAATGAACCTTACGACGTGCTACTATAAACGAATAACGTTCTGTGTATGTACAGAACTTAGTACAGTCGGACCTCGATAACTCGAATCACAAGGGAAGGGAAAAAAATACTTCGAGTTATGGAGGTTTCGTGTTATCGAGTGTTCGAGTAAGAGAGATTTAACACACGAAAATTCGACTTATAGAGGCTTCGTATGACGGTTGACTTTCCGACTTGCGAGGACGGAAAGGAAGGCAAATTAAACTTTTCCACGCGAGTTACATTTTTATTGTACACATGTATAAACGTAATCAGAAGACGAAAGTTAGGTCGCTATACATACATATATGTACCGACTTCTTATTATTCAAAAAGTCAGTAATTTTGCTATGAGTTAATGCATTAATACATTGTTTATCTATGAAAATTGACGAGAAACGATTACCTCCCATGGATATGCACGTGTTCATTTGATGTTTTCTTATGTCTTATGTTTCGAGGCAATCCTAACGGTTGAAAGGAAGGAAACGATTGAATGATTTCTGACACAAGTTATAAACTTCGAGTTGCAGAGGCAGCAGCGATAGAAGTTCGACTTATATAGGTAAACTTCGAGTAGTAGAGGTTTGACTATTCTAAATTCGAGTTACAGAGGTAAAATGATGCATCTGGACATGTGGCAAATAATTCGAGTTAAAGTAAGTTTTATTTCGACTTATAGAGGTTTTTGCAGCGGAGCGGAAGGGAATTAAGAAAATTTTCGTCTTATAGAGGTTCGAGTTGTCGAGGTTCTACTGTATATTAAATTTGGGTTTAAATTGTTGCATAATTTTGCTGCAATGATTGCGATAATGGGTACTCTCTCTCTGAAAAGTTTGTATCTTTGAATACACGGATGCACTTGCAAGCCTTTTCTTCTTTCATCAATTACATGTACATACGCGTACAAAACATTTTCGCATAAATAGGTTTTGCCATATATGTATTTAAAATACTATTTGCAGGATATTTTGAAAACTGTTAAGCTATAGAAGCTTCTCAATTAAACTGTGTCGTATATAGTGTGGCACTCTGTATTCTCCGGAAGTATTGAAGACAGCGATCGATTTCTTTTCAGGTGCAGCGCAATTCGATTCCAAGCCTCAAAATTTCACAAATAAAATGATGCATATGAGTATTTTTATATTTTAAAGTAGCTGTACTAATTTAGTTTTAGAAAATTTCTGTACAATCGTAGCAATTTCCGTTTGAAAAATTTATTCATTTTGCATAATAAAAGGGGTGTAATAATCAACGCAGAATAGATTGCACGGGATCTAATAATTAATTCTTGTAGATCAGCAATCAACTTTCTCAGAATACAATACAGTATTAACTTAGTCCTTGAAAACATGTGGACAACATTTGAAACAATTAATAGAGGAATATTTAATCACCAGAGGAGTTCATTAGTATGTTTTAAAGTCATCTTTAACTTTACTGTGTTGACGATTAAAGAGATCTATTCGAAAACATACAAACGTGTGCGTCGTTCTATTTCAGGAATTGAGGGTCGTTATCCCTTGTTGCCACCTACGAATTTATTTGCGATCCACTATCGTCTAGATATGAAGAATATCGACTCGTAAAATTCTAAAACAAAATTTGTCCGGTGTCCTTACAATTTCGAAAAATACGCCGTGTAACTCTAAAAAAGTACTAGTTTAACTCTTATGTTAGCAACCGGGTACCCGGGTACCCATTTCATGTTTCCTACAAGAATTTCTTATGTTCTGGTAACAATAATGCAAAACCCCTCTGGATCCATTGTTTGGATGTTCTTACGTCGATATACCAATTTTAAATAAAATTGGTTCGCAATTTTTTAAGTTGTAAAGCTTTAAACATATTTATACGCCTGTCTGGCAACCGGGGTACCCGGCTACCCATACATATAAGAGACGTGATTGTTAGATGTTCTGTGCACATAAACATGAACCAATTGTCAACTAAAATGGTTAATTTCTTTATTAAATTACAATAATTAAGAATGCTGTGGACAATTTATGCATATTGCTATATAGTATTTGCGTGTTCGTCACAAATAGGACGGTCGCACTTGTGGCAAGCCTTTCGTGTTTTTCGTCGCTTCTTTTCGGGATCAGCCTGACACATATAACAGGATCCCGCGACTTTTTTCCTTCCACTGTTGTCGTATTCTTGTGTAGAAGTAGAAGGATTTTCATTTGTTTCTACTTGACTATTTATCATGCTTTGTATTGCCGATTTTGTGGAAAGATGTCTCATAATTTGAGCATTTGCCAATCGGGTTCGAATTGTTGGAAAACAAAGGTCTTCCCCTAATTGACGTGTTCAGATAAAATATTTATAAAAAAAACTGATACTTGATTTCAGTATAAGAATATACATATAATAGATTTGCATAAAATGTTCAAAGCTGCAGCTGTTGAGTTATAGAAATGAAAGTTAACAGTCCCGAAAAAATATAATTTCATATTCCAGCCACTCATTGGCTAAATCGGTTAACTCCACAAAACAAAAATAAGTCAATTTATTTTAAGTATAAGAAGTTAAGTGTCAAGCAAGCGCTTTCACGATAAAATTTTAAATAATTCGATAGGCGGAGTTAACCAAATTGGCTAATGTGCCGATGGAAACAGTATGGGGTACCCGGGTACCCCGGTTACCAGACAGGCGTTGAAATTTCGGTTGCTGGCATAAGAGTTAAATAGTACATGCGAAACTAATACATTCGTAGGAACTTTATGATACTACATACACCACCGCCACCACCACAACGATTTTCGGCATGCAAGAATTGGCTGTATTAAGTCTCAGCAAAAACTGCAATACAATATTAAAACGTTTCATTAAAGTTATTTTTTTATAATTTAACTCTGTATTGTTAACAATTTTAAGGTGAAAGAAATATGTATATTAGCACATATCGTGTTGTTATTTAGCAAAACCTCCATCTTTTCAGAACGATATACATACTCCAGTACGCTGGAACTTGCAAAAACCTTGATACTAAATCTCAATGCGTCATTGTCTATAGTATCGCTCGTAACCGACGAATTAGTTCTAGCGATTCGTCAATTTCAATATTTATAATAATTGTAATAACCGGGACAGGTGTATTGCATATGCATATGTTTCGTTATGTACGTAAGATCCGAGCGATTAATCCGTGCGGAGCAATTAGCAGTATGGAGCATCCGACAATCGGGGCGTAGGCCTCGATTTCAGACTCCGGAGGGTCGAACCAAACACCTCGTCAAGGTGGACGTGCCTGCAGCTCGTGTGAGCCCAGCTGACCCTCGACGATTAATGGTAAACTTAATTATTGGACCTCCTACCACGCCAACGTCACGTTGCACTGCCTTCACCTGCCCCTGCTTCGCGTCCATCTACGCATAGGAGTACATGTATATGTACTAAATGTGCAAAATCGACCGCGAAATTATTTTACAGGTATGCAATCACGGTTAAGAAACATACATATAATGACTTCTGTTTTTTTTCAAATTCATAGTACTGAATATGTATGTAATGTTTGGCAACGTCTGTTGGAAACTTTTCTTTAACTATCGAGTCTTAGATAATACGCTACAGAATATTTTTGTTCAGACTGCTTTTGCGTAATTATATCTTGTCGACGTTTTTTCTTATGAAGTATATTCATTAAAATTCCGTCCCTTCAAAAATATACATAAATAGTATGCTTTAGGCCTTGGGCAGTATGTAGTATACATAATATAAATTTCGTTATCAATGAACTACCACTGTTTTCAGTTAACGCAAACACCAATGAAGTTAACCAAGGTTTCTGATTTGTATTGTGCAAGGAGACGATCGGCGTCTAGACTCTAGAGTAACACGAGATCGTAGTCAAGTGTCTTAGCGCGACACGGGACTTGTTTAAGCGTGCGGCGATCAGGGCACATGATCCCGCGAGGGGTCGACATTCCGTCACAAGGGCCCAGACTCATTCAGTCTTACAATTAGACAAACCATAGCATAGACAACAAGTGTCATTCATATACATTTAATAAAAGTATCTTTCTATTTCACCACGAGTCGTTCTCATTTACTGGACACTTCCACCTCCTGCATACATTTAATGAACAACAATTTTTGTAAAACGTTGCACGCGGGAAGCGTATAAAAAAATATTTGACACGGTTTTACCTACTGAGATTCATGTTTGGGGTGATGAAAATCGCTCCCCCGTGCGATCAATCTGTTAAGTTACATCCAACCGCAAATGTAAGTCATGCTGGATTTGTTAAACACATGGGACGATGTAAATTCTCAAGTCTCAACCGTACCTAAATTTGTATTGGAGTGAAAAATTAACTGTTTTATGTGACCAAAGTGGAGTACAGGTAGCTCTCGATTATAAAATAATTATAAAATAATACCAGGTTGCACTGAACGCGGACAAAAATTCAGGTAATGCGAGGTTCACTTCTTTCGTTCTGTACAATTGTGGAAGCATTTAGTTTTGCGTTTTAACGGTCTTTAAACTTGTTCTGTTTCGTGGAAACGAAGGATAAGTCGTCTCTGAACTTCTTCTGTTACATGATCACGACCGAACGTCTGAATCTACTTATTCTACATCTTCTGCGTATTTTAGTTTACGTCATTTACTAGCCTATTTTAATTTATTTTAAGAGCTTTAGCACAAATATAGTGGCACATAAATATGCTTCTGCCACTATAATTTAATAAAATACGCATTAAAGGGTATACACATAATTTTTTATTGCGTATTTTTGTTAAATTGGAACCAATCGCTGCGTTTCAAGGATTCGAATAATGCGACCAATTTCTGACATTTATTACTCTCATTAACCGAGTCCTGCCTGAATTGCATTAAGTTTGTGCTCCTTGTATTATCCAAATACTAATATTCTTGTATATTTCTATTTTAATTAAAATATAGCTTTCTGATAACTTTCATATTGACTGTAACTTTATTAGACCTTACAATGTCTTGCAAGTTTACAACATTTGTACAATTCCCTTGTTGGTGAAAAGATCTCTGAATTGTCTGTATTTCTTAATAAAACTCGGCGGAAAAGAAAAAAGTCACCCTTTGGTCCTATTGCTACGGGAGGTCTCATGATTTGTATCCAGTGCTTCCAAATATTCAGATGCCATAGCATCAACATCCTCGCTTTCTTTCTCAAACTTCGCCTAGCAGTACTCGAAGTGTTTACGATATCATTATCGAAGGAATTTAATAAAATGTCGAAATAATTGTAATGTTTAAAATGTGTATAGAAGAGGATATTTTAAAAAATCTTTGTTAGGAGGATATTGTTAATAAGTTTACAAACATCAATGCCAGAAAAACAAAATTTTCAATTTTTTAAAATAATTTAATACTTGCGCATGTTTTATTTCCCTTTCATATTTTTTTGTAATCTCAAACGATAATAATATAAATGTACACAACTTCAAAAATTGTGTTTTTGTTTGACAAATATCACTCTCATTCTTGTTTATACAAGAGGTGCCCCGATTTTCATTTGCAGGTATGCCTAGGGCCCGAAAAACTCTAGATGCGGCTTTGGTTACATGGGGTGAAGTTCGAAGAATACAGTGGACGGAGAACGAGGGAAATTTTATTTGTGGCGAAAAAGTGACGAATCAGGAGGGAGGTGCCAAATTGTGCAGCGTTAGGATGCAACAAACTTTCCAGTGATGCGATTCATGCCTAAAACATTGGTCCAAATGTTTTGAGAAGGCCCGTATGATACTCATCGCACGTATGAATGCTGCTTAACAGTCTGTCCGCCGATCAGTACAGATAATTTCATCTATCTTCGTAAAATGGTCATCAATTTTGAAAGGAGACGACCTACCCACCGGCCTTTCATCATCTTTGATTCAAAACTATCTTCTTTAAAACGTCCGACCTAGTCAAAGTAAATGGTAGGACTCACGGCTTCATCTCTGAAGGCTGTTTTCAAAAGTGTTTTTGTCGGTGCGTTACCAAGTTTAATACAAACTTTCAGTATCTCCGTCTTAAAAATCGCTACCTTTAAAAAACTACCAATATGAAAACAGAAACAGTATCACATTCAGTTGATGCAAGCTTAATGGAGTTAATTCATAAATGATGATATTAGAATATGGTGTACCCATTTTCCTTTTCCATTTTCTTAATATTGAGATGAGTATGCAGTGCTGGAATTTTCCTTGATCTGTCAGCATCTTCTCGCAGCTAGAGAAGATACTCTCTCTCGTCAGCTTTAATTGAACGCACCAGTTACAGTGTTCGATTTATACTCAATTGTGCGTACAGATACAAGGTTCGAATAATAGAACGTTCGGATACAGTGGATTGTTCGGATGATAAGGCATTCGGATAAAAGGAGTTCGTATAAGAAAGGTTCTACTGTACCATGAATACAGATTCGCTCATTTTTTCTACGAAATGTAAATATAAAAATATACTTCCTTTATCTTATTTTATACGATAACTTTTTGTATTTAGTCACGTCGTCCTAAGTTCAAGCATTGTAGTGGCACTTTTGATAACAATAATTCGCCGTGTTTCATTATTGTACCGCTTTGTAACATATGCATATTTCCAATAATATGTTCACCTTGAATAGTTTTGAATTGCAAGCAATTTTGTTTATTGGAAGAAGTAGTGGATCACTTGAAAAAGCCTATATGCAATGCAACGGATATTCAAATTGAATAATAAAGAAGGTGTTTGAACAGGATTCAAATACGGTAAGGCACTTTACTTGTAACGTTTTAGGATAACAGACTGGCATGAATCCTACACTGGTTTCCCACGATCTGAAATTCAACAGTTTCTTAACTGTGACTTGCAAATCTGGGGAAGATTTTCATACTAGCAATTATCTAATTTTTCTTACTGATGTTTTCATAAAAAAAATTGTACAAAAGTGCATTTTAAAAATGGATACGAATTATATTTTTAATGAAAAAAATTTTTCATATTAAAGTATGACACTCTCTCCATTTATTTTTCTTCTTTAGTGGTAAAACTAATTGCATCGCACAGGAAACCGCAAATGCGGTTTACAGTGTGCGTACACGAAACAATATCACGCTACATTGTAGCTTTCTACTTAGGAATTTCTACTTATAGAAAGTTTTATAGTTAGGAACTTCAGTATAAGTGCTAACACTATCAGAACAGCTTCTTCAATATCTTGTATATTCTTGGCTGAATTGCAGAAATAGTTAGCATGAACTGACTTTCAATGAATCATTCTATGTTTGAACTACTCGAAGAATTTAAAGTCTTGCAAGCAAATAAATAAAAAATGTGCACATAGGCACATATATCTTTCTCATGGAACATACATTTCTTCCCAAAATTGCAATGATTGACTATTAATAAGCGCGGATGCAGTGAATCAGTTAACATATACGAGAACAACGTGCACCGTGAAAAACGATGGAACCTATAAATCGATTTACATTAGTGGCGAGTCACGTTCTTCCCAAGCCTACAATTTTCTACTTATCGAAGACCAGTTGTGTAATAACTAATTACGTATCGCCATATCAGCCGAGCGAAGCGTTATGCATTCGTCGTGGAATGAAACAACTTTCACTTAACCGCGCGGAGCGATATTTGCAATGAAAAGCACAAGGGTTCTGAATGAAATGGTGGATGGGCCGGATTGAAGCAATTGCGGCCGCATTTCGTGGAAGAGCGCACGGGGGATGTACTTGACGTATTGCTCGAGTGATCGGATATCGATTAGCCCGCCGCACGGCTAGTCCACAACACCCTCCACGAGTCGTAACTTGCACTCGAATGCTATTCCACTAATTACCAAGGCGACAGGGACCACTGCGGCTGGCACTTCTGACGGTGGATCTTGACGGTTCCACGCATATGGGCTGGGTGAACTGGTGAGATTGTCGGCCAGGCGTATGTGGTTAATCACTGGCCGATCGTTAAGGTACATTATCCTCCTTCGTTGTGCAGCGGCATTATCGCTAGAATCTTCCCGAATTTCCAGCTAATTTTATTCCCGCGGTGCGTTCACAAACCGCGCGTTAACCGTCACTTTCGCTTATACAATGTATGTAGGCATGCTGTGACCACGCTGAACCGTTTGTCCTATGTAGTTCGCGGCTCGTTGTTATGGGTTGCGTGAATTATTGTAGTTCTGCGACTGGCTTTTAGGAAAGCTTAATGACGACATCTGCTTAGGTCGGTACCTGCGTCACCAAACAGAATCGATTGAGAATTTCACTCTGAAGCTTTTGCCTTTTGGTCCTGATTGTAAATAGGCATACCGTTACGCAGTAACTGGACTGCTGTATTACAAGGCATGTTATATTATTCGACACGGCGAATTTTCATTAAGAGTGCAAAACGTTAGTCGCGCAGTTGTTAACGTTTCACGGTAGTCTTCCAATGATTGTGCATTGAGAGATAGATGCAGTAGGATCTAGATTATCTGAACGCAGGATATCGAAACAATTAAATGATCAAATTTTGGTACATGTGCGTTATAGGAGTCAAACAAATTATCGATCGAATTAACGGGATCTTTGACAAAGGAAGCGGCAGACCAGAATAATGTAAACATTTATAATACCGTAAAGATTTGTAAATACTCGAAAGTATTTGAGGCATCGAAGACAGCATTTAGGTGGTATGGAACACAAAAAGAAAATAGTTCCATGGAAGTACTAACTTTGGCGAAGGTATTGAATCTAGCGGTTCAGAACTATTGAGGAAGTACACTAGAAGACGGAAAAAATTATCAAGACATATACAGGGTGTTCGTTTTAGTGGCCTGCATCTTCTTTTTATCATTTTCCAATAATACAAAAAAATGTATTAATACTTTATCTCCACTGCGTAGGCGTAGATGTTCAACGATAACAAAAATTTGTAAAATACTTTATGCCATAGAGAACCCAAGTCCGCATTGAATTATTTAAATGGGAACATACACAATTCCATTCCACTATGTTCTAGATGACGCGAATGCGAATTCAGCCAGTGGGTACATAATGAATAACGAGACACTACATAATTCAGACAATACTAAATTTACAGCTGTGAACGCGGTAGTACTAAACATAAAATTACCGAGGAAACTTGAAACCAATGGAAACTGAAACGAAGGATTGGATAATATAAATATTACCTTGAAACTTTGTAAGAAATAGCTGCTGGAAAAAGAACTTCGTATGGAATAGCAACACCGGAAGCAATTAACATGTTCAAATTGTATTATTATTATTAATGCACTTGTTGTTCCACGAGAGGACCTCTCAGTATTGCTTGGCCAGTTATATTCGTGTAAAGATATGTTCTAGGTACTTTCGTCTGATATTTTTGTTTCTGCACTATGGCAGCACTCAAGATATAGTTAATATTTGTAGGAAATAATATTATGCATTTGAACTTTTATGAAACAAATAAGAAATACTCTCGTAAAATAGTTTTTTCTCTGGAATATGAGATAGACTAATGCAAACTATTATATTTTCAATAATTATATTTTAAATAAATTTACCAAGGTGGTAGGACTGCTACAACCATTCTCGTCATTAAATTAAATTCTTTTAAATCCTGTTCGTTCATTATAATGATCGTAATACAGTTTATAATCTACGTATATCCAGGGAAGATGAAATACTGTATAGAAGTTGCAAAGTAACTAATAATGTTTTGCAACTATTATAATACTATTCATTGTTTGCTGAAGTTTAACAAACCGCGCCCCATACCCCTCAGATCGTGGCAAAATACGCGGGTGGGTACTGATGAAATTTTTGTCAAACATTCCCGTCGGACACACAGCAAATTTTGATAATATTCAATGCATAAAATTAACATCAGCCGTCCAATGACTTTCTAAAGGAACTCCCAAAATAAAGTTTTTTAATGTGCTCCCTTATCTTGTTCTGTTGCGAAATTATATCTTAAAGGCGAAAAGGCGGGCAATATTTTGAAGGTCGCTTTCCCTGTTCCAGGATAAATTTCTGTCGGAAGAAACGGCGCTCTTTACATACTGCATTCAGCCTGACACTAAGAAATGCTTCGCTAGAATCAAAATTGTTCAGTCCTGTAATATTTCGTCGAAATTAGAATTTTCTGTAAAGTTGAACACACATGTAACTTTTTATACACGTAAACAATTGAAGTTATCCTATGTTCTTTAACTTCGTGGAATTTATTGTTAAAGAAAAATTTATCGACTAATATTGATATTGTGAAACAGTTAGTGCAATAAAATCTACGCTATGTACGTATTAAATTTACTTGCTCCTTAAATACTGTTTAATATTTGATAGTATTTGATCATACTTAGGACTTCGAGGTGCATATATGTATGTGTCCCTTTCTACAGCCTGAAAATGACCTACGAATATTTATGATTTTCCAAAAAAATATTGCAATTAATTACTTACATATATCTGAATGCAAATATATTCATCGTCACAAAATGTGTTGCATAGGTTGATTCTTAATTGACCAGGCAGTGTTCCAATTCGCTATGGCCAAGTAGTCGTCGTTGCTGGCCATTAACTCTTATTAACCCTTTTAGTCTAAAGGTAACGATCCACGTTACCCATTTTGCCTGCGAAAATGTTCGCCGTAGCGATTTATCATTATTGTCCTTTATCACTAGCCTTTGCTAACATTGTAAAGATAAATCGTTACTTTCAACCTTAAAGGGTTAATGAAGACATGCCTTTTGAGTAATTCGCTGTCTGCCCAACTAATCTGTGTACACCATCCATTTCATGTCTTAGATGTTTTACAATTGGCGCCGATTTTAATTTTAAGAACGCTTCAACATTAGCATTTACGTTGGAAGATTTGTATCAGTTTTTCCTTCCCTTTCCATTTTGATTCGAATCTTACTGGAGTTTCACAAGTTTATCGGTTTCTTAATTTCAATTTCGCCATGCTTCCGCAATTAACTTCTTGTGTTCCAGTTTCCACTTGTATTATAGGTACGCCCAAGCATTAACTAACTTTGTGAAATTTGTTTTCGATAGCCCTGTTTCACTGCCAGTGAATAATAGCCAGTTTGTATTACTTTGGATTTGTAACCCTTAAATCGCATGCGTTGCACGGTGCGTCTATATATTCAATGAGCAATGATACATTTAACCTTTAGCACTTTCGCGAGCGGTGAAACGTTATTCCTTCATATATAAAACGGTTTATTTATTGGTGGTACACCGTTTAACAGTGTCTGCGAAACTGCAATGAATATATTACTTTAAACTGTGTGCAATAATTACCTGGAACTATGAAATAAAACAACGCATTATCAACACCTTGCACAACTTATCAATTAAAATTGAATATATATTTGTTTAATAACATTGTGCACTCTAAAAATCGGATTTTCTATCGGCATCAGACTTGTTCACTGTCACGTTGGCTGTACGTGTGAAACACTTGTATACTAATTGTTTTCGAATAAGTGGTTCCGCATGATTGTATACGCCCTAGACGCGTTAACAAATAGATCAAATAATTCATTTGCACAGCTAACTTTGTTATTCAGAAACACATATTCCATCAATTAATACAGCTCCTCCATCTCTAATAGTTTTCGAAATATTTGCCAAAATGTATGTACTATCCCCAATTTGCAATTAGGGAGACATTTTCACCCCTTTCAAAGTGGGCGATTGCCCACAAATGAAAGTTTAAGTCCAATTTTTTTTAGAACTACCTTCCCCCATAGCTTTATCGACATTAGTATGCATGAGTTCCATTTGCTTTTCCGTTAGTCTTGTATAACACGAGTTTGCATAACGCGTCATTTCTTAACTTCGCTGCACGCGTCGTGGAGTGTGAGTTTGTAAGTTCATTTTGTTTGCTCGCCACAACCTAGAAAAATCAACGCTGGCATTATGACGTTCCCTAGCATCTACCTCTATATTTAGTAAGCTGCTAGCGCTGAAACAATTCTTTCATTTATTAAATTTACTTTAGATAATTTGTTTATTTGTATATGCGTGTCCTTTGTTTATTTTTCGTACGCGTCATTCAAAGTCGAACAGAATAGAAATGCGTTAAAAACATTGAAGGGGCAGCAAACAGTTGAACTCTAGCGTAACACGTGTCCGCAAGCTTATTACGCTACAAAAACAAATACATACACATGCAACGATGGGTCAAAAACCTAACGAACGTGCTATATTGAGGTTTGCTGTTCACTTCGATTTTTCATTTCCAGCACAAAGGCTAATTGCGTTTGTTTGTTCCATAGCTGCTGCGATACGTCGATAAAAAGAAAGTTTTAACGTGACTTGATGCGAACATTAGAATGTGCAGCGAAGTTCGTCGACGCTTTACTTTAGTTTTTGCACTCTTGATGGAAGTGCAAACAGCGCGAGTGTGACTGCAATTATATTGCTTCACTCCTGTGGCAGAATGCAGGTCATGAAAAATTTGTTTTCAGATTTTTAGACGCATCATCACACTATTCCCGACGTTGTTGCGTTGGTGTACGCGCATGTTGATCCCGTTCTATATTCGGGGTGCTAGAAAAAGTGTTGCTCCTGTTCTGAGTATTCAATACTTGCTGAACTGTGTAGAAACATTTAAAAGGGAAACATTTGAAATAAAATTGGCGGTCACAGTTTGTTGAAGTTAATTTGTGATCAGATAATGATCGGGTAATCATATGGTCGTCGTGCGATTTAGTAGAAATGCTTAAATTGTTTTACTGTTATTCATTGCTGTTGTTATTGTGGTAATTGTCTGGACTGATTTTCGAAAAAAATCTGATATTCTTTAAAAGAAATTTAGAACGACTGATTTGAAGGTAAGGGATAGTGGTTTGGGCAATCTAAAACCACATACATACGTATATACAGACATTCGCGAAAGTGTCTATAGACCTTCTAAGTTCCAAATATTTGTAAACCTGCATCGATATTGAACACTGTAAACAAATACGACACACTTCACCACCGATCAAAATGTTTTAAGTTTTATGTTAGTCTTAGCCAATACACAAACGATTTACTGTCTACCCTATTAGGAAAATTCTTGAATTTTTTAAACGTATAACAGTCAAGTTCATGTATTGCATGTAAACTTTTGTACCTCACTGTGCATTAAACTGTCCGATTGGTTGTAGCGCCATTTAATATTAATCGTAAGTATAAGTGCAACGTTGGGAAAATGCGATACTTAATTAAGGAATTCTTGTCGGAGAAGGTGTAGAATGTATAATATTATAAGGTTATTGAAGTTGGAAGATTAAAAATGTAGCTAATGTTCAGTCGATGAGTTTGTAAAGGTATGTGCAGGTGATGACTCCTCCGATCCCTCCAGTCTTGCCCTTTAATCACGTATTGTATGTGTGTATTATAATCTCGAAGGTACAAAGCAACAGTCTGCGTTAATCCTCTTTCACTGATTAAAAAAAAATGTTGCGATCTGTATAATTGAACAGAAGGCGAGTCCCTGCTGGTCGAATCATAAGGGAATACAAGTTTTGTCTCCGATATTAAAGTATAAATTATTTAATCGGATATTTGCACTAGGCACTGCTTGTACTTTTATTGACTTAGCGAAGTATCAGGTTTTAATGAGCACTGGGCCAACGTCTCGACTCGCTGGAAATTTAACTTCCACAATTTCTGGAAATTTTAACTATCGGAAAAACAGTGAAACTTTGCCGCGTTCCTTACCCTCGCGCAATAAAAACGTTGCTTTATGTTTTGAATTTGCGCAACGTTAACTGAACATTTGTTCTCCAGCCGTCGTGGAAGTTTTACGTTTATGCATGGTTGAATGCTGCGCACTTGTGCATCTTATATCCCGATAATTCAGTTCGATTCGAAAGTAATTGCCATTGCTTTGCCGCAGTTATCACTTTACTGAACCAATTGAAACTCCTATTATTCAGTATCCGCGTCACAGCCATCGTAAAAATTGTATTTATGCAGTTTTGATCACAATCTTTCAAATGAAACAAGGTGCAAAAGGTAAAGGGATTGTATTTGTTGAAGTGTTTCGAATCTCGTATCTTTTTGTTCTTAGCCCTGCTCGAGCAATGGTGCTCGGATGTGCCGAAACGTGGCGCTTAAAAAGCCTTCTTTCGTTATTATTCTCGTCGAATTGATTACGGTGTCCACGTTGGTTGTGAGAACAGTAGCCACGTGCATCAATAAAAGTTATTCTTTGCTCTTACGAAAAGGAAGTTTATTTAATTTAATAATATATTTAATAGTATCATTTTACGGAGCCGTGGCAATTGTACTAACTCTTAATAATGCTTTACTGGATTTTGCCTAAATCAACGCTATCGCATTATACAAACAGTTCCTGCTATACAGTATGAATGTATGCATTGTACGAGAAATAAATTTGATCCGTTCAATGTCAATCATCGCGCCTAATCCGTTGACAGACCTTTCCACCAAACATATGAAGGATGGACGATGAAGGGTGTGCAGAAATTCTCATCGTTCCAACTCCCTTCCACCGCTTTTTATTTGCGATCGCATGCAACCAGCGCATTCGAAATACTCGGATTTACTCATAGCAGTTTTTACGAACGCCCATTTATCTTCCGTACCTTGATTCTGATATCCAGCCTCGAGTTATTTTGGAATTGGTTACTATGGTGACCGTACTTCTGTTTACATACGAACAGGTACTAAACCTCGCGTGCAATTCTGTTAAGCAAAGTTGACC
The DNA here is from genome assembly GCA_963667235.1 of Nomada lathburiana. NCBI lineage: Eukaryota > Metazoa > Arthropoda > Insecta > Hymenoptera > Apidae > Nomada > Nomada lathburiana. The sequence goes on from OY763902.1 coordinate 3,512,571, forward strand.
CCGAAATTTGAATATGTTAAGGAAAGAGCGAACAAGTGTTTTGAACGTTGTTATCTTGTGACAAGAAATAAACTGAAGTTACTCGTTAATTATTAGGTTTGGGACTAATGAAGGTCAATACTTTTTTACTCAGAATTCGACACTCTTCCATACTTTGGTAGAAAAAATATAGCATTCTATTTAAAAAAACCAAATTGACCTTCAAATCTCCGAAACGCTTCTACCTATATAAAAAATGTATACACTACGTAATGTAGCCCCTCAAACCATGCAACTTTTGTATACAAAACTTTTTCGTAGAACGCATACTTTGAAAGTTATCGAGGTGTGCAAGTTGCGTGGACCACCCTGTACGTATACCGAAATCTTACTTTATGTTCGTAAATGAAAGCTTCGAGCCTGTGCCTACGTTAATTCATCGCACTATATCGCTCTATCTTACGTACAATTAGTTTCGACGCTTTCCGTTCGACGTTTTCGGCACACGATGCTGCAGATCCCAATCAGTAGATGCGACCTATTCAGCCGATAGTGAAAATGCATGTGGTCTGATTCTATAATTGTGTCCGGATAGGTGGGCTTATTTCGCTGCGATCAATTAGACCCGCATTCCTTTCCGCTCGCCTTCTTTTCGGCTCTGAACAATACTTGCAATCCTGTCGATTATCCCCAAGATTCAGGAATCCACCCCTTACGTCAGCCGTCCTCTAGTTTCCACTCTGCGCTAAAAAGAATTCGTTGCAGATATAAAACATACTTCCACCTAACATATCACACACATATCGAGGGACAACATGTTAATAATTAGAACGCAATTTCAAGTCAAGTTTCGGTCCGCGAGAGCTCTGATTTAGGTCAGTTTCCGACTAATTGTAATTGATGTTGTCATAAGGAATTGAATGAATCAGAGGGGACTTCTTTCCGCACTTAAATCTTATTTAATACATTAATTCACACAGTAAGTACAGCGATCGCTATTGAACGAATGCTGGAGTTACGAATCCCTTCTTAAGGAAGCTGTCAGGAAGTTGCAGAGGTTCAAGAATGCGGATGACAGTGTAGTGTAGACTAAAGTAATGATTCTGTTGGATTCCGGGGTAAACGAAATCGTGTGCAACAATTACTTTTGCAAGGAGGTTTTATATAAGAATTCCGTGACGAGTTTGCGCGACAGAGTGATGGTATGCGTTGTGTCCAAAACTATTCTAAGTACGATTAGTATTCTGCTACTATATATATTATGAGGTTTAGGGGAAAAGGCTGACCTTAGCCGTTGTTGTGTCGCTTTAGCCAACGCGGAGTCTGGCCCTTGGCACTTGTCATATCGCTGACTACAACCTTAGTGAACAATATTGACTCTAACTAGGCCAGGATCCGCGGGCATTACATATTATCGGGGACCCAAGGGCTGGTCATCCAACAATTCATTGGCCTGTGACAATAGTGTTTAACAAATAGTGCATTGATGATTTTTCAGTAGGCAGTACGATTGATGCCTTTGTTTCGCTTCCATCAAATTTCGGTCGACATTGTTATTAATTGACTTGTGAGAGTAATTCAGTAGACAACAAGAAAAGCGTTCTAGTTTGAAAACAAATATATATATATATATATTTAAATTCGAACATCGCTTCAGATTTTCAATATATTTTTCCACCGAATTTTTATTTATTAGATGTCTGGAAACATACATCACGATACACCAGGTGCCCTCGTTTTGTACGTCAAAATCAATTCATTTTTAAAATGTAGCCGATTAAATTGTAGAAAAAACGATGCACAAATATACAATGTATGCATGTCACAGAGGAAAAACTTCTAACCAGCTAACACTGACCATTCATAGCAACAGCTATCAAAACTTTAGCACTCAACCAATCCATTGCAGCGCCTACCAATCATAAATAGATCCATCTTCAACCCATCTGCGAGTCGATATTACACCAAGTTTCAAATCGGCTTTGCCATATTGATGTGTGGCAGAGATAGCGTATAAGCGTACGTTACATTACACGCTACACCACCGAACGAATTTACAGCTCGTCACAATCGGCAGCCGAGAACGTGTATTAAAGTGGAGTATACCACCGCATGCTCATGAGGATTTAGATCTCATTTGATATCGTAACGAGGTCGCGTGCTTCAGAATATGGATCTTGTCCAAAAATATAGAATGGTTTAACGACGATAACTTGTCCTTAGTTTAAGCGCAGGAAAGCGTAGCTAACAATAAGATTCAGGACGCTTAGTTGTGTATATCTTTAGGGTTTGAAAAAAAACACTAGCTCAACTTTAGGAATGTGATATACTGATTTTGATATTGAAGTAAGGTATACATTCAGATGCATAACAGCTCTGTCGCCAAATTATAGTCTTACCAACGAAGCCTATTAAAGAGCAATAATTATGATTCGCTGAAATTTTACTCGCGGCCTAGTGAAACAAGTTGTGTACGTGGATGAGTATAAAAGTAAGGCGAAACGTAAACGACCTAAGGTATTCTTTGTTAAGAAAATTAATTTCCAAATTGGTTTGGTCTTATTGGTATTGGAATATTCCCTATAGCGCGATCATCATATGAATCCCTTAATTGACAAGTAAATTACGTTTCTTTTCTTAGTATTGTGAAATTTTTACTTTCACCCCAATATTTTCTACACTCTCTTTATCTGTGACATAAAATTGATACTCATTTTTTTGTAGTTTCGAACTTACGCCACTGGTTAACTGTTACACTAGCAGGGTGCGTCCGAGCGAACGTGTATCGGAAAGAACAGTCTTTTTAAAAAGCGAGAGATTTTTAAATTATTTGATTGTCGTTTACGATTCGCGATGGTATTTAACATTAGAATGCTTTAGTTCGCTTGCAAAATAGAATTCTCTACACTATTGCATTCAATAAACCAGAGTTCAGTGCCACAGTATTGTTTCTAGCATCAAAAGAGACGGACGAAAATTTCCACAGCATCGATTAAGGTGACTAATGCGGTATCATTCTATTCATTTCTATATAAATTGCATATCTTGCACGTGTTTCACCAGGTGTTTCATTCATACGTGAATGTAGAAAAAAGAACTACGAATAGGCCCCGAAGACTACGACCACGTAGGACAAAAATTATGATCACGTGAAACTCTGTACCATAATTGTGATCATTAAAAACTGAATACGTGACAGTAAAAACTGTGGCTATGTAGCGCCGAGTCGTTTTGCTGTTCTAATTTTATTAACAGAATCGAGGATTTAACGGAGAATAATTGTAACACAGGCGACCCGATCACGTTCCCCGTAGCTGTACGATTGAAAACCTGAGACGATAGCGATCTAGCATTGATCCTTTGGGAATGGACAGAGTAACCTACTCCTTGAAGCTTACTCTGGATTATCTGGATTGTCTGATGAACTGCACATTTTCTGATTGGGCTATTCCTATCTTGATTTGACTTATTATTATATAATCACGTATATAATATGTTCATAATGTATCTATTTTTAGATATTTTTAATTAGGAGTAGCTCGGTTGAGCAGCGTCGAAATGTGTCTTCTACAGGTTTCCATTAATGAACAATTATATATGTTACAGATGAAACCTGAATTGTGTCAGAACCCGGTTATGCTACTATCTATTTTGTTCATGAACTAGTTCAATATTTTACTGCAACAACTTCGTAACTCGTGTACCAATCACGCTATTACTTATGACGTCGATCATTCTACATCAAGTAAACTGATTACAATGTTATATCTTAATACTTTGTTAAGCTTCAGAAAACCTATTGGCACATTTGGTTTTTTATCAGCGTTATTAAAGGATACAAGAGCAGCAGATTTATTTATTTCGGAGCAAATTGCATATATTATATGAATGTTCATTATTTCGGTCAGTGCTTGCGGTGTTGGATGACCAACGTCTTTATCATCAAAAATCACTCAGGTATACTCTGAATGAGTCAAACCCTTGTCGCGAACCGTCAAGTATATACTATACTTTCTGCAAACAATCTCTACTGTCGAGATGTCAACTCAAGTGTAGAGTCCATCAAGACGTGTCCACGTTATCCATGCCCCTTCCCTCTTTCTGGAAGTGTATATAAGTGGGTAGAAAAATGCGACAATAACACAATTTCCAAAAAGGCACTCGAGTCTGTACTTTGTGACACAATAAAACGTCTGTAGTAAATCACTCTGGTGCATCTTTACGATACGTCCTCAACCGTTGTTGCCCGCCGATCTGTAAGAGAAGTTCCTTCCTTGCCCGGCATACAAAAGCGGATTTGACGTACTCGTCAGCGAAATCTGTTTTATTGCTGGTGGAATTCTGATAGGCGGTAGCGTTGGTAAGGACAATCTTTGATTACGCTTCGGATGAAAACTTGTAATTTATTCAATAACGTTTTCGGTTTTTAATGACTAACAATAAGCAGTAACATATTATTTTGTCCATATTTTCCTAATAATATACATATGCATAGGAATGACGCAAAGGTAAACCACAAATGGAGCGCAGATTGAGGAGGCGATTCTTTTGTTCACACAGGTTGGACGTAGACCCCGTGTTACTGGCCCTTTCAACGAAAACAGAGAGCAGGATTATTTTAGAATGCCTAAGAGAACCGCATTATTTTACAATGTCATTTGCACAGTTCTAAACTTTGCGCAAGAAACCAAGCGTATTACTGGCCTGTAATTGAACTAGCGATATAATGAAGCAGAAAGATTAAGATTTTTGTATGGTTGGATAGAGAGCGTGAGAGAGAAAGGGGATGGGGTGAAATGGTGAGAGAGCGTGGGAGGGTTGGTCTCGGCGCATGGGTCAGATCGCATTTCCCACGAATCCAGCGTTACGACTCATGGAACAATATAGGTGAGGTCTTCGTTGACAAGATTAATGACATCATCGGGAAGGAAGTTTTATTTTTTACAGCAATGCGTTAGCGTATTGCTCGGTAGCTTTCGAGTTCTCCCGACCTATAGAATTGATGGCTTGTTAACAGAAGCTTTAACGGATGAGTTTGCGCAAAATTAACAAATGGTTCGAGCTGGTTCTGCGAATTTATAATTTATTACACGCGCCGGACTCCTTTACCAAAGGAATCCTTCACCAAATTGGGATCATCTTTGGGGATGGGAATCAGGAATTTTTAGGAACCAATAGTGGAGATGTTAATATAGGTCACAGTACAGTTGGTTTCAAGAGAGAGTTTATGGAGTACACATTAATAATGGTGATTACGCAGTCCGTACCGGAACAGTAACTCAACAGGCAAGAGCAAACAATTTTTTGTAACACAATACAATACAATCAATTCGTATAGACAAGGACAGATCAAATATTTTCGCGCGGATATATCGTCAACTTATAACATTATTAGCCGCACATATCCATGTTGCAAGCAACAATTCTCTAGCAAATACTGTTCGAACCACTTCTTTCCAGGCGCGATCAAATAGGGCAGGTTCTCAATATACACTGCAATTACTTTTTGCAGGTTTGGATTCGCTTGATCCTAAACTCATGTATAACGCGGCGTGACACAAATGACAAGTTCTACAAGAATGGGAAAATTCATGTTTATTTCATACAGAAGCTGTAACTGAAATGTGTCTTAAGCATGGCACCAGATCAAACAATATCTCATTGCTCCGCTAAAAAGGTAGTAAATACATTGTGCCCGAATACGTCCTTCGTGATCCTACTTTTAGAATTCTTGCATGTTTGGCTCAATATGTTAATAATTTTGTAGGTAGACGACGAAGCAATTTCTCAGACGCTTATTCGCAGACGTTTTCGAGGCACCTGCCGTCCTGTTCAGCATAGTCAACTCTCTCCACTCCGAGGTCAGATCCTTTAAGAACAATTCGATAAAGCAATGCAACATCCCCTCGGTTCCCCCGCCACTCCCAAACTTCCGAAAGCTTTCTCTAAACAATCAGCAGCGTGACACCAGATAGCTACGTGACCCGAGTGAATTTGTCATCATCAAGTGCCTGGTCTGCGTCTTCTCAACGGCCACACGCGGGAAAAAGGTCAACAATCTGTGCTCCGAGAGCAAAACGTCTTGAGCAATCTGCTTTGGATAGCTGCAAAAATACGACGTCGCTTATACACAAGAAATCGGGTTTACTATAAGGATTCAAATTCGAAGAATTTTGTTCATTAAGCTTTCAATGGGGTCTCGAGAGCTTCAGTGATGTCAGTCAGGGCTAATGGTTCAGCATCATCGCGGGGATTACAGATGACTGGCACTGTTTATGGGCCAAGTCAGTTTTGATCAGCATGTGGCATGTGAATATAATTCAAGTGCCATAAAAAACACTTTGCTTGTGGCTTTGAGGGGCAACGATTTTATGGCAGATTTCGCATGGGCCTACAATTCGATAGCTTCCTGTCTACTACACTGCCGGCTAAAAGTATAAGTTCGCTTCCTTTTTAGCTCGCATATTGTAGTAGCCAGAACTATTATTTTTTCCTTTTCAGGAATTATGTAAAAATACACGAAACATAAAGGCATGAAATCAAAGTTTTGCATAATTCGCAAATACAATGAATTATTAGCCCTTTTATTAAAGGCGCTGTTTTCAGGGTGGACGAAAGTATATATTCAGATATAAAAAACCATTTAATTATAAACTAACAATAAGTTTAATGCAGATTGTTTCTAATAATTAGTTACTTTACCATAATGATTAATTAGTTGGAAAGTAGTGGTTTTTATGTTGTATAACAATTTTTACCATCAAATTCAATGAAATTTCTTTGTAACGGAACTGAAATTTATTCAGTCTTCGAAAAAGTTGATTGAGATCTGGAATGCTTGTTTATTTCACGTTAGGGAAATAAAAGAAACTTTACGATTATCATTGGTTTTTAACTCGCTTGAAGTGACTTTCTGCTATTCTTATAACATAGTAAACAATGCACCTGAGAATAAATGAACGCAATTTGATGCTATTGTTTGTTTCGACAACTTTAGAAGCCGCTGATTTATTCTTATAAAATTCGGGTAATTTGCATTGATGTTGAAATAATTAAAAAAATGGCTAAAGTAAAGAAATTACCAGAGTTTGAAAAGGGTCAGATAAATGCTAAGAAGGAAGCTGGGTATAGCAATCGACGAATTGCTAGAGAACTCGACCGTTCTTTATGCGTCGTTGACAATTGCGTAAATAATCCAGAAGTTTACGGTACTAAAAAATCAAGTCGCCCATCAAAGTTAACTCCGCGAACCAAACGCCAGATAGTGAATACAGCATCAAGTTCAGAAATATTTAGCAATCAAATAAAACGAGAGTTAAACTTAAATGTTTCAGCACGGACAGTTAGAAGAGTTTTAAACAAATGTCCAATAATTAACCATTAAAAAATGAGTAAAGTACCATGTTTAACAAAAATACATAAAATTCGGCGTTTAGAATTTGATTGCGAAAACACGAACGTGAATTGGAATGCGGTAAAACTTTATCCGAGCAGCGTATGATTTGTTTTCTATCTTTTCATGAAATTTCAATTCTCACTTACGATTTTTTCGATTCTTTGGAGCGATGAAAAGAAATTTAATTTAGATTGACCCTATGGTTTCCCTTCATATGGGCATGACATATTAGGAAAGAGAAAAGATTTTTTTCGATTCGAAATTTTGGCGAGCGCGTGTGTAAATGTGTGGGAAGGTTTTAGCGCATCAGAGATGCTGCCAATTACTTTTATCACTACTAGGATGAATAGTGAGAAATATAAGTGAGTTTTGAATATATATATATACATATTTCAACAAGGCAATGCTCCTATCCATTGTAGTGCGAGTACTCAAGCATGGCTTACAGATCACAGTATTCAAACTTTAGCATGGCCGGCATATCCTCCGGATATAAATCCCATCGTAAACCTATGGGGAATACTCGTTAACAGAATTTACCATAACAATGAAGGAACAGGGAAAAGGACCAAACAGTAGTTCTAACTACGACAATGAACGAGCCAAAAAAGGAGTGAACTTCTAATTTTGGGCCAGCGGTGTACTTATAAAATTGATTAAATATGTAGGCCTACTCTAATAAATGCATGATGCTCCTTGTAGAATCAATAATACCATTTCTTAACGGCATTTTGAATTCGCTAAAAGATTCAAGGTTCCACGTTGTGAGAAATCCGCCCATGCTATTATTTTTCGTAAAACATGGTTTCGTGGCTCCAAATCTATATAAACACTTGGAGTACACTGTAACTGGTAGTAATTACTTTTAAATGCAACTAATCACTGTGTCAATAATCAAAGTGGTCACTACTATCGAAATATCTAAATATGTAGTCGAATCGGACCGCTTGTCTGTAGACATAACGACCTGCACTACTTAAGGGTGTACTAGTTACAAGGAAAGTGTCAAACCTGATAGATCACACGCTTCTTCCATTTTTTGCCGGTATGGCAAATTATGTAGTTCATGGGCATTAAAATGCGTGTGTAAAATACTTTTATTGTTATAACTTTATTGTTATAAAAATATGATTAAGGTTTGGACTGTTTCCTACATTGCGGAGGCCAAATAGCCAAATATTGCTAACTCGGTCTAGAATGACTGCAGACGGATGTTTTTATCAATCGCGTTGTCATCAGATATAAACTTTTCAATATTCGCATGTTTCCTATTATGCTAACAATTTATGAAACGGATATGGAGTTTTTTAATTTATAACATTTCTCCGTTACAAGTTTGGCAGCGGTGAGGAATGTATTTGGAATGTTCGGTAGTTTCACACTTCACTTATTAAAGTAATTCAAATTAACCGACGTATGATTGTAGATATTACTGTGTAAATAGTTTTAGTACAAGTTTTCTATAATTTGGTAGACCACATTCACAAACTGAATTGTTTTTGTAATTTTTACATCACACATAAATTCCGAATGTAAATTCTATGATTTTCAAGTACGTCTACGATAATAAAATTCTTTTGCTTGGGGAAATTAACTGGACTATTAATCATTTAATGCATGCAATATGATAGAACTTTAAACAGTGTTAAACATACCTTTCTTAAACATTTGCAAGGGAAACTTCAGTCTTTGCTAGAACTGATTTCAACGACAGTCGGGGTGATACGTTGTATTAATAAATAACATTGTTAACCGGTTCCAGGGTTATACCATGCAAAGAACCAGTCCCCTATTATATCGCACTTTTATTATAACTTTGTGATAAAGCATACAGAACCAGGAGGATCCGAATGTTATAAGAATTAATGTTAAAAATGTTATAAGAGTGACATATACTGCTGATGAACTCTTAAATAGTTAGACTAATTGTAAGTATAGTATATTAATTTATCTTGCAGCATCCCTGCGGTATTACGATATGCTAGTAGTACAATCACGAACTTCTTTTATACTTTATATGCATACATGTATAGCATTTCGCTAGTAATATACGTGGAAGGTGATGCTACAAGAAGGAGGTGTATTAAGCTATGCAAGCTAAGCTGAAAGTCAGCCTACTTTCTTGAACTCCTTTGGTGAAAGAATCTATACCCTTGAGAATATTACAACCTCCGTCACCTGTCGCAAGCACCTTTCCTCCCTGTAACTGAACCTCAGCTAACAAAGGACACCGCAGTTTCTATAACAATGGCAGCTTAATTTCTCTTCCACCACATCCTAACATTGTCGGCATACTTACCACAAGTCATGGTACGATGTTTTGAAGTAAAAATATTATGAGATTGATCGATATTTGTGAAACGTTCTAGAAGCTTTTGTTACGCGATCATTGTTTTAATATACATTCGAGTAATTAATTATGTAGTCGTTTTTTTTAACGAACTGAGCGTATAAGCGATTACATTCCATATTCTTTGGGCAAACACAGAAAATTCAAGTTTTCAAAATTATTTCGCTAGATTTTAAGTCTTGATGAAGTTTCATCCAAGCACAAATATTGACGCTCGTTGGATGGACATCCCGAGAGTATATCAGCTTTAGTACCGTATACTTTTCAATTAGCGCCTGGCCCTCTCAAATGCATGCACCAAGAAGGGGGAAATGGCACTGTCACATTTTCATTTAGTTATTAATTGATTCGGGTACGGAAAAATTCAGTAGGTACTCGGCCAATGATGTTAAGGAGGTTTCCTCTTGAACATTTATTAAAAGGTATCCCAAAAGACAGACACCAAAATGTTATTGCACAGTTATTGGGCTCCACAGGTGGAAAGAAATTCAATTGAACTCACGCCAGAGAATCGTTTGTTATAAAGCTACGAAACATAAAAAATTCGCTGGCATCCATGGAAAAAGTTATTTGAAAATACGAACAGAAGAAATATTGGACTACCTGAAATATTTCCGTTATTTGCCTGGATATAAAAAAATGTTGTATACATAACTTGCATGTTACGGACCGGTACATAATGTGATACATATAAACATTTCGTGCGTGGACAAAGAAATAGGCGACACTTGGAGGTCATATTTGTTCTTTAAATGGAGAAAACCATTGCCATATGTCTACCGACCTTTCTAAATCTGTAAACACAGTTACACTCTTCAAACAAACAGATAAACACATTAACCACATCCGAAAATAAATCTTCGAATCACTGTGTACACGCACCTGCTGGCTATATAGAATTGGAAGAATTATTAATGAGTTGACATGCTATTGATCACTCAACCTTTCAGTGAATTAACTTTTCATTAGGGACAATTGTAAGCCAGTCTTACGTTAGATTCAGTTTTAGTGTAAGCTTTCAATGGAGAGATATATCAGTGGCTGATATCAAAGAAACTGCAACGGAACACGTAGTCGGCTGACTTTTCTCGATTGAACAATTCGAGAAGGATAGCCGCAACGGGAACACGAAACAATCAACGGCACACTTTGCCTGTTCCAGACATATTTGTACGTTCGATAACGAAAACTAAACAGGGAGCAGCGAAAGGGAGAGGAAGAGTGATGGAGGCTGTTCGCAGGCAACGTGACGCGAGAAAACTGAAGGAAGCGTCCGGCGACACGACTCACCGGAACGGGAGCGGCTGTGTTTACAGAGTTAAGTGACACTAATTGAAAGTTCAATGCCGGCATATTGATTATGGACATAAAGCACACAATTCCGGGCAAACGAGCGTAGGTAATTCAATCTCAGTTCGATCTAATTCGTTCGACGCGACGGGTTGGGACGCCCGGCAACACTGGCCGAATCCCGTCTAATGTTCTTTTTCGTTGTTGATCGACCGCAAACGAAACAAATCTTCTTCTGTTCCGTGCCCGTGACCACTATCCAGTTCTAACGTCGTTATACTTTGGTAATTTAAGCGATTTGTACAGATCAAGCGATTACATGTTTCGTGTATCGTTTGAGGAGTCACGAGAAGCAATTTGAGACACGAGGTTGGTGCTTTCGAAACTGCAAATCATGTATAACCCAGCGTTTCCTTTGTTTGCGACGGATATTTTACAAGAAAAACGTTGCACGATTATTTATATACAGTATTTATACATATTATATACATATCGTATAAATTGCTCACAGATATGTACATCGATCTTTGGATAGTCAACATTCACTCGGTTATTTATGTTCTCGGTTATCATTGCAAAAACAAGCTTGCCTTATCAAACCTTTCAACCTTTATGGCGGGTCCAAAATTTCAGCCATTAGGGATTATTGTCAATTGAGTATCGGAAGACACGAAGACAAGTTACGTGCAACATCAATCTTGGCACAAACGGCGTAATTTCCATTTACGGCGAGTGGCACTGACGGTCGATTGGGACGAAAGGTGGGTATCGTAATATTAATAACTCGCACAGAAACAAGGGGTAGAAAGAATCATATGGACAGTTTTAATAGCGTGATCAAATATAAATATTGTGGAGACAATTGTGTAAATCAACAGAAAATATTACACCTGGAGAGGGATTTGGGGGGGGGGGGGGATTTAAATTTAACTGAACCCAGGCGGGTTTAGCTCACAGTAAGTGACTTTACGAATAATAAAGGGGACTTATCGACTGCAACTGTATCTGCTTTTACTGATACATTCCAACGACACTCGCCGCCCTCCCTGCTCTTGACTTAAGAAATGGGTTGCACTTTCGAAAGGCACCAGCGCGGTGGTGGAGAGGGAAGATAGCAGATGCGAATTGCAATATTTTAGTTTGTGGAAACTATGCATTCGAAAGATACAGGTTCCTATGTATGCAAAGGCTGGAGCACGTATGCATATAACTGGAACAAGTTGGATTACTCCGTAAGCAATGATTCTAGTGAGAAATGTTTCAAACGAAAGTTGAATGATTTCGAAAGGGGATAATTCATCATCTGATTTCTTTTTGAAGGGAAAGTATATACGTACTTGCTTGAGCTATTTTTAGAATGAGGCCGTTAGAATGAGTACCCTGTGTTAGAATATAGTATTGTATGTGCATAGTAAATATGTAGTGGTAATTATGTACTCTGCTAATTGTGTAATATATTGTAAATAAAAAAAGTGCAAGTGGATCATACATTTTTAATCTACGCCGAATATATGAGGTGTAAAAAGTAATTAGTAAGGTGTTAATTAAATTGCTAAAAAAGTGCAAGCAGGGTATACAGTATACATTCTTTTTTTTATGTAATTACAAGCATATATGAAAGTGAAGTTTTTCAATTTATTTCGAATTAAAACTTGACATACTAAATGTCTCTTGCCAAAGTTATTAACCGTTATTAAAACAAAGTTATTGAAGTTATTATTAAGTTATTGTTGAGGAAATTCTCTGTAATAATCGCGATTTCCATTTGTTTGCATAGTACAGTATCTTGTACTCTATTTATCTACATTCCTTACAAGTGTACTCAAGAATTTTCTTGTTTCTTGACGGATAACAGAAATTATCTTGCACATTCCTATCGCCTTTTCTAGTTATTTCTCTAAAGTCTATTTAAAATTAAGTCAGCTGTACTTAATTAATTTCGTCCATTGATATATCTATATGCAATACTTTTGCAAAAAAATGATTGGGGAAATTGTTTCAATATTTTACTGTAGTCACACAACGAAAGGGAATATAGTTAGTATGTAGTTAATTTTAATTAGGAAAAATATTTCACGGGCATTTCATTAGTAATCAGATCAGACAGACTTTGATTGAATCAGACAAGCTTAGAGGGTATTAAAATATTTAAATTGAAGATTAAAATTGATTCATTTGCAAGGTGCCTTGCGTAACGCTTAGCACGATTTTTCAAGCACTTTCCTGTAATCGGACGAAAAAGGGTTTGAAACTAAAGTTACTTATTGTTAGTTTTTAGCCGACTATATGCAGAGTTCGGTTATGGCGACGAGGTGCCGGGAGTGTCCTATGTGTGCTGGGATGCATTCGCGCGATTATAAGTATAACTTCAGCTGATATGTGCTTCACACTAGCACACTAGCTTCCGTACAACTCACCAGCCCCAGGGACAGCCGTCGCTTGGAACGACGTCACCCATTGGCCGAGACGTTAATGTACGTCGGATGTGTGGTTCTTTGTACGTATGCAATAAACAAATAAGCAGCTCTTATTGCAAGAAATACATTTTCCTGTATTAATACCATCATCCCATAGTGGCTACTCCCTATTCCCTATTATATAGACCACAGAAGAGCCCGACAGGCAACTCAACGTATAAGACGTCGACCACGACCATAGACTAAGCGCGACACGAATGGAAACTCGATGAGACGTGGAACGCGTTAGTCGGTGTGCCAATATGCAGGGGCCTGTAGACCACCTGCGGCAGATTTGTGGCACGTACGAGGGGGAATCGGGGAGGCGTTGCACTAGTGGCAGTCTCCCCGAACCCGAAAGTTTAGTATAGATTAGATATTAGTACGAAGTCACACACTAAGGTGTAAGATAATGTGCCGAGTTTTCAATCGCCGCAGTGACTTAAAAATCATGCGTTCGCAAACGTTCGCAAACGTTGCCCTGCAGGGCAACTGGGACCACTACTGCAGTATCTTTTGTTAGCCCCCTTGCCCGGATACGAGGCTCTGCCCGGGTGGTCCCATACTTCCTCACATAAACCTTTAGGGAACTTTCAACTGGACTGGAGCTTGTATGCAATCTTGGCTATTCACACGGACAACGATATATCTCACAAACAAGATGAGTGAATCCATTTCACGGAAAGTAGTTTACGGTGCAGGGGAGGAACACCCCAGTACCGGTCCGAGGGGTGGTGGGTAAGCGGGCCCACCTGGATCGTCAACTGACGATCATACAGAAGAACATAACAGAACATACAAACTCCTAAAAGACAACACTGGTGTAGGTTTTAAGAGATCGCGAGTCGTTTGTTTGACTCCCTGTGTATGCGTGCGTGTGTGCATGAATGACGACGTTGCCGAACATCGTGGATGATCGGCGTCTCGACGGCAGTTCCCTCAGGAAAGTATTTCCCACCCTGGTGGGAAAAATCGGACCCTACGTACCAAAGACCGGCACAACAACCGGCGTTCTTGGCGGCCCAGGATCCGGAGGGCGGTTGGGAACCCCCTTGTCTTCAGGGTCCATGATGAATACGGCGTCGCCTCTAGCGCCCCCGGAGAAAATGGGGGAATCGGTGGTTCATAACCCGTTTAGCCCCAGGGGTAAACTAGCCAGGAGCCCACCGATTCCCACTACACCGCGCTACGTTATTCGGTCGGAGGTGGTGGAACTGTGGAAGAAGGGCATGGAGACTGCTTCACCTCCCCGCCTTCCTCAGAAGGGCTCTCCTACCCTCAGAAAAGGACATGAAAGTAAACCACAGCCAGGGGAGGTGATGGTTCTATTGTCGGGACTATGGACGATTCTGGATTAACACGGCCCCCCCCCCTCACCCCATTCCATGTGGACGCTGGCACAGATGAGCACTACCGCCAAAAAAGGAAATTGAGGTGGCCCCAAGAGGAGGGCACCTCAAAGAAGGCCCGACTTGGAAAAGCAACCACGATCACATACGCGACGGTGGTGTGCAACCCCCCACAGGCTGAGATTCAGACCGACTCCGACTTGATGGAAGTACGTCCCAGAAGAACGACCAGGAGTGGACCGTTATGTCCGTGGACAGGACTCTGAGATGCCTACAGAAGAGTGAGGTATTGAATGCCTACTCCGCCTCAGATCACCGTTATGTGTTACACACTTTCAAGGAATCATATACAGGCCCCGCATCGCTAAAACCTGCGCGAGAGCGGGGAGGCTGATGGGTGTCCTGGCAGGACTCCTCCCGAATACCATAGGGCTAGCTAGCGTCCAAATGTTGGACTCTGTATTGCGATGTGTGGGAGTCGGTGGTCCTGTATGCGTCCCCAATTTGCACGCAGGCAGCGAACGCCCGCGACCTTGATTCATACCACGACGGCATACCGCACAGTGACATGTGATGCACTATGTGTGTTGGTGGGGAGAATGTCGATTCACATTAAGGCCGTTGCTCTCTGGAAAATTAACACGGAAAAGACCGATCCTCATCCCACCGACGGAGAACAGGAGGAGTTACCCACCTGCAGAGGTTCAAGAGGAGGATATGGGAACGGGCTCTCGACCAGTGTCAGGGCAGATGGGACAGTTTTTACTCAAACAGTTGAACCCGGAAGCTGATCGGCGCTGTCAGGCCATTCGCACAGAAGCCTGCTTCCTGGACTTTCATACAGATTCAGGAAGAGTATAGGAAGGACGACCAATGAAGACTGCTGGGACTGCGGCCACCAGGTGGACAACGCAGACCACGTCATCTTTTATTGTGATCGCTGGGCACAGGAGAGTTTCTATGAAGAAATCCTGACGACCTCGAATCTGGTCACACTACTCACCTCGTCGCAGGAAGCCTGGAAAGCCTTCCAGGTTTTCGCGGCTAGGGTGATGAAGGACAGAGAGGCCAAAGGGAGAGAAAAGGAAAAAAATGGACGACCCCTCTTATCCTCCCAGGAGGAAGAGACGGCCCCCATTTAGCATATTGCTAACGGCCCCCTGATGAATCGCTGGCTTCGTGCTGCAAGCAGTGTGTCCAGTCCCGCAAACCAGTCGACGGATGGACATCATTCCGCCGACCACTAACACATCTGATGCCGGCGACCTGTTGTCGGTCGGTTACCTTGCGACGCGATGACTAGCCGGTGCAACAATGAGGATACTGCGCTAAGGAGCCTTCCCTTCCCCTCGTAGTATTACGTTGTACTGGGCCGAGGCACTTTGGTCCGGATTAGGGTAAGGTGCGACATTGCCTCATAACTCTTAATTCGAAAAAGATATAGACGCGAAACTTGGACTGGACAATGTAGTAATGTCAGATTGAGGATTAGTTAAGAAAAAATACATCAATGTTATTATTATATATATTATATATTATATATTATATATTATATTATTATTTATAATTACTATTAGTATTATCATTTCCTGTCATTTAATTATTAATTCTAGAGCTTCTGGATCTAATTCTTAACTTCTTCATCACATTTTATATGGGAATTATTAATACGAGGAGCGAATTTATATCACGGAAGATTACCCTTTACTGAAAAAAAAGAATTAACTAAATACATGTAGAATCGGGACCGCCATACCCAAAAGAGTAAAAGGGGTTTTTTCGATGAAAAACACTGTCCTTAGAAAGTCCGACCTCAAGTTGTCATTTCTATTAAAAAATGGGATTACGTTATGTAAATGTTTTTGTTTTTGGGACTGATGGACATTTAGGAAGTACATATATGTATATTCAACAAATATCGATATGTGAAACTTCATTTCTTGGTCAAATGTCACACCCTACCCCCATCCGGACCACTGTGCGAGGCCGCGAGGGTGCGTATCCTATCCGATGGCGTGATAGAGGAGGGGTTTTTAGTGGGACAACCCCCGTAGACCGGGTATTCGTAAATGCATTTTCCTCTCTTGGAGAAAAAAAAAGAAAAAAAAAATAAGCCGACTATATGTAGCAATAAAAGCATTATAACCACAAAGTAATTCTTTATACAAAATTAAGGTGACGTCGTCGTTTTAATTTAGTTACAAAGTTACACGATACTAGATGTTTGAATTCGTTTTGACATGAGCTACAGCACTATGAGGTTAAAATATGTAATGCCATTTAAAAAAAGAAGTTACCTTGACAATGCCCCTTCGCCTTTCATCGGCGTGCAATATTACCGCATAGAAAAGTGCGCTCCGATACGTGTAACACTCGCTTTAAAAAAGTGGCTGGACATTGTCACCTCTAAATGGGGTAGTTAGTTACAATAGTGACACACGAACGACGATTTTCGGCCGGTTCAGTAATTTTCTGGTCGGCTTAATCGTACCTAGGCCCGCTCTGGGAACGTTACTCGTTCATGCCTACATGCGAGGGTAATGTTAGGAGAGATTTAGACAGCAGACAGCCGGCACGAGGGAATTGCAACGTAGAATGCATAAAAGGAAAGTGGGGTATTGGCATGGGCAAAAGTGCAAGAACGAGTGAAAGGAAATATTGAAAAGACTATCAAAACGGTGGTGGTGAAAAGTGTGGGTGGCAACGGGGGTGAATGAATGCGAGAGGGGAATGAAATTTGACGGGAGAAACACAGACGAGTGATGCAGCGATGTAGCATGGGAGGGGGACAGAGAAAGAGGGAGAGAGAGAGAGAGAGAGAGAGAGAGGCGGAGAGCGAAGTAGACCAATATAAGCTGTTAGCTCGCAGCTGTTTGTGCAAACATTATCCAGAGGCACGTTTCGTCCCTTTGACAGCGAAACTACAAATAGCGGCTAGGTATCACGTGGTTGCGAATCACAGAGATATGTTTCCCTGTCCCTTTCCTTAAACCTTTCATGGGGGCCCGTTCATTCGATTTCACGTGAAACCGAGTGTATCCCCTCGAGTTTCGGACTCGTCGGTATCGAAATTAGCAGCCGTTTTTAATTTCCCGTGGAGTTACGGATAAGGGATTATGTACCCTTCCCCCGTTCCTCTACCACTCCTTTACGACTTCCTAGCTTCGTTTCTTTCCTTTTTTGCCTTGCTTCGCCTTATTACGAACTTTCTTCCGTTGCTTCTGATCCGGCGTTATTTGTAATATTCGAGAGCTGTGAAATATTTGTGCTTTCCGTACGCTATCATGATTTCTGACAATGTACACAATATTTGATTACTGACAAGCGTGGCTCAGTAATGTTAGCTGAATGTTCTCTCGTCGCGAAAAAACCTTTTAGTGGAATATTGATTTTGTTCGGGAAATACATTTTCCATTGCAAAGATAAATTTATTGTCGATTACATTACATTAAATACAATGATTACGATTGGTGGTGATAATGGTTAGACTAATCTTTTCATTCCTTCGATCATCCTATGATGTGCGTGAAGTATATAGATTGCAGATGTTTCTGCAGAGCTGAATAACAAATAACAATTTTCATCGAAGCAAAATTAATCATGAATAAATCTGTAGCATTATTCGAACATAATTCTATTCGTTACTCGAAGGTCCTCAGCGACGAGCAAGTGTGACATCGGCACATGTAATCAGGCGACACTGATCTTACATTCAAAGTTGAGCATTATTCGAATAAAATGTTATTTGAGTAGCATTTGGAATACTCGGGAATTACGAATAATTTTTTCTTCGAATAATTCCCAGCTCGGGCAAGAATAAATTATTCTGTGAATGACAGTAGCCGAAAGTAAACTGTGATTTCAGTATTAAGAAATTGCAGGGAACACGAAAACGATCCATCTCCACATGCTTCTTCAAAAAGAACATCGAATTGGAATACGAGCCGAACCCCAAAAATCCAATTGGGATAGTTCGCCTCCTGGAACAATTCCATGTATTTCGCTGTTCTTTCGAAAACAAGAATCCATTCCTTACACGAGTTTCACAGTTCGATTCTCAAGAGTGGATTCGCGAGTTCTTTGAGATCAATCGAAAGTTTGCTGTACTTCGGACGAATGGTGCTTCGCTTCTTATGGTTTGCCAAAAACGAAGCTACTTACACCGCGTTCGGATGATCACGTTTCAAACGCAATTTCTATTCGTGCCGTTCGTTGAAACGCGGACGGTCGACCGACAAAACAGCCCTGCCGGCATTTTGCGAATTCAACGTCGGACGACACCTCCAGGGAAATTTCTGTATTCTTCATTTCGTCACGAAACCACCGCGTCTAGGCCTTCCGAAAGCCTTCCTGAAAATTCACTCTTTCTCTCGGTTATTCTCTTTCTTCCTGCTCATCCCTTCGATGCAACCAAAATTACACCTTCCTTTTCTCCTTTCACAGCCGTGGAACATAACTGTTACATTCATTCTGCGAAGCACATAGACTTCCTTATTTTCCACGGTTGATTATTCCTCATTGTTAAACACCAGGATTATAAATCGTGACTTTTATGCTCAACCGAGGAGATTACTCCTGAGATATTACCTTTTATACATGTATTTCAATGTATTGTCTCTCTTATGCCAATACAACGAATGTGCGATACGAGAAATTATGGAAATTTACAATTGCATGTAAAATGTAATCAGATAATTTTGAGGTTTATAATTTTGCACATCTCCTTGCACATATCAGTTTTGTTTTCTTTACATCTGAGTTAAAGTACTTGTTACGTCTCGCGCATCGCAATTCACGGATGGAATTTCGTAGGGTCGTAAATCCCAATTACGCTGTATCGCGAAGATGTCGGAGATCGCTGGACTCTGGTGACGTTATCACTTGAGCCTCGTTAGTTGACCGCGGTGGTCGAATGTAAGAGTACGATTCCTGTTGAGCTATTCTCATCGACGTGTTCGTAATGTATGACACGCATGTTTTGTGGTTTCTCGGTTTCTGTATGATGGTGAGTTCTAAAAGACTTCTCCGTCTTCCTGTCTTTGTGGCAAATGATTCGAGTTAAAGTAAGTTTTATTTCGACTTGTAGAGATTTTTGCAGCGGAGAGGAAGGGAATTCAGAAAATTTTCATCTTGTACAGGTTTTCGAGTTTACGAGGTTCTACTGTATAACGGAAATATCGTGTAAAATTCTAATCTTTTTTTTTAAAAGCGTGTCATTTGTTCAATTTTTTCTATCTTTCACTCTTTCGAAGTTCACCGACAAATTGTGAATGCTGACCATCGAAATACTTTTTACTGGTTTGTTTCTGACCAATACAGCCAAAGCTAGAGCTCCTGCGTGTCACAAGACACGCTACAACCTTCCCGGAAGACCGTGCGATAGCTCCGCCTGTCGAAAAAATACATAAAAATGAGCTCATTTTCGCCGGCCTAAAGGTGTTCCCTATCCAAGTGTAGAGGGACAGGCTTGCACCTTTTTGGTAATTTACCATGCCCGAAAAAACCGTACGCTTATGGTGACGAATTGGTGTTTTGCGCACGTGGGGGCCGGTTAGTACAACATTGACGAATTTATTGGCCCTTAAGGAAAGGTGACGGCAATACGCCCGCTTGCAGACGGTATTCTTTTCCTTTAAGACATAAAAATATTTATTTTCTTATTAAAATCTCTTATACTGTTATCATTAAATTTAATTTTAATAATTTTCGTGTAAATGGACGCAATATAAATGTAAATTATTTAGGCATTGCGTTATGGGACCAGTTTATTACTGAAAGCTGCTTAAAAGGACTTCAGATTTGATAATAATAGTGTTATTTATTTCTAAACAAACGTTCAACACATGAGTCATTTATCATTCTGAAAAGAGGGTGCCCAGAAGTACTTCAAGACGTACAGTAAACAGCATTTGTTTAGGGTTTGGAGTGGGGGAAGGATAACTAAAAAAATTATGGGTCTTTGAAAAAAATTTGTTGACGCAGTTTAGTAAAGTCAATAAAGGGATGCAAGTTTTGCTAAAATTTTTTTAGATATCTCTTTAGCGTTTTTGTGATATTTCACGAAAAAAATCTGAATTTTTTAAAAGCGCGATTTCACCCCTTAAAAGCGAGTTATGACCTAAACGAAAATAGGGTTTCATTACGGATGACATACTTTAATTGTACGCAAACATTCATAATTTTTTGAATTTCCGGACTGCCTAACCTGCCTTGTTAGTTAAATAAATACATACAGTTTCTTTTGCTACACTTTTTGTTGCAGGCTCGCAAGATATTTGGAAAAGTTCTAACCACTGGCAAGTAGACCCTTGAATAGGGAAGACAAAAAAATGGTTTTAAAGCCTACCTCGTGTAATTTCTGTTATTTATCGAGGCTGGATGTTTAATATAAACTTTGTAATAATTTCTCTATGATTACTTCAACGTATACCTTTTATTGTTAGCAAAATCTACACTACGAAAGAACATATACCTTAAAAATAATAATTAATAAACAGTCATTCTAGAGGAAGCTCCAAAATGTAAAGATCGGAAGCTGCTCTTTATTTTTGGACATACAGTTAATCACAAGTTGTCTTCACTTATTTTTAAGTGTTCAGAATAATTACTTCATCTTTGTACTTTGCCAATACAATATGTATACATTTCTTGTGTACACTTATTGTACACACTTATTAAAGATAATGAAATCTCTGATGTTTCTTGTGTAGAGTAAACATGATTATATTTTTTTATAAAATAAACATCATGAAACTCATGCCAACAAACTTGTATAATAGTGATCGGACAAAATTCTCTTAAATAAACAGTGCAAAATAGAAATAAAATAATGCATCTGATCGGCGATAATCTAATAGAAATACACAGATTGGTTGCCACCTTACTCAAGGTTCGAACGCATTATTATATCCACAGTAAATATTATCCCTTCGAGTATTTTGGTTTATATCAATGTATGAATTGTTACGTTCCCATTAATCGGCCTTGTTTGTGGACACGCAACAGTTTGTAAACATGCAACTGGCTATTCCTAGCGACGATGCTAGGAGCGCTGAATTGAATTGAAACATTCGTACCAATGTAGTATGCGCATTATTTTGCCAAATTACTTCGGATAACCTCCATTAATATGGCTCATTGTTATCGTATTTCATCTGGCGCTACTGTTGCATGAAAAAGAATGCAGGCGCCAATTTAAAAGACAGCTTCAAGCAGCTTCAAACGTCAGAAGCCGTTCCATCTATACACGGGAGTCATGGTCTTCACGTAATGTCATGCAGTATTACAACTTTTATTTCAAGCAGTTTTCGATACTGTAAATATTTTCATCGACATTTTCCTGCTCTGATTAAAATAGGATACCCTATACAGTGGTTGTCAAAAGAGTCCAGCCAAACTGTAATATCAACGTATCCGTTCAAAAATTTGCGTCACGAATAAACTCTCAATACATATATCGATACTATAGGAAAACAAGTGGTTTATTATAGAAGAATTAGATTACAAGACTATTACAATAACGTTGCACTTCATCTGTCGCTCTTCACACCTTGCTTTCGACTGACTTTCCTTCGTCAATCGCGTCTTTTGTTCAACGTTTCTGACGCAATTTGTGGCACACGCAACGCCTCACACATGCACCACACACAACGTCTCACATATGCACGCACACACATGCGCACACACATATGCGCACACACACACACACACACACACACACACACACACACACACACACACACACACACACACACACACACACACACACACACACACACACACACACACACACACACACACACACACACACACGCATATATATAGGTATTCATCCTACAATACTGTGGACATATTGCTGTATATTAAACATTTTCGTACTTAACAATAGTTTGGTCTCTAGTTTTTAACACACCCCTGTCTGACAAAAGTTCCCAGTGACAAATAATAGTTTTTGCTATGTTATGCATATACATTTACCTAGCCAGCATGCCTATGTCAGATCTACGATAAATAAAGTTTTTACAAATTACTCGGAAAAATTGACAATGTTACTACCGTCATCTATTGCTTGCGTATGAAAATAGTGACTTAATTGATTTATCAACTGGAAGTTCTAACAATAAAGAGATTTTCGAACTACATACGTAACTCATGTTCAGGGAAAGTTGGACTTACACTGATTAGCTTCTGAGCCCATCATACGTATCCTATAACGATCGAATGGTATAACGAACGAGGTTCTAAAACGAATTAGATAGTTATAGGATACCCCACTGTACTATTACTTGATGTCCTAGAGCAGTGGTTCTTAATCGGTGTTCCCCCAAAATTATCAAAGCTAACTAGGAATATAATTATTGCTTTAACTAATGCCTTCTTCTTTAATGCCACGTATATCTAATATATAATTTGTATTAAAAGGTATGTTCATGCATATTTTTGTTGCCAGTTTTATGACGTTAGTGATTTTGGTATTCCGTAAATTCACCTTGCAATCAACAGTATTTCGCGATTTCAGAAAAGGTTAAGAACCGCTGTACTAGAGTCTCGAAGTCTCGCGAAGACAGTGTCTGGCATGTGAAGACTCACAGAAAGTACTATTTCCTGGTCAATCTAACGTCATGTTATTTGACAATGTTAGCGAAACGTATGCGCATACATACGTCGTTATTGAACGACGAGTTGTTTGTGAATTACTTACCTTGAATTGTTCTACCAGTCTTATTATAAGTTAGCGAGACTACAAAGTTACGTCTACTGAAAGAATACACACAGTCGCATAGTTGATGCAGCAATTTGAATTTCGCAGGCAATCACTCGAGGGAATACACGCGTGCCCAACGTTCGGGAAGAAGGGCGAGGCGACCCATCGCAGGTATGTTTAAAAGGACCAGACGTAACGCTGAGAATTTTGTCTTTTCCAGCGTCTGAGTCGAAGATATCCGTCCGAAAGAGACGGTGAAAAGGCATCGATGCCTCGCAGACAGTGCATAGCGCACTTCGACGTGTGTTTCCTTTCGTTTCAGTAGAAGCTTCTCTGATACCGACTACAGTCCTCCACTCGGTTGCATATTCGTTCAACGTAGCGTAAACAAGTCAACGCGCGTGCATGCATCATGCTTCCCCCCGCTGTATCTTCCCGCTATCCGGTCGCTTTGCCACCCCCTGGCCAGCAGGACTCTTTGAAGCAAACGCCGCCCGATAAACTCCTATTGATTGAAAGCTTTACGCGTTTTATTTCGAATTCAGCCACTCGTTCGCCCTTCTATTTCTATTTTCGCGTCGGCGACAAGTCACCGACGAGATCGACGACGCATTACGTCTGCTGACGGCACGCTTTTGTAATTTATAGGGGGGGCGCCACTACACCCTTCGCCCTCTTTATTTGCATGCAAAAAATGTGCCCGCTTTCTCCACGGGGACGGGGATGTTTAATCACCGTTTACGTTCAAATTTAATCTTCCCCGATTCAATTTATCATACCGTTATCCTTTAATTATCAGCCTCTTTTCTCAAGTACGCGTTCATAATTTACCTGCAATTTTCGCTCTCAAGTTCGTCGAAAATCCCGTCGTAATTTGGAAGTTACTGTTTCTCGTGCATTGATTACATTTTTCGAACGCCTCACTTTTCTCAGCGTTATTCATCTAAACGTATACAATTTGTAAAAACGACATCGATATATGGATGCGTGTCCTTATATACCATGCAGTAGTTCTGGGTGCTTGTAAGGAATAATAACATTATATACATATGTAAGTTGTAATTATGTGGCATTCTTGAAGATGTACAATGTTCGCTCATGCTACGCTGCGCAATAATGCAAAGGGGTTATTAAATCTTCATATTTACATAAAGGAAGATGAGAAATGAATGAGTAAATTGATGAATAAATGGTAGGAAGCGCCAAAAAAATTGGCATCTATTTGAAGCTTTACAGGAATTATAGTGCGTTTAACTGTTTTCTTAATTTCTTATACACATATTTGTATTTGTGGTTCTAATTTTCGGTTAACGAACAAATTACATTTTATCATAAATTATAGACATTGCACCCCTATGAGAATACAAGCCCGAAAAAACATCATGTTATTGGTCTTGAAATATAATTGAAAAGGTTTCAAATATAGGAAGTGTTCCGTTGAATGTGTTGTAAGTGTTCGGGGGTACAATTTAATTACTGCCTTTCTACCTATGAATGAGTTCGAAAAGTAATTCTCCACGTAAACTAGTTGCTCGAGGCACAGTTTGTTAACTCCAAGTAATTAAATGCAAATAACAAAAATTGCTTGACGAAACTATATGCCAAATAAAAAGTACTGCACAATTTTATTATTATAACCTTCTCAACGCGTAGTTAAGAATAGATAATTTGTGTTGAACATATCGTTAATATTCATAAGTAATTAGTTTTTAATTATAAAATTATCTTGTTATTTAAACATTCACAATTCCTCCGAATGTCACATAACAGTTGCAATTATTCGTGTAAATATGTTGCAGCGTATTCACAATTAGTTGTCCTGGAATATTCAAGTTGAAAGCCTTTCTCTACTCATAGTTACGATTCCAAAGGGACACACTTTTTCAAACGTACTGCGCTATGTTTCAATCGATATATTACAAAATACATTAGTCTTATAGACTATCATTTTTTTATTTCCTTAACTAACTATAGTGAAATAAAATTCTTTGAAAGAAACCAGTGTAGGCATGCTGAAAACAAAAATGACAATGTGTGGCATATCAAAATGTTCACAGTAAAGTAAGAATAAACCAGTCAAGTAAATAAACGTTTTAATACATATTTCATTGGCGTCCAGTAGAATTATAATATACGATTAAATTCATGGAAGTGAATGCGAAGATAGCTTTTCTTAAATCCTCATATGCTTCAGTATCAACTGACCTTTCTCGAATGTGCATATGCACATATGTACATGGTGTATGTATTATTCCTGCTGATCTCTTATATAATACGTGTGCACATGAAATGAAATAGGCTTCACTAAAAAATTTCCTATGCATATACTTATAGGGTGTTCACTCTGATTTTCGCACTTCTTTGCTTACTGTCAATGACGCGATAAAATTATATGATGGTTAAATATTATTAAAAAGAGGAATCACACGCTTTTATTCAAAAAATAATCCAATGTAATCGGTTCTTCTGCGGAAAAAGACATATTCCAAACTTTTCTTATAGCTCCTATTGCCTATTAAATATGTATAAGTTTTTATTAATAAGATTTACTATTATACCATCGCAAAATCTTACGAATTATTACAGGTAGTACCCCGTATATGTATACATGTGCGCTTATGCAAAGAATTAAGCGAATAAGTGAAACTTCTTCCACGTTTTTCTGTTGACGAGGAATTCATGATGCTTCTGGTCGATCAATATTTTTCAAGCCTTTTGCATTTTCTAAATTACGTTCCTTGTTCGCAATCCCGTCTGTGTTTCATATCGTGTAAAATGCATACGCGAGTATAGCAACAATGACAATGAATACACACTACACACGTTATGCCGAACAATAAGTTTATGTTATTTTTGCGTATGATTTGCAATACATAATGGCGAACGCTTAGAAGGTTCGGTCGCCTAGTTCTTTTTCTTAGTGCACTACTTATGTACATATTCCATTCCATGTATGTAATTTAGGCTCCAGTTTACGAAAATATTTATTAAAATATTTGTTGTATATTTTGGTTCCTTTATGAGATCCTTTATTATTTTTAGTTATAGTGAATATGACGATAGAAGAATCACTTAAAGTTTGATCCATAAACATCTTTGCTACTTTGATGACGTAGCAAATGCATTCCATTCACCTTGGAATATAAGTTATACATACATATCTGCGCATACTTTCTCGCAATAATACTTATACTTGTTGACGTGTTTAAACCACCGGCTGTTCGATACCAACCGCATTTTTTGGAGAATGACGACCTGACAACCCTTCAATAAGGACGTTGAAGGATGGAACAGGGTGTGAACAACGAACAAAGAGATCAAAATATATTTTACTTCTATCGAACATGCTTTGTACCAATTAACTGATTTCATGTTCGGTCTGATGATTAACTAGCTCAAGATACCCTGGAATTATTCTTACCGAGATTAATTGGCAGAGATTCCAAATGTTCCTCATCGAAACACGATATACCTACATGTACAGGGTGTCCCACGTAACACTTTTCACGATTTTTCAAGTACTTCCGATAATCTGACAAAAAAATATTTTATACAAAAGTGGATCAGTTGTCGATCGGCTATATACATTCCAGTAAAAAAAGTTCGAAAATTGTTGTTTAATAGTTTTAGTCAAGGCCACCTAGATTGCAATGTATAGCCAATCGACGACTGATCAACTTTTGTTCAAAATATTTTTTGTCAGATTAGCCCAAGTACTTGAAAAATCGTGAAAAGTGTTACGTGGGACACTCTGTATATGTAGTTGCCCAGAGTGTGTTTTACGTCGTTTATACTAGAACAGCTATCTACAGTGAGGGAGAGAAGATTCGTACAGTTGCAACGGAGAGATTATGAACGCTACGTGTTACCATATTTACCACATAATGTAATTAATTACAGCATGCGTATATTCGTTACTACTAATTTAATTTCAATGGGCAAAACACGGTTAGATTTGTGTACATTCGGGTATACTTGTAGGGGTTCGTGCGTAGAGAGGATGGAAAGATGGATGGGCGAGAAAAGGAGGAAAAGAGATGCAGGTGAACGTTTCGTCCTGTGTCTCCTAGTGGACCCGTCAGAAAGTCTTACCGGCAACCCGCACCTTGTAGGCGGGGATAGCGAGGAGTGATCGTTAGAGGATTATACATATCCAGTGAACTCCTGCACAACGCGAACTCTTGCAACACGCTAAAGATATTGCGACTCTTTTTATATGACGCGATTCTCCTACAGCGAGCTGTATTGTGGGATGAGAAGTTTTAAAGAAATTAAGCCGGTGTAAGTGTAATACAATTGATAACAAGATTATTATATGTTTAGTATAAACGATACTACGCTATACTACACTATGTTATTCTGTTCTAACAACTCTGTATCCACGCTGTTCTCTCTGCACTGCTCCTCGATCTACACTACTCCGCTGTTCAAGCTACATGTCTACTCCCATTCAAACATCCATTCGTCCTCAGTCATTCTCGTCTTTCTCTCTCTCATTCATATCCTTAAAGGTATCCTTAAAACATAGAAACATGAAACACGGTTCTGCAGGCCATCGTTGCACGCCTGCAGCTCGCAATCAGCTGTGTCCCAGGTAGCCCGGTCATGGACGCTCTATGCCCGGACGTTGGGCGCTTCGCACTCCTACAATATAATAAAATGCTGTAACTCGCCATTTACTATTTTCGAGCATAGCATAGCCCGTTACCTTCATCCCAAATATGTAATTCATATTAGTCGCGTTACACGAGGGAAATCTCGTATAACGCGTAACGGGTATCTGCAAACAACTTTTGGGAGCCGTGTCGTCGGGCCCAACGCCTGCTGGCCGAAGTGAGAAGCGGTGGCGCTAGGAAGTGCCCCAGAATATTTAATAACGTAGACAATATAGCACACCTTATTTCCATATTCGAACCTTTGGGATATTTTAGTCCCTCGCTGTATGTGACGGTAAAGCTGATTTTTACCAGCATCACGGACTCTTGCCATAGACGGCACAAATATTTCGGGGCGTCTCGACAACCTTTGAGCGTGATCAAACTCGTCAGGTACAATGCGTCGGAGGTGCTCGTTTCTGTCAACTCGACACTCTACAGTTTCCAGATTAAGGCTTTGCTGTTACTAGCAAAATGCGAAACAATTAACAGCAGCGTCGAATAGGGAATACAAAATTAGCAAATGTGGTACAGCAAACACGAAGTGTACTAGTGTTATTGGCACAAATTCATTGCTAATGTAAGTGTAAACGGCGTGAATTTATCGTACAGTCTGCTATTGTGTATTTTGTGTAATTCGATTGCTTGCATTGAAATAATATTTTACTTTACTGCAAATAACGATCCCTATCAAATGTTTCAATTTGTACAATTCACAATATTGTACGCAAAATTTTCTCAATTACCACATCCGTCATCTCATATCAATACAATGCTATTCGAAAATTATGGACATTCACCATTAATTGTAAAATGTAGTGAAATAATTGTGGAGATAAAAAAAATTGCTGAAACCTTGCAGATTACTCCCAAGGGACATGCGTCCGACGTCTTTACTGGAAAAGTGAAGATTCGCACATTCATGAGTTTGACATAAGAGAAATCATACGCGATGTATCATTATTTTTTCGTAATTATGTATTTTCCTAATTTTCACATTCGATTGTTCATATTACACTATTCCCTATAACCAGCTTTTACGTATGTTCGTCACTTAGGACATAAAGTTGGAATCCGCGAGAGGAGTTCCTGCGTCAAACCGCAAGATACCCTCAGGGGTCAGGCGGTGCTCTGACAGTGGTATTAAACTTGTCGAATATTGATGTCTCTTTGCAACTGTGTCAGTTCGCTAGGTCTCGATGTGCTTATCTATCTATTGTCGTAGAGGCGAATACCTGTTTGAGCGTTATGCAGACAAAAATGTAACAGGAAATGATGAATCAACCATTCGATTTCGTATCTATCGGATATAAGTAGAATTCTGCTTTTCCATCATTTATCTATTTGTTTATAACGTAGGTTGATATTTTTATACACATGTTCAATTCTATTTCATAAATGATTTTCTGCGCATTCCATATTACATGGTGACAAATCTGGGTTTCATAATATAAATTGAAAATAATTAATGCATTGGCGCTTGAAGGTAAGTAACAGCAGACAGTACAGTTTCAACGCGTAAATTATTATGATAAATGGATACGAACACGAACTGCTTACAATTGTTTAAGTGAACCTTTTTTTTATTTCTCTTTATTTGATTTTAATGTGAATGGTACCGCGAGTAACTATTTGTTAATGGTTTGACGCTAACTTGGGCAGAAAAATGAATTCCATTCAGAATATAGATACTCATTTTCCCTTTGCTTCGAAAATTGCTTTACAGACGTCATCTAATTAGAGAATTTAGGGCGAAAACTTGAGAAAGCACGGTTATCGCTTTACCTTAGAAGTGGATCCTCAAAAGGTGTATCTTCATTTAGTTGCCAGGTGTACAACCCGATATTGCAGTAGCTTATAAAGATCTTCGAATTAGTATTACAAGTTAATTAGCCGTTTTCCCGGTAGTCTAGGCCACAACATTATCTCGAATATTAAGGAACGAACGATTTTCTGCTTGGAAGCAATTACTCTAAGAGCGTACGGTGGGGGAATATTTTGCATGTTAATCGGTTTCGTCGGAAAATTTATATTCATTTTGTTATCTCTTCGCTTTTATACAATTTTCTGCTATACAATAAATACGCGCAGCTTGTCTCTGAACTATTTAATGCCGTTTATACAACATTGTTCTTCGTAAAGAAATTCATAAAAATTCCTATATGTACTACAACACAATTACTTTTAAATAATCAATACATTATATGCAATGTATGCAACGTTAAAAGTAGGGAAAGCAGAACTGTCGTAGAAAATAGTATTGAATGAATTAAGTAACAGAGCAATGTAAGTGGTTCCGTCGTAGGAGTTACAAATGGAATGCGGATGTTTATGCAGGCATAATGAGACGAAGCATGCGAAACACGCCCAATATACATAGGTGCAGGATATAGAAATGTTGAAAATGTGCGAAATGCATTTTTTTATTATTTTACATATTGTTGTGTACACTAGAATATATTACCAAAATTCTCTTAAGGCTGCCGTTTGCAAATTGATATAATCCCACAATTATATTAATTAAAAGATATATTTGTACCATGAACAGAAAAAACGTTCAATTCAATAATATAAAAAATAACCTTCCGGTTTTCCTTCATCTACTTTCTGTGACAGTGAAATACATACATAAAATAGTATTTGTTTCCTTTTTATTAGAATTATGATTTAAATATTGTATCACCATTTACTATTTCCAAAATACTGGAACAAGCCATTTTCTATCTACACATTTGCATGTATATTCGTCATTTTACTAATTACACGTTTACATATGTTTTATAAGCTATACATATGTATATCGGCCTCAATCATAGAACCGTATAGATCAGCGTTACTCAAATTGTAGTACATGTACCACCAATGGTACATTACGTTATTTTTGGTGGTCAAATTTTTAATTTTAATTAAAACTTTAATTCAAGAAAGGTATCAGCTCATAGATGTTTCATGTGACAGAAATCTCCTGATTGAGTTCAAAGGAGATAACTTCTCCACTTCCTGGTTAAAAAGAAAACATGACTATAAGCAGTGGCGGCTCGTAGCTGAAATTAGTGGGGGTGCTGCTCCAGAAAATTTTTAGCCCTTGTTTTAAAAATTGCGTAAAAGTCACTGCGGGGGCGACAGTGCTCTCACTCCCTAGCGGCTCGCTAGCGGCTTCCTATGCGCCCATGCGCACAACAGTCAAACACCACGCCGCTGAAACTGTGAAGGGCACAGTTCCATACAAAGATTTTTATATCTTTTTCATAAACTGGGGGATGGCTGCTGACATTAAGCTTAAGGATTATATATTGTACAAGTACGAAGAAAGAATTAAAGAAAAGAAAGACTCATTATAATAGATGTTACCGATAAATTATCGACGATAATATCAAGTGGAAATTAGGGGGAGCTGCAGTTCCACAGTGCCTATACACGAGCCGCCACTGAATAGAAGTATATTTCCGACAAAGCGATAACCTTTTTATTGCTCTTCAACACATGATATCTTTGCGAAACGGGGTTTTCAGCCATGCTATTAATTAAAAATAAATTTAGGACACGGTTGTAACTTGAACCTGACTTACGTTTAAAATGAATGAGGATAAAGGTTGACACATCGAAATTGGTTGCAATGAAACAGGCTCATCATTCGCATTAATTCTCGCCAATAATAAATCTCCTTAATATTTGTAAATGTATTATTGGCCACCATTTACTATATTTTATTATAATGTGAAAGTTTTATTTACGAATATAACTAAATAATATATATTGAAAATGTTTTATTCTTTGATTATAAACAGTCGATTTGGGATGTATTGATTTCGAATCGGGAAACGCTTTTATGGTGGTGCATATATTTTCTGATTCTTATTTATGTGGTACAAAGTTTAAAAAGTTTCAGAAGCCCTGGTATATATGATTAGTGTTTGTCTCGTTATCATTTTTGATTTAGTAAAACTTAACGTGAACACATTCGACTCTATGAAGATTCTGTTTAACCGTTTCGAATCCATTTTTGACAAGAACTATTACAACATCTATTAAGGCTACTCGCCACCCCAAGAGGTATTAATAATGCTGTGAATAACTTGAAAGAAAAACGCTTGTAGGGTAACGAGCTACCAATAGATGTAGAAAATCAATAAAACTCTTACCGCAAAATATTGCGTAATAAATGCTCTCCCCAAATACTTCACATGCCTATAAAAACGCTACTGATAATTTATGTTTTTATCTGCACAACAATTAAAATTGTTTAATTCTTTTCTAGCATCTATTAAAACAGTGTTGATTTCAGGAAATATAAGATATAAGACTGAAGATTGTTCGAAATACGTGAGAAAAGAGAATACCTCCTAATAAAATGATCATCAACTTATGTGTAATTTGGGAAACAATGATATATGTATCTAAGTTATTTGAAAACGAAGTACATGCAACATTTATCAATGAAACAAATAATATCCCAGCATGTAGGGTGCAGTTGGTTACAAGTTATTAATAAGAATAATTTGGAACTGCGCATCACGAGTATTCGTATTTTCAGAATGATACAAATATCTATAGAAGTCGGCAACATTAATCAAGTTTCCCCTGATTATTGACTGGTTTATAGAATTATTGCTGTATCCTTTTGCAAGATTATGAAAAAATACATGAAAAACCAATGCTATGAAGA
The DNA here is from genome assembly GCA_963667235.1 of Nomada lathburiana. Taxonomy (NCBI): domain Eukaryota; kingdom Metazoa; phylum Arthropoda; class Insecta; order Hymenoptera; family Apidae; genus Nomada; species Nomada lathburiana. The sequence goes on from OY763902.1 coordinate 3,545,416, forward strand.
GGGGGCCTGCAATTTTTACAACCACATTTGCACTGTAAGCTTGAAAAACATGATGCAATAACACTAAAATTTCAACAAAATAATACCCTGCCCACCGCAGTGCAAACACACAAGCGTGGTTTGGGTGCCGCGATATTCCAACTTTAAAGTGGCCGGTACATCCTCCGCACATAAAAGTCATTGAAAATGTATGAGGGATACTTGTGGATCGACTTTGTGAATATCAGAAAAAAATATTCGACAATGTAAAAAATGTTGTCGCGCGGGAAGAAACTGATCAGAATTTAGTTGAAAATCTTCTTAACAGGTATGGAGACGAAAAGTGTCCAACAATTAATCGCAACAGAGCGGCAGCTGATTACTAAAACCAATTGTCATCGTAATTAGTTATTGAATAAATGGTCTTTTATAAATGGACCAATACTTTTGTCCAAGCTACAGAGAGCAATTTTTCATAAAAGACTTATGGTTCATTGTTTATGTAAAAATTTATAGCACGGTTTTTCGTTTATTTCCTCGTAATCCTGCAAAAGGAACGAGCAATACAGGTATCCCCCCGCATAACGCGGTACTATTGCAACACGGTTTCGCTCTAACACGGTTAGAAAATTGAGAACATCCTCCGTACAATACGGACACTCGGAAAGAAGTAAATATATTTCGCCCCAAAAAATACAGCTTAGCAGTGATAAAGAAAGCATTTTATACATTTTATACATACAATTATACATTTGGTAGATATACCGACTCTTTTAATAAACATACCTTATAAAAAAAAAGTGGTATATTTTTGTTAGTATGGTTTAGAAGTCAACCATGTACTAGTTCTCCGCATTCGTGTAACAAGAATTCGCATAGCACGCCTTTTTTGGCACCTAGGGCGCACGGGGGACACCTGTAGTTCTAACCGCGACAATAGACCAGCGAAAAATGAACCGAAGTACCGTATAACTCGTTGAATGGCAAAACCATTACGGAAAATATCGCGTACACATTATAGCCATATTTCTGTTTCCACTAACTGGAGAGGCGTTTATTGGGTATCGGTGTCAAGAAAATTGAGTAAAGCGTAGTTGGACTTTCGACCGGTATTCTACGTAGTGGTTTTCCAAAAATAATAGCCTCGATCTCATCTAATATCTTTGGCGCGTGGCAATTCGATCGGGCGTTCGCTCCTTCTTTCATCTCTGCCTTTCGTTTCCTTTGTTTCTTTCCTCTGATTGTCGCCCAATAGTGTGGCGCCGGCTGATAGCGACGGAACAGTTGGAGTATCGGCCCGCTGATGGAGCGGTCCGCTAAGAAATCTGATTGTAAAGGACGACCGAGCTAACGCTTCCATTTTTCCTGTGGCATTGCCTGTATCCCGCAAAAATCTATTTCTCCCCTTTTATTATTTCTTATTCCGGCGAGTCACGCGCTACCTCAGCCACGGTTGTTTTGTTCCCGCCTCTCAAAGAAATATCACGACTATTTCAATTCTCGCTGATATTGCCGGCCGATAGACGAGCAGGAGTTCGCCCGAGGCGAACCAGACCCATCCTTTATTTTATACGGAGCCATGTACCTGTACAGTATCCCGAACACCGTCCTCATTCACCGCCATTTACCTTTTCCAAACTTTGATAGCGAGTTTGATACATGTACTTATCAACATTTTTTACGCTCCACTATTCTGGCATGGATTATAATGCTTCTATTTATAAGTTAGGTACTTGTATGCATGATTTGTATACACCGAATGAAGATACAACATTCTCTTGGTAGAAGCAATTGAACTTGCGATCCTTTAGGAGTATAAGATGACTACAGTTTTATCATTCTTTTCTTTTTAAAATAGTAATACAAACTAATACAAACACTGTCACTCGAAAATAATCGAGCACTTGCTTCATTAAGACAAGTGTCTGAAGAAGGCATGGAATTATTAATTTTCTGTGAATGTTATCAATCTTGTTGTTCACCGCGTTGTATTATGTAATTATGAACTGTATATAAAGACTGCACAGGAAAAGGGAAAACATTATATTTATATATATATATATAATTAATTTTTAATTCTAGAATAGCTGTTGATAAAATATGAAGTGCTATGATGTTAATGATTTTATGCAAAACGGATGAGGGTGTTTTATACAGTTCTTGTATTATGTTAATTAATGTCTTAAGTGTCACTGTCCAGTAAATATTAATAACTTACCAAGTCAATACCTAGTGCATAGTCGCAATTTTTCCTCTTTACCGTTCACATTAGTGCTAACATTAATGAATAGAAATGCTTTACTTTTTTTCTGCTGCTTTTTTGTACATTTTATATTTTATATGAAGTGTGTGAAAAATCGACTGACCTGCAAGCCTGTTATTGTATGTTTGTAAACACAACAATACTTCGCAATTACAATTATTATTTCTCATATGTCAATAATTTGTTCCAGTACTTTGAAGTGATAAGTGATAAGAAATAATGTGGTTTAGATATAAATACCTTTTAAATGATTCCTAAAATGTTGAAAAAGTTCGCAGACATGTATTTACTCATAATATGAAATAAAAAGAGTTAATTTACTTTGTTTTATCTACATTTGAAATAGAGAATTTTACATTAATATCAATCTGCATGAAAAGTATTAATAACCTAGATACATTTAGAATAAATATTAAGCCCCGAAATACTTCAAATAATTTTTCTCTGCCTCTAAATTACACGAAATTTTGTACTTGTTGGAAATGCTAAAACTATTAAATATGTTTAGCAATTGTTCTTAACCCTGTACTACATTCTTTGGCATTTCATACTATGCTCAGATACATTGTTCGAGAATTGAATACTTTGGTTAAACTTTGTCCATAATAATGAAATAATTCGGATCACAGACGTACGACGCGGCGTAAGCAAATAATCGGAGAGTTTCGAATACCATAGTTTCTTCGACCCCTTACCTGAGCGTATAAAAATTCTTAATCTAAAATCAATTCAGGAGAGTGTGCTAGGAAACCCCATGGTTTTTGTAGGATCGCGCTCACCTTATGTAACGGTGAATTGGCAGAAGGTATTTCCTAATATCGAACCGTCGCCCCTTGAAAAAGAATGTTAAAGTGACATCAGAAAGAAGGAAATAGGCGAAAGCGGATACAAGAGAAAGATGAAGGAAAAGAGTCAGGGGTGCAGAAAAGGGGGTGACCGAGAGAAAGAAGGAAGGGGAGTGTGACATTGTCTCTCTCTAACATTTCCGTGAAGAAGCCTGCTAAAACAAAGGTTCCTTAAATTCCTTCGACGAGCAAAGTGACGATGATTATAAGCGGATCAACTGTAATAAATTTCAAGTGAAACCTGTTCTGGCCTCCTAAGGGATTTATGTCGGATATCAATGACTTGGTATTGTAATTACTTGCCAAATTAATACGCTGTCTGCGTGTTAGGTCGAGGGGTATTACACTTAAATGAGAAAATATTTTTCCTTCCTTTCGAGTTACACACGAATCACACTTTTGTATCGTAATTGTTCCTAAGATATATTAGAAATCGTGGCGAATAAGCTGCCACAATCTACTAGCTTTGTGGAATATTTTATGTGTCACAAAATTAGGCACCTTGATTAGATTTTAGTTTAGTACAAAATTAATTTTATGAAGATATATAATTTCTATACAAATTTGTGATATTATTGATATTATATATTCTATTACAGGAACTATATATTTACATACATGTATCAGTATTAGTTGAAGCATACAATTTAGAAATTTCATTGAAACTACATTCTATTATACTTGCTTTATCAATATGCACATGTTAAATGGCTATTCTTTAAATTTAAAAAATTGAATGGCGTTTCAATTGGTTCTCATACAAATTTATTGTGCAAGTGGATACTTAATAATTATCAGTCGCAGCTATAATATCATGTATAAATGTATGAACGAGAACTGCGTACTAATACAATTTTCTAGATCGGTCCAGTCGCAAATGAATGTATTTATATTCAAAAATTTCTATCAATTTTTACCTAACTGTTACTACAATTTTTGTTTTACATATAAAATAGTGTTTTCCCGCTCCTACTAAAAATAACGGTGGATTCTACTAAATTTACAACACCGAAGTTTCAGATGCTCTGTTTTAATTGGAATGCCAATGTTTTCGACGATTGATACGGACATTTATTTAGTGGGTACAAAGTAACATAGATAAGTAAATATCGCTTGTTCACGAGATATTTATTTTGGTAATTCATCTACCAGAGAGTGGATCATAGACTGTACATGAAAATGAATCGAATAAGGTGTGCGATACCAAGAAGGCAGGAGCATTCGCGGAACTCTGTAAAATAAAAGAATAGCTTTTTAGTAATTTTATCCGCTTTTTAAAAAAGTTGTGCCATTACACAAAAATTTCTTCGAACAACGGAGTACACGTGATATTATTACATGCAACATATACAACAGAAGAATGCAATGTAAATAAATGCAATTCTATATTTCACAAACTTTAAAAAATAGTCTTCTGATATATTAAGTCGTAGAAACTGCAATTTTAAAATTACTTTTCGCGAGGCCAGCAATGCTGCGATACAGATGAAGGTGACACCATAGCAATTAATTTTCAAAATTTTGAAACGAGGAAAGTGCACAGTTATTATACTTCGTGCTTCTTAAAAAGAAAACAAATTTTGACTTTAGTCAAACACAAGTACATATCCTCTGTCGTTGGTACTCAAGTAAATCCATTTTTATTATCCTTATTTACGAACGTAAATAGATAGAAATTATTCCAAACAGATATTACAATTCGGATTGCGGTGCAAAGTATTTACAGATTTAATTTCTCGTAATGACACGGTGCTTCTTAATCGCAACGAATAATAATAATCGATATGAAAGTCCATCGATATGAAAAGGGATTTTTAAAACCTCTATTTATCATAAATGTTATAACCATCTTTAGTTAATGCGATAGCATATTCATAATGTTACGTCTAACATATGCGATCCATTATTTTTCAGACGGTTACTGTCTATCCTTTCGTTCTATAACAAATGGGTATTGCTTGTACATTTGTCTTCATTCATTTTTCATTTTTATAACACTACTGGTGCAACTTCTCTCGTTATGCCTATATTTCTAGCGCAGCTCTTTCGAAGGGCAAATGGGTTTTTTGGTATCACACGATATCACACGTTCCTAGTAGCCACGTAACAATGAATTTGATTTCCTCGAATTTTTGACTTCGGTATATTGGTCAGTCGGCACTTTCCCGGAATTTGGAAATAAACAGTTTTTCAATACAAAATAACGAGGGTCCCTTCGAGAATCGGATATACGCACCAATAAACGTACCTGCAATCTAACTTCTCTTTCGACATTGCGACATACCTATACAATTAATAAAAAAAGAGGAATCTAAAAAGATATGAAGTAGATAATGAATTTCAATGCATGCACTGTCATGTCAAAGTCAGTAAATAATTATTATATTCTGGTTTGATTCATAGTGGAAATTGTTAATAAATTGTTATTAATTACTCGTGTATCGTGTAAATAATGTGTAGGCAATACCAGACACGTAAATCTGTATTGATGAATACTTCTGGAATAAAGTTGGGCATTGTAAAAAATGTTTCATGTAAGTACTATGATTTTTTTAACACAGGAAAAAACGTCAGACTGCCGAAACGAATTCATTTATACTTTATAGTTCGATTCATAGCATTAAGTTACAAGTATCATAAAACTGTGTTCTACATCGGATAAATTTGAAAAAGTAATTAAAACAATGAAAATTCTTGGCTTTTAGAAATCATTCTAGGATTCTGGAAAAAACATATGCGAGATGTGATCAAGTTTCGCGCAATTTTTGTTCATGTGAAAAAAGTATTTATTTAATCGTCTATCACTATTTTTGAAAACGAAGCATATCCTCTGTTCTACTGTATTTTTTAGGGGATGTAAAATGCATACGAGCATGCTCGAGTTATGACATTCGGATGACCTTGAACGCAAAAAATGTGACGAAATGAATTAAATGTTAACATTGTCTTGAAATTTCGTCACGTTTTTGGCGTTCGAGGTATGATAAAATTTAATTAACATTATAAAACTTATTAACAAACATTAACAAAAAGTTGTCGCTTACCCCGTACAAACAAAAACAAATATGCATTAGAGACCTTGCAGGAAAGTCAGATTAATGGAAAAGTAATTACAACACGACCCAGCATTTCACGGTCCACTTGATCAAATGCAATGTATAAAAGATCGATGTGCTTTGCTGGATATATTGATCAAATTTGTAGTTTACAGTTTACGGTATCAAACAGTGCGTTAGCTGCGTGACGAACAGACTAATGAAGAAGGAAAACAAAATCTATCCTTTACGAAACTTATACATATGTTACATGTTAAAACTGTGCACATTTATCGCTCAACGATAAAGCTATTTATTAATAATCTTGATTATCAATCATTTCTGTGTTGTGCTAAAACAGATTTATTCCGTGACACGCATAGGTCTTGATGTACATAAGTAGCACAGTCGAATGATCTTCTGCGAATATCACAAAATCGGGTGGCACATACGAAAGTATTTACATTCGGGGGTCGATTTAAATAGACACGTCCTCCATCTTCTATCGCGCTGATATTCGTTTCAGTCGTTCAATCGTTTCGATCAATTGAGTCATTCACGCGATAATTACTCTCACACAGAAGGTGATTAATCTGGTCGGTGTACATTGTACATACTTTCCATGGCACCATATTGATCAGCGGTATTTTTCACAAATCACTCTTGAATGTGAAAACGTGGAAGCGGGTGAAGTAGCTGTTCAATGTTGAGTAATGAAACGGATTGATACTTATAATTATTATTGTATTTTCAATCATTTTTAAAGATTATGCAATGCCCACTATATCCTGCCGCGGGGACCTTAAACGTTTGTGTTTGTATAATGAAAACTTCAACTTGTACTTACTATAAAAATGAATGCTGCTAACGCAAAAAACGTGGCCGATGTAGTTCCATGAAATTTGAGGGACGCGTGCAAGTAACAACAATATTAACAGACATAGCAACAACAATTGTTACGACAAAGATCGCTGTCAGGTACACTGCAATTTGAATCTGTACTGTAAAGTGAAAGTTATTCAAATGATCAATAAACTTCGATTTGTTATTTTTCATGGCTTCTAGCTGCTTTTGCAAAACGAGCAAAAAGAGCAAATGCACGAAGCGTATTGTAAAAGACAGTGAATAGCAATTATTGATCTTTCTTTTTAAAAGCTCCTGCTGCAGGGAAATCTGCTTTCTTGATTTTTCGAATTTACATTCTACAGTTGTCTACGCGTATACGAAAAAAATGTACAGAATAGAAATACTAACTGCGCTAAATGCATTCGTTATTTTCGTGCAACTGCTCCCTTTTTACCTAAATATGTCGAAACAAAGGTTATCGTGCTTTGAATTGGTCTATATATGCCAAAAAGAAAAATGTAAGCATAAATGGAACTTCGAACATAAATGGGATTACTTGCCCGTTTTCCAAGAACCTTTACCGAAATTAAAGAATATCGGTGCAGAATCCTTTATAAAAGGTAGCAGATATCCAATGAAACTGGCATAAAATGTTCAGCGGTGCAATCAGTTCAAACAAATCTCAATCATCGCGACAACAGTTCGTAACGCGGTAAGTTAAACGCGCTTATCAATTCCGACATCCTTGTCCTGTCAATTGACCCAACTATTTATTGTCAAAGTTCGTCCAATAAGTTGGACACGAGAATGCTAACGCTAATCCCCGTGCTTTCAATCCCGTCTCGCCGTTTTTCAATACGCAAGTACCGTCAGCGGATCCAAAGATAGAAGTTAGCGGCAGGTGATTCAGTGGGGCCGAACAGAAACGCAAAATTGAATAAAACGGCTCGGCCGGTGTGCGTAAATCTGGCACACGGACAGACGTTCGCGTGGAAGACGGCGATGCGCATAGAATTTGATAGCGCGAAGGCGTGCGCGGGCCGATTAGAGGATCCTGCGCGGCTTTCGAAAGCGTACAGAGCGTTTCAGGCGAGTCAGTCAGTCAGCCGCCCCGTCAACCAGCCACCTCGGCTATCACGTAAGAGTCGTGAGTGGGGCTTTTCGAAAAGGCACGCCGGTGCTGCAGGAGTGGCTCGCAGCTTTCGATAGTGGGGATACTCCATGGTTCCAGACGGAAACAGAGATAGAAGGGAGAAGCGCGAGATAGCGGTGTGCCGCTGGGGCCGGGGGGGTGGGTGAGCAGGGCGAAAGAGAGAAACCGAGTTAGATGGTAACGGGCAAGAAGGGGCGCGTTGTTCGCGTTCTGCGAAGAGAGAACAAACGACGAAGGGAGAAAGACGACCAGCGACTAACTGCGGGAAGGAGAGGGACCGACGGCGGGAGTGAGAGGGTGCGAGAGGCTGGCGAAGCAGGGGAAGGGTAAAGAGAGCGGAGGGATGGAAACCGTGAGAGCGTGAGAGGGTAGCGATTGTGCTACAGTCGCACCGCGACACCCCCACGAGTGAAACCGCGCGCGTTCCAATCTGCCCCCTTAGTCCTACACACGAAAAGGACCCGCGAACAGTGCTATGCTTTTAAGGCTACGACCAAGGATTTCCTCGTTCCTCTTGTCTTCGACGTTCGTCGAGCGCGACCACGTCTCGTCCTACGGCTCCTCGAGCGTTACTCGGAGCGGCTTTTAATCGGGTAAGTTGCTATATATTGACACCTGGACGTTGTCCACCGAGACGTGCTTTCCCGCTCGCCGGCCAGTCCGTTCGGCGGAATTCTCCTTTGGGATGCCTCCACTCGGCAAGAAAGCGGCGGACATCGTGTAAAATTTGATTTCGAGGAGACCTGTTGATGGAATCTTCTTAGGCCGATACTGGCCGTGATTCCCTCTGGCACATAGGCTTCAGTGATATCGTGGTTCTTCGGTTTTCATGCGTGATCAGGCTTGTGAAATGCCGACATTCGTAAGTGTGCACCGATCAGTTTTTTGTGACCAACCGGAACGTTCGTCGTCTAACGAGTAATTATTGTTGCTGCGCTCGACGTCCTGCGTTGTGCTTTCCACGTGATTCTTATTGAAACGTGTGAATCGTTTCATAATTGAGCAAGCATCAAACATTCGTTGCGGCATTTCTATCAACTGTTTCTGGTACTTCGTTGGTGGGGACACGTTTCTCAAAATGATCTACGACGAAAGTGCTGAAAACTTGCCTCGTTTCGTACTATCTCATCAATTTGTTCAGTGCCTTCCACTTCGCGGTAAATATTTGCTGCAGGGGTTCGAGTTGACAAGTGAATGGTGACACGGTGAATCGTTCGATGCTAAATGACGCGGTATAAAAAAAAAAAAATGTTTCGTAGCTTCCGAGTGAATCGCTGCGGCACTGAAATTGCATTATTAAAGACCGACGAGATGCTCCAAGACAACGGGTTATGGAACTGCTTTAAAAGACTGCTGCGAGCAGCCTTAAAAGGAAGACTTTTTCCATAGAATTTCCGAGCGCTATGATTTCAGGACATAAAATGCACCGTGATTTAGTTTAACTGGGATCCATTAAATATCCTGCCGGTCATTTCGAACTCGATACAAACGACTCGTCTGTGCCGGTAATATTGTCCCAACGTGTGATACACCATAGTGAGTTTCCGATCAAGTGCATAACTTTCACCCTCGAGCCAAATATTGCCCTCACGTACAGTTGATACTTACTTTCCGATACTGTGGGTGCAATTATTTTTAAAGAGCTTCGTCATGCCAATCTCTCGGGTTTCATCGCCTATAAATTCTCGAGCTGGAAGCTAATACTTCAGCGGAATCTGGGTTTACTTGTTAGGACAATTTGATACAAGCTTCAATCGCATGCACGGGAACGCAATTTCTTCAACAACCTTCTATACTTTGCTACGCTGCCGGAATCAGTTTTCTGCTTTAAAAAAAAAAGTGAGCGATTTTGAGTGGAAATATTTAAATAATGGAAGAGGGGGAGCAAGGGATAGTCGCGGGGGCATTCTAGGCGGACAAAAAAACATTGTACGCACAAATACCGAAGGTTTCTTTTGTTCGTGGCACCCTTTGGCAATTCATTCAGTAGCGACGTATATGTAACGCTCTTTCCCCAGCCACTGTGCCCGTTCGGAGCACCTGTGGACCGGCGTTCCTCGTGAACTCTCCTTTGGAGAACTGCCAATGACTTCCGGCTGACTCGTAGAACCTGTTGATGATCCCCGGCTGCCTTTACGCTTTATTGCATCGAATTAAATTAATTTTCTCCCACCTTCCGTCACCTACATTTTCCCTTTCCTCGATTAGTTTTCGCGCTAGAATTATGTACAATTCACGCGAGCGCACACTCGATTGCGAATTCCCAACTTTTGGAAAAAACGATTCCCCCCTTTATTTTTTAATCATTGCGAAAGTTGCAAAAGTCTGTCCGAGGAGCGACGCGAATCTGACCTGCGCTCTATGTATGCGATATGTACGTTTCGGTTGTGAAACTGATTTTTACCTGACACATACAGATATTCATTATTCTTCATCTTTTTCCTTGCTTTTGCATTATTATCTGTTCCGAAAGTCAAAGGATAAGGCAGCAGTAAAAAACGGTTATATTACTTGGAACAATATCGTCCATCGATTGGACAGTGGCAAACAATTTTAAATAAACCTGCCTGAAATTTCTGTAGATTGTGCGAGAAGTTTTATATAGCATACAACTTGATTTGCAATTTCTGATGACTACTTACAGACATAACGTACAGTTGTCAGTTTTAGTCGTTTAATCCAGCATTTGTTCCTTTACGCGTGATTCATTTGTTGCGAAAACGATTGTTACTTGCAATTCATTTGCCATCAATTCTGGCAAGATGAACGTGCAAAGCAATATAAGCATGCTAAATGTATGGGAAGCGAAAATGTATAGAATAATGTTTGGCGTTTGTTCTGATTAAAACGAACAAATTGTTGCTGCGAACGTATACGGTAAATAGTAAATAATACTTGAGTTGCACCTTCAATCAGTTATACCAATTCATTTTCCAATGTTGTAAATACGCAGAAAATTGCTGTGCTATTGTAAAACCTTGGTACTTCCGCGGTTTGTGGACAAATTCAAAGGATTTCTCGATTAGCCGTCTCAACGGGTAACAAAATCGAAGGTAAACGAAACAGGCGAGCCGATTGTGAGTTCTAATCGTGGGGTGGTCACGGTCAATAAGATTTCAACTTCGCCGATCCTTTCTGTTGCGTTCGTCATTTTCGTTACCAATTCCAACTATCTATTGTGCCTATAATTTAATCCACGTTATCTACTGTATATACAGATCACGAAAAAAGGATTATGTAACAGGATTAATCTTTGGATACAGTTGTGCCCTAGGTAGCTCTTGACTCTTTTTTCTCTTTCAACAGTCGTATTGCTGTATAACTGGTGCTGTAATTCCTTTTTGTCGTCAATTCGAACTACTTAATTCACTGTTTCGCCGCTGGCGGAACTCCTGGATTGTCGCCAGAGAATCTTCGTTGATTATTTGGGTATCTACTGTTAATTAATTCTTTCGATTTATAATTAAGCATGCATCGCAGTTTCGCCCTGTAAAATTCCACCGTTTAAACGAAACTAGAAACAACATTATCGTAATTCACTTCTGTTTCCTACACATGTAACTTTGTGTAGGAGTCTTATTGTTAAGACTATTTTTGTAAAGTGTATATCTTGCAAGCTCTAAGTGAATCAATATTAATATTATTTTTCGGAAGTAATTAATCATCTGATGAACCAAACACTAAGCCACTTTGTTTCTATTTAGCGTCCATAATCTATCGTAATTGCAAATATTATATTGCACAACCACTAGATACAATTTACAGATCAAATTTATAGTCTTACTGATGTTTCTGGATTACTTATTTCGACACTTTACTCATCATAGAATAACATATCATTATTGCAGTTTATTTATAAATCGAATATACTAATATAGCAGTGCTAGAAATATTCATTGCATCACATTTAAAACTACATTTTGGTTATGCTACGTATTCAACTTATTTTGAGTTTTGGTTAATGAGCTACGCGTTTTTGTAATAAACATTTGTTTTAATTAATTTTAGAGAAGTTTACTACTTTTGTGTCCTACTTTTTCCATTCAGTTACTCAGCTTAATGTTATAATGTTACATATAGGTGTATTAATGCACCCTGTATTTTAACGTCTTTCAAGTATTTTATTGTTGAATAATAAACTCAGAAGGCATGAACATCAACAAACAATTATATTGATTGGCAACAAAATCTTCTCGTTCTGTTTACTGAAGTTTAAAGGCATAGAAATGAAGCATCGTTATACAATATAATGATATATCTGCTGCCTATTTTTGTTCAGTCACCGTCTGTCATCCTTCGAACAGTTCCATTATTGCATCCCTTGGTCATCTAGCTTCAAGCAAATAGAGATTGAACAAGAAACAAGGAAACTTTTCGGTCAATCCGGCATTAATATATTCTACTTAAAATCGGTTAACATTCAATTTTGAATTTCACTGATACGTTAAAATTCGTTTAACTTCCAGTGAAAGTTATGACACACTATATTCCCAACATTAATAATCGGAAAGGTATAAATGATATTACGTTTAATACTCGAGTGATGCAATAAATATTACATTTCCAGCGCGATGCAGTGAAGTTTTCATTATATAATACTTGCACCGTTCGAATGACACGCCACGTGCAAATCGGAATTAGTAACGTTTAATAACTTCGGGGCGTACTGTCACATTTGGCGCGAGCATCGTAACAATTCCGAACTTTTAAATAACAGGGGTCCTCACGCGGCCACGTTTCCTCTACGATACGCACGCGGATATCCAAGGCAACGTGATAACGACACGAATCCTTCCTTCCAGTCGGTTGCTCAAACAGCAGCCGCGGGTGCTTCTGTGCTAGAGGGCGGATGCCGAGCGAACGGCGCCATTCTTAATTATTTCCCTTATCTCGCGCATCCGAGATGTCACCAACGTGGACATTTTTCTGCTCGACGTTTCATTTGCCTTTCGCAGCATTTGTCCGCGGCTCGAATTAATACTCCGCATTTCGTTCTGTCCGCGAATTCTTCGCGAAAATGCTTCAACTGACCTTGATGCAGTAGCGTCGGTGCACGATAAGATATGCGCGTCCACGAGCCCGAGGTTAAACATCCTGCAAGCAAATGGCGAGAACGAAATGCCCGCCGCGCGACCCCTGATTGATTCGAGCCATTTGCGCGAACGTTTTTTCTTCTTCTGCTGTCTTTTATTTTCTCAGCACTTGCGCACCGACTGTTTACCGTTGATAACGGCGAATGCACTGTGAAACGCGGAACCCGGTTCAGTGGCGCTGTCAACACTGTGCAATCAGATGCAAATCTACCGTTGCATTGCAGTGACTAAAATTTGTCATGTTTCTTCGTACAATGCCGTGTATAATTTCTATGTATCCTGTCGATTTCGCGAATTTTGGGAATTTAATTCATCGCTCTAACTGCAATAATTTTTCACGTGTTTAACGAAGTAATCGAACGACCAACGGCTCTGGACAGCTTCGTCGCTTCGCACAGTGTCGATTGCTTGAACGGTCCTTCTATTCTCATTCATTGAAATAGTTTACGGTCATCTGTTAATGTGCGCAATATTACAAAATGTTTGCGATGTACATGGAAACATGTTTGTAGGTGACTTTGTTTAATGTATCACTTCATGTTGGATATTTAAATTCAAATATAGTATATCCAGCGCGAGCTTCCGGTTCTTGCCGATGCGACGAAATGCGTACAGTGGAGGGGATGCGACATTTTTGTTTTTGCGTCTTATTCGAAAAAGGGCCTGTTCGACGCCATATTAAGTTTGAAAGCGTTGCGAGGTTTTTACCCTAAAGTTTTATATCTTTTAATACGGATGTTTGTTTATCCGAAAAACATTGCCATTATTACTCTAATTATTCGTTAAGTGTAGATCTATAAATATTAATAAATTAGTATTACTAAATAAGGATTAATAAGATATTTTTGGATCTCACCCATTCTAAGACTTCAGCCGATACCTTGCGCGTTTCAAGCTCTGCTGTATTTATTTTTCACACTATTTTAAATTACAAGTCTAACCAATTCGCAAGAATTTCGTGTCGAACTATTTGCAATACAGAAGACTGCAAATCGGAGATACTACTCGAGGCTGCGTTTTTCAAATGGTATGCGATTTTTAGAAAACGATTGCAACGTTTTCATTGAACATGTGCCTACAGTCACTCTTTGGAGGGAAACGTAAAACACAGATACACGAAAGAAATAGTAAGGGCATTTCAGTGGTCCGAATACTTATGACCGGGACTGTATATTCTCCAGTACAAACAGGTGTAGATAATACAATAATAGGTAACATAATATGTTTTTGGAAACAATCTTCTCCCAAACTGTTTCACCACAAGCACTGTGCACAGGCTCGATGTCCTCTCTTGTCCGATAGGAAATTAAAGAATTGGGGTCTATTGATCTTATTCCTTACCTCAGGAGATCTTGGGCGATACAATTAATTGCTTCTTGAAACTTGTCTGTAGAATTGTTCAAACAGGGTCGAAAGCCTGAACTGTATCGAATCGTTTGACTAATCATTTGTTCTACAATCTGTAGTTGAAAATAGTTATGATGACAGACGTGCATGTATAGTTGCGTAAAAATTTCTGTAAAAACGACGGAGGAACAATTAAATTGCTAGGCGAAAATTGTTGACTGAATGATGAATAATGAACTCTATGTTACACTTTATGTTCGCAAATTTTCAATTTGTATTAATTAAATTGCACGCGCAATTTATCAACTCTTAAATCACACATTAGAATTCAGTGTATCTTCCTTATTAAACTTTTCCAATTAATATTTTAATAGACACGGCGAAATATTTATAGTCTTCTAGTTCGATCTCAGGAATTATTCAACATTCTTCATTACATGTTTCTAAAACTGTAGATACATCTCGACATACCTCCGTTATTCTTTCCTGTCGAACTTTTTTGAACATAAACGCTGGAATACGCGAGCACATAAAACTCAAAATAGTTTCAACAGGTGTTAACAAAACATGCAATTCCCTTGAATTTAAAACAATGTGCAAAATTTAAGTCTTAATAGCCGATTCTATCGAGACAAAAAATTGAAAACGTGCTTCTAATTGCGGCAGAAATATTTAAATACTTATTTACTGTTTCAAAAGCATACATACATTCAAACTGAACGTGTAATTATAATCGTTGCTGTACGGACGTAACAACAAGATGAGAGATCCAGTTGGTGTTAATACAGCCTGCCAATAGTATGTTAACGGTACCTTAACCGGTTTGAACACACGTTTCTATTATTGTTAAGCTTGCTTTTACATTTTTTACGTTCGGTATGTGGGTCGTTAATAATAAATGGTGGTATGTCATTTTACTATTAATACTTGTCACGAAATGAGAGTCAGATTCAATCAATACGTAGAGAAGTCTTTATTCTTCAACATCGTATTGCTATGTCCTTCTTTAGTCATATTATTTCTTCTTCATATAAAAAGTTGCTCCAGCTAAATAGAGGACGAGAACGTAATATGGTGCGTCACAGTAGCGCAATAGTTTTCCCAATTCCGATAAACGTGATAACCAAGATGAAAGTGAAATCCAGAGAAGAAGAAACCGAAGGTAGACAGCTGTACTGAATTTTTAATGCGAAGGACATTAATTGAACTCACATGGAGTGGGATTGTAGTTTAAACCTTTGAAGAGATCGATTTTCTTCTTAAAGCATGTAGTTTTATAATTATATGTGCAAAAGCCAATTCACAAAATTACGACTCTTTGGAGGATGTAAGGATCAGTGTTATTGTTACGGGCAGGCAAAACTTTCGATGCAATTTTTCACAAAACTGTGTTCTTCTAAACGGTATTCACGATGTTTCTGAATCTATTTGAGCAAATGCATTAAAAAAATCATGAAAAAGTCGATAATCAAACTTCAAAGTGCCGCCATATTTTTAATCATCGACCTATGCGTTCGTTTTCCTTTTAAAGTGAAACTCGTCCAAATTAAAAATCTTTTTGATTCTTTCATTTTGAATAACCAGAACGGCCGTTATCACAGTCACGATACGACCAGCTTCCTTTCAAAGCGATTGCGTCCAAGGGTATACAGTGTCACCAATTTTCATTTCTTCTCAACAGAAAAGTTCTTAGTGTTACTTCAAATATACATATCTAAACATTCTCCGAAATTTTGGCTGCCAAAGGTGTTACAGTTTCTTCGTAGAAAAATCTCAAAGGTAGCATAAAAATACGCGGCCCGCCATAGAATACACCCTTAAGATAGAAATAATTATTGTATCATAAGGAAGTCTAAAGCAAGCGGAAACAAGACCTACACTCGATAGAAATAAATATGAAGAGGGCAATAAATTTGAAGATGCTAGTCGTGGCAGAGTTGTCGACACTTTATTAGCGACATCGGGTGCGAGCCATTTTTCTTTCTTATTTTCTGGACACTGAATGCATTCTCCCGGAGTGGCTGATGGGATCCGGTCATCGAGACGACCATTAACCATCCTGACACAATTTTCGCCAAGCGGTGGAAAAACTTTTCGCCAGACAATAGTGTAGGTGGGCGTTAAAACGATGGCGCACCTATGTCTATACGTAGGGGGGGGGGGGGGGGCATGTCCGCAATAACACTTTCGACTTCCACGGTTTCATAGTGTGCTTAACTTTACCTTCGCTCCCTTTTTCGCTATTAAAATGGAAATCTGTTGTGATTAGGGTCAACAAGGAAGAAAATATTTTATGAAAAGTGCCGTGCATTTACGCGTAACCGACGAAGTCAGGTTTTAGTGCTGCCTTTATGCACGATTATTGAAACACCAAGTTGATTCAGTGGATCGCTTGGAAACTACATTCTGCGCCGCACGTGCGGCCCTATAACTATTAACATTTTCAACGTTGCGTAGTTAGTTGACTTAGAGAGAATGGCAGTGGTAAAAAATGAAAATGCGTCCCTTTGAGTTTATCGGAATAAAATGGTTAACATTTCCATGCGCTGAATTTATTGCACGGATATTCTACATTTTACAGCTATACATATATGTATACGGCATCTAGAATGAATATACGGGTGATCTATTTAGATTCGTTGACTGCTGTCAGCTGGATAAAATGTTTTTGCAGTATTTTTATTCTTATTTATTCACGTAATATATTGCTGTTTGTTGAGTATTGGAACTGTTGCCGTTTCTTCTTCGAGCGTTGATTGTACCTAAGTTATTACCACGTAAATTAAACAGATTTATTGATATTTCAGACCGAATTTTTTCGTAATTAGTCCTGGAAGCAACAATAAACATTCGTGACTACCGTTTTTGTTTGGAAACAATTAAAATGTTCCAATTATATCTGATATCTCTCTATAAGTTATATAAAGTTACATTTATGTATAGTTTGCAATTCACCATAAATTCGCTGTTCTTTGTCAAAGCACAACATTGGGCAAATGGATCGTGATTAATGAATAAGGTGTGCAAAACTTAAGAGTAACCGAAGTGTTCGTGTTTTTAAAGCATCAAAGATGAATACGAGCTTTTTCAACGCATAAGTGCTTATTTGCAAATACCTGCATAGGAAGGTACAAGAAAAGAATGAAAATTAAACCCTGCATCTAGTATTATCCATGTCAGACAGATCAAAGACCTGAATGTTGCACACGATATTAAGATATTAAGACCGACACCACAATATTAGTTCATAAATACCGTACAAAAAAATTATAGAAAAAATATATAAAGAAATATATAGCTGCTTAATCTGATTGCCAAGAGTTACTTGCCTTCATCATGTACCCATTGCATTTTTTTAGTCAAACGAAGAATGAAATAGGAGGTCGATATTTAGTCGCATACTCGATCAAAACAAAGGACTAAGAAGGGCAGAGTGCGCTCGATGTGGATTTCACTGGATCACAGCCATCCATGACTTTCTAACTTTGAACTTTACAATTTTGAATCGTCGAATCGTTAAAATTTATCGTAGAAAGCACATATTCTATGAATCTGTCGTTTCATCTTTCAACAGCGCCACGGTACCGTCGTAAAAACGTTCAATCGGAAATATTGTCGTTCCGAACGAATGGAGTCCCAATTAGTTTGGATTAGCTTGGTTCCACGGTGCTGCGTTTGTTTTTGTAAAACGTTTCGATGTGCACTCTTGCTAGAGCGGGTCCATTGTGGAATACGCAGTTTATATTTCGACCTGCACAATATTATAATTTTATTGCGACATTTAACGTTGAATTTGATATTACAGTGGATTCCGGTTAATAGGGACACATTGGGCTGGACGAATTTGTCCCAATTAAGCGGCTGTCCGGAAAAAGCGAAGTTCAACAGCCAAATTCTGAGGAACGTAAAAAGTGAAGCCAAAAACGATTTTATGTATTGAAAAACCGTATGTAATATTCGGTCTTGCATACAGATGTCTGTTTAAGCGTGCGAACAAAGCTAACAATAAGTTATGTGATCTTGTGACGCGCTGGTCTTGTATCATATTGTATCAAATTCAGCGTTTACAATTTTATAATTTGTTCCTTTAAGGGATATGGATCTTCAAACGTAACAGTGTTAGAAAAGGGATTTTTTCAACTAAAAGTAGAAATTATGTTACGATTCACTGCGGATGTGTCAAGATAATCTATGAATGTTGGCATTATCCAATGTGCTCTAGAATCATATTTACGTTGATTTTATCATTTTTTAAGAATTTATATAGCTGCGTTACTAAGAAATGCAAGAGCCATACACGTTTTTCTTTTCGAATAGTTGGGAATGCCGCGAGATGCCGCGCTCATTTTTTGTTTTAAATGAAGTTTACAGGTGACAGAAGAAGTTTCGATTGAAATTAGCTGCGATCATTTGCGACTTTGCCAATTCACCCGCGGTCATTCTCCTGTGACTGGAGCGTGTCAACCTGAGCTCACTTCAATATGATTCCGACTTTTTAAGCTCTTTTTCGTTTATTCACATTGACCTTTCCTACGTTCGGGCCGTATCTATACTTCCAATCAGTATCACTAATTCATAATGAGCTCTACTGTACCTTCAATTGTAAACTGTACGAGCGTAAACTGTCCCGATAAAACGGCGATATGTCCTTTATAAGCTGTAGCGGAAACAATAGTTTTTGTTTCCGTTCTTCAGTATCTGTCCCGAATAAACTGCGGTCCCGCTTAACCGGCGTCCCCAATAACCGGAAATTACTGTATTAAAAATTACAATTTCACCGCTCATATTTGCAGTCAAGTTAGCGTAGACGCGAACGGTTCAACGTTAGTGAAATTAGCAATGATTTGTAACAGGAAAATAGCAAATCATTGATTAAGCAGATTGACAATTATCGTACAAATAATTGTGTATTTAAATAGCAATACCAAAATCTAAAGCTGTCAATGTTTGTAACCTTTGGCCAAGCAGAAATAATGAAGCCCGAGATGAATGCGATATCTATGCGTCAAAAATATTGACTTTTTAGCAACATATTTAAGGCAATCAATACTTCAACCCGAAAGTGTATAGAAAGCAACGAACATAGAAGAACATTTTTCAGATTCTCTACCTACTTATACGAAGGAACATGATAAAAAAGTATTCCTTTCTTTGTTTCTGTACATGCATACAAGCGTGGCAGTAGGAATAAAGTATGTGTAACAGCACAATTAATGCATAATAAACGGTTACGTGACGTACCATCAAAGAGTTTCCAACAGTCATTTCAAAAATCATAATTTTTGTTCCCCTATGTACAGCGACATTGTCCTGCTACAATGACCATTCGATTTCGGTATGCTCTTAAATGAAAGATAAGAATCTGCTTTCCAGGAGGCATTGTTTGTTATATTCTGTACTATTCATTTTATTTAATAGAGAAGTCTATTGTAACGTATTATTGACGGAGAATGCCCTCTTAAAATATCTTTCTGTAAATAATGGGACACGTTTTGAAGGTCTTCACTGTGGAAATGAAATTCATCTGATTGGCTGAAATTCGATTTCTTTTCGTCCGAAAAATTGATGGACTATTATACTATGCAGGGTATACTCCAACTGTGTACACCGTACGTGTGTTTGCACGCACATAGTTAAGTCTTGCAGTTTTATGCCGTGGTAATAATTCAAATGCAGGGGAAAGCTTTGTCACGCGAGTTTTGGACTTCTCTTGAAGACAAGACGGCCAATCCAACAGTAAATAGCGGGTCTAGATTTTGTAATTGAGTTGATGACAACTTCCACGTTATCTCTTGCTATTTTTTATTCGCTTTTTATGCAAATCCTTTTTAATTTGTCTGAAATTGGCTGAGTGGAATTATAAGGTTGAAATATAAAATGTATGAATTATTTAACGTATTAGAGAAAAATAATAAACTTCTCATTTGTGAAATTAGTGTTGCTGCTTTATACTTATTCTAGCTCGGATATTTTAGTTAGCTCTAACAAGGTTGAATCTCTTATTCATTTACTGCAGACTAATGTAACATGGATCCAGATTTCGATACATCTGAACAGTTAAATTCTCAAAATTTCTTGTATGAACATTTTGCTGACTAACTTACCCAACATTGTTCAATAAAGATCACTAAATTCAGTTAATTCATCGACTATCATCGGCGGTATTAATAGCAATTACAGCAAGTGATATGCACCTACTTTAAACATTCTAAGCGAAAAAGAAATTCATGATTTATTTAACCAAGGTAGCGAAAATCGAACCAATATATCCCAAAATCATATACGTGTACACTGCATGCAGGCACATACAGGGTTTTCACACATGGATCAATTTGCTTTGATACCCACTATCACATAACACAATAAAACAGCAGCATTTCATTACAAACATTAAAGATATTAAAGAAAATAAGATATTAAGGATATAAAGGTATAAAAAATAAATTGAAGATATCGTCGTTTATCGAAAAAGGTTGTAAATATGAAAAAATTGATGTCCGCTATACACCCTCTGTCCCAAAAATAACCGGAATGGCTCTAGTTTAACGAAGTTAGTGGTGCTATCTGTTGTTATGCGATTGATTTATGAAGTGTTAACTTTCCTCACCAATCTGTAAAAATTGCATCAGATTTCGTTCACTAGAAGCCAAGATACGACGCATTAAGTGACACTAGTTTGTATGCATCGGTCGAAAAATGAAGAAAGAACAAAGAATCAACATTAAGTTCTGTGTTAACCCTCCGACAGCGATGCCGGAGTCACTGGTTTGGAGACCGATACGCACACAGTGACGGAGCAGTTTGCGTTAGGCGCGAGCGGGCCTTTTTAGCAGTACCCCAAAATTGGAAAAACCCTGAACTCGGTTGGCTGAATGGAAACAAATGTGCAGAGAGGGATGATTATTCTTGCGACGACCAGCGACTTGAGCGAACCTCTCTTCGAATTCCTTTACAGTTTTTACGGTAAAAGTGCTGCAGAAACGCTCCAAATGCTTAAAATCGCTTATGGAGATAATTGTTTATCGCAAACACAAGTTTTTGAGTGGCATCGACGATTCAGGGAAGGCAGGGAAGATGTGGATGATGATAAACGATCAGGCCGATCAATTGAAACGATGACCGAGGAAAATGCCGAAAAAGTGCGTGATTTCGTGAAAATTACGAAACAATCTTCAGTGAGACTCATGGAAATGGAACTTGGAATACCCAAGACAATAATTCATCGCATTTTAACCGAAAAACTTGATCTTCGGAAGCTAAATTCAAAGTTTGTTCCACATCGATTGACGGATGACCAAAAATTGTACCGCATTGGGCATTGCAAAGACATCATTAGAGAAGCTCGAAAAGCCGAAAACTTCTTAAAAACGATTGTAACCGGTGATGAGACGTGGTGTTTTCAGTACGATCCAGAGACCAAGCGTCAAAGTGCTGAATGGCGATCAGCAGATGAAGGGAATCCAAAAAAATCTCGTTTGGAGAAGTCAAAAATCAAAACAATGCTCATTGCTTTTTACGATTGCAAGGGGGTTATCCACGAAGAATTCGTTCCAAGTGGTGCAATGGTTAATGCTGAGTATTATCTTGGTGTATTAAAGCGTTTGATATGCCGTATTCGTCGCGTTCGCCCTGAATTCCGAGAACCCGGTAGTTGGCGATTGTTGCACGATAATGCACCTTCTCATCGTTCCTCAATTATCACTGATTTTTTGACCAAAAAACAAATTTTTTTGCTTCGCCATCCCCCGTATTCACCTGATTTGGCTCCCTGCGACTATTTTCTATTTCCTAAGCTGCATTTGGCAATGAAAGGAAACCGTTTTACATCAATTGAAGATATTCAACGGACAACGACGAGCAATCTGAACACCATTCCAATCAGCGGCATAAAAAAGTCATTTGATGCACTTCTTGAACGTGCAAATCGTTGTATTTCTGCTGAAGGAGAATATTTCGAATAAATAAAATGATTTTTGTCAAGTTCTTTGCCCTATTTTGGTTTTTTTAAAGCCATTCCGGTTACATTTGGGACAGAGGGTGTATATCGGTCATAGAAAGCTGCCGAATCTTTTCTTTTTCATTTTCTTTTTATAATAATTACCATGTACGAGAAAAACGCCGACCAGTAATAGCGCGAACACCCTTTATATTCCTATATGCATTACGTGTTACACGTAACATGCCTACCATGTATTGGCCCATATTCGAGAAGTAAATGCAAGTTTTCGGTGCGTTCCGTTAATATATAATTCGAATTTTTGGGACTACAGAGAAACGATTACACACTCTCCCGGGCCGTCCTGCAATGTGACACCACCTGAGGCTAACTGCCAGTAAGTAGAATCGAAAATGGGTCGTGAGGGATACCTCTCGTTCGGGGAACCGACCAACGTGTCATGGAATTGTGCAATCAACCTGTATTTCTTGGCTTCCGGTTTCGCGAGAAGCTTCTGTTTCCTTCGACGTTTCACTCGAATTCTGAGGAATGATATTTTGAACAGAATCTTTTGCACAGGTCCAACTCAGAGTGTTTTCTTTCCATTCTGCACAATTCTGTCAAAACGACAAGGGCCGTTTACATTGTTTAACGTGTTTTTACGAATGTAATGCCCGTTAATTATGTTTACTTGTTGCTTAATGTCGTATAATAGGGAAAGCAGTACTGTTATTTGGAATGTCGGGGAATGTAATCGTGCACTAGTTAAAAATTGTTGAGTTTCAATGTTTCATAATTCATCACTTCGACACAAAGAAAATTGAAGATTGAACATTCTACTTTTTCCTTTTAATACTCGAGCTCATTTAAGACGTCGCGGCGCCCAAGGGGTAAAATCCTCCATTAAACGGACGGTTGTCAAATTATAAAAATGTCTTGATTTTCTGCAGGTGTTGCATAATGCAGGAAATAGGTTTTGCAATTTTTATATTTGCCTTTGAAAAGGGATGTTTGTTTTAACGAAGATGTAGTCAGTTAGAACCATTGATACATATGTGACAGCGAAAAAATGTCAAATTGTAATCCCATGAACAAAAGAAGTCTGTTGTAGATAAAACAATGACCCCACACAAGAGAAAAGTTTTGTTACTCGAAGATTAGGGTAGTTCTAATAAGCTACCCCCTCGATCAAAATAATATTCAAGAATGCGACAATCGACTCAATTCCCGTTATCATTCATCGCTTAATTATTCTATCAGTTTTGTAGCATCCACGATAACAGTTATGGATTCAACTGTTACATTCGTTTATAACTGATTGGGAGTACAGTAGAATCTCGATTAATCGGGTTGGGATTTGCCGATAAAATATTTGCAATCGCATGTTTGCATTCTGAGATTACTTAAAAAGGTTGCTAGATACTGTTTCGTATCAATGTTTCCGATATTTTAAGAACAGATGCTTGTAATCGTCTCTCCGTAAATGGCACCATCTTCTGCCTGTCTGTCTCTCGATTAAGCCATTTAATCAAGGTTCTACTGAATAAATGAATCCATGCCAAGACCGTCTGCAACTGCAACTCAGTCGGTACGTAAATAGCCATCACATTAATTTTCAACTCGACTCTAATATATTAACTTATAGTAAAGGCAGTGTTTCAGTATGTACTGTACTATACGTTACAGTGCCGGATGAATGTATAACTCTTGATGAACGATACCCAACGCAGTCTTCAGTGAAATGTAGATAGCGGCCGTTAAGGGGAATTTAGTCTTTACAGTTTGAATGTCACCCGCGACTTCCATCCTAAGTGTAAAAGTGTGAATTTGCCTTTGCCCACAGGTAATGGAGATAGCTTCATATGTGACGCGTGATTCGCTGTTCATTTCTCCAGTTTACTTAATAGTCTTCGGACAATAATCTTTTTCAGGCAAATATGAAATATCGCACTCATGCTCGCTTAAAAAGTTCTTCGAGGTATCTACGTCCCTTTTAATTCGTTAATTCCATTTGTCCTCTCTTGCTCCGTTCAAATTCTGTCCAGACGTCTTTTAATTCGACTATCCTAATTGCTTTTTCTTATTGTACAGCTTGGCGGCTTCTGTATTTAAAGATTTTCCAGGAATATCTTGCAGCTCCTTGCGAATATTCGGTGTATTTGCAGGCGGACTTCCTCTCGCGCTTCCAATTATTGCCCGTCCTTCTTTGTGCTTCGGAGTTTTGAGATTTTAAATGAAACTTGCTGATTTGTTTGCTCTCACATTTTTCCATTATATCCTCAACAATACTACGCCGACATTTAACAGCAATTCATTTATTACGATGCCATTTTCTATCATTTGTATTGTATTATAAACCCGTTCCCCGATTTACACGGACGATCGGTTCGTCGGAATTCCTTGCAAATTGAAATCATGGCTTTTTGTATGAAAACCCGTGTAAATCGAAAACAAACCAAAATGCGCATAAGCTATTCAGTTATTTAATTAAATTCATTTATTTCAATGTAAAATAAAAAAAAAAAAATACACAACTATAAATACAGAATTTATGAAAAATTAATCTAAAGGTCTAATTACTATCGTCACCATCATAGAATATTAATCTTTTATTCCTGGTTTGTGGGATTTCATTTTTATCACTCGATAGTATTTGTGGCGATTCTGTTTCGATTGGTAATGAATCAGTGACAATTTCAGATCGGAGAGACTTGGTAATAAAATCCGTAATTAACAGTTATGATTGATTTTCGGCTAGATCTTTATAGGCCTCCTCGTATTGAGCTAAACATTAACATCTCGAACCGGAGAGCCGGTTCATCATTAGGATCATTTTATAGAAAATGATTACCCATTTATCGCCCGAATTCAAGTCCTGCGCGGATGACTTTTGCTGTGAACTGACCTACAAATACATATGTGCGCGGCACAAATTTTTGTTTGTAACAGTTTTTATTTTTGATAATCGTGCAAGTACTCATACTCATACATAAGTACAAAGTACTCATTTCTAGCATTTTTTTGTTTCTCTGTGGGGTATAGAAAATCACCGGTTTAAATGTTCGCAATTGCACTGGTATGAGATATGCGTGCTATAAAACATGCCTGCAGCAAAGATACAAAACTGGATGAAAAATGTATTATTAATATATTTTTTTTCACATTCGTGGATGGGTATACGCATGTTGCATTCAGTTGTTGATTCGCGCTGCAGATAAACAGCAGACCACGTATAATATTTCAATTACGTGGTATAATAATATTATTTTAATATTATTTATTGTAATGTATACTCCAATTTAAATTTAATTCTAACTGTGATTGAATATTTAAAATATTTTTTATGCACAAAACTGGAAATGACTGCCGTTAGATATTTAAAGGGAAATTCAAAGCAGCTTTCAATTCACATTCAACTCAGCTTTCAAAAGACGCAACTATTCACTGAAATACGAAATTTAATAGATCACATAGATTTCAACTAAATAATCCGGAGTATTAAATTTGAAGATCATAAATATACATATAAAATCCAAAGGGTAGAATGGCAATAAGTTAGCTACTTATTGTTATTTGTAATATATCTCAAATTCCGTTTCTGAAAACTGCCATGGATTTAATAGGCCTTAATACCAAGTACCTTATTTCACGTAACGTCTGTGATATCGTCATATTTAAAACTAATTATAGAGTTTCAAGAAGATTTTACAGAAAAACGTGAAATAGATATTTCACAAAATTAATGTATATTCTCACAATTAAATCTACCACGAAAGATTTTATGAAAGGAGTTTTATATTCTACAAGTTATTTATTTTTTTAATACCTTCTGGCTGAAAATTGTTAGGTATTGTGACAATAAATCTATTGATTCTTAACGGGCCACTGATTAAAATGCTGCAAAATACACAAACGTTTAAACGCAATATTTACCATCTTTATCTGAAAACTTAAATATTCCATTACGATAATTTCTGGTCCGTTTTTGTTTTTCAACCTTATCATATAAACCTATATAAAAGAACAACTTCTGATAGGTTTGACTTATAAAGAAATACAGAATAGTTCCGTGGTACATGTAGATAACTAAGAATTTTTCTGTACGACCCAAACAAACTACACCAATCACTTACACGAAATGAAGAAAATTCGTAAGAAACACTGATGCTCGAAGCCTTCCCTCTTTTTATAACAACGTAGCGTAAAACGGTTTGGTGTCTTATTCTTGTTCCGCTTTGTTTTAATTGCCACAAAATGTCCGGCAGACGCTCCAAAGAAATTCCCAATGTACAAAAATGTAGCGACAACCCTATCGCACACAAGAAAAACAATTTTCAATATTTTGCACAACAGGTGAACGAAAATTGTCGAAACAGTGAAAAATGCTTCCATGAGCACCCTTCGTTCGATGCTCTTAAATCAAGGATTGAAGTTCTCGGAAAAGGCAGCAAATCGTTTCCTACACTCAATCCAATTTCCATTTCAAGTTTATTCCACTTATAAAATAGACGGTTCTAAATGATGCTTTAGCGAAATTCATAGGATCCAGGACAAGTGTCATAGAATCAGAAAATTGTAGAAAAGGGTAGAAAGGAAGCTTATGAACATTTAAACGGAAAGGAATTTATCAGGGATATCGAAAATTCCAGTTCGCGAATAAATGCGTTAAGAAAAATGTACAAAACGCAACCGAACTGCGCTGGTCTTTATCGTCTTATACCAGCTAAGGAAGAAACATTTCTGCAAGGAGTGGATATATCCACGAATGCTTACGGCCCAAGTGACATACTGACACGGATATATCCGCTTAGACCCACCACAGGCTTCAGGATGCACTATGTGTCTTTTAGAGATCCCCGTTACTCTTCAACGTATTATTTACCTTTCGAACTTCGTTTATACGAAAGTAGCATTTCAATAAATCAGCAATACGACGGAATCAAAATCTATGTTACGCGTCGCGTGATGCAACACTGTTGACAAATACGGCGAAGACAAAGAATTGAAACGCCGTCTCGTTACAAAACTAATTGTAACGAATCGCGTTGAGAATTGATTCAGTCGCACTGAACAAGCCTTCGATTTGTGGTATCGTTGATATGCATTTATTTATACAAACGTTTAAGTATGAACGACACGGGTGGGACTATTGAAACTCAGAGGTTGGAATGGCGCGGAAGAACTTTTTAACTAACTCACTGGTCGGACTAAAATGATGCGGAGCAACCGACTCATTGTCAGCGGTTGGATTGGAATGATAGAGCAAATGGCTAAAGATTTGGAGTGCATTAACCAAGAAAGCACAGCTTCCCAAATTGTGCGTGCTAATTGGTTAACGCGGGACGATGGAAGGTGGTGTAGGTGGTTTCTAGAAACGATCTATCGGTTTCTATTAGTAGCTTATTTGCTATCGATGTGTAAGTGAAGAGATTAGGCGGTGGAAGCGAAGGCACTAGGTTGTGTAACTGGTTAACGCAGGGTTGTTCCTTGCGCTTGAGGAATCATAAATGCTGATGGAAAATGGTTTGGTCGTTTATAACCCTGCCTGTGGACAGGCCGGTGATCGCGTGTGTCTCCAACAAGAGGTATTGCTTTTGACCTACCTGTTCAAGACGATGTCTTTGCTATTTGTTGCTTCGTTTCGTGACGCAACGATCTATTTTATGTTTGGATAAGTATATGACGCTACATTTTTGTTTTGTTTTGTTTAATAATTACGAGTTGTTCGGGTAGAGAATTATAATACTTCGTAGTATCAACGTCCTCTGTAATACTATAATAAAACTTTATGCAATGAAAGATTGTTTCCCGTTAATTCTTATTTAATCTGTAATCGATATGCCCAGAATTAGTCCGCAACAGATTTCCAGATCGCTCGATATAATTTTATTGTGTTGTCGTATTCCATTTTTCTGTTGAAATGTTTTCATTTCCAAGCTTTTTTTTTCATATAATGTTGATACTGTTTGTTTATAAGTTAATTGTTCTGTAAACACGTAATACATGTATTTTTACTGTCCTTGATTAATCGTTATGAACATAGAAGTAAGAAATGTATAGACATATGTTGAAAATGCGAATGTAGGACTTTTATAACGTTTCTTTCTGTGTCAAAATCAAAGAATCTATTTTCTGGACCCTTGTCCCCGTCATGGCCGCAGCAAGCTATAGAGATACGTCGCATCGAGTGGTCTTCACGTCGAGTGCTAGACCTGTGTGAGCCTACTCGATCTTGAAGAACATCAAATAGTAGAACATTGAGGATTCATAAGACCTCTACCGAGGTGATCGACACGATCTGATTAAATTTTCAAACATTGTTCTCATACGCCCGATGAATAATAAAAGTTCTTGCCATTCGAGAGACACTATGGGAGCTATTAACATAGTATTAATGCTCATGTAGTAATATGATTCACTGGTACATAGTATATCGCTAGCCAATCTTAACAATTCGCGCAGAAGCAAAGGGAAAGGAGAATCACATAGACAGTTTTACTAGCGTGATTAAAGGTAAATATTGTGGAGACACTTGGGTCAATCAACGGAAAATGGTGTAAGAGGGGGATTTAAAGGTGACTCAACCTAGAGGGTTTAAGTGGCAGTAAGTGACTTTTGTATCATGTTGATGATACTTTCTCCGCTCTCGATTGAAGAAGTGGGCTGCATTTCTGAAAGGTTCGGTGACCGAATGGCACGAAATTTGTTAGGTATCATGGAATGATGTATTACATCTGAACTATAAAATCTTAGCTTATGAAAGATATGCGACCGAAAGATACAGGTCCCTATGTGCAATAGATCGGCGGCAGGACTATAGTATTTGGCCCGTCTGCCGCACAGTACGCCTGCACTAACTCACCTAATAACGTATTGGTATTGGTTAGAGGTATACACGAATGTAGTGTCCGACTGACACATTTTAATCTATATTTCCTGCATGGGCCGTTTGCGGTAACCGAGACTATCGTTGAAGGACACATTTATTCATAAGATCTTCCACCTTTACCTTCTGCTATTCCTCATATTCCTCATTTGCTCTCACTCACTTCGAATACGCCCTGCAGATTTTCCTTTGAGACTGTCAGTCACGTTCACCCGAATCCTTAGGTAGCCTCGCAACCTTTGCTAACATCACAACGTCAAGCATTCTGTTCCAAATACATTCTTTTCACACACCCTAACAATAAGATTGTTGCCCAAATATTTTTCACACAGACGATGATCGTTCTGGTCCAAACATTTCTCAATTACGCTTATAAATTTTCATCGTGCTCGAAATTATTCTAAACGTCCTCACAGAATTTTCCCTTCCACATGTTCTACATATACATATGTGAACCTGTATCTTCCGAACGCAAGATTTCCACTAGCAAAGATTTTATATTTCAGATCTACGATCTCATCCCATGATTTAGCCGAATTTAGTCGTGACTACAAGAGGTTCGTGAACTGCTCGAGAACAGTGTCCGTGAACTGTTTTCTGGCGTATATGCAGCTTTGCAGATTTCTTCTAACAAAAACTATGTGCCTCTTTTTTATTCCACTTCAAAATTACATCACTTTGGGTATCCAATGTTGAAATATTTCTCGGTTAACACTTACAATTAGTTAAATTCATAGTCGCCATCGAGTTTTCATTCTTTCCCCTTTCTCCGAGTATCAGATGGGTGGTATGAAATTGCCGTTTCACAAACGGGAACTTCCGTAAAACAAAGGAAACAATTAATCAAAATGCAACAGTTTTCCCGTTATACATTGCGCATTTCGTTACGTTTTCCAACAGTCAAGTAGTTTCTTTATTCCAGATTTATGTAAATTATCAACTATACATATACAGGAGAAAATGTTATATGCTAGTTTTATTAATTGTCGCTTCATTCTGAAACACTTTGTTAATTAAAAAATAATCTTGCTCGTTCGAAATTTGATATTACGTACGTTTCAACGTTAAGTAAGTATTTTATGTTGTAATACGTGACATTTTTTTGTAATTATTGTTTCTGAACATAGATAGTACTCTCGATATGGCTTAAACTTACAATTACCCACAATCCATTTGTCTCTTTTCATTAGCTCTCCTATTCGATCCGAATTCTAAGTACTATTGTTCCTTGTCATTTAGATATTTCCCCCATATGCCCATAAAAAGAAAACGCCTTTAAATGTTTAGAAACCAACTATCTGTCATAACTTTCTTGAAATCTTATATCGTCTCAAGCGTTGCATCAATATTTAAATGTCTAATCTGATGCAAGAATTATATGAATATTTTTATTACATGAGATATCGAGCTATGAATAATTCTATTTAACATTTTGTCAATATTCAGGACACATGAATGGTAATTTAAGATATTTATGAATAAGTTCAAACTTGGGGGGAGAGCATTTCACAGGTACCAATATCGTAATAGAACTCATCAAATAGTTATACGCGGTCGATTTTGATTAATACAAGATCACCACAGAATGCAACGATTCATGCTCTTGAAACACTTTGAGACAAAACGTTGGTCGTATTCGGAAACGTTATTATTTCATACACGTTAGTAACACATTTATAATTATGGAATTACGCAATTAATCGAGACGAGTATTGCAATTGAACATGCAAGTACGTTAATATCCCCATCTCACGTACCACTGCGATGCGAGCAAGATGCTTTAATGAGTTGAACTTTGTTACATAGATGCGGTGCGATGTATTTTCTCTCTGTGCGAACGTAAGCTCTGGAACATGAAACTTGGCTAACATAAGCCTACATGTTTGCGAGGTCAAGGAGGTTTGGGCGAGTCATCGACAAGTGGAATCCCTTTAGTCTACACCTCGCAGTTTGGAAATAGAATATGACCCTAGATAATCTGTACGGAAATATTAGAGATTTATTGTCATATACAAGGTAGTCACATTTTTATTTAATGCTTCTTAAAATTGAATATTAAGAAAGATGTTTGTATACATATTAATAAACGTATTTATTTATAAATGTACATAGGTGTACGATCCGCTATAGATACAAAGCAATCATACTTCGTGACACGTTTGTAAACATCTAGCACTAATTGTAAGATTTTGTTCCTGTCCATAGTTATCATGAATCTGAAAGAATACCTGAATAGAGAACAAGTAAATACGTACGGATTGTTTTGATATTTTAATGCATTTTCACTTCAAAATATGTACATTTTTGTTAATTCGAAATATAAATTCTAAGTTTCTCTTTAACTAACAATAAGTATCGGTGGTAAAAATATGTGGCCTTCAGTGTCGCTGTTATGTATTTACGTTGCACTATACAATACATATAATATATTGAAACAAGTAGTATCTTCATTAAAATCTGAAAACATTATTAAACATGGTATACGTGAGAAGTTAAAAACAATTATTAGAATTATATTATTGTGTTTATTATCAGCCATACAAACATGTATACTATTTCATATTCGTTGAACTCAGTACACGCAAATTCTGCTGTTATATTTCCTGGGATATTGCAAAAATTAGCAAGCTAAACTGTAGAACCATTAATTAGGAGTTTTCCAATCGATAGATAGTGGATGACATAATGGACGCTGTATAGATTTCCCGGTAGTGATGGATTCAGTTGAATCGTAAATTAATTCATGGAAACATTACCTAACAAAGTTTTAACAACGTCAGTTGTACGAAATATCGCCAACAACACAGTTTGGATTTGTATTTGCTATTTTTTTTCCAGCATTTTGAAAGTAGTAACAAGATTTTGCACATCCGAATAGCAAACATTAAATTGTCTGAAATAGTGTTCAGTAGTTTCCACGAAAACTTCGATTCTGCGAACAAAATAATGTTTGAAAGAAGAACCTGTGCTTCGTGTAAAATAATTGAATTAAATTGAATTATATAATTCCCACAAATTTACGCATTTGTGCAATGTATAAGATTTAAAAATAATAAATTGAATTTATACAGAGGCTTGATTGTACATGTATCGTACAATGAACAAATGCTATGACAAACGGAGTTCTGGAACGAATTAGATCGTTACTGGATACCCCACTGTATATTACATAACTCGACTGACTATTATAACGTGACATATTCAAAGTGGAGTAACTTGTATAGGGCGTTCAATGTCAATAACGCTAGAGTTAATATTAAAATTGAATCAGGTGACAATAAGTTTTGAAGGGCGGCATTATATCGAGGAGAAACAACGATGTTTCGTCGCTTTTCCTTCAATTCATCGCTACTTTAGCGAGGGAGAAAATCTCAAATGAGGGTGGAAAGGGGTCATAAAAGAGAAGAGTAGAAGGGGAAAGAGGTGCTCCTTTCTGGGCTTGCCGCTGGATGATTGCCAATGAATGCTTAAACGTAAGGGACCTGTTGATAATCGTGTGATATAATACCCTATGTCTTGCTTTATTCTAGACTGATATATACCTCGCCCCATGTCTTTTGTCACACGATATTTTGTGCCTTTTTTTTTTTTATTCATTCTATCGTGAAATCTGTGACTTTAAGGTTTCGGGCGGAACGCGATTTTGGTGCACGATTACGCGACTAGCTCGGAAACCAATCGCTTCGAATGGAAACGCATTTTCTTCATAATTAGGTGCGACAATTTCACTACTTATATTTTACCTGTTTGTTTGTGCAGCGCGACCTCATGATAATACCTCAGGCATGTCAGAAAAAGAGTTTCTATGCAGTGCACGCATGGTGTCTTCGAAAGTGTCAGTGAAACGTTGCTTTGAAAAAATTGATGGAAGTGACACTAGAAAAATTTGTTTGTTTGCGGCCTGCTCTAGATTTGAAACCACCCCAATCATAGTTTGGTCACTTTTTCATACCATAAACACTAAAAGAATTATTTAGACGCATACATATTTACATAAATATGCATAATATGCATAAATTTGCAAAGGATAAAGGATTCTGCAGATAAACGAAGTATATATATTAATTTATAACTCACAGTTAGATGTTTTTAATCACTTCAGTAGTTTTATTCAAAAGGTTATATTCAAATAACGAAAGTTTCAATGGGAACATCATATTGAATCATATTGATGTAAACCTTCTGGAATATCCGCAAAAAATTGATATATTTGAATCACCGTATAACGTTCAACCCGAAAACAACATTTTATTTTTACTGTGAAATCCTATTTTTCCCACTTCTCTAAATTACATATTTCGTTACACGACATGATAAAAAGTTACGAGTGGTGCTCACAGTAAAGTCTTCGTTAAATCGAATTTCGCTGTTCATTCGATTTTCAACAATAAAGTTTCATATGAACAAGCCGAACCAAAAATTTCCATTTATTTTAATATTACTCTTGATTGATGGGACGAAAGCTATTAATTCATTTCACTTGGGTTCTACAGCAGAAAATAACCGCGAAATATGAATTAAACTTACAAACTCACTATTACCCAGACTTTCTACTATTATTATTGTCCGATCAAAAATGTCCCCTTACGAGTATAAATGACTGATATCGTAATATGAAATATTCTGTTCCCTTTAAAATGGGCGTTTAACAATGCAGTAACCGACTGCTGTAATGTATAAAACGTGTACAATGCAAAATGAAAGAATATTGAAAAGTGAAGTTCAACCGTAAGTGTTTGTATTATTAAAAATACTAGCTAAATGATAAGCATATAGTGCATTTCCTAGGTGTAGCATATAATACGTGCAACCGTTGTGCTATACTCTAGTGCGTAATGAACGTTTAGGTACGTGTAAACTGTAATCAGTCAAATCTGTGAAATCATTTTGCACATGCCGATACTGCGAGCGAATAATTAATAGCAACCGCTTCCCCAGTCATCGGTCCGTCCTAAATTGTTTATGCGATACTTGATTAGCCACCGATTTTGCATCCCGCTAGCAGTCGGGTACGCATTTTACAAAAACAATCGGCGCTGCGATTGGCAGGCGTACGTTTTCATGTATACGCAGCGCGAACCATTAAACGACCATTTGCCGCGAAATTAATAGCCGATGCGCCAATGCATTTGTACTCTTTTTCACTTCCTACGAATATCCCACCCTTCCCACCTGCCCGGTCTTCCCCGCGTTTCTGGACAGCACCGCTGCCGAATTTCAGATTGCGCTTTAATATCAGCGGCCGCTTAATCCGCGATGACGGCTTTTCTGGGATTTCGTCGCGTTATTACAAAAAAGCTTCGCCCCTATGGACGGCAGATGTTACGTGCGCTTTTTTCGTTGCCCATCCATTGAACTCGTTCCACCTCTGTGTCGTCATGTTCTAACGCGTTCGTTTGTTTCGGGTCCCCTTTAAAATGCGCTCAATGACAGCTTCGCGCGCACGTAAAAAAGATCGATTCATTGATCCACCATTGTGATTCTTAATATTTTTACCTAATCGTTCGGCAACGGCAATTAACACTTATGTTAGCAACCGGGCTACCCGGGTACCCAGTTGTATATTTCCATTAATAATTTTTCTATGTTCTTGATAAAATATCGCAAAACCGCTCCATATCTGTATTCTTTGGACACTATCACGTTCAGTTCACGTTTTGGCGTGAATAGTGGTAAGCTTGAAACTTATTGACCTCTTTGGTTGCTAACATAAGGGTTAAAAACAGATCTCTGAAATACGTCACTTTCACACCTGACCCAAGTTGACTTTTTCTCTACAAATGGAAATTTCGTATCTTAAAAAAATGGTTAGATAAGTTCTCACGATGTCGGAAGCAAGCTTGTTTGATGGGGGGCAAGGGGTTTTAGAAAGGAGGAGTGTGGGGGTCGTGTTTTGTCACGGAGCCGCTTGCTAGACTCATCAGTAGATCGTGCGGGCAATCGCTGCCCCAGGCACAGCCAGGTGGGAGATAGGAGTAGACGTTCGGAAATTCTATGTATATACTTACGTACGTTAACACAAGTGGGATGCGACCACTTGCGAGAAACCTCGATCCGCGGCCATCTGGTGGCGGACCCGTGACCTACGAATCACGATCGCACCATAGTTGCTTTGTTTAAGAAAAAAAGGACTGGATGATAATGTACCGCCAAAACTATTATAATTTCGCATAGGTGACGATTCGTATTTAATTCTTATGCATTTATGACATTTTTATATAATGCAGTTTATGGGAACATTTGAAATGAAAAATCAATATGCTGCGTCATGACGTGTACAAAACTAAGAAGTTTTTGTAAATCTGTTCCAACAAATCCTAAGATATTGCAACAATAGTTTGCCACGTCCAATATTCAGGAATTATTTTACGTTAACTAGTGAGCTTGAACGCGTGGGAAAATAAATATGAAATATTTCGCTTAGTGATGAAGAAGGTGTTTATTTAATTAAAAAATTTGAGAACGCTGTTTAAGTGTTTCAATATTTGAACTTTCAATAGTTTCGGAGATCCCTTAATATTCGTTTATTAGCTCTTTATGACGCAATGTTTTTTTTACCAACCTACCCTCCATGGCCCAATTAATTGTTATTGGGGAATGTCGGGTACCAGAGAATCTTTTTATATTAAATTGTCATCTTGCAGTAAATTATTCGTATATGTCGTAAACATCATTTGAGAAACTTGAGTGTCAATGAGTCCGGAGCACAATTAGACAGGGTTAAATTGCGAATGATTACATTTGCGTTCAATACATAAAGATATATAACATTGCATATTTTATCTTTGTTATAGATTGTAGATGATAGAGACCTTTTAATTTTCTTCCACAAAAAGTACTATGTCCTCATTGTTGGAGCAACACTTTATAGGTAGTTGGTACATAAATATTGTACTAGTTGCTGCCGACTGTTCAAGATCAGTCATTCTCGTTGGATGATCCTACCCTTCCATTTCTTTCTTTTTGAGCAGACGTTCCTCAATTAGCTCCGGAACTTATACAGTTTCGCAAATTTAATAATATATAAGAATCAGTTCTCTAGATGACCAATATTGTCACGCCCATAAACAACATCGCATTATAAAAATGTTTCTATTACATTTTTACATATTACAATTTTCGACAACCTACACCCAAGAATCGCTTGGCAGGATTCAAGGCACGCACATTTTTACTACAGAAAATGAATGTTCAACATAATGCAATTATTGGCAACACGATTAAATATATAACTTTAATTCATTAAAGCTTAGTATAATAAAGTATAAATGTGATACGACTTTATTGCACCTGTTGACAAAAAATTATTGATTGAAGAATTTACTCAAGTCTGATTTATAGCACGAAGCGAAAAAACGTGTAAAAATGCTGAATCCTCATTATTCGGTGCATTCTTATCGTTCGATGTGTACAGGCCAAATTAAAATCTTGATGAATGAGCATGGTTAAATTCGATCAATAAAATAACGAAACAAAAT
The DNA here is from genome assembly GCA_963667235.1 of Nomada lathburiana. Lineage (NCBI taxonomy): Eukaryota > Metazoa > Arthropoda > Insecta > Hymenoptera > Apidae > Nomada > Nomada lathburiana. Next base: position 3,582,277 of record OY763902.1, read on the forward strand.
AGTAATGAAAAGCACCGAGGGGAATAGTAGCGCAGAATTCGGTATTTCTCATTGGATCGCAATGCAATCATACTCAAACGTCCCGATGTATAAATATTTAATGTAATTCTTAAAATCATGCAGTACGTTAATACAATCCGAATTAAATATGCACTTTGAAAGCCATCTCACAGCTTTTTAAAAATAAGATTTACTACCGACCACGTATAATACATAATATACATAATAGGGACTACAAAGTTTTGCGCTGCAATGCTCAAAGCTCGAGGTGATAAAATAAGTGAAAAAACCGTATAAACTGTATAAATGAAAATACAGTATAAACCGTAAATTAAATTATATTCATAATTCAATTAAATTATGATTAATTAAATTATATTTATAATTCAATTTCCATTGTTAGCAATATCAAAATGTATATACAGTGGGGTATCCTACAGCGAACTATGTAATACGTTCTAGAACCTTGTTCGTTATAGGATACATATGCAGTCTGTAACTCGAAAAACCTCTATGATAAAAGAGAAGAACATGTAAATAGGCATATTGTAAATTCAATTTATTATATTTAAATTTTATACATTGCATACATGTGTAAATTTATAAAAAAAAATGGTACAGGAGAAGAGGGCAAGGGGCCATCAATTTTACTTCCCTTCGCAAACTGTCCGTTTGTTGTAAGCGTTTTGATTGAATCGGATAAACTGTTCGTTATAGGATACCCCAGTGTAGTAAAAAAATACAAGTCTAACTGAATTATAAAACTATGTCTCGTTGAAATAAAAATGTAGAATATACTGGAAACAGAAATCGTCCCCCCATACATATATGGCCGGTGGTGTATGTATAGAAATGTGCATACATGGGTACACGTACACATATCTGTGAAAAAATATGACATATACATGCCCGTTTACAAACAAAATAATAGAATAGTATTTAAATTTAATAATATGCAATACTTATTTTTTTCGTCTTCTGAATTGTTTTGCTTATTAATTCTTAATTGTACAGTCGCAAAAATAACTGTTCCCTGCAATTGGACTAATAATATAGCGATTCATAAAAAGGCTATTATCAATTGGGATACCTACACGGCTTCCATCTGGAGTACATTAGGTACCTTTTTTGTGATAATACGAACAATTTTCGGCATAATTATAGTAATGTGTACAGGTAGTGTGTCATATATTGTCTAAATATATCAGAAATTTGTTATGGGGAATACGTGTATACAGCTTATCGGACAATCGCTATAATTAAGTCTCAGCTCAAGTGAATGTTTTTTTCCAAAAATATTTCTAAAGGACCATATATTTAAGTATTGCACTCATTTAACATGTAACATATATTTCCCATCCGCGCATTTGAGAACTCTCACTCCCTGAACATGAATATCTGTCGATAGAAGAAAAACGCGTGTCAAATATTATTTGACGCTCTACCCATGTGCAATGTTTCATAAAAATCGGAAATTGTCACTTGAGTGATGTTCCTTATCAGACTTTTCACGTTTCTCTGTTTTCGTACTCCTTTTGTCTGGGCAGGGAGGGTTCGCATTCGATACAATACGTATCAGAAGTATCGAATGCGGGGAATCTAAAATTCAATTAATTCTGAATTTTAAGTAGACACTGCCAGACGCTACAACTTTGTCAAGCTGCGTGAAACTAATTAGCACTAGAAGGAATTAGTTACAGGTGCCCTTATACTTTTAATTAATTACTCAGTATTATGACCGTTTTGGCGGACATACATATGTTAACACCGCGAAAATATGAAGCAACAATCTCACGAAGGAAAGGAACGAGATGCAATAGTGAGATATAGAACTAAGAATTAAACTTTTACTAATGACTTGGTTTGCCTTGGGCATCTTGCAATTACAGAAAGCTCGATTACACTGCTCTACTTATTGCCTCCTTAACGATTTTGTCAAATTGCACACTGCAATAATATGTTACGAGCCCGGGGCTAACGGGAAGTGTAGTCGAGGAATAACAGGTGTGTTGAATTTGTTAGTCACGGTGCTTAGTTGTCACAGCCACTGACGGAGTGAGATCTACGGCTAAGGTCTGTTTGTACAGCATGCGCGAGTACATACATGGCGTGGCTCTACTACCACATACCGCACGCACGGTGTATACATATACAGGGTGAAAATTATAAAGCGTTACAGACGAATATCTCCAAAAATATTGATTACACGCAAAAATGTTTTAGATGACATCATGTGGTGGGACTTTTATTCTATCCGGTGGACACTTCAAAGTGAGGTGAGGTGTGTCGTTTTATTTGTACCTTAGTGTTCAAAATGATTCCCTCTTACTCCAATGCACTTAACAATTCTTTGTTTAAATGGTTCTCCAACTTTGCTCAACATTTCAACATTTATCTTCGCATTTCTTGAGCTTCGTGTATTCTGACTTTCATGTTTTCACGCGTTGTAGGCTTAATGGACATTACGCAGTTTTTAATGCGACCCCATATGACCCCACGTTTGTTTTCATTTCATTCATAATGACTTTGATGTTGTCCTGAGTTTTGGTGTGAATGTTCGGGGGCAAGAACTAAAGTATAAATAAAACGACACACATTTTCTGTATTTCCCTGCAAATTTGACCTTGAATGACCTTTGGTCATAGGTAATTGAACTCGTCTTAAAACGCTCTATTTGATGGTCAATAAAGAAACATATCATTCCATTTAAAAAAAGAAAGTTGACCTTCACCTCACCTTGGAGTGTCCACCGGGAAGAATAAAAGTCCCACCACGTGATGTCCCCCTCGGTACTGAACAACTTTCATCTGAAACATTTTTGCCTATAATCAATATTTTGGGAGATATTCGTCTGTAACGCTTTATAAGATTCAACCTGTATTATACTAATCATTCGCATTGGGTTTTAAGCTAACTTAACATCTTTCTTAAGCATTGCTCCATACCTACGGTCTAAATCTGGGGTCATATTTTCAGCAGCGAATCTGCTTCTTTGTGTATTTGTTTTTCGATTTTCCTCGAGATAATTCACAATTCGTTCGTGCGAACATTCGGTAAATTGATATAGGAATTTTAGGTAGTAGCTTGCAGGCATATTCTCATTTCTCTAGGCCCCAAAATTGAATTTAGGTTTGTCGTTAACTTCCTGTGCATCCTTGTTACTGAGATCGTTCGGGTGTTTCTTGTTCCAACTTCTCGGCACAACTGTAGAATATAAATGACTGGCTAAGTGATTTGGGTGATTTCCTAATCTTTATTTGTATCTCACAATCAGAGCAAGGGGTGAGATTGTTTTTTCAACTGATTCATCCTCAAGGTCCCATCTGAGATCGCTGTACCTAAAGTACCATGCAGTGTTGAGCATCGCGCGGAGAACTGTTGTTCTATAATGGAGTGCTTTGATTTTTTTTAACATAGTTAGTAGACGTTGGGCCCCCGAATCCAAACCCATATATAAATCTATTGCAATATTACATATATAAATGTATTAATTTGCTATCTAGGAACACGTTTAAATATTTTACAACTGTCATTTGCGGTATAATTTTATTATTCAGTGGCGCAGCAGGATTATTCATTGGTAGCAAAGAGCAACGGTGTGCTGCAGCATATTATACATACTATTCTCTCAGCAGGGGCTAAGCACAGGACAAGGTTGCGATAATCCATCAAAAATGTTCTTTCACTTGTCTTAATTGGAACAATGCATACCACCGCAGCAAAGAGATAATATTCCCTCGAGTAAATGAACATTGATTTCGACAAGTCGTCAGCGATTTGACCGACTATGGATCACAAACCCTAAGGCCTATCTGGTCTGCACCAGACTTACTAGCAGTGCCAACATATCTATCACTTGTTCTAAAGCATCTCGAGTGTCATCGCGACGAGCTCTAATCTCTCCCGTGTCGCTCATGTTTTTGTGGTTGCCAGCAGCTCGCTAATTATCGTATCCACGTGCGTTGGGGCCTCCATCCATATTCTAGTGAATCTAGTGGTTTCTGATCACCTGGCAGCCGGCGACTGACCGACAGTGCGTAACGGCGCTAATTGTATTGGAGGAACCGAAGAAAAAAGAAGGGACGGGGGGGTATCGAACCCGAGATCTTCTGGTGGTAGGCACTGATCAGTGCCACTACGCCATGGTCCCTTCCCAGTCATCTATGATGTTATGTTCCTCTTACTTCTTTGATGGAGGCGCCCCATCCCACACTATGGAACCACCTGGAAGGACAGTTCACCTAGACGAACATAAAGGTTAACTGCACGGTGCTGCTACGAGGTTGGAGAAATCGTGATCGAATTTAACTCTGTCGCTGCTAACGCTGGACATAGCTAGCATCCTTTCAAATGATTGTTGATAACGCGGGCTGTAGCTGGCATAAATGAAATGACCATCGATACTAACACCGGTATAGTTGCAATGCGGGAAACAAGAGTATTACAGAACGAATGAACTGTGATGAGTGCACGTTTGTGATCGGTTATCGTGCATAAAAATCACACCTTTCTCTGCCAGGTGTCTGTATATCAGACACTGCGCTGGCGGACAGCGCCTGTTCAACGGTCACGTACTAGTGGTGAGTTGGTATGGTGGCGGTTAACAAATCTGCTGAACTAAGAAATGCTGGTGTGGGTCTCGTAACTTCATATTCTGACATGCTCCAAACGTAAAAAGTGCATTGGCGAATGTTTGGTGTAGATTTGCAACGAAGGACATCTAGAAATACAGTACTGGTTACAAGTATTCGTACAGTCGATACTTTTGTATTCTCTGTTGCATTGCATTTGTCTTTTCCGTTCCCTTGCATAGATTGGAAAGATACAGTCTCGAATATTTCTTTTTATATCAAACCGGGTCCTCCGAGTTCCACCGTGTACACGTATATATATATATATATATATATATGTATGTACTACAGAGGGGGTGAGTGTAGCATATTTCACCACGAATCTAAGTCCAGCCTTTCAGATTTTAACGCACTAAGAAATGGGAGGTCTTCGACAGCGTATAAGAGAATCCTAGGAGTACTGAACGTACTCTACGGTAAAAAGATACTCGGCAGGGATTTGTACCCGATGTTGCTATAAACTCTCCACACGATGCCACTAAGTATGTTCTCTTGAAGGGAATGAGTCCCATGAGCCGTGAAACCGTGACCCCTGTAAATCCGAAACATTGATCAAAACATCTGTAGTACATGATGTCCATCTTAATGCAATAAAACGTTTTAAAACGTCTATCACAGGCCACACTTTTTTATATTTTTGCATCATATATTTTGCATTTTATTTACTCATGTGACTATAATATGACATTCTTTTCAGAGTCACACATGTATGACGTTTGACTCCCAAACAGAATCGGTGTGTCACACAGATGCGCGAACATTACAAATTCCCGAAGGGTCGAGTAGTTACAGGAAAAGCTTATTACGTAACGTAGTAATATACGCGCGCGGTGATAAAATATATTTAAAGGAAATATTCGTTTTAGCATTTATGTATCAGCTGTTGGTGTCAATATAAAAATTGCAATTTCACTTCGTGTACATTGCCGCATAAAAGATTACATGATACCTTCGATTTATATTTTATTGTAATATTGTTTCATTTTGAATTTGTTTGCTGCAAATCTTTTTTATACTCGTCAAATGTGATCACTTATAGTGCAAATGTAGGTTGATGTGTTCGTTCTAGAAATGTACAGGTTGTCTCTGGGCATTTCCGCCTGATTTTGCCGAAAATAACAATCTTTTCCCTCTACAAAATATCTCGTATAATAGCATTTCTCGTGAAAACTGTTTAATCAAAACTGCTTCAGCCGTGTCACGATATAAATACCTCTAATTATTGCATTAAAACAATTAGTTGTATTCTAAGCTTGATAGCAGCAGTGTATACGATATAAATACGAATATAAAGGTATTACATTGCAAATGAATTGTATATAATAATATAAATTGTATAAAAACATTTTTCCTTTTCCAGATTCCATTGGTCTTCGACGCGCAGCAATCGGTAAGTGCGCACTTGAAATGTAACCATATTTTTACGTATATTATACTTTATTCGACAATTCGAGTCACCAGCTGCAAACAAAACATTCACATGCTAAAACACGCAAGAGAGGCAACGACGACAGCTATTGGATAAAGTTAATTATTAGTTAGCCAATTTACATAATCCCGGCAAAACTTCTACGTCGATTATAAACAATTCAAGAATCTCGCTGGCAAATTATTATAATATTTAAGCACTATCAATATCAAAGCACTTGTCCCACCTAAATGCTGACACGTGCTTTTGTTCTCAGCTGGCGAGTCCATTCGTTGACCGGATTGTAGATACATACATTTGTACATTCTTATAAATGTAAATACATTTTAAATCAATTTATACACTGCAGATGATAATCTGAATCTACTCATCACATTTCAACTATCATAAAGTGCGTCTACACTTATATGACCAACTACATGAATTAATTTTAATAATACGTCAGTCAAATTTTTACTTAACACTTATATGTAAATCTCGATTTATCGTATACAATACATATATCTATAAACTTAAAAGTGCGCGAAATGTTGTACAGTAATAAATGACCATGTTAATTAGCATATCACAGCAAACAATTGAGTTTATGGCTGTTACATTATTCCTTTACACGTGGCTAACGTGAAATGGAGCATCAGGCATTTGGTTGCAAAATGTTATTGAAGTTGTCGTAAGTCCTGAAAGAATAATAACATTTACTATTCGTTTAAAAATAGAATAAATAAAGAAAGTGACTGCACTTTTGCCTTGGAAGTCGAGCTGCGTGTGATACGCAGTGAAATACGATGTCCACTTCTCCGATTAATTGCAAAAGAGACTGCGTGTACAAAAGCTTTTGCACCTTTATAGCAATCAAAGGGATCCTCTTGTAGATAATCTCCTTGGCACGTAACACACAAACGGAGACCTGTCTCCGATACCCCGAAACAGTGATGAAAGTCTTCTCTTCTTTAGAGATTTACTTAGCCAGTCATGGCCATTATAGTATTTCCAATTGTATGAGGAACAAGGAAGTTGTGATAGTGCCAGAATTTTCTCTGCACTATAAAATGACTCCGCAAATAACGCAGTGTAGTAATAAATATTCCTATTGTCGCGATGCAATATTCCAGTGTCGACACTGTCGGCAATTTTCAAATTCTGAGTTAGAATTTGGTTACGGTTTGGAAACAGTATGTTAATTCATATTTCTGCCGATGATTATGAAAGTGGCCTAAGTCATTATTAATAATTTGTTAATATTTTGTTAATATTCTTTCTGTTAATATGGGAAAATTGAAGATCAAATTAAATGATACAGTAGATGAAGAATACGTCAAGTCCGGACAATGACAAGTTTCTTCTCGTTACTTTTAGAAGGTATTAGGCCGCCATTTCGCATACGGTGTGGGATATCTCCCCTTTGGAGACGTGAACACAATTTTCATAAACTGTGTGGTACTAAATGGGTTACATGCCAGCAGTACTACTGTTTATGGATGAAGAGTGGCTGAGACTTCAAAGTCATCTCTACTTTTGTAAATGTCTGGTCATTAGATATATCATTCATATTAGAGCAGTGGATGTTGAATCAATTTCAACGACCTATCGTACAAAGTCATTCGACCCTAAATTTCATCAATTCGACGTTTGCTACGATGAGATGGAGGCGGACACCATTTGGAGCACATTCTATAACAAAGGGAGGTACCTTTTACTTCATACTGAATGTAGGTCATTGAAATCGTCTTAGCACCCACCATTGTACTAGAAATAAAAGAATTTAGCATGCCGGTTTAAAAAAAGTATAGATCACGTGGAAATTCCCAATAACTGTCCATTTGTGAAAAAATATATTACAAAAATATTACGGTCCTACCGTACAAATTTTATAGGCGAAATTTTTCCATATTTCTAAAAATATCGGAAATATACCAGGTGGTCAAAGTTATTGATCCACTCTTTGTATGTGCATATATTTTGTATGTATGTATACTTTTAAAACTCCTGTTTTGTTTGTGAAAATTTAAGATAATCAGGTTTCGGTCACCTAGGCCCAATCAAGAAATACGTGTACACCTTTTCAGGGATTTTCCTTTTCCTTCAAAATTTGTATGATCGACTAATGCATATAATGCATAACGTTGCGAAAAATCATGTGAAAGATTAAAGAAAAATGTTTGCTACCCTTTACTACCCTTTACCAATGTGTAACATTACATACAATACAATATTTATATTATTTGGGTGTAGAATAATTTTATTAAAGTATTATTGTTATTATTATTATAGAGTGGCTCACAGATTCGTTCGTGTGAGGCTAATATAATTTATCCCCTGGAAAATGTAATCACATTTAGTGCACAAGAAAAGTATAAGTAATGTTTATTAGAGGTATGTATATGAGAGGAAGTACATATATGTACTTATGTAGCTTGTACATACTAGATCCAAAGATTCCACAGATAGAGCCATTTTTCCTAACGTATAAAAATATGTTAACGAAAGTATGAGTCACTGTATATTACATTATACTTGTTCTATCATATTATTCTTAGGTATTCTGCAATATTTCCAATCTCATTTCTAGGCTCTTTGCGATAGCACAAATCTGATAGCGCTATTATATTAGTTTCTTCTAGGTAAAATGGCTTTATAAGTGAGTTTTGAAATTGTACTAGTGTTACCGTCATTTTTACGTAACTCCCCCGCCTTTTCTGAACATTATACAAGTCTGATAAAATTTCATTTACGATGCTATAATATCCATAAAAAGAATGAAAGAAGCCAAAAATAACTGCAACAAAGTACTACATCAAATAAAAAGGATATTGCTCAGCTAACCACACAGCGGAATCGCAAATATACTTAAATCATTATTAACGATTATCACAATTTATAGAATCCAAGGAATTATACTGTTTTGACAACATGGTTTTAATACATATTGGATTTTATGTATACGACCATCGGAAAGTGTTATTCTTAAATTTTACAGTACTGCAAATACATGAATACACTTTATCGGAAATTGGAACTAATAAGTGTACTTGATACGTATTCAAATGTACATCGTAAAACTATTTGCAGGAAATTTGACTTTAATTGAGAAAGAATTCCGATCCAAAGGTGGAAGATAGAGTAGGAAGATCTTAATTGAATTAAGTCACAATTTAGTGGCTTACTATAAATTATACAAATTACATAACCCCGCATAGTTGGACTTTTTAATAACTCTAGAAATTAACGTGAAAGTTAATTGTACGTGCCGCGTAGAAAATTTAGAATCGATACTCACTATAAGAATGTGACATATGAAAAATAAAATTTTAACTGCATAGATTCATTATTATGGATGGAGGGAGGATGGAGAATTTAAGTGTACACATGTATGTGTACATGTACATATGTACATCGCGCAGGTGTGCAAATTATACGCTCTGAAATATGAGAATTAAAAAATATGTGCGTGGTTTTATCTATTATACAATTTTATTTCTATTCGATTTGAAAGCAATTTGAAAGAATATGTTGTGCATTATTATAGGCTGATAAAATTTCTGTTACATGCGATATTTCACATAGAAATTTGAATACTTACTTTCTATCGCAATTGTTTCTTCGAACAGCGTAACTGGTATATTTACTCTATTATGTACTCCAAGCACGCTTGGCGTGCATTTTCATCTGATATTATTAATGAAATATGCATATTTGGCAAAATATGACTTTGTTATCTATTTTAATTTGTAGTTTGCTATCAGTTTTCCAAATAATATCGACCAATCGCACATGAATTAGTTTATTTTGCCAATGTTTAAGTTGCCCATAACTGAAATGGTGGATCCTCGAAATATCACCATTACGTCACTTTCCATTTTACTACTGCATTGAATTATTTTATAAATAACGTAATACAAGCTTTAAAGTGAAATTCATATATTAAAATGATTTCAGATTTCTCGAGCTTTATTCCTGTATTGCACAGAAGCATTAGATGAGAAGCATCGAAATTCGTTTCAATATGTACAATTTGTCGGCGGATGTATGCTATCGTTCCGTACGAAGATCGATTTTGTTCTTATTCCACGTTTCCATCCGTTATATAGAATTGCTGAACTTTACATTTGCCTTGGATTTTTATTCCGTTCGATTTTCTCAGGTCCTATGGAACTTGTGATAAGAACACAAAACTGGAAATGAGAAATACGCAATATCTTTCGTAACTTTGGGAGGTACGAACCTGGAACTTAGAACTGTTGATACAATAAATTTATTACATCGTTTTCACTTCTCCCCCTTCCTGCCTACTTTCGTAATTTATGCTATACCTTTATGTTAGGAGAATTAAATTCAGTTATAGGAGCCTTAAATTTATGTTCGAAGTAATAACGGCCATAGAATTACACATTTTGCTTCATTATAAGGCGTAACTATTAAGCTGTCAAAAAGTATTTGTTCTTTGGCAAAAATGTCTGGTATATTTTTCTCTAAAAATATAGTACAAAGTAGTTAGTGGTGTAATATACGTATTCGTATAGACACCTTTCTATATTGTGGAAACCGATTATGTATTTAGTGATCTTTATTTACACCCTTACCTAAGCAATGAACACAAGTGTGCAGTACTAGAACTATTTATCGCATCACTTTTCGATTAATTTACGTAGTACGTAAAGTATTCATAAGAATATTATTGATAAAATGATTTGTCCCAAACTTGTTTCGAATACGATAGATAGTCGTAAGGTAAACGTTGGCAATATGTAACACCCAATTTTTAAATCATGCCAAAGAGAAAATGATCTGTTATTTTTTTTTTAATCAACTTTAAATATGTGAAACAAGTCAAATGATTTGCAATCAGAGCAAATAAGATAAATGATATCAAATTCGGCTGCTTGAAATAGTGGTATCTAATATGGAACACTTGGAATATTTGTACAGAAAAACATAACCAATGAATATTTGTTTAAAGTGAAAATGCAAATAAATATCGATCACTTTGAACAATTTATTGCTGTGTTGTTACGTCTTCTACATGGTGGTCCCGTGAAAGATAGGCCTAGGTATCCCCTTCGATTTTTTCGAGTTGACAGAATTACATTTATCATATTTTATTTGTCGCAGGATTTTCTCGTAACCTTTAATCTTGGTAATTTCCATGTATATGTTATATGTAAAATTCAATTCCATATATGAAACGTGTTTGGTTTTGCATGCATTCAACGTGCTCCATATTGCGTACACTTGTGCGTCAACACAAAAGTAATAATTATGTTAAAATGAAAACAAATTTAACGGTAAACCATTTTTCTAATAATCAAGAACAAACATATTTAATGGGAACTCATGCACAATTGAACTCTTTAACCTAACGGGATTAAAATGCTTAACTATTTAGAAACTTGTACACGCTATGAAAAAAGAAAACGCGTGTCTTTCAACAATGGACACTCGACCGACGCCCAATAGTCAATATGATAGTCTACGGAAATTCAGAAAATCCATGATTTATTTAATTGGTTGAATTCCTAATAGCAAGTCACGCAACAAATATTTCCCTAGTACTAGCAATAGGGAGAATATATGTACGTAACAAAAGGTGTGATGCACGAGTGATGCAATAAATATTTCTGTTATTGTACGTGAATAGACAACCGTGGGCCTGTCTATGAGAAGCAAATACATATGATTATGATAAAATTTAGATGCACATATGTACTATGCATATGTCATCTGAAACTTTTTAGCAAATCGAAGAAAATGGCTCCCTTTGTACTCGGAGTCATCCCAGGCGTTACCTACCAGCAACTCGGCGGCACTTTTTGACGAAAATGTGGATCCAGGAATGGATCCAGGATCCCCTGAGAGGGGACATCTGAGTGCAAAGGGTTAAACACGATTTAAACCAGGGTGGTAATTTTTGTTACAAAAATTTTGACGCAGGCGTCCCAAACGTGTTCTAGCCAGTGAGCGAATAATGTGCATATGTGTAGAGCATATCCTCAAACAAGTTTTAAATGGAAATTGTAATGGGTTTGTCTTTCTCCAGTGCTTCAATGTGAGTACAAAAATGTATCGTTTGCGTGACTTTATACAAGTCAATCCCGATTAGTTTAGATTTACAGTCTTCTAACTTTGGCATTAGCATTAAACGACGAAGTACTTCACGAAGTCAATAGTTTTAAACAACTCGGTCAGTATTGGTTTGTCCATTCACTGATATCACGTGGAGAAGAAATTGATGTAGTCGTTAAATTGATTAGAGCAATAAAAAAAGAAAAATGGGTAAAGAAATTTTCTTGAAATTTCACCAATTTTCTCCTTAGTTGTTTGTGGAAGTATTGAAGTGCTGGTACAACCAGAGGGTGGGGAATCCATGAAAAAAAAAACTAAATCGTCGATGTAGATACTTTTGTAAATAGAAATTGATGCACTAAAGCTACTGTATTCAATAGCTTTCGGGTTTATTACAAATACCACAATATCAAACATTATTAACACTATGAATGGACTACGAGTGGCCCACTTTTTGCCCATTTGTTAATCATTTCACCATAAGAACAAGAACAGTATCATGAAATATTTTAATATATTTTTGGTCTTATACACATGAAACGTATCTCGCAAATGTTTATATAACAACTCCAGAAGTATGGAATATCAGGAACTAACGGAAAGTTAACGAAAAATGTGTTCTCGGACTGGCATTCAACGAGTTCACACTTAGCTAAGATTTTCATAGATTCCTAACGTATTTAGGTGTCATGAGACTGTTACAAATACCCCCATATTTTATTAAACAGAACTTTGTTATAATGATTATATTATCGTGCAATACCTGCAGCACATTTCGTGTTCCTACTTTTTCGAATACCATCCAAGGTATTCAGGGTGGGCAAAGTGTAATTTTGTTATAATCAATCCAACAGTCAACTCTTTTGATCGACCAATTTTCTATTTCTTGATACAACCAAACGAAACGTTACACAGAAGATAGAAAACAAATCGTATAACAATGCTGGTGTATACAAACACGGGATACAGTTGAAGTACAATCGTGCAGCAGCATATTGTATACAGAATCGAGCAAACCAAGTGTGCTCAACAAATATAAAATGTCGATTATTTCGAGAGTGAAACTTTATTCAGAAATATTTGTATGTTTTATTGTTCGAAAGGTTTGCTCGTCTAAGTTATGCGCACAACAGACATTTTTTATTTGCATTAAATATTTTAATACGGCAGGATCGGAAATGAGGGGCAAAGAAAGAAAAACTGCAGCCGTACAATTTGAAGAGTTCAAACATAAGAATTCAGAAGGAGTTTCATCGAGATGAATACGTAGAGGCCAGCAAAGAAGATTCTGTTTGTCAAAGAATAGCACAGAAAACGTTTCAGCGATTTAGAGAAAGTAATTAATCGCCGAAGGTTCAATAGCCTTTGATGTATCCACCTGTAATAAGGAATAATACATTTCTTCAACGTACACGTCAATGTGCATTTATGCCCATACAAATGATATATCAATTTAGCTATCAATTACTGTAATCAATGGCCCTTAGCAGGGAAAGTATGAAAGTCCTCCGCCGATAAAAAGAAAATTCAAGGTGTATAACAAAACTGGTTCTACATTGCGTTCCTTGCAATTTGGACCCAATTTCTTTCCACTATCGCAAATTTCTGTCCCTTTTCAAGTAAGTGATTCAAAGTCAATGGCGGTATTGACATAGGGGTCAAGTCGTTTTTCGTAAATAAACTCAACGACCATATTCTATCGATAAAATGTATATACTAGTAAAACGTTAAAACAGCCGTAGAAACGAAACATGGAATTCTTTACGACAGGAAACACATTCGAGAAAAGTTCTAGCTACTTCAATGTTATTTCCGTTGCCAAATACCCTTTGAACTTATTTTTTTCATAATAAACCCCTGAAATATGAGTTCACTTAACTTTTGGCACCTTCTATTGTCTGCGCTTCAAGGTATACATTTCCTTTTGCAGAGTATACCGAATAGAAGATTTTCATGCTACTTATATTTTCCATAAATTATTATGATTATTTAGAAAGATGCTGTCCTTTAGTTGGACAAATGTTCACTTATAGCAAACAATTTGTGACATGATAAGTTTATGGAACGTCTGCCTTCTTCTGAATATCTATGGACATGCTTCATATACTATTCCACAGTTTGTCCAAGTATTGTTCTCTTTCGACAGATTAAGCCACGTTTTCACTTCGTATACAGTCAAATTCGAGTTGTTCAATTCAAGCCATGTTGTGAAGTTTCATCGTCCACAAATCGTATTCTGAGACCCCTGTATACCACGAGGATATAAGGAAACTTTTTGAAGGAGCAATATCTCAACTACATAAAAACTCAACTGATATTCCTTTTCCTCTAATTCAACCAAGTACTCGGATATGTAATTAATAAAATTTTGCTGGAAAACTTTAATGGCACAAAATTAAAGAAATTGAAAGAGTTTGGATGAATTGGCTTGATATTTTTAACGATTTATAATATTTTGTGCAGATACTTCCAGAATAGAAACGAATAACTTCAATCTATCGAATACTGAATACTCGATCAACTCCGAGCTACCGGAAAATTTGTATCCACGATAACAATTACTACGTAATGAGCAAGCCTATTCGGTTTGGGGTTTATGTATATTCAATGCTGATGTATATTATTGCGAGCGAGCCAAATTACCGAGTATGGACAATCGCCCTTCATTATTCGTAATGATAAGTTCAGCGCGTGAATGATAATATTACCACTACTTTAATTACTTTATAATACTGTTGTGAGGCCATCAAATCAATGGAGCACACGATTGTAGTAGGGGCAACTAATTTTTAGATTACCCTAGAATGATTTAAATTATCATACTAGAATTCCCTGTGTAACATAACATTCAAACAAGACGGCTGTGAACAGTTAAAAAGAGAGCCTTTCAGATACCTTTCAGTTGAGAAGACAATCTCCTGCTCGCAGGTTTTGATGACACGAGTCCTAAAGATATTCAAGAATTGTTGGTAGGAAAAAGGCTGATGAAGCAGATTTCGTGGAAATGGCATCTGAGCTGGACCAAACTATTTCAGGGGATGATAACCCAGCTAAAAATTATGAAGTTCTTACTTTTGTCCTGAAAAGTATACAAGAAGGCATACACTTAGCTATACAACTAGATTTCTATTGTTTGAATAGGGATTTTTCTAATGAAAGGAAGGGGATATACAAGAGCAGACTTTACAAATACTTATTAGATATATAGATACTACTAAAAGAAACCCGTTAAGCAACCAGCAACAAGCGAAAGTAACAGATCCTTTAAAAAAATACAGCATCGAAACCAGGATACTGCAGAAGAAACCTTAGAAGATGAGGATATTTTGCAAGCAAAAAACACTTTATTTAACGGTGCTTAGTCCTGACATTAATTTTGTATGCCTGGTGATATGGGGAATTGATAAGGTGTATTGAGCAACATATGATTTTTTGCAGCATTTCGAAGGATGTGATCCTTGCCCATCTACGCGAACAAATTCAAAGGTCGAACATAAATTGTGCGCATTGCAATTGTAGAATTCATCAAAACATTGCTATCGTATATGTACTGATTTACGCATTATTTTTCAACACGGTCCCTTTGAATTATAACGTAAATTCATCCATCGATGCGCAAACAATATTCATGCCCGGTGAGTAAAATATTTGAGGTTTAGAGAAAAAGTTAGCATGGACTGCTCCTCAGGCGTTGGTCGGTGATAAATCATGCCGCAGCGATAAGTTTTAAACTTGCTAATGCGTAGACACTGTTTAATACATTACATTTAGTACATTACTCATATACTGCGGGGCAAACTTTTAGTAAATTTCAGCTTCTGATACAAACTCAAAGCGTAAGAATTGCATATCAGATTTCTTGGTGCACACAAATTATAGGGCGGCTATCTTAATGTCCCCGAAATAAACGACACGAGTGAATTATTAAGATGGAACTTGAATGGAAAACAGAGAGAATGAGCAACACCTGTGTGTGTATACTGTGCACGCACAACCTGCAGTGTAATCTTGGTGCGAAATTACAACCCCATTGCGGATAGTCGACTCACCCTTTTATTAGGTGCACCGGAAAGTTCCGTTTATACTCTAAGTGGTGTGTTTTTTCTTATTTGGGAATACTGAAGGACGATAATTACATATTTGCCTCTATCATATTGCCTGCATATTGTCATGCTAGCATTATATGATCTGAACCTACTTTTACCCGCAAAATGGTGCCAACCATCCCAAAAAATAAGAGAAAAATGTGACCCAATCATTGGCTCCAGCGCAATTTGTTTGCAAATTGAAATAAAAATACGAAATAACAGTGGATTGTTTTTCATTCGATACATCGCAAGATTTTAACTGAAGCCATTGATCTTTGCTTGTGGAGAACACTGAAAGAAAATGTTCACCGGACCGAAGTTATTACGCGTGACGAATTAATGCATAGAACATGTGCTGTATTCACCGAAATTAAACGCAGTAAAACAGAAATTCGCAATACAAGAAATTCAACGTTCGATACATGTCGGTCCTATATTTATTAAAACAGGTGACACTTTGGAATACAACTAGCGTAAGTAAATATCGTCAGTCCGTTCTCTACCTATATCGAATAAAAGCTGGGCCGTTGGTATTTCGTATTTATGTTAAAATCGTTTAATCTAGCATTTTTAAAACTATGTTATAGAGTATGTTTCGCAGAAAAAAGTAGGGACACTATGTATGAAAAGTGGCTTTCAGCGTTCGATTTATTAGCTCAATACCGCTGTTAATATTTCTAACATGACAAGTGACAAAGTTCATTGTCAAAACAACATTCGTTAATTTATTGACAAATGGTAGGATGCGTTTGCCTATCTGCCATCATATTCTTTCGTGCTTTCGTTTGGACACGTCAACATGCGTTTGCACGAAGTAAAAGCTGGTTCGAACATATATGGTTATGCCAAATAATTAGGTTCGTAAACCTAAATAGAAAGTCTCGTTCGTTGCTACTAGCACTAGCCAACATCGTTTGTGAAGTACAGATTTATTTTTATCCTAGAGTTACTTCGGTACCGGATGTCGAAGCACATTGTTGTACTGCCTTAAAATTCTTTGAAAATAGTACAGTACTGACGATATTAAGCAACGGCTGCTTCGTTAAAAGACATTTTTTACTAAAGTAAGCATTCCAAACAATTATCGTATGCTTATAGATTCGTCGTTCTTTAGATTTCGAATTTTAAGCTACTGTAGACTTATACGTGTCGCAATACGTTTTATACATGATCTATACAGTGTTGTCTAGTTTACTCTGCTTTGCCTTATACATTTTAATGACACTGAAAACCCGTGAGAACGCCTGGAAATATATGTATATAGGCATATAAATAAGGTGCAATTCGTAAGTTGGAATTTTCGTTCGCGACGGTTCGAAGCGGTAATGATATGTGTATTTGAAAACAATCCATGGAAACGGAAACTGTGGCGGCTGTTAGGCTTCCTTCTCTCACTAAACATGTGTAAAGTTCACAAAATATCGGGCGACATTTGAAACTGCAGCACGAGATCGCTCGAGCACGTAAAGTTTTACCGCGGAACCGGGTGCATATCGGTTATTATTCCGTGAGATCCGTGCCCTCCATACCCAAATGTAAGGGTACGTAGTAGTGGCGAGGAGATCCAAGAATGGGGGGGCTGTGACGTGCGAGACCCGGAAGATTCCGAGTTCGTCCGAAGATGTCACCGGATCGGGACGCAAGTGATCTTAATTTGAAAAAATGATCTTAATTAAGTCTTAATTTGCGTTAATACGCGTATATGGGACTTCCGAACATACATACGTATACTACCACTTCCTATATGCTTGTGTCTGAAGCAGGGAACGCGTGCACCGTGCACCCCCTACAGATGAGTCTACCAGGCGATCTGGATACGAATCACCCCACTCCCTTTCCCTGTCCCTGCCTTTCTAAACCCCATTTATAATTCTGTATCAAAACACATTTTATTTTAAAGTAACGCGTTGTTAAAAATCTTCCGGAGGAGCAGATCCAATGTGATTTTGATTAACATCACATAGTTTTGGCGAATAGGGTGATGATGGACGATGATATGAACATCTATGTGGTCCTTTCGGATCTGTAAATATCTGTTTCACTATGATTGTTCAGGGGTTAGCAGGACTTAAGCCAACAGCTTAGGATATTCGGAATGATCCGATTGCCTGTAGGTCAACTGGGTCCATGACATTTTTATTGCCGATGACATTTATATTTATAGTACCCGAGCTGGCAAGTCAAGTGCATAAATGCGTGAATGCGTGAATTCAACTAACTGATTTAAATAGAAATTTCTAATTATGTTGATCTTGAAAATAGCAATGTCAGGCATTCATGACGTAAAGCTAATTAAATTAGCCTTGAAGTTTCTAATTTTTGTGGTTTATGGCAAATCGTTTCAAGCATCTAAAATTGCACATAGAAATTCACTGGCATCCTCATCACAATTACGTCAATTTAGTTTTCGCAAGAACTTAAAAACTTAATCCCACATATAAATATAAATACAGGTACATATGTGCGACAGCATGCTTTAAGGGTACTTGATAGTTTATTGCTCAAACGAGTACTGTCAGTATTACGATTCAACTGCAATAGAGTTTTATGTATCAAATGTTTGCAAATGTTACTGCCACGTTTCCTCCTTTTTACAAATTTCTAATTAAATGGAATTGACGTGGAATAGGTGCTTACTGGCCCCGAATTTTGTCTACGTCACCTTTTTATTGCTTAAACTATGCAAAATTTGGCAAAAACTGTTCCTGCAGTACATGTAGCGTTGCAGTTACTACATTTTATATGTATCACATCTTGACACTACTAATCCCAGTGGACCGTTAACTTAGTTTTCAATTCTCCTGGGCAACGATACTATTTCTCTCTTGTGAACTCTTTTATAAGGGAACTTCTTTTGGTCTCTATAATAGACCAGTGCAAAGGGGAAATGCCATTCCTCTGAAATCATACCCCTGGAATTAACATAACAATTTAAATGTTTTAATGTTTATTATTTGTTAGAAACAAGTTGTGTTTTGGCATATAGAGGGTGAGTTCCGGAACTCGAGAGGGTTATATCCTGAGTTTGGTTAGAGATAAAAGAAAGTTGTGCAGGAAAAAGTTGAATGGTATAGGAAGGGCTACTTCTTATTTTTCTGTTTATGGAGCTACCTATCTTTTACGTAAATATATTTTTCGAAATATAGAGTGCAAAAACGTATTATAGCAATAAAAAAGTCATATTTTGTAAGAAACATCATATTTTGATATTTTTCCATAAAAAATAAATATATAATTCTGCAAATATTATTGTTAAACTAGAAATTAATAATAAATTATTATTAAAATTTAACTCAATTAAATTTCTATATCGAATAATTTAAAAAAAAAAGAGAAAGAGATTGCTCGCTTCGCTATTAAGGCAGAACATGACACCATAGAAATTCATTCCTGTATCTAATTGTAAGGACAATGTTTGCACATTAGTGGTTCTCGCTACATTTGGTTTCCACATTTGCTTCGAACAAATTGATTTTCAATTTGGAGAGTAAGTACGCTATAAATCTAGAGTTCACTAATAAACTGCAGAACTTATAATAGAGCCTAGCCGCGAGCTACAATGATATAATGAAAAAAGGAAACCAGTGCTCCCATTACAGCTAATTCACTTCATGACAAATCTGTTACATTAATCAACGTCTTCACATTTGGATAATCTGTTACTGTAACACGACATACATTGTTCTAAGTTTGTCTACAAACCTGGTCTTTGTTAAAACTCGTGTCTTCGATACCTTGCTGCATATCATTTCAGGTAGGAAATTGGAAGGAAACGCTATAAACTTCAAAATCATATGTGAAAAATTGTTCTTAAAGCTAACTGGATTTTACGTATAGGTTTACAGCACACTTGAATGATCCCGATGGAAAACCAACGTTATTGTGAATGAAAGTGGCAAGATATACTTAAATGCTCACGGTGGATTTATCAGAAATAGTTTTAAAAATATTGCTACTTCTTTGCCATAAAGCTATTGAATTAATACTGCATATTGCTACCGTGCATTCCTGTTGACAGTCAAGGCACAAAGAATTTCATGATAGCAATAGCAAACTTTATTAGACGATAGCAATTGTACGGCATGTTATTCGATATACAATATGAATTCAATTTATCTTTAATGTAGATACACTGCAGGATACACAATGAAACACCAAATCATTGATATGGATTTAGTGAACAGTCGTTTCTGACAATACTTAAATAGTCCCTTTAGTTTGATATATATATATATATAAAGTGTGCCTATGCATACTTTTATCCTTACTCTGCAATTCCGTCAGCAAGGGACGCCAAATCAGTGAACTTTACATCTGTTCCCGACAGTTCTTCCCCCCGATTCCATTCCATTCCGCTTTCTCGACTCAGTTTTCATCGTTCTCCGCCCTTCGTGCGCTCATTGTGAGAGCGGAGAGCGAGGCAGTCGAAGGATACCGCGTGAGAGCATGCAGAGCATTTCAATAAACGACAGGAAGAATAGCACTGGCTGCATTCCTTTCCCCGATCGGCCAGAATGGTTCAGCCGGTCACGCAGCCTGAAACTTACTTACGGTTTTCTAACCATTGCTACCTACCCTTGCTCGTCCGAAGCTATTTCCGTTTCAAACGTAAACCTGCCGATCCAACGAAGAGCCGTGCGAACCGGCCGATAAGAAAATAAAGAACAGATAGCGCAATTTATCGTTGTTCCTGGTCAACGAGTGGAAAGAAAAACTGCGGGAAATTCGTAAATGTATGTACAGGCCACGAAATAAAAATATAAGCAGCTATCCTTCACGCAACAACTGATGATTGCAGCAGTTATCTTCGCTTGCTCGGAGAAGTGCGGTATGCAGAAGCGAATCTAGCTATGTAATGTGTATAATAAATATTGAATTTGTTTGTGCGGTAAATAATTTCTATTTTGCTTTGCTCTCGGCTGCGCGTGTCGTAATCCATAGGAATGCGTTACACTGTTAGAGTTTGCATGCATTTTACAAACTTTGCTTAATCATATGTGCTCATTCACACTCCAAGTAACACCGTGTCACGTTGCATTCAATTAATTAATCCTTTCACCCCGGTATTATCAAAACTGAAAATCTCCTCGAAGCACAAAACAGTACATATTTTATTAATGTCAGAGAGTTATGACATAAGTATAATGATACACTGTTGCGAAGAAAGATTTATTTACTCAAAAATGCTTTACGTTTTGACAATTTTTAAACGTAAATATGCAATCTGCATTCTTTTTGCAAAGATAGTAGTCTGAAGGCGAAATAGGTACTCTTTCTAATATGGCTACCTATTATCATGCCTTCTTCAATTCTCTCGTATCCAATCAATCCAAAGTATCAAATAATCAACGTATCGATTAATTATCGAACAGGCAAACCAAAGGAAAAATCAAAGTGTGTAGCAGATTGTAATGATTTCATGGGCGCAGTTGATAAAATCGATATGATTTTTATTTCACTTTACCCCGTTCGAAAAAGCACAAAATGGTATAAAAAATATTTGTTCGCCTCTTAGATTTCGCTATATTATAATGCTTATATTTTTCCACAAAAGTGCTAGTAATAAAATTGAAACATTTTAAAAATTTCATCTAACTCCCATAAAAGATATTTTACAAACGTATCCACCATGCAGAGCAGAGGCTAGATGAGGAGGAGTTCATTCGGACGACCGTCCATTTCGATTAACGGAGATGCATTTCCCTTTATCCTGCATAACTAAATCAAATAATAAAGTTGCTTCACGGTGAAGATGCATTGTTTGCGCAAAACATAATATCAGGACTGACTCACACTACGAATGCAAAAAGTGTAACATTGTCCTATGTATTGAATCCTGCGTCAAGATTTACCACACAAAACAAAATTATTAAGTATTCAATTTAAAAGATGTAACTTACTATTTTTAATGTCGATGATGTTAATAAATGTTCAATGAAATTAATGATTCCGTTAAGGTTTTTGCAGTTGCTGTACAAATTATTTCAGGTACCGGGTTTTTCCGTTAAGAGGCCCACCCAAATGTAGCCGCATCTGGGCTTATATTTGGATTTTGTTTTCCAAATAGAAGCACGTGGGCCTTTATTTGGAGACAAATAATAACGCGCTTTCTCGCAAGGTATATCGGCGCTCTGCGCGTGGTGCCAGATATCGTCGGCCCGAGATGTCATTGCTATAGATGTTGTTGAAATATTTGGAAACATACTGTTATATTGTTGCAATATTTAGAATAAAAATAACCTTTCATTGATCAAATAAATATTTTTCCCAAATAAACCTGTTTCCGTTGACAAGCCCACGGGCTTCTATTTAGGGACAATATGAGAACCTTAAAAATGCAAAAACCGAATACAAGCCCATGGGCTTCCTAACGGAGAAACCAGGTAGAATCGATATAATATTTTGCATCGAAACTTCAAACTTATTCAGCCCAGCGTGCGCTTTGTCGAAAAAAGTGGGCAGACCACAGCACATGCACAACTCACAATCAGCGCCGAAAGGGTTAAAGACAAAAACATTTATATACAGCATTTCTATCACTTCAGGCGAGCGATATCAGTTTGCTACAAAATGCGGGTTCTTATTCTCTACATATCTAGTGATATATTCAGTTCTATACGTAGAATGCCCAAGAAAAATGATGCATGAAACTGGACAGTTCTAATTCATGCATTAATGAAAAAATGCAGGCATGATAGAGCTCGGGGATTGAAGAATTGTAGAAACACCGAAAACTTCCTGGAATACAACGACATTGATACAAATGTATTACGCGAAAATGTGCAGAGTGATGGCAAATTATATTTAAAAAATACCACAGCGTGATTCTACACCTTTGGATCACTAAACATTTAAACAAAAATTTGTTGAAAAATTGTTTATAACAATAAAAAATTTGTTCACGCTAATGTATTTTTCTCATTGAGTAGAAAAGTTTGAAAGGACCAAATGCCGCAAATGCATCGTTCGCTTCGCTGATTGCAATAGGCATTATAGTTTCTTCGCAAAAAAGTCTCAATAGTAACTTCAAAATACGCGTTCCACAGTTAAAACCGAAAATTCTTTGCAACGTATATATGTATATATACACGAGTAAAATTCTTTGCCACAAAACTGAACAAACGTTTCAATTAACCTTTCTACATATTACACATATACTCGGGTTTACATAACCCAGTTTTTGTTTAACATAATTACAACTTTATTAGTCGAATTTTATTGGAACTCGACGCCATGACATTGATTATTTTATGCATATTTTAGCGAAGAATGAACAGGTGCAGAATTCTACTTGTTGCACAGTTTACGTTCGAGTTACTATAACTCGACCTTGTCAAATCAACGACAACGTTAATTGAAAACAATCTTAATTAGTTCCTGTGAACAGTTTAGATCGAATTGTCCAGGCAACCAACGAACAATGAGGTAGTCTATGAACAACTTCGATACGATTTGTATATTTATACATGATAGTCATATTATGTTGGTCAATCCCGAAAGTGTGCAAATTTTACATATACCCCTCGTTTCGCAAGAATTGCGAATTTAGCGTAAAATTTATTTGTCGTACAGACCAATACAACTTTATCGGAACCAGTAAAATAAATATTACGAACGATGCAACAAGTTATTGGATATGGTGTGTTAAATAAAATAACTATTATATTTTTATCGATCAGTGTATTCAAAATAGCTCAGGAGGAATGTCCTCTCTCTTTGAAATTCTCTTTCGAACTGAACGGAAACACCCAAAAGAACCGGGCTCCACTTATACCTACGAATGCGTATTGTCTCATTTTACAACCTAGGCGCTTTTGACTCTCCAAGTACAGACGCACATGGTTCTCTTACTATCTCTGTTAGTAAGACATTTCTAAGAACGTTGAGACAATTTTGCTCTAGCATAATACATTATATTTACTGTCACTAGTAAATATCCAACACAAGTAACCAAGAATGCCGGTTTTACAATTAACCAATTAATTAACCAGTGCAGAGGCAAATACTGTGCACTGTACACCATCCACTAATACTAAAAGAATTACAATCACAAGTAAATATATTTGCACAAAACGTATCCGTTACTGTCGTATTAATTATAGGAACAAACACGCGGGAAATATGATTTATTGGAAATTCACTGCCACCGCGATATTTCTATAGCTATTTAAATGATATTTCGTCAGTATTATCCACTCGTAGATTAAAAACAGAAAATCATGAATCGGAGCAAATTTTGGCGAACGCTATAGAAAGGTTAGCGCGTGAGAAATGATGATTCTTCTCAGAAGGTTGCTCTTTTAAGGGATACAATTGGCGACACTGTACGGAAGTATTCAGGGTCGTGAAAGTATAAACGAAAAGCGGAAAGAAAAAGGAGGCAAACGAAGCTCGTGTGCGCGGCATGGGCCGTAAAATTTAATTAATTGGTTTTCGATAAAAGCTCGACCAGCCATGTCGCGTCGATGAATTTCACATGACCATCACTTGGAAAATTGTAACAACAGCTGCGACTATTACACCGCCCTTAATGGAGCAGAAACAAAGGAGGGGGCTGTTTCGAAATCGCCAGATATTCAAGACTACGCGGATTTCCGAACGACGATAATCGGCGGTGCATTAAAATCATCGGAACGCCGCGCCGCATCGGCGAACCTTGCCAATGCATTTGCTTCCAAGTCTGTGCAGCATTCGTGCTGGAATGCGATTGTGTTAAACGCAGAATCGGGATATCCTGGAGAAGAAGATCGCGAGAAACCTCTTCATGCGTGAAATGCTTTTAAAATCGAAATCCTTCAGGCGTCTGATACATTCGTGAAGCGTAGCGAGGTATCACGAAATATAATACGAGAACTCGCGAATACAATGGGACGTCGTGGCATGTGCATATGAGATTCTGCAACAAAAAATGCCAGCAGAATGTGAAATATCAATAAAAGTGTAAGGTTATTGAAATGTTATTATCAATAGAAATTATTAATGACAAATTTATGCCTCTTTTAGGACTGCGATTATCCAACTTGCTGCGCGTTATCACTTTATAGTAAGGAGATTTTATTGTCCTTCATTTGATATTCTGTTTACTTGTAGCATACTACTTTTGTGCTAAAATTAGGGGAACCTGAATTTCAAAATGTTTCAAACTGTTATTGGGGTCCGAAATTCTAAGTGGGTGAGATTTCAAGCCGATTGTTGAATACAAATATTCAGTAGTAATTGATACATGAGTCACACTTATAAAAGTTAAAACTCCACCAGTTGACAGACCGATGAGTTTCGACTCACGCTGACGCATCAATCGGGAATACATGTTTCCACCAAATATACTAAACTCACGTTGACAGCAGGCTTTATAAAGAATTTAGCATTCAGAGCATATCAAGAATTTAAATCAAATACGAATTCAACCTGTACATAGTCGAGTCATGTTACATTCAGCCAACCATTGTCACTAAATTCAACCGCACCCAAATCTACGATTCATCGTTCCATCAGTTTGCACCTGAGCATTGCTGCATTAGTTTAGTGCAGAGATATTGTACAAGTATATGTTGCACTATGCATATACCAGAGGTGCGGTAACGAACTTACAGCGCATCGTCATAGCTTGTGACATCTATTACCGATAATACATATTACTTCAATCACAGCGTATACGTACACAGATGTAGGCAAAAGTAAGTTCGTATAGTACACAATATAGAATACTAGAACAGTTATTTGTTACATGTAGGTAGTTGAAATTTGTTGGGCATAATTTTTTCTTGCATACCTACAGCGTGTTCCACTCCAGACATAATATTTACGATCACTGCACATTTGTTTTTTTATTAATACGAAACGATCTTCATATAATTATGCTTAGAATATGTAGCATCTGTAGGTATGGAGATATATTTAAATATTTGTATGTATTAATGAAGTGAGTAAACGAAGGTATCCCGTGCAAATTAAATTCAAACAAAAGACAGGGTAACTAGATTTCACTGTCTAGTGATTACATTTATTCCTCATTTGCCATTCGACTTTTTATCTGAAACATTTGCAGTATCCATAGGAAGTGCAAAGTTTCATTCTTGAATATTTTGCAAACTAATAATTTGCTGCATTTTGGCGTTACGCTTTGTGGTCTCCTTGTTAAAATGAATGCAACCAATCGGGTAACGTGCAAGCACACTCCACAATACTCGTGGCATTTTAATGGAGAATGTATTTAAATTGGCACCCACCTCGAGTGAAAATACAAACAAACTTGTTCTAGACAGCAAAACAACCCCGTATAACGCGTTAAACACGTTTCACTCTTTCGTGCTCTAATTGAAGCTATCCCATGAAATGTTTTCCGTTTTCATTTTCGAGATATTTTGTACAGAAATTTCACAGAGTGTGAAGGAATATATATATGTATATAGAAGTATCACGGTGATTTTCAAATTTGTTCTCAATGGAACGCCAATTTTGGCGTTGATGTTTTAAATTACAGTTAATTTTCTGTGTGACAAATATTATGTCTCATCTGTCTCAAATCAACAAGGTACGAGTACACTGTGAGGTACGTAAAAATAGTATCTCAACGGATTAGTACCAACGTCGTTACCAATCGCACGTGGTGGTGGATTATCTTGATTGTGGAAGAAACGGGTGCTGATTTTATGAACACGCGGTTCGTGAGTCGGATAACACCGCTTCATGTAACGCGGATGGTATTCTCTGTGTTATACGTCATGCTGGAAACTAATTTGCTTAATCTTATTTATAGTAGTGGACGTCTGACTTTCTTTTCTGTTGGTAATGGCAAAATTATTTTTTGCGCAGTAACTTTAACTTAAAATTATAATTTCACTTTCTTTCTCAAAAATAAATTTGGAAATGAATTGAGGGAAAACAGTTCATTTTCTACCATCCTTTATAATAATTTCAACGTTAAACACACCAATTTAGTCCGCTATTCACGCATAGCATAGTTTACCACAAAGCTTGATTTGTGCTAACAGCTTGCGAGAACAATACCATCGCAGCGTTCTATCGTTAGACCTACAGTCATAGTTATCAGCTTTCATACTGCATGTCAATCACTGTGCTGTCAAGAAACAATCACGATTGCGATAAGAGATTCACCAACGTTTGAAACGCTGTATTTAAAGTTGATCTTTTATTTGTGACTATATTCAATCCTATATCGTACGTAAGGCGCAATCACTATTAACTATACAATAATGCTACTGCGAACTTATTTCTACAGGACTGTACGTATCAAATTACTCAAATAATATGTTGTATTTGAGGTTGATTGTTGAAGAACTTATGTTGCTCTGTACTATTTGGATGTTGCATATGAAATTGCAGATATAAAGGGTCCGAATAGAGAACTGTTCTTAAAGAAACCCGTACTATTCAATCGAATATGCACCTTTGGCATTAATAGTCCTCTTTCCAACGTGTTATTACATGTTTCACTTTATTCTTCTAAAAGTTAATGCTTTCCTATTTATTGCAGAAGGGTGACTCAACAATATATCGAAATACAGCTCTATATTGTTACCGGGATTACACTGGAAGTTGTGCATATACGTTTTATTCCTTAGAAAGATCTCTAAATGTTCATAAAGGTGACAATTAGTTGGGGAAGCATCTGGCGGGTATGATAAAAAAAAAGGCACTCATCTAATTTCGTTATAATAAAAACATACATCTGCGTTTGTTAATCAGTGCGGATTGAGTTTGAATACATTTTTGTACATAATTTCAATTCCTTGCAATGCGATGTGCTACTTACTGTCTCACCTGTTTTAAAAATAAATAATGAATCGAAGGGTGGTATTTTGCAGACCATAATACAATTATTTCAAGTTTTTCTTGGTCCGAAAGGTTGTTTCAGTATTCGAGCACTTCAGCGATATTCAACAGTCGCGTACAATTTTTTGATTATTGCAAGGTTACCTCGTCGTTAACTCGCCGAAAGAGGATTCTACTGTTTCGAATCTTAACTGAAGCTCACTATGTATTCATAAGCGTCTGAATTTGTGATCGCCCGTGAATTGATGCAGTGAAAAAAGGTTGTTGAGAATTTGTCGTTCTAGAAAGCCGCAAACGGGTTGCCTCCAATTATCGTTTATGGATTAACTTCCATCTTCGCCATTAATTGATCATCATTTAAATCGGATCCGGGTTTGCCTCGAAACTCGTTTCCAAGATTCATATCTCCGGATTAAAACTCGTTGAACCACAATCAAATGGTTCCTTCGCTAACACAGCCCTTTCCGAGGACTCAGAGAATATTTCCACTTGCCTTCACTACCTGAATACCTGTTAAAGAATAAATCAGCTGCCATTTATGAAGATAATGATTTGAAATAACGGTCATTTTTATTCAATATTTTATTGCATTTCGATCCGTTTTCTATTTTACCTTTAATAAATATCTCATTAGCGTTCATATCGTTAATAGAAATTTAGAATGATGTAATCGGATTTTGAAAAAATCAGGCTGCCAGAATTGAAAGCATTATCATTCTAAGTACTTTAAAATCGCGGAGGGAGACGGGAGATACATGTTTTCCAATTTTCTTCGCAATCCATTTGGTTTCGATAGTGCCTGGATTAACATCGATGAGATATTAGACGGCAAACCTGTTTTAAATTATAGAAAACAAATATTTTCGAAGCGATGAAGGATTCAAAATTACAACACCTACTGTATAGCTTTATAACTAATTGTACAGTGAGCAAACACAGTTACCAATGGGGAATCGTGTCCTCCATACGCGAAACTAACCTAACGTAGGAGTTAAGACGCAGATCTAGGAGCAAGGCTGTGATATACGAGTCCACGAAGATCACGAATTCTCCACCAGATGTCCGCGATGGGATTTCCCTACTTCTCGCAAGTGGTCGCTCCCCACTTCCGTTAATATGTGTATATAGAGCTTTCTAACATCTATGTACTCATATCCCCCATAACCCTCTGCATGCTCTACCAATGAGTCTAGCAGGCTCCTATATAAATATACTATTAGTAAGTTCGAGAGCCCAGTATTACGTACGTATTAAGGTATACTAATTCCAAGGTACTAAGGTATCTTTGGGCAATTAGTAATTCTTTTTTTGCACAAATCGAAGTACAACATTTCAAAATTATGCTCGCGGCAAATTGCACTAAATCCCTAGATCGATTTGTACGCTGTAAGTATCCTGAAACTTAATTAACAACTATATTTTTAACTTTAACAGCGTGTATCTTGAAACTCTAAACTAGCGTGCACGATAATTCAAAAGCTGGTTGACAAAACAATTTCGAACAAAGTTCGTTCACTACGTTACAAATTTCTCCAGACAATATATATAAATTTTGTATTTTATTTTTGATTTATAATATTGTTTTAACCAACAGAAACTGAACTTATCTGGCGAAGAAAATTAATTTTTCGTCCAAATGCGAGAATTTTCTAATCTTTCATATCTTTCTTTTCGAAGAAAGGTATAATTGCAGTGTAAACTTTCAAACTTAAAGAAAATTATTTACCTTTTGTATTCTGATGACGGTGGTTCGTCGAAGGGGATCATAAGACTTGCATGATGTCTAATAAAGAGTAAGAAGACCTGAAATAAAAAGAATTACTTTCCCACTTTAAGACTGTCTCTGTATGTATATGCAAAAAGCTCTAGACCGTGCTATCAGTACTTTTCTAAACAAAAGCTTGATAAACATCACTTGCACTTACTACCGTTGCACAAGAATCTCCCCTTACGGATAGAATTTCGAATTCTCTTCCCAGTGAAATCCAGAAACGAAGACAATAGCGATCGAGTCGACATACTGTCTTAAGTATTAGAGCACCGTGCATGGTCGATAATTCTGACAGCATTTTCAGATATTGACAGGAATACTGATCGTGTGTGTTCAATGCTTGTAAGGTCGAGTGACGTATTGACGCGGCTTCAGATTTTCTTATTCTCAGGAATCAATACCGACGTGTAATAGAGATACTAATGGCAACATTGATTGTGCATTACTATTTTCGTCAATGTATTACACAAGTACTGATACTCCGCTATACATAATACCCCCTCCCTTTTCATTATATACCTAAGACATATGTAGACATTGTTTAGACTCCATACATCACTTTCGCAGAGACAGACATGAACTGAAACACTTAAGACGAATTTAGACTTTACGCTTTGAATGGCCGCGCGGACCTTGCTGTAGAGGGTATCAATAGCTATTGGAGGTACTTAAGAATTAGGGAAGGTTAATTGGATTTTCGCTTCCAGAAAGTTAGCCCTTCTATATAGTAGGCCAGCATCTTCTTAAAATTAAGCTTTTCCTGAAAAAGTGTTGAATCATAAATTCGATTCATCAAATTATCCTACACTGGCCTTGCCTTCTTCACTGTTCACTTCAGTTAAAATGCAGATGAACACAATCTTTATGCGATGCACATTCAAAGCGTACAGTCTGAATTCGCCTCAACAGCAATACCGATCTTTGAGGGTCGCAAAAATGTAGTGACGCGTACTGGCGATATTATTCAACCGATATTACTGATCATTGGTACTCAATGTGTAAGTAGATGCATTTTATGTGCACACTGATTTCTCATACTTTTAACTTCTTGCTGCATTGTGAATAATTTGTTAAAGCGTATAAAGTACACATACATTCGTGTACGAGATAAGGGGGATGCTATTTGCAATAATAAATATTATGCATTCAATAAAGAACAATTAAGTTAATTATATTCATAAAATGGATGATGTTAGAACAGAAGTTTTCGTCTGTTTTGCTGTGGACTAATAAGTTTTTGATTAATTGAAAAATGCGGCGTTGTATCTATGGGAATCAAGTTGAGTAAACCTTAGTTGGCAAATGGAAATTGACACCTAAGACTTTTCAAACATATCGGAAATGGTTTTTACAATAATACAATTTGTAATATTTGTTCCTCAACGAAATGCATATACTATTGCTGCGCGCAAATAAAGTTTGTCAATTCCCTTTTAATGCAAAATGGTTTTCTTAAGTCGCTCAATTTCTGTTATGAACAACAATTAACTGTGCTATTATACTTTCCTATAGGTACATATTAATTCAACGAGAATGTTTGTTGTTTTCCGGAAAGAATGTTATCGGATCATTAATTGAAAATATATCGAAACGTTTGCACTGATCAAATGTATTTTGATTGTACATACAGAAATACGAATAAACTATCTTGTATAATTCTACTTCAAGTGTAGCGTGTCTTTAGTATACACTAGGGTGTTTCAGGGATAGGGGTTAACATTTTTTTGTCTCAACCGTTAATATTATGACACTTGGTAAGAAAATGATACCAGAAAAGCTTCAGAGTGATTGAACAAAGAGAACCGATTCCGCATTTAAGTATATTGTTTCATGTCAGGCACAAATGCAATACATTTCTACAATCACACATATCAGAAATTATGCCTGTACCAACAAGTATTAATACTATTAGAGTAAAAGGAGACGAATATGTTCGAAGTTAACCCGACGTCGTTAGAATTTTCTCTCAAATCTACCAAGGGTTCCCTGTGTTCAATCACTCTGAAATTTTGCATATATCGTTTCTTCTCAAGTGAAATAATTTTAGGGGCGGCGGCGAAAGAAAATTGAAAGCTGAAGAATGAGGACCTCCCTAGCGTACACCGTGTGCCCTATGTAAGAGGTTATACATGGTGTCCCACCTGATATTATCACCTTGATTTACGTCGCCATTCCGTATCATGCGTAGCGAAAAATGTGTCAGGTACTACATGAATAGTTTCGCGGGGGGCACATTCTGATTAATCCTTTTGGTAGACGGGCGTTCAAAAAACCTGTGAAGATCAACTTTGTATTTGTAGTGGAATATATATTTTGTAATGGATCAGTCAATGCAGCCTAACATATTTTATAAAAGGTATGAATCCTAATATGACAACAAATTATTAGTTTAGGAGATGTGTTGATAATTGTTTCGAACATTGGTCTCCTCAGCATATTTCAATGACTTCGAAATATACTGTTAAGGTTACCATTCTGAACAATTTTATCCTACACATGTTGTCGCCCTATACACGGCTTTAGTGTTCGAGTTAGACGTGAAAGTAATGTTGCTCGTTTTTACGTCGGAGTGAGTTAAGTTCGGGTCGGTTTCAGATGGTTTAAATGCACGAAAACGATTAAAAGTATATTTCATGTTTTATTCAGTTTGTGTTGGGTTAGGTTTCAACAATATCCATAATGGGAGCATTTTGATTGTACGTCAATAGTTTATACGACCGATTAGAATGAAACATTGAACGCGACAAATCACGCGAGTGCGTTGTACCAAAAGAAGAGATCGATGGTGCACAGGAGGAAACGAAACATGAAACGATATCGAGTTGCTACGTGTTCGAATCCACATTAAAATTCGTTTCCTGACCTTTCTTTTTTGTTAATAAAAACACGTCACATGCCTAAGGCACTCCCTTTGCTGGGGGTAGGATGGAAGTGGGAGGGGGTAAGATGACAAAACCACATCAACTCATACATTTTGAGAAACATTAAGACACCTTCAATAACAGAAACTCTTATTCACTAAAATCATATTAATTATTATACAAAACTATTGCCATTGCAACAAGCAGAGAAAGTATAACGATCACATACATGCATAGATCACGTCTAACCCAAACCTAACTCACACTAACGTAAAGTGTATCCAAAATATTCCTACGAACACCCCAAAAATTACGGCATGTGTAAATGACAGAAGTTATGTCTGATTAGAAGACTTGCACTACACAAAATTTAAATTGCATCATTCAGATACTTTCAGGTATGTATTGTCATTTTTAGCTTATTCAACATTTGTACAACGAAAATATTATTGCACAGATTTTTCTAGCAAAATCCTGTGCACGCATTTTTCACTAGAAATAATTGGAATACCAATAAGTTAACAATCGTGCTGGTATGGAAATTCCAGTACTACAGTCTATTTCCAGTACTACATTGCAGTGTACATTGAAGCTTCCCAAATAACTTTTAAACGTATTTCACTACTTTATCGAACTTGATGTTTTCCCTTGTAATAAAAATCGCTTGCAGCCTTTGATCATATTTACGAGGACATAAGAATTGTCAAAATAACAATAGCGTGTGGGACCAAAGTGAAACCAAAAACTGGATGTGTATGCGAGTGACAAAGTAATAAACGAATGAAGACGATTGGGCATATGGAAAACGATGGGAAGTGTGGAAGTGATTTTGCATGCTTGAGAAAGTTTTTGTATCCAACTGTGTAATATTTTCTACTATTTTTATGACTGAATAAGCTTGCCGTTTGGCGAAACCTCTTGTCTTGTGTAAACATTAAGACATCTATTTCTACATTTCCATGTAAATATTTAAACAAACTGTTATTATAAGGGATGCAGGTATTTTGGGCATTAAATTGCCGTTTCTCTGCCAAGCCATTCAATTGTGATGCCAAGCTTCCTAGCGTAAATGATACATAAGGTTTCCCCAAATTCAAGGGAATTGTGGCACGCGCGAAACAGCCACTCATCCCCGAGACAAAAGGTTTCAGGATAAAGTCTGTCGCTCTGACTTTTATTGTGACCACCGGATTCGTGAAAGTTGAAGAGTTATCATTTTGGCAAGCTGCAAGGGGAGAGTTTTAGTATTTGCAAAATAGCCTCTGTAAATGTGTATTCAGTTTACGCAACGGTGGAGCGAATTGCGAAGTGAGATAAACTGTATGCAGTTTTCATTTATATTGACAGAATTAAAATAAAAGTTTATAGTTTTAATGCATTGTACAAGCAATTATTTGCCCTACATGTTTATATTGCTGCAAATAAAGATTGACGATGACGCCTCTCCTCTTTGTCTCCGACGTACTATTTGCTTTTCATGGCGAATACTCTCGCAACTCGAATGTTCTAAAAAATTAGAAACTTTGCACACATGTCGTTCATATTATGCCAACAGCGGAACAATTTTTATTTCATGCTGAAATACGACCCTCAAAGAAACCTTGACTTTTCATATTATCGTGAATATTTAAGGGGTATGTGCTGTGAAACAATTATCGTTTGCCTCCAAAACTCGTGCACTGTATGTCTATGTTTATCTTGCTTTTCAATTGTCATCGTTAATTAATATCATTAAATAATCACAAAATGTCTAGGAAAAGAAATCTTGAGGAGGAGGTGGGGTGCCCAGATTTCATGGCAGCTTATATTTGGATCAACCTTATAGGAAATTATATACTATGCACAACTTTGGTCCGGACCGATCAAAGAGTTTAGGTGTTAATAAGAAAAAAGCAGGCAGACATTATACATATTTTATATTAGGTATATTATCCCACAAGGTCATTTTGCGAAAAAACTGCCTTATTCCACAAGTTGTTACTTTTCTAAGTGCACTAATTACACCATGTGTGTAGAATTCTTTTAATCTTTCTTATACTACTTTGCATATAAATATATCGTTGCAGAAAATTATGAAATGGCCTGATATGCTGGATGGCATCGGAATTTTATAAGAGTGGTTATTGAAGTTTCCGAATCTATGCCACACAGTAATTGAAATATATCTAGACATCCTGCAAGCTGTCGCATACCTTAGATTCGCGATCGTTTTATCCTGAATAGTTTTGACACATGTAACTCTCTTTTAAAGTAAAGTAGACCACGAAGAAAAGTTGACTGATTTCCGATAAGTAATAACACATTTAATTTAGCACATTATGAGCATACAGTACGAATAAAGTTTCCACCATCAATATTCCTAAATATAGCATACCGTTAATTTCCATTTATTCGTTTTCTTAAAGGGGAAACCTGTAAAGTAGGTGCGATACTTGATTTGAAATTAATTTGGAAAATGGAAGGAAGATAAGGTGTTTTTTAAAAAATGCCTTTCCCGGATACGAAATTCTCCACTGAATAATTTTGCTGTCTTTTTCCTGATATGCGTACATATATATCAAACTTAGGCTGCAATACACCACGAAATTCATTCTAGTTACTTCGAAACAGAGGAGCAATATTTTTTCATAAAAGCCGTAATATCAGTTTACAAAGACAGATGCAAAAGTAATGTGTATACCGTTGTTACTTTCATATGGGTCCGCTGTTTATGATACGCAGAAGTTTGAATGTAATTATTCTATGAGCTGGTCCTTTTCGTACGAACATTGTTCTACAACAGC
This sequence comes from Nomada lathburiana, assembly GCA_963667235.1. Lineage (NCBI taxonomy): Eukaryota > Metazoa > Arthropoda > Insecta > Hymenoptera > Apidae > Nomada > Nomada lathburiana. The sequence goes on from OY763902.1 coordinate 3,617,696, forward strand.
GGAGAAATGCTCCTTCACGACGTCGCGTCGGCTGGAACTTTTCGACAACCAACCTCAACAGAGTCGATTATGGACATTTTGTTCCAAATATGTAACATGCTCTGACAGTTCAGCGAGTTACCATTGAATTTAATTTCGAAGGGAAATTACTCCATACTTTGAATCGTCATTTTGACTTAAATTTTAACAACATTTCTTGCAAACTTATAGACATTTCGTTTAACGCATGCCACAAATTCTGCATAATACAATTAAACGTTCAATAAATGATGCAGCAACTCCAACTTGTAGGATTCTATGCCCACGTTGCACTATGTGCCTGAACTACTAAAATTGAGTACCCAGTCAATTATTTGAAGTATGAAAATATTCATAATAAAAATGCAATATAAATTCAAGAACTCTGATGTAATTATTGTTATTATTTGAAGTCAATAGTATCCAGTTATGATCAAGAACAGATCAATAATTAATATACAAGGATTTGTACAAGTACATAGATACCGTATTTTTTAAAATGAACGTGTGCATATTTTAATATCTCCAGTAAATATTTGAAAATATACAGGGTTTCATACGATAAATTCCGTTTAATAAAATTACCGAACGACAGGTCATAGGACAAAAATCTAAGGACACTTTTATCGTTATATTTCATGTAGAATATCACTGTATATAGAAACACGAAATGATCTTTGTACGATCTTGTAAAATTGAAGAAGAAAAACATTTTTTCACATTGACACTCTACACGAAAAACGATGATCAAGGTCTAACTTTCATTTTTGGCGCATCACCTTCCGTTCGGTGGTTATATCGCAGAAGAAAACCGGTCTATAAATCTATGCATCTGTCCAAAGTAGCAGGAACAATTAAGCCTACCTTCCATTAAAGTATCCCCAAGGTCGAACGGTGAATTACGCGGTAATTATTCAGCAATACAGAACCTAATGGGGGGTGATATGCGCATGCGGCATGAGCCAAACGAACGTGTACTGAGAAAAACGCCCCGGGAGCCACGCTGAAGCGTTATAAATTGTTCCATATGCACTGCATTAGAGTATAACGCGGCGGCTCAACCGCGGACCGGACGTACCACGTATTTATTGCGATAGGTTTTCGAGGGCAAAATGCTGTACCACCAAATTTATCGTTCCACGCACAAAAACCACTTCCTTCTCACCCCTTGTCACCATTCTCCATCCTTTGATTCCGTTTCTCCCCCTTCTACTAAACACTTCTCTTTCCAGCCCTTTCCTCCTAATATATTTTCTTTGCAATGCTGTTCGTTTATGTGAATTTGTCGGAGTTGCTCGAAATTCATCTAGAGGACTTTAAATCTCGATTAGATGGTCTAACTTCCTCCGCTGTTATGACTCTCTCTAATCCTTCATTTGGAATGTTTTTTACTCGGAGACGGTCGAGAAAGATGTCGAGTAATAAAACTAATTGTGAGTTAAATGCAATTTATGTGTTATGAAAATGGTTGCAAATCTGTGTCGAGAGTAAAGCATGTGTGTTGAGTTGATGAGAAGGTACATGAACGTAGTTAGTACTATTATATCATACATGGTGTTCTAGTAATGGTTGTACAACCCCGAAGAATGTGAGCGCTTACAAAACTACAAATCAAAGTTGCAGAGTAAAATTTCTCTAAGCAAAGCTTTGTTTTCGTAAAGGACATCGCTTTTTAAATAGTCGTACAGAATCGTACAATTGACCAGGCACCGTGGAACTGCAGCACCCCCTATTTCCACTTGATATTATCGATAACATGTAACAGAATGAGTCTTTTTTTCATTAATTCTTTCTGTATACTTGTACAATATATAATCTTTAAGCTCAATGTCAGTAGCCATCCCCCAGTTTATGAAAAAGATACACAAATCTTTCTATGGAACTGTGCGCTTCGAACGCGAGGCTGCAGGGGAGACAGCACTGTTGCTCCCGCAGTGCCTTTTACACAATTTTAAACAAAGGCTAAAAATTTTCTGCAGCAGCACCCTCACTAATTTTAGCTACGAGCCACCACTGCAATTGACCTTTTCTTATTTATGCTAGAAGCCCAATCGAGTGTACAACAGTGAATCATAAAATACTAGCAATCATAATAAACTAATTACCATAAAATCCTGTTGGCTTATGGTAACCAAATTAAAATCCTTTGGCAAGTTCTACATTGCAGACACTTTATTCTGAAATATTTGCTTACTTTTTCATAAAGAGTAATTTAATTTCGTTTAAATTATGATCGCTAAGATACCCTGTATAAATACCAGAGCGTTATACACCCCGTACGCAGAACATAGAACGACACACATGCCTATAATAATTTCAACGATCTCGTAACGCTCATTTCTTCTCTGAAAGAAGCTGGGCGTCCGATTCGTAAGCGTAAAAAAGTCAAAGTGCCGTTTCACTTGATCCCATCATTTCCCGCATTAACTGGCAGAATCTTAAACAAAGAAAAACAGTTTCTTCCAATTTCCGTCGAGTTAAGTCGTGTGCTGATCGTCTTTTTTCAGGAACGATTATGCCTGATGGATACGATTGAGCACGCTTCACGGCGCCGCGTGCCTTTTCCATAGAAAATGGAACGAATTTTCTCTTCGATGCTTTTAACGGGCAAAATGCTTTCAGGACGCTCTGTTTTATATGTACATTCTTCTTCGTCTTTTTCCACCGCCAACGAAGTCTCGTAGCTTTGGATAATCGGGACAATTGCAATTTTACGGAAATGCTATTTACAGCTGTCTGATGTGCATTAAACGTTGCACGGCAACAATTACATTTCCCTCAGAATACGAGTTTATTACGTCAAATTATTGAATTTTCGTCGCGCTGCACACTCGGCTCTGAATTCAAGTATATAGGTCATCAAATTTTAATTCGCGCTAAACGTTTCAATACACTTATCGCGCTTATTTAGTTGCACTACAAGATGTTGAAAAGATGTTTCGATGATTCTCAACTAGTAAAACTACTTTCGATAACTTCAGTTTCATAGATAGCCAGAAGGACAATAAACCTAGAATTTCATGTGTTTCAGAGTAGACTTGAGCACTGCTTATTCCAAAGTGTGACAAATGAACGCAGTTATTAGCTTGTTGCGCATGGAACGGCCAATTTCTCAAGCGTGTAAAGTCTTTCAGAATTTAATGGTGGAGTGTGCCGGCACATATCGCTTGTTATACATAAATTTAAAGTCGGAATCTGGGGGGGGGGGGGGGGGACAAGATACGGTACATAGTTCGTGAATTGTTTTATTTTAGGGTGAGAAATTGTAAATCAAAGAGAAACGTGATGGTTTTGGACATAGCACAATACGACATGTGCATGCTTTCAATGAATCTTTTCCAAAAGCGATCAAATAAAAGGTCGTTCCGATAGTGGTTCGAATGATTTGATAATTTCAATAACGAAATCGTAATTAGGAAATGTCCAAAGGGTTCCTCGCATCTAGAAATACGTATTTCTTAAACTAAAGAAATAAACAACCTGACTTTTTGATGCCAGCAGATCAAATATCGTATTTTAATTAATTAGTAGTTTTGGGACAACTAGAAAAATATGTCGCCTTTAGGCACCATTATCATCGACGGATTCATATTTTGTAATATGTAAAGTGTGATACAAAATTTATATTCATTGAATATAACCGATCTTCATTTTTTCTAATTTGAAGTAACTACTTATATTGACAATTATACCGAGAGGGGGGAGCGGGGGCGGCAGAAAATCTTTTAAAAGTTGAGGTGGAACAGATTCAGCAAGAAGTAGCAAGCACTGCTATAAAGACTGACAATTTATCAATTTGGCAATTTCTTCGTCAAGTATGTAATACCTATGTGGACTTTGCATTGTGTTACTGACATAGGTACCATTTGAGTAAACGATTTGTGGCTCTTGCTTATAGCGTTTCCTGCACAAATCATGCCACAAATCATGAAAGGTAAGGAGGTGGAAGCGATTGTGGAAAATGTAGGTTTTTGGTGAATATTCATAATACATGGACTACATTAGATTTTTACAGGTGGTGTTTTTGCCGAAAGTGTTTCGACAAAGCAGCGATATTTTATGCAGGAATGAATAACGTTACTTCCACATCAATTGCCCGGTAATTTTCTGTGGATGCAAACGTGGCAGAGAAGACTACGTAACACCGTGCCTGGTATCGTGATCACAAATTCGCTATGGAGCTCGGGTTTTGATCTTTTGGAATTTGTTACGAATTATTGTATTATTATTTAGAATTTATTGTTTATATATTTACAACATTACGCAAACCCGTTAAAATAATCTGAAATATTGCAATAAACAATAATCGTGGTGCTATGTGTCGCAAAAGGGGAGTATGAGGCTTTCTACAATCATCAGTTTACAGGCAGTGGAAACTTTCGCATGAACCTAATAACCAAGGTGTTTCCGATTCACGGTAAATCCAAAGTCAATGCGATTTTTCATTGCAAAAATAAGCGGAAAATATAGGTAGAATTACATTTTTCCGGACTAGGCTCCGTTTTCGAGAGAATCCAATTTGAACAGTTGCTAGGTACACGCACACATACGTACACATGTAGGCATAGCTAGCAGTAATCTGGTTCGGTCATTCTACGGAGCTATTCATCACTATTTTGGCTCGCGTTTGTGAACGGTTTCAGTATTTGGCATGGTTTAAAGTGACGGAATAAATTCCAATAATGTGTTTATTTCACACACTTGGCAATTGCAGGAAACGTCAAACTTGCCGCGCGCAAATTATTGCGTGGTAAAATACGGAGGCCTGAACTGATAATAGCGCGTTCGAATGCAAATTCGCACCACGTTTTCGACTTACTTTGGTTCCAGGTATTTTTTTTCCCGCCCCGTAGTACGATTTCGGATTCACCCTGTTACCACGCGCGCTAGACAGTAATAGGTGTATTATAAAATGTTCCACATTTTCGGCCATGGAACCTTTCGCCCTACAGTACACAGGACACACCTATAAGTTTCCTACTTTTTTTTTATCCGTAATGATCCATATCTAGAAAGTGATGCCAGCCCTGAAATTTGGGGATGAAAATCTCGAAAAAAAAGTCTAGAAAAAAATGCTGTATTTTTTAATGACAAATTTAACTGCGCAAACAGCTTTTCAAAACAGCAATTGGTTTAAAACTGTTAATTTAATTAAGAATTGTTCATTTTTAAATGGTTTTCCTTACAAGTTGTAGTTCCATGTTCGCGAAAATTTGTCAATACAGACCAGTACAAAAAATAAATATGCTTTGATATTTTTTATTTCACCCCCCGACGCCGTGAGGCACAGCAATCAGTACATTGTAAGGACCAATATACAAAGCAAACAATATATTTGAAGAAGTAAATATAATACGTATGAAATTATATTTTCACAATAAAAGGAAATTGAATCCTATGCTTAAGGCCATCAAACCCGGATTATCCTAACAATAAGAGAAATATATTCGAGAGATTACAAAAAATTTATAATTTTTTCCTAATATCTGTATCAAGTATGTTTTGAAACTTGTCTATTAAACCCTCTTTTCGGGGGGTTTTTTTTTTAATACAAAAATTATGCCTACTGATGGGCTCGTTGTATTTTTTACAATTGCACGAGATCATTTTCCGTAGAAGTGGCACAACAAGGTTTTTGTTAGATGCTTTTAGTGGTTGGAAATGCTTTCAGGATATTCGATATACGTACGTCTATTCGCGTACACACGTGCACACGATCTTTTCCCTTGCCTATTCTCCTTTTCTGTATTTCTCTTCCGTCGAACAAAAGGGGTCTCGCTTGGTAAAACACCAAAAGTCTCTCGTAATTTTCCAACTAGAAACTCCGTATGTGTGTGCAGCAGTGGGCACACCCGAATGGCACACTTGATTTAACCGCCATATTGCGGAAAATGAGGGGGCCGGGAATCTGTAAATCGGTGAACGAAAGTGTCCACTGTTCTTCGATGCTTTACACTGCTGTGAATGAAGTATGTTTTGCAATACCCTGTAAGTTTAGGACAAGCTTGGATGTTTTAATAATACAAACTAACGCTTCATGGAACCGTGGAAGATGACCCATTGGAAGTATTATTGGGGCTTCCCATTTCCGTGGAGAATGCAGGAAACAAACGTTATCTTTACTGGATGGCCAACATTCGTCAAAGAAGCACTATTCATTCTATTCACAAAGGGGTCAAATAGATTACTGTTAGACACCTGTGTTTTAGAAGGAAGGTATTTCTCTATTCGCATATGCATTATATATCGGTTCAGCTGCAAATATGTAATCGTACATGTACAATGCATATTACAATAACCACGCTACAGCTACGTCTTGATATCATAGGAAATATGAAAAGGTTAAATTGCATCCATCTGACGAGATAATTGAAACGGTTGCTGATACAACCAGTAAGTAACTTGAACGAAAAATGCGGCACATCTGTTTTGATATGTGCTATGCATGTGTACGGTACCAATATTTCACTATGGCGTTAGTTTATGCGTTCCACTGGATATAAAGGATGGCTTTTGGTTTTAAGAAATAATTTTATTCAAACCAATAGAACAAATACAATAATGCACAGCACGTACGTACACATCCACGCTTACCATACACGCACAGATACTTGGTTTAAATTATTCATACGATATTCCCTCCTTATATAAGACGATAAAATGGATAAAACTCTTTGATAGTAATATGCAATTTCACTACGCTACGGGCCATCACGCTTTAAACCTAATTGCTACAAATTAGTAGTTCCATGCATGCCATATCATAAGAACACACTACTAAATCTCGCGGATGATCGTATAAATTTGATTCGCAGCATTGCATAAGAAATATGTGTACCGATGGCCAAATCGATGGCCATCGAAGAAGTAAATCTCGCCGGATCTGCGATGGAAATACAAGCGACGGGACATTGAGAAAATCTCTTTCGGGGTAGTTGACAGGACGATTTTAAAGGGGGAAAGTAGACCCGGAGAGGGTAGGATATGTGTGAAATCGATATGCCGATAATATTCGAGCCAGAACCGTATGTCCGTTCCCGAAATTCAAATTCCCTGGTCGGCTGTGGCGCGGCCGATTATCGGTGGCGACGAACCATCGCATATATGTATATATGTATATATATATCGAGTGATTAATGAGCATGCCGATAGATGCGCGCTCGGCCAGCCTCCCGCACCCTTCTCTGATCATTCATGGTCGGCGGATAATTTATTAAGATTCAAAAGGCGGCGGCCGAAACGCCGCGGGCCTTCTGCCAAGCCGGTGTTACTCCTGATTCCATGGTAATCCAAGTTCACCGGTAGATCCCCGGATAATTATGTTCGTCGTTTCGTCGAGGCGGGGAAAGTCCTCTCAACTAGTGCTGTCGTTTAGCAAATAAAGCAACGGGGTAGGAATTTCAATCGCCACGATATGTGCTCTATTTCGGTGCTTCGGAACTTTCTATCGATGCGTTTGTGGGATAGAAGCGGCCATTAACGTTTTCGATTGTCTGGTCGGGCTGACTTGTCAAAAATAGTTTCATCAAAGGCTTCCAGTCAATACTAGAAGTAACTAGTTAATTCTGCAAATAACTGATACCGGTATTGTCTAGAAACCAGTTCATAGCTCATCACAGTTTAGTTCAGTTTCAGTTAATACTGGGTACAGGTAGTTCGAAAGAGTATTGAGCATCGAAAGAGCATCGAAATTAACAAAATAGCAATGTTAAAGAAGTTTGCATTGTTCTATGAAAAAAATGGTCCTGCTATTCAAAACTCAGATACTCTATTAACTCTTTAGGGCATAGCAGAATTATTTATGCCCCATCTAATAATCAAATATCCAAGCATTTTTTTATTTCAGTTTTATTTCAGTTGTTTAGTATTACAATTTTGTCTAAATAAAAAACCTTTGCCTCAAAGAGTTAAACATGCCCCACCGACAATCCAGTCTTTCGTAGCGTGTATAGACTTAAACTGCACACAGTGTATATCCAGCGTTGGCCTATTGAAACAAAAACGGTGCATCACACATGCGTAACACTGGTAGTGAAAGCGGCAAATCAAATACCAGAGACAAGAAATTGTTTTAGGTTGCAGAAAACGTCAATGGTTTGTTTTTGTATGTTTGACGTGTCATAAATTCAAATCAGGAGGCAATTACCACCTGTAATTAGGAGGTTTATAATTTGCTTACGGTTGGGCTTAGTTTGTCAATGCTCGCGCTGCAATAGAGGTGTGCATGTATGAACTCGTGACGAACAATACGACTCAAACAGTTAGTGCAAGCTGTTATTGAACTACGTGCCATGCTCCTTGAAGAATAAAGCAGTCTTTGAACGACTATGTGGGCTAATGCATTAAGAAGCTAAATATTATATAGGGTGTTCCACATAACTTGCACATCCACAGTAACTTGTAAAGTGTACGTCGCGGGAAAAAATGTTGTACATAAAAGATGCATGACTCGCGGGGGCATATTAGGTAGTGTATGTACTGTTTTTGTAGGTTGTTGCGTTGCGGAGATTTTATAGTTAACTTCGTTAGTTTCAATAGAACGCTATGTTTTTTATGCCGAAATATGGAGGCACTTAAAATTTTGAGTACAAACGTATTGATCTTTATTAGACGTCAACTTAATACTTAATAAGTCATTTCGCTCCGTTTTTGAGAATGTATGTTGCTGAATCCGCTGACTAGGTGTTTCTTAAATGTATTGACGAGAAACTTTTAACCAGACGATGTGAAATTAACATTTTACAGGAGTATTAAAATTTAAGGTAATTTCAGAAATTGAATTTCAGTAAGCTGTTTTCCAGAAACGATGCGAAATTACTCGTTTACTAATAGGTTTCGGGCAAATAAAGGTAAAATACTTTTGTGCTCAAAATTCAGTATGTTTCCATATTTTAGCGTACAGAATATAGTACTCCGAATATAGGAATATAGAACGCCTCAACATACAAAAAAAACATACCTACACTGCATAATGTGCCCCCGTAAGCCATGCATCTTTTGTATACGAGATTGTTCACAATAACGTATACTTTGGAAGTTATTCGGGGTGTGCAAGTGACGTGGACCACCCTGTATATGGTATACGATTCAGTTGACACTATTGTACAAACATAGTAAATTGCTGAACCGTATAAAGTGCATGCTTTGACGTTGAAACGTACGAATCTCTAACACACAACTAGTTTATCATTAATTATAAGGCACTGTTATTTTATGCTACTTATCTTTGAATACCCTGTAAGAGCCCCCAACGCATGACCTAGTTACTAAACGTAACTAGATGTGTTCCAGTTACTATAACTTGGCTTTCTCGATTTGCAAGGTTGCAAGATTCGTTTAAGGCTATTGTAATTGTGATTGAACAAATTTCGATACACTAAGGTGCAGACAACGTGTTTTCTAGACTTAGGCTGGGCTTGTACACGAACACTTACTTAGATATTACAGTTACTGTTTGGAAAGGTACAAATCTAGTTCACGTCGAGCTACTATTCTTAAACTACCATATTTTTGTGCATCGAGAAAATACAATCGCGAAGAGCAAGCTAAAAGGACAGGAAGGTTGAACGATATATTTTATACTTTATTAAGTAACTGTAACCATTGTACTTAAGTATTCTTCGAACAGCATTCAATTTCTGAAATATTTCAAGTATGCTTTGAATGTTAATGGCATCAAGAGAAAAATAACTCACATGAACCAACGCGAACTGTAACTTTTATCTGCCCACTGTTATTGTATTTATTTATTTCAATAGCTAATTAACCGACACGAAAATTGATTTTATAAACGGATTATTCGCGGAATGCGCGAACGATATTCTGCCGATGCTTTCTTGAATTAAATATGTGAATCTCGTAGAGTCCACATTTATTGCAGCACCCTTCTCTCACCCTTCCGGAGTTTCACGCGAAAGGTGCAAGCAGAAAGCGTAAAAATCGTCATTCAGCCCCCACTCGGCGGGATCAGATACGGGACTCAATGAGGTTCAACAATTTCGATACACAAAACGGGGGACAAAATTCGACCCGAGTGGTTCTCGATCCGTCATTTGCGTTCTGTTTGAGTAGTTTCAAGACGCTTTCCGACTTAATCGTCAGGTCGACCGTTCAAGGGCGCTCGAGTGTTAGAGTAGGCAGTTCCCCTGCTGTTACCCCTGCATGCTCGCCGACTGGAAACAATAGATTTCGTTTCGAGCACTACTCTTGCAACACAAAAGGAGAAGAATGCAAACTGGCAAAGGGAGCTGCGCGTTTTCTGCGTGCATCTGCTCCTCTATGCACCCACTGTGCTCCCAAGTGTGTGTAATCAAGTGACTGTCGATTACAAATTACTGTGAGACCACTGTAAACCTGATGACCTGTTCACCTAACAGGTGGTGCGTTTTCCATAAGAAGAAAAGCACATAAATATGTAGCATATTAATGAACAGTTCAAAGCTCTTGGTTCCAGCAATGTTTTTCTGTTCGACTATTTCACACGCAAATCACAGTATACTTATTTTAAAAAACTTATATTGCCATAAACGATACAATGTACTATATACCTCGCAGGTCTACTCTCAAATGACAACTTTCTCGCGACTTTCTCGCACGCGTCACCCTCTCTGATATATTCTTTCACCCTTACCTTCTCTCTGAGTCTATATCTCATTTGTCATCGTTCTGGCGACAGTCAGCCACGTCCACCCGAATTTTTTCGTGGCCTCGCACCCTCCGTTCGCAATATAATCTTAAACACCGGGTTCTATCACACTTCTAACTTTCATTCCCACAATACGTATTGCAACGTTCCAACTACTGTTATTAATACTGGTTTTCGGCATAAACTGCGCGTTTAACTGGCGAAGTAAATTTGAATTGAAGGAAGTGTTTGTATAAATGAAATCAGCGTATCCGGATTTCCTCTTTGGTTGCAGCCATATTAAAATTTTTAATGGCACCCTACTTTCGCCACGTTTTTGATAAAAGTGGCTTAAACATATAAACTGTACGATGCGTCGTCATATTGGAGAGCAGTTAATATTTGCACGGGGAGGATTCTTTCATGAGAAACATGTCGTACTTGCTGGACGCAATGTATATAACAAAAGTAATATACATGTTTCAATCACAGATCTGCGTATAGCAAAATAACCTTTGATAGTATATTATGAGTTATGCTTTATATTGTACGTGTAGTTCCGATTTGTATTGCGTTCTTCTCCAAACGGCAAACAATTTGTCTAATCTCAAGAATGTTCGTATCTGTACTAAAATTTAAAAAGTGCTCGCTCTGACGTCACATTGAGTAGAAATGATTTGAAAGGTAATTTATTTTTTCCACCATCAGAGTTCTGGCTCCGCGGTATCGTTCTAGAAATAGTTTTCCCAATATTCGTTCTATTTCGAGGTGTGATATTTTGTTCCACCTTTCGGAAAAATCCTATACTTTCATTCAGGCACATAGGATCAGTATTTCGTACTAATAGAATTTTCCAATACCTTCCTAGGAATCATTCACGAAACAATTAAATAGGATGAAAGTATACAACATGCATAATCTATAAAATCACTGCAAATTTTGTTTCTTTAATTACTACAAAAATAGTGCAAATAAAATGGTTTCATAAACTACAAATAGTGCAATAACCTTGTTTTATCGTTTTTATTGCATACACACAATATGGCACTATCACCATGGTATAAATCAGCAAATAATATTTTTAATTCCTGTAGAAACTTAAATTCGGATACCCATATGTAGAAGACGGTGATGTCATTCCATAGTTGACACGCGAGTTCAACAATGCCCTACTAGATTCCTTTCAGTGGAGTTCTATTAAAAATATGAACTTTGTTATGTTCTTGAAATTCCTGACTAAAAGCTACAATAATTCTAGACTAAAAGTTATAATTCTTCGATATTTAACACATGCAACAGTTTTTAGTGGCATTTTATATGAATATACCTATACCATGAAGTAACCGCGAATATACCCATATAAGATTAACTATTAATCAATCAATGTTATGTTATATTAACAAAATGAAGGTCGCCGATAGAGAGTGTTTAAACTTTCATTCTCTTAATCGTGGCTACGGCAAAAGTCAAATAGAATACAATACTGCTATCGCGTTGCATAATGTACACTATCGTAAGGAAAAAAAATTTACATTTTACATACATCCAAGAATAATAAGTCATTTTTTATTACATTTAATTTGTTTTATAAATTATTACTTGCAATGAAATACTATTTCAAGCCACTGTATTTTATCAACTTAATACAGTATCAAAGATGGAGCTATATTATTTATTTATGTACTATTTATTAGGCTAAAATGGGCATTCATCAGTAACCCAATGTCGAAAACGATTTTTCTCCTTGTAGCTATTGTCGTATTACCTATACAAATATCGGTGGTGGTACTCAACGAATTTTGCACATATATTAAACAGCCTTTTCGAACAACTTTCATAAGACGCACAAAGTATTGCGATCTGATTCATGCAATTCAATAACAATCTATTTCTCGAGTGTTTTATTGAACAATTTTTGTTGCTTCTGGATATATTTTGCAAATGGCATTGAGGCTGTTTATCGGCGATTTATCAAAATTGCAAAACAATTTAAAGAATGCGTAACGTATATGAAGTGACCGAAAGTTGCATATTAAAATTATAGTAACAATATGTTTTACAACGATAACTGGAATTTGTTATCATAGCATTGGTGTAAAAATAAATAAGCCTTTGTTGGGTATGAATACTTTTCGGTGGGATATCCAATTATGTAATACCGTCACTTTAAATCGATCTTCTTCACATTTCATTTAATCATTATAGTGTATGCAATCCTTTTTATTTATAACATAATAGCTTTCGGAACATGCGAAAAAAGTTTCTAAAATACCTCATAAAATACTTCGTATAATCTGTAAGGCAATAGAAAATTTGATATATTTACTGTAAAACCCATTTCATGACACTTAATTACTCGCATTTAGTACAGTTTCCAAGGCATAGTTATAGTATGATTTAGTGCAATATATTTCGCTGATAAAGCAGCGAAATTTCAGTTGATTTAAAAATAAATATGCCGCATTATCTAGCCACATATTTCTGAATAAAATGTAGCATTTATTTTTATCGTTATAAACAATTCCGCAGCAACCGTTTTTCCAAAAGTGTAGAATCATCCCTCAAAGCTATGACCATCACCTTTTATATACCCTGTAGATGTATCTAGATATATGTATATAAATTGTAAGTTCTTTATATGCATATTTGTGCAAATCGACATTCATTGATCGATGAAATTCGATATGCATAGAATGTATACTTGTATCGCTTCCAAGTGAAACATCTGCATATCGATGTCAAATTGCAGCTGGCATATTCGATGGCAATGAATTGCAGAAAATGAATGGAGTACACGTATCTCGACAGCTCTATTTACTGTTCTATTATACTGCTACAATACTGATTGCCATTGATGCATTAAAATGACAGGGAAATGCAACTTTTTAATAGACGCACGAGCAGACTTTTATCAGACTTTCAACGCAATCAAGCCTTTAAAACTAAATAGTACAATGGAGCTCCAACTGAAGTTAAGTAAACAGAAACGATATAAATTACAGGCGAAAACATTTGGTTTCAGTTTTCAACTCGGAGAAAGTCCTGCCACACCAACCATTCGAATTTTCAACTGTAAGCGAATAAATTGATTTATGGCTGTGCGATTGGGCAGGTAGGTTGGGTAGGTTGAGGTGGAGCATCCCATTGTTCGATGCCCTGTCGAAAAATGAAATTCAAATTATAGCCTCAAGTGAAAGGTCGAGATAAATCCGTCTGAAGCGTCCAACAATGAAAGAGTATATTTCCTTGCGTTTATGAGATCTGAAGAATATTTTGTTACTCCAGTCAAATATCACCACGAACCCGTAGAAAGTCTTCCCGTTCAGTCTGAAATGCGTACGCGGATCCGGTGCTCTCCCTTTTGCGCAGCAAGGAAATGGAAAAGAACGTCAAGTGCTTTTTCAACGTTATACGAATCGGCCGAAAGCCAGCCAAACCTCTTTCGACCCCTCTTCCGAGGAAAGCTAATCCCATCAGAAGTTTTCAGTATGTTTATAATCCACTAATCGCTCGCCTTTCCAAGCACAATTTAAAACTTTCCTCGACGCCGTTATCCAACCCTCTCTCATTTGCCTCCGCCTCTTCAATCCATCGTCCTTCACGGATACTTCTCCTTAACCAGACTTCATTTTGCGGCTCATAGATTGCCAAATTTCACAGAGTTACTCATTGTGCTCCTCCTCTGGAATTTTCTCCGAAGCATCTTGCACTTTTCTGCTTTTCTACAAGACAAGATATACATGTGCGCGTATCGAATGCAGATGTTGTTTCAGAGGTTCCACCGAATAATTGTTCCTAATGATTAGACGATAAGGATAGAAAAAATTGCGTTTCTACACGAACCAGTTTGGCAGTGCATCCGTGCATCCATATTACAGTTTGATGAGAAATCTCTGGAGTAAGACCGCCATTACGATAAAGGGTGCGACGAATGTATGTATCGTGCGCTTCGCCTGCATCGTGATACATTCAGTATACATTCTGAAAATTTATGGGTGCATGTCATCTTCATCTTCTAGCGAAAGGTAATACGGGTGGCACTTTCAATTATTTCGAGCGCCATCTCTGAAAGGAAACACGATCCTATCTTCTTTATTTGAGAACGCGGATGAATTTGTACAACTGAAGGGTTAAGTGGCGTGAAAACTGGAATCATATTCATCGAGGGAAGATCTTTTCTGAATCCTACAAAAGTTGAGCTGGCCTTTCGTTTTGTCTGCAACCCCAAGTGAAAACTTCTAGAACTTTCTAGAAAATGTTGATATTTAATGAGATTAATATTGCATTGCGCAAAATTACCTGCTATCTAAATTTTTCGTTCTTTCTTATTGCTGTATTATTTCGTGTAATTACAAGTAATTTCAAGTAATTTCAGACTGATAATCGCTGACAATGAGGTATGCAGCGCTTGCGAAAAGTTTCCAGACTGTTCCAACGGAAACGTGAAGTTAACGAATTAACAAAATTAATTTCATTTTCTAGGTGCCCTCTTCTTTCAATCAAAAGTCCTTGGTAGCCCTTATAAAATGTCAGTTAGTTAGCGTGTAACTGTTCCTAGAATTTCACAAATGGACGTTTACCTCTGATTTATTTAAACGAAAAGCAGTCTGTTGGAGCTAAAGCCAGCGAGACGGGCCCAATGTTATTGTCACCTACTTTTTAATGAGGTATTACCTTATTATAGTCGAAGCTTTATCGTGTAGAACAAATCACTCTCAGTTTTAGTAAAAATTCGGTCAGCTGCGGCCGCGTTTTTTGAGCGAAAGATCGGTGATTACATCGGATGCGAATTCGTGTGCAGCCAACTAAAAGTATGATTAGTGCCTTTCAAAAAGAAATCATTATTGGCACACATTATTTCAAGCGATAATAATAATTTACTCTATTCTGGGAGAATACAAGAAACAAAATTCTTTTATTCTGCAACTTGTTTTGGTTAGCAGTCCAAAAATTACCACATAGAAACATGTGTATGTGTATGTAGTAGCAAAAAGAAACGCTTAAGGATCTACATTCATCTCAGATGAAATAATCTTGGAGAGTGACATTTAAATTCGAAAGCGTGACATTAGATTTCGGTGTCCCTTCTTCGTCTATCATTAACAAACATTGAGGCAAGTTCATCGAATTTCATGAAAGATATCTTTTTATTTGAAGGAATAATGTTTTTGTACGCCCGTATTGACGACGAAGAATTTAATAATTACAGTCTTTCCATCGCGTTACTGTCCCGGTGACAAACACGCATCTATGATCCATTGCTAAATATATCACGCTAAATTAAATATTGTAGCAACAATACAGTAGAAACAAAATCCGAAGTCGTCCAAATTACCGCACAAGTGTAAAATAACGACCCGGAGCATCAATAGGGAAGTCTCTTAAAACCGTATTTTAATGGTTCCACTGACAAAGAAAATAATTGAGGTGATGAGAGGCGCGTTAGGTGGTTCACCCGGTATAAAACACGGAAAGTTTGCTCGGAACAATGTCGAATATCATAAGGAATAAAACGTAACTGTTCTTCGTCAACGATATTTGTATTGATTTCCGATACATTGAAACGCTTTACTCATATAGTAAACGATAATTTTATAGAAGGGCTCGCAAAGAGTCGTTACTTTTGATCTGACTTTTGCATTGAACGTTAAAGTCGTGCAAAACGAAAAAATTTCATCTTCCTCTTCGTATACAATACCCTCCAAGATTTATTCGAGCGCCTCGCATAAAATAATTGGTGGACTGCAACTTTATATCGACCATAGTTGACATTTTTACGTTCAGATTTACTCCTATAATCATAGGTTTTTTCAGTGTCAGATTCAAAACTATCTCTATCCTTTAATCTTTCACTTAAACCTATAATCTTTCGTATTTTCACCTTTGTAACAATAACAAAAATAGTTATAAAGGTAACTGGTATAATAATGTAACAAATATGCAACACATTATAGTTTAAACATTAGATATGATTATGTTGCTAGGGGACATTTAAATTGACTGCTTTGAAGAGCAATCTTGCGTAAGAACCATTGAATGCAATTATTAAACGAGATATTTATCTCTTGCATAATCACTTGAAACCACAGCCCGAACAATTTCTACGCCAATTTCGCAAAACGATCAGCGTTATTAAATTACCTATCGGATGAATGTAAACGTAGAAGAATGGTTGAGCATGAAAGGAATATTTGCTGAGAAGCTCATACACTTGAAAAGGGAATTTGCTCACCTGCAGTAACGAGCCATCCCCCGGGGGGCCACTGCGGGTACACGTGAAATTGATTGAAAGTAAAGATAGCTTTAGCTGGTGCATAAAGGGGCAGCTGGAATGTATTATCATTCAAGGACACAATAATCTTGCAATCCGTGTCCGCACTTTGCTCGGATTTCACAAACTTCGTGTTTATACAGATGTTACTGCTATGTGTGTACATATAAAAGATCTAATAAAATGTCTAATACGATAGTAACGAAACAATTTCAAGTGGGGTTGAAAAATATTGATTTTTGATTATTACCGAATAAGCTATGCAATCTCTGTGAGCGTAATATTTTAAGAACTACGCGATCAATGTCAGTCGATTTTATCTGAAATTTTATAGATCTCCGGGGTCTTCAAATCCGTATTACCATTGATCCTCGTGCCCCCCTCGTTCAGGGGATAAAACGGAGCTTCGTTTTAAAATTTTAAATGGAAATCTATGAAAAAAACTTATCATTTTCCTAACCTATGTATAATACATTAGAAAGCGTACAACTTTTGTCCAAGACATCTTTTCCTAGAACTATCCGTGCAAAAGCTACAAAGCTACAAGTGCGAAATGATTCCTTAACTCACAAGAAATAAGGAAAAAAGAGTGGAAGCAGTTATGTATATATTTTCTGACACAGAGTTTGTTCGAAAGAATATCTGCATTCAAAATTTTATTGAAACAAAAAATCTACAAATTAGAAGACGAAAGCATTCAAATGGTAGGATAGATAAGGCTTCGCCATGTGAAGTTGTAAAATAATATTTGCTGAAGATTTCAATAACTCAAAACGCATGCACATAAATATCTCTTTCCAATTTCCATACCAAGAATCGCTGTACGCATTTTGCTATGTTCACGTGATACAACTAATGTCACTATAACGTTCGAATATACAATACAGTAGGCGTCAAATTATGACAAATAGATCAAAAAAATTACATATCTTATGTTTTTACGATTTCAATAATAGTGAAGTATAACCATTATTTTGTTTATATTTGCAACAGTATGTTGTTTAAACTTTATACTTGTGTTTGCTTTTGTTGATTGGTGTTTTCCGTGATTATTATTTATCGTTACTTTGTTAACTTATAGTGTGCACAATGGTTTTAATTTTACATAATTCAGCAAATATATTTCAAATTATTGTTATATGCCATTAAGACCATAACGATATATTTTGTAACAAACATGGTATCGTTGTAAGTGTATTTTAAATTCCGTTCTTCACCAAACTACATATGCGTGATAATAATTTAATCACCCAACGTATACTTCCATTAACCGTGTGCATCCTTGAATTATTGGCATACAGTCATGTATGTTCCTTCCTAACGCTACTAACTTAAATTACATTGATTTCTTATAGCATACCAATGTGTTTAAACATCGTGAGTTTAATTAGTAAGATCATAGCGTTATTCCGTCCTCGGACAACGTTCGACATGGCTTGTTGCTCTGTTCGTCAGTGTCGACTATCATAACATCTTCTTTCCACGGACTTGATTAAAAACAGAGGCGCATCGTTCAAGTGCAGTTAATAATTTTGCAATCGATTCCAAATCTTCCTATAACGAAAACTTGCTCTGCCCTTCATTATATGGAATATAAATAACAAAATTAGTACCTGCAGCTCCATGACATTGTATTAGAACACAGATTAAAAACTGCTGGGCAATTATATATTTTGCTGATAATAGTAAATTATCTGAAACATATGAAATGTAAATTATTGCACTTGTCAGCTTGAAGGAAAAAACAAGCGTGTTTTTCGCGTCTACCGCGGCGCGTCTAAAATACATGAAATAATTTACTTTACACTTCTCCAGCCCATTATTGTGAGCGGTTGAAAACTCGTTCCAGCCGAAAAGGCTTCATTCCATTCTTGAAAACCCGAGGTAGAAACAGATGGTCTAATTTTTCGACGGCGAGCGTACGCGGCATAGAAACGCGAAGCATTTCGATTTAAAAGCTGTGCAGCTTACACGCTAGCCGACAGTATAAATAGGAAGCTAACCTGATACGGAAATTGAGATCCGCAAACTATGCAACCGCGACTGAGGCATTGATTGCGCTACGCTGTTTTCCGCTTCGCTGCTAACGTTTCAACGAATAAAGTTAACCAATAAAGCACCGAATCGTATAGCGTTTGTAAGATCGAAGGTATTCGCACGCTGCAATTCATTGTGTTTCGTTAAAATTAATACTGCGAATAGCTTTCACGCATCGCTGAAATTGCCAAACGATGCGGCCCGATTAGCGCGAGCAATGTTCTTTAAAAGAAAAACGATTCATCTCGTAACTTTCGGGCACGAAAAATTTCATTGGCATTTCTGTCAGACTTCTTTGTTGCACCGCCTACCCGGATTTTCTTCGCATGTTCAGGCGGCTAGATAGCTTTGCACTTCAGTAACAGTAACAGATCAGTCAGAAATAGATTTGTTACGATACTAACAATTATGCGTTGATAATTGCTCCCCTAATAGGATGGTGCTTATGTAAAACAAATTATGTTTTGTCCACTCTTTCATAGGGCACTCTTATTAGTGTGTTCACCATTACGAGAAAGCAATATGGTACTTTTGTGTTTTTTAAAGAAAAACAAACGCAATTTGGTTTTCAACGTTCTATGATTTATAAAACACATTTACGCGATGCTGGAATATCGTTTTGCCGTAAATTTGTGAACCAGCGGCTTTCAAAAATCTATTTCGTACATAATATTTCGCAATTAAATTCGATTTCATAATTTTTGACCATTTCTGGCGGAATTCCTCGACTAATAGCAAATTCTTGGTATAATGAAGCTGGACAATCAGTCACCCAGATTTATGGAGAGCCCGGTGCAAGATTTCATCATTCAAAATATTAGTAAGCGGTAGCAACCTTTCATCTATTATGAAATCTATTAAAATTGATGGAATAAAAACCAGCCCTGTGTTTCAACCCTTTGCGGACGCGTGTCTGCGAACAGCAGCCCGAGCATTTTTAGCGTCAGGATATGTTTGGACGTGTGTCTTTGGTTTACTATAGGCATAGCCGTATATTCTGAAGTCTGGGTTGATATTTTTTTGTAGCATCCCATCTTATCTTGGTCCTGAAATTTCCCAGGAAATTTTGGTTCTATCTGCTTTCGCGGATTCGTGTATGTTTCATGTGTCGGTAACGTAATCTTGTACAAACCTTCCAAAGCGGCACATCGCTAATTTCGCCGAAATATTTTGGAAGAATATTGATGCTGTAGAACTTCTGCAGAAACGTTTTTTTGGTAGCTTCAGCCCTTTACGAGACATTCTGCTGTTCGCATTTAAACGTAGCACCCAGTATTTTCGTGACGGATCTGAAGGGAGTAAGGAACCGTCCACCTCTAGTGAAACAGATAGATTGAATGGCAGCTTGCACACACTCTTCATGATGATTCGATAAGTAAATAGAATAAGTGAAGGAGGGAAGAAGCAAACACGTTTTTACTGTGACACGTGTCGACAAGAACCGTTCACACATACAGTCCGCGACACTTGATTAAACGCAATAATATTTTAGCAATATTAATCTGAACTCAACCTCAAATTAATATATTCTATTTTTCTACAATAATAGACCCTGCAATAATAGATTTTATTTACCGAAACTGTATATAATTGTTTTGGGCGAACATAAGCGTACAGAAGCGAAAAACTAGCTTGTTCTGCAATTTGTTCTGTACTAGAACTCAAATTCGAAGCTATCCGAAGAATTGATCTCTTATCTCTGGGCGTCAGAGACTCTTTGGTTCTACCTTTGTACAATTGACCATAATTTTTTTTGTTTTTTAAGTAAGAACGAATGACAAACACACTTCTATTTATTCTTCTGGCCACCTCCCTGTTTGAATATCCCTCCTGATTAAGTATTTTAATTTTTCCCATTTCTTCAGCATTAAGTTGCACTGATCGCCCCATTTTTTCCATTATACACAATTCTTTGGCACGACTTTTTGCGACATGAGCTTCTACGTATTGTATAACTGTTACTGAGCAACCAATTACCAAAGGAATAACACGCATAATTGGACAGACATAGCAGAAAAATAAGATGCGTTTATGCAAGTGACGCCAAACATTTGTACTTTCCTCAATAAAACATAACTATTTTTCTGCCAAATAAATAATTGGCCAAAACAAATGTGTATAGCTTCGTTAAATAGGTTCGATTATTGTAGACAAATAGAATATATTAATTTCAAGTTCAGTTCAGAGTAATATTGAGAAAGTAGTATCGCGTTTAATCAAGGGTCGCGGATTGTATATGTTGGATTACTAGATTATGAGGAAGTGTGATAATATATAATACACAGTTCAGTTTAATAAAAGTACTTCATTTTATATAAGAAAAAGAAGGCACGTCCTTATTCAAAGGAGAAACTCTAACGAATGAAAGAAGGCAAGAAGCATGGAGCATTCGGACCCTATCGGTCCCTCTTAGTATAAACACTTTTGTCTAAGCATTCGAATTCTATACCCCAATATATTCTCAGAACTGTAAGAGATAATTTTTGTTGAACCGGGTTTTATACAAAGCATAAAACCAACAGTATAGGCGACTGTTGCGAAGAATGTTATGCTGTATAAAGTTTAAAAATCCACAAATTGAAATTATTAATAAAATGTATAAATGCCGATATAAAATGTATAACAGCCGAATCATCTAGCGTACATCACCTTTCTACCAAACGCTGCCAAGACCCTCGGTGCAAGTGGTATGATCACGTGTCAGACAGTTACCTTCCGCAAAGGGTTAAAAGTTAAATTTTAAGCACCACCCTATTCTCTACGACATATAATGTATAGCATTTAATATATATTGAAGTGTTACTAATCAGTTAACTAAATAGAAATAAGACAAATATGTTTTATGACGATTTAGCAATGATGCATTTATAATTAATGTGACTTAATTCCACAAATCTTGTCACTACTGTAATCGTAATACGCTATTTATTATAATTGTAAAATAATGAACACAAGTATTGAAGATTTGCTGCACAACACTGTTATGAGTTTGGCATTTTGTTGTTTCGTATTTTCCATCTTGTTATTCTGACACAATTGGAACGATGAATGTTGTGATACTTATAACTTATTTAGTGGAATTTCGATAATTTGACCAACTTCATAAAGTCTATAGTAAATTACCATTTGTGACTAATTCTCACATACCGGAGTATGCTATACTCGTATTTCGTAGTTATTTATGACCGAAATATTTCCACTTGAGCGAGTTGTGATATTAAAAAGGAACTTATGTGCATGTTAAAAAATATGTTGTTCATTAGGTGTATGGAAGAGATGGAATGGCCAGTAAATGTGAAAGACTCGTAGTGAATGATAGAAGATACTTTTATTCAATATACAGGGTGTCCCGTAACTATCGTAATATCGGGAAATACGGGTAGCTTGGGTGATTCTGAACAACTTTTTCCTTGACCAAAATGTTGTTTGAAGCTTCGTTTTTGAGTTATTAACCAAAAACACTGCCCAATGAGAGCGCCCTTAGAGAGCGCGCCCAGGCCCGTACCTCTCTACTGCGCTCGGTCGTGTACGGGGGTATCGAGGGTATCGAGGAAAGCGTATGGAAAATGTTACATCGTTATTCATTAATAGGAAATAAACTAGGTATTCTTTTAATCAATCGCGCACGGTCGTGAACGTTATTTATGAATAACGAATAAGTCCACATTATCCTTAATTTAAGACGATGTAACATTTGCCGTACGCTTTACTCGGATACCCTCGATGCCCCCGTACACGACCGAACGCAGTACAGAGGTACGGGCCTGGGCGCGCGCCCTACGGGCGCTCTCATTGGGCAGTGCTTTTGGTTAATAACTCAAAAACGAAACTTCAAACCACATTTTGGTCAAGGAAAAAGTTGTTCAGAATCACACCAACTACCCCCCATTTCACGATGTTGCGTTAGTTACGGTGCACCCTGTATACATATATGACACTTGTTGGCTATGCTAAGGTTTGCCCAAGACTGAGATTGGGCCCTTGTGACCCCCGCTGGCGACGGGACGTCGACACCTCGCAGGACCATGTGCCCCGACTGCTGCACGCATAAACAAGTCCCGTATTGTACCAAGGCACTTGACCGACGATCTCGTATTACTGTATACGACGATCGTCTCCTTGCACAATAAAATAATTGGTCAATTTTATATTTAAATGTTTAAACAGTTGCACACTTGTGATGCGAAAAATTTCAATATAGTTTTAACCACTTTTGATGGAGAAAATAATTTCATGAAAGTACCGTAGAAACTTTCATACACCTTCACGCAAAAATTTCCTATCTGAAATCCAATATTGCATAGCGCTCCCTTTCTTTCTGCTAAAAAATACCAATTATTGGACAGTTTCTAAAGATTTCTGCGCTGCAACAGAGAAATCATTCACCAAGTATTCCGTGAACGGAACGTAGAGGTACATCAGGGGAAAAAATAGTAAGTCGAAGTACATACAAACACGCGTTCGCTAGACGTTCTATAATGGAATTCGTGGCATCTCTGCACCCTGTTACCCGGTTCACTCGCTGCTAAAAGTTTAACGAGGTATGCCGGAATCCGTGTAGCGTTTTTGTCGCACTTTTGTAACATGAATTTTTTTCTGTTCAAATTAAATTTTCAACGTTAACGTTGAATGAAAAAGGGCAAAGTGGATTGAATGCACAATTTCAATTGAAATCTGTGCAGATGGGGCGTAATTCTGAAATAAGAAATTCTACATTTCTAAAACGTGTATATAAATGCACAGCATTCATTCTTGCGGTATATACATTACAGAAATAAAGCGTATTTAATATTTTGATTGATCGGTTTACTTGAAAGGCACGCAGGCCTAAGAAATTGATGCCTGAAGACAAATAATTGAAATCAAATACCTCGAAAACCTTCCTCGAAAGGTAGCACATTTTTTACATATAACTAATTCGAGACGTCTCGCAGCGGGGCAGAATGCCAATTAAGGGTTGCAAAATTAAAAAAACGAAACACGGAGTAGATCCTTGATGCTATTTCCAATATCAACATAAATGTCCGTAGGAGCTAAAAATGACATCTTCATTTCTCAAATCCATTGGTTTTAAGGGTGGCGACGATTTTTCTACGTAGTAGAACTTCGTTAAAGCTGTGCGGGCGCTCGCATCAGATGTTCAAAAATCTTTAAAAAATGAGTGGGTGACCCTTTCTCACCTCGCAGTCTCGCCCAAAAAATTTGTCGCGCGCCAAATAATTTACCTGTTTGTATCATTTCATTAAAAGAGAATCCTGTCGATAGCAGCGGTAGTTTTTGAGACACCAGCTTGTAACACTTCATGTGAACCACTCTGCATGTTAATGACAGTAGGAAGCGACCACTTGCGAGAGATCCCAATCCGCGGGCATCTGGTGGCGAACTAGTGATCTTCAGGGACTCGCGCGTAACAGCCCCACCACTCTTACGCCCCGCTAGTTCTGTGTTTTGAGTGTGGAGGACACGATCGTTGGTCCACGATACGGGCGCTCTGACTGTTCAGTGTTTTCGTTAATAACTCAAAAACGAAGCTGCGAACAACATTTTGGTCAAGGAAAATGTTATTCAGAATCGCCCCAGCCCGATGTTCCCGATGTTCGTGTAGTTACGAGACACCCTGTGTATTATTCAGAAATTCGAGACAGTGGATTCAATACGAGCCGCTTCTGTGTTGTAAGAGTCGAAAACAAATGGAAAATCCGAGGATAGGAAATTGATTTCGTGATATTGTACGAGGTACACAGACATCCGCGTGTTTATTCGCTTTACAGTAATGTCTCGATTAGTATACCACGCTCGGGACCGAATGTGAACACTAATCGTGTGCAGACACGATTCTCGAGCGAGTTCGGGTCCCCTTTGATGTTCTGGCAGTCGAGACTCGGGGCAGTGTTCCAGGAAAGAAGCAAGTATGACGTGAGACAATACTACCGCGAACAAAATTTAAGATTAAAACTTGTTCATTTTTGGTCCGTTTTAAATGAAATTTTACCAAAATGTTCGTTACAATCTCCTGATTAAAATGATACCAAACACGATATGGTTTGGATAATTTTTACTTATCGTGGTATTAATAATTGTATTCCCCTTTATCATTGTTTCCGATGACAACTAGAATATGTGAATATTAGTTAACAGCAATAAGGCAATTAGTAGTGAGATTGTAAATTTGGAAGTACATATTAGCCAAGGCAGCTGCGCCATTTCCCAGTTAGAACCACCCCTTTCCGTGTGGATATAGAAGTCTCGATTCCAAAGTATACACGCACGGCATACGTTGTCACGGTAAAAGATGTAAAGAGCGTGTCTCTGAAGTAAATTTTTATTTTATTCTTGCATCATATTTCTCATTTAATTAGACCGCCGAATATCAATAATATTTCGATTTCGTCTTCTCAATGGCCGCTTGTTCTTCGATGCAGATGCGTTTCTCAATAAGTCTTCTGCTTGGTCCGTTTGATTAGTATAGTATTGCGATAGTATTTGGAAGTTTCTTGCATGGTCAATTTCGTTTTTCGATTATTACAGTCATTTCGCGCTAGTGCTCATTACATCTTGTCACATTGCAGGTAATGATTCTATAGTATCTCACGTCGAAAGGATATTTCACCTTTCGAACCGATAAAATCATCGATCCATTTGTGAATATCAGCGACATTTGGAAACGTGTCCCAACTGAAGTATAATGCATTGATCTAAATGAATAGAAATCGCTATTCCAGTGAATATAGCGGGCGAGGCTGGACTTGCCATCCGAGGTCCATTATTGTACCTTTGGTTATTATCAGCTCTGTGAAGTCGTGCGTTATCGTACAGAAGACTAGGCCGCATACTATGCCACGTGGACTTTTCTCTTTAACGGCTGAATTTAAACTGATTAAGTCCCCATATCTTTCTGTAATAATGATTTTTGGTTGACTTTAAAATTATATACATATAGTAGCAGTTATATATGTATAATAAATAAAGTTCTACTTCCTTACTTCTCCAGGTCACAATGGAAATTGTTTATCAGACTGACTTGACACATTCAGGGCGGCACAAGAAATCGAGCGGGGTACTTAGTGACGGGAATCGATTTTCTTTTATAATAACTAATAGCAACACTCGTACCAAACACGCATGTACGTACAAAAGGCGCCGGATGAGTCGAAAATTCTTTTTCTAGAACCACATTTCTGGGTAGTGGCCAGACTACGTAGACGTAACCCGTAAGAAAATAGGAACACCCGATCACCCGTGCGCTCACGTCTTCTGCATTGAATGTGTTACTAAAATTAAAATCATTCTAATTGGCGGAAGAAACAACTGCGATCAACCATGACTTATCAATCATGTTCAAAACTTCTTGCGTATTTCGAAGTTCTGTTTGCCTGGTTTCGACTGAAACAGGACACTTTTGTCTAGAAAAAGCATGATGGAAAGACAAAAGTTGTATAGGGGCAACTTATTTCTGTTAATCTGTATGAATGAAGCTTTCACTAAAACTGCGCTTATATCTGCTCTCGTAAATTACACATTTTTGTTTGAATACTATTAAACCAGGACACTAAAGCAATTGATAACAGCTGAACTCGGATTCTGTGAATGATGTACGATACAAAATAGGTACGATATGATATTAAATGAGGATGACTAAACGGTCTTTTATTTTGCGTGTGAACAGTAGGGCCTATACCAACTTTTACACTTAAATTATTTATTAGTACAATTTTGAACTACAAGTTAATGCAGGGTTTATTGCATGCTTGCTTTATATAACTTTCTATAATTGTTATACTTAATCCTTGACCGTTTTCATATTTTATGATCATGATTAACTTTTATTGGAAGTGTCAACTAGTCTTTTATTTAACGTAAGTAGAAAGTAGAGCAATCCAATTCAGAAATTTTGTACATGAATATTATTCGAAACGAAATAAATTGTGTTGAACAGTCTTGTTACTGTAAGAACAGTTAACTCTGAAAAAAAACCAATTAGATTCCACAAAAATGTGTACCTGCTTTGCACGCAATGTTTGGAAAATCAAAATAATACTAGCTATAGCGGTTGTTTCGTTCGATCGAAATTCTTAACATTTTGTTGCCGCAATAATGCAACATTTGAATTATTAATGAAAGATAAATGATTTTGTTTTAATTGGATTCCCAGTTGCTTTCTGTTATCAACAATTTTGAATGTTTATTCTGCACAAGAAGAGAAAATAAAGTAGAGAACTTCCATTACCCTAATTCAGATCATCGATAAATATTTCAGTCGCGTTTTATACAGTGTTTCCTAAGAACTCTGTCCACCTGAAGCATCTTCGTTGTTTTAAACAATACTCGAAAATGTTTCAAAGAAAAGTTATACGATTGAAAGCAATTGACAATATAGTAGTAGCAGTTTTTCGACAAGTGAAATGACTTATTTTTTATCGGTTTTTATCCGTTTCGATAACATGGTAAATTCTGAATAAAAAAGTAGTAAGGTACATTTGCCCTAAAACTTACCGTATCTGTGATATTTGAATCTGTTCTTCATATCACTTTCACATATGAAAGTGTTGAGGCTAACACTGTGCGAAATTTGGAATATGCTTCAAACTTTCTGCCTATTAGTGATATTTAACAGATTAATCGATTTCTAATATTTTGTATCGTGAATTTTCCACTCGACGCGCCAACGTCTGCGTGTTCAAATAAATTCACAAAAAGGCTATAAAACAAAAGCGAAGTGAGTCGTTTCATTACGGAAAGAACTATTATTACAGTTTGAAATCACATCACAATAGATTCCTCGAATGTAAGAAAATACACGATTGAAATGGCATAAATTTCCAAAACATTAGAAATGCGTTGCTCAAGTGTCGATCAGATTCATTTCCAATGGTCGCGCATTGGCAAATGTCGCTGTGTGAAACTTTAGTGAAATAAAGTCCGGTGCTCTGGAAACTGTTTCGCGTCCCATACGAGGGTGCGAGGGAAGAATGAGGAACTGAGCGAATTACACAGACACCGAGGAAAATGTTTGAAGCTTATTCAGAGCGGACGTGAAATCTTTCGCATTTCAGGAAAGCGTTGAGGATGTCAAGCACGTAGCTTGGTTCCTGATCATTGCTCGAAGCTCACTACTGAAGATATATGAGAATGCCAACGTAGAATGTCACGCGATCGTCGAAAAAGTTACGCGTAAACTTCAGTCTCGGTCCAGGGACGTTCTGATCAAATTTTTTTGCACTTTGCCACGTGCACCGTATAATATTTTGAGGGCGTACCTTTCGATATTATGGACGTTTTAGTTGTGGCCACTGCAATTGAGTAATCTTGAAATCCATAATCTACTGATTTTTTAGCAGTATGTACATATATGTACATACAGCAATATACCCTGTTGATTAAAAGTTTGCGAACATTCTTAGTTTGCAGACATTGAATCCTGAGTTAGTCTTGTAGTTGGGCTCTGGATATTATACCCCTTAAACGCCTAGGAATCTCACAATCAAACATTTGACCGGTAGTGAACAAGCGTGTTCATAATACATGTATGTATGTACATTGGGCCAGTATGTACATTAGTTTCACTTGCAACTTCATTATTTTGGTGTTAAGACAATTGTTCCTGAAACAATGTACATGGATATGAAGCCCGTCTGTAAAGGTGTAATTGATGTGCTTCATATCATGTGCTTCGTAGCGATGAAATGTATAGAATCGTTTCTATTATAAAATATGTTAGGGTCAGATAAAAAGTAGACCACAAGCTCAATCACAACTCAATTACAACTTTAGTCTGTCTAGCGAATTGTATAGAAATTACAATGTTTATTTTGTGGGGAACTTTAATGCATGTGATTTAATTTAGTTGCTTAATTGGTGCGATTGATAGACTGATTAACTGTTTCTAAGCATTAAAAATTACACATTTTTGGACGGGCCTGTTCTTGAATTCTTACTCATTGATTACAATGTGAGTGTATTAGACGTTTTGAAAACTTTATTCATTCTTTGTGAATAACCGTAACCCTCGCCTTCAGTAAGTCGTTTAGAGGCTAACAATAAGTTTAAAGAAATGATACTTACTTGGAAGTTTCTGAAAGGTCGCCGTTGCATTTGGAAGGGTTGTTATAAAATTCACGATACATAACTTGCAAGATCTTTTATGTCCGTGTAAAAAGAATGAAATAAAATTTTTCCATGCAATAAATTTTGTCTTTTTATTTAATAGTGCTATAAAATATATAGGTATATATGCCTGAATTTCTGAATTTTCCTTCAATTCCTATCATAATAATAAATGGTAGACTTTCAAAATAAAAGTGATAGCTTCCCATCATCCATTTGATTCTTCTGAAAATCATTTATTTGTTCTAAGACTAAAAATAGGGTGAAAATTTCACACAAATGTAAGCTTATAAGCACATACATCTCGCAACTCTTTGCAAATTATTACGAAATATGAAATAAATATGTGAACTCAATAGAGACAGTATCAATCAGGTATTATTAGTAACTGAAAGGTATTACTAATAATACTTACGTAATGTGTTTGTTTATTAGTTTTACGTAACGCATTTAATTAGAAAAAGTAAGTAAATTCGGCATTTCCATTAAAATATTGATTACGGTAATAAATATTTCCCGCCAAGTAAATGCTTGTAATATAATTGCTCCGTAAACAGCCGCAAAAATATTGATACTTGTTTGGCATGAGTAAGGGCTACTATGCATATTGAAGGAAAAACACGGAATTTATTTAAATGTGTACGTCATGGTTACAGCGAAAATATATAGCGTACAAGCTATATGTAATGTAGTTACATGTTAAAAATATACCATATGTAACTTTTCATTATTTTATGTATTGTATGTAGGATTATTATAATAATTAAGAATAAAGTTTATTATTAAACTGCAATAGTATTATTATAATTAAAGATCAAATTTATTACTAGAATACAGAACTATTACTATAATTAAACAATAGCGGTTACATAATTTCTACAAATCAGAATTTGTCATCCTCATTCTTTTCAAAGATATGAATATTAACTTTTAATTTTAAAATGGGTCAATAATATTTTTCCAATATTTTGTATTAGTACAAGCGATAACAAATACAACGACCGCAATTGCATACAAAAAAGATGTTCGCATAACGTATGAAAAATGGGCGCAACTTGTACCGCGTCGCGGTGCATCTAAATGTAAGTAGGCGTTCGGTTGTAATAAGTGTTCGATTGTAATGCGCTGTTCTTTCATACGTTATTTATACTTCCTTTTCCAATGTAATCGTAGTCGCCCGTATTTGTAACGATATCTGCTAATACAAAATATTAATAACATATTACAGTTGGGTTTGAAAAACATTGATAACTTTTCGTACGTCTGAAAGAAATGGAGATAAAAGAAATCACGATTAGTAGGAGTTATACAGACGTATTTAACACTGGAACCACCAAGCAAGTGAAACTGACTTGTTTCAGACTTTTTGCATTCAAATTTGTTAGTTCGTTATTTATTTATTTATGCCTTATTCTACAAAGAACTGGAAATATTTGATTATGAATATAGTAGTTGTTAGTCTTGAGGTTTATTATATCAGAGTATACAAAAAGGTTCAGTACACAATTCTTATAATAACACTAACTAGACGGCAGTTACCGAATAAATGACGATTGACGCGGTGGATCTGAATAGCTTAATTCCAACAAAATTATTAACATATAGGCATCGTTGTAGCAATTTATGATGACTTTTAATAAGACAGAATGACAATTGCGTATCTCTATTAAATGTTCATTAAATGACTTTCGTCTTCTTAATCGGTCTGACGTATGCTATCTAAATGGTACCAAACCCAATCGGTAGTTCTGGTAAGTTAAGTAAAGTATAAGTTTACTTTAATTTTTATTTAAAACAGTTTCTTCTAAAGTTTTCCATTTCTTGTAGTGGCGAACACCCTGCATATATGCATTGTAGAAAATAAGATTTTCTATCTACGTTCTGAAAAAATAGTTCACAACAGTATTTACAACAGTTTTCATGGCAGGAAGACTAACTTCGATTCATTTAAACTTCGGGCCATTTAATTGGCACGAAGTACATAGCAGCGATTACTTCACTGTCATTCGTATGCACGTTTACGCGCGAGGCACACGCCGATTTCAAAATAATTATGCACAATCCATCCGATATCATGACCGATCGAAACAAAAGCGTGACCAGACTAAAAGGTAACAGCGACCAGTCACCGATCGCGCCTGTTCGATCTGACCGATCAGCTGGAGCACACGCAGTTACGGCGTACCAACCAGAAATCAGCTTTCGGATTTGAAGGGACGCGAATGGAGAGGACATTGTCGGGCAACGTTCCGCTTGGCTCCAGTCGCAGGGGGGGTAGGAAGCTTGGTCGCAGAGGGTTGGGGAGGTGGAGACTGATGCGGAGGACGCTCGAGGGGGTAACAGGTCGGATGTCCGGCAGTCCGTCACTGGCTATCCCCCAGTATCTCCGGCGTGGTCCACCGCGTCACACAGACCAGTCTGCAGCCATATCGCCAGCTACATAACAAGTCCTGAATATGCATATATTCGACCAGGGGGGTCGCTTCACTAACCCCGACACCCTTGTGTACACGGGTTTACTTACACCCGATCGATGTCCCCTGCACGCGTGCACGCAATCGCTCATACGTTTGCAAAGCTCGGTACACTGACGCGCAAACCGATCCTCCCGCAATCTCTCCTCTTTCTCACAGCGTGCACGATCCCCGACATCTATAGTCTATATAATATATAGGCCTGATTCTCTCTCCATCCGTGTTAGCAGCCTGCTTCTCTCCTCTCCCACGCGTTCAGACACAGATCATCCCTTTCTCTCTTCAGCCTGCTCGATCATGTTCGGCCTCCTCTGCTCGTCCCTCGAAGTACTTCACTGTCTGCTTCCCTTCGTCAACATAGGTCCGCGTCATCTCCGTTGCTTCCACTCGGTTATCGACGAAGCACCATTGACGCCAGTTCACTGCCTGCCATCGCCCGAATTTATGACCGTGTATGCTGTGTCGGCTCATATATTCGCGGCCGGGTTTTGACGTATCGCGTACATTAGGCGCGTTCCAATTACCCGCGGTGTAATAGAAATATTTTCACCCCCGGGGAATGGACTCGTTCTGCTACCTTCGCCCTCCACTTTTCCCCCGTGTTCGCCGAGAGGCACGGAATAGCTATACTGGGACTGTTGTGTATTTACTTGCGAGACCTGTTGATGCTCCTCCTGTGACTTACACTTTGAGTGTCTTTGTGTACCGACAGCTGTGTGTAATAACGCCCCAAGATATACAGTTCAAGAGGGAATTTGAGGATTCTGCTGGAATCGAGGACGATTCCTAGCGAGGTCATAAATCCGCTTCAAGCGCATTTAAATATTTATCATTGTATTTTCTATGAAAGGCCGCCCGATAGTTCGGCGAAGCGAATGGAGTTCTTGGGATTAACCGAACTCTCGTCTTTCGAATTGAATCGGTAATTTCATGACCGAACTGTGACGCCGATCGAATTCTGTACTACCTCTTTGCTGAAATAGCTTTGCCATCTTTTTAACTTCCTTGCCACTCTTTTGCCTGTCCTCCCTTCTCTCTTTCTCATTTCGTACCATTTTTCTATTTACCAGTATCTGTCACTGTTTTTCAATCCATATAGCTGGCGCTCTTTCCTTGTTTTCCTTTCCCCCTTTTATTCGACTGCTCACCACTCGGTGCCGTTTGACACGATGATCGCGAACCATTTGAAAGTTACCAGAGAAAAGAGGAAAGAGAAAAGGGAAAAGAGAAAAGAGAAAAGAGAAAAGAGAGAAGAGAGGAGCCGGCCCTTTCTGGACTGCAGCAGAGAAAGGTCAGACTCGATAAAAGGGTTGGAAGTTTAATGGATGTCGAGCCGTCTCGAATGCAGACTATTTCTAGTACGGCGACTTCGTTTGTTCCGCGCTCGTACATCCTCGTTTTTGCGTTACGCGTTTTGAATCGTATTAACCACTGAGGCATTTCTCTTTAGGGACAAATTTTTTATGAGAAGCCCGTTGAACGCCTATTCCACGCGGTTTAACGCTGCACATGTACCAAATTGAAATTTGTTCACTATGCGTTGCGTACCCGCAATACTCTTCGATGTACAACGTTAGCGTATCGTTGCGGATACTACGGGTGACTTGATCAAGGACCTGCTCTGATCGTTACCACGACGCGACACCAGAGTCGCGACATTTCTCGAAAAGCTGGCCAAAATTCAATTTTCGAAGCGTGCAGCAGCTTTTTTTGGCTATAGCACATTTGTTGTGTATATTTATATCAATGGATCGAATGCCTGCAATAGCGCAAGAGCACCGCAAGAGCAATAGAAAACGAAAGAACACAAGAAGCACGAAATATAATCGATTTACAGGGTATTTCTCCTAAATTAATCGAGCAATTTTTCTAAATCAGAAAAACGTTCGGATCGAAATAAAGAAATACCTAATTCTAAAAACCCTTTGGCTATAAAAAGACGAAATCAATCGCTGAGTAGATAGAAAAGACTTTTCACTTGCTATTTCTTTGTATGTACATTATACAGAAACATTGCAAATACGGAGTAGGTACTGATACTAATATGACATTCGGACCTATTCTACCCAGAAGAACTATTCGTTTTACTCACATATTCGAATGTATCACATTATACTCGCTGTTACTATTTATAAACATGTCGACGACGCTGAAACTTTTCAAAGTGCGATCGCAAAAATGTATCCCTCTGCCATGGAATACAATATATGATTAGATGTGAATGTATCCTTCATGAAATTAAACATCTTTTACCGCTGGTTTCTCGAGTATAAACGTTGTACAAGATTTCATTTTATGCTGAACTATTCAATACTTTTAGAATTATAAAATTGTACTTTAGACTTTTCTATGTAAGTCGGAGGTAAGGTAGGTCTCAATTTTGTATGGAAAGGAAAACGCGATAAACTATGTTTCCCTAAATAAATGTGTGTACATGTGTGGCAAATGAAACAGATGGAGATGTAGGCCGCGAGGAAAAAGTGCGTATTGGGCATTGTGAGCGAGTGTCGCAAAAGATATAATGGTTCTTCTTTTTGCAGAGAATCTCTCACAACCGAATCCCATATAAATTTGAAAACAATAAATATTAAATTTATTATTAGCTTATTAAGCTTATTAAGCAGTAATTAATTTTAAATCGTCATTAAATGAGCAACAGAGAGATTGTGATTTCGTCACAAGTGACTAATCTTGCTACTTCTAATAAATATGAATTAAACCACCCGTATTAAATTCGTCGCAAGGGTTCTAAAATGCCAAAGCTTAGAAATTGCCGCATGGATGCAGAAATTCTGTAGCTCAACGTGCCATACAAGCAACTAATGCCTTGCATCTACACTATGAGTAACGACTGACGTGCCATAAATCCATATCGACATAGAGAGTCAGGTCGTTTCAAGATTTTGCCACGCTTTGGCCTAACTCCATGCCGGTCAGGACGCCTCAACTCTACTATGACTTATGCTATTGCTCCTGGCAAAACACGACGATACGATACTAGTGAAAACTATTTTAAATATTGCTTTAAATGAATAGAATAATTTTTCTTTTGCCTTTAGTACGTCTGTTTTTAGTGAGATCCATATTGCTGCGTTTGATCAAACACTTTTCGCCAGGAGTAGTATTAAGGTGGCTACTTCTCTACTCAATCGCTGGAGCCATGTATCGACTAATTTTGTTGTGAAATCTACAATCTAGCTGTAATGCTTAAGGCGAGGCTATTTGATTTAAGAATGTGCCGGTAACGCTGTTACATATGAGGCATTGAAAGTATTTTTTGAGAGAAACGTGTTGAAAACGTTTTCCAAAAAGGGCAAATAGGTTTGGAAGGATCAGTAGAGCAAAAGACTACGGGGTTTTTACTTTTTTTTTTATTATAAAATCTTATTTTATTTAGGAGAGAAAGGAGATCTCGCCAAATGAAGCAATTGGTATAGATATGTGCTAACTACCGTGGATCAAGTTGGTCAAGTAACAAATTTTTCACAGATGCTCTTCCTACTTGCAACACCTCATTTTTTGTACACTATTAAATACATATATGTATATATATATTTATAGACATCAGCGGCGGCCCGTAGCTAAAATTAGTGGGGATGCTGGTCCAGAAAATTTTTAGCCTTTGTTTTAAAATTGTTTAAAAGTCCCTCTCTGTCCCTTGCAGCCTCGCGTGCATCTTTCCATGTGCGCGTGCGCCCAACAGTCAAACACCACGCCGCTGGAACTGTGAAGCGCGCAGTTCCGTACAAAGCTTTTTGTATCTTTTTCATAAACTGTGGGATGGCTACTGACATTAAGCTTAAGGATTACATATTGTACAAGTATAAAGAAAGAATTAAAGAAAAAGAGACTCATTATATTAAATGCTATCGATAATTATCAAGTGGAAATGGGGGGGTGCTGCGGTTCCACAGTGCCTATACGCGAGCCGCCACTGATAGACATATAATATATATATATATGTTATATATATACATAATTACTTCGTAATTTACAATAACTCTACATCGTGACTGCATGAATGCTTTTATCCTCATTTGTAGATCCTTTTCTTCAACTACAGTATTACACAACAAATTTACAAAGTAAAAATTTTCACAAATATTCCAACGGCGGTCGATCCATATGGGAACCTATTAGATTATTAGATATTAAGTAGAATCACTACCATAGAGGATGTCAAAAACAGTGTTACTCATTGTCAGTTTCAGCGCTTACAGTATTTACTAAACTAAATAAAATATTTCGAATAGTAAAAATCTCGTTTATTTTTATTTCTTATTTCTGTTTTAATAGCGTATGCAATTCACCCGGCTAGCCAACAAATACGCTTAATGAATCATGCCTCTAATTTCTAGCAAATTCCCTTCAATGTTTACAAAAAGAATCATAACTGTTCTTCCATTTTCTTGTTTCGCGTCTTTTTATATTTACCGAAACAATGGCGTTAGTATTAGCGTTGAAGTGTAGTTCTACAGCGTACTTCGTTTTTAGTTGCCATGAAGCAGAAGCGCATTATATTTTTATACCAAACGAGACGTTTCTACTTCTCTCCCAAGTCATATCTTCTGCCCCATCTTATAACTTGTTAGAAATCTTCTTGTAGACGTTCAACAGAAGATTACAGTAGCGTAAACTTCATTCTCAAACTTGTGTTACGAAAGAGGGTATAATGTGTTCCACCTCCTTCCGTATAATTTTCTGCAATCAATAAATTACAAATATTTGCAACATTTTCTTGTACGATATTATCATGACAGTGGGTTAATATTCCAGATCCCTTGATTATTTCTTCACACGGAGCCCGTTGGCAGAAGTTAGTATCATTTCTCAACTATCCTTGCTCAAAATAGTATCAACTTTTGAAAAATCTGAACATTACGACATATGAATATTACTTTGAAGCAACAGACATAAATAAAATTAATACAATTTTTACTATATTGTATAATCATTATTTCCTCGTGAAACAGCGATTCTCAAAGATCAGACGTTTCACCGGATTTCAAGAGCTGATCGCCATAAATGATTGAACGCGTTCGAAATGAAACAGCAAACGAAATTAAAATTTGCGTTCGAACAGTGCAGAAGAGATTAAATGAATTTAATTTGATCCCCGAAAGCTGAGAAGCATCGTTCCGGAATTTTCGACAGATTTGTCAAAAGTTCTTTTTACAGAAGGATCCAAACTTAATGAAATGAATTCTGACGAAAAAGCGTACGTTCGATTGTTGGTTAACAGGTTCCTTTGAAATGCGCATCAACGTTCGCATATTAATCGTTCAGGAGGCTTGGGAACCATTTAGGGCACGATAAGACTAGAGACTGTTGGACTTATCCATAAAATTAATTGAGTTGTGAATCAATATCCACACATGGACGTATGAAATGTTTCCCTATGAGTCCCAACTAATTTTGTAAAGGGCCCTCTACACGATGAAACATGTTGCATGATTCCTAGGCTTCATGATGCATGTTCGAGTGCAGACTAGCGGTTCACGGCAAATCAGTTTGTCTCTGATCAAAAGCGGAAAAAACTATTTTTTGTCGAAAATCAAATATTTAACCCTTATGTCTTTATTTTATGCAATCTTGTCGGTACAAAATAATCAATAAAATGTATTTTTTAATTGCCTTCATAAATGAATTATTGAGAATATGGGGCGAAACGGGAGATGCTTATTTCAAATCCTACAATTTAATACAATTACAGCTATTTAGCAGATAACAGTGCAATTTCGATGTTGTGGATTGTGTTTCAGAAATATGTGAAATATACAGAAACCAATAACATTTTAGGGAACTGTGTACTTTTATTGGCGGAGGATCGAACAAAATTCCAGTCGAACAATATCAGTGCCACGTATTTGCGCAGGAATTATTTGTCGGCAGCCGAGAGCAACTAGCCATCAATGAATCGCCTATAGTCTGTAGTCTATAGTATTTACTTAATTAATTTAATCTGCACTACTGAAGTTAATTTCATGTGGTTTTAAGCAATTCTTCTCTGTCATAATAAGTCATTACATATAAAATCAATGGATATATCTGCAATTTATCTTCTATTAACAAATTTGTATAAAAATATACATATGACCCGCAGCAGGCAGTACTTGCAAGCTTATTGCGTAGACTGTAGACAATAAATTCTACGAAATACCAATCATCTGTGTATGTCCAAAAATATATTTATTAAAAAGAAAAAAGCTTGAAAGAAATGATTTGTGCCTTATTATAAAATAAATGGTAAATTAAACATTAATTCATGATAATGAATTCAATTCTCGTGCAATTGTCTTAATTAACTAAAACAGCCTTGACTTAATTAACTAAAATTTCCCTTTAAAAAGTAATTCCAAATGTTTGCCATTAGTGTACATAGAAAGATATTTCTAATAGATGAAGCGTAGCATAAACATGTATCTTCAAAAATTGTCGAACTTCTGTCGGTCCAATTAACGAGGCCTAGTTTCACAAAATTCGCTGACCAACGAGCGTATTAATCCATGACGTATCAGGGCTCTCCATTGTAATTAATTATCTGTCAAAATTGGCGTCGCTTTAGATCCTGTCCAATATGGCTAGTTATGCGTAATGAACTCGGATGTACGTAGATCACTTCCTGAAAGTTGCAAACTTATTAGTTATGCTGTCTAATTCGCAACGTTTATAACATTCATTTATTCTTCCCTGTTTTACGAAACACGCTTGATAATTATGAATTCCGTGTCTACGATTATTTCTACCTACATCTTGAGCAAATATTAAAATAAGACAGAGTGAATACGTTATATTCGTCTGCGAAATGTAACTGAAGGAAAGACGTGTATGAAATGTAATCATGAATTTGCGAAAATTTCAATGTTTGTAGAATTTGCAGTTTCAACTTCAGCAAGGTGTAATGCAATGGAATTACAAGACGCTATAAAAGCCGTAGGTTGACAAATTATTCTCATTCAGAAAATTTACTGATGGCATTATGCAAACAAATATTCTATCTACATTTCAGATGTAAACTTAGGACAATCTAACTTACAAACATAGGGCATTATAAATTTGTAATACTATCTAAGAAGCAATTGGAATAAATAAATTACATTGTTTCTAAACCTCTACAAAGCACACAGGGCTCTCTAACTTTACTAAAAAATTCAAAGACGTGTGGGACTTGAAATATTTCAACATCTATGTTATTGTTAGATACGTAAGTAAGTACATATGTAAGTACATATTTATTTATGGGCAATTTAATAGTTTCGAGTAATACTTCCCTTAGTACGAAAGCATTGGTTCACTTTCCACTATTCAGTCAAGTATACCTTGGAAAGCATCCCGCGGCTCCTTTTTAGTCCGTACTTACCGTTGAAATGTTCTATTAAATCTCATCTTTACAGTTTTACGATTATATTCCACTCCATCCAGCATTTCTTGCAGTTTTTCGCGAGAGCGTCCTTAAAGTTTTATGATTTCGTACCCATTAAGTGCATTTACTCTTCAAGTGATTCTTACGTTTACTACGTTGACACAAATATTTACCCTTCTTATATCAAATATTACTTTAAGCTAGGTTTACACTTGCACAACAATTTTCTGTTCCAACGGATGGTTTTAATTATTTCAAAACAAAATAATTCAACTAATGCGTACTATTCATCAATTTTTTTTCAATTATTTCATTATCATGATTAACTATTTTCCATGAAAAAGAAATACAAATTTGAAGTATATTGTTGAGAAATGTTGTTGAGAATACGGCTCGGCATTTTCGTCTGAGCATATTCGTACTCAACATTTTGTGGTCCTTCTAGCCGGATCGGGTATAATAGTAACGTGCATCGCAATAAATACTGTAATACATTGGAATACATATAATAATACATTGAAATAAATAATAATAGAGCGTGACCTTAGATTGTGACCGAGGCCGCAAGTAAACATAGATTCGACACCCTGCTTCCTTATATGCACCATCTCTATTACATATAACCAAGCAGGGTGTCGAATCTATGTTTATATGCGGTCACAATCTAAGGTCACGCTCTATTATTATTTAATTTAATGTATTATTATATGTATTCCAATGTATTGCTGTATTTATTGTAATGCACATTACTATTTTGCATTAAGCTTTTATTCTTATTCTAATAAATAAATATAATTTAAATTGTATCCTGTTTATTTCAATGTATTATTATATTTATTATAATGTACTTTATTATTTTACATTACCCTGTTATTATTAGTTTAAAAAGAGCAACGCGTTGTTGTACTTTGTGGTACGTGCTTAATCAGTATCCACAAGTAAATATAATTCGATCTATATCGCGTTTGGTCTCACTTTAATCAGAAAAATGTCGCAAATACATTGGTAAAAGTTGCATTTCGAAAAATTAATAAACAATAAAGTTTTATTGTTGCATCAGTATTGTCTCACCGATACTTTTCGGCGCCTCGCTTTGATTCTTTGGACCTCTCTCTCTCTCCTCCACTGTCTGTCCCTTTCTACATTCACGCTCGGCTCGAGCGGCTTCTGAGAATAGATTCGACACTCTGCTTGGTTATATGCAAAGCTTGAGTCCCAATCTTTGTGCATATAAGCAGGTTTTACTGTAGATTGAACAGCAGAGAGTAGAGTCGACAACGGAAAAGTGTGGATCGTGGAGAAGAACAGTGTAGAGCAGCGCAGATAAACTGGTGTAGAAGAACAGCGTAGAACAGTGTAGCATAGAATAGGGTAACCACAACATAGTGTGGACTAGCATAATAACTGTTTAATAAATATATAATAATCATTGCTAATCATGTTATACCGGTTTGATTTCTCATAAAACTTCCAATCCCACAATACCGAAGACACTTTGGCATAACCGACACCTCTGCTGCCACGGCACCCGCAACCTTAGAATATTTAAAGGGTGTCCCGTAACTACCGCAACATCGGGAAGTGAGGGGTAGCTGGGGTGATTCTGAACAACCTTTTCCTTCACCAAAACGTTGATTGAAGCTTCGTTTTTCCGTTAATAACTAACAAACAAAGCTGCAAACACCATTGCTGCCAATGGGAAAGTTGTTCAGAATCACCCCGGCTACCCCCCATTTCCCGATGTCCCCTGGGTGTTGAGCCACCCTGTATGCGTCCGACGCGTACGTCAAACGCACGCGCTTGACGTTGTTAGAAAATCCCACCTCAACGTTAAAGGAAAATTCTTTGAATTCTTGCATGTGCTCGTTTGTTTAGGTACGCCGTATGTATATTTCAGTTTTTGGAAAATGATAACCACTCTTCTTTTGAATAAATGCCGAACCTCCAAAGGTTAAATTGTATCAACTTTTAGAGTCGGCTGAGTACAGTTTAAAAGTGAAATGTTGTTACACAGGTATATGTGTACGTTGACAAATTTCTGCAAGCAGTTGCGTTCTGCAGAACTGCAAAGTTTGCGGTCCTTAGTGATAATACTGATGCAATATTAATAATGCATAATCGTGCTGCGCTCTGTTGTGTTATAGACTTTACTAGTGCTTATCATCCGTTAATACATATAAGGAAGCTCGATCCGATATCATGCAACGTATTATTACCAATTATAATGCATTGCACTTGAAATTCTGACACCTTACAAAACCCGAAGCAATCTGGTGTAAGTAAATACTTAAGTAGCAGAGCCACATACTATTCACGATTTGCTTTCACCTGTGAGTCCTCCGATTTTCACTAATTTGTAATTACTTATTTCTACTTAAATGGGAAAAAATGTTTCATTTCACAACCTATGCCATTTTGACTAGCCAAGTACGGACCCATCTGGTCCTCCTGCTGTCTCTATTAGTAAGACGTTCCTAAGAACGTTGAGACAATTTTGCTCTAGCGTAACATATTTTATGTACTATCTCCAGTAATTATCCAACAGTCACAAATTACAAATTCGTCGTACTACAACATTACGCAAATATTCTATACCAGATTTAAAATAGATTTTTTAAACAAACTACAGGGGATACATGTATAGGATTCTATTAAAATGAATTAACTTGATCTCGGATCACACACTGCTCCATTTGAACAAAAACTATTCACACTACGTAATGCCACCTTCTGTACCAAATCAATTTTAGAAGAACTTTTTTTTGGCACTTCCAATCCCGTTGAGGTATTTCACTGTTTTCCCTTAAATGTAACACCCTGTATAATAGAGGAAACGATAGCAAAAGTTTGTGGAATTGCATATTAACATGCTTCCTCTTATTATCTACAACAGGGGTCGGCAACGCGGTGCCCGCCGAGCAATTTTAAAGTGGCCGCCGTTCAAATATCCAAATTCTAAATTTTACATACTTGAACAACAAACACTCGTGGTTGTAATGAATAATTTGAGTAAAAATTCTTATTTTATCTTCGCCATTTTTACAATTGTACGAATTGCACAATTAAACTTCTGACAAGAACTGAATCTTAGCGATATGTAGATAATACTCGATGATTAGATAATAACCCTAGACAATAACCCAAACCTGACACCCTTATTTCTGAAATGTGCCCTTATAGTGAAAAAGGTTGCCGACCGCAATCTAAAACAACGAATGAAATGGTTGGAAGAAAATTAATTACCAGTTTTATTATTACCCTTAACGCGTACAATGCAAGACAAACACTGTACAATTGCATTGATTACTCCGCAAGAATCAATTCGTTCCGATGCATTTACGCGGATATTCAGTTTCATAAAGCGACAAACATATCTATTTGCGATGTATCATAATACATCGAGCGTGTTTGAGGATACATTAATTCGGTGACTATCAAAATAACCGTGTGATTGACCAGCGTAATACGGTTAATTCGCATGACGATCCGTATCGTATGAAAATTCAAACGCATGCCGTCAATGGGGTTTAATGGCCCGACACCGGAAAATGGTGATCGGATCATACGCCAAAATGCGCTTACCAGTAACATTGCCAGTATCGACATTTTCAGTCAGTAAAGTATACCACATCTATCAATTAGTTTAGTATAGTAAAACTGTGAATGAATTATTAAGGTTTATTTATCGTAATAGCTAACTGTCTGGTCACAGTGTGCTTCATTTGCTTCGTAATATAAAGTTCATATTTGTAAGCTTTCTTGTATATTTCCTTTGGCTTCTCGAACGCGGTTCACGACGCGCTCGCTAATATGACACTGCATCGTAGAGTAAAAAACAGAAGTTTTAGTGGGTGTCATATTTTGTACTTTCGTCTGTATTTTACGTATATTCAAATTCAAGTGGAAGTCTTCTTTCAGTAAAGGGAACAAAATTTGCTAAAATTGTTCCCTTAAGACTTGAGCGAATTCGTCGTTATAAGTTATTTCTGTATCCAACTTCAACGCGTTCCATTATGCCAGAAATTTCATCCCCTCGTCATGAATCAGTTCTAGCGCAACAAAAATATGCGTAAAATATCATTCCCAACTACTATATTTAAACAATACTGTAATACGAAATCCAAACCTTTCATTTTATCCTTTGCTCTAATCAGCTCACCTGTTTTTATAATCCGCGACGTGCAGCTGTCAGACCATGAAAACGTAACCAAATTTTTGTAGCAAGCTACGTTTTCAGTACAAAGGTTAACCTGGACAGATCTATTCTTTCGCAGTCCCACTTTAGGGGCGAAACGTGACATAAATAGAAAGCATTCACTTAACACTTTGGTCCGCAGACCAACACCTTAACTACATTTTTTCTCCGGGCACGTGTAAATAACAAAGACGTATTTAACGCAGTGATTGTAATGAATCAGTACTTGCAGTTCTGATATCAAATGGGACATTCTCACATTTCTTCGCATCGTCCGGTTCGTGTTCAAATCTTTTGAAGCGACGTTTATAAATTTTCGTTACACGGAAGCAGGTCGATTACGACTGCTACTAATTCCTGTTCGGACCCATGAAGAACGAACGTAGGAAATTGTTCTTAACGACTGGGCAATACGACAGCTATAAGACCGACTTGCCGTTAATAACTAAATTAGTTTATTACCTTAAGTTCACGGACTCCCATCTAAAAATCAGTAACCTGAAACGTTGCAACCACCTACAACTCCAATCGGAAACTTTGCCACACCTAAACATCGTCACAATTCGTCCAATAAAAGTCCATCGCAACACATAAAAAGGCTTGCACAAACGAATTCGGCAGATGAAAATAAAAATCACTAACAACACAACACGCTACTAGTAACTTATAACGAAATACTAACAGTCAGTGCGAAACAATATCACAGCCTGCCATTTCAACGGGGCCTGCTGTCAAACGGCTTGAGAGGCGAGCCAGAGTTACGTCTGCAGACATGGCCGCGAGTACATAACCGGGACGTACATCTCTGAGAAATTCTTTCACCGAATCCGAAAGAATTGCGATG
Organism: Nomada lathburiana; assembly: GCA_963667235.1. Classification (NCBI taxonomy): domain Eukaryota; kingdom Metazoa; phylum Arthropoda; class Insecta; order Hymenoptera; family Apidae; genus Nomada; species Nomada lathburiana. The sequence continues at coordinate 3,661,626 of OY763902.1, forward strand.
CTCGGGGTGTAAAAATTCCTAATATTCAAAATAGACAAATGGATATGCAGCAGAAAGGAATCAAGCGAGCCCGTGCTTAATGCATAATTATGCGTTGCTTATATTTCACGATTCCACGAACTTGTAAATTCGGCTATAAGAATTTTGTTGCCGCACGACGGGATTGGAAAGGTATTACTCTTCGTAATGGACCGGGTATCTTACATGTTGAAAGCTGGAAGAGGTTTGAAGTTATTTTATTCCAATGTGTTGCATATAACTTGCGTGGCACATAGATCGCACGGAACAGCAGAGGAAATATGCGTCCATTGTATTATAGTGTACTAATTTCAATAAATTTTGTTTATATTTTGCAAATATTTTGACATATAAAATTTGCATAAACATCCGCAGTCTAATAATCACTTACGTTGTATCACGATGCTACGCTGTCTACAAATTATACATACAATATATCTTCCATTTTTCAAGGATCAGGAATATGATATACGCGTGCGTACAATAAGGTAAAGGGTTGAAGCACTTCTTCCTAGGATTGTCGAAAATTGCGGAACTTACGGCGGAAGAAGGTGTACACGTATACTTCGAATGCAATGTAGTTAATGGATGAATAGCGAAACACTGTTTCATGGGTTTACCGTAAAAGCATTTTCGAAAGCCCCATTACGAGGGCCCCAACGTGAATTCTCCCAAAAGCGCCATTAATGGACTATAGTGTATCTTCGTTTCAGTAGGCTTGCTCGAAAACTAGAACCGAGGCCATATTTATTTGCAATATCTCCCTTACCGTTTCACAAATATGTAGCAATTTTGCACGAGTGTTTGCATTAACGTTCAGTATAACTGCATGCTTCGAATTTTTTCTCAGGTACTTCTGTTTTTATGCTGCGCGTATTTTGCATTTAACGCACATGAATAACTGGGGTCAGTTAATTTCATTGAAATCATTGAATTCATGATTTTGAACAAGTATGTAAACGTGTTTGCAATCGTGTTCACGGAATGTTCGGAAAATAATTTTTTCAAGGACGTTCCTAATGCGCCATAAACTGTAATTACTTCATTTATCAGCAGATTGATACACGCAATTGAATAATTTAAATTACGCGCAGTGAACCTAGAATTCAGTTGGCGTGGTGGCTTTAAGAATTAAAAATGTTATTTACGTTCCGAATGGTACGGAAACATTAATGGAACTTGGTATTTCATTCGCTGTATCTTATAGCCTCCACCGTCTTTTGCAGTTCTCACGATAATCGCTTAACACGTGCTATTTTGAAAACATTACGGTTAGCTGCGTACGTAACAAAAGCAATTAATAATATAAACATTACTTTCCTCATGTAACGTGCAGAATTTGTTTCTATCATTTGCAATAATCTCTTGTAAAGTAGATAATTCCCCCTAAACGAAGGCCACCTGTACGTTCACGGAATTTGAGAACTTAAACGATTTCTGGGCACCAATCGTGAGCTTTTCCAATCCTGACGGCTCACTTTTCATTCGAAGTGCGACAAAACGCCAACAAAGACACGTACATCAATTTTTCTATGGTTTGTTGTCAACACGAGACTTCAGCTTTCGAATCCATGCTGATATCAATCACGAAAAAATTGTCACGTGGTGCGTAGAGACGTTTCTAATTTCAAAAATTTCCGGACAAAAGGGTGCCTTCGCTTTCCCACCAGCCACAAGATGCAAAAAGATCTGGAAACGGATGAGCACGGCGCTGTGAAAGTAGAGGCTGCTTTAAAATTATCCCCGGTGAAGCGTGTGTGACTTTTTTTTTTCACGAAGTTGCAGCGAAAGCTCGACAATTTTTCATTCGGAAGTTTCGCGATCTTGGAATTCTGTGGTGTAGCGCATATATTTCGAATACGAAGAAATACTAATTGCGTAGCAAGCAGAAGTACCAACACACTAATTCAATTTATAATGTTAGCGATTTGAGATAACACAGGCATGAAGGAACAAACTAAGAATGTAGTGGTGCAAGTAAATGCAATGTGCAACACTTCTCTCTATTTCACTAGTCGATGGTCATCAATTATTTTCGTTTAGCATTCGTTTAATTTAAATTGCCACGCGCGAAGCAGCATTTTTACATTCCCCGACTTAACACTGGCCTCGAGATACGGTGGAATTTTATAATGCCTCGAATTAATATGAAACATTCGATTATAATTTCCTGAATTCTCGACGCGCCCTGTAACAAATTTTATCATACGAGATTAAGGGAAATGCCTTGAATAGAATATACTTTTCCGAGGAATCGTTGGCATAGCTGTTCCCTGTGACCGCTTCACTGCACAAAACTATCGATCGCAGTTTCTCCAAAAGTGCCATTAGTGGGTTAGAAAGTACTGCGGAGCTGTCTGGGAGGAAGTTACCTTAGAGCCACTACGATTCTGAAAACTTAGACGATTGCAATAACAATTCAAGGAAGCTACACTGTTATAGAAAGACTTCCTCTGCGAGTAGCAGCAATGGCCTGGCGCGGCGTGGGAAATCTTTGGGGGTAAATTGACGAAATAAATCGTGCACTTGCCCTTGCGGAGAATAATGGCTAATAAATAAGTTACAGACATATAATATCGTCTGGTACATCATTTTGCCACGCGTGGATATGACTAAACGTGGAGACTATCATTTATGGATTGGAAAACGTGTGTTCTTTTACGAACGATATGATAAAATTGCTATCTGGCAATTATTTGAGATATTGTTTTACGTAAAGAGGCCTCGACGAGGGATAATAAAAGCAAAGATTGGATCTTCCTATGTTATATAATCTATAGTAGCAAAGGTCAACTTGGAAATATCTTGAATATAAACAAAATCTTTGTCGAAATACAAAATATAAAGGTTTAAAGAAAAATGTTTTGCTAGTTTTTTTGACGTCGCGTTTCAAATACGTTTGGATTAATAAGAACAATTAATTTTGAGAAAGTATGGGAGATGATATACACAATGGCCCATTCAACGTGTACCTTGCTGGCTGTAAGCGATGAGCAAAATTTTATTGCAATATACATGCAAAAGAATTGTGGAGCACGACATTGAGGACGAATCAGAGTAAACGTATATTATTTTATTTGTGTTGAAAATTATTTGCTGTAATATCTTGATAGGCCGTTAATCGTCTTAATCTACTTTGCAAGACTTCTATATCTTTGTCATTAACATTTTGTATTCATTAAAATCTTCTATTAAGAAGAAACCGTATTTAAATAATGCTGCAATGTCGCCTCATGCTATCAAAAATTGGTCGTGTTTAACTAGATGAAATTAAGACAATTGCTAAAACTATGCTAATTTTGCATTCTTCTTTAATTGCCTTTTGACCAAAATCCGAAACGCAAAACTGTAAAATGAATACGGCGCAAACGAGAGAAGGAGACTTATTGTTAGAATATATAGTGCAAACACTAAGAGGAGGATTGCCATGATATAAGCTTGCTGTGTAAACCGTTTTCGTTGCGCTAAACGAGCAAATCCCTTCTGTGATTAAAACGTAAAATCGTGTTGTCTAAAAATATTGATTTCTTAGCTTAAAATATGTGTCTTCGCAGACGGCAATCCTTTCTATTGCAGCCTGTATAATCAATAAACGTATGGGCCGGTAATATGTGGGTCTTAACACTAATTTGAACATTCTGTTACCAATTTGTACTGGCTTGTAAAGAAACTGGATGCGCCAGATAAGCATTAATTATATGACCATTCGCAAAAAATTGGACTGTTTCAAATATATGTAGAGATTATTTTGAGTAAATCTCACGCGAATGAATGTTCCGTGAATGAACGTGAATTCAGCTTCCTTTGAACATTAACTCCTTTGTTCATATAAATGACACACGACAACTCTCTATCAAAACTCGCTCAATATACTCAAACGACACCAACGATATTCTCAATTCAACTCTGATTCAATTCTACTCTGACTCTAGCACGCATCATCCACTCTCCATATTCTTTCCCCCTTAGTTCCGGCACATTCTATGCCTCATTTGCTCTCACTCATTTAGGATTCACACTGGAGACATTCTTTGGCAACTGTCCGACACGTTCACCCGAATCCTTGCGATTCCGCGCGCCTTACGTTCACCCGATCATCTCAAGTGCCCAACTCCAAATACATACATATGCTCATCTCTTTCACACCACGGAATCATTCTAAACAGTCATGCAGAACATATTTCCAATCCCACATATACGAACATTTGTGTTTGAAATAGAATTGCATAGCAAAATGCGAAAATTTCATAATATGTGTATCAAACGAAATTGAATCTACTACCAACACTGGTTTGGGTTAGGTTTGGCTTCATCCAACCGGTACCATTATTTGCCTCTTTTCACGTGAAATCATTTTCCTTTATTGACCTCTCGGTAATTGAAGATAAATAATCGAAACGGCTGTGCATGAATAGTACGTGTATTGTATTGATACAGTCCTGCAGAATATAGAAAGAGCTTGGAAATTTTACCTTTAAAGTCATTTGGAGCAAAAATATCATACATGCCTACTCTTTAGTACTCGTTTAGCCTTTATGTGGGCAACCAAAATGGTCAATAAGTTTGAACTTTAGTTACTCAAAATATTTTGCATACATTTTTTTCACAAAACGTGAATTGACGTAAAAGTGTTCAAAGAATGGAGATCCGGGGTGGTTTTGCGACATCTTGTCAAGAACATACAAAAATAATTAAAGGAAATATATAAATGAGTACTCGGTTACCCCTTGCCTACACAGGGGTTAAAGAAGCGGGTAGTTTTTTACATTCACTCTGAGATTATCTGTACGTGATCATAAATGGCTGAATTTGAAGTAGAGTAACCTGAAATAGTAGCAATTAAGTGCAGCGCAATAATGCCGTTTGTGTTAAGGAAGCTAAATTCTTCATTTTATTTTTTTTATATACCATACACACATATGTATATAGAAGCACAGCGCATTGTTCTCATGTAAATGAAATTAACACCAAGAAAGCTGAAGTAATTAAACATAAATCATTGCCATTTTCGTTATTTCTTCATTCAATTTAAGTCCCAACAGCATAATGCTGACAATATATTACTATTTATCTATACTACTTGCATCAAGATTTCCGATTGGGTTCACTAGCAGGTTCTCGATTAAGCTTGTCGAATTCCTGAAACGCAAGCGACCTCTGAGATGGAAGGGGCGGATGCAAAGGTAGTTTTCTCAAGGGGAATGCGCATCCCTGCAACTATCGACGTCTACGAACATGGTTCGCTTTTTCACTATGAACGGTGCACCATTCCCCGTCCAATGCATCACACGTAAGCGAAACCACTGGTTATGAATAGATCGCCGAATGTTTTGTAATGATGGTACAATGCCGGTACATCCACGCGGATGAAAGTGCTTTTGAGAATACGCGGCACATGGGAGAGTGTCTCTAACGCAGAGCGAAAGAGCTCGTTCCCTTTACCCTTTACTCTCTTTCTTCTCGGCGTTTAACGCATTTTAGCATTACGTTCGCGTTTGAGCGTTGTCGCGCTTTGCGCGAATATCCGCTTTCCCGGGCACGGCTGCGCTTTTATTAGAATCAAATCATGAGTAATAGGACACTATTGTCTGGCGTAGGTACTCCCCTTTTCGCAACTAAACCCTTTCGCGTGTTTAACTGCCGCCGAATATATAAATTATTTGGCAAAGAATAATCGCATTATTCGTATACAACGATTATTATTGTACGAATAATCGTTTCGCAAGAATGTAATAAAAGACTGGAATACAAATTTGTATTTCTTATGCCTGGAAATCCTTCTGATAATAGAAACGTATTCATTTCGCTAGCACTCATTCGGATAGTTCGCATTTAGAATTGTTATACAACGTAAAATATTTTAATAAATTAATAGAAAAGTTCGTTCGATTTCTCCTTTTTTCTATAACTATGAAACCTGACTGAAAATAGTGTCGTCTTCGCTGTTAAGTTAAAGGAGTTGACAGCCTGTTAATAAGTTAAAATTTGGGTGATTCGTCAAATTATAAAAATTTGTATATTTGTATGTATTTGTATGAGTTACTAATACGTATTCAGTAGCATAGCTGGGCTTTTATGTGGACGAAACACGTTTATATGGTGCTCCGGAGCGTGAAATTTCGAAGCGTCATAGCAGGTTTCCTTTTATTTAAGAGTGTTCCATCCAAAAAGCACACTTCGATGGAGCACCTGTATGTTGTACACAATTAGGTTGTCCGTCCAAAGAATATTTCAATAGGTGATTTCTAAAAGTGAAAGACACATCATTTCAATGTGTGATTAGAATCATACCGTGACCAATCCAAGTTGTTATGGGTTGAAGTGGACCCTAAAGTAGAAGCAGTGTCGAAATTCTGAAAAACAGGTGTGGACTTATTTGCAAGACACGTGAGTAGAAATCCGGGAAAATACTTTGAAGAAACTTATGTAGGATTGGAAATACTGCGTGAATGTTTAGAACGATTGCGATGTACGAAAGGTACGTTCGGAGCTGAGTACTTGAGAAGGTCGTGTGTATGGGGGGTACAGCGGCCCAAGGGTTCGGGTGGTCGGAACCGACCACCACCGAGGAATGACTGCGGGGGTGTGTCCTAAATGAGTGAGAGCAAATGAGGAATAGAATGAAAGAGAAACTAAGAGTGAAAGAATATAAAGAATGAATGATGCGTGCGAGAGGCAGAGCTAAGGAAGAGTTAAGGGAGAGTTGAAACAGAGCGTAGTGAAAAGTATCGTGTGTTTGAGTCACGTCGTGTGTCGACGTATTTATAATAAAGCTAGTGTTTTAATGAGAATAACTGAAGTCTTATTACACCACCTGTCCTCTATTCCAAACTACGTGGGGTTTACAAAAAATAACTTCTACACTTATTGCCGAATAATTTCGAGTAGCGAATGCTGTTGCAATGGACACAGAGAAAATTTATTTTCCAACTTCGGTTTTTCAAGAGGTTTCATTTCAACTTGGACTATGATCTTAACAGCAGACTTTTCTAGGATGATCTGAGCTGATGAGCGAAGGAACCTTGGGTTTTTAAAGGATGTTAGAGATGGTTTAGTAGGGATGGTGAGGGCGAATTCCCGAAAGGACCGCGGTTGAGTAATGATCTAAGGGCAGCATGATGAGGTATCTAGGAAGTGGAGATGCTATAAGATTACATGATACAGCATTTGCGGCGACGGAGACTTAAAACTATTTGTATACATGAATCGTTCGGTGACTAATAGATAATAAAACTAATACAGATATATGACTATTTGAGATTGCAGAAACATTGAACTATTTATTTAGATGATTGGAGGCTAATACGTTACACTGTTATTGCCCGACGAGGCGGACACATGGATGAACGCAATATTTAATAATTTTCATCCGTGTGTTGCGTTGTTCATTAAATGAATGCAGGAGGTGGAAGTGTCCAGTAAATGAGAAAGACTCATTTGAAAGTGAAATGGAAAGATACTTTTATTCAATGTATATAAGTGACACTTGTTGGCTAAGGTATGGTTTGTCTAAGACTGAATGAGTCTGGGCCCCTGTGACCCTCGCTGGCGACGGGGTGACGACCTCTCGCAGGACCATGTGCCCTGATCGCTGCACGCACAAGCAAGTCCCGTATCGTACCAAGGCACTTGACCGACGATCTCGTATTACTGTATACGACGATCGTCTTCTGGCACAATATGTTGCAAAGTTTCTTGCAATCTAATACGGCCTAGATCTTTTACACCCCTAATGGCATTCGCTGAAGTAGAAATATTGCAATGCAATAAAGATATAGACCTTTTAATCAGATAGCCCTGGGTGTCCAAATACTTATGCATGGTAGCATATAAGAAAGCAGATTTGACTTCTATTTACAACGCAAAATAAAACAATTTGTAGATACACCTCAAGACACTGGAAATGTGAATTATTTGTAATAAGTTCTCCTTTTGAAAGGTACAAACACAGGTTACAATGTGAAAGCATAAAGTTGCGAAAATAATATGTGAAAGTTGTGACAGAAATTTAGTTGCCAAGTTTTACAAAATGTATTCAATTCTTAAAAACTCTCAATAAAGCATGTTTAAAGTGGATTTATCTTTCTCTATTTCATTTACTGTATGTTTTGAGTTAATTTCATTTCGAGCGGGTAAAATCGATAAAAGAGTTCGGATTTTAATGCCGATAATAAAAATAGGTGTAAAAAGTCACTAATTAGTTTGCGATTAATTAAGACTCATATAATTTATTACTTTCAAATATATGTTAGACGTGCGAAGCAGAAGCTTTTCTGTTCTCTCTTGAAATTTTAATTCGATTTGAAACCGGTATTTTATTATCTAGCAACAATAAAAAAAAACGAAATGCATATTCTGATGCGTCATTGACAAAAGTAGTGAAAATGTAAATAAAATGTTCTACAAGAAGACGCGTAAATGAAATTTAACTTGCCTGGGAAACTTCGTAAAGACACGTTTTCGCTTCGAGTGAAGTGGTGCAAAACGTAGCACGATACTAACTAATTTCTTGGATTGGTTTCCATTTCTATTAGAGCTGTTGGTTATGAGATACTCGGATAAACAAAAATTGCTCGTGGTTTCAGGGTACCTCACGGGTCACGGATACCCGATACATGACACGACACGTATGACAATTTCTGTCACCCGTAATCACAAATGTTTGCACATAATATTTTGTGAATCCCACAAAGCACGTACTCTTAATTGATATGAAGATAATACCTCATTTCTCAAATTGTGAGTCAAGTAAAATCTATAATAAAAAATGTCGTGCACAAGCTGTCAAAAAGAGTTCGTGAGAAATCATTAATAAACGGTTAACACAAATAAAATCGACGTTTTATTTGTATACGTATTACGATCAGTTATACATACTATATTCACTTTGATTTTAGTTTCATACTATATTATATGAATGAAAAGCGAAATATAAATGCGAAAAGTATCCAAAACCGTTAATGTGGTTTAGTGGAAAATTATCGAAAAGCGATCTACTCAATTCGGCCCAATTCGGTCCAATTCGCCTTAATTCGGCACGAGATTCTTGTTTACCTCATGTGTTCAAGTACCCACGAGATACCCGGGTAGTACGAGTAATTTTTGCTTACCCTTGTATCTCACGAGTACCCGCGTACTCGGGTACCTCACTTACGATTAGTTCACTTGAAATCACTAGCTCTATTTTCTGTGCACGACGAACAAGATTAATCTTGATAGAGTATCACAGGGTCTCTATTCACCGAGATTTCATATTTTAAAGTTTATACTCGTATCCCAGGGATGTATTCACAAGAGTTAATGGAACTAACAACAAGCTGTGATGTTTTGACGGAAAATACGCGCTTGTTGCTGGAAAAATCAACCGAAAATATGTTATACCAGGGGAAACTGGAGAGGTTGATACAATTTTATATTTTCCAACTAATAAACCAACGATATTTGTGCGTTATAATATAGGGTAAACAAACAATCCCAATCTATTGTAGCATACGATTCTATTTGGTTTATTCGTTGGCAAATATAAAACTGTATCAAGTCTCCCCTGTATCGCATACGTATTCCAAGTGTTTCACGATATCAATCGTGATTTATTCATCTGCTATCGTCTACCCACTGTTTTAAGAACGAGATGCATAGTCGCGGTACATTATCTGTCTTGCAGCAATAATGCACGGTGAAGGACAGTGTCGCATAAGTAGCTTTATTTATGGACAAAACAAAGTAAGGAGTAACTGTTCCGATGCAAAAACCCACCGTGCGAAGGGATAAGCGTGTGGCCGAGGATAGTTATGGCAGCCAGATGTCCGACTGACCGTGAACGTCATAATCGACGAAGGTCGCGTCAGAACCCAACACCAAATGTGCCCGGTACTGTTAGCCAAGGTGTGCAGGTATCATTGCACACCTCGTGCTAGCGGGCAAAGGCCCTGATTGATCGACAACCGCTTCCCCCTTTTGTATAAGCAGGCATTTTTAGTTAATAAGCGGAGACAACATTCAGAAGCAAGAACAGTCAGTCGCCAAGGTGCGATACTCGTTTCTAAGAACACCAAGGGTCGTGGTCAAGGAACAACAAACATACAGTCCACTTAACAAACAACTCTCTCTGGCTACACATCATTTCCTCCGTCAACCGGTTCACGAGCCTGCGAGTGTTCGGACGCGTACAGTAACCGCTCATACCGTTTACTCGCAGTACTGTAAAGCGACTGTGAAAGAAACAGGAAAGATAATTGTTACAGAGATGAACAAAGTTAGTGGTAAATAATTAATCTTGTGGGGGCACTTCGCACATACGCCGCTAGGGGACAAGCACGACGATCCGGCTCCCGAAAGTGGTTGTATAGGTCCCCGTGATCATATATATAACCTCCGACCATTCCCTACTATTCCTATGTCTAAGGCAGGCCGGCTAGTACGCCTTACCGATGAAGTCCGCTAGCAGCTCTAGGACGAAACACACAACCTTCTTCCTACCTTTCTTTTTCCGTCGCTTCCTACTTCCACCGTCGCGTCGTATCAGCCGATACTTGAAGCTCCCACAATCTGTTAGTCAGTTTGGTATATAAGGACTTTCGAAATGAATTATTTGTCTACTTCATGCTCTATGTCGACCTATAAAACGATAATGTAGAGTTGAATGATATGAATTGGATGAAAAATTAAGTTTTCCCCTTCTAGAGTTTACACCATCAGTTTAAGAAAGTTCGATATACAAAGCAGGAGTGTAGAAACTACATATATGGAAAAGAATGAAGTTAACATCAAGAGGAATTAATCAAAACAAAGGTGCGGGGGTCATTATGTGGAGAAAAACATTTGAATTTCTGTAAGCTGTGTAATGTGTAAGATTTCTAGTGACTCTGTTATACTCAAGGAATATCGAATCACAGGAGTACATCCACAGAAAAATATACGGTGTCCTTCTTTGTGTTTGGTAGATCAACCATTGTTTTACCCTCTTGTTTTGTAGCAAGTTAAATTCAATTCGATAAAACAAACCTTGACGGAGTAGTCAGCCCTCCTTAGTTAAAATATGTTATCCAACTTTTCTTTTCCATTTTTCAAGATAAGTTGAAATATTTCAAGTTCCACGTGTCTTTTAATTTTTGAATAAAGTTAGGAGGCTCTACGCGTTTTGTAGAGGTCTAGAAACGGTCTAATTTATTTATCCTACGTGCATTCCATATGGTTTTACTACTTTACAATGTCCGATGTAGGTGTCACCTACTAAGTTTAGTTCTGAAATACATGTAGGACACTTGATTGCAGTAGGGCAGGGAAAAGCTGGGCGTGAAAAGCGAATAAAAAATGTTTAAATACGTCAACCTTGTTGGAAATTCATATTACACTTTAATCAATTTCATTTCATTACCATCGATTTTATTACATTCAATCTCTTGGGAATGTAATATACCCGAAATATCTCCGACATTCATCGAACGAGCCATATTTCAATTAAATGGCACGAAAATTTGGTCCACCGATGAAGCATGCAAAATCGTTATATGTTTTATCCATTAATACTGTTACGTTCCGCCGTATTCGAGATGAACTTCGGTAATAATTGTTGATATTCGCACGGGCTATTTACTTAGAACTTGGGAACTGATGCGACAAGGTAGATATTGTTGCACTGAACGCCAGAGTTATTCTGACTAGCAAGAAATCATATCCCAAAAGGAAGGCTCATGGTTTCTTTGATTACAAGTAGAGGCTCTTCAACAGGGTCTCTTTCAACCAATCAGTAGTCTAAGGATGACCTTCCGCATTCTCATCTTACATCGTCAACGCGTTGGTAATGGAGCAAGTGCAGAAAAACACTGATAGCATTTGAGACGGGAAAAAGCTTGTCAACGCCACGTAAAAATTTTCCCCAAAATTTTCCTTCGATTTGGAAACTATCAGCAGTCTCTTGCCCGTCGTAAATTAGGATTTATGATACCTCAGACTGTAGACTATTGAGAATAATAACATTGAAAATCACAAAGAACATACTGAAACCGAAGCCCCCCCCCCCCCCCCCCCTGATGCGAAGAGGCCACGGCAATAGCCGTTTATTACTCTGCCATAAAAATCCATTCAAAAATAGTCTTCTGCACGAGCCTGTCATAAAACTGTGAAACTGATACTGAAATAGTCACGCCGCGGTGCGCCGTTCAAGCAGACGAGAAAGTATCCTGCAAATTCTGAATTTGTGAATTCGATCGTTCCATATACATAGCACGTTTCAGGGGACCTTACATATGATAATATGGGAAATGTGGGAGAAGAAACCGAAATAGTAAAAATTGGTTATAGATTAAGCATTATATTATTGAGCATATAATGTAATAATTTGGCTTTTGGAGACCATATGACTGTTGTTTGAACCATTTTTGATAAAACAAACACTTTACAAGTAATGTATGTAAATGTTACACCTAGGCGAATCACCCTGTATGGGAAGATGTCTTTTTAAACTAGAGTTTGAATGTATGCATTGCTGAATATAATTATAAGATCACCATATTTTTCAGCCTTATTTACTATAATTCCTCTACTAAGACCTCTATCTAACTATAATTAAAGATAGTCACTCTATTTTTTCTGCTGTAAATTTCATAAACCTAGACCAAAAGCTTCCCACTTGCACAAAAATATTTCTTCAACTATAGAAATTAATTGGTTTTATAACGGATTATGGTGAATGTAATTTTTATATCTATTATCTAATCCATTACAATCAGTGAAGCAATTATGCTTATGTCTATGTTTATAGTATAAAAGTGTTCCTGTAAAGATTTGATCAATTGCCATCCTTCCACTGATTGTTATTTTTCATCATTTTTCTGAATGCCTAAAATAAAACTGCTAAAATAAATAAAAAACGCATAGACCACGCTGAAGGTACATGTTCTATGGTCCTGAAAATATTATATTATTCTAACATACTTTCGTTGTGCAGGACCGAGGTATTAGTTTGTTCAAAGTTTTATAGAATTCCTATATCCAAAACAAATACATACATGTGTAGACTAACTGTGGAATATGCAAAAACAGTGTATCCCAAATGCGTTTGGTGCTCGATGTCACTATACGTATAGCTGCATACTGTCAAAATTAGTGCAAAAGCAACGAGGACAAAAGCATAACACTGAAATTGGCCCAAACTCAAAGTATAATTAATAATCGAAGGGATCACGTTACATTCTAATATACATATAAACTAAAGCTGTTTGAATTAATTTACCACAACGAAACAACAAATAATCAATGGAAACATTAACGCAATGTGTTGTTTTCTACGTGTCAGTTTATACTTTTGCTGAGCTGAAGTGCTGTATATTTTCAAGTAGTGAAAATGATTAATAATACATTGAAGCAACGCAAAAGTTAATTTTGTAATACCTATGTTTAAATATCATTGCTCGTATCATAGAGAAGTTGTCCGGTGTAATGCATAACATAACAAGCAGTTACCAAATTATAATGAGATTAGTCTCGTCGCTTGGCTTAAGTAAGTCTGCGGGGATATTTTCAAACAGACGACGATACAGTGCTCATCATCTTGGGAGGGTTGCACACACCACATGGTTTACTTTTGAGCCGTCACTTTCGCGGCATCAGTGCATTCACAATAGTCGCGACGATCTCAAGCGCTGAAGATGCAGTTACTACGTTGAGAGTGTAATTATATGTATATGGTAGTCGAGGGAATCTGACGGGTTACTGCGAGCCAGGTTACACAGCTTGCTACTATGCATGTTAACTTACGCACGCACTAGCTTGCACAGTGTTCACCTACAATTGGCGAACTGTGCTGGAAGAGTTAATTGTCAATTGAAGCAAGCGTGTTCTCGAAATGTTTGTAGTATTGAAATGTTTGTATTATGTATTTTTGTATAAATGCAGCGTGCAACGGAAACATTCGAACGACACGGTGGGCAAATATTTATTGAATATAAATTGTATGAAACATTGTGATTTGTGGAAACAAATTGTACGTGTATCGGCCGTATACATATTAGATATAAAACATGGCAAAAGTGTTCAAACGCAACGCGTTGTATTAATTATGTTAAGTACGGATAATTTCTTGACCCACTTTTGGCAGCAATAACGTTTTGTTTTAATTTGTTAGTATCATTTAGAATGATAGATTGCCAAGCAATTTGATTTACTGCGCTACATTTTCTATATAATACGTGCACATTAATTGAACGGATGCTTGCTAATATCTATAACATATTTTTCAACGAGCAGGAATGCGTTCGTATATTTTGTACATAATGAAATATTAAACATTCAGTCATTCCTATATTCTCGGTACTCACTATATACGTACATATGTACCTACCTACTTTTGCACGTATTTGCATGTGAGATGGCCAGGCACCCGATTTTCCTTTCCACGAATCGATCTTTCGACAGTACGAAGGATAATGCAGAAGAAATAAAATTAAGGTATGAATTCTCTGCGTATAATATAAGAATCCATCTCTGAAAAATTTAAGTGGATTAGAGGAATTACATATCTCGAGGGCGGAAGTATTTAATCCTCATGAAACATGATAGCATGCTGGGATTTACCATCCCAAGAATTTTCTATTGCTTTCGTACACGCTGACAGAATATCGTGAATTCCTCTCTACTGCGTTTCTTTACATTTCTTTCAAAATGAAATACTTCCTCCCGAACGTACTATATTTTTAACCTTTTCATGTCATCGTATTCGTACTTGTAGTCACAGTTGTTTAAATAAGTAGGTCGTTCAGGAATTTAATAAATATGTATGCAACGTCATCGTTATCTTCGCTCCAACTGTTACTGTTGCAAACAAGAAACTATGCCATAAATAGTATATGCTTAATGCAATGTGACTTTTCTCTCAAGCATCTTCTCGAATAGATAATTATTATAAACTAACGATAAGAATGGAATATTTTTATTCGTTTTTATTTAAGCGCAGCATTATTTTAGCGTACTTGAAAAGTATTTTTCACGTTTTCGATATTATTTATTGATACAGATATTTCATATACTGTAGAGTACATTTAAATACTTGAATTATCGTAGATCAAGCTATTATTTTGTATAGAATACCCACTATAGTTACGCGAAATTTCCATACCATCAAATGTTTATACGCAGCAAACAAACATGGTATTATCGTCTATAAAAGAATATTATTGTGGCGTAGCCCAACTTAACGCATTGCATGTTCTTGCTTAACCCTTATGCCAATAACCGAAATGTATAACGCTGTTCAATAAGCAGAGTACCCAGGTAGGATTCAGATCCTCGCGAGTTGACGATTGTGGGTTGTTCAAAGCCTTACGTTCAATGCACCTTCTAGCAGAACTTTCTCTTACCGTTACCCTGTGCGAGAACATTTATGTACAATTAGTCATGTATGTACTTAGAATAATTGGCCGCACGTTACTTAACAATAATGTTTCACGGAAACGGTATATCACTGTATTACTGACAAGGCTTTCTGTAGTTCAATTTCCCTCGATTCGTCAGATAACGCCGCAATTGTTATTCAAACATTAGGAATTCTATTTACAATGTGCATTGTCTCTTTGTATGCGCATCGATAAACTGAACTCTACCTAGCCTGCCTACGATTGGTAACAGCAACTAGACGTAACAATACTGAAAAGATTGATTGTTCGAAAGAACGGAGAACTGTGCGTCTAAGCTTGGTCATCTCTGAGTATGGAGGCCGGTTTCCTGGAAACCTTGCTGGATACATACTTGGTTCAGGGGCTAGTCACTCGATAGATTGGCCACTCGTGCTAAGTAAGTGGACCATCGAGGACGGAAAAGTAGCAAAGGAAAAGAACGGGAAGAGATAATACGTTTTCACTGGTAAAGGAACATCGAAAGAGTTCCTATAGAAACGTCTCCTTATCGATCTATATTTAAAGCCTCTTCAGAGCGAAGCGTTTTTCAATTGATTTATTGCAGTTGTCTTGTGGCGTTGACCAACATTGCGTTATAACGGGTGTCTTACCTGATATTATCACTATTATTATCCGTAAAGTAATAAATCTCTTAAACTAATCATTGTTCGACACACGTGGGTTAACACTGATACTTTTTTGATAGGCAATGTCGAGCTGCGCCGACCAATGTGTTCGAAAACATGTGACTCCTTTAAAGAAAACGAAGTTCATCTTCACAGGTGCGTTGCGCGTCCAGCAGTAAAGAAATTAACCACTTAACTGCGTGTACTCGTCGTGTGTAATAAAAAATTACCATTTACTGTAAAAACTCGAAATTTCAATAACAAGTAATAAAAATGTCATTTGGTGGTATGCTTCCTTTATATTACCAATAAAACTGCTATGTATTTTATAAAAAAAGTTTGATTATTCTCTTTGGTATATTAGATATTCCCCGTACAATGTATGGCGTTTTACAAACTGAGTTGATGAAAAATACCACACTGAAATCAACAGAATTTCTTAAAATTATTATTTTTCTTTCCTTATTCTTGGTTATGAATTTTATAATTTTCTGCCAATTTTAAAATTTTTAATAACAACGACCTTTTCAACAATGAATTGTTAATTTTGTATCCAGTAAAAATGTAATCCTTCCCCGTTCGCTTTACTTTTTTGGTAGAATTTATAATAGGAGCATTTGTCCTGCGCTCGACGTGTATACTCGTCATTGTTATTTTGTAACTTTTGTCTGAAACATCTTTCAGTGAAACAATTTATTTGGCACCAAGTATAAAACTTCTGCTAACAATAGTAGAATCTATTTGAAACATACAATTGCATTCGATACCAACATTTTATTGAATAAGCACCTGAAAGAGAAGTTAATGCGATAAGAAAAATAAAAAAAATGTTTTTGCCGAAATATTATTTTTATAAATTTTATTCATCGTCACTCTCTATTATATTGCGCAGAATACTTGTACAAAACGTATAACCGAGTAAAAAGAGTTCCAGGTGTACTTTGTTATGTGTATGACATATAATGCTGTGATTGTCATTTATCGTTTTAAAAACTGTTTTTTTGAAAATAACAAATAACGGTTTACGATTTCGATGTTGGCTTTTTGCACACGATACGTCCCATTTTTTCACGCATAACATAATTATTGCGGTTGTGACACAACGTGGCACTACTACATATCGATAAAGGAAGTATGTACCAGCATTTCCGGATAATTATTTTTCCGGTACATAAATTGCATTGAATGTAACCCGATTATATCCATTTCAGTCGTTAAATCTCTTGAACTATTTTTACAGTTATGTGAAACCTGAAGTTTCAGCAATGAAAGAGTAAATTCCGGTACACCTATTTCAAGCCATAGGAAATGATATATCTCGTGGGTAACAACTATAATATCTCCAATTTCCCCTCAAACCCTTATTAATATGTAATTGTATTAAGCAAATAGATCAACATTAATCATCAGTGTGAAACATGAAACAGTGAAACAATTATGCATTATTGTATTATTACTAAACACAGTAGAAGAAATTAGGTACTGTTTTAAATATTGCATTATTAAAATTAGTGTAATAACGCAATCTGACTTTAAGTTACCGTGGTATGTTGTATCTAAATACAGTAGAACCTCCGTTATCCGAATATGTACCCCATTTCTTAGTCGAACGTTCTACTATCCGAATATTCTATTAACCGAACATTTTGTTATCTCTGTTCGCAATAATATAGGTAAGCAGACTCCTTTCTTTGCATCACTGGAAATTAAATTTAGTTAGAAATTAACATTGGCCAAATTCACATGGCACTTACATAGAATGGCATTGAAACGTAAAGGTGTAGTGGTAGCTATTAAAACTAAAGAAACATTGAAGAAATTAAAAAATGCTTAGGCAAAAGAATAGAATATCGGGAAACCTACAATCACTGGAACTAAAAAACAGAAGGGTGAAGTACAGAATTAATTTGAAGGCGCGCATGAGGGTGGCTCTTATTTTTGACTTTTGAATTTTTTCCGCGGCACCCTCCAGAACAGCTCCAGTGAACGAAAAATAGATCTGTGCAAAATTTGAGCTTGATCCGATAACGGGAAAACGAACCCCTCAGCCCCTACACATTGAAATAATTAATTAAATGTTCATGAAGTCGATTGTTTTCGATTATCTTCTAATGATTGATTACGTAAAAAAAATATGTCGGGCAATACCTGTAAACCTAGATAGTACACGTTTTTGATGTGTTATTACTTTTTTCGCACAATGGACCGTTGCCGAAAAAAATTGAAAAAACCTAAGCATATTAATTTCTTGTGTTGTCAATTCTAAAAATTGTAGTCTGTTTTAATTATTATTTGCATGAATAGAGGGTAACAAATGTGTATTTATTATTTTTAACTGGTGGAACTTACTTTTTATTAATTGAATATCCTTTTTAACAAATTTCATAGATTTCATTATTTCATTAGTTTTTCATATAATCAATAATTTAAAAGATAATCGAAAAAGACGTTTTTATGAGCATTTAATTAATTATTTCAATGTTTATGGGCTGAGGGGTTCGTTTTCCCGTTATCGGATCAAGCTCAAATTTTGCACAGATCTATTTTTTGTTAATTGGAGCTATTCTGTGGGGGTGCCGCGAAAGAAACAAAAATTTCGTCAAGGGTAAATAGGAGCCACCCTAGTGCGCATTCGGCAGGTGACTTTTCTAGTAGAAGAAGTTTAATAATGCCAAAAAATAATAATGTAGACAATGGTGTGTACTAATAGGTTTGTGCAAGTTAGAGATAAAGGAATGCCAATATCCGGACCTATTCTTTGCGACAAAACTGTAGAATTAAATATGCAATTAAATGACGATCGAAATTTTAAACAGGTACCGGTTGGCTAACAACATGTAAATCCCGTCACCGTATTCTTAACACAATAAGAAATATTTAAATGACCTCGCACTATTTGCCTTACCGTTAAGACTTTTCGTGTACATAAAACTAATAGTAAATGAATACGTACATATTTCTTTTATGAGACGAAAAGATGGATCAGTTAAAATATTGTAAGAAACAGCCATTATCATTGTTTCCTGATTTTTTATTTGAAATCTTGCACGGTTACCATGAATGCTAGTTGTTTCAAACATTCGGGTTTTTTCAACTCGCATCGACGGGATGTCCCAATATCACATATTTACAGAGAATCAACGTATTATAAAATAAAAAGTGCAATTTAGCGGCATACAGTAGTTCGAATGAATAATTAATGAATGAGAACGGAGTATTCTTTCCTCCCTTTTAGTTTAGACCGATATAATTTTCTGTATCAGGGTTAATAATAGAACGTTTCAGAATAATGTCTTTCACTTCAGTCACAAATCGAAACTGCCTATTCCTCTTATAAACATGATGCGAATGATGCCCATGACTTCAGATAGTTTTGTAGTAAAAATCCAATCGTCTTCCATACATACCGTGCCCATTTTGTTTCCGTTTTCATTTTTGGCAATAAAAATATATGTACGTACCGCAGAAAATTTATTTCAACATACCATTATTAATAACGTTATTTTTAGGTGAGCAATGTGGGCATCGAGTTCAACTGCTTAAAGGCGGATGTTACTACTCTAAGGTGAGTAAATATTTGATAAGCATAAATAATACAGCATTCTGGTTGATCATAATGATTCTTCGATAGATATACATATAGTTCAGTGTTGTAATATTTTCATTTCAGGAAAGTAGCATTAACAACATCCTTTAGTAAATTGAACATTATTGGAAATTAATTTTCGGCAAAGGAAAAAAAATATCTTCCATCGTACTTGAACTCCGTAACCAGGTACATAGCAGTAAGAATTATCGAAAGAGTCCTTTGAAATACTCTTTCACTAGGCTCACTTACGATATATTGCACTCTAAACTTGTTACACACGAACTGCTCGCTTTTCCGTTTAACGTCTACAAAGTTTCCGCTCGTTTATCTTTTTACGCGACCACTTAATTTTAATTGAGTTCGTTAAATTCATTCCCAGCAAAATCCTTGGTGTACTTGGTCACTTTTTGAGTATACATAGGTACGCGTGTGTGCTATGTGCTCATCTATTCAGCCGCTCTCCTCCAGCGAACTTCGTTTGAATATATTCTAGATTCGTTCTGGCACGAGTGGATGGCCCAGAGATTTATAGAGGAAGGTTGCACCATTGACAAAATCCGCGGTAATACCCGTGCAGGTCCATAGATACCGGTTACATAAAAATCCCTGAGCGTGGAATTTCTCGGGATTTAGATTAATGACGCCCGATATTTCGATATATCCTAATAGTGATGTTTACCACGCTGGAAATACAATTCTCCATATTCGGGACGAATTTTTGCACGTCAACCGTACGCGGATACTGTAAAATAATAAACACGAAAGCGCACTTGATTCTTTCAGGAATCGTTGCTTCTCCGTAACGAAAGTTCCGTCGCGCTGTATTCAAATGAATTCTGTTTTCGTGCCAACGACTCTTTTACCGTACGGCGCGCCGCGGCGCACTGCTCGGTTAGGCAATATTCATTATGGTGGAATGTAGTACACGATCTTTCATGCTTCAAAGAAAGAATATCTTTATTGATATTGAAAATATTGATAATGTACATCAAATTATTCATTAATCAAATTTACTGTTATTAACACTACCCCAGGCGAAGAGCATGTATTACAGAATTTTTGTATTCCAACAATTACTGTGGAGGTTTATGCAAAAGAAAGTGGCTTCATGTATTTCCTTTCACTAGAGACAATTGGATATTTCTTCAATAATTTACAATTTGGTAAATACACAGAATTAGGAAGCTGCCACGAATTTCAGTGATCACACGATAACGTCCACATTTATTTACTTTGGGATCTGCAAATACGTACATTATGTGCAACAAATTATTTATTTTACGGGTAATCATCCGTTTAGTAAAACCGTGACAATTTGAACGCGTGTGCGCTTCACTAATGTTCATCTCATTAGAATACGTTATGTGTTAAATGTTTCCCTGATTAAGTGCAACTCCATTGGTTGCAGAAACTGATGTAGCAGTTAACGTTTAATTCCGATGGCGCGAGTGAGACGCTCTAATCGAATAGGTTTGTCCCCGGCTGATAGTACACAGTGCATTGTTGCCAAGAAATACCAGCTTCCCTGCAAGAGAAGACAGCCAGCCAATCATTCTGCCATTATTGGCAAATACGGAAGGCTTCTATCAGTGGAAGACGCGCGGAACCATTTCACAGATGGTCCATATACATATATTAGGGATTTACCAAACGATAATTACGTAAGCCTCGAAATGTTTTGTCGTATAATGCGAGAATCACATGCCCAAACATCAAACGACGTTCATATCTCCCTCAACTTCTTAAATTAATGTAATTCGAATTGTTGATCTTCTACATTGTAGAAATCCTGTTTCTCGATAGCCGAAATTTTTAAAGGCCAGCGATCATATTTTGGCACGTAGTTGTGTATATTAAAAGACGATATCTTTATCTGTTAATAGTAGAGGAGACTGAGCAGACCTGATACGTAGGGAGGCCTGATACAATTATATATTTTCCGACTAATAAACCAAAGGGAACCGCGTGTTACAGTATAGCGTGCTCTTAGCAAGTTGCGATAGATTAGGATTGTTTTAAACAAATTTGCTGATCTGAAATTTTATTATTGGAGGAAGAGCGTTTCCGCGCTGCGAGGTGTAAATTTTTACCTACCTTATATCAAGTTATTGCCACTGTGTAATAATTTTTATGAAATATCAATTATTTTACGTGATAATAAGTCCAATATTACGCAAACAGTCCAACTGTCGAAACTTTCCGTTTAAATTTAACTATTATTACAACTATTCTATAACAATTTGATATTTGGAGAGGTTTGAGACGTATATGCATTCAAGGGAGGCTTGATACGTGTATGTAGCAAACAAATTTCAGGGTCGTCAGACCAAATCACTTGATGTTAGTGACG
Organism: Nomada lathburiana; assembly: GCA_963667235.1. Classification (NCBI taxonomy): domain Eukaryota; kingdom Metazoa; phylum Arthropoda; class Insecta; order Hymenoptera; family Apidae; genus Nomada; species Nomada lathburiana. Next base: position 3,683,601 of record OY763902.1, read on the forward strand.
ATGTGCTCTAAGCCGTAAATCAAAATAAAGAAATAAATTCCACCTTGGCAGTTCTCCTGAGTAGGTGCCATCTCGTCACGACTACCTGAACTAAATTTGTTACGTCACTTGCTCCGTATTAACGGCAATATGGCGGAACTCGTCTGTGGGAATGCAGTCACGACATTTCGTTTTTCGTCCTTATATGAGTAGATTTTTGGCTGGGTGAGCTCTCATTCGAAAGAGGAAGGCTCAATGCAGCGCGCTCTGGTCACCGTTTGTGTCACAAAACTCTTTTAGTGACCTAATAAATACTTGGAATCTGCGGGTGTAGTTTGTCGGTTTTTGATCTACTTCGGACGCTCATATTATTAGATAGCAACACAATCTCGTTGAATCATCACCAGAGCGCGCTGCATTGAGTCTTCCTCTTTTGAATGAGACCTCACACGGCCCAAAATATGCTCGTATAAGGACGGAAAACGAAATACCGCATACCCATGTTTAGGGCCAGATTGTGTCGGTATACAGCTTGCTGCATTACCCGTGTCAACTCCCCTTAAATCGTAAGGCAATGCGCAAATTGAACGCCGATACATTTCACACGTACTTCATCATTTTCCAGGCGTCTCAGTGCGATGAGGTAGGAAGTATTGTAACTTTTGCTATTTCCGTTCTTGAAATTACGGCGCCGCTGACCGCGACGGATTTATTGTTGCTCCGTTTGGTCACATCCGTAGGAATCGAAATAAATTCGATATCCACTCCTGCAACCAGAGATCGAGCAAAACTTCGTTCCTTCCTTTAGTATGATCATCGCACGTACGCTCATCTTCCCAATCCGAACACGAATTTCTCTTGAAATGTTCAATGTTAGAAAAACTATTTAAGTTTTCACGCAGGAACAGGTCAACTAGTAAAAAAGAACATCGAACGAAATCACAGTAATGTGGGATAAACAAAACTTTTGCAAAAGAATAGCGACACGATCGTTGACAACAAAGTCCTATTTATGTAATTATTTTTCTAGATGATATTTTAGTTAGTGGAAAATTGATCAACGTAAACGACAGTTTCCACCAACAGGCGCACATACATATGTGCTTCGCAATTAACAGATTTTTTAAATAAGAAAGATAAATTGAAAATTGCTTGAAAGCGTTGGATTCGTTTCAGTGCTGCTCGTTATGATCGATATCTGCACTGGCATCGTGCCCTCCGTGCTCAAAACAAATGGAACGCAGGAGTTGGGTTGTAACGTGCCAGTCGCCGAAGGTTACCAGTTCGCCACTAAATGTTGAAATTTCTCGCAAGGGATCGTTTCCCACTTGCGTTAAAACATGTACGTATACATATAGGTCTTTTGGCCATCTATTTCCATATTTTACAACCCTGTGTCTGCAGAGGAATCGCCTGAAATCTAGCAGCAGAGCCCGAGACGAGACACGGCTCTCCTTTCGTTTTTTCAGTCCTTTCTAGAGACCCGTTCCCACAATACTATATAATTCTGCGACAATGTTTAAGATTACTATAGATGATAGATGAATTTGAAAACAATTGGAGAGCCAAACAGGAGAACGAAGAATAAATTAAATGTTAGTTTGTGCTAAATTAAAACAGGTACATTAGTGATAGCATCTATTTAAAATTGGCGTACAGTGAGATAATTATTCAAACGCAGCAGGGTCCAAATATTAAGGATATTCGGCTACAGACGCAAATATAAATTCGTAGAGCTTTAACAAATTAACTCTTACGTGCTCTCCGAGACAATGCAAGGGAAGCATCTAAAAGAACACATTTAAAACGTTTCTGCATATGGCTTAAAAATATTACATTACTGTCAGCAAGGATACGCACAGGTTATTCTCTTCTGATTTGTGATGAATATAGAAATTAATTTCATATACTACTACTGTTTTGGAATAACATCTTTGATTTTCAGTACATGTTACAATTGTGCTGCAAACATCTATATTTAACTGCATTCTCGGTCGGGATTCGACGTGCTATGCGGCACAATTGCTGCAATCATGTATTACGCTTATTAAATACTTAAAACGACTGAGGATTGTACCTAATTAAAAGAAAACAAAAAGAACGGTGGCACAGTCGAAAGTAACGATATCTACTTTGTAAAACCGATTTATTATAATGAAATGACTTAAATAATAAATATTCGCATATGTATGTAGAAGTAAACTATTACATTACATAAGTTTTACGAATATTAATTTATGCACCATCCCAAATGTAAAGCAATGATACGCAGGGAAGTTCATATATCTGTTTAAGTAGGAAGAAGGACATCTGTGAAACTAGATAGCTTTGCGATATACCTTGAAATTAGTGAATTCACCGAACAATATTACGTTTCCTATTATACAATGAATAATACAATGTACTATTGCACAGAACGCATTATAGTACAAAGTTATTCTTATTGCATGTTACACTGCAGAACAAAGTTCAATAACATTAGCACTAATGAGTTTTGAGCGTTGAGATGAGTACTGGAAGTGCATGTGCAATTTTGTAGGCCGAGTTGAAATATATATTAGATGTAGCAATAAGTATTCCACTATTTCTTATTCACCTTCATGGCTTATTAACAAATTATTCTAAAACACTCCATTCGTGAACGTAAAGGTTGTCATTTTTTCCAGGCAACAATATATGAATTGTAAAATACGACATGGAGTACCTACGACGTAAACCCTGCTGTATCAATGGCTTATTTCTCGACAATAAACTACGAATTGATCAGTAAACTTATTTAACAGAAATGCTATATCAACGATTAGATAATATTGGATTTATGCACAACCAGTTCCAATGCATACACGTTAATACCGAAGCTTGACCTAATGAACTATCTACGACAAATTTGTCTTAGGAAATTGAAAACTCCCTCCAAGTTATTGAACCTAATTTCCTGCCTAAATAATTAAGTAAAATTCAAATATACGGCATTCCAACTAGCAAGTTTCCCGAACACTTGTGCAACTCCTCGGTGCAAAAAACGTGTTATTACTTCTATCGATATCATATTAAGATTACTCTAAACGAAGTTTACGTTGTCAATAGACTTTAATTCGTCTCGAAACAGTTGTCAGGACTTCGCCAATTGGTGACTTCGACCCAAGGGTTTTTAAAACGGCTGCTTTCTATTTCGAATTCTATTCAGAGACATCGGGCATATTACGGGTTTTTAGTTGTTGTACCAGTAAAGTAATTCTAGACCAACCCGCATGCTTTCAACGCCTATCGTCCCTAAAATTTACACTATTTAATAGCAATTGCCGTATCATAAACCCCTTGACGCCTAGCTGGGGAAGCCGCGACAGAACACCTAAATCAAACGTGCTCGCTATCATTAGCCAAGGAATGCAGGCTTTGCAAATCGAGTTCTAGCAGGCGAAGGCGCTTATTGGTCGACACTCTTAGCCCATCATTGGTATATAAGTACACAGTTTTCTTGAGTAAACCAGTTACGAAAAACCCATAGAGCACTCTACATCACTCTCGTTCCTTCTATACAACCATACATAGTGTTGGAATATACAGAATATTCCGGCTGCTCCTTCGAGCATGTAGTAGCATCAATTTAGTCGGCACACACCACGTGCAAGTATCCAACAAAGCCAGAAAGATCGCAAGATTAACCGATGGCATTTGACAACAGTCTTAACGCCTTCATTAAGAAACAAGAAACACGATGGATTTTCAAAGATATGTTCCCAGTTCCATTACGACCAAAACGTTTCGCCAATACGTGAATCTTTTATATCTTGTTAGTAGTCTCCTTACGGGAGATGCATCCGATCGTAAACTAAGGGAAGCAATTTAAAGAAAACGGAAGGGGAAATTGATAATAGAGATCGGGGCGAAAATGTTCGTACTTTCTGTTGTTGTCCATGTAGGATCGAAATCTTCGCATCGGCAGAAAAGGGGACTGGGAACAAGGATATGAATAAGGAGCGCCCTGATTTATACAGAGCAAAGGCCTAGCAAGCCATCACGGAAGAAACGAAGATTGCGTGTTCGACTCCTGATGCCTGCCTCCATTTTGCTCAGCTTCTGGGCTCGCTTTCATTTGTCATTTAAAGAGCTACGAAAGTAATCAAATAATTGACTTTCACGTTTATCCGTTCGCCGAGGACATTACCAAATGTGGGTATATTCAGAGGTAACAGAAACAATTGTTATGCGATCAGTGATTAAAGTAGGTTATAAATATTTGGAAGTGGATACCCCACGGGATGATATTAAAAATTACAGAATTTGTAATTGAAAGGTGGCTTAATTTTGGTAAATTGTTATGTCATTTTTTGATTATTTCAGTACATAAAGTGTTATAGTTCTGTGACAAAATCAATATAATCGGGTGGAACGAGCACCATTTCCCATGCACTATTGACAGATTCATAAGGCACCCCATTTTGTTAATTTGTGTTTCTATAACACTATACTAAAAAATAAACTTCGGATCCATCCCTATCCACTTCATGTAACAGCGCAATAAGGACTGTCTTCTTACAGAACAGCTTTGCTTTGCTCCATCCATTCTGCGTACAAAATGACAGACGAATAAGGAATTAAAATAAATAAAAAGAATTTGCAGATGCAAGAAACTGTACCCATGCAGTTCAATAACTTAGATGATCGGCTTATTATCCTTTTTTGCACTGGATCTACAAAAAATTGTACGTCACGCCGGTCGCAGATCGATTCTATGCCTTTGGCTTGATGAAGGTTAATGAATAGAAGATGCCACAAAATCATTTGTAGCAAGAAAATTGCTTTCCTCCTACGCATTCTTCTTGGTGGGTAGAGAAACAGTGTGGAAGGAATCGCGTGTCGCAAATGTACCGTTTGCTCGATATAAATTGTTAAAGTTTTGCACAAATGAAATAGCGTAAATCATACGTACTAATACTGTCTGTGATAGTCGTGACATATAATTTTTTTTCACAGCCCGTACGTTTCTCCGTGCGCAATAATTTACGTAGAATGCTACGTTAAGGTGTCTAATATCCGTCGAATAATATAACCGTTTAGGACTGTTGCAATGGACGTGTCCTCGCGTTTAAAACGTTTCGCGCGGAGAATTTCACCCACTAAAAACCGCGAGAGTTGTACACAATTCGAATGAAAGCGTTCTAAACGGGCCGCGGTTGTTTATCGGCGGCTAATGACGTGCCGTTTAGTTTGGACCCGTGAAAACTAGCCCTTACTCGTTTTTGGCTTACCACCGCCTGCCTGCCAGCTCACGGTCGTTTACACCCGCTTGTGTTTGCCTCCGCCAGACAGAAATTTTCGTGTCACTACACCCTTGCGGCCGGCTCAAACGCTATTAAATTACTGCGCGTGTACAGTGATTGCACGCACGACACACGCACCATTAGTTAATTCCGTTAATGTCAAACATACGGACACCAATCGAAAGCGTCAATCGCTTATCAAAGGGAACTACTACAACGGCTGCAAATTATTTCATAAGTGTGCGATAACTGATAACAGAGGCCACGTGTCGGTATAGGACTAATTTTCCACACGCACGCGATCGTTCTGTAAACTGTTATGCGTTTGGTTATGCTGTTAATCGTTCGATTATTCGTCGAAGCTTTTAGCACGCATTGCGTTTTCCGGATACGAATTTTCATTCCAAATATGTGTACTTAAAATCTGCTAATTTATTCACTATACCGTTGGAGTAAATTTACATAATACAATCGCAATGCTTATATCATTGTCGAGAGACAGAGGAGTGGAGATATTTAGTAGGATTAATAATAATAATAATAATAAACTTAATTATCTATTGTTTTGTAATTTGTTAAACAAGCTTGAATGATTCCAAAAGATGCAAAGCAAAATTACAAAAAACACGTCGATACATACCAGTCCATTTGGATAGCGAAATCTGTGCGTCACCAATCCAACAATCGAAAAGGATACTCAGATCCTCCAATATAGTATTTCACGGGACCATATTTCGTATTTTCAAGGACTAAAAGAGTTGAGGCGTCGCGGCACGCCTCGTTGTTTCCCCACGGGACATTAATATTTAAGAGCTTGCAATTCGATTGCGAGGGACTGTGAACTTCTGTTTAAATTATAAGGGCGGATGAAATTTTCGTGGAGGCATGCATCAGGTACGAGTATGTACTCGGGACGTAAAGTGTGAACATGGGGATCATTTTTATTGTAAATTGCAGCATACTATGGACTGTATTGTTGAAACTTAGAAATGATTTATTGTTATTACCATTGAATGAGTGCCGAAGATTCGATGTCTGATGTTAAATGGACCGTTGTATTATTAAATATGATTTGTGTCTATTGCTATGCCACAACAGAAATGATAATGTCCACCAAAACTTAACGTAACGGAAGAACAACGTCGACCACACTGTCTGTTCGGCCCCAAAAAGGCCGAACCTACGAAATTCTTTTTGTTGACGGGGCTACTGGACAGCAATACGACCGAGCGACGAAAAAACTTGCCGTTAATAAATAAATAAATTAGTTTATTACGCGCGAACAACGAATTTCGTCGCCCGGTCAACACGCGTGGCAAGCATCCTAAACACACAAACCAATTTTGCACTCAGCCTGCCACCTAAAAATCAGTACACACCTTGGAACCACAACTACAACTCCAACCAGAAACATTTCCACGCCCAAGCATACTCACAATTCCACCAATAGAAATCCATCATAACACATAAAACAGCTCGCACACACAAATTCGAGAGATTAAAGGAAAAATCACGAAAAACATAACACACGATGGTAGTAACTTGTAACGTAGCGCTAAGAGCAACATGTAACGCGAGATTGTAACTAGAAAACATATCACATCCTGCCATTTTAACACGGCTTGCTATCAAACGAATTGAGGCTCGAGCCAACCATACGTCCCCGCACATCCTCGGATTTCCACTAGTTTATGTTTAACAAATATGCGTGTTTGTATTGGCTTTCTCGACAATTTTCGTCGCCAACATACACGTAGGTGTGCGTACGTAGATGTACGTAGGTGTATGCTCAATTTGGTAAGCAACTGTGTGTACATAAAATAGTAAAACTTCATTTTAACCTATCGTCCATGAGGAAAAGACTGCACATTAGTAACATAGACACCCTGTGTTTATGCATTTATATATTTCTTTTACGATATGAACATTATATTCATTCGTTTTCCAGAAGCGAAAGTCAAAGGTAATTTATATTTTACACCTTTTTGACACAACAAAGATAAATACGCGTTCTTGTTCTGCCATAATTAAACATTTCCAATTAACCGATAAGAGATATAACGGACAACATCGTAGGATTCTAGACGACGTATTAATTTGTGATTCATGCCGACGAAAGATTTGCGATTGTTCTTGCTGTCCCTTGAATCGAACAGAGTATAGGACAAAAGAAAACATTTTATTGATTCGCATGCTTTGCCTCTTTTTGCAAAAAGCAGCGACTGAGTTCTCTTGAAACTTATTCCGCGCGAGAAACTCTTCGTAGACTCGAAATAATTATCGGTGCTAAGCGCGTCGATTATTTGTGAACTATGCGAGCAAGATGGTCGATGAATGGGCTCCTGGAAAACCATTGTCTGCAGAAATATCCGATGTATGTCCATCGAATCCTCGAACGGCTTTAGAAATTCATGATAGTTCTGCAGTTTGGCGAAAACTTGGAGCTACGGTCAACTTTATATCGTAATATTACACAATTGACCATTGCATGGAATTATTAATACATTTATAATACCTTACTCGGGATATAAATCCCGATTATTAGTCGAATGTGAACGAATGGCCAGATTTTAGGGGTTGGCCAAAAAGTAAGGCTGGAATTTCCAGTAAGTAAATAATAACCATTTCTTTGAAATTAAGGAAACTTTATTCAACAATGCATTAACTATTCCTATTAAACCAGCGTACTGGCTGGTGTACGCCCTCAAACACCAAGGTGGCACTTACAAGGAAGGTTAGGCAACCCGAAGATTCAGAAAATGATGAAACTTTGCATAGAAGTACAGTATGTCATCCGTAATACAACCCTATTTTCCGATTGTGCCATAACTCGGTTTTAAGAGGTGAAATCAACCCTTGAAAAAAATCGAGGACTTTCTTTTTCGTGAGATATCTCAGGAACGCTAGGAGATATCTGAAAAAAATTTAATTCAAACTTGCATCGTTTTATTGTGTTTACTAAACTGCGTAAAAAATTAGTTGGAAAAATACGTGGTTTTCGAGTTACTGTACCTAACCCACCCCCTCTGCCCTAAGAAAATATTGTTTACTCTTCGTGCTGAAATACGTCTGGGTACCCTCTTTTCATATCTCTAAATGATATATGTGTTAACATTTTTTTTTTAAATAAACAAAACCATTATTAACGAATTTGGAGTCCATTTACGCACTTTTCTTCAATAAACTGGTCTCACAACGCAATACTTAAATAATTTACATTTATTTTAAGTTCATTCACATGAAAATTATTCATATTAAATTTAATTGTAGCAGTATAACACTCTTTAATAATAAAATAAGTATTCAATAGTTTCCATCTCTTCCACCCTCTTTTCTCTCTTTCTTTTTCCGTCGCTTCCTTCTTCCACCGTCATATCTATCGATAAGCGCAGCTCCCACAGTGATGATAGAATGTCTAACGAAGGCATGGTGCCTAGCAAGTTAAACGCACATTTTACAACTAAGCACTCATATCTTCAAGATAGAGATCTGAATTATTTCCAAAAACTGTTCAAAGACTGAATGATTTCCGGAGACAGAAATCCATGCAAAGAAACTATTTTCAGACAACGTTAGCAGTTTCTGAAAAGGCACAAATCGCTTGTATCGAGCTTGCCTAAATAGTCGCACGACAAGTGAAATCGCATACTTCAGCAGAGTCGATTATCTTGCCGGCTTGTAAAAATATGGTTGAAACCATGTCAGGTGATGAAACCGAACTAGAAATAAGCAAAATTCCCTTCTCAATAATACAATCCACAGGAGAATTATGGATTTATCTTCTGATATAGAGGCAATACAGCACAAGCTTCAGAACTTAGAATTTGCTGTACAAGTTGAGGAGTCTAGTGACATTAGCCACAAAGCATAACTATTTTATGCTTTACTGATGAAAACCAAATCGCAAATCAGTTTTTTTGTTGGAAAAAATGGCACCGACTACACGAGGTCAAGATATCTTTGGAATTTTATCTGCTTACCTCGGAAAATGGAATTTATCTTGGATGTCATGTATTGGAATATGTACTGATGGAGCACCATGTGTGGTGGGCTCTATTAAGGGTTTCGCATCGCTCGTACAGCAAGAAAATACAAATGTTATACGTACTCACGTCTTTCTACCTAGGGAGATACTGGTTTCAAAAACAATACCAGTGGAATTAGAGCTAACATTAAACCAAATTGTTGAAACGGTAAACTATATTAAAAGTAGACCATTAAAGTCTCGCTTAATTGATGTTTGTGTTGATGTGGATTTCCATCGCAAGCGCTTAATTTTACACACAGAAGTCAGATGACTCTCAGGGTGTAAGGTGCTGTGTCGCCTAAGTGAACTCCAGAAGGAATTGCATGCATTTTTTTAAGAAGAACACTATGAACGCTTTTGTGAGTACCTTCAATACGAATTTTGGATTGCCAAGCTGGAACATTTAGCAGAGATATTGGCACAACTTAGTAGCGTATGAGAGCACTAGTATGGAAGGTACAGATGAAAAAAGAATCTCACTTCAACGGACAAGCCGCTTTCATAAGCAGCCCTTAAAGAGAATGTCGTAGTTTGGACAAGTAGAGCTAAATATGGTAATTTAGAAACGTTGCCCCCTATACGTAAGAGCTGCATAAAACAAATAACTTCTGTTGTGTTGGAACAATTAACAACTCTGGAAGGAAAAATTAATTTCTATTTTTCGTCATTAAACGCCGAAATGTATGAATGGATTCGAAGTCCCATTATAGAAGTTTCATCTCATATTGATCTGAAATTATGTGAAGAAGAAGAATTGGCATCTATATCCAGTGATCGTGGACTTAAAATCAAGCATGCTGAGTTACCCATTGATCAATTTTGTATTGCCATTAAAGAAGAACACCCCACAGTAGCTAAAAAAAGAACTTTATCCGTTCTGATGCTGTTTTCCACATCTTGTCTTTGTGAGTTAGGATTTTCAGCCTTCAATAATATCAAAACGAAAAAGAGAGAGAAACTTGTGTTCCTGTCTCGAACGGCTTTTTATCATAAAATTAGCTTAATGAATCACGCACGTGAGATTACCGGATACTGTCAAATACGTATACCCCCATAAATCCTTAAATCGGATGACATTTTAGTACCAATATTCCGAGCTACCTACCTAATTCCTAATTAGCGTGTTAAATGACCTAGAGTAATTTGCCCTGAGAATACTGTTTTGCCTGCAGTTGACATGCGTCGTTCTGGCTTTTTAGGGGGGTGTTGCACGTGATGCACCGATTAAACTAATACTCGGAGGACCACGGTTTATTAAAAAATAGGACTATGTATTTAGAAAAACTCAACTGCACAATGTGATTAACAACGACTCATGTGTTTCGATCAATGATCTCGAAATGCATTATAGTTTACCCTGCGAACTTCTAAAACTATGTTGTGTAGTGGTCAAAAACTATCTCGCGCGTTATAAAAAAAAAAACTATCGCGATGAATGGTCGGAGCTGTTGCTAACTCAGGAATTCGTTGACACTAAAGTTCGTGCATTTTGCCCAAACTCCTGATTGGTCTTCTGTTTTAAGAGATTATGCTTATCTGCCAGTTCGAAAAGAAATGTGTAATTTCAGGATTTTTTATTTTTAAACTTAAAGACTTTTTCAGCAAACGTTTTTATATTCAAATGTACACTTGAAAGTACTTAATTCTTTTGGTAATTCTTTCACTAAAAATTATAAAGCAAGAGAGAAAATATCAGTCACGTCCCTATTAATTTTTACCTGATTCATCCGAAATAAAAAACAAATTTATTTAATGTATTAAATTACCTGGTGCCCGATCGTTCATTAACTGGAAAAATTAATTCGCCATAAAATCAGTCAAAGTATCGTTTTTTCACAAAAAATTGTCATATTTTCATGTGTAAAAAATAAACCACGCAACGAAAACAAAACAGGGAAAGTGGTGAGCAACCACTCGCGAGAATCTTTGCATCTCATTCCACTGTCGACCTCTTGATCTTTGAGGCCTAGCACGCCACAGCTTCACTCCTGCATTCCATTAGATTTCAGTGTAGCTGCACGGATCCCACACGTTTAACTTCGCCATTTCTATATACATTTTAACTGTACATATTTGATCATTACATCTTTTTCCAAGCTCGTCTCATTTAGTGGTAAGATTAATTCACGAGCTGCTGTGCAAACAATATTATTAATTATTTTATTATATCAATGAATAATATGCAGTTAAGCAATTTGGGTTAGGTTTGAAAATAATTTCAGCAAGCAGATGAACTGAAATAATACCGCGTGTACTTCGGTATTTCGACTTAAATTATAGGCAAGTTACTGTTCTGTTTTATGACCTTTGATTGACTAATGGTTGCGATTTAGTTTTTGGCAACTAACGTGTATCTATATGCATATGTAACCGAGCAAAATTTGTTATCTAAAGATGATTGGATCCACTAGTAACATATTTCCATGGAACTGTTATCAATGGGGTCTTTCGTAACCTAAAGCTGATATTGGCAGGGTGTCCAATACTACTTATACAGTACAAGTGCCGTTTTTCGTGAATGTAAGTAACAGTCAAAACTTCACTCCCTATAAACTCTGTGTGCTGTATTCCTATTTCAAGGCAACTATTGGAATTCTATCGTATGCAACCTGTATTGGGAGATCCATTCGATCTTATATTTTACCTTTCCAAAATTACAACATACCGTTAATTTTGACGCCAAATACACTAATTGTATTGAACTAATTTCACATCTTTTTAGCTGCTACAACTATTTAATCGCGTTTAATATAAAAATAATCATAACTATATAATCATAACTAATAATAACGTTTATTACACGCGGAATGCCATTTGGTAAAGTAAATACAAATACGAAGAATGGAAAGAAATATGTAAATGTTCTATCATTGTACACCACACAATAGGCGAGGCTATCTCGCAAAGGATTACTCCGCAATTGTGGCAGAAATATTGAATTAAAGGCATACTGTTATTAATTATACGTTGGTTGCAGTGGCTCTTCAATTAATCAATTTAATGGGGGAGCCAAAGAGTCTCTGAAACAAATCTTTCCCAAGCATTGAAAGGCTCGATTCAAAACGGTTGCTTCGCTTTTCAGACAACAATTTTCGAATCAGATGATAGGCTTATGAGCATGTTATTAGTATATTCTTAATGAGTTATGTGAGGTTCCACTGTCTTTCCTAAATTTGTATAGTCATTTGATGTTTTACAATGAGTTCAATGGATTTCTATACGTCCGTATTGTAATGATTGATAGATTATCCTGTTGTGATAGTGCCAATTTCAAGTACGAAATATTTGTCAAAGTGTGCCGATAATAATAATATCGTATTAATATACATACTTACACGATATTAACGTAACGAACCTACACAAACAAGGACTTCAATTTTTCGACACAAAATATATCGTCGTAACAAGGACATATCAATTTTATCAGTCGCTTATCGATTACTTAGCGTATAGATTGCAACATATCATATCTACGAAGTAGAAGGGAGTTCCTGTACAAAAATCTTATAATTTATGATTCCACACAAAATGGATCCTGTTTGGCATAATATAGCCAATTCTAAACATCTCGCAGAACTATTGATTCTCCAAAATGGTTTAATTATGAAGCACCATCTCGCAAATATTTTAAATCCTCTACACTCTACGGCAATTTGACTGTACGCCTCCTCCCACGGAATAGAATAATATACTTTGTTTCTTGAAGTATTTCGTAATCCCAAAGGAATTTCCGCGCGAGGAAGACGCGTCGACTGTTCGAGCACTTTCAGGAATTCTCGGCAGCTCTTCGAAGATACTTTAGAACCGACGGCGCGGCGTTCGAGTTGAAAATCGAGTTTCTAGAAACTAACAAAATAATGCAATCGGCTGGTACAAAATGGTGCATATTGTAAAGCTATTTGTCGTGTTTGGTCATAAAATATTAAGTTAAAAGCGTAGTGTGATTCTTCCTTCAGAATCCTTGCATATTTCACAAATTGGAGGAGACTCTAGAACTAACGGCAAACGAAGATTCATGTATTATCAGATTTTTATGACTGCAATTCGAATAAGAAAACTCTGCAAGTCAGTGGTAAAGCGAATTGAATTTTTTTTCTTTGACTGAAGAGAAAGTACATATACAGGGTGTCCCGTAACTCAGGGAGCATCGGGAAATGTCTCGATGCCCCCATCACGAGCGAGCAAAGCCGAGAGGTTCGCACCTGAGCGCGCGCCCGTTGGGCGATGTCATTGGCCAGTGTTTTTCGTTAATAACTAGCAAACGAAGCTGCAAACAACATTTTGGTCAAGGATAAAGTTGTTCAGAATCATCCCAGCTACCCCCGATTTCCCGATGTTCCCTGAGTTACGTGACACCTTGTATATTTAAGCCACTGCAAGAAAAATAGTTTGTTTGACAAGTTTCTATGAAGTAGAAAAGCTAGGAAGTTTTCTCGACAGTGATTCAAACGTCAAGTCTTTGTAGTGCCAGAAGTCGCGTAACTATGCAAAAGGTATGGAAGTAAAATGTATATAAATTAAAACTCCACAAAATAATAAACTCATTCTACGATAGTTGTGTACAAGTTCGATCAACTGTACATGCATAATATAAAATTAACGTTTTCTTATAATGTTTATTTCGCTTATCGACATCTTCCGTATCTGTTTCATTAATTTTATTAAAAGAACACGAACTAGATGCAGTGAGTACCTTTTAGTTGTTAAAGCGTTATTGTGAGAATAGATATATTCTATTATCCTGCACGTATACAATAAATTTAAAATAGGACATATACACGTATTATTTAAGTTCGTATGCTGTATTCTATTATCGTACGCCAACCTAAATTACCGGCAGCTAAAACGAACATTTGTATACTTGTTGTATGGGTTTACGTATATGTAAAGTAGACGAGGCACTTCATTTGATATACACGTTGCAAATATTCTGGCCTGTACACTGAACCATGCGCACTTAAAATCAAATGCATAGTCTTGGATACGACAAGATTGCAACACGGTCGATAGTTTTGTTTTACTGTTTCTGAACGTTGCATTTTCGTCGATTATTTTTACTAATTCGGTCAAAGTGCGTTTGCATATTGAAAAGACTGACTGTTCAGCGTAATTTTATCTTCCTAATGCAATGAATTAAGTAACTATTGCAATGCATTCAATATTTCAGAAATCTGGAAAGTTAAAACATTAATATTGGATCGAAATATATCTTTTTACGCGTTTAACGGATCACCGATTATTATTAAAAAACTGGTTATGTATTCAGTTTAACGCATTTTCATTCATAATATCTTCCAACGGCTATTTTCTACATCAAAATTAAATTCTTTCTGTTTCGTCTCTGTCAGTATGCTATCTGCAACACATACTTGCAGATAAACTTATGCAGTTATGCACAAAATTATGGAGTACACTTCCTTACTTTCGTTACAGAAAAATCGTTTCAACACTCTTGAACGCATCCTTCTTACATTATACCGATTTCCCATAAAGCGTTATAAACTGAAAACAGATGCGCTGGCCGATATCTTTCTGCTATAAACATTCCAGGCAGGCCATTTGGCTACACGCTGAAAATGAGAATCAAACTCAGACAATAGGAAACAACGAGTTTTCGGATAGCTTCGTCGTACAGTTTTATGTTGGTATTACGTGACAATGCGTTGCCCTGTCTAGCCAGGATGTTAAACGTAAAGCGACTAAACCGTACTACTTCGCGGTATAGCGCACGCCTTACATATGCCCACCATAAACATTCATGGAGACTTGCTGGTTCGTTTTGGCCGTCTAGAAATTCACCCCCTAGCAACATTAGCTCGTTTCACTCCCCTACAAGTGTGCCGCGAATAAACGTTTAGAGCAAGACGAAATCCAAGGGAATACTTACCCCCGATAACTAAGTATCTACTTAAGTCTCTTCGAGCCTCTGTTGGAGCGCATTGTTCTATCCTTGCATTACAAATAAGACATTTAACTGCACAACCTTTTGATGGCGACGAAACTTTATAGCGATTCCAGACATACCTTTCACGGAAATGTTCCACGCGACGGATATAGTAATTGATAACAGCGTTTAATTGCAGGTAACCCCCGCGTTAGACCGCCGTTAGGTTGCTGAAAATTGTTGCTGCTACGCGAATTCATATTACATGAAAATATGTAGCTTTATATGTATGTGTGGGAAACAATATGGTTCCCAAAAGTTCCGGAAACTACTAACAAAACTGCAGTATTTGACTTTCATAGTTATCCGAAATATGTTTGCACCGGCTGCCAATAACTGATAGAAATTCGCCTTCTGCGCACTATTAAGTGTACTTAGACAAAATTGTTTCCAGTGGTGCGAAATATCTTAAGCTTCTGAACTTTCTTCAACAGTATCCTAATATCTGTGCGTTGCTCTTTTTCTGAAAGAATCTGCTACGTTCGTTTGTTTGTCTCTCCTTGACCGAACTCGGTAAATTCTATAGAACGTAGCTACGCGTTTGTGAAGTTCTCTTCTGAATTTTACACTTCTTTAATGGGTTTCAAGGGAAAATGTCGAATTTCAGAGTTTTCACTCGCGCTATTGAATTTAAATTGATTTGATTTTGGTTAGATATCGTTTCTGCCGAATCTGCTTCATCAGCGACTTCTTCTATCAGTAATCCTTGAATATCTTCAGTATTCATATCGTCTAAACCTTCTCCCCTTAGAGACTTAGCAAGTTCTACTATCGCGTCAATTTTGATATTTTCCGGTTCCATTAGATTATTCACATAAACCGTCTCCGGTCACATGTTTGCCCAGCGTGCACGTTATTTTTATGGTTTTATTTCTTTGAACAAAGAATTAGTTGACCTAACGCGATTATTAATTGGTTTATTTAATTGGCGCAGGTGAATCCCCCATCATGCGCTACGTTATTCGAGGGTTTTCGACGATTCCCATTCATATTAGAGCGAAACTCTGTTTAAACGGATTGCTTACACCTACAAGGAAAGATCCTTTCCGCCAATAGAAGTCGAGGATTCATACTAACGTAGGTTTAAGAATCGTATAAAGACATGCTTCATTGTTGCATCGTTCATGCTTTTGCGATTAGTTCGTAGAACTGGGGTTAGGTGCTGCTTTGAGGTACAAAACTGACGACCAAGACGGTTTTATAGTTGAAAGCTCTAACTCGACTTTATTTATTTAAGGAAACGCGCTTCGGGCGCTAAGGAAGGGTGCGGCTAAGCCTTACAAAAGACGCTGCTTGGTATTTAGACATTGGCCTAAATGACCAATCAGCGTGCACAAACCCACTTCCGAGTCGACGTTTGGGGAAACACTCGACGAGGAAGTCAGTCTTAATTCAACACACTTAGTTTGACCTCAACAAGAACCGCGCCAACCAGGAGACCGTCTCCTTCAATATAACCAACCGAGCCTTGGTTTAATCATTCTCAATAGTGACTCGTTATAATTAATATTTGTAACGAGACGGTACACACACGTGTTTACCGTATCCCAAAATGTCGCATACCACGACACTCAACGACTGGAATCTAGTGAAAGTATTGCGGACGTAATGATGAAAGTTACACTATATTGCCTAGTCAAGAATTTTCCACAAAATAATTTCACATCGTCCACGAATCGAGAATTGCTGGAAATGTCATAAGTGGAATAAATCCGCTCGGTTCGATTGATTTGATTATCCAGTTTCACGCGTAAAAATTGACTTACGCGGACTGAATTGATTCCTGTACGCGAAGTTGACCTATTCTTTGAAATAGTGGAACTGTAATTTCGTTTTTGCCGTAGAAATTTTGGACTCTATTGAATCATACGGACCAGCGAGCGTTGCAATCACGTCTTTTGTTCACCAACGGGTGACAACATGAAGCGTTTAACGAATCCACTGTGGATGAACAACTTTGCAATAATATTTCTACACAGAACCGATTCACAATTATCGGAACAAGTTGTCGCACACAATGTTTGCCTAAGCGAAGAGCTTCACCTTTGTCCGCTGTGTGACAATTTAAATTTGAAACATTACGATATTAATGAAAAATAGAATGATACCAATTTTACACAAGGGGAAACACTTTCGTATCCACTGTGCATGAATATCGTAAAAGCTTGTCGTCTGTACTATATGGATATCGTTGGAGGATATTTACGTATGCCACAATTAAGTCCATTCTCTTATGTAACAAAACAGAATATTTGTAAAGTAAATCGTTTGAACCAATATTGTTGAACCTTTTTAATAGGATTGGAACTTTACCATTACCATCCAGGAGAGACAATCTCATAAAAAACCTTTTACAGTGGCTAAAAGTTTTATACAAAAATATTTCGATGATAATACGCCCGTAAAAAAAAGAAAGTGTGAACTAATAGGGAACGCTGTGAATTAATAGGAAACATACACATCCTTAGCCCATTCTCGTTAACCAACAGTTTCTGGAATATCGATATTTGTATAACACAAAGTTCGATTAGTCAGTGATTAGGTAATCCAGCGTTCCGTTAATTGGCGTGTCGAGTACACCTACTGCATATTACATAACAAAAGGATAATCACATTGCCAACTTCAATATTTTACTTTTATAATACACCAATGGATTGCAATAGGCAGTCCCAAAAGACAAGGTAGGGGAGACCGGGGCTGGTTGTCACAATAATTTAACTTTTTCAATTTCAAAACACACAGTGCCCCCTAATGAAATTTCGATTACACCATTCGAAACCCTTGTATTTAATGCATGTTTTAAACTTTGTAGATTGTCAATTTTTTTTGAACAACATAACTTTTCACTGTTTCGTAAGATTTATAAATATTGTGACAACCAACCCCAGTCATGGGTAAATACATTTATTGAAAAACATTACTCATCATCAGAACTCAATGCTGCTGGAAAATTAGATCGGCAGTTTGTTAAACGTATAAAACGTATACGTCATCATAACGCCAGGAGGAATGTTCCCACTATTAGTACTCTTTTTAAAATTTCTGACCATTTTATGGGGTAGAAATATTTCCTGAAATACAATTTAACTATCTACTAAATGGTTTCTAAGAATGGAGTCGTTTGCCACACGAGACAACCAACCCCATTTGAAAACTTGCCACGTTTTTCATATGTACAATGCTATCAAATGAACTTTTCAATCCTGCCATATATAAAAAATATAAACCAACAGTCCACTATTAATAATATAAAATCAAAATTGAGAATAATGCAAAGAATACTCACTCAGCACAAAAAGGCTAATCAACTGTGAGAAAACATAGTTTGGCGTTCAACAGCGTTTCGATTGTCAGAAAGCAACCTGACCAAGAAATGGATATATATGCATGTGCCCTGATGCTGCGTGATCAAAACACATGTACTGATGTACGTTCCACCTGATACAGTTTATACAAAAGGAGAAATGAACTTTGTGACAACGAACCCATGTGACAATCAGACCCGGTCTCCCCTACGAGAACGCAAATACATGCGAAGGTGTGACGTAAAACAAATTGTCCAAGATCGTAATCGAACCAACAGTTTCAGTGCCCTCACTTTCATGCTTCCCGAGTACTCGTAGAATTTCCTTCTCGCTCTTGAATATCCACCATTTTACCACCGCTTCCGTCATCTGCATCCCACTTGATTCGACTTGATCCCATTGTACATTCAGAACTTACGCTCGAGAAGACTTCTACGGGAAACTAAGTCTGCATGATGTTCCGTTGCGATCCCGTCAGATGAGCGTATCTAAAATTAATAAGTATTGTGAGAAACATTTCTAATATCTGCATTAAAATTTGTCCTAACATATGTGGGATCCAAGAATTCCTGGAAATGGTATGCGAGGGCTTCGTATGAATCAGGTGAAGTGTATATGAAGAGTGTTAGTCGAAACGTCGAATGCGGAACGAGTGAATGTTTATCTCGAGGATAGAGTGGATGGTTTCGGGGAATGCACGTGGAGCCTAGGGTGCATGGTGACCCGTGGTCGAACTGTGACACGTGGTAAGAGTGTATGTATAGGTGTGGGTCCCAATGAGTGAGAACGAATGACGAATAGAATGAGAGGGAAACTGCATGAAAGAATATATGGAGTGGATGGTGCGTGCAAGAGTCAGATTTGAGATAGAGTTGAGACAGAGTCGAGTGAGAGTTGTCGTGTGAGATAAAGTAAAGAAAGAGAATAATTAAGAGACATTTAGCAATAAAGCAGTTTTATATTAGAAGAAAAAGGCAATCATAATTTCCCCTGGAAAATAATCCTACACATATTCGCACCAGTCGTGTACCATTAAATGGAAGACACTTCGGTCCAATAACTTGATCTTTCGCATTCAGGATTTTCCATGCAGAATATGAAGCAGCATTTTGTCGCGTCCCTGGATCGCGGCGATGCTTGAAGACCCTGACTCCCGTGACGTTGTCACTTGAGCCTAGTTACGTCGACCGCGGTGATCGAAAGTGTGATGTGCTTGTGATATTGGCGTTTCGACATGATTTGCTTATTCTGAACAATGCCCTCGGATTGTATCGTGTTTGTAACGTGAAGTATTCTATATTCTAACGTATTCTGTGCTCTGGCTTATTCTGTCGTATTCTGTTCTCTCCCGCGGCTCGCTAACTGGAGTTTCCACCCTCGATGGTAGAAGTGGGGAAAGCGCAACGTTTGTCGATTGAGCTTTTTCGGGGCTGTTTTATGGCAAGTTCGAAAGCCTTTCGTCGCCTGGTGAGACACGTGGCTCGACTCGGGAAAAATCTGGTATAAAACAGCTTGCCCGGTAACGAAGATCGTCGATCTGTTCGGTTCTTGCGACCGAACACATTTTTCAAGGGCAAGAGAGTATTTTATCCGTGACTATAACTGACTGTACAGGATGCGGCAAAAGTTCTTGGACGTTTTCGAAACATTTCAACGACGTATAATTTGCGTAAAAAATCGCAAGTCCGAATCATTGACAAATCCATAACGTTTACTACACCAGTAATCACAGTTTTAAAGGAGAAAGTTCTATTGGATGTTCAAAATTGCCTCCTTCGTCAACCGTTATTTCATCCCGTGCCCGTCGCAAAGCAGCTTGCAGTTGATCGATGTTGTATCGCTTGGCGAAAATCTTTTACTCCATAATGGACCAAATGGAGTAGTCCATCGGATTTAAATGCGGCGAATTAGAAGGCCACACATCCTTGCCCCAACATCCGGGAAACAATTCACACGTGTAAAACGCTGCCCGTATACTATATCAACTTTTTGTTAATAAATTGTCGCATTTATTTTTACATTTCTGTCAATGAATATTAACGGCGTCTTGCCCGTTGCACAAATACCAAAATGTTGGCCCAGAGGATTGGTGTTAGAATCGTTAGTTGAGATGTAGCATGGTCGGTGGAAATTCTCGCGGATTATGACAGGGTCATAACTATTGTATTAAAAAAGAGAAAGCGATGTGTCGATTGAAATTGCATTGCACTTTACCGCGTGTTATTTTATTTTAATCCTCGCCATCTGACTCCTGCAGCCAGGTGGTCGAAGCGCTAAAAACTACTCCGCAAAAGTAGCATTAGTTTCGGCCGCGTCATAAACCTGTACCTAACGGAACCCTTGGTAACTCTCAACACACAGCTATGTGCAAATCAACAAACGATGGAGAGACAGTTTGTGAAACAAAATTGCATGCTGCATTCGGGTGAGCAACAAAAATTTTAAAACAACATCGACAAATATTTCAAAAGCCCTTCCAAATAGCATTCCAAGAACTTTAGTCGCACATTGATTGGTGTTTGTACCTAATTAGTAGGTATAATATTCTAAGAATACTATTTCTATTAATATTTTTGAAATATCGAGGTTCCATGTTTTCGTCTACTATTAAAAGAGGAAGCTGGTGCCAACCAGCAGCGTTCGTACAAACAGCACTGCGTCATAGTCCCTACTAATCTTGCGACCAGGTGCTGACTTTTCGTGAAAAGGGGCTGAGGTCTTCTGCGGCAACGATATCCACATTAATCCTGTATGACCAACATTATACAAAAATGTATAATGTGCAAACTTTTTCAAGGAGACATTTATTCCAGTTTTCTCTGCAGGTTTCCGTAACGGTCTCGTTTGCAACAACATGTTTCTGCAAATATTTAATTCTCCTATGTGGTGACGTAATTGAAATTTAAAGCCAAAGCTAACCATTGCCATTGCATGTTTAGAATATGAATTTCTATTCAGATTTATATTACATTGCAAAGCCTTTCTGCATATATTATAATATTACCTGGAAGCGACACCCTTTTCTTCCTGCCTTGTGCATACTACCGAAAAATCGTAACTTTTGAAGCTTCATTTTCTACTAATATTTTGTGATCAGTGAAAGTACATAGTGGATCTGTATAGTAATTTGTAGCAGGCATTTTGCGTCTGACTAGATTTCGTTACATGCCGGGCACGATTAGAAAAGTATAACGACAGTAACGATTTTTGGGCGCAAACTGCCGAAAAACAAATGTTTTGTATCGTATTCAACACTTTACACAGGTTGTCGCTCTTTGATTGCTTGCGGTAGTCGCTCAAATTGTATATACAATAATATGTGGTATTGGTTGACTGTTTAGATTATATTAGCGGATAAGGCCAGGTGTGTTGGCGCCTTTTAGTTTATAGTACTGCATCGAGGTTTGTCGAGGCAGTTGTACGATAAGCATGGTGTGAATGAAGAGTGTTAGTAGAAACGTCGAATGTGGATCGAGCGAATGTTTGTCGCGAAGAAAGAGCGTACGACTCCGAGGTGTGAGCGATATGTGTGTTGGGTGCTGAGTACTTGAGAAGATCGTGTGAACGCAGGGTGCTGCGATCCAAGGATTCGGGTGGACGTGACCGACCGTCACCAAGGAATGGCTGCGGGTTGTATCCTAAATGAGTGAGACCAAATGGGAGATAGAATGAAAGAGTAACTAAGAGTGAAAGAATATATGTATATGGCATATGGCAGAATAGTTTGGGAGGTAGAGTAGAATAGTTGAGGAAGTAGTTGAGAATAGTTTGAGAGGCAGTATAGAATAGTTGGAGAGAGAGTGCCGAGGGCAGTGAGTAGTACATATTGAGTGTGAGAGTATCGTGAGCGTGAGAGTGATTGTTTAGAGAATTGTCGTGTTTCGGTCTTTTATAATATATTAACAAAGTTGTTAATGGCTGAAAGAAACCGGAGTCTCGCTATCCCACCTGTTCTCTGCTTGTATTGATTAAGAAGTTTACTAAAAATAACTTCTACAGTATAAAACGGTTCAAAATCAACAATACCTACCATATTTTGTTGCCGACAGCTCTGACATATCGGCGCCTCCCCACATGCAGATTTAAGCTTTGAGGAATGTTTTTATTAGTAAAGTGCAAAAAAGCAATGAACAAGTAGAAAGGTGATCTCGCGCTGCAGTTTCATATATCCTCAGATATTTGGTAATATATCCGCACACGTTTTGCACGGTTCTAGCTCGATTTTCTGTCAAAGAAGGCCGTTATTACCAAACGGCCGTCTGCCTACCCATGGATTGTCTTTCAGCGTCGCATCGCAGCTTCGAAACTTCGCGAACTAAAATTGCTATGCGCTATCGCTAACAGCACCCCTTCCACATGCTCGAGATAAGTTTCTGGCCGCTTTTCAAATTTGTTGGCCTACACTGAATGCGTACAACAAAGCAGGAAAAATTGTAGCCCCCACAGAGAACATTAAAACGTTTCGTAACGCAACCGACATTACATGAGCTTGAATGATACACTGTCAATCTAATAAAATGTGCGGCAATTGTTTGCCTGGACAAGGACTAACAAATATAATATAACGAAGTGACTGGAACATATGTACATGTAAGTAGAGACAAAAGAGTTTAGGAAACGAAAACAAGGTTAAAACTGTTGCGTTATCTCTTGTTAGTCGACGACTATTTATAGTAAGACGTGGTTAAAATAATTTATTGCTTTGATCAATAATGCAGAAAGTATCACTATACTAATCTGTTGCTACATGCTACCTAACGGTCCAACGTACTTGGTTTGCCTTTGACTACTGTTATTTTTCAATCAATTAGGAGATGTTGCGGGTTGTTGCTATGCAGCTCATACACCAGATATCTATTTTCCATGATGCAGGCAGCGCGCCTTTTTAATTTGGTTACGGTCGCATAATTGACTACCTTAACAATCTCCTTGCAGGATTTTCGCGGATCCCCATATTATTGTACAAGTTTCGGCCAATAACACTGTTCAACACGGGTCTGATTTTGTATCCTTCAATAGGCGTTTCTTGTAGACTTTAACGCGCTGAATACGAATCTGAAATCCGTTTTTCTCCAGAACGTACCATTTTTGAAAAAATCAATTTTGAAAAAAATCGCAAATTTTTAACTTTGAAAGTGTTTTGTGCTTTTCCGGTAATAGTTATTCAGTTCCGCTTGGTGCCAAATGATTCTTTGGAGTTTCACGAA
Source organism: Nomada lathburiana (assembly GCA_963667235.1). NCBI lineage: Eukaryota > Metazoa > Arthropoda > Insecta > Hymenoptera > Apidae > Nomada > Nomada lathburiana. Next base: position 3,707,328 of record OY763902.1, read on the forward strand.
TAAAATGATATAAATAGTTGTTTGATTATAAACATTCAAATATGTTTAAATAATGATCAAAGTGAAAAGAACACCGAAAACGCACCCATTTTGGCCGATATTTTTCAATTTGTTTTAAAAACTGAGGGTCTAGAAGAAAATCTGACTATGCCACGCGCTAGAACAGACATTTCTGCTAAGGAAAGCATCAACGGAAGTTACAAAATTATTCTTAATTTCAATATCAAAGCGAAACAGTTTGGCAAAACACGAGGCGGCGGCAGTGGTGCTCTATGACAGCGGCTCCCCGCTTATCGCTCGGCGTACCGGAATCACTAGACGCGCAGTACTTCTGCCGAGTGTCACTGTTGCCGCCGCGTGTTTTGCCAAACTATTTCGCTGCGGTATTAAAAACGAAAATGATTTTGTAACTTCTGTTGATGCTTTCCTTGGCAGAAATGTCTGTTCTATCGCGTGGCATAGTCAGATTTTCTCCTAGACCCTCAGTTTTTAAAACAAATTGAAAAATATCGGCCAAAATGGGTGCGTTTTCGGTGTCCTTTTCACTTTGATCATTATTTAAACATATTTAAATGTTTATAATCAAACAACTATTTATATCATTTTATTCGTGAAACTCCAAAGAATCATTTGGAACCAAGCGGGACTGAATAACTATTACCGGAAAAGCACAAAACACTTTCAAAGTTGAAAATTTGCGATTTCTTTCAAAATTGATTTTTTCAAAAATGGTACGTTCTGGAGAAAAACGGATTTCAGATTCGTACTCAGCGCATTAAAGTCTATAAAAAACACCTATTGAAGGTTACAAAATCAAAAAAAAGTTGAAATTTGTCGAACAGTGTAATCGATGCTATGTGGGTCCTATTGAACGCTATTGTTGCAATTGTTTCAGATTTGGCGTCCACGCTCTGAAATGGTACAATAGTTACTCTTGAATTAAATCTATTGTCTGATCAGAACTGTCAACCCTTCAACGACGACTTCCATACGTCGTATAGACCACGGTTTTTCCATATGTCGCCGACATCGATGCGTCGTATAGACCAGCTCGTTTCACTACCGCGTTCACGCCGCGGACCTCGATATGTCGCATTGATCGACGATATGCCGATGTGGGAGCGGTGTAATATGATCCAAACAGGAATATCGGTGGGAATAATGCTAATTCGACGACGAAACTTCTGTATTTTTTCTTTTTCTTAATGAAACTTTTACTAACGTAAAAGACTTTTCTGATTAAAACGAAACCAAACGCGATACAGTTTGAATCATATTTTCTTGTACTTTGTGGTACGTATTTAATCAGTATCGACAAGCAAATACAGTTCAAACTATATCGTGTTTGGTTTCGTTTCAATCAGAAAAATGTCGCAAATACGTTAGTAAAAGTTAAATTTCGACAAATTAATAAACAGAAAAGTTTGATTGCTGCATTAGTACTGTCTCACCAATACGCCTCTCCTCCACTGTTGGTCCCTTCGTCCGTACGAAAAGTTTCGCAGATGCCGCCGCCGTCCTCGCAGAAAGAATATTCGACGAGATCGCCATCGTTGAAGGGTTAAAGGTGAAGAACCTCTCATCCGCAGGATGATCAGCATGGTTAGACGAAAAGGAAGAATAGTGTAATAGACACAGAGAAAATTTAACATTCCAACTTCGGTTTTTCGAGATAGTTTTATTAACACTTAGACTAATGATTAGAATGGTTGACTTTTCTTGGATGATCTGATCTGAAAGTAAGGGAACCCTGGGTTTTTAAAGGATGTTGGAAACCATGTAGTAGGGATGGTGAAGGCGAATTCCGAAGGACTGAGGGGGGTAAGGATCATTAGGACAGTATGATGGAAGCGGGGATGCGATAATGTTATTTGATGAGTATTTGCGACGACGGAGCCTTAAAAATATTTGTATACATGAATCCTTAGGTGACTAGTAGATAATAAGACAGAAATATATGTATATCATATGACTAAAATAGAGGGTGTCCCGTAACTACCGTAACATCGGGAAATGGGTGGTAGCTGGGGTGATTCTGAACATCTTATTCCTTGACCGAAATGTTGTTTGATGCTTCGTTTTGGAGTTATTAACCAAAAATACTGCCCGATGAGAGCGCCCAGGCCCGTACCTCTCTACTGCGCTCGGTCATGTACGGGCGCATCGAGGGTACCCGAGGAAAGCGTACGGCAAATGTTACACGACCGAGCGCAGAAGAGTGGTACGGCCCTGGGCGCGCTATCTACGGGCGCTCTCATTGGGCAGTGTTGTTGGTTAATAACTCAAAAACGAAGCTTCAAACAACATTTTGGTCAAGGAAAAAGTTGTTCAGAATCAACCCAGCTACCCCCCATTTCCCGACGTTACAGTAATTACGGGACACCCTGTAGATATATTGGGGGCGAATACATTACAATAGATTACATCTTCTTGAAAAAGAGTGAAGAACTTTGGGGCACAGTTTGTGTACCACTTCGATTGTACAATTATTGTACGGCGGTGCCGAATCTGTATCGCCTAATAAAATTCAATTCAATATCGTATGACCGTATCACTTTACGGTGATATTTCATGATACACTTTACGTGTCAGTTAAAATCAGCAAATCGTCGAAAAGAAAAAACAGATTTAATTATTTTTCTGCACCAGCGGTGCTAAAACCATTGCCGGTCGCTGTAGCTGACAGTGTCAGACCACAATATGTACATACATAGTACAAGTTTCACAACATAGATGCGGTTTACCGATGCCAAAAAATGCCGAGGTCGACGTTCTGTTCCGGCCGATAATTTCGAACTTGAGAATAAACGCTAAACGAGAATAATTCGGAGATTCAGCCCTCCTTAATGTTGTCTTGAGCTTTGCAACATTAACATTGACACTCTGCTTGATGTAATTTCGTTTCTATGGCGTATTCTGCCGGGGTTATAGAGAAGAATTGATTCAAGAATAAAGGAACTGTAAAAAATAGAGCTGAAACGTGCGTTGCCTTGCAAGCCTGCTTAAGTGAATTTTCGAATAAAATCCGCTCGATCCATGCCTGATTAAACGAGTGTATGATGACTTTGATTTGCAGTCTTGAAATGGAATTGAAGGCACGTATGGTTTTCTTTGCAATATATGCAGTGCAAGTTGCAGGGCAATTAGGAGCAGGGATGGTATTGCGGAGAAAGTAATTGTAGTTATAATTGTACCATTTCGTTCATCAGTATGTAATCATCAATCGTCGTAGTCAAAGTATCACCTATCACGTATTCGTAGTCCTTAGTATACAAAGCAAAGCTGCTCGAGACGACGGCTCAAAATATACATCCCAGGAATCAAGGGGACAACAAAAAAACTAGTATGAGAAAGTTTATCTTTTTGACTATAATGATTACGGCTAGAATACATTTGCAATTAAATGTGACAAGTAATTTCAGAAACAATCATTCGTTTCGTAATACCACCTTGCTGCACCTTTTTGCGTTGACATCATTAAAGTGTAGAAAAGAGCTGCGCTTAGAATGCCATTTCGATAGGATGAATTGTTTCTGCTTTAAAGTCAGAGAAGGAGAGTTAACGAGCGAATTGATATTGAAAGTACTCTGGGCCACGCATATACATAATCGTCTGAAATATATTCGATTTTACATTTAATTGCCCTCGTTCCATTTCTGTGCCCGTTTCACAATAGAGGAAAGAATAGCCGGATATGACGAAGCAGTGCGTCTTATTTGGTCGAGACCAAACGGTTCGCGTATATCTGATCGACCACCTGAAGTTACACAGGGTGTGTTTGACGATACTCGGTTTCCAGGACTATTTCCGATCGTGAACTATTGGAGACCGATCGTTTCGACAGATTCCTTCCGTCGTAAACCTCGTTCTTCCTTATATCGCGTTTCGGGGCACGAGAATCGGGACGGTGTTTCCTCCCGTTTCGGACGCGCCGCGCGTCATTCATTCTCGTAAGTTCAGCATTCGCTGAACGCTTTTGTTCACGGATGGCGAATCAACGGTGCCGATGGTTCTCGTCAGCCTCTGCCGGTAGATTGTCTTTGCCTTCTTTCGTTTCCAATGGCAGCATTCAGCCACGATAGACGTTACTGCGCTACTGGAATTTCGACTATTTCGCTAACCTCGTATTCCAATACGTCGAACTTAGCGGAAGTTTGTCGGTAAACACATATCGATTTCAGCTATATCGAACAGATATATCCTCCAAAGCACTATGTTCTTTCCGTTGTCATCTCGTTGTTCGGGAACAAAATATCTGCCGCTGTAATGAACAAACTTCTAGAGGAAATGTGGTAAAAGATATCGTGCGCGAGCTGCGTTTTAGCCAAATTTTGTGCCGCAATGTTATTTTGCATTTCAAAGTAATTCATCTATAAATAAAATTCCAATGTATATCGTGCAAACACTCGCCTAAACAATTGAATGACAAAGGAGAACAAGCATCGAAAGTGTACACTGCCGCTCAAAAGTATGTGGACACTTACCGTGTTCATGAAACTTGTGATATATAATGTATATTTCTATTATTAAACAATATTTGTTGCTAAATTCTATTAGGAATATGTATGTAATGTAATCCAATAGTACTAAATTAACAATTTAGTTTTTCAATTTTCTTAAATAAATAAAAGTCCATCCGGTGAGAGGAAAACTGCATTATATTTCTTTGCGGGCGTACAGTTTGTAAGGCTTTTCTCCAGCTGTTTCCGAAGACTACATAATGAAATAACGAAAAAGTTAATGGCCAGGATGCCACGACTAGTAAACGCGATCATAAAAGCACGCGGTGGATATGCAGACGAAAAGATGATTTCATTTTTTATCATTATCGGTGAGATATCAATAATAAATTATTATTTAAATAGATTCTCTAACACTGTACGAACGGGAATACATACAAGGTAATCAAATTTACCAATGATATCGTAACTTTTATTCAGGTAGTTATAAGGATTAAGGAAGTGTCCACGTACTTTTGAGCGCCAGTGTATACGCAAAGTAACATATTTGTATGTTATTGCGCTTGAGTAGAAATCAGTCTAAGGAACGTTTCCAGAACACTTGTATATGTATAATACAATCAGCGCAACTGAATAGTTCCGCACTATGACATTAATATGGCAGGAAACGTACACCTTCCATACCACGTATCTCCTAGATATGAAGGACACTGTGTATACTATCGTTTTGCTGGTGCTGACAGATTTCACTTACTGCTAGACCGGACAAGTCTAATAGACAATTGCTGCGGCCAGCTGAAATCGAGCAATTACACTACTATGCTAATATACAATTACGTAAACACATAACTGTAACATTGAACGTCAGCAAAGAAATATTGAACAATTTCTTTAAAAATTGCATGTTCGACGAAAGTTGAACTTGTAACTATTGTTGTTGTTGTACTATAAATACAAGTGCTACAGTGAATCACATTTTTGCAAGAAAACTGATGGACAATTTCCGTAATACTTTTTCAAACATTATACGCGAATTATTTTCTAAAAATGTTGTTAATGTCGTTATTTAGATAGAATGACAGTGACACTATAATAAGACTCTCTAGTTGAAATAGCTCTTGCACGAAATTTGTAAATGGACTTGTAAATGGATTTGAAATTTGGTTAATTTTAACCAAGTAACAAGAAATAACAAGCTTGCATATTCACAGAAAGCGTACATCAAATACGAAATATATTTTTATCTGAAAATTTCGAACCAATATCTTAACAATTTTAGCATATCTTAACAGTCTTAACATCCGCATGCCATTATCAAGATAATAAACCTCTATACATCGCCGTAATTTTGCTACATACTCGACATTTATATTTTACCCACATTATCTATTTTTATAAAATAATTTGCCAATGTATTTCACTTACTCATTGCGGTTTTAGTCTTGCTCCTGCAGTAAACTATTAAAAATCTTTTCAAGCCTGAAAATAAATTTGGGTATAGAAGGTTAACCGAAAAAAACAACAGAATGTTTTTACTTAGATATTAATTAGACTTAACTAGATACAGACAAAATTGAAAGAATGAGAAAAGAGTATTCTTCTCGGTTTTGTTTTATATGAAAGTTAAAATGAAGTGACATATGATGTAAATACAGAAAGTCGAACATAATACATAGTGTTAAGTAATCTCTTTGTAAAGGAAACCGACAGAAATTCACTGCAACGGGGAAAGTCCAGTACAAAAATGCAGTGAAAAGATAGGTGACATCGCGTGGCCAAAAATGTCATGGCATAAAAGTGGCCTTTCACTACGATAATTAAGCGTAACTTGCAAAGAATGAACTATTTAGCCATTCATATGAAGTGTACGTTCCGCCTGTGTTGGTGCACACACTGCCGCAGGAACATATTGAACCCGTAAATGTCAGCTTTTATGAAACTTTTATGAAAGACTGGTTTAAACTGCGCAGCGTTGTTCAGCCTTCTTATATCTGGAACATCAGCATTTGTGGAAGTGTGAAAACCAGACAGTAACGCATTCAAATTAATTCACCGTGATATATGTATACAATAATTTACAACTTCGGATAATACATCACTAAATTATCACGAAGTGCCAAGGGGATGAAATTAGAGGGAAGTCTATGCAGGTTTCATCCTGACCTATGTATACAGCACGTCCGGTTTAAATGCATAAACGTTACTATTTCCTTAGCTATTGAAAATGCGATAGAATCTGTCATATGAAAGTTATTTGACTTGATGGGGCAAATTTAGAAGAATATTTGTTTTAATCGACATTTACAGAAATCTCAATATGTAGATTCTTTTATATCTCCTTTATTAAATGTTCCTAATTGATTAATACAATTAATTACATTTTCTTTGCCGTACCGTGCTGATTTCGGTACATTTTTCGACAATCATTAGAAGAGATTTGGTATTTGTGGGTGTGTGATATATCATTGGTCTTAAACTCTAGGTTGACCACTTAGAAGCTCGAAACGTACTACAGTAAAGTCTCGATATAAGCGAAACCGTCGCACAATGGCGAAAAAGCCCGAAAACGTGGACAAAACTAAAATTTGCATAAATACGGTGTATTATTGGTATATATCATTACAAAATGGCTTCAGAATGTGAATAATGTACAATTTTAATGTTAAATGTTAATAATAATAAATAAATAATAAATAAATAAATAATAAATGAAATTATTCGTCGCTTTCGTCAGATGAAGAATCTTCATTTACTGCTGTAATTGAACCTAATTGTAAAAAGCTAATACTTTCTATAGAAAAAGAAATAGAACTAGAGAATCGTCCCACTGTGCGGCCTCCCCAGCGAAGCACCAAGAGATTATGATACGGCAATTGCTATTCAGAGACGATAGACGTTGATGACTTGCGTTTTGGAATGGAATTATGTTTATTACTAGGATAATTAAAAAATTCTAGCTAGTGTGGCCGAGATTTTTCAATACAATTCATAGGCAGCCGTATTATAAACCGGTGGGTCGAAGTCGTCAATTACCGAAGTCCTAACAACAAAGTAAGAAATAAATGAATAACAAAACATTAATAAAACAGTAACTGAGGCATCACAAATAATTTACAAAAATAAGGCACAGAAACAGACACGTGGAACACTGTTACGAAGCTGATGAAAGGAATATCACAATGGAAGGCGATAAACAAATGACGATAATTAGCAGGGGCGCAAATTGGCGCAACTTTTTTCAATCGGAACTTGTTCTGTGACCTTTAAACTTCATTAAAAAAAAAAAATTAACGCGGCATCTCGCGGCATTCACAACTATTCGCTTAAAGAAAACAACACATATATAGCTTTTGCATTTTTTAGTACCACAGCTTCATAAATTTTTTTAAAATAATAAAATCAACGTAAATATGGTTCTAGAGCATATTAGATAATGCCAACATTCATAGATTATCTTGATACATCGACAGTGAATCGTAACATAATTTCTAGTTATAGTTGAAAAGATCCCTTTTCTAACACTGTTACGTTTGAAGTTGCATATCTCTTAGAGGATCAAATTATAAACGCTGAATGTGATACAAGATGATGCTACAATAGTTCATAAACGAATAACAGTTTACAGATTTTTAAAATCAGACAAAATTTCTTTTTACTTTTGGCCACGTTTTCGGGCTTTTTCGCCACTGTGCGTCGCGTCGGGACTGAACGTTCGCTTATAGCGGATACTTCCTACGTTTCCAACGGATCCGAACGTAAAAAAGGATAGCGAGGGGAAAAAGGGACCGGGCGTCCAAGGCAAAACAAAATCTAGCGTATCTGTGAGAGAATTTTAATGCAACGATTGAACTTTTTCATTTTTAATTTTTTTTTTTATGAAACTTTGACCAACAGATTCGTGACCCTTTCCTGATTAAAATAACACTAAATACTATATCATTTGGTCCATATTTGCTGTTGACACAGCATTCTACACCACTTATTAAATAATGTAACTGTGACACAAATTTTGACGCGTTCGGACTCATTTTAATCAGAAAAATCTCAGCAATGTGTAGGTAAAAGTTTCATAAGAAAAGAATGAGAAATAGCAAAGTTTTATCGTTGAATTAGTATTAGTGATCCATACATAGATTTAAAAAAGCTACACGTTTGGTGCAAAAATAAACGATATATTACAAATTGCAGCTTGTTTTGCTATTTTCATATAAATTCTCATATGCAAAATACCGGTTTTGCGCATATGAAATATCGTCGTTCGAAAGTTTTAAATTAGCCGATTCATATCGTGAGATGCAATTTGCTCGCTTATCAGTTACTACTGACCCAGCAATACAAGGGTATATTTGCTATGATTCTTTTTTTATTGAACATTTACAAAATGTTGAATAATATTATTATAATTTATATTATTTAGTATGCTGACAACGAAAGTGTAGAACCTGGCAGGCCCCGAGCTATTCCGATGACACCAATAATCCGTGTGTAATACAGGGTGACCCTCGCAACTCGCAAAAGCCCATCACGCGTTTCCTTGCTCTGCCAAACATTCTTTGCACGGGGTACGCTTATACTCGAAGATGTATAACTTCAATTTACATGGTGCTTACAAACTAAGCACCCAATTTTCTCATAATTAGCGGCATATCTACGACTGAATTTACAATCACGCTTGCCGTAGATATAGTCGTAACAGCCAGTCAAATTTCACTGAAATCAGCGCAAGCGACATCTCGAGATGGGATCTAACGAGAAGTGATGAATGGAAGGAGGCTAATAAAGAAGATGATTAGTGGGCTGAACATCGTAGCGATATTATTTTCGACATAATTAAAAATGATGCGATAAGTATTATTCTCGATTATTTTCGGCATAATTAAAAATTATGCGATAAGTAATATCGACGTCTCGGGCCACGTCACTTGGAGGTTGCTGCGAAGCAGTAACAATTAACAAATTTTGCCACTGATATTGAACTTTTAATTTATAACGATTCTTTGTTGCAAATTTGACAACGGTCAAGAATGTACTTGGAATATTTTATCAGTTTTGTAGAGGGTAGACTACGGTCTCGAAAATTAAAAAATTTGATCACTTCATTGGAAACGTTGCTGAAACATACATACTGTACATGTAGGATGTCGAGGAAACTATGTAAATATTATAATAGCTTCTCGTTAACGTGTAAAATTCAGACTTCACTTTTTTTTCTTTCAAAAAATCGTTGCAGAGAAAAGCCACTGACTACCATTATCAATATGGCTTTAATATAGAAATGACAAAGAATAGTAGCGGTGATATTTCTGCAGTGAAAGCACAATATTCAATGCCCAATTATTATTGTGTGTTGAAAATAGGAAAACGAAGGGAATAACCAAATGTATTCTGTCCAGGTTAAAGCCCAAACAAACTTTTGCCTATAATCAAATTTTTATGACAATATGAATGAAAACCAAATTTTCATTAATATTAATATCAAAGTATTCGAAGCAAAATGGTTATTAACGATGTAACGATTTAATGGCATATAATATTTAGTCATTATCGACACAAATAAAAATATATAGGTGACCCCCAACTTTAAGACGGTATCCAACAACACGATTTCGCTCTAACACGACAAGTTCGCGAAAACCCCCGCACAATATTTACAACGCGGCTTTATTGTATATGCATGTACACGTTCGAATTTATTTTTAAAAATTTTATGACTTATTGAAGGAAGACAATAGACTGTCGAATCTCTGCGCTAAGCCACCAGCCCTTTGTCTGTGTTTCGTGGCGTTCACGGAGACGTCTCATATAACACGGCATGTTCTAGGAACCTGTCTACGATGTTATAGGAAGGTTACCTGTCATGTAAGGCGCTCAACTGGCGAGTGGCGTAAGTCCAAAATTACGAAAAATGAATTTATTCTGGAAATAGTAAGAATTAACGTTCTTGTTTTATTTGCCAATTGAACTTGCGTCTATTGTTTTATGTTCACGAAAAACAAAAGCCAATTTTACACCGTAAATAAAGTGACTGCATAAAGTATTTCACCAAAGTCTAATTTCAATAAAAACTCTTTGTTTGTTACGCGTCATTGCATTGCAGACGTACTTGTGGCCAGTTGGCCCAAAACATCACTACTCTACTTAATAATCATTTAAACTCATATTATGAAAATATTTTGAAAATTCTTGCAGTAATGTGTTGTTGCAACCTAGGACACTATTGTAACTTATACAGACACCCGCGTGCTTGGCCACGATTGAGAAACTGCACTGATATCTCGGCACCAGAGGTGACACTGGCGCTACTAGCACTTCAGGAAAAGCTTTGTTCTTGCTCGCAACTAAAAGTGACGTCGCTTTATTGCCCGTGCGAGTCATCCAGTGAAAAGTTACCCATCTGAAATCGTTCCAATCAACGAACGGGGACAAAGCGTGCTAACCGCCCTTTCGAAAATGATAAGCGTTGGAACAAAAGATACCTAGGGCGACTGTTGCACATGTTGCACTTCAAAATATTTCCATTCTCAATGGAGTTTCTCAGCAATATAGATTCTTGATATCGAATCAAAGAAATAAAATATACCTGTATCATGTGAATAATGTTTCCAACCCCCTGTCAGATGTGGAGTATCTTTTGACGGCAGTTTTTTTAAACACCACATGAGAATATAATTAATCTTTAGTTCATTCAAAAATATTGAAGCTGGAGTACTGTTGTTCGCCTATATTTGATAGTATTAACAGTTATTTGATCGCAAACATCTTCGTGCAATAACCGTTGACGTTCAAAAGTTTAGTATCACTGGATATTTCAGTCGTAATAGTTCCATATTAAAAAAGGGTACCTTTGCAAATACATAGGGAACATTGTAAAAAATACGGCGACAATGGATGTTTAATTAGCATCGCGTGTACTGTAATTTATACTTGAAGAGTAGCATTCCTATCTCCTGCGAAATCTCATCATGTAACATTGACTTCGTCTGTCTGATACGTTCCTGCTTTGCTCCTAATTTGCCTTCTTTATTTAACATAGTTTAATATTCTCTGAATTAATCCAGTTGAACATTTAATGACCAGTGCGCCTTACATTTCATGTGCACGAGATTTATAAAATCAAAGCTATGGAAGTTAATAATAAAAAACACGAAATATTTAAATTTGGTATTGGTGCATGGCCATTATTATATTGATAAATACCTGTGTGTATGTACGTGTGCGTGTGCGTGTACGTGCATAAGTTGTGTGAGCTCACACCGATTGCGTTGAGTGTGCACGTGATTCTACCAAAGGGCAATAGGAAAGGAATGCTGAACAATAGAGAATATCATTGAACACAACAGTCATAGAGAACTTTAATTTCTCCGGACTGCTTGTTAGAAACATAATGAATAATAACCGTTCGATGTAAAGGTGTTGCTTGAATCATTATGTTTCAAAGTCTTTAAATATTGGAAACTGGATAGATAATAATAGCAGTATTTAGGGAAATTTATTATAGGCAAGTAAAAAGTGGACAGTAAAAAGCAGTAACAGAGGAAAGGTTGTAGAAATATTGGAACAGTACTTTATTCCGCGAATACGGGTTTCTCATTTATAATACCAATTCGTATAAAGCTAAATGAATAATTTGGAGATTACTGCACAGCTTATGCTTATGTGAATATTATTCAAAACTTCGCTTGATCATTAGCAGATAGTAAAAATGCAATCTTTCGCCACTGGAGTAGCAGACATTGAGTTTTACATACGTATATGTATGTATATTGGATATTTTCCAGTAATTTCTAAGCAGTTGCAACTTCACTTATTGTCCCCATTCGATATACTTTTACCCTTCTAGAATACATTATTTTAATATATTTTGTACGTTTTAATATACATACATATCATATTATGTCTACATCCCCGCTATAGTAATCACAAGAATTTACTAATAATGTTATGCAGTTACTGTGGAATCATGCAGTTTCAAAATAAGTAAAAATAAACGTTGAATGTAGTACGTATTACATTTTATGCAAATAACAACCAAACAATGCAAAAGAATAGAGAACACGAGTAACAGATATTTAATTAAATGCGAAGAAATGCAAAAAATTTCAAATTCGAAACACGTGAACACATTTTTGTCTTTCATTTCTTCTTTATGCGTATCACATGTAGAGGACGTAAATGAAATTATTAAATATAAAGATACTCCTTTGCACCGTGTTCTTGACAGTCCTATATTTACTTGTTGAATGTATTCGACCATATTCTTCGGAGAGTTTCATAAACAGGAGCAAGTAAATTGTGCCCTATAGGAATTCAATCTGTTCGCAATCAACAGTACATGCAGAATTGCAACACAGTTAGTGCAGAATGCAATATGTGCAATATTTAAAAAGAATATTTGAGGATCGGTACTACATTAATGAAATTAAGATTTTGCATAATGACTGACTTGCTCTCGTCCTATTGTAAGCTGTAAAAGTAATAAAGGTATTAATATGCGAGAAACGGCTATTTAAATTAAATTAAATTAACTAATTAATTAACGGACGGATAGTTTGCCCTTCTATGGTCAAATTTATTCGTAGCTTGACAAACGAAATATGATAAATCTTGTCTAGTAATTTGACCCATTACAGAAAACGTCTATTCCTAAACGTATTGAGATATTTGTAAAGAATTAGTTTTTATTAAATGATAAAACTATAATAAAATCATCTTCACCGATGCGAAGTGCATGACTAAATTGGTTAGATCTCAAATAACATATAAGTCCCTATTAAATAACTTTCGAAAAATGTGGAAGAATTTAAAAATTGATGGCGGAAAATAAAAATATGTAACAAAATTGCTTCTTGGCTCAAATTGAATTTATTCAGTGCATGCATCTTACACTGGAACAATAATGCTTGTTTTACACAAATTCCTTTCAAACTGTAAACGAATAGTATAATTATAAAGTGCAATTGTGTAATATAAGATTTGTTTATTCATATTATTTCGTTTTAACTTAGGTACATATTCACCTTACATTTTTTTAATCAAATACAACATTTTCGTATGCAAATATTTGGAGTTCATGCATCCTTGAAGAAATTTACTAAAAGAAATTATAATATCGAAATTTCTTCGCAATTATCAGAATAATAGTACAAAACTCCACGTTCTCCAAGTAATTTGCCTCCATGTTTCAAAACGGAATTCTTGTAAGATTTGTGGATAGTCAAAGCAAGTTTGAAAGTCAAAGAAACTATACCTAAATAAAAGTTAATGTGAGGCCGTTCAATTGTCGCAAAGCTATGTATCAATACTGAGGTACAATCAAAGCGATGCAGATACGTATATATGGTGAAGCAAGCACACTATTCTTTGATACCCCAACGATGGCTCCAAATTCATTGACGGATATTTGTCCATCTTTGCAAGAATACGTGGCAGAATATTCAGTAAACATTAACATTCGCATATTCATTCTTCAACATTAATATTCCCATAGTCAGTTCTATGCTGGAACGAGAAGCAATTATAACAAACATCGAAGGTGTCACGATTTATAGTTGTCTGTTGAGTGTCAAAGGAACGAGCATTGCTGCATCATATTTTGGCATATGCTACCAAGCAGCTGTGGTATTGAAAATTCTGTGAAAATATTTCGGATGATTTCGACTCCGATGAAGATTTATAGGCTTCACTGGGCCGGAACAATTACTGTGCGATGAAGAAATATTTTGGCGAGAACCTTACACGTGTGAAAGAAATGTGGGTCTGGAACCGAATATACTTGAAATTACGGTGTGAACGAAGGGTGTGAGGTAGGGTGGCTCTTACTTACACTTGATGGAAATTTTGTTCAACCTTTTTTTCTGCGCCCCCCCACCCCAGAAGAGTTCCAATTAACAACAAAATAGTCTGTGCCAAATTTGAGTTCGATCGAATTACGGGAAAACGCACACCCCCAGCCCTTAAACATTGAAATAACTAACCCCTTAACGCACCGATTAAAACTTCAAAACCGGTCGTTTTTGCACCAATTTTTGTATTCTCTATTTTCTTAAGATACAAAAGAACATTAACAAATCTTGAAAGCAAACACAAATAAATGTTTTATGCAAAGAAGACTAAGGTAATTGCACCTACTTCGCTTAACCGACTTAACTCGAGCAACAGAAACAAATCATTTTCTTAAACCCGTGTTAACTCGGACAAGTGCGCTAACAAGTGGTTAATTAAATGCTCATGAAATCGATTTGTTTCGGTTATCTTCTAATTATTGACTATACTATATACAACAATATGTCAGACAATACAGTAATCCCTCGAACAACGCGGTTTCGATTATACGCGGATTTTCCTCCGGACAATTTTTTATTTGTTTTGGTCTGAACATATTTATTTCAAATTAATTTATTCTATGCCTGGAAACAAATGCATTCTTATCTTCTTCTCCAAACAGTTTGATATCTGTTTGAATTCGATGTAGCTGCTCGATGCATACGGTAACTGTTTCGTCGCAAGAACGGAACATATCGACGGCCAACGTTACCTGGCAAGCTTTAATGATCGGGTTTCCTGACTCGGGCCACGTGTCGACCAGACGACGATAGGCTTTCGAATTTGCTTGTGTACTTACGCATACATTCCTGTATATGTTGATCGCGGTCTGCTACTGTCCCTAACCCCCGCGTTGTTCGAGGGACAACTGTACTTGTAAACCTAGATGGGACACGTTTTATATGCGCATCACTCTTTTTCGTACAATGAATGGTTGTCGAAAAAAATGAAAAAGACCTAAAACATATTACACTTCTTGTATTCTCAATTTGGAAAATTATAATGTGTTTTAATTATGATTTGCATGAATAGGGGCGAAAAAATATGTATTTTCCATTTTACTTCTAGAGATCGATTTTTAATAATTTACCTATATTACGAAATATTTGGATTTTTAAATTTCACCGAGGGCACTGGGTAATTGTTATATCTACCTACTTTATTGCGAAATATTGCATTCGTGCCGACTGAATTGTACATTATACATTATTTTCTCGCGTTTATTTTAACACCTTGCCGTACCATTTAGCTCGACGAAATCGGGGCCCAACCGGCAGGGGATCTTTCCTCCATTCCATTCACGTGAGATTGGAAATACTGCGTAACTGTTTGGAATGATTCCGAGGTGCGAAAGATATGTATTTGGAGCTGAGTACTTGAGAAGATCGTGTGAACGGAGGGTACAGGGGCCCAAGGATTCGGATGGACGCGACCGACTATCGCCAAGGAATGTCTGCAGCGTGTACCCTAAATGGGTGAGAACAAATGAGGTATAGAATGAGAGGGAAACTAAGAGTGAAAGAATATATAGAGTGGATGATGCGTGCGCGAGTCAGAGTTAGAACAGAGCCGATTGAGAGTGGAGAGAATAGTTTGGAAAGTCTTGTCGGAAGTAGAGAATATTGAGTCGAGAGTATTGCGAGTATCGCGAGAGAGTTGTCGTGCGTCGACGTTTTATATTAATAAAGCTAGTTAATAGTCGAAGGAAACTGAAGTCTTACTATCCTACCCGTCCTCTATTCCAAACTACGCGAGGTTCACACAAAATAATTTCTGCAGTAATGTCTACAATATGGCCCGCATTTGATTCTGTTGTGTCTCGCGCACCGTAATTCTTAAATTAGAATATTCGCAGGGTCGTAAATCCTGCTTACGCTGGAACGCGACGATGTTCGAGGCCGCTGACTCTCCTGACGTTATCAGTTGAGCCCAGTTAGTTGACCGCGATGGTCGGATGGTAGAGATGGTACGATCCAGAGGACCAAATGATGAGCGTCGTGGTATGCGACGCCTTGGAGAAACGATGTTGAATGCACCGTTTCGTTGGGGTGGAGAAGGTGTTCTCCTTAGTAGTGATTCGGTAGACTATTTTGTTAAGGCTGACTTCCTCTCTTCCTTCGACTTCCCCTCAGAAGTGGGGGTTGTGCACGCTGATTGGTCATTTACGATAATGCCTAAATACTAAATATGACGCGTGCAATTAACAGCTGAGGTCGTGTACAGGTTTTAAGATTCTTTAGCTTCTTGACTTAAGGTACAAAACGATTTCCTCAAGAACAGTTTTGTTACTTGCGCGTCATAAACTTGCCAGCCATCTGCACGTTGAAGCTTGTCCCTTGTGCAGATTGCCAGGCGTCCCTTTTGGAACATTACAATTTTAATTATTTCGCGGGTAAGCCGTGGTACAATGCTTGTTGCCTCGTTTGGCGACGCAACAGATTCCACGAGTCGGACTCGTAATGTTCATGTTTGGTGCAACATTTTTATCACGTGGCAGACTCGTCAAAACTGGTCATAAACACGGTAAAGGGTTAAACGTCGGATTAATTTAATTTAACACGTCCAGCAATGTATACATATACATATATACATATATACACTCCAGCTCAAAAGTTTGGTACACGTTTGCAATTCAAATGAAACAATAACCTTCTCAAATCAATAAATTTTTCATTCCTAGTATTGTTCTTTTATAATATTGAAACTGTGATTAATGCAATGTCGCTTCAACACATTGACTTCATATTTAATACATCGCTAATAATTCTAATGAAACGGTGGCATATTAACGAAAAGATATGTTTCGTTGAGAAAGCAAAGGGTGTCCCAATATTTTGGATGGGAATGTACGTGTATCGTGTATACATTTCTAGATATGGCCAACGTATGTACCTCGACAAACTGTTAAATACTTGGTTATCTAGTGCAACTTTCCCAAACTGAAAGCATATTTCTGTTCGACATTTATTATATTCTACACCCCCCCCTCCCCCCTCCCATCGAGCGTTCGTTTTAATTAAAATTTATTCAATGAAAAAAATTCAGCGAACTGCCTATCTTTTATGTTTCTGTGGAAAAGGGAGGGTGACAGTAAAGAAATTACTGCTATTTTAAAACTAATTGCAAATTATAGTCGTAACTTTCATCTGAAATGTAATAAAAATTTTATGACCCACCCTTGACGAGGTAAACCGCCATCAGCGCTTGGGTCGCATGGCCACTTCAAAAGACTATAAATTTTGAAAAGCGCCGGTTTGGCACTCTGGAACGAAAACTTGTATGCGCCCTTTAATACGAGACAAGCAAACATTTCTGTGCTTCGATGCATACCTATTTACCGACTTAAGTCGTCGGATGCGATATTTGAAGTTCGCATCGAACACCGAGCGATACGCACGCTTGTTCATTTTAAGATTGACTTGCAACCAGATCGGTTTTCATGCAGGTATGTTATGCTAGGCGAAAGTGGAGAATGAATAAAACTGAATTCCAACTTTTAGCTACTGCAAATTGAAAATGGGTAATGCATTTTTACGGCAAAATTGAAAGTGCATTAGATACAGGGCACGCGTTACTTTTTTAATATCGAAACCAGAGAAGGGTCTGTGTCTCGTACAAAGAAAGCTAGTGAATCAGCTGAAATCGATCTCGTGCAGAGTGTTGCCACAAAACCGAGTCTAAAACTTTGTGCAAAAGTTACGGCCTTCTTTCGAAAAAGTCGTCGAACTATCACGCACTTACTGTACTATAGAGGTGTCGCGATACATTAATTGTCATAACTCATCCTGCCTGATTAACAGCTGCATAACGAATATCATAGGACGCATAGCGAACGTGTAGAGGGGATTATGGGCTCGTTATCATCCATGAGAATTGATTGATTACGAAATATTTTGCACCTGTAACACAGTAAATCAGATTTGCAAGATTTCCCCTCAGTCTATGTCAAGATTTATTAATTTGAAAAATGCGTAGCAACAAAGCAATCTCCATTAAGACAAGATCTGTGGACCTTTCACGTAGGTAAAAATCAGCCTCGCTGGTTTCACGTTATGACCCGCAGTGGGGCATAATTTACATTATGCCTTTATTCCGCCATCATCCACTTCCCTTTTTACTTTCATCGTTGCCCTTACGCCCTTTATCATCTTCTATTCTCCTCCTGTTTCTATTTCTATCCGGCTCCCCTTGCCCCATTTTTCTTCTACTCCGGCTATCTGCACTATGCGCTATATGAGAGCGATAAAGAAATGCAGCAGCAACGCAGCCCCGTTCAGAAAAGGGGATCGAGGTGTAGCTAAGCAAGACGGGCAACCAGGGAAATGCTGATCCGCATTCCCGAAACGCCCGGTATTCCGGCGGTATTGCACGAAATTGCTACACTCTGTTCGCGTCATTCCGCGGCTAGCTATTCGAGTAACACGGTTATTCTCTTGTTTTCTCTTGCATACCTTTAGCTTGCCCCTGATTCCCTCGATCTTCCTCGCAGTTATCGCGTTTCCCTTTAGATACGTTCCTCCCTCCGCGCCCGGGACGCCGTTTTCCAAGAACCAAAAGAAATCAAAGATGTCGGAAGACGTAATCTCCGTAACAATGGAACATGGTTAATAATGGTATTTCAGTGATTTGAAGACCTTGTTGGAGAGAAATTGTAGAATTCTACTTGAAGTATCGATTGATAAGTATAGCCTTATTAATGCCGAAGTAAAGGTAACATAAGGGTTTTCCTTTATTACTAATTGAAATCGTAATACGATCTACTGAAGTGGGAGTAATAGCTGGATCGTCTATTGTTGCAACAAATCACCGCGAACAGTATGGATGTGAATTTAATAATGCTGCGTTTGACGGTGAGTTTATTTCATTAGCGTTATACACTGACTCTCAAAAGTGTCTAGACTCTTGCTTATTTTGGCAGGATATAGTTTAATGTATAATGTTAATAGGACGATTTACCATGATAGTACTGATTGCTGTATTACAGTACACTGTGTAACGTACACTGATACGTATACACAAAGCCCAATTTAAATCCTTCCAGTTATAGAAAAATTCGTTTAGAAATAATCAAAGAACTGATAGATAGGTTGTTACGATCAGTTGAAGCAATAATATCTAATTTCTTCAAGGATGCACGGATAAATCGTAGGTATATTTGGTTTCACTGCACAGTTGGTACGTTCCTAAATCAGTTACGTTTATTTTATACCTTGTTTATTCATAAAAGGGTTAAATATTTCTTTCAGCAACAATTGATGGATTTAATCGATATTTATGGGCAGGTACTACTCAATTATCAGGGGTTGCTTAGGACAGTAGTGTAATTATTCGGATAGTAGTACGCGATGATTGTTATTTCATATTAACGTTTCGCAGCCTCGTCCAATCGGTATGTTTAGCTCTGAGGATGACACAACGTATGCTATAATATATCCACATTATTAGAAGTTTAGCGTAATACCTATACAGCACCAAATTTCCACCCTATGGTAGTAAAACGATAGCATCGGGGACATGCAAGACCGAAATAACGGAAATTTGATTTCCCAAGTTTGCTCCAATATCGTACGTGTTTATTTATTACACTTACACGTATGGTAAGTATTAATCTTCATTTCTCTGGGATATTCCACATGGACATTTTGTGAACATATGTTGTGAAATAGCAAACATTTATTTCAACGTGCAGCTGCGTGATTCCGTTTTAAGTGGATTACTAGACTTTTGTGAATCTCCAAATGAGCTCACAGTGTTAACGTTACCCTTGTAACATAATAGTCCTTATATTATATACAAGATGTTATATATGTATGACATAAACATAACAATGAATTATGATATTTTCCAAAAAATTTTGTTAGTATCATTGGTAAAGGACACACACAGACTGCATAATTGTTATTGATATTATTATTATCGTAACTGAAAATTTAATACGAGCATGAAAGAAACATTCTCACTTTTCGTAGATTAGATCAGAGTGTATTCTTTGCACGAAGTCTGATTTT
Source organism: Nomada lathburiana (assembly GCA_963667235.1). Lineage (NCBI taxonomy): Eukaryota > Metazoa > Arthropoda > Insecta > Hymenoptera > Apidae > Nomada > Nomada lathburiana. The sequence goes on from OY763902.1 coordinate 3,727,618, forward strand.
TAGTTTAATTACGTCAGTTTAATTACGAGACAATTGGGCCGAATAATCAAGACTTGGTAACAAATCATCAGAAACGTATATACTCTTTACTATACACAATTGTCTCATTATACGAAATAATATAAGTACTTATTTCTTATTCTTTTTAGGCCAGAATGTATATCTGCAGATACTTCTATTTAATGAAAATTCTTTTATTTAATTAAATGTACACTCGCAAGTGTTCTATTCACTAAACTTTTTAACATAAAAAGGTTTTCTTGTATCAGTCCAGGACTCTGGATAATCGAGATCCCAGATAACCACTGTAGAAAATAATCGAAACTGTGGATAATCAGAACTAGGTTAAGGGTGTAAAAATAGGTCATATTTGTGATTTCTAATGGAGGTTTCAATTTTTGTATGGGATGTACATATATTTTTCAGTTTTTTATGGGTGGAGATGTTATAAAATTGGCGGAACTATTCCATAAGTCTGTCCATAAGTCCATAAGATTGGGACGTCTAAACTAACAAATTCCGATAGATTTATAAATAAAAATGTATTATCCACAATGTAGCGTAGATTTCTGTTTCATTTTAATTATCATAGAAATGGCAACACTATAACGACGGAAAACCGTTCATGTTAAACAAAAATTAAATTGAAGCGGTTATAGTAAATCAAATGATTGAGGTATTGAACAAATCTTGCGCTACATCTGTAGAATATTTTATGGAGAACATCACCTTAAAACACGAGGGAAACGTAAAAGAAGGGTTAGGTCAAATTTTTTAGGACAGTCGTCGATGCATTCAGCTCACAACCATACTATCTCGGCCACTGGATGTAATAAAAGAAACTTTACGTTTCATTCTGAGAAGCATCAAAAAATTGTTCTAACGCAATATTTCCGATTTATTCGATCCGCAAGACCTACCACAATCTATTCCCGTATCCATTGCTGTAACAGGGCAACATGAATATTCGAATTTTGGAATATCGCCTTAATCTAACGTTCTACGCACTTGAAACTTTAAAAATCGAACAAAAAATTAGATTGTTAGCAATCGTGTGAGTGGTGTACGCCCTTAATCGATGTTCCACCCTCAAATTTTTTAGTTATAACTGGATATAATCATCGAGGAAGTCTTGTTGATCAGTTTGTTTCCACGTGTTTACAATATAAATATCGTTGTTTGGCTGAAAAAAGACTTTAAAGTACATTTCATGCATTTGTTACGAAGCGATAACTACTTATTTGTAATTAACGATATTCAATTTTCCGCTCTATTCGTTTTCTACTTCATCTAGTTCCTTAACAACTTTCCCATCCTTTTCCCGATAAATAATGGCGTGCTTACACTTTCTGCGAACCTATGGAATAACATCTGATAATATTTTAGGTGTCTGAGCTTCCCAGAATTTGAGAACTGTTCAACATCATCCTTTGTTTTTGAACAAACTGGTTAGGCTATGTGTTTTCCATGAATTGTTTATTATAAAGTGAAATCTTCGTAAGCTAGTATAGTAAGTAATTAGCGTAAGCAAAATTTATCGACGCGACTCTTCTTGTATTCATTCACGACTACAACCGAGCCACGGTCCATCATTTTATTACTGAAAATTTCCTCTACGTTATTGTTGTGATATAACTGTAAATACATATATTATTGTATATATTTCAATAATAAAAATGTTATTCAGTCTTTTATAGTTAACAGGTATTGCAACTGACTTTCAATTTTTGCAATACTTGTAATATTGGAAAAGGAACGTACGAATTACCACGATACATACAAAGGAACATTCCATCCATGCTATTTTGTTAGAAATTCTGTTTCTTTAACTGAAGTAATATCAGGGGCTGTTTCAGAAAAGTTGTACATGTACAAATACGAAGACGTGTACCCGTCTAGACGTGAACGTAAATATATACGCGGGGATGCAATTCGTATTCAATTGAACGAGCAAATTAAAAGTTTCGTACGAGAAGTTCTGTTCGTTCATGTGCACAATTGCATTTTTCACAGAATACGTATTTTCAAGTGTTTTCGTTAGGTCCTCGGTCGTAACAGTTTTTCCCTTCTCGTTCGACAAAAACACGTTTTTTCCAAGTTTCAAAGTGATTCGAAGAAACGGCTGAATGATCAAAAGTTTAATTTCTCGTCCAATATCATCGAGAACTGTTTATTTGGAAAGCGAGTGCGGATGTTCGACGGGCGCGTGTACACACAATCAAACCATACATATGCGCATAAACGCGCCATTCTCATTTAATTCAATGACCAAATTAAAACTTTTCTACGGCTAGTGTTCCTCGTTGATACAGGCAATTACCATCTCCATAGAATCCTAATTTTAAACTTCTCATCTCTGTCCCACCTGCTATCATCTCATCCCTTTCTCCCAAATTTATGGTAAGCGATTTTGAAAGTTAAGAATCCGATAGGAATACCGATGCAACTGCAAAGTAAACAGTCCTTGCGATGCACCGCCGTAATCTGGGATGAAGTACGAATAAAAGTTTTGAAAAGTTGTATGCAAATAATTGTCAGTTTATTAATACATTGCTGGCAGATTTATGTACAATATGTGACAGGAGTATGCGTATCATCTCGATTATTGCACTCAAATGATTAATAGCCTTAGCAATACGCATTTGGAAATCTTGATCAATAAGGATAGTATATAGAGTAATAAATAAGTTGTCGATTGATATGTCATGTATTAAAAAATTATAATTAAATTCATTGCATATTTAAGATCATAATGTTATTGGTGCCTACTCGTACAATTTATTTGTTTTACTAATTCCAATTAGTAATTAGTATTTGGATAACATTTTGGTAGATTACCTTTGCATACGATGATACTATTTAATCGATTTGGTACATTGTGAACTAATTTTATATACATTCTACTTATGCACTATAAGAACTGGGATTTAGACAAACAGATAAGAAAAAGAAAGAGATCGATGTTTATCATCTATGGATCGTCTGCTAAATTCGTCAATCCGGCGTGCAAACAATCTCTGATCTAAACACAGGGATATACAAGTGAGCAACCACTTGCGAGAAACCTCGAGTCCCAATCGTAGACATCTGGCGGCGAACGCTTTATCTCTGGGGCCCCGCAGATTCCACCATATTTAACTAAATCGCCTTCATTTTTGTTTTCAATCTTCATTATTCGCATAATTTCGTGATCTCCATTTTATTTCCGTCTACAGATGTTCAATTGCTATATGTCGGGTTATTGTAAATTAATAGACAGTGGTGATGACTTTTTACAAGAAGAACACACATTCACCTTCGCGTATGCTTTGCATGTTTTGCATCATTTTTGTGCCTGCTCCATTCCTTGGTACACTTTTAGACCTGACGTTACCCACACTGTTATTGGAAATTGTTTGCAAACAACATTTTGAAACGAAATGAAGTTTCAATATTGATGAAAAGTAGCGTAAAATAAATCAATACTTCAGCCAGTCTCTCAATGATGAAAAAGCTATTTATTGTTTAATATTTCTCGCGTGGCTTTACAAAAACTCCAAAATCATTTATGGTATTTAAGCCCCGAAGCTGTGGCATCGACATTTTTTTATTCGAGTTTGTCACACGAATCGAAGGGAAGAATGATTGATGCCTTAAATCGCAAATCACAGTCGCCAAACAAAAATATAAAGCGAATCCAATTGCCAACCGACAATATGCATGAAATTTTGAAAACGGGATTGAGCAATTTGTTTCGAACAGGACTGGAGTATTCCTTATCAGATTTGAGTTAGAAGATCAACTTTTACAATCCGCTCCTTCAACTTGGTCCGAAAAAATAGGTTTGAATAAAGGTTTAGAAATAATAAATATACTGCGAGTAGTAAATGATATAGGAGAGGGAATCCAATTGATGGAAGAATACAATAATTATCTACCAGAAATGAGGAACAGAAAAATTACGTTTCGGAGATTGTAAATGATTATCGGCAAAAGTTTTCAGGATGCAAAAAAGAGACTTTTACTGAAAGCCAATATGCGTGAATAAGTGGAAGTTAAAATAAAAAATTGTATAAGCAATTTAATTCCCATTTAACCTTATTATTGCTTATTATACATAATATATGAACTTTCATAACAATAATATATGCAAATATCCCAACTGTTTCAAGAAAGACTTTAGTTTCCAAAAAATAGACCATTAGAGTTGAAAATAAGAAATTCATATCTTTGTAGTCTCCATTTGTAAAAATTAATCAAAACACACTTTAATTTCCACAATTTGAAACACAACCGTGTGGGAAAACGGGCGGTACTACGGTAAAAAGTAATAGAATGTAAAAGATGCGTCCTGTATATATCTACAAGTTTTATTTGACATGTTTTTTTATATAATCAATAATTTAAAAGATGATCGGAAAAAACGATTTCATGAGCATTTAATTCAGTATTTTAATGTTTAAGAGCCCGGGGGCACGTTTCCTCGTTATCCCATCGAGCAAAAATTTTGCACAGACTATTGTTTTATTAATTGGAAGTATTCTGGGGGGTGCCGTGATGACAATTCAAAAGTAGAAAATGGGAGCCACCCTAATGTAACATACACGCATTTACGTACACTACCGGCAAAAGATAGAGTTTCAGAAATATGAAGTTCATTTCTTAAGCGGGAATCGATTCAAAATAAATATTACAGAGATCAGGAGTTGCTTGTTTCACTTAAACATTTTTATGTTTGAAGGGGCTGAACAGCTTTCAACATAAAACATAAAATTGTCAATTGGTACTAAACTTATTGTACTTCTCGAAAATCCTTTTCGTCTCTAGTTTTTTGTGTTATATGTATTGTTATCAATGTGGTCGCAAACGTTTAAAACCAGGAAAACCAATAAATTGGTTTTTCGACTGTATATCCAAAGCCGACTAATAAGTGTCACAAAATTTCCGACACTAGCATGAAACGATTTTAACTTCCTAGTTGTGGCATGAGATTTCACATATGCCGGCGTTCCATTTGTGCCGGATATGTTGGCCCATAGATAACAACTTCCGTATTTCCGTATTTCACCTGACGTTATTTTATGTGCCCAAGGTTTTTTCAGATAACATTTAAAAGCTTAAAGGGAAGAAGGAGGATATTTCATAAGGCCTTCCGTATTGTACACCTTGAAGGCACTATTTGAAATATTTAGATTTTTTTCGTTAAATTTATTTCGGCAGTTATTTAGAAATTTCAACCCCTTACCGACATGCAATACATTCATACACATTTAGACACAAACTGTATCTTCCAAAATACACTCGATCCCATCCAATACAGGTCATTACTCATTTCGTACTCTTCCTTACAAGAAGCATCATTTAATCGTCGTGAATGTAACGATCCACGCAGTGACGCATAAACAATATGAGTTAGTTGTTACTTGGCGTTCATTATACGTTTTCTGCTTGCTGTAATGATATCGATTTTACATAATAACTAATACAGCTATTGTCGCGTCCCAGTAATGCACCCCGCAGAGGAGGCTAGAGCCCATGGGCAAAGGTTTATGGCACGGTCGCAAGCTAAAGCTATTTTTGAAAATAAGGATTTTTTATATTAACTGCATTTATCACTTTAGAGTAGGTCCTACCTCAACAGCTTAAAAACATGCCATAAACCGAAGAGTTTCCGAAGGCACATCTGGATGGAACGGTTCGACAGCCGAAACATCAGCCGACGGAAATACCCATGACGGTCACCTCTCCTCACCGGGGCAAGCAGGTAATCTCCATCCCTTCCAAAAGACAGCACGCTAAGGGCGTATTTGGAAGGGCGGTGATTACTTTTACTAACCACTCTGATTGGCATTTGCAATAATCGAATGTCAACCAATCAGAGTGAGAAGTACCAAAACCGAAGCTTCGTGGAAGCTACACCGCTAACGAAGATCAGAATTAAAATATCATCGAAACAGTAACAACCAAAATCCTCCAGTACTTTAAATATCGTGTCGACCGGAACTGCTCCGAACATTGTAACTCACCAAGTCTTTTACTCTACGAATCACGTTGAATCCTTTTGTACAGTTTTGTTAAGTTTATAAATACACATATTTATCTGCATCTACGAGCTGTACTTTGTCGTTTGTGTTTTATTTGGGAATCAGTGCAACCATTGACCTCCCACCTCGCGTTAAACTAAACGTGTGGAAAATACAGCTATAATAAATGAAAATTTCTGTTATTGAAGCTATTTTCCTTTTTTGGGAAATGTATAAGTCGATTGTGGTTTCGGTGCCATGGACCACACGTGAGGAGGTGCACAAACCATCGAAACTCAACCCAGGCCATGACTCACGCCAAGCGTCAAAAACATTTTTACATATAATTCAGAAATTCAAGTCGAAAGGCGGGAACAATATACAGGGGAAAGTAGTCCAGAACATTGACACTGATAGCATATTTGGAGGTCTTCGACAATCAATGCGGAGACCAAACTCGTAAATAATTATGTACCTACATTACAGTCATAGCTGAGTACTTCAAGGGGCAAATACATTGAACGCTGCACGAACGAAAAATCTAACAAATGTGTTTAATATGCTACTAAACCGACAGAAATGTTTCGATTAAAAATGTTTTTCAATACGTGCCATGGATTTTTAAATATCTCTGAAAAGGCTCGACTGCTTTAGAATACATGAACGAAAAACGCGTGACCATTCAATATTCAAATGGTAATATCGTGAACTTTCTGTGAATGCTTGTACAGGGTTTCCTGGTTTAAAAGGGAGAAAAGGGGCAAGAGAACCTTTCGAATGTTAGGATATACCCAAAAGGGAATAACGAGTGCGCAGGACAGATTTTGTTGTGAGATTTATGAATGCATAGTGCAGGAGAGTCGAGATGTTTTGACTTGCACTTTGCATGGGATGGATTGCCTGTATTTTTAAAAACGTTTATCATTTTCATGATTGTCCATATACCGATATGAAATTCAGAGATAGCATGATATTTCAGCAGTTGTTCCACAGCGCCCTATTGAAAAATACAAAGAGAATTGTCAAAACAATCCTCCTCTCAACTGTAAACAAAGCAACATTGAAAGGAAGCAGCTAGGTATACACCGTCCCACCGAACGCATACGTTATGTTATCGTGTTACGAATGAATTGGTACAAATGATAGAAGGCTGTTTTAACAAAATATCAGAATCAAAATTGCCTGCCATTCTTATACAAAATGTTGTTAACGATCCACCGCAAATTGTGCTAGAAACGCAGTGCATTTTGCACGTGAAACAGCAGCGAAACAAACGTGGTCCACCATTGCTGCAAATTAAAACTGGTCCGACATTTTAAATAAACAAATAATACTCTGTATATTTTATATACACAGGGCTCGTCACAGCGACGCATCGGAAACGCGACTTCGTTTGCTGTACAGCCTTCAACTAGAGCGAACATTTTGCAATCCCTAGAATACAGTCGTGTTATCTATACATATTATCTATATATATTACTCCTCAATATTAAACACAATCAACCCGGAGACATTGTCTGCGCGAAGAATAATATCCGACCACAGCTTTATTTTTCATTTAACTAATAACCATATTGATTGCCCCGCTCTCCTTATGCAAATCAATTTCTACGTACCTGAACGCGTGCTGAGGTCTAGAGCAGGATTACAAATACTTAAATCCTGATCAAGATATGGATTGAGTAATCCAATAAATCTCATCATTGCTGACTCTAGCACTATCTATAATCGTATTGACTTTTTTAGTGGGCCTTTACTCACTTTTAAAAGACAAGTACGCAGGATCATCGGATAAAGTCATACCTTTGTACCATGACTTTTTGTACATGTCCGTTCTTTGTTATGTTATGGAAAGTCTTCTTCTTTTATGCCAACATTTATGTAAGAGGGCTTCGGTCCATTTATAAATAAATAAATAAATAAATAAATAAGTATTATATAATAAATATGTGAAAAAGAGAGTTGATGCGGCTGTACCTGTCTCAGACCTGTCTCAGTTCATTTTCGTACCTTGCAGGATTGACGGCCGCAGCTTGAACTCGCATCAGTGGTGCTGGTCACCAGCTGCGCCCTTGTCCTCACGCCTTGCGGGCGCTTAGCGCTTTGGCAATGGAAGGGGTGTTAGGAAAATATCGGTAGCTATCTAGGCGGAAAAAAGTTTGGAACTTGCTCCAGGCTTCCATATTTTATACGCTACGCATACCGGATGCGTCGTATCTAATCGTGGCTAAATCGTGATCGCATATGGCCTTATGCGCTATGCGTGCGTGTCCCCAAGTCGATGCATCGCACCGTGGACGTCGGGGCTAACAGTCGTTTATGGCCGTGTTCGCGTAAATGGTGGCGAACGATAAGCGCCAACACTGATTTCATGAAAATCTATAAATCTCAGTTGCTTTGGGCTGCTATTCGCTTTGCCGCTCTATCGCTAATTCACTTCGAACCACGCGATGATTCAAAAGTACCTTCGCATTTCATAAAAAGTCGAACGCAACAGTTCTGCCACGATACCCCTCTACTGTCAACATCGATCGAGTATGCATATTGCGGAACATATTCTTGTGGGAATAAAATCTACTTTCGAATCAATTACGTACCTTTAATTAGCCGCGTAGCGTGCCGTCTCCATCGACGCGTTACGCGTAATCGGTTTTACAACCCGAGAGATTCTGACGAGTCGAGGTGTTACTGTGCAGATACTACAGGTGTAAGCACGGTGCACCTGACAAATCGAGTGACTAGTGATGACAACAAGGCGAAAGAAGAGACAGTTTGGAAGCCCGCACGCACGAGTGCAGAAGTACCTTTGTACGGTTGACCGAGGCGAATCGGATCATTCTTTATTTCATGGTAGAAAAAATAGATAAAATTTAGAAACGCAATATTTTATTATAAATTCGTAGCAAGTACCCATTGAACATGAACATTTAGAATAAAAAATTTAAAAAAAAGTAAAAAATTCCTCTCTTATGGACAAAAAATGGAAAAGTGGAAATTATCCGATTCGCCCCGAGCCTGGGGGCGAATCGGATATTCCGAATGTCTCTAAAAAAAAGCAAACAAATATTCGTAAAATAATCTTTGGTTCTAACTTAATGATAATAATGTCAAAGACTGTACGTAGTACATGGGTGGCAAGTATATTGTCCTTGAACACCGCTTATATCAGCACACCTTTCGTGGCACCACTCTTCTCAGGTATTGCACTGTATCCAATCCTCCACAGGTGGATGAATGAACTTCTCGTTACAGTAAACGCAATGCCACTGTGTTTTATGTATGTGCGAACTATCTTTACCTACATGTATAAATTATTATCGCGTTTAAAGTCAGTACAGCTAATTAAATAAACAAAAAAAAAAGAGTGATCCGATTCACCCCATATAATAATAATTTAAAATTGAATAAAATACGCAAACAAATTATGACATAACAGTGAAAATTATATAAAATACTGAACAACACTAAGCGGTATTGTAAAACAATAAAAAGACAATCGAAAGAGGTGCATAGAAGGGGCGTGAGGAGTGTATGTACGACCTTAAACGATTTTTTCCATGGTAACATAACAAATTTCAACTGAATTCTTATTTCGATCCGATTCGCCTCAGTCTGATTTGCATTGCCTTTTTTTGTAAGCTTAATATTCCTCAAGTTCCCGACCCTGTTACGTAGGAAGTCTCCGTCTCCTTCGATTCTTTCGTTTTATGCCCTTATTTGGTAATCGGGAGTGCATGCAGTCGAGCCACCCCTTCCGCGATGGTGCAATGACTCAGTCCCTTCAAGATAACCTTCAGACTCTGCTGGAAGTTTACGTGCCCCCCACCATCTTTTTAGAACAATTTTTGAATATAAAAAGGGTGCGAAAATGTATCAACATCATATCTATTGCTACATAACTATCATATAGTACCTATCGGTACACATATAACCAGAGATATTAAAACTATACGTGCACTGTACGATTATTTAAGTTAAACTCTTCAGAGAATTAAGCTCTCTATGAAAAAATTCTATTGTATACTTTCACTTTGTTTTCACGTGTGAAATTACATTATTATGAGCTACATACTTCTAAGACAGTTATCAAATGCGCATTTACGTTGTAATAAATGGAATGAATGAGAAATTGTCTCAAAAGAGGAATATCCGATTAATAAAGACTATGTGAGAGTCCATTATTACTTGCTCAACACCGGGCTTGTTGATACTTACCACATCCTTTTGCACACACACTATTCTTCGATATTATGTAACCCCTAGGAAAATCATAGACATATGTTCACGTAGTACAGTCTGGATAACTGCTAAGCCGAAAGATACGGGCAATGTCGCTCGTTTGAAAAAGGGAGCTTAGGCCGCCTTTCTTCCCTGGACTACGCGTTCAAAGTGTCGAAGTTACCACCAGTCGTTTCATTTCCTCGATCCCACCTTCTCCGCTTCTGCCCCTGACGTAAAAACATCGTCCCGTGGCTCACAGTAAGATAGTGGAACCGTAACTGTAACATTTTTCTTAATGAAGAAATTAAACGGACGGTTAAATGTTGCGGATTATGAAACGCGTCTAATTCTTCTCGGCGACAAAGATTGCAGCCAATATTGTTACCTTATCCACCTTAACAGATGCAATTTAGTTTCTTTATTTCCGTTTGAAATGAAGAAAATAACAAGATCCGTAGCAACAATTGTCAGTGGACCACCGAGCTGTACTGCTTTACTTCGCGTAGCGAGACTAGGCCGAATTAGAATGATTGCACATATGTTTACGGTGTACGATGCTGAATACGGTAATACTTCGATATACCGTCTCGTTATAGATATTAACTATAACGAGTCACTATTGAAAATCGAATGAAACCAAAACTCGGTTGGTTCACTGGAGGAGATGGTCTCCTGGTTTGTGTGGCCATGGTTGAGGTCAAACTAAGACTGGTGACTTAAGACGTTGGATTAAGACTCACTTCCTCGTCGAGCGTTTCCTCAAACGTCGACTCGGAAGTGGGTTTGTGCATGTTGATTGGTCATTTAGAAATATGACTAAATACCAATCTGCGTGTTTTTTAAGGTGTATCCGAACCCTTCCTTAGCGCCCGAAGCGCGTTTTCTTGGTGGATGGGGTGCGACTTCAAAAATGCGTTTATAACGCATGCAATTAACTGTTGAGGTCGTGTATAGATTTCACGGCTTATAGCTTCTTGGCTTAGGAAATAAAACGATTTCCTCAAAAACAGTTTTGTTACTTGCGCGTCACAAACGTGCTAGCCGTCTGCACGTTAAAGGTTGTTCCATGTGCAGACTGCTAGCCGCCTTTTTCGGCACGGTACGAGTTTATTACCGTCGTTCGCAGGTAAGGCGCGAGATAGTAATTGTTGCTCGTTTTCGCGACGCAACAATGCTCGATCGACATACGAAGAATTAAATATCCCGCGTACCTATAATGGTAAGAGAAATGTCTTGAGACAAATATATAATATTCAGGCGGCTGCACACCGTGTATGATAAATCATTATACTATACAAGTCACTTCCTCAAATTAGTATAAATACATGTAATAACAGTAGATAAATAAGTGACCAAGTTTCCTTTTTTCTTAAATCATTTGAAACGATTGTAGTAATTTTTACACATATTCAATGATTACGAAAAATATTTATCAATTGCTCAAATATTTTCGCGAGTATGAATGCATTGGTGCGATACGCGTGTCAAAAGCGGTGCAATGTCAAAATTATAAAAATGATACGCATTCCCCCAACATATCAGTATGTATACATATTCATTAGAAGGCAGTAATTAAAATACAGAATATAATTATAAAATGATGAGTTGCATGTGTCGAAACTGGTAAGCTGTATCAACTTATTCGTCATAACAATTATTCACAAAAATATCATATTAAAATATAACAAATGCGAAGCACCTGAATATGTTCGATTTATATTATTGCGATGAATTGTTCTGAAAGAAATCATTCATACTTCCTGAATATTGTATTTCAAATGCACACGTTCCTATAATAATTAAATGTATAAGTCCGGGTGCGAGCGTAGCAATTTTGCAGTAATTTTTACAGATAGGTAACAATCCACTTTATTTAATAGCATTTAAAAAGTATCAAATTCTATTACGCTGATTCTTATTTAAAGTAGCTATGAAGCTCCATATTTACGTATTTAGTTATTGTAACACAGCGAGGTATCATTTAACGGATTGATTCGTTCTAGAATCATTTTCGTTAGAGGATACATACATACATATACAGTCGAACATTTATGATAAAAGAGAAGAACATGCAATTACGTGTATTATAAATTGAATTTATTACATTAAAATTTAAAGTGTAATACGTACAACATTACATTACACACATGTGCGTGTAAATCATAGTAGTTTGAAAGTACTAAATTCGGCTGGTGTGAATTGTTCCAACTGTGGAGTTGCTTAATGCAGAAATTAAATAATTAATTCTCACGTGCGTAATACTGTGTACTGTGAAAACTCATGAGGATGAAATATGGAAATTGAACAGTGACATATTAAAATTCATAATCTATATACATATGGGGTAGACATGTATAAAATACGAGGGCTATCCTATAATGTAGTATAATTGTAGCCTATATTTTTTTTCCAGGGTGCTAGACAATACCTGTGCAAAATTTTGTTCAGATCGGTCGAAAGGTTCAGGAATTAGTAGTGAATACACAGACAGGCATTCTATTTTGCATACAAATCGTGTGAGATAAAAGTATTTATACCGTTCCAACGTAGAGTATATGAACACAATGCGGTACTATAAATGACCGAACAATGTTAATTAGCTTCGACATCTGAATATCTGTTATTGCTCGTGCGTGCACAATTCACGCTTACACTTGTGTAATAATGTAGAACATATACTATATTCATTTGCATTAATTTTCCATATTCGTATTATACAAACCTTCACTGTACATACACACATATAATGTACAATAGATTGTACATTGTGCCAATTAACAGTAAATACTATATATGTTTGTTTAATTTGTTTGCAGAGGAAGTTTCGAGGTTTACGCCATCATCTTTGATGAGACGGTACAGGTTAGTAAATTATTTAAACGTTATACAAATTAGTAAAGCATGTATTTCAACCGTGTTTGATACTTGCAGTTTTATTTAAACTTTGTTACTGCCCTTCTTTTTGGAGAGAAAGTATTGCACATATAATACTTCCAAAAATATTTCAGAACCATGATTTTAATCACATTGCGATACCTATCTTGATTTTCATCATGTACGAGTTGAATTACAAACATAAATATTATACACATACATTTCTCAATACGTCCACAATTTGTTAAGATGTAATTCGAAATAGTGCAATTTTACTTTATAATGCAACAATCTCAGAGCTGCAACCGAATATACATACACACATCATTTTTATTGATTATATCAATTTTCAACCCTTTTCAACGTAAACTTATCCACCTGATATTCTACACATATTATATAACGAAGATACATTAAATAGATAATAGCTGATTAAACCAATCGTATGTAATATTGGACATTTTATGTCCTCACATTCACATCCTGAATGAACTAAAAGAATCATCAATCATAAGCAGATTGAAAATATTGCGTTGGACTGTAGTTTTGTAAAATGTGATGCTAGAAAATACATGCAAAAATGTGAATAAATTCATATGGGTCTATTGAAAGGCGGTGCAACAGCATATTTTATACATGCACGGATGCATATGCTACGAAAATTTCCAACTTTATTTGGAACAAAGTTATAAATTGGTCATGTTGCTAGAATCACCTAGTACACCTAATTTCACAATAAATCACATGAAATAATCAGTGGAAAATCTACGGCGCGACAAAATATTTCATATCAAAGAACAACATTAACACTCTCAAGACATTATACGTATGTTAAAAATTTGGTACATTGTATATGTATACACTGTCGCTCAAAAATATGTGGACACTTACCGTGTTCATGAAATTTGTGATATACAGGGTGTCCCGTGTAATGCGACGCGCGACTTTTTACCCACTTGCAGCTATCTGACAAACAAAAGTTTGGAACAAAAGTCGCAGGGTATAGAGTGTACAATAAAGAACAGTAAAGAAAATTTCGAAAACAGTTTATTTTCATGGCGAAATCAAGGTCACCTTGGATAAAACAAATAATTGCATGTTCGAAATGCATTCTGCCTTCCGCGACGCAATATTCTGCTCGTTTACCGAAGTTTGAATGTGTTGCTGCAATTAGACTTGCTGGATCCACAGCTCTGCATGCTGAGATGATTCTTCGTTGCAATTCATCAATATTATTAATTGCTGATTGAAATACAACGGACTGTAAATATCCCCATAAAACATTCAGTAATCTCTTCGGTGTCAAATAATGTTTACACTGCCTTAAAGTCAAACCCGACCAAAAGCTAAATATTTCACATTTCCACTACTGTAAAGCGTATAATATGTTAGTCAAAATATTATGTAATATGTGTTTTGAATTCGTCTCGATGTCCTCTTTAATATCGTAAAAAATAAATATGTGTTCCTATTTGTTTTAGCCAACGTGACCTTGATTTCGCCATGAAAATCAACTGTTTTCGAAATTTTCTTTACTGTTATTTATTGTACGCTCTATGCCCTGCAACTTTTATTCAAAACTTTTGTTTGTCAGATAGCTGCAAGTGGGTGAAAAACCGCGCATCGCGTTACACGGAACACCCTGTATAATGTATATATCTTATATTAAACAATATTTGTTGTTAAATTCTATTATGAATGCGTATGTAATATATTCTAATAGTACTAAATGAACAATTTAGTTATTCAATTTTCCAAAATAATGGAATGGCCACCCCAATCACCCGATTTGAATCCCATAGAAAAACTATGGGATCACATAGATAGACAAATCCGAAAACGATGTCCCAAATGTGAAAAACATTTGTGGGAAATCTTAGAATCTGAGTGGAACCTTATTGATACTGAAATAATGAAAACATTAATAGCCAGGATAACACGACTAGTAAACGCGGTCATAAAAGCACGCGGTGGATATGTAGGTGAAAAGATTTTATTTTTTATCATTATCGGTGAGATATCAATAATAAATTATTATTGAAATACATTCTCCAACACTGTACGAACTGGAATACATACAAGGTAATCAAATTTACCAAAGACATAAACAGGTATAAACGAGTGTAATACTTAAATTCACTTCATCACTATATAATTGACTTGCCGAATATCACTTGATATGTCAGTCAGAAACTTCAAAGAGAATTATTCGAATCGATTATATGTTATCCGACATGTAACCGCATCGAGTGAACGAGTTGATTAATCGTGGGATATAGCTGATACACTCGTCCTACAAGATATACGTTTAGCTACGTAATTAAATTGACTAATACGGAAAATCAGGACGTAATAGCGTGACACACAAATCCGCAATTACGTACAATTTAGTAGATTGGGAATTGAGGTATAAATACATGTGTATTAAATTATAACGTGGGTCGATTATTATGGCAATCAGTATATACCTTAATAAACCCTGCTGACATAAAAGTTCGATGGCGTAGAATTTGTTTATCCCGTTTATTATGTGTACCTTATTCCTTCATTTTTAATGCATGAAACTGGGAAAAGTTGTATATCAACTGAAAATTCGAAACTGGAAAATCACTGGCCTTTTCCTCAAGCCATTGATAATCATCTTTCTCATATAATTAATTTGTTTTTAACAGTAAATTATTTTTTCTCGCGCTCCAAAAGTAATTTATCAAACAAAATTGACTGAACGAAATGCTGTTTTCTAGTAATTTATTCATTCTTTTGTAGTTATTTTTGTTCGTGAATGGGTATATCGATGCATATAGGCATCATTCAATTAATAATCATACTATAAGCATATCTTCTATTATCGTACAGAAGTTCCCCTCTGATTTGTCACGGATATCTGAATATAATTGCAAAATACTGCAAATGCAGTAAAATGTATTTATTTGACATAGTGTTGGTCACATAGTTTAGATAAATGTAGTGAATATATGTATGTATATACATTAAATAAACATTGTGTCCCGTTTCATATCTCCCCTTTCAACTTGTTTTTCAATTCTTTCTTATTACTCATATCTTCTGCTTTGCTTGTGGGTTAGATTGTGCAATGATAAAGGTGTATTTGATTGATCTGGAAAATTGATAGGTAACAGCGAGGTTTAAGGGTAAGGACGCAGGATAATAACCTGGTGATTCAGAGTGAGTTAAGTGATTTACTTCCCTATTGCTGAATGTTTCCGTGGATTTATGTAGTTGAGACATATGGATATCAGACGGTCAGCCTGACTGCGACTGGCCATTTACGGTCTTATTGGTCGGGTCACATTTGCGACCGAGCAATATGCATGGGACAAACGTTTCTTTTTATAATACTAGTCAAAATAGACTACTCAATTATTAATATCGTTGTGCCGCTAATTACAAATAGTGGTAGCGTAGAATGCTGCGGAAAATAAAAGAAATGCAGAGATAAGATATGAAGTATCTGAATCTAGTTTCTATAACACTACTTAACTTAAAGTGAACAATATTTCAACGTCTATTCAGACGATACAACTACATTTTTTGTTAAACTTGTTCTTCGTGTTGAGGAAAGTGCGATACCCTAAAAAAAAGTGTTTAGTATCAACTTTCACGATGAGAGTTGCTTCTGTGGAAGATATCCTGATGGTCGTCGTACTAGATGCGTAGAGTCACCTATAAACAATTGTATGATACGATCTTTTATACACAGTAGCATGTGTACAATTCAGGAATACATTTCGTTCGCGTAAGGAAAGTTCGAACACTTTTGAAACAGCCGTTTACATGTGTGCAAATGAAAACATTCCCCCGAATAAAAGGCATTTGAATGTCTGAAAAAGATAACCCCCTGAATCAGTTTGCTACTAGCATAATATTGTATGCGAAGAACGTGGTAATTTGCGCTTGAAAAGATTGATGGTGCTAACTTCATCTCCGACTTTCATTTCTGTCTCGCGGTTCTAACACTTTGGCCGGGTACGTTCATTCCTGATCAATTCGTATGCACCCTCGCGGTGACACATGCCACTATGCACCTGCAATTCCAACGTACATTGCAAAATTCTCATTACCCTTGCTCGAGTGACACCCAAATCTTACCTAATGTATGGGGTATCTATAATATGTTGTGCATAGATTTTCTAAGACATTTGGTTTTGAGAATGTGCTAGAGATAAATACACGTAAAGGAAATATAATTCAACGATTGACTATTTCTGATCTCTAGATTGAAAACATATTTCGCCGAACTTCATGGAAATCAGTTGGCAAACTGTCCGGCTTTCTCATTTAAACAATTATTAAAAATTGATAGAAATTATTTTTGGCGTGTTCTTTTTTAACTAAATTACACATATACACATATGCACATTGCACATATGAATGCTAAATTGCACATATGAATATTCATCGGTCATTGTTTACCAACACAGTAACTGTTGGTACAATGAATAAAACTACATTTTCATCCAACATGCGTTCACCAAATTCCTTTTAAGGTCACTGCCTTGTCGCAGTATCATTTAGAACGTGTTCATAAATAGTACAGAAATACGAGAGATTAGAGTTCTTTTATCGCTTTTAGTGATGTCAAACATTTCGCAAGTACTTTTGTCAATGTTACTTTGAACATTAGTATTTATTTATAATGGTAATTAAAAGCTTAACGGCTGAAGTTCGAACAAAGGAAAACAGCGATTAAGCTTAAACGAAATTCGAACTTTTAGATTCAGCTACTTTAATCCTCAGAGTGGCGTATCATTATCTCTAATTGACCATCGGTACGAGGGGACTCGTGGAATTCCGTTCTTAACGTTAATCGTTTCTTACTAGAGAAAAGAAAATGACGCCATTTCCCGGGCACGGTAACCATAGAGCCACGGAATTGCCCCAAAAGTCTGTATCTCATCGAAAGTTCGACAGCTAGTTCAAGCAAGTCAATCCACCGTCTAACGAGACCATCGAAAGCATCGAGGCGTTTAGCTCTACCTTCCTCTATGTAGAAAGCTCAGATTAGTGCAGGACCCTGTTCATCCTGCGGTGATGAAATCCGAGCTTTCGTTCGTTCTCCCAACCTATCCTACCTTTACTCTCCCTCTTCGTCATTCTGTATCTCCTTACTATATGCGGACCTCCCTATTCTCCATACGCAGAATTATATGGGAATTATAGATTGAATTTTATTAGGGTTAAGGTGGAAAGTGGTTACCATTGATATTGGAAACGATTATTTAAACAGAATGTAGCCAATATGGTTTTACAAGGAAATTGATACGAATTTATAGTCCACGTCACACGAGGATGGAAACATATTCTGACATATCGGTTAAATTCTCATAGCGCAAGGTTGTCAAATTTTTATTTGCGGACTCTCACGTCTTATTCAAATTGTAATATTTCAAATGAATTGTAAATTGTCTCCCTTCACGAGTAAATGGAGATACTCAATTATTCGTACACCTAGGGATGTCTGAATAATCGAAATTCCCCAGCAGTTCTCAATTAATCCTTCTCAGATAATGTGATAAGGAAAATGAAGTGTGCGGAACGTTTAAAACGATCATTTGTATTGCAATTTTTTTGCGATTCATTAACATTCTTATTTCACTAATACAAAAATAATAGTGTGCATTTTTATTATTTTTATATCAGCTGATTAAAACAGCTTGGGCAAAACTCTTGACTCTTATTGTTAGAGTCCCGCTAGTGCTTTATCTTCAAGGGATATATCTCTTAGAGTTCCCTTTATAATACAAATTCACCAGTAGCTTTGCACACTTCATCCATACTGGTGCTTCTCACATTTTGACTCGTATAGTCTACATATTATGCAAACTTCAATGGTAGACATTTTTTCCTCAGAATTTGTCGCAAAAATGAACAGAAATCCGTAATTTGTTTACTTGTTTACTAGAACATCAATATAATTATTATACAAAATAATATTAAGATCCTGTAAATTACAATCCATTCACAAAAACAAAGCTTTGTTTTTTCAAATCTTTATATATTATAGAACTTTTGTTGGAAATTATATAGAAATTTCTGTTACAAAATAGTAGGAAAGTATGTTGATATGAAAGGTTAGAAAAAGGAATAAAGTGGAAAATATATTTAAATGTGGGAAGTTTACAAGAAACTTTCGTAACAAACAGCGCCGTCTTGAGGAACGCCAAATGCGCCCAGAAAGTCAGCGCTTAACTTTCACCCCAGAGGTGATTCACAAGAGGGTCCTCTACTAGGGTGCGTCTTTGAAGACGTGCAGAATCCTTCAGAATGGCGTAGACAAGAGTTTTTTATCTTGACCACCGCACAGTAGACATATCGAGCTGTAATACAATAAATATTCCATGAAGAGTCTTTACAGTATTATAAATATGAATAAACTGACATATGAATAAATGAACTTTGTTGCAAACATTCAATTGTTCTTCGTACCTTCGAATGAAACATTGTGGGAAATCTCAGCGGATACAAAACAAGTTTTCGATTGAATTTGATTCAATCTTATAACTCAAGGGAGAATCGTACATCCTACAATATAATTGTCACCCTTTTCTGGCAATCATATTTTCATCTATAAACTAACTTACGATTATTATAAATCGAAACTTAACATTACAATAAAAGCAAGAAGAAATTAATTCTTTATAATATACCGTAGCGTACTAATCTCTCTTCTTTATTAGTTGGAAACTATAAATCTGTATCAAGCCACGCCAGTGCCCCTACGTGTAGTATAATTTGCCTGAATTGGTCAATTTTTATTTGATATAAACTAAACTATACATTGCATATTGTAGATAAAAACTTTTTATGGTATTATCTGCTTATTGGCGGCAGATGAAGTTCAATTACTAATTGTATTAATCAGAAGAATTAAAACTCTTGGATTTGCCAAGTCAAATTCTACGAATTTATTTTACAAACTGTTCAGTTCGTCCGAAAAATAACACGATGGGCCCGAATAACATTTTTATGTGCCAACAATAACGGAGATATTTGGAACGTTTCATGTGAATGGAGCGCATTGTGCATGCCATACTTATATACCATTTTTCCTCATCTATTCCATTTTTAGTATTCTCAAATGTACGTTCACATTGGTGTACGTGAAAAATAATAGAGAACAGCTGCGAGTGTCTACGCAGAAGCCTGCAGCTGCAAAACTCGTATGTACAGGAGCAGTGATAATGGCTTTGGAGTGTTGCGGTTCGGGTTAGGTACGAAGCATCTTGGAATATACATAGATGCAAGACTCATCGTTTATTCTGGTTGCATGAGTGTCGTATTTGCCTGCGACCATTGTTAAAGATACAATATCCGAAGGAAAAGGTAATGCTAGAATAAGGAAAGGCGTGTCGAACGAACAAGTTCATGTTTGACGCGAAAAAATTATTAGCAACGACGCGGTACCCTACTCGAAGGGTGATGTCCATTGTTGTCAATACAAATTATTCATTCTCGACTTGCCGATGCATGAACAATGAGAATTGTATTGCTCGCGTGTAGTGATATAAGTAACTGTAGTTTCGACGCAAGATGACAAAACTTTCTTAGTAATTGTATTACGTATGTAAATTTTATCATTCACATTTTGTTTCGATTGGATATCGGAATTCTTTGGAACTGCCTGCGGTCGTCACACATACGCCATATGGGGATGATTTCCTATTGGATGTTATAGATGCAACAACTTAACGTAGTGCAATCTGTTTTGTGTTACACAAATATTCCTGAACTTCTCACTATGTCCTTAGAAATTGATAGTTGTTTCCTATTAAACGGAAAATTAAAGAGTGGAATATACATATACTGTAGGATTATTTTCCAAGGGAAATTGTGATTGGCTCTTTTCTCATAAATAATATTGTGTAAGAGTTCTCGAGCTGCGAGCGCCCTACCTGGGCATATGCACGCGTACCCAGCGGACACGATGGGCCACAGGACACGCGTGGCCAAGGCACTTGAAAAACCCGGACAGCGCGTCTTTTGGCGACCACGATGCAGCGAGGGCATTCTTGCATCGATCGCCGATCGGAGCAGTCCTGACTAGCTTTGCGGAACACAAATGAATAATAGTTCGAGTCAAGCATCTAAAATAGAACAGCGTTGTCTATTTACGACCAGTTCCTTTTCCGACATACTTATTAAGGTTAAACTCTCACAATTGCTTTATTGCTTAATATCTCGTAACACTTCTCTTACCCGACTCAATATACTTTATCTCAACACAACTCAACTCTATGGACTCTACGCTCAATACTCAACACAACTCGCACAACGATTCTCTATCGATTCACTCAACTCCGCCTCAATTCTGCTCTCGACTATCAACTCCGCTCTAATTCTGCACTCGCGCACGCATCATGCACTCCGTATATTCTTTCACGCAGTTTCCCTCTCATTCTATTCATCATTCGTTCGCACTCATTGGGACCCACATCGACACACACACTCTTGCCACGTGTCACAGTTCGACCACGGGTCACCATGCATCCTAGGCTCCACGTGCATTCCCCGAAACCATTCACTCTTCCCTAAATAATATACATTCAGATAAACATTCACTCGATGCGCATTCGACATTTCGACTAACACTCTTCATTCACACTTCGCGCCACATTCGATACATCCCTTCACACGATTCATACAAAAGCCTTTCATACCATTTCCACGAATTCTTGCATCCCACAGTACTTGATATACAAAGACGTATGGGAGGCGTCATTTGATTCGCATTTATCCTCTGCAAGACTGTTAGTTGTTTATTAACTTCTTCCTTAATTATTGGTCTTTAATATTGTCTACTAACATTGCTTTATCATTGCTAGCAACGTAAATATTCTGTTTCCTTAATTTGAACTATATTAAATGGTATCTTTTGTACACATCGAGTCCTATTTTACTGGCAAGTTAAAGCGTTAAGGATGTTTACTTGTCGCAACAGCTTTCTGCCTTTTTGCATAAGAAACAGGAAACAGTGGATGTAAAGCCACTCGATTTAAAGAATCAGATAAGTATTATACATACACCGACGCAGCTCTTTACACGTATACAGAGTGTTTGACTGCCTATACCACTATTCAACTAAAATTGAATAGAAATTGTACGAATTTGCTTCTTATGGTTAGATAAACTATTCCGATAGCAAATCTATGTTAACGGGAAACAAACCAACACCATAATGCAACATGTACACTTCAAAGTGGTATATGATATAATAAACATAAATTCCAAATTTCTAGTACACGATGCTTTAAATATTAGAATACTGAAAACCGCAATTTACTTTCAGACAACCTAATAATTTGCCCCAACAATCCTCGACAGATACATATACTATACAATAAGTATATACAATATACAGCAGACGTCGCTAGTCTAAAAAATAATGTGTTGCATAAAATTGCTTACTAAACGATATTAATTGTTAAGTTTACTGTGACCAAAGAATAAAGCCTTGTGAAATGTGGCACCCTAGCGACACCGATACTTCAGTAAACCCGAATATGATCATGCGTTCATCGAAATTCTAAGATAGTGTAGGTAGTGTAGGTACTATCCATAGATGGTACTTCAATACATATTCAGAACTGCGAGGACTGAGCCTTTTCATGCACAAGAAATATATAGTATGAAAATATTTTCTTAAATACACATTTCAGGGTTCAAATGTGCAATATACTTAAACTCGCCAATTAATCCCCGATGACACTTTTATTTGCGGCATTGTCTCGATATCTCAAATGCACAACACTGGGTTCCATGCCTCTATCCAAATAATATGGCTTTTCCGATCTCTTAATTCTCATATGATATTCAAATACATATAAAGTTCTAAACTTGGTACATAGACACGGTGAAAGCGTTATTCTTTTTCAGATAACTATCTACACTGATGACGGAGGAAGCAACATATTGCTTTTGCTAATCCCTATGGGTGTTTAAAGGATTCTCCTGTGGCATGCATTTATAATAGCTCGGATACCGGCGGCAGCTTTGGAGCCGCGATTAAACTCGTCAAGTATTAAAATGCGTTGGGAATTCATGTTTCTATTAACTCGACACTCCATGGTTATTCGATTGCAGCTTTTTTATTATTAACAAAATGCGGAAAAAATTTACAGCAGCTACTAAAGGGATGCTTAAAAGCTATCAAATTGCCCGCCATGGTGCACATCCAGTAGGCAAATGTTATTCAAAATAATTCATTGCTGAACGGAAACGATAAACGGACTTAACGGATAATTAGATAGTATGTGCTTTTAGTCTATAGCCACGCCATATACCACTTTCATTGGATAACGCTTGTGGATAGCGAAAAGTGTTGACGAAGGCGTATCATGGCCAACCAATGGCCAACCAATTTATAGGAACGGGCTTCTAAGACGGAAGAGAAAATGGAAAGCCTGCTAGACTCATCAGTAGAGCGCGTAGACGATATCTGCCTTAGACACAGGGATATAGGAGGTAGCAGTAGATGGTTGCAAGCAGAGACTTACACGGAAACGTAAAATAACGGATTATGCCGATACTTTTGGTCGTACCTTCATAACCCTTATGGAAACCGACAAACCGAAATATGTACCTGTAATATACCTATATCTACCGGTCATTTCTCGGTTTTCATATTTTATTAAAATCTTCAAAACATTTGTAGATAAGGATCTAAACCAGCGATCCTAATATACATATTAGAAATCAGTTTAAAGAAAGTTCATTTTTTAAAAATAAACGTTTCTGATGTAAGTGCCACGTCGTCCAACCAGAAGGTACCGCGGCCTACCCCCCTCCGTGGCCAGCTCTTATTGTTAGCGGCAAGCGAAGCAATGCAACGTCGGGTTGCTTGCTATCCCCCATAATTATTCCAAATACATGTTGTGTTATTTTAATCACAACAGCCTCAGCAATATTTTAATAAAATTTGCCGACCATAACAAGTAACAATAAAGAAGTTTTATAGTTGCATTAGTGTTGGTCTCACCGATACGTACCCTGACCCTTTCAGCAGCCGTCGACGTCGGTGCTTGCACTCTAGCCGGGCTCTTGAGCCTCAGGTCAGATTTCTAAAAAGGCAAAGTTCTCCGTGGGCCCGGAGTGCTCGCGGCCGGTCCCGAACTGCGATCCCTCTCGAAGAAATGACTGTAGTCTTTAAAGTGACACACGACAGCCGTTGGCTGTGTGACGTACGATGACAAGCTCTGATCTATGTCGTCTTAGCGATCACCCACAAGACAATAACTATCATAAACCGTCCCTCGTAAATAAATGTCGAGTGTGTGACCTCAGGTTATACAAGGTTGACAACCACTTTTAAAATTGGTGTTTATTTCACTTGTCGAACATTTCCATATCCTCGAGGAATAACATGTAACCAATGTCTATGAATCAAGTAGGTATCTCAAAAATATTTTACATTTCGATATCGATTAAGGAATTTAAAAGTTGTCTAACATTCAGTATTTTTTGGAATCGTCAGGTAAAGTATTACACATTACATGTGAAAACAGCGAGGTGTCCCCCACGTCTCGATAAAATATCAAAATACCTGAAGACTACTTATCACGTCGCACGCCCTCCTTGATACCAAAGGACTTTCTTTTAAAACAATTTTTGTATACAACAAATAATCTGCAAGTAACTTTATCATATTATTATACCTAGACCACAAACTCAGATATCGTTTCGTGGCTCAAGATATGATTAGATTAGTGTTGCAAGCAATTTCTACGCTATTCTACGGTAACATCATGACGATAAAAAATTGAGAGATTGTAGGCGGGACTTTGCTTTTTCTAGACAGGACATAACATATTCGAAGAAACAATTAATACATCTACATACTTTCGTACAATTTCTTTCCAGCATATTGTAGAGGATGTTGATGCGAATTTAACGAGATCAAAATAGAGTAGCTTTGTTTGCAGCAGTAGATGTGGTGAAGCTTATTTTTCACCTCGCAATCAGTCTATTTTCTAAAATAATGTACACATAAGAATCGAACGTTTCTCGATAACAATATTGCGTGAAGTACTACCAGATTTTCTGCTTGCCGAACTCGCATTGACACCTCCCCCCAATGATATTATACGATATTGTCGCAATCAACAATTTTTGATCGGGTCGGCGAAAAGATATAAGCTATTTTTTGCTGTAGCGTAGACTTTTTTTATAAATATTTCGTTTATGTGGGCCGTGGAATAAAAAAAAGATTGAAAACTGCTGCTATGTATGAATGGATTCAAATTGTATCTGTTTATTATACCACTGCTGAGAAATAAAATGATCTGGAACAGTGGGGTTTTCGCTAAGCCGGACTAAAAATGGTATGAAATCCGTAGCAATCGGCGGAGACGTTTCGAAGAAGATGCGGTTTTCCCCTCCTCTGCTATCATCGTGGAAACGAGTTTTCCGGAGCGACGGCGCTCTCAGTCAGGAATTACTATCGCGAATCTCATGGCAGGATGTTCGTTAGCAGGATTTCTTTTCCCTTCACCGAACAGCTGGCCACTCGACTCAAGTGTATTCTTATTCATCCGTTTTTCAGTCACTATCGGAATCCCCTTCGTCTCGTGTGATTCATCATTCGTTTCAGAATTCATCGCCCTTTGGAAAACTAAGCTTCCGTCACGACACAATGGAAACAAATGATATTCCATAAAGTATCCGTCGTTTCATAAAATCTTCAGAAACATCTCATTACTTGCGGTTCTTCTATCCGTTATAATTCTCAAAAACTGTGCGGACAGTTTTCGATTCCTAATTCGTGTAAACATAGCTTTGAAACACCGTAAAGTGCTTAGATGCACTACACTCATGGCTTCGTTGGCTTCAAATAGCTATGTTTCATATCGCAACTATTTTGGGTTCATTACGGATATTTATTTTTTAAGATAAATATCCGTACGAATTAAATACATTTTCGACCGCATTTCATAGTTCGAAATATGTAACATTTTTGCTAATTATTACGAGCCGGGATGTGTGGCAGCAGGAGAGGCCGGCGAGGGGTATATTACCCAGGAATATGGTTACCAGTTTGTTAGGTGCGCGGAAAAAACCTGATGCGAAATCAGGGAGCCGCTAGGATTATTGTAGAGGAGGAACCCGATGCGAAACCGGGGAACCTCTAGGAGGGGTTTCAAGGGCGGCAAACCCGATGCGAAATCGGGGATCTGCTAGGAGGTTGGATTATTCAGAGACGAACCTGGCGCTTGACCAGGGAGCTGTTCGGAGGTTGGTAGACTTACGAACGAACCCGATGCGAAATCGGGGAGCCACTAGGTTGAAGTAGTTTGCTTGTTTGGATAAAGACCTGCGAACGAACCTGATGCGAGATCGGGTAGTCGCGGGAAATGTTAATTTGCCTCGAAACTCTGAATTAGAGCGGTAAAGTTGTATCAATGGGTACGTTGTTACTAATACGCAAGGATTACGTGGTACAGATCGGTTTAACGATTCTACTGGATTTATAAGTGAACGTATTAAAGTTCATATTCTGAGTATCAGTATAAATACAAATGTTCCTGTCGCGATGAAATTATATAAAATGTGTAAGTTACCTAAGTATTTGCACGGTGTTGACGCACTGGCGATGAGGGGTCTGAGAGCCGCTATTAGAGTATACCGAAAGAACTTCAACCGGACTAGCGGATTCTAACGGGTTAATCTATGATTCGAAAGGTGCACCAAGCCCAATCTCACTTGATAGAACTGACTCTGTACGAACGTGACACGGCGTGACTCTACGCGTAACTGTGTAACTCTGAATCATCGAGGGTACAAACCAAACGGTTTATACGGTGTATAGTCCAAAAATGTGCGGGAACGTACTAGAACTTTCCATATAAGGAAATTTAGGGGTCTTCGTCCGGCCACGTCCGTCTCGGTCATGATGCAGCTGATCGCACTTGTGCTCAGGACCCCTTTATTTGTTTATGATAACCGAAAGAATTTTAGATTTAACCGTTTAGATTTAGATTGAAAGAATAACCGTAACATAATATTTATTATGGAACACTATTGTGTAATGTTCATTATTCTAAAGTGTACACTTGTGATTACTTTTTCTACAAAATAGCTATCATCATGCTGTGATATAGATACTACACATGCATAGACACGCCGATATAGATTAACTTTACATAAATATCAAATTCAAAAAAGAGAAAAAACTAAAACTGTGTATTATTTAAAAATGAGGGCATGAAATATGAAATAACATTATTCATAACAAAGCTATCGTGCGCAATTCATGAATTCAAATGATGTTGGTAAACTAACATTGAAAACTATTTGATATTATACTACGTAAATACTATATAATATCATGTGTCTCAAGAACAATACCATAAATTGAGAGACGGTGTTTCTAAAATCTCTTCGTATTTTCCTCCTTTCCTTATTCAATAAATATTTACGTTTCTGATGCAAACTGTTTACCAAATTGCAAGTAAGCGTGTTAGAAAACATGAGTTATCTGTATACCATCCGTCTTCAAGTAAATCGGTAGTTATGTTAATTAAAATGTTCGTTAAAAGTTTTACACTTTTCTGACGAATTATTGATGGGCCATTCCTCAGCTTTCGCTTGCATAAGTTATGTAAGACATGGAAGAAGTAAATCACAATTAATCAGTAACCACATTTCAGGTGTTTTCTAAGAGACTGCAATATTTGTTTTATCGAGCTCTGAAAAATACAGGTGTTTCAGATCATGAAAAATCAGTAAATGTCCGTCTAGTTATTTCAGTTATT
This sequence comes from Nomada lathburiana, assembly GCA_963667235.1. NCBI lineage: Eukaryota > Metazoa > Arthropoda > Insecta > Hymenoptera > Apidae > Nomada > Nomada lathburiana. Next base: position 3,755,483 of record OY763902.1, read on the forward strand.
ATTATGTCTGAATATCTACCTAATAAACTACAATTTCACCGTTTGTGTGTTTTATGAAATAGGATACACAAAATTTGCTTCAATTATATTAGTTAGTTACGTAAACTTTACGAAACAAATTTGATATACGAGAGTGGATTAACAAATTTTGTCTCGGCTTTGATAAAACACCCATACGTGATCATACAGAAATAAAAATTGAAAATTCAATTTTGCTATTTACTTACTAAATTCGTTGATTACATATTTCTTCGTCTCGCTTTTCATGCACCTCTTCTGTTATAGTTATGAACGTCCATGATTGTGGTTTGTTGACCAAATCTCTGTTTCCCATTTTTTTAATTATTAAATTTTAACCCTCACAATTAGTTATTACAGTTCCCACATTGAATTACTGGTATTCATCAACCGCTTTCAATCTTCGATACGTAATAATTGCTGCAACATTTTCTACCGAACAAAATTCAATAACAATTTGCTATTTGAAATGTACGTCTTGACTGGTCACAATTTCTGGTACCGGGTTCTATTAATTTTAACTAACAATAAGACCTACTACTTTTAACTAACTATTTGAGTTACAGCGGGAGCAAAGGTTTTCAGCCAACACCCGAACAATAAAGATCTATATTTTACAAGTGTTAAAACCTAGGCTGAATTACCATAGTAATAATGGCTAGATTATGTTGTAAAGCCTTCTAGAACAGTCTGACCAATTTTAAGCCATGCTTTCACTTCGTTAGATTGAAATTCTAGATTAAAATCTAGAGTGATACTATTAAAAATACGACAATAAAATTTGATTGATACTATTTAACAATAAGTATACTGAAATAAATTTTAAAAGTAATAAGTTTCAAATGATTTACTTATAATATTTGTAAGGGAAGCACAATGGTTCTTATATTCAAATTTCTTCAGCAATGATGATGCTTTGTCCATAAGAGAGTAGATAAAAATTGAAATAAAATATATGTTATTAATTAATTAATATGAATAAATACATTTGTTATTCGTTTCATGTGTATATACGATAAGACTCTGATTAACCGACTCAATCTGGCGTTAGGCACGCTGAAAAGCATGATGCATAACACGACGTAACAAAATACTTAAACCGAAAAGTGTAGCATATTGTTCGAAAACAAGTTTAAAGTAAAATATTACGACCATAAATATATTATTAGTAAATTCAAGTCACTTCACTCTCAATTTTGACACACAATGCAAACCACCCAATATATAATTGTGTTTGCATTGCGAAAATATTGAAAAACTGTCGACTTATAACGTTTGGACCTCTGTCATAATTTCGTATTACATTTCATTGGTTCAACTGGGATGGCTTTTCAAAATTCGTGCAGGACGTGTCGTTTGATGCCCACCTGGTCCCGAATCAACGTCGCCTCGCTTATCAAACTTCTAGCTCGTGACACGCGGACGTAACGAGCAAGTTCAGATATCTGTCTCACATTTGCATTTGAACCCCCACCGGTATTACACTTGGCGCTGCAATGAGATTATTATAATTTTATACGACCGAAAAAAATTGACCCATCGCTACATATTTCCCACTCGTCTACTTTTCGCTATTTATAAAAATGAAAATATGAAACAGGACAATAAAAAACTTCATATTCTACTTCGTTTGTTCCTATTTAAATGTATAATGTTTATGGTGCAATGACTTTAAAGGAGGAATGCTGTTCGGATGCTGGTGGGGTTTTTTTTGTTTTCACCGCTGATGGAAGCAGTGAAGGAGCACCAAGAAAGTTCTGCCTCAAGGTGGTCTTTCGCCAAATAAGAATTCGCAATTGTAGTATTGTAGACGGCACTTCATTATAACGAAGTTGTAACACAGAACATTGGTGGACACGACGCAATGAACAGTACAGACATAAACACTAAAGACGCACGAACTAGGTAATGAGAAACGAGGAACGTAAAAAAGATAGTATCGGTTGTGACTGCAATGTACGGATTTAGATTGATAATGTGCAACGCGACGGTTGTCGATGTTCTGATCGACCGGCCGCGCTCACGGATCCACGGACCGTTGGGCCTGTTCCGGGTGGGGCTGAGAATTAGCCCTAAATTACGTGGTTTTCCTAGTCAACAAGTAACGGAGATAGCCGACCACCGGCGCGACAAAGACGCACAAAGATCATCAGCCAAGTGCTGATGCAAGGTGACGGAAACGGGTAAAGGATTCCCGAACATACCGCCCGCCTCGAACGGGTGCATTCGAAATTGTGCCGTTGCCTGGGTGGATCCTCAAGCACGGTTGGTCGACACCCGTCAGAAATAAAATCTTAAACTAGTTCTATTTACATGGAGCTATTGGTTTTGCGAAGTTGTCTCCGTCTGGTGTGCAGAGTGGTGTCGTTTGGCCAAGGTCGGGTCACCGCCCGCCGTGCCGGAAGCCTTCTCGGATGCCGTGTCCACGTCGACAGGGAGGAAACGGACTTTGGAAAGAGGCCGCCTAAATTGCGACCGGCTCGTCTTTGTAGTGACGACGCGGGTAAGCCCATCGTCCCCTGGATGACACTCAGTTATCCTGCCGAGTTCCCAATGGGGTGGAGGCGCGAGAGGGTTCCGGAGCAGGACGATTTGGCCGACCCTGGCCAAACGCTGCACGGTGCGCCATTTGGGCCGCTGCTGCAACGTATGCAGGTATTCCTGCATCCACGACCTTCAGAACTGCTCGGTGGATCGCTGAACCACCTACCACCGCGATAGACGAGTCTCGTGTACGTCCAGGACACTGGGCTCAGGCGACGCGATGAACGACGCGCCGATTAAAAAATGCCCCGGCGTGAGCGTCCGATAGTCGTCAAAGTGCTCGGATACGGCACAAAGCGGTCGCGAATTCAAACACGCCTCGATCCGACACAGTAGCGTGGTGAGCTCTTCGATCGTGAGCGTGTGCGCTCCTACGCACCGCATTAAGTGGTGTTTCACACTTCGGACGCCCGCTTCCCAGAGCCCGCCGAAATGCGGGGCAGCTGGGGGCAAGAAATGCCACCCCACTTTATCGGATGCGAGGCGGCTGAGGACGTTTGGATCGCGAATAGCACTTCGGTGTGCTTCGCATAGCTCGCGTTCCGCGCCTCGGAAATTTGTGCCGTTGTCCGATCACATGGACCGCGGGCGGCCACGTCTTGATACGAATCGTAAGTTGCAAGGAATGCAGCGGCGCTGTAATCGAGCGCCAGGTCAAGATGGACGGCCTTCGTCGCCATACACACAAACAGTGCTGTGTAGCATTAATGCGACTTGTGACAGCGCCCCGGAGCGATTCGTACCAAGAGCGGCCCCGCATAATCGACTCCCGTGTGGACGAACGCGCGTGATGCTGCGACGACTCGACTCGCCGGAAGGTGCCCCATGTGCTCCGTTGGAATCTCCGCTTTCGCGCGGGTGCACGAAACGCACCGATACAACACCCCACGGACGGTTCGTCGCGCGCGGAGGAGCCACACCCGTTCCCGCAGCGATGCCAAGGTTAAGGCTGGACCACCGTGTAACGTTTGGAGATGGTGATGGGAGATCAAGAGGGAGACGATGGAATGTGAGGCAAGGATGCCGGGATGCCTTTTGTCTGCCGGCAAGGTGGAGTGACGGAGGCGACCTCTAACTCGCAGCAAACCGCCAGCATCCACGTATGGATTTATAGAGGCCAGGGAACTTGAAGTCGCTATTGCAACGTTCGTAGCGAGCGCCGCCACCTCCTTCGGGAAAAGATGCAGCTGGGTAGATCGGAGCCAACCAAAAGCTTGGGCCACGAGGAGCATCGCTCGGAAAGATCCCACATCTCGGATGTAAGCACGGAGCCTATAAAAACGCGGCGTCGCTCCTCTCGAGTCGTCACGGGCAGAGCCGTCTCCTGCACCGGCGACCGATCACGAGGTAACCGCAACCCGGGAGAGGGCCCTCCCACCACAACGGACTGTTTACGAGTTGAGGCGCGTGGATACCCCGAGAAGCGCAGTCTGCGGGATTTTCCCCCGTGTGTACCTGGTACCCACCGGAGTCCGGGAGAATGGTTTGCATCTCCGAAACGCGATTCGCGACAAATGAGGTCCATCGCGACGGAGGTTGGCTTAGCCAAGCTCGCGTCACCGAGGTCGCCGAGCTGTAGAACGGATCGGACGAACACCACGAGACGTGCCAGCAGAAGGGCTTACATTAGCTCGAGGCTAGGAATGCTCAAAGTTTTGAGCGGAGCCACTTGGGACTTCGCCACAAGGAGCGAAGTAGTGGGGGTAACATCTTCGGTTACCACCCGGATGTGGCAGTTGGAGTTGTCAGTGATCCAGACAGGATCCAGTCCAAGGCCGTGTTTTGAGCTATTGTCTCGCCGCGAGCACCTTTGCGGACTCCCCCGCGGACCAGCAGACCGTACAAATCTGCGCCGATTAATACGTCGATCGGTTGGGAACTGAGGGGGTCCCTGTCGGCAAGTGAGAGACCGGAGATGCGTCGCCATCTACGGGGCGACACGGTTGGCGTCGGTATATACCGTGTTAATGTCCTGAGCACCAGTGCCGTAGTCGAGAACATCGGACCGTCGATATGGTAAGGGGCGATCGAGATCGACACCGCGTGCCGAACATGCGTTTGCGTGTCGTCGACTCCCCGTATACAAATCGACCGGTTGAGCTTGGGCAAGCGGAAGCGCTGGACCAACCTCTCGACAATCACGCTTGTTGCCGAGCCCTGGTCAAGCAATGCGCGTGTCGTTTCAAATTCACCGTGCGCAGTATACGCCCGAATTGTTGCTGTTGCTAGCAGAATTTTGGATACGGATGCAGCTGGATCTCCAAACAAGTGAGAATCCATTCGTTGTAGGCGTCCTCGGCGGCTGCAAACTGGTCCTCGACGAAGTACTGGTGGGCCGACTTCGTCGAGGAGTCGCACTGGGCGACGATGACTGCGTGTCGTCGTCTGCAGGCTCGTTTTCCTCCAGGCTCGCCATGCAACGGCGGAGGACCGCTGCGGTCGTCTTCTCCTTCCCGAGCTTATTCAGATTGGTGACGGTCTGCCTGATGGAGTGCATGACACCGCTTCCTGCTCTGCCATTACGATATGGAGACTTTCCATTGCTTCCGTTCAGGGAGAATCCGACTCGAAGGACCAAATGATCGGATGCTGGTGGGTTTTTTTTTTGGTTTTCCCCGCTGGTGGACGCAGTGAAGGAGCACCAAGAAAGTTCTGCCTCAAGGTGGTCTTTCGCCAAATAAGAATCCACAATTCTAGTATTATAGACGGTGTTGCGTCGCGAAATAAACGAGCAACAACTGCTTCGCGTGTCCTACCTGCGAACGAAGGTAATAAATTCATACCGTACCAAAAAGGGCGACTAGCAATCTGCACATGGAACAACCGTCCACGTGCAGACGACTAGCACGTTTTATGACGCGCAAGTAACAAAACTGTTTTTGAGGAAACCGTTTTATTCCTTAAGCCAAAGAGCATAAGCGCCAAAATCTTCTACGACCTCAACAGTTAATTGCACAGCGTCATAAACGTGGATTCCCAAAGGGGGGCTCGACGCCGAGCCCCAGCAGATGTCGACCAGGTCAAGTTTCGACACCCCTGCGGAATTTCAAAAACCGACAGCAAAGTATTAAGGACACACCCACCTTCGAGAACCGCACCTCGGCTCAAGGGAAAGGTGTGACTTCACCCTCAAAGCACGCTGATTGGTAATTAGACAATTTTCCGAAACGTCCAATCAGCATGCATAAAAAACGCTTCCGAGTCGACGTTTGAAGAAACGCTCGACGTGGAAGTCAGTCTTAGTTTGAGCACCACCACCACACCAAACAGAAGACCATCTCCTCCAGTAAACCAACCGAGTCTTGGTTTACTAAGCTTTTCAATAGTGACTCGTTATAATTAATATTTGTAACGAGACGGTATACCGACGTATACCGTATTCCAAGTGTCGCATACCACGACGCTCAACAGACGGCACTTTATCAAAACGAGGGTGTAACACAGAACGTTGGTGGACACGACGCAATGAACAGTGCAAACATAAACACTAAAGACGCACGAACTAGGTGATGAGAAACGAGGAACGTAATAAAGATAGTATCCGTTGTGACTGCAATGTACGGATTTAGATTGTTAACGTGTGACGGTTGTCGATGTTCTGATCGACCGGCCGCGCTCTCGGATCCACGGACCGTTGGGCCTGTTCCGTGTGGGGCTGACAATTAGCCCTAAATTAGGCTTCCGCGCCGGTGGTTTTTCTACTCAAGAAGGACCAGATATGGCCGACCACCATGGTGCACCGGCGCGACAAAGAGACACAGAGCATCAGCCAAGTGCTGATGCAAGGTGACGGAAACGGGTAAAGGATTCCCGAAGAAAAGCAGTTGAAGAGAAATTTACGTTTGTGTCGTCATCTTCTCCGAGCTCTGTTAAGGTCGCCATTATTTTATTGCAGCAATGCATATACCTTTTCTATCGTATCTTGTATTGGGTGAGAAGATAGATATTAGCATACCTAGATTCTGACTTTCAGGTGACCTTGAATACCAGAAAAGTGATTATACTCGAAATATTAGAGTGGTAAGCGAACTTACCTCTTTATTCGCGGGCCATTCAAGTGCTCAATAAAGGCAAGCTCATCCGATCAGACGCCATTAGAGTTTTTTCTTTGGAGCCTGCTGAAAGGACATATTTATCGCCAGCAACCTACCACTCCTGAAGGCGCGGCCAGCTCAGTAATTGGAACTTACGTCGCTATTAAATCAGAGGAAAGTGACTGTACAAAAAAATTTCTCCGCGACTGTGTTCTCCCTTCGAAGCCGTTCAAATTGTTCCATAAACAGTTTACATGCCATTAAACACAAACGAGATAATTAAGAGATACCCTGTATAATGAAGCAGTGATATTTTCGAGCCAATATCAAATATTAGGCATAAAGTTGCACTGGAATTGGTCATAGTCATAAGTCAATTACATAGAGTGCAGCATGAAACTGAGAGAAACTGTATATTTTAAACTGCTTGTGGCAAAGAATATCATAAAATACATACAATTAAATATTATAGGGTCCTGCATATTCATACGAAAAGTTGCAATTGCATTTTTGCCTTTAGCCCCACTATACAGCTCTCGTCTCTCTAATTAGCGCAGTTTCTCCCTTTCAACAAAAGTATACTAGGTTCAAAGAGCTTCATACTATTAACTGAGAAGTTATGGCAATTTGGAATCCGCATTTAAAATACGTAATGAATCGCAGTAGAGTAAAGTTTAGGGACAGTGGAGAAGCATTTAGATGTTCTTTTAAATAGTAAGCGTTGAATGACAATAGGTATGTCTTGCACTGGTCGATATTAGAAATCGATCCCTCTTTACAGACGTGGTACTGATGGATTACTACGCGTGAGGCACTGCGAAAGAATGAAACTGCATTAGAGTGCTAAAAAAAGCAGGACAAATAGCTTTGAAAAGCTCAGACAAATTTTTTAGCAAGGAATACGAAACTGTGTCGATTAATGGACTGTGAGAAGTGCAGGATTCCATTTAAAAAATGAGTACAGTTCCAATTTTCAAATACATTGGAGATTTCAAATGGGACAGCTTGTAAAATACCAAGAATGTCGAATACGATTGTTACAAACTGATACTTCCTATTCAATGGAATACTAACTGAATATTAAATAAATACTTGTGGAGGACTCGTAATAATGTTTGTCTAGCCAACGGAAATGTATAGAAACCAATGTGACAACATGTTGTTGGACGCTCGCTATTAACTCCTAAACCCTTTGGCCGGACTCTAATAAATTTTGCATTCCTTATATGTTAATTAATCTCTAGGACTTGGGGAAAATGTAGGCTTCTATGAAGCCTTGACACACAATTCCCTCCACCTGATTGTATCCCCTTGACACTTTAAGTCTTAAGTTATTCTAATTTAAGTTTAGTGCATTATCGTGTAAGTACCTAAGCATTGCTAAATAATTCACAAGGGCGCAAAATTATACAAAAATATTATACTGTGATATATTTAATGGCTGCAATAAAAGGAAAAAAATGGAATTTGTCTCAAAACCGGTGGATTTCAATTGATTATCATAAGTGTCTGTGCTTTTTATATAATTTTAGCCTAGGCAGCAGAATTGGAACAATGTCGAAAAGTTTAACCTACTGCATAGTGCAAGTCATCAGACTTTTCCTATGAACTTACAATTAGTACATACTTAATTGCACTGGCTTAACCACTTGATCTCTTTTTATGATTAGATTTACGGACATCATTTGTATACATATTTTTACTGACACTCCTTATACTAATAGTTATTAATTAATTCAAATGAAAAATAACATACGATTTAATTGTTCAATACTAATTGACCTTCATTAATCTTTTCCTTTCGAAATTTGAAATCCATCAAATTGGCGGGTTCCGGAAATCCGGTGTTAAATTCTTGCATATCATAGTTCTTGGAGTCATTTCGAATGTACCGAGTATCGGAACACGATAACAGATACGTAATAACAGATACGTAAAACAGTGGTAAAAAGGGTGAAGGCTTCTGCAGTACGAAAAGCGTGGTGCTGCTCTTCATCTAGAAACCTGTTTTGAGATGAATCATACAAACTGTAAGGGTATTTAAATACAACTCCTCAGGCAGCTCTGAAGGTGCTTAAAGAAGTGCACCTTTGCAATCGACGTCTTCGTTAACGATCTCCACTGCATTAATTGAAATCAAGATCGCGTCGATTCTGTAACCACGTTCGAAGCCCGCGGACCATATACTGGATACTCGCGTGTGTACACGCAGGCATTTTGTCGAGCTTTGGTGGGAGAAAGAGCGATGGGTAGGCGTGGAAAGGTAGAGCAAAAATTGACGAAGTCTAGGAGGCAAGGGCCAGAAAATGCCCCGAGCGATGCCTAATGAGCTTCCTGCAGCATCGAGTCGTCGCCCCTACTGCCATTCAGGATCCATGACAGCACGGTGATTCAAAATCCGAGCGAACGAGATCCGAGGTAGGGATGAGATTCGCGAAGTCGGTGACAATCGGCAGCTAGCGTGGCTATTGTTTCAACGAACCGAGCCGGTACCAAGAGAGACTTTCGAAACCTTTTAATAACCCGTTCTTCCCTTGGATGCTTTTCTGGGGGGGTTTTTTTTTCACGTTCGTTTCCTTCTTCAGCGAGTTGGTAAAAGTCGACGCGGGTGGCAAGTAAGACGAGCCGGTAATTATGCATGTTTGCTTTCGCTACAGAAAACGAGTCTAAAGTTTCTTTTCAGGCTCCTTATGAAGTCGGCGATGATGTAAGCAGAAAGTCTGGGCAAAGGAATTTTTTTTCCTGTAGCACCTCGCGCCAAATGACTTTTGATCAAGATTTTACGATGACTCGAGTTAACCGGCGCGGCGTCTTTGTATTATTACAAATGCAGCTTGAGCTCTCTGTTCAGTTTACTGTGTTGTTATTCGCGTAATGCTATGATATTGTATTTATTCTAGCAGCGTATAGGGAATCCTAACAAAGGCAGCCGTATATGCATGCATTAGGATGGTGATTACTTGATCCAAATAAAGTTTTAACGCTTTCCATCCAAACTTATTTAATTCAAATATAATGTTGCATTTATAAAAATCAATTTTGCAGATAATATTAGGCTAATAAAGTCGATTTCTTAATATGAAAGATTCTTCTTCCCGAATTGCTGGATCGATAGCAACAGATACTGTTTTTGTCCTGCGTTTGTGGTATGCAACATTCATTACTGAGAATTGTATAATGACACCAGACAATCCGACCCTCATGCCACAATTCATAGAGAGTCTGGTGTATAAATTCGTGATTGAAAATATTAATAAGCGAGTAGCGAGCCCAACCACATTATGAAATGTACTACAATTTGAACCAGACCCGTTTTTCAGCATACAGAATAAAATGTTAAGCTGCCCCAGCAATATTTTAAATGTTCAATTTTAAGCTAAATTCCTCTCGTTAGCAAAATTCCACAAGATACATAATAAAATAATAATCACGTTACATAATACAATAATAGAGTAACGTATAAATGCAGGTTTAGTCCCTGCATTTGCGTGGACGAAATATTTTTAGTTGTAGTTACAAAAATTGATGTATTTTACGAGTAACTTATAACCCATGTTTGATAGTTGAATGTGTTTGTTGGTTATCGAAACAACATTCGAAGCCAAATTTCCGGACAAATATAGAATATTAACAAAATGGCTATTTATTATATTTGCTGCCCGTCGTTAATATACGGGAAATCTAACAAATCTAATCCTCGCATGTACTCTTGTAGCATTTACCTTATAAGGCATACCTTAAAATTACATTTCATAACAATCCGTATGTACACTTTGTCGCTTTAGCAGAAGTGAAATCTCGAGGGTCTTATGGTTTTTAATAAACGATAAATTAAAATTCCTCTTGCCAAACCACTTAACCACGAAATAGTGCACGTAATACTTTAATGAAATAATATCTCTCCGTACGGCAACGACGAAAAGGAGGAATGAAACTGCGATGCCATTTTATTGAAATAGTTCTGAACTAGTTGTGGAAGTATAAAATTGAACAGCCCCGTGTATTTCCGTTCGATGCAATTAGTAAATTGTTTGATCAATAATACAACTCTATAGATGTTTAAAATGTTGTCAATGAAACAACGAATAAATAATTGGTATACACTCGTTATGGCACTGGTTCGCAACCACATCCAAGGGGGTTGCGAAAGTGCTCTTAAGAGAGAGTTTTAATGACAATTTTTCTTATTTGTTCATTTTAACACGGTTACATTATCATATTCTGTTAATGATGTAATGCTAATTATAAATAAAAGAAAGGGTATTCAATAAACCTATAACTTTCTTAGGGTGCTTTTTTTACTTTATTAAATTCACTTTACCTTATACATGGAACTTCTGTCTAGGACACTTCTGTAGAGTATTCAGCATAACGGTATCTACGATTGTTTTACCTAATCAGGTTAAAACAAGATTTATATTTATAGAGCTAAATAACCTTTAGCTGTTAATAAGTGGCATCCGTTGTCTACGAACAGATACTTGATCTTGATTAAAGAACCGAAATCGCTGTGAATTTTTTAAGTAGACTCGTACAAGTTATTTTTAACTTCCCGAAGGAACTGGAAACAAATTCAATGGTGATGCACGATGCCACATTTATTAATGTTTTAGGAATCGAATAATGTTATTGCAGTTCGAGTGGACAGTAGACAATTGAATAAAATCTGGAACAGACGAAGTTAGACGTAATCAGTTGACTGATTTGAATGCGCTGTCCAATTACGATAAAATAGATACTGTAACTTTAACATAATTTACAGGTGTGGACCCTTTATAAAAGTAATATTAACAATTACTATTAGATTTTTTCTGTTAGAAAGGGAATATGTAATTTGATTCAGTTATAAAACGGAAATAATAATTACTCCGCTGCTTTTTTAAAGATAAAAAGGGAAAGTTATTATAATTTTATTTTATTTTATTCAAACAGACAGGATTTATTATAATAATTCGAACTTATTAAGAGGCCAAAATTTGTTTTCACTATAGGATGCTCTTGGTTTGGTACTACGAATGATAATATTATATGAATATTAATTGAATATTATTAATTGATTCAAAGAAGACTCTGTATAGCTTGAACAATTCAAACAATCTAGTGTAGAACACTTTCAATATGAATAATAAGGGACGACTCTTATACAGAGTGTTCCATCTAACGCGACGCACGATTTTTCCACCACTTACAGCCATCTGACAATAAAAAGTTTCGAACAAAAGTTGCAGGGTATAGAGTGTACAATAAATATCAGTAAAGAAAATTTCGAAAACAGTTTATTCTCATGGCAAAATCAAGGCCACCTTGGGTAAAACAAATAATTGCATGTTCGAAATGCATTCTGCTTTCCGCGACGCAATATTCTGCTCGTTTGCAGAAGTTTGAATGTGTTGCTGCAATTAGACTCGCTGGATTGACAGATCTGCATGCTGAGATGATTCTTCCTTATAATTCTTCAATATTATTAATTGCTGATTGAAATACAACGGGCTGTAAATATCCCCATAAAACATTCAGTAATCTCTTCGGTGTCAAATAATGTTTACACTGTCTTAAAGTCAAATACGACGAAAGGCTAAATATTTCACATTTCCCCTACTGTAAATCGAGTAATGTGTTAGGAAAAATATCACGTAATATGAGTTTTGAATTCGTCTCGATGTCCTCTACAATATGGTAAAAAATAAATATGTGTTCCTATTTGTTTTACCGACGGTGACCTTGATTTCGCCTGGAAAATAAACTGTTTTCGAAATTTTCTTTACTGTTATTTATTGTACACTCTATACGCTGCAACTTTTGTTCCAAACTTTTGTTTATCAGATGGCTGCAAGTGGGTGAAAAGTCGTGCATCGCGTTAGACAGAACACCGTGTATATGTATTTAACAAATGTTAATAATTTCTAAATTTTATATGCCTGAATACAGCATAAATGTCTGTTTAACTACGTACAGTTATACCCACAGTTAAATGTTTATCCTTAGCGTGGATAATATAATCTAATATGTACATACATATATCAAATTAAAGCGCACAGAACAATTGCGAAAAATAGAGCGTACAAGTGTCTACTTCAGCTGGTTTAGTACTCGAAGGAGTACCTTTAATTTTGTGACAAATTAAAACGCGGCTTGTTAGTAATGTTATGGCGCTGGTGGTACATCGAACGAAAATGTAGATGCGTATCCAGTCATTATAGTAAACGATGAGTACATAATTACAGTACTATATCTCTGTAATGTACAATTCACGTGTCTGTAATTCTATCCGGAAGCATAAATTACACAGCAATTGATTTGTACACACAATTTTGCGGAATCGGCCTGAAATAATTGCTTGGCCCATAAATATTACTATAGAAATTGCCCAGTGGAATAACTGTTAGTACGACAAATCGCTAGAGGATTTCTAGAGAATTAGTGCTGTAATCGAAACAATGCATCATGAATGGAAACAAATTTGTTCATTGCTCTTGGCGCTCATGGAGCACTAATATAGCCATGAGGCCACGCAGATAATTAGAAATGTTAATCACAGTTTCTACAACTTTTTGCACGAACTCAACATTCGAATAGACTAAAAATTTGTTTCAAAGAGTAACAAGTATTGCACCTATCCCTCCATTTACGCGTTCCTTTTTCATGCAAATTATCCCTCTATTGGTGCGGTCATTTTATACGCGGACAAAAAATATATCTTTCTGTAATCTTTCATTGAAATTATTACAGATCACAGAGACGCAAATTCTTATCTGACCGTACTACTTGAATAACTGTGAATAACTGACCTTTATGGGATTTGGAAAAGAAATCGTCGATAATTTAGACGTGGATGATATTAACGAATTACTGGTTGACCGCGACTTAACCGGTATTGAATGAATTCACATGATATCTGAAACCCACCCTGCTGCCCAAGTGACAGTGAATATGACGAACCAGTTTCATTGGCTGCAGGAAATATTAATAAAGCTCTTCAACTGGCCACGAAATTAGAATATGCTATTCTAGATGTTGTTCCAAATCTTCTACGAGCTTTAAAATTTCAACAAGATTGAAAAAAAATGTTGCAGCGAATATAAGGCAATTTACAGAAACTTAGCAAAAGATGAGTTACTGAAAAATTCATCCAGAAACATAAACATTAATAATGCAAATGAAGTAAGACTTGCAAATATTGCAACCGACGAGGAAAGTGATTTTGATCCAATTGAAAAGGGAAGGTTGATTGCTTTGAATTATAATACAGGTACTGCATCCGAATAGAACTTATTGTGGCTTTCTAAAATATCACTATTTTGTTTGCTAACCCATGCGAAATAAGTATTTTCATAACTTATCGGTTTTTCTTACCAATGTTTTTTTTTCTACCAGCAGACTCTATTTAGGGAATAGAGTCTATGAAATTTTCATTCGCGTAAAAAAATCCGCGGACAATCCCCGTGAATGGAGTATATGGTGTGTGTATCGTATATTATTGATGGTCACTCCGTGTTCAACGGTAAAGATATGTAATGCAATTTTTATATGTATATTTTGCACCGCAATGGTTATTAAATTTTTTCTAAATTACATATGAAAAATGTTGGTTTGAAGCAATTTAATGAAATAAATAAAACACGAAAATTTTTATTTGTAATTTACCGTAATAGGTGCGTCATTGTTTCACATATGTTTAAATGAGATTAAATTTAAATAAATATAAATTATATAATACAATACCATTCTTAAACTGAAATGTTTAAACTAAACGAGCTGTACTATAAGATTAGATAGTGGCTGAAAAGAAAGTTTTCGATAATGTGAATTCAAAAGTTGTTAATATAGCGTTAGATTTATAATCTTTATTAGGGCAATAGTAATACATTTGCTTTATTGTTAGGCACGTCTGTATTCAGCCACTGGTCAGTTCGCTCTGCTGCAACCACGCGGTGGACCCGCTCATGGTCGAGACGGCAAAAGACGATTCACACATAGAATAATTGTATAACATTAATATATTGAAATATTTGGTTCTCATAACAAAATGAATATCATGCTAAGTTGTTAAATTGAATCGTATCATGGTTCTTTGTCTGTAAACCGAATAACTATACCTTGTACTAATAACAATATTCAATTCACGATAGTGACTGACATTTCGATTTTGCTACGGAAAGATATTTTCGATGTGCTTGTTTTCTAATGAATCTTAATTAATTGACAGTTAATTGTCAATGAAAGAATAGAAATCAAAATGGAAAATGTGCAATTACTCCTACACAGCCAAACGTGTCATACTTTCTTACTTTAATATAAAATAACGAAAAAATATCATGATGTATGATTAAAAATGTCACATTAAAACTATAATTAATAAAGGTGTCATAATAACAACTTATTTATATACATGATTTAGAAATATTATTTACAAGCTGAAAATTACGAACAGCAATATATTATTATATATTAATATAATAATATTCTTAAACCGCTGACATAATTCTGTGAATAAGCAATTTTTCCAAATGTACCTTCTACAGCAATTGTTATTCATAGAACATATTTATATTCATACCCTCCTATACAGAACATTTAATCTAGATCCAACATCATAGAGTGCTCATAAAAATACCTGTATTGCGAAAATGTATATTCGCCATATTGTTTACATTGCCCAGATTTTGTTAATACCATTTCCATGGGTAGTACGCGAAATGGCTTCTTATATTTTTGCTACATGCTATTTTTGTGTGCAACTCATTTCCATTACTCGAACACGCTGCCTGTGTTGATCTTTGCACCACTTTCTCCTTGCCTTCGAAATTCTGCTGATGCCACATAATCATTTTATTTTACTCCTTCATATACAAGCCGATACAAAATAAAGCGTTCAGTATTTTTGGGGTCGATAATATTCGACAAATGAATGAAGAATCGAAAAATTAATATTTTGAAACATATAAACAATTATTCGTTTCGGATGACTTGCTCACCTCGGGAATTATCGTGCTACATACGAACAATTCTTTGTGCGGGGATTTCGTAAAGGTAAAGCTCATCACCCATCAATGACACAGGCGAAGTACGTCGGGTACAATACAAAATGTCAGTGCAATAGCCAGTTAGAACACGTCCAGGAATATCTGAAAGAATGGGCACGTAATTATCCGATTCAAAGGTATCAAGCGTGCATGGAAATGGGACGAGTATATGTGGAAAATCTGCTGCAATCAGGGAAAGGCAGAATGATAAAATCGTGATCTGTTTTTATGCAGCACAATAGTTCCCCGTCACGGACTTCAACAGAAACGAAAAACTGTTTACAACTTTGAACATATTCATTTTTCCATCCATATTTATTATGACCTGCTCCTTCGTTTAGCGGGGCATTATCTACCCAAAAACATCTAAATCCCATCTTATTATCGCGTTGTAAAACAACCACCGCCTGCTCTCGCGACCTTCTGGCTTCTGCCACCACCAATTTTACCACATTGGTTAACCTTTCGTTTTCTCCCTATTCCATTTCTTCTTCTCCACATTTCCGATTTTGTCCTCTATCGGAGCGCGGCCCCTTTCGCTTGCACCAATATACAATGCAGAGAGGTGCATTACCGCGTTCGTATCGCCTGAATTTCCATCTGCTCAGCAGCGGAATCCGCTTTACGTTCCGTTAGACAGAGACGTGGTATTGCCTACCGATATATCACAAGTGGTGAAGGACAGGGAACAGGCGATACATTCGGGCAACGGGAGCAACAGAGAGAGGGCGAGAGAGCGAAGGGGAGGGGGATAAAAAATTGGACAAAGAGTGACTCTACATGAACAGTAATTTTTACTCTTTTATCAAACGTTGATCGGTATTATCTTGCTCCACACAATAATCGTTAAATCCGAAATAAATTTTTAAGAGATAGCTTCAGTCACGCGTACAATGTCTGGACATTATTTCTGATTCCCTTAAATAACATTATGTCGCTAACAGTTTTAATTAAAATTTTCACTTTTGCAGGCTATCAATCTTGCGCGTACCTGCCGAGTAGAGCATCACTTAGCTGTTAATAAGCCGGCGATAGTGCATGTAATATAATACATTTAATAGTACAATATATGTGTAAAGGTTCGTTGCTCATGCCTGAACAGTTTCGGAATTATCACGAATTTACAACTTTCTTGTTGTCAAGAAGATCTGTTATTTTTCATTTAGTAGAAGCAATTGGTCATTACAATGTTTATCATTGCATCGTACATTACGACGTATTCCAGTAAGTCTGTGATAATCGTGACATATAATTTTGTTACCCTCTGTACAACTTTGGGTTAAGTACAGCTAACTTAAGTAAAGTAAAACACATTTCATTTATTAATAAAAAGTGACAAAAGGACTTATATTGTGTACTAGTAACAAGAACCAACGTTTCAATTTTCTTTTCCATAAGATTGTATAACTGCATTAGTATTTGAGATATCGAATTGAAAGCTTCTAGATAAGTTCTCGAAACTTGGAACTTACTTGACACTAGGTTTACGGGACGCGTCAATTTGACGCATTTCATAATATTACATAATTAAATTAATTATATTTCATTTCGAAATTACATAAGTGAATTAACTTAAAAACAAAAACGCGCATTTTTTTGGGCTTCATTATCCTGATCGTTAACCTGAGGGAAGTTAGTAAAAATAAATGTGCAAACTTGTCCGTAAACCTAGTGTTAATATAGGTAAACAAAAAATTGATTCTTTTTTTATTCACTGAAATAAATAAATAAATAATTCACCCTTAACACATTCACCACCACGAGAAAATCGTGGAGAATATGTCACGTGCATAGACGGAAAATCTAACATATTGTTCCTACTTTTTATTTCGTCATGCATACCTAGCTATTCATTATAAAAATTATTACAATAAATAACAAGCTTATCTGTAAAGCACATACCTATTCTTAGAGAATATTTTATAAACAGTTTTCGATATAGATCGAATTTGTGTAGCAATAGACATTAGCACTAGACAGTATGAAAAGTACAATATCATTTCACATTTACCACATTTGCAATATATATTCTAGATAACTAGTCCAGATAAAACAGTAGGCAATATGAAACATTGCCTTACTTTTATTACATTTGGATGAGGTGTTTGCAAATAAATAAATAAAAAGGTTAACGAATATAAGAACGTCGAGATAAAACGAGAAAGTAAACTAATAATTACGAAAGACAACGAGCTCGGGTTCTACACATACATAGACCTGGTTCATCATCACATTCTTTGCAAAAATAACGTTCCCGTCGACATACTGTCAACACACTGACGTAGCGTCGCAACGCTGACATATGGGGCAAGTCATTTTTTTTTTCGACAATGCTTCGACGCGGTAGCGAGTGTGCAAAGAAAGAAATGTCCTAGTATAGTGCCACCATGTACCGCTAGGATCTGGATATTTAAAATTTTCCGGGGCACCTTAATTATGTGATAATTATTAAAATTAAAGGGACTAGCCTCTCGCCATCTAATTTTTGTTTACTGCATGACTCTTTATAATATTATGTTAAATTGTATGTCCATTTGTCTTACTACGCTGCTGAATGCTCTCGCAGAAAACAGGACACCACTATTTTTGAGGGCATGTACGTTTGTATTTTGTACAATTTCATGATGATAATTTTAAGATGCTAACATTGTCTATGGTGCCTGTGTCATTGCCAATTTTAATTTTGATTTTAATGACGATGCAATCATTTTATGGAGTACGATAAATAGAGAAGCAAGTTAATAAAGTTCATGGAGCAGTTTTAATATAAACTTTTCCCTGCCACTCACGCTTTGCTAGCAAGCGATCAGTAGTGCAAGTCAATATGTGGTCAGGTATACGAGTATATTTGATAAATAGTGCCGATCAATGATATGGATCGACATGTTCTTCAATACTACAGGTAAACGGTATGATCGGCTATATTATCAAGTGGCACAGTCAATGATATGGTCAGGCATGTCGTTTTAAATAGTGCCGGTCAATATATAGGGTGGTCCACCTAACCTGCGCACCCCGAATAACTTGTAAAGTATACGTTGTAAGGAAAAATTTTGTATACAAAAGTAGCATGCCCCTGAAGGGCACATTACGTATGTACATTTTTTTACAGACTGAAGCGTTTCGGAGATTTGAAAGTTAACTTCGTTATTTTAAATTGAATGTTATATTTTGTATGCCAAAATATGGAAACATGTTGAATTCTGAGTAAAAAAGTATAGTCCTTTATCAGCCCTAAACCTAATAGTTGATGAGTAATTTCGTTTTATTTCTTGAAATTAGCATACTGAAATTATTTTTGTGTTTTATTTTGGCATGCATTTCTCGATTGTTACGGCGGAAACATAATGCGCTTGTAAATATCTGTAATAAGGTGTCTTTTTCTAATTGTCAGCTTTGATTTATTAAATTGTCGGGTGAAACAATGCCAATCGAAATTCAGCACATTAAATTTCTAGTTTCTCTGAAATGTTTAATAATTGAAAATTAGATGATGGTAATACATTTTCGACATTCATGAATCACACGTTGAATTGCATAAGTAAGTGAAATTACTATGATCAAACGGATAACCTGAATTGGTAAGGTACTGGTTCACTTGAATGGCCAAAGTCACGAAGAACTTTACCGCTTACGGGTAACAGGTAAAGAGTTGCAGAGTCAAAGCGTAGTTTATAGCCATTGCACATACCTATAGAACTTGAATAATTAAGGTTTATACATATTAGTAGACGGAGTTTCGTAAAGTGCTGAGATTGTTAAAAATGGAAAATAATGGAAAATAGAGCTGCGTAGAAAAACTTTACGCACGCATTCCAGGTCACTTCTATACTGCTCTATTCCTTCACGGCAACCCATTTACATTCTCCATTGTTCTATGATTCATATACCCCTACACTTGCATCCATTTCGGCATGCACTAACTTCTCTCATACGTTTTGTGCAGTCAAGAGATGTTGATATCTTAGCCAAATCAGTGAGAAGTAAAGTGGAGATATCATGACGACGGTTAGCGAATCGGATCCAAGGGCAAAAGGGGCTTTGAGTGAGGTTCTTCTGACTTCTTCGTGCATTGCAACATGGATTTATGACAAATCAATAGCTATTTATCGCGGAATAGAATAAATATACATAGGTATTGTTGGATATTTGCTATTTATAGCAAATATAATATATCATGCTAGGGCAAAATTGTCTCAACGTTCTAAGAAATGTCTTCCTAACAGAGATAGTAAGAGAACCAGATGGGTCTGTACTTGGCGAGTCAAAAGGGCCTAGGTTTTAAAATGAGACGATGCGCATTCGTAGGTACAAATGGGCCCCAGAGCTATTTTAAATACACGGATTGAGATAAACATAATAGTTTTTTATTTAACACACCATATCCAACAGGTATACCTACAAGCAACTGACAGCTACTGATATTTCGTGGGCCCACCTTTAGCGACAATTATATGATGGAGGCGACTGTTCATACTGTTTTCACCAACTTCTCCATGTCTGCTGCTTATGGCTGATTTTACAACCACGCTTTATGTCTGGACGGGCTTTACGTCTACTGTCAATTAGGTTCATGCATTTTTATTTTCGAGGCCTACTTCCGTTCAAATTGTCATGTATTTAATAAACTTTCAACATTGTGCATGATAAAACTGTTGAGGGGCTGAGATATGTAAATCGTAAATTCATTTGTCGCTTGTACTATATAGCGCGAATAGAATAATTAAATATACAAACAGCAAAGTGCGGTTGTAAATAAATTAATGCAAGCAAGAGGAACGAGTTTATATGGAAATATGATTTAATGGCGAATTACACGGGACTGGTCGGTCGAGACACGTTGAGAGTTGTTTTCGTTTTCGTATCACTAACTAGCGATAAGAATGCAGTATTTCTAAGACGCACCTTATTTCCAATATCGTTTCATATGCATTTGCGGAAATTCCAGTGCTGCATACATATAGATGCGAAAATCTGCCCACGTGCTCGGCAGAGCTGTTGCACTTACTGAACTGTTGACTTACAAACGCTTTTCTACGTTCAACGCTGGATATTTTCTCAATTGCCGAGGATAGAAGAATATAGCCACTGCTGCAGTCATAGTCACAAAGGTATACATACAATCGAATCGATTAAGTGCTCCTGCACTGTTTTCACACTTTGGTGATAGGCTTTTGATTGGCATGTACTAGGTACACATATATCCCATAGTCGAAGATAATTCTGCCACACATGCGATTATTGATTGTGTTCCCATCCCATGCTCTGGGATTAGTTTGTTGTGGGCCATGGATCCTAGTCAAACAGCATCAGGCGAATTATGTTTCTCTTATTAAAAGCCTTGTGTATAGTGATGCTCTGAGCGTTTACACCTTTCACACAACGGTGCCGCCACACCGCGACTCATACGAATCATCCGGTACGTAAATCCGGTTACGCTTACGCGCCGATGGAGACGGTACGCCAGGCGGCTAATTAAAGGCACGCAGATATTTCTTGCATGAATTTGTTGCTGATCTCGGAAAAACTACATAACTGCTTCGAACACGAAAGTTCCGGCAAGCGAGACATTCAAATAATGCTGGACTGTTGTGGTCGTTAATTCGCACGCTCGTTCAACACTAGTAAGGTGTTCGATCGCCTGGGTCGTTTGAGCGTGTGGAACACCAAAGAATGAATAAAACACTTCCGTGTTTGTACGGAACACATCTGTTACCTGTGTTTTCCTTATTTTATATAATCCCACATTCACTGTGTGCAATCCACATTAAAAGATCTACCCCCGCCTCGGACTTTGCTTGTGCTCTCCTCTCTGAACCTCTGAAGTAGATCCCGGACCATTCTGTAGAAGAAGATACAGTTCAATTCTCGTGGGAAACCATGACTTATTTCGGCGAGCTTGTCGAAAGGCCACTCCCGTATGGATTTGAACGGGGGCCTTTTTCAACGTTTCCATAGTGGTGTATATGTAGCAGGAAAAATAATAGAAAATGTCGATTGGACCGCAATAGCTCTGAGAAAAATAAGATACTGCCGATATTGGTAGTAATAGATGTGAGTCACGAGGAGGTTGTCGAAAGGATTTTGAATAAGTAAATATTCGCAAAAGAAGATCCACCTCCAGTGGCCTTGACCTTCTAGTATACTATCAATATCAACATTATGCGTAACTTTTTCTTGTACATGTAACCATCTCTCGATCTAAGTTTCAAAGATTAATTAAAAAGCATGTGCATGACATGGAAAACTGACAATACCCATGGAAAAGTATGGAAGATCAGGTTCGCTGCGACTTCCATTGACTGTGTCAACGATTTTTCATGTTTTTCATAGAAGGGACGTATGCGTTTATCATTGCAGCGCCATAGTTTTACTATTCTTGCAAGAAACAGTAAGTAAGGTCTGCTTTGTTACTATTTACACAAAGAATTAAACTTATCCGAATTTGTAACTATGTCTAGAATTATACAATTATTCTCATAGTGGCCATTAGAGTCAATATCCATTGATGAAGGTTTATCCAATACTACGATACGGTAATACAGCAAAATATTTGCATACCTTTCGATAATATTTCCACTACATTATTCCAAAATATACACAAGAAGAATATGGTGATCGATATGCGCGCCATATCATAGATACTATACATAGACGCACACATAGATGCTAGCGCAGGCAAACAAATATTGCTGAGTTTTCCCTAAACTTGCAATGCATACGGAAAAACTCTTACACGAAGACATTTTTTTATGATAGGCATGTAGTCACCCGCTACCTGAGATGTTCGTTTAACAAAAATTTTTCAGTTCTAAAAACGTTCTCTTTTTGAACTATTATTATTCGCTAGAATAGCTATTTGGCCCACTGTAAGCATTCTATATAAGGATTGGAAATTGCTTGCTACGAGGTAAGACTTAGAAGGTGCTTTTAAATCTTAAGACAAACGTTCATTTGTTTTGATACAACCTGTACTACACGTAACACTTTTTCATCAGTTTGCAGGTTTCTCAATGCACTTTTTTTAAAAATCATTAACCTTGATTTTTAAAATGCTGCTATGCGTTCCTGGACAGCCTCTGCTGTATTGAAATTGTATCTATTAGGACCATTTTAAAAGAATAGAAAAAGTTGAGAATCTATGAACAGATGATATCTTTGGAGGACGGTCGAGGAAGAACTTTATCCAATTTTTCTAATTTCTCTTAGATTTTTTTCTGAAATTTGTCCCAATTTCTGGCAATACACTACAAAGTTTGTGATTTCAATCCCTCACCCTAATTCAAAATAAAGCAATCCCGCCATCGCCTAAAATACTCGCAGCAACACATTCTGAAAAAACGACGTCACTTATGACTCAACTCAATAACATCGTTGCGATATTCTTATAGCAAATTAATAGAGCGCTCCTTACAGAGGAAGGAAAT
Source organism: Nomada lathburiana (assembly GCA_963667235.1). Classification (NCBI taxonomy): domain Eukaryota; kingdom Metazoa; phylum Arthropoda; class Insecta; order Hymenoptera; family Apidae; genus Nomada; species Nomada lathburiana. The sequence continues at coordinate 3,778,529 of OY763902.1, forward strand.
CACCGGGCTTCTTATTAGGTCTCTTTATTAAATGTGACAGTACGCCACAAGCATAAGCCCCGGAAGCTCCGTTTACCGATTACAGCTCGCTGTACAGCGAATGTCAGCCGGTGATGGGTCGGCGCGAATTAACACGATTAAGATGGTATCGCATAGGAGCGGACGGGAGAACGATGCGAAGCCGAAGAGGATGGAGGCTGGGTTGTTCGGCCTCAAAGTAACTGGCAAGTGGAACGGCTGTGGTGCAGCTCCGTATGCGATATCTATAGGGGTATTCGGCGAGCGTGTTGCCCGGGATTACTGAAATACAGGAACGCCAGGCGAAGCTGGCTCCGGCTTTGGCTTCGGCTTCAGCTTCGGGTTTAGCTTCGCCGGCCAGCTCTGATGCTGAGTTACGTTCTACTCTATATCCCTTAGACCTATTACACACGCGCTACGTCCCCATAAATACGCCGCAAAATTGTTGTCGGATTCAGTGTCAGTTTCGTTTAGGAGAATTTATCAATCGTACACCATGCGGCTATTGTTTGTGCCAAACGTTTACGGGCGGTGTGAAATGTTGGTGTCCCAGCTATGGTGTCAGGTTCCGCGGACGATTCCTGCAATTTTTCATGCCGGTCACTCTCGATTTCTATGCCTGTCTGTGCCTGGTTCCGAAACCTTTGTGAGTCGCGACACCTTTTTATAATATTTACATAACCTGCAATGTCCATCCTCCTTTCCGTTTCAATTTCAAATTGTTCGAGTTTAAAAACATGAGCGTGATAGACACGGAGTCTATCTGAGTTTGTGGTGCGTTTGTCACCGGCTGGAGAAGGCAGGGCTTGACCCTAACATTTCACATCATGTTTGGCGGGTCCAGGTAGTGTACTACCTACCGGTACTCACTCCCCCGATCATGATGCCAACGAGGCGTCCAGCAAGAAATCCGGATAACATCTGACACACTACACTCACAATCAGTTAGAGGAAGCGAGGGGAGAGCTGTAACATAAAAAAGCAAGAACGCAGGTTGGTGTGTGCTTTTAGTAGAGTTTCTTTAGGGTGAGTGAAAGTAACGACAAGACCTGCATATTCTGAATAAGAGAAATTGCCGAGTGGAAATAAATGCGCTTTGTTACTATTGTTTAATCCTGGCGATGTTTAACCACCCATCATTTATTTATACATTTATTATTCCTTGCGCAAGGCGACGCTGTCTTGACGGTGTTACGGAATGTTTCAAATATAGTCCTTGCAGGGGTTGCAGTTCGATCTGATTTGCTTGCCGCATTTATTCTAGGCCAAACACCTGCAGGGGTGGTCAGAAATGAAAGTAAAGAGTTTGGAAGGGGTGCAGTTAATGATCGTGAATCGTAATTTTCGTTCACAAAGTTTCGAAACTGTGATGAGACGTTGAAAGACAATCCGCAGGGTGGGTGACGGCCGCTGGTTAATGATGGCTCTCTTTGACGGCAAATCAGAGTCAGGACCATAGAAAACGTGCACAGAATTGAGGGAAATAACTGAGGATATCTGAAACAGCAGCGCGAGATCGTTCCAATATTTGTTAGGTAGTTTAAAGCATTCTTTTAAATAGATCTTTCCGCGGGACCTGGTGTAACGTAGTGGCTAAAAATTGTGTTTCTCTTTCTTACCATCCAAGGGCTTGATGCAGCCAAATTACCTGCTTAAAACTATTTTATGAAGTAGGTTCTGAAGTTTGAATGTTTACGACTGTCCCTCTTTACTATAGCACTACAAATTATTGGAAAAAGTATTTGCTACAAATTAACTACGGAAAATATTATATTTACCACTGCAGTGGCTCCAGTTGTAATAAAAGTTATGGATCATTGATTTCTTCCTTTCACAAGAAATTAATGAGACGACGCTTAAAAGGCAAGGAGGATCAATAGGCTTCTTATTAAGTCTCTTTATTAAATATGACGGCATGCTATTACTCTTGTAGATACCAAACTCATATCTCAAGAGCAAAGAACCTTAAATCATCGATTTTCACTAATGGCGCTTTGAAGACTTCTGGAGTTTAAATGGTGCATTGATAGAACTGATAGTATTTTGCCGCGGTTTCTTCATTCCATAACGCCTACAGAAGTAAATACTCTGCGGATGACGCGCACATGGGACCGTTACTTCCCCAAGAAATGGAGACATAAATTCCAATAACAACTTCTTATCTTTAACATGTGCGGTCGTGTGCTGTGTCTAAAACTTCTGCGGAAAAAGTCAACTAATGAATTGCAATCGTGGATCTTTCTTCAAAGAGAATCGTATACCTTTTATATCGTGCGAACTACTGCCTCCACAGCGGCAATGTCTTCTGCCCTATAAACTGTAGCCCCATCTAATGCCGATTCGGCAGATGAATATTAATTTCTTAGGGCTCACATACTATCAAAATATGAAAATGAGGCCTCTTAATAAATTGATGGACATGTTGAGTTACGTAAGGGGGAGCTTAGGGGATTTCTCTATGTAGAAGTAAGTCGATACCGCGCAATGAAGTGTTTCTGTATCAAGCTTCGTTTCCAACAAATAATTTTAAGAACAGATTTGAAACTGGTATTACGTTCACAAAGTCATATGGAAACCGAAATAATACCAAAACACAGGCAACTACTGATATTTCTTCGGGTTTCATTTAATCAATACGATCTTCCTGTAACTTCGATGACAGAACTACAATATACCTTATATTTCATTTATTTGTACAAAACTTTTTCTTACATGCAAGTATAACATAAAGGAATCACGTATTACATTTCTACCTCTCTCGCGTGAAAGCTCCTTTGAATTCAATATAAAACATAATTAATTTACAATTGTGGTACAAAAACGCAAATCATATACTCGAAATTGTTTTTCTAAAAAACGAAACTTCGTGTACACAAATTTCGTTCTAAAATTTCGATTTATTCTTTCGTAAAGAGCAACTTCTTTCATGGCTGTATCAGAATTACTGGAACATCCTGTATATTTCTGTAGTTACACACGCTATAATAATGATTTAAGTAACTACGAATTAATCGAGGTAAAACTGAACAGCTTAACTGAAAATATGGCCGAACCATTTATTACAGCGGGTGATTTTAACAATTATACAAGCCCGGGGGAATTTGAAGCGACTGGCTCGAGGGAAAAGATTATTTACAGTGTCCTATAAAAATACGATCTACCCAAATCGTTTCATGGTGCAATATATAAATGCGAACAAAAATGATACGCACACAGTTTTCTCTAAAAATTTCTAGACATTAACGAAAGTTTACATGAAACCTAAAATTGGAATTGACAAGTGCACCTCTGTTTGCTCCGGAACTTTAATATCAATTTTTAAATATTCTCATTTCTGTTCGCAAAATTACTTTACAAACTCTATGCTGATACTCACATTTATACACAGTATGCTAATTGCAAGTGTATCGGGAACTAGACATTTCGAAGCACTGGTGCCTCTATAGAAGACCCCGGCAGCAAACTGTAATTTCCATTGACTATAACAGCGCAGTTCCCTCAGTTAATGACATTTTCGTATCCCTTGACGTACAAGATTTCTTAAACGATGTCGAAAGTACCCCCGACAAAGCGCTGTGAAACAAAGTGGAATCAGTCAACTCCATTTATTGTTAACCCTTTAGTCCTAACGCCGACTATAACCTTGCCTTGTGGCAGTCTGTGGATACTAACGTCAGCCATGTTCGTCGAGGATGAAACATCGTAAGAAACAATAGACGGTAATGATTGTATGATCAAACGGTAACGGGAGATGTTAGCCGAGTCTGATTACATTTTTAATTATTGTAGGAAATTTCTAGGGAAAGTAGGGACTTCCATCGGTTTGGGGGAACGACACGTTCGTCCGCATCGACAGTCGTCGGTGTATCGTCCATCAAGACACCGTCATATCTTGCCTTAAAATCGGCATTTCAAAGAGCAGAAAGGAAACATTTTTTGTTTGTCATAAATAACTCTGCTCCCATATGCAACGAATATCCTTCTGAAACGGCAACTTGTATCTAAACTAGTTAACAAGTTAATGCATTGCAACTGTAATAATTACCATGTCAGAAAACACTATCCGACAGTGATACTAGTCAATAATTTCGGAGTTAACGCGACATTAGACAATAAATTTCAAAGCCATACGCAGATGCGTGAATGAATATAGAAGTTATTTATTATTACAAAGTTCGAAAATCTTCAATCGATACAATGCAGATACAAGAACGGAAGCAAGTATATGTTTCGAGTGTCAGAATAGCAACGCGAGACGATTTTGGAGAACACAAGGAACCTGAGACATATTCAAGGTGCATTGCATAAACTTGGAAACATCTTGTGTTTTAAGGGTGACACCTGCAAATGTTAACCATGATGGTAAGGGACAAAACTACGCGAGGGGATCCAACCGTGAACATCAGTAGCACACGATCCAGGGTTTCATCGCTTGAGGGTGTAGTAACTGAAATTATATAAATCAATTGCAAGCAATAGCACGCGAGCATGTTTTACAACAGTGAATCAGATATATAGATGTACATATATAACATATAAGTGGAAAGCGCTTATTAACGTCAGCTGTGAATAACAATTGTACTCGTCACGAAGAAATGGCAATCTTTTGTGCAACGACGAGTATCCTCGTCTTTGCAAGAAAAGTAATTGCCATTCGTTATTCAAATAAAAATTTTCGTGCAACCCAAAACATATTCGTAAATTTTGGACGCTTTAGAATATTCTGACGCAACGTAGATTCACAATTTTAAAAAAGCGGCACCTCAGCTGACAGGTTATACACCCCTCGCGCCAAGTTTTCGAGGCTCAATCGACCGACACGGCAGACAAAAACCAATCTTCATAGGTTATTAAAGCTTTCACAACCGTTTCATCATTTCATACATGAATAGTGCGCAGAGGTAGAAATTCACACGCCACCACACCACTTCTCACACCCTCTCACTTTCAATCCAACACACAGGATAGAACACTCGAGGCGAATAGTAGCATACAAACAGACTTTCCTGATGTTTGAAGATGATCCTCATTCTGATGGTCGAACGGTGAAGTTCTATACATATAAAGGTTATACAACACATTTGTATAGTATATGCTATGTGCCTGTATACTATACTCGTACACAAATAGATTTCCATTGGTACAATACGTTATGCGACTCCTACTGGGAACGTTTAAACTATCTGCGAACTTCTCCATTCTTCCTCCCTCTGTTTTGCCCG